>OY740717.1:63244052-65704052 GCA_963513945.1 Hydrotaea diabolus
CTTCAATATTAAAAAGACTTCTTTCAAGAGCCTGTGTCATGGTCAGAAACGTTATTTAATTTACCCAAATCATCCAGTTACATGAAGAGCTCGAACTTCAATATTTGAAATAAGTATCGTTTGAAATTTTAACCAACACTGAGAAAACATGAGAAATGTATAGATTTTCAAGACTCAGAAGGAGATGCGGCCAGAACGTCATTTACTGATATTTTTATTAATTGCTATGACCCTGATCATTGTACAGAGCGCATACCATTAGATTCTCTCAAACTAGTGCTGTGTACGATATAATTCGTTTACGAGCTGACCGGGACCTGCTATTTAACGAGGGCTCCAAGCGGCTAATGTATTTTACAGAGTAGTATAAAGATAACTTAATGATTACTCTGTTACTTATAAAGCCGTCGGTATTTACGAGCTGAAAATCCCGCCGCTGAAAAATTGTTTGATGTTCTTACCCGTAGGTAGAAATGTATGATAGTCGAGCCTCCAATCATCACACCAAGGAGGACACATTGTATCACCCAGATTAGATGTTCACTATTAAATTATCATAAGAAATTTTTATAATCTAAAATTGTATATTCTCTATTAAATAAATAAAGTACATCAGCAAAACATACATTAAGCAGATGGTTTTTAATTAAGGGCTTTCGCTAAGTTCGTTCATGTCAAAAATAATAATAGCCCAAAAATTACTCTAAATGCTGGGTTTGTAACGATTTTTCGAATGTAAAATAGACATGGGTATTTCTTTCCAGGGAACCCAAAAATAGTTCTTCTATTGTATACAATGTGCCAGATACTCATCAAACACACTGCAATTTTACAGATTTTTCTATGGAATTTATCACATTATCATTCTGTTGACATCGAAGTGTTTGTATTCCGCTAATAAATTGTAGTTATAATTCATAAGTTATAAAGTGTTTTCAATCAATTTACATAAAGAGTATTATAACTTTAAAATTACTTTTCATAATTGTTACAGCCAACAAGCAACGTTTATTATCAATCGACCTGCCACAAAAAAAAGTGATGGCATTGGATGTGCCAAAAAAAAAATATTTTTGTCGTAAACTACAAAAATCGTTAACAAGGTGTTCTTCAGATACGTTTTCGAAAGAAAATTTAAAAGACAATGGTTTAGTTAACTCCTGTTAAGAACTAAAACAACACCACACAGTAATCGTACATTCACAAAAACGGGGTGACACATAACAATTTCCGCGATCACACTCTTACAGATAAGAGAATGACAGGGTTCTTATTTACCTCGCCTCCCACTGATGTCCCAACCACGAAACCCTTATTCAAACCACCAAGAAGAAAAAGCGGACACCAATTAAAAAAAAAAAATATAGTTTATTACTACGAAATTTACATATGAAAATAGTTAATTAACATTTACCAATCGATCGATAATCTAGTCTACCAAACAATGTATGGTATCATCGAACAATTCTAGCATTTAAATAGGCTAGAGACCAGAAAATATGGAAACACTCGAGCACGCGAAATTCCCACACCCGTACATAATACCCTAAAAGGAGGGTGAACTCTTAACAATTAATGCGATTACACTTTCATGGATAAGAGTAAAAGATAACATTTAATAAACGAAAAGTAAAATTCTTAAAATTCAACTGAGCAACAAACTTTCTTTTAAAGAACATTAAAGAAAAACTTTCACACAGCAATTTACTCCCCGAAAATCAGGCGCCAAAAGTCAAAAAGAGAGACAAATGCCTCTAAACCGCAAAACCTTAACAAGACCCCATTATTGAAACAAGTGGGATAAGGCCCTCACTACGTCCTCAAGTCTTATGAAATGCATGTTGTAAATAGTAACGACCTTTTTAAGACACATTAGAAAAAACAAAACCCCCACACAGCAGAGTGACTGAAAATGGGGACCCCACTCTCACTGTATAAGAAATAGGGAGACAAATGTATTAAGCAACAAAACCTTTACAAAACCCTATCATTAAAACAAGGGGAGAGCTCCCTCGCCACCCGAGTGTGAGAAGCCCCTAGCTACCGCTTACGGTAAGGGATTTCATCACCTCCTTTAACAATGCCAATACAAATGAATTACCTTCGGCTTTCCCCATTGGCATTCCTATACCAATAATAAAAAGAGCTTATCATTTTCCTTTACCACATGAAAGCTACAGCAAGATTTCTTCACATGCGTCTAGAAAAAATCTAAACAATCATCGGGTTAGCGGAAAATTCCAATGAAATTGTCCAACACCTGAATACAACACAAACGCACTGCACCTTTAAAACGTTCCACAAGGTCACAAGCACACTATTCACATATATTCAAACCAAGTACATCCATACTTGAAAATCAAAACGTTGCAACAAATTGTCACAATTAAAATATCACAATTCTAAAGACAGGGTTCATAAAAATAGTGACAATTATACACACGATCACGTACAATGCATAAACGAAAATGTTTACCATGTGGACGGACAATTATAAATAAAGGTTAATAACTCTGATGAAATTGCATGAATTCCTTCCCTCTATGACTAACATTAACAAACCTGATCTTATAAGATAGTGGTGTTAGTGGAAAGCCTGCCTTCAACACCCGCCTTCATCAACAACATCGTTGTTCTATAAATATAAACTTCAAATCACCAACTGAAAAAAACGTCAGTCGGTCAATATGGTGGGAATTGCGTCAGTGAGTCGCTTGTATCCGCACTCTTCGACAATAATACTTCGCATATGCAAAATCAAAGCAATGTTTTGTATAGATCGTTAAACGAGCAGAGACTTAGTCGGCAGCACACATAATGGTGTCGATAAGCCGCCCACAACAACGGAGAAACTTGCGTCTACCAGATGGTAATGTAATTGCTTTAAATTCGCAGACTTACTTTTCCTTTCCTCTATAACAAATAACAACAAACCTGATCTTTTTACCTTGTAAAGCAATTCCTCATTTCAAAATAATAAATAATTACAATCGCTGAAATACCACACACAAAGCAACAGCTTCATGGGCAATGACCTCACTCGATATTTAATCACCCCCCAATATCGGACTTTACAGAGGACCATATCAAATAAAAAGGGGTTTCATCACGTGTTAAAGCTAATAAAAATTAACTACCTTGAACAATCTGAAAACTCCAAGGGATTTCCTATATTAAAAAATAAAGATGGGTTCTCTTGGTACTTTTCCACATGAAAACGCAAGATAACTTCACATGCGGCAGTCTAGTGAAATTTTAAACAATCACCGTTTTAACGGAAACTACTAATGAGACTACCCACACCAGAATAGCACACACGCACGCAATGAACCTTTCACAGCCACAATTTGTACATATGTACATACATTCAAAATCAAGTACATCCCCTCTAGAAAATCAAAAACATGTGGACGAAACATTCCAAAGAAAGGCTCAGAACTCTGACGAAATCGAGCAAAGAGAAATTGTCGATCGCTAAAATACACATAAAGCATGGCAAAATGGGTCAGACAGCAATGATAGGGTTCATAAAAACAATGACGACAAAACATACGAACACGTACAACCCTAAAACGAACATTCAAAAACAATAACTTGAATACTTCTAAACTCAAGCACCATGTTGACGATGATAATTTCAAAGAAAGACTCAGAAAATTGACGAATTTTAACAAAGAGAAATGAACGATCGCTAAGAAACCACATACATCCACAAGCACCGTGTTGACGAAAATATTCGAAAGAAAGGCTCAGAACTATGACGAACACAACAGAACTCTAGCACACACACACAAGATGGACATAAGGGATTTTCCATCAGACAGCAAAAAAGGAAAATAGGGTTCATAAAAACAATGACGACAAAACATATGAACACGTGCAACCCTAAAACACTAACTTGAATACTTCTAAACACAAGCACCATCTTAACGGTAAAATTTCAAAGAAAGGCTCAGAACTATGACGATCGATGAAGCAATGACTGCACTCGATGTTTAATCATACACCGTATCAAATAAAAAAAGGGTCACATCACGATCCCCACCACACAAGCTAATAAAAATTTATTATCATCTCCATATATATCCAAATAAAAAGGGGGGACATCACGTACTCATCCAAGCTAATAAAAAATTAATTATCTTGGAGTATCTGATAACCACATTGGATTTTCCTATACCCCTAACAAAGAAAAGTCACATCACGTACTCATACCCCAAGGTAATAAAAATTAATTACCTAGGACTATCTGAAAACCACATAGGATTTCCTATTACCAAATAAAAAAGGGTCACATCACGTACTCATACCCCCAAGGTAATAAAAATTAATTATATAGGATTCCCTATACCAAAAGCACATTAAAAATGATTAATGTGCTTTTAGCTGTCAATCATTATTTGGAATCAGCATATCCCTACTACTCTCTAAGGCGAAGGTCGTCCAAAAACGGCCGTTGTGCCACAGAACATTGATGCCGTTCGTGAACTGATAATGCAAGATCGTGACATACCGTAGAGGCATCCTTGGGCATTTGTTCCACCAGCATACATTCGATATTGCATGAACACCTGGCCGTAAAAAAGGTTTGTTCTCGTTGGATCCCGCACAATTTGACGATCGCTCTAAAAAGGCTCGTGTCGATTGGTGCAAAGAAATTTTTAAAAAATACGATCGCGGTGCTTCAAAAGACATTTATAAGATCGTCACAGGTCAAAAATCATGGATCAATGCGTATGAACCCGAAACAAAACAGCAATCGCCCATCTGGGTCTTCGAAGACGAGCCTAATCCAACGAAAGTTGTTCGTGGAAGAAGCACTTCGAAGCAAATGGTCGCCAGTTTCATCGGCAAAACTGGTCATGTGTCAATTCTGAGTGGTACACCACAATTTGTTTGCCTGAAGTCTTCGGAGAAATTCTAAAAACGAACAAGAGAAGACGAATCATTGTGCACCATGATAATGCGAGCTCTCACACATCGGCTCACACCAGCGCCTTTTTGACCGGCCAAAACGTCAAATTGATGGGTCATCTGCCGTACAGACCTGACTTGGCACCCAGAGACTTCTTTGAGAAAAAAATGCGTGGTCAACGATTTTCGTCTCCAGAAGATGCTCTTGAAGCGTACAAAAACAATGTTTTGTAGGTGTCTCAATCGGAGTGGAAAAAGTGTTTCGACAATTGATTTGAGCGCGTGAAAAAGTGTATAAATCATGTTGGAGAATACATTGAAAAATAATAAAACCATTTTTGATGATAAATATTCGCATTTTCATCATTAGGCCAAAAATATATATATGTGACAGCGCATAGAGAAAGGGACCTAAGGGTAAAAAAAATCAATTTTCACTTTTTTTTTTGATGTGGACAATCCGAATCCATGCCCCAAAAGTGTTCCCTCCCAGAGATATGCGCGTTTTATGAATTCGACGATTCTAAGCGCAAATACAAAGGGACCTAATCTTAAAATGGCTCTCCTGAACAAAACTGGTTGTTAACCTTAGGTCCCTTTCTATTTTTCGCGTCACATATCGAAAAATATTTTTTTTTGCAAAAAAAAAAACAGTTTTTTATTCGAAGAGTGTCTATGATAGATGTTGCAAACGAAATGACAAAGTAAATATACACTCCATTCTTCGGTGCAGAGTACAAAAAATAAAAAGTATATTTTCCTTTTACTTTTCCAGAGAAATCTTTAAAGATTTATTGCGTTTCAAATATGTACATTGGCAATGTTTGCAATTATGTTCCATAGAATTCCAAATACAAATCCTGGTATAACAACACAACAAGGACATTTCCTGTGTGCATAATTTTGTTCAATTGTAAATAAAAATCAAACTGTCGTCTTGTCTTTTCTAGCCGTTATATTTAAAGTAAAGCATATTTTTGGCGGGGACTTTTCCTGTCGTTATGCAGGATTATCATGTTTGATTTATTACTACGCATAGAATGTCGCCGTCGCAGGTCGTTCTGCTTTCGGAAGTCAAAATGTAGCGCGTGAAAAAGTGTATAAATCATGTTGGAGAATACATTGAAAAATAATAAAACCATTTTTGATGATAAATATTCGCATTTTCATCATTAGGCCAAAAATATATATATGTGACAGCGCATAGAGAAAGGGACCTAAGGGTAAAAAAAATCAATTTTCACTTTTTTTTTTGATGTGGACAATCCGAATCCATGCCCCAAAAGTGTTCCCTCCCAGAGATATGCGCGTTTTATGAATTCGACGATTCTAAGCGCAAATACAAAGGGACCTAATCTTAAAATGGCTCTCCTGAACAAAACTGGTTGTTAACCTTAGGTCCCTTTCTATTTTTCGCGTCACATATCGAAAAATATTTTTTTTTGCAAAAAAAAAAACAGTTTTTTATTCGAAGAGTGTCTATGATAGATGTTGCAAACGAAATGACAAAGTAAATATACACTCCATTCTTCGGTGCAGAGTACAAAAAATAAAAAGTATATTTTCCTTTTACTTTTCCAGAGAAATCTTTAAAGATTTATTGCGTTTCAAATATGTACATTGGCAATGTTTGCAATTATGTTCCATAGAATTCCAAATACAAATCCTGGTATAACAACACAACAAGGACATTTCCTGTGTGCATAATTTTGTTCAATTGTAAATAAAAATCAAACTGTCGTCTTGTCTTTTCTAGCCGTTATATTTAAAGTAAAGCATATTTTTGGCGGGGACTTTTCCTGTCGTTATGCAGGATTATCATGTTTGATTTATTACTACGCATAGAATGTCGCCGTCGCAGGTCGTTCTGCTTTCGGAAGTCAAAATGTAATTGTTTCGCTTTATTTTGTATAACTTTCTCATAATGGAAACGAAAAGCTGTCAGATTGTCGTTTATAACCGCCTTGTTTATAAGATGGCATAACAAATACCTGTGTTTTGCATATTTATGTTTTTATTTTGTTGACAAACCACCCCTTCCCGGTCTACCGCAAGAGGAGGTATCATTTATAAATTTTTTCTGTTTTCAGAACGTTCGCTGTGGAATGAAATTGGGTCAATGGAAAAGATTGATATGTTTGTGGGTTTGGTGGCTGCCGTTTCGTTCCCGGGCTTTATAAATGGGTGATGAATGCTATCGATATCTCCTCCGTGCTTCGTGTCCTGGTGGCGGAGTTGCTGGTAAGTGGCTTATGTGTACTACTTTTGAGGTATTTCATTTTATATTTACGTACGCATTTCAATTCTGATTTTGTTTTTGTTGATACTTTTCTCGTTCTGTTGAATATTTGGCATTGTCAATTTTTATGACTTCATAAAATCTGGTTTAAATGTGAAATGTGATGTTCTGCTATATGGCACTGGGTAAAGCCATACTTTCTTCTTTGGGCACAGGTGTGCATATTGCGGTTAGAATTCTGCTGAACGTTTGTTATTCAGTTTTCAGATTTGGATTCCACTGCGGGAGGGTGAAAAAAATGTGGGTTCAAAATAACATTACATTTAACCAGAAGGGAACGAAGACATCGTCAATCATTATAATATTAATGGGTTGTCATGAAAAAGAATGAAAAAAACGATTCAGCAGTAGAGCTTTAAAATTTAAAAATCCAATTTTTTTCCGTTCGATTTCCCTTTACAATTTGTACTACAAGGCAAACCGGCGCAGATTTCTCGGAATCGTTGTTTAAAATTGTTTGTACTTACATTTCCCCCCTTTAAGTTTGTGTGTGTTTTTTCCACTCTAAGACACACATCAATAAACCCAATGTTTGTTTTGTAATTGAGTGAAAATGTAGGGAAAATAAGAAGAAAACGAACGAGTGGTTACACTAGTGGTTGATTCCGCAGCAATACTAGGCTGCTGCGTCCTTCGAATAAACAGACTCGAGTGTAAGCAAACAAACTGGAACGTGTGGAAATATTTTTTTTCGCCGATAAACTGAGCTCGCCTGGTTTACAGACAATTAAAACAAGTTGAAAATTTTAAATTTTGTTTAACCCTGCACACTGAGAAAAAATTCTTTGCCACCACCGAATTTTTTGCCAACCGAATAATTGAGGTTACATGAACCTCGAGAATTCTATCGGTACAACCAAATGTATGTTGGTGCACTGTAACTTTAGTCATTGGAACTGTAGTATTAAGGCAACATGCCAAGTATCCGAACCTGAGGAAGACAATGTTTGGTTCTAAATTTCCACATACGAGTACTTGTTTAACAAAACATTTTAAAATTCAAGTCTGAGAAAAAAACTGTTTGCTTACACAATTAAGGGACTTGAAGTACTCGTGGGGAGGCTAATGGCAAGGAAAACGTTGAAAAGATGATGGATAATTTTTACAGGAACAAAATGTGGTTAATCAATTGGCTTAAAAAGACAGTAATAATCGAATTAGTTTACAATTACACTAATTCTATGAATTAACCCGTTTTTGGTTATGGTGAAGTTATCATCACTTATAATTGGTTACTTCAACAATATGTTTGCAAAAATTGTTGGCAACTAAATATCATTTTTGAGTCTCATTGTTATACGAGTATTTACCTTTTTATGGTATTTTGAACCGAATTTTCAGTACGCCTATAAACGTTATGTGATTGCAACCGAAATCTTAATTTTGCAACCGAATCGTTGTATATCCAACCGATTTCAAATTATCTTTTTTCCTTGTGTGTGAAAATAAAAATATAACAATTAGTTTCGAAAGCTAGTTTTCCATAGACTAGATTTCCATATTGCTGCAATAAAAAACACAAATAACTTTTTTTTAGTGAATGGTATTAATTTTACTTTTATTTATGATAAGGCTAATTTAACTTTTTTAAATATAATGGGTGATCAATCTAAAGGTATTTTTTTAAAATAAAACAAAATTCAACAATCAAATGAAATGTAGAATATTTGTGGTTTTTTCGAAAGGACATCTTATGCTATTTTTTATGAATATAATTTCCTTAAAACGTTGGCTGCAACTATGCCTCAGGGTTTCCACTCTGAGGGTCCAACTTTGGATGACTTGTTCGAGCATTTGGACCGGTATGGCTTTAATGACACGCGTAATGTTGGCTTCCAAAACCTGAATTGTAGCTGGTTTGTCAGCATAGAATTTGGATTTTGCGTAGCCCCAAAGAAAGAAGTCTATAGCTGTGATATTTAGACTTACCGGTCCAAAACGTGAAATTGACTGCTCTTCGTAATGACCTCTTTATGGATCAATTGCTTAAGCAGCTGTACGGCAAGTAGAGCCGTCGTTTTAAATCCAAATGTCGTCAAGATTACTGGCTTCAATTTCAGGAAGCAAAAAGTCCGAGCTCTTTTCACGGTTCCGTTCGTCATCATTTTTGAAAAAATATGGACCGATTATTCCACCAGCCCATAAACCGCACCAGACCGTGGTATAATGGCAAACACCTCAAGATGGATCACCCATTAGTTTAATTAGAGTTTAGTTGAAAAAATGAAAAAGTCAGGTGCAGTAAGGTCAGGCGACCTGGGCCAACAGAATGTGGAGTTTCTGGATATCAGCTTATTGGGAAATTTTTGGAGCAATTCTGTCATAACCGGCCGGGCTAGCATAGCCTCGACATGCTCAAGTAACGGTATCCAGCAACCGTAACTGTGTGGCCGTTTTTTTCGAAGAATTAATATTCGACAATGCAGCGTGATGAAACTGCACACTACACTGTGACACGAAGTGAATGCATTTCTGTCTCGTGGTTTGAAAGCACTCCATATTCGGCAATTTTGTTTGTGTTGCAAATTAAATCAAAATGGGCCTCAACAGATATGAAAAGACAGGTCAACATGTATTCGTTCCTTCCACCAATTGAAGCATCTTTTGGCAAAATTTCAAGCGAATCGGGACTTTTGCTGTCTTCAGTTTTTGGCCATTAGAATTTTATATGGGAATAAGTCCAAATCTTTGTGCATAATTGACTGCAATGACTGTCTGCTTATACCCATTTGATCAGATAAGCTTCTTGTCGAAACTCTTGGATTGTTTTGTATGGCAGCAGCTACAGCAGCGATTTTTTCCTCTGTCCGAATTGAAGTGTTTCGATGGTCGGCAAAATTGTTAACAAATCTCCCGCAAAACACGCGCCTATACTCTCTTTGAATCGAAACTTCGGACTCCAGTGTGTGATAGTGGCGGACAATCCAAATTATTGTTTCAGTGTACCAGTTATCCAGTTATGTGAGATCTAAAATTCAATCTGTAAAAATAAGGAATTAAACGTGATCATTAAATACACCCAGAGAACAGCAATAACCGAAATTTTTGCCAACCGAATGTTGGTGGTTGCACGTACTATCGATGTATTCCATCGATACAACCGAATGTTGATTGGGTACACAGAAATTTACAGTAGAGGGATCTGATACTTTGGTGAAGAAGATAAGTATCGGTAATCATGATAAGTTAATAATCTGTTTATGATAACTTAATAAAATCCCTAAGTTGAAATTGTAATTCTATGTATTTCCGGATACTTAAGGGTCAATATGATACAAAAGATTCCAATGATTTTCTGCAGTCTTGGCTAAAGATATGTGTGTTGCCACAGAGGGCTGATTTTAAGAAAAAGGTTATTTTACCGCCTTGCAATGGATAGATGTCCTGATAAATTTTGTAAATTTACACATACAGCCCCAATCTGATAAGAATTATTTAAGATACTCGTAATTAAAAATATAAAATTATTTTTCGGCTTGAGGTCATTTATTTAAACGAGTTTAAATAAATGACCTTAAGCCGAAAAATAATTTTATAAAATAACACTAAAGGTCAACTATTCACTTACAACATAGTTACAAATATTAATTGGCGAGCCTTAACTCGGGAAAAATGTTTCGCCGCCAAGAAAAATTGGTTTTTGTTTTGAAAATAAGAAGGCGAATATTTTGATCAAGTTTGAGTAATCTCGCCAAACTCCAGTTAAGCCTGTTCTTTATACTGGAGAATATTTAGTTACTTATAGTTCGTTTAGTTATATGGCTGTTTCGTTTGAAAACATTAGCCGTCTAACCCAAGAAACATAAACTGCCTGACCATTTTTTTTTGAATTTATAGTGGCTAGAATCGATAAAATATAATTGGGTTTATATGTTGATGTTGGAATAACCAATTTTTTGTTAAAACAGCGAACTAAACAGGGTATCTGTTGTCACCACCAATTAAAGGTACCAAAGTATGTACATCACAGTTAGTTGGTTTTCAAAGCAGCCAGTTGTCGCAACCAATAGTTATACTGAATTCGGTTGGTATAACCGTGTTATTGGCTGAGAATACCGTTATATGATACATCGAACTATGTACATCACAGTTAGTTGGTTTTCATAGCCGCCAGTTGTCGCAACCAATAGTTATACTGAATTCGGTTGGTATAACCGTGTTATTGGCCGAGAATACCGTTATATGGTACATCGAACTATGTTCCCATCGATACTATGGAAATTTGGTAATTGGTTATTCTTTGTATGAGTAATATATTTAGCCCTTATTCCGTTGTCGTCGTTGACTATTGTGATTTGGTGATTTTTTAACATTTATCTATAGGACGACGAAATTATGTTATATAAGTATAACCTTCACAGCCACTACGATATCAAAGTCCACTAAAAAAAAGTAGTACGTGTTTTGGGGCTTTTCGGCCCACACGTCTCACTAATCTTGACAATACATCAGTACCCAAATGTACATAATGACGTCTGACAGTACCCGTTTAACCGTTGTCCGTCCACAAAAAATATTGGTTTGTTAAACAAAAGGGCGACCGCAAAACTAGCAACCACCGTGAAATCCTGGGTTCAACAATTTAAAATGGGTCGTTCAAGTACGGAAGATGAACAACGCTCTGGAAGACCGAAAACTGCTACTACTATTGGAAACATTATAAAAATATTTAATGAAGTGACTAAAGATAGACGAATAAAGCTCAGAGAACTTGCTGATATTGTTAAAATAAACGAATAACAAGTTTGGAGTATTTTACATGATGAACTCCACATGAAAAAGCTATCCGCAAGTAGGGTGCCGCGTTTGTTGACTTTGTCCCAAAAAATCGTCCGTTGGACCAATTCCGAGGAGCTTTTAGCGATTTATCAGCGTAATCCAATAGAGTTCTTGCGCCGATTCATAACTGTTGATGAAACATGGATCCATCACTACATCCCAGAATATTTAAGAACAGAAAAAACAATGGATAGAAGCTGGTAAAAGTGGTCCCAAGAAGGCGAAAACTGTTAAGTCAGCAGGAAAAGTAATGGCCACAGTATTTTGGGATGCAAGGGGTATAATATTTATTGATTATCTGGAGAAAGGAAAAACTATAAATAGTGAATATGTATTATTGTGCATTATTGGATCGGTTGAGTGAAGAAATCAAGATAAAACGACCGCATTTAGAAAAAAAAGTTCTTTTTCATCACGATAATGCTCCTTCACACACTGCATTTTTAACTCAACAAAAACTGGCCGAATTATGATTTGAAACTGCTCCGCATCCACCATATAGTCCAGATTAAGCTCCTTCTGATTATTTCTTGTTTCCAAATTTAAAAAAATTTCTCGGTGGCAAAAAATTTTCGTCCAATAGCGAGGTTATTGCTGAAACTGAGGCATATTTTGAAGGTCTTTTAAAAAATCTTATTTTTTGGATGGAATTAAAAAACTTGAAAAACGTTTTATGAAGTGTATTGAGTTGGAAGGAGATTATGTTGAAAAATAAATAATAATAATTCCAAAAAAACGGTTCTTTTTATGTTAGGCCAGTTACTTTTGCGGTTGCCCTCCTACTCAAAAATTGCTTAACAACGCCTATTTCGGCCATTTACAATCCCAAACAGCTTATGCTGATATGCATTTGTCAAGAGAAATTTCAGGATCCTTGGTTAATTCGTTTTACCGCTAACGTCTTTTCAACAGGCACACTAGCTAGATCGTCTTAGAATTTTACGAGATCAATAATATATGGAGTGTTTTTTAGACGTGTGGTTTTCAATCTGGCCATACTTTTTTCGGAGTTGGTTTTTCTGACAGCTGTCACTTGATATATGCTCAGTTTGGTTTGCCGTTTCATAACGAATAGAGTTACTCCAGAACAACGTTTGTAAACGTGGTGAATGGGCCCAAAACGTGGTGAATGGTCTACCGATTCTGATTTTTACAAGAATATTTTGTTCAGTGATGCAGGTGACTTTTGGTTGTATGGGTACACCAGCCACGGCACACATTTGCCCGCAATCCTGACAACCTGTACCAATGTGCTATCACTATACACCAACGGTGTGCTCTTTGTATTTTCTGTCTGGGGTTTTACCCTATTAAAGATAACATTCCTGCCTAATTTCATCAATATCGAAAGGATTTAGGGAAATTTCTACGGTGAGATGATGTTTTGCTTCAACTCACATATAAACTCGTTCCTAGTGCTGCACATAACAGACAGATTCCCCCACCCGTTCGCAGCGGTTATCAGTTGCCTCTAACGTTTTTTCGTAATCGTCGATTATGGTGAAGGCTGCATTAATAATACAAGAACATTACCATTAATGGCAACACATATTACGGATCTATACCTACCTACGTAAATGTATATACAGTGAACCAAAAAAGTATACGTACACGGAGAAAAAAATATGTTCAAAATATGTTTGCATGCAATCATATATATGTTTGGGGACGGGCACAATCATATATATGTTTGTGTGTTAACATATTATGTTTGCCCACAATCATAATATGTTAGGGGCACAATTCTTACATATCAAAAAAAGATATGATTGTGTCCTAACATATTTTTGTCAAAAAAATATGTTAGAACATATTTTTTTTAGAGTTTTAGAGAGTATTACTCTCAGAGAGCGTTATTGTATGACTCATCGTTTTGTGCAAAGAAGGGTAATATATGGTAACCGTGTGTATGAGGAGGAGGAATGGGACCGACACCAAAGGGTATTATTATTTGATGCTGTTTACTCGTCTGGCTAAGCTTAAGGTCGTTTTTTTTATTGAATATGTATTTGGTGAACGGTGAAAGAAAATTTGTTGTTGTTTTACAACGTACAACAAATTCAAAATAAAAGAAGAAGATTATTAATTAAATATAAATAAAATATATCAAATCATTTTCTTAACAAAACGTTATGTAATACTGACGCCGTTTATTGCCCCACACAAATTATTTTGTCAACATACATATGTACATACTATGTGCGCTTATCATGTTCTTTGAACAAACACACTCACGCACTAACATTTTTTATCATCTGGAATGACTCCAGGTACAGTAGTAAAGAGTGCAATATACTATTGAAGCTTTGACTTGATCTGCATATCGCAAAAATTCTATTAAATGGGCACAACTCAAAATTTTGCAATTTTCAGAAAACTCAAAAAACTATTCTGCAGCTCGTAAACTAATTTTCAGAAAAAAGTGTGATTTATTAAGAAGAAATTGGTAACAGAATATGAGTATAAATTAATCTCTTTTGCGCTGATAGATATGTGTATGTTAAACCGCTTTAACAAGTAATCTCGAAAATTAATAATTTCGGGTTGTGTGACTTTAGTAGAATGTATGCGATATATTCTCATGGCTGGAATTCATTTGGGTTGATGTTTCTTTCTTGCAGAAGTTGCTGCCTAAAAATCAAAATGTTTGTTGTTATTGTATTTTTTTATTTGACCTCGAGAGTGGCGATGTACATGAGGCATACAATCATGTATATGTTTGCACACAATCATAGATATGTTTGCACACAATCATATATATGTTTTCACACAATCATATATATGTTTGCACACAATCATATGTATGTTTGGGAAAATTGCTGCTAGCCCAAACACAATATGTTTGGGAGCTGCTCCAAACATATATATGTTGCCTGCAAAATATGTTTGGGACAATATGTTACAGAGGCCGTTTTTTTCCTCCGTGTACACCCTCATTTTCTACTTTTACGTTCATTGCCTTCACATGTTTCTTTTATTTCTTCGTAATTTTCGTAAGAGGGAATATTTCTACTTTGTTCATTACATTATCGTCTTCTTCTTAATTAAAATTGCATTTTTTACCTTCATTGCCCTAACATACGATACTAGTTTGTAATAATATTCTTTCTTATCTTATGTTTCCGTAATTTTCGTGGCAAGGCAGATAATTGCAGTAGTTCGTAAAAAAGGCATAAAGCCAACAAATTGTACGTACACTTTTTGTAAGGTCCCTAAATTATTTTGTTTGGAACATTAACTTATCAACTTAAAAGTAGAAATCTGCATTTTAATATATTTTATTGCTTATTTTTACTAATTTTAAGTCACTGACCCTACCAAATGGGCGCAATTGTTCGAAGCAGTTAATTCGCAACAGATTTAAGCAAGACAATCTTAAAATTATGTTTGGAATGTAAAATCTTTACGCGAAACTTACAGTAGTGGCACTCCGTGTGTAAACCATACTGACATCAAACATAAACAACAGTAGCTTGCGAGTAAAAAAACTCGATACTGCTGTCCGAGACAACGTTCGCAACGAGAGGAACGCCAAATTCTGCAATAAAAATCTGTCCGCTCAATACTCGTTTTGGTTCCTTATATACAAAAGAGAATGTAACAAAGCTCAAATAGAAGCATACGCCAATTATACGAACGAAATACTTAGACTCTACTAGGATGGTTAAATTTTAAGGGCCGCTCATCTACTGTTGCCATTTGGAATGATCAAGAGGCTTTAGTTCATGAGTCAATTGCACCTTGTAAGCGTGTAAATACCAGTCTTTATGCATAATGGTCATCAACGACGAGCGTGAGAGGTGCAATTGTTGGGCAAAACGATGAGTTGAGGTAGACGGCTCTTCAGCCACACTATAGCGAACAGCAGCCATATTTTCTGCAGTACGAGCTGTACGAACATGCACTGTTGTTTCACATCTCCTACATCCCCGGTGTGCTCAAATTTTTGCAAGATTTTTCCGATTGTACGCACATTTGGACGATTAAACTGACCGAAAAAATCACGAAGCGCACGATATGCATTATGATTTGAATGCCCATTTTCATAATAAGCCTGAATAATTTTAACGCGTTGCTCGCTTGTTTGTCTTTCCATGGTTCAAATTTAATTCGTCTGAAATTGCGAAATATCAAATGAAATGCCAAAAAAAAATTGACGTTTAGGTGTGGTTCATGTTCAACATCGGCCCTTAAAATTTTACCACCCTTTAGTTATATTGTTTGATTACCCCATCATAACCGTAGCGAATAAAACAAAGAAATCAGATTATGGTAAGAAGTTTTTGGCAAAACCAGATTTATTTTAAGACACCGCTGTAGGTATTAAGTGACCAGTCAAAACATACAATTTTTCAACCAGACGCAGCCAACAAATAATAGAAATTGCCAAAGAAGGAAATGCTAAAAAACCATAATTCCCACATTCAGACAAGGTGACACAAGGAAACAAAGTATGAACCAGATGTGTAGACCCATCTGAAATAAAAGCTTGAGTTTAAAAAAAGAACAATAAATAAAGATAAGTGACAGCGCATATAGAAAGGGACCTAAGGGTATAAAATCAATTTTCCTTTTTTTTTTGATGTGGTCTTCCCTCCCAAAGTTTTCCGCCCCAAAAGTTTTCCCTCCCAGAGATATGCGCGTTTTATGAAAGTGAAGTCGACGATTATAGCAAGGGACCTAACGTATAAATTTAATTATTTTCATTTTTTTCCCCTACTTAATTAACAAAATAACTTGATCTTGCGAAACTACAAAAAATTTATATTTTTCCTTATGAACAATTTAAAAAAATAGAAAAATCATTTTAAACGACGGTTCTTGCGAATTGGTTCCTTAGAACTTGACGGTACCGGTTCTTTATTTTTTTTTATTTCTTCTTAACGTCTGCTGCCTCCACTTCTTGAGGATTGTCCACTTCCTCCGATTCCTCCTCTTCGTTTCCATTTCCAGAGACCAAAGGTTGAGGAGCAACCGAATCTTTTTTTTGAATCGTCAAAACATAAACCCCGGATCTCTTTATACAAGTACCATTGACGCTTCATCGATAACCCTGGTGACGGAAATTTAATTGGTTTGTCATCGAAACTGGTGTTGCTACTCAGATGTATGTTTTCATTTATGCTGGCTGAATTCGAAACAGTTTACATTGCACTGGTTACTGAGCAATAAATACAAAGTGATGATACTTCGATATTCCAATTAAAGTTTTATATTAAGTGGAGAAGTATTTGTCCCATTTTCTCCACTCAACAACAGGCTCACTTGAGTTTGGAAGTCGAATAGGTACAGGAACATTAAATCCATTACGAGATGATTTTCTAGCACAATCAACTACATCCATGAAGCAGTCGACATTAGTTTGGGCATATTTTGATTTGAAAACTCCGAATAAAATATCAGGTGAAAACTTTGTATGTCCGGTTAACAAAAAGTTTAATTCAACTGACTCACATCTGGAAGTATCGACAAGGTGTTGTAAATATCGTATCATCGAATTGTTTTTATTTTGTGAAACACAGTTATCAGCGAATATCATTAATTTTTTAGTTAAATGCACTACTCGTAGGTAGTAATCAAGCATTGATATTACTGAATTCGGACCTTTTCCAATGGAATCGCTTTCGTCAATACAGAAGATGTGTTGAACATTTTTACGTTCGTTTGTAGTTCCGAAAATTGCTGTTTTGCTACCTGATTTAAAGTATGCATGACGGTAAGCAAAGTATGTATGACGGAAAGCTAACATTTTTAGATAATCCTTCTCTGGAATACATGGTATTTGGATCAGGCTTGACTAATGTCGTTATAGTATTCTCGCTGAGTGCTGGCAGATTGCAAATGATCAGACTACACCTTCAATGCTGCTTCTTTTTCAACTTCAGTAACGTTTACTGTATTAACAGCATCTTTTGCAAGATTTCGGCACAAATCGTATGCTGTCTTTATAGTGACGATGAAGGGACCATATTTCTTCCACACCGTTTGGAAAGTGCGAAGTTTTACGATTTTACCACCCGGTTCGACGCTGTTGTTGTGTCTAGTGTAAACAGAAGTCTTGCTTTCAGTAGTTGGAAGTTTCAATAAACGATAATCACGATGATTTGGTTGACGTCCAGTTAAAGTGATAGCAACAGTTTCAGCAAAACGGCAGATAAATGAAACAATTTTTTTTTTCCAAAGTTGTTAAAGCATCCGTACGATTAATTTTATTCGTCATGCGTCATGTTCGCGTGGATAAATACCATTTTTGTCGAAATGTTCGATTAGATTTTTTGTAGCGTTTGATTCCCATTGTATACAGGAAGAAGTACATGTCACGGCATATCGGCAAACTTCGAAAATAATATATCTGATTGTACTGTTTCTTCATAGCTCGCGATCGATCACCAACTTTTGACCTGAGCATTGCATCGTCACGGTGAGCTGCCAGATGAGCGAGAATAAATAAATCTTGGGATTTCTTATCTAAATTCATGAAAGACGTACGAAAATCCACAGCCATCTTCTTAGGGATCACTTCATTGCATTGATTTGAACAATACGGAGGTATTTTTGAACCATAAAGTCGAGCAACTACCTTTTCTTCGCATAAATCAAGATCAGATTTATCAAGGTACATATTATCGGTATCATCTTCAGAGTCACTATCCGATAATTCTGAGAAGTGATCGGCATCATCCTCGTCATCAAGGAAGCGATAAAGTAAATCTACTTCTTCGAATTCATCCACCATTTCATTCTAAAACAGTAAGTAAGAATGTTATCAGTTTTAAATTATTTTAGCGAATGACATAATAAGGGTATGTGAAAACATTTTCGTACTAACAGAGTGATATTCACGATTTAAAAGAATTATAAATGAGTATTTATTATAATTCACAATTAATAATTTCAGAAAATAAAGCTTGATTAGAAAAAACGCGAGCAAAATTGATATCAAACTCATGGAAACAGCGCGCTAGGTAGAAAACAGTAAAAACCAACTACACAAAACAAGAGGTAGGGCCGACCTACGCGCGTTTTCAAGCTTGACCAACACGTTCCTGACGTCATGAGATCTGTCTCTTTCAAATGAGACCAATACCAACAAGCTCAGTGATGGCACACCAAAGGTACACGTATTTAAATCTTTAAAATGGCTCTCCTGAACAAAACTGGTTTTTACCCTTAGGTCCCTTTCTATTTTGCGCGTCACATATGTACCTCAAAATTTTACAAATTTTTTTTAAGTGCATTGCAATTGGACTAAGATGGGCTGTGCAATTGTAGTTAGGAGGAAAAAAACAACAAAATAACGACCAAAAAACATTGCATATTTGGTATCGGAGTCGCTTCTTTGCAATTGCCAAAGAGTACAAAAACCCACGCAATCTTCAGACCTTAACCCAATCAAGCATATTAAAAATTTAATGGATTCGTTAACAGAAAATGGCTTCTGAAAAGTCTTAATAATGGAAAATTGTACTAGAAGTACAAGTTTGTTTGTAGAGAACATACAAAATATAAATTTAGCTTAAAGTTACAGTATTATGTTGTTTTCATTTGGTGTACGTAAACTATGTTTGGAACTTTAATGTTTTCCAGCAATTGTTCATACACTGTATGTCAAACTTTTATAAAAAATCTAAAAGTACTCGTATGTTACTTAGTAAATATATAAACATACGTACTATGTAGACTAATTCTTTTTATTATTTCATAAAGGATGATATCGATGCATTGTTTTTTTGTTTGGGTGTACGTAAACTTTTATGGTTCACTGTATATTGTTCGTTTACTTTTATTTTAGTACATTACACAATACATGTACGAGTACTAACATAAAATTATATGAACGTATTACGCATATTCACGTCGTAAATGGATAAAGCTTTGTCTATAGATGGCAGGCCATAAGGCCCATTCCAAATAAAATGGCCACTTTAGAAAACGTTTCGAATTCTTATTTTACATAAGCTGACAAAATTATATACGTAAAACTTTTAGAATGTTTCATATATTTTGTAAAATAACATGTTTCAGACTTTGAATTTTTAAATCGTTTTACTCGTGCATAGCTAACTGATTTGCTAACAATTCTCCGTTTGTTCCTTAAAGTTCATATATTATTTACACTTTGTTCGAATTTTAATAGCTGATAACTTAATAATCGTTTTGTAATTGTAGAGGGATTTCTCATAGTCGTTTCAATTTATATAGAATGACAGAGTAGTACAAATATGGGGTAAAATCAAAAAAACTCATTAAATGATGGAAATTTCTTTACTTCTCTAAAAAGAAAACTCATTCCTGTTTATTACTACAGAGAAAAGATATGGTTACTACAGGCATGGAAACAAATATATGGTACAGTTGTTGTATGGATTTTATTTTCTAAAACTCAATATTTAATCTCGTAGTATCTATTTTTTAAAATTTCTTCATAAAAATAAAAACGGCAGTTTAGAACTTTCTTAAATTTATTTAGTCTAAGTTTTTAGTAATCAAAGAAAAAAAAAGTTCCGAGTGAAATATTTACATGGTACAAAACAATGGAACTCAAAAAAGAATATTAAGCTACAGCATATCTTAATATATTTTTAAATTTATTACTTAAAAAAATATTAGGACCTCCACTATTTTTAATAACTTCATTAATGCGAACAGAGTTTGAATTTATAAATTTGCGAAATTCATTTTGATCACTTTTGGACTACTCTTCGCTAAAGGCATCTTTAAGTTCTTTCAAGGAGTTAAAATTGCGACCATGTTTATGAAGAAGCGTCTTCCACAGGATTTAAGTCAAAACTTAGTAGTGACCAATCTACAACTACATCATTTGTCAAAAAAGCTTTTTTTTCTTCTCGCCGTGTGCATGGGTGCGTTATCTTGTTGAAATACCAAATTAAAACCATAACCATGTTTTAGCATAGTCTAATTAAATCTAATAATTGTCTAATTATTCCATATGTGATATAAAGCAAATCGGAGAACATTCTATACTCGTCTACGCAAATGCAACTCCCACCTTTAAATGTGTACTTTAATAAATTTTACTAGTATATGTTATATACTCACCATCAACTATTTTTTCACAATACAAGTTAAATCTTTCTCGTTATATTTTTTTAATATTAAGTAAAATTTAATCTCTGTACCATATAATTATTGTTTTTATTGCTGTGCCATATAATTATTTCTATGCCTGTATTCGGTCACGGTAGTTGTCCATTAAACTTATTGAAAGCAACAACAACAACAGTATACGGCTAGCGATGCACACCTATGCGATGAATTTTTATTGTGTTTATTTTGTTTGGTGACATACTCTACTGCCGGCTACTTCTCGTTTAGTTAGAATCTGCCTGCACTTGAGTAAATAGCCATGAGATTTAATCACATTTGTTGCTTGGAATCTTAGTGAGGATGATGAGGTGGCGCTTACTGAAGCTGCAATCATTCCTGCTTACAACTGAAAGTCTTTTCGACAGCTTTACGAATAACATTTTGATTTCTGTAAATGAAATTCCCAATATAAACATACTTTCAAATCTGACTATAATCTAATTGTGACATAATTTTAAATAATTTACGTAATTAAAATCTCCATAGTCATACAGGGTGGGCCAAAAGTTACAATGGGGTTTAAAAATTTAATAACATTTTCGTTTACATATTTTTTATATTTTTTTCAGATTATATTAATATTATTTGGAGATTTAATAATGGAGAGATTCGCAACTGAACAAAGAACAAGAATGATAGAATTTTATTATTTAAATCAGCGATCAATTATTTTAACGCGAACGCTTGAGTAAAGAAGCTCATTTTCATTTGAATGGCTTTAACAATAAGCATAACTTTAGGTTCTGGAGTTTTGAAAATCCAAGAGCCATTTATCAACGCCAATTGCACCCCATTAGGTGTACAGTATGGAGTGGGATCACATCATTGGGCCTTAATTCTTCGAGAATGAAGTTGGAAGTGCTGTAACCGTAAATGGAAAGCGGAATCGGTTTATGAAAGAAAATATTTTACGTCCGGCTCTCGAAAACAGACCTGAGATGTGGTTTCAGCAGGACAGAACCACTGATCACACAGCCCGAGACACAATGGCACTTTTAAGTCAAATTTTCGGAGAGCGAATAATTTCCAGAATTTCGGAAATTATTTGGCCAGCCCGATCGCCAGATTTGTCAGCACCTGACTATTTTCTTTGGGGTAAGCAAAAATTCTAACGCTACAGCCAACAATTTTGAAAGATGTTATGAAAAATGCACTAAAACGAGCCCAGTGACATTATTTTTAATACTTTAATACTTTTAATAATTTAATACTAGTGTTAAAAAATATGCATACATAAGTACTATTAGCTTAGGTTTTCAATTTTTTGTTTGTTTCTTTTTTAACATTTAAATCTTTATTTCAAATTTGTTTGTCTTCGCAGTAGCCCATTATGTCAATTACGTATTCCAAATTTTATTGTCCTATTTCATCAATGAATTTTACGATTTCTATCCATTGGGTCTTGCACACTCTGTCGACTCATATATTGCATACGCTATGAAGAGGCAATAACAGTATGGCGAAAGTTTCTTAGAATATTTTAATCCTTTAACAGGTTTCCCCTATGGGTAAAATAACACCACGAACGAAATAAATCCTTTAACAGTCGATTTATATTTCCGGCTATCTCTACTATTCTTGATTCAAAATTCTGGAACTGTCTTCTTAGGAGAGGCAGTTCAAGTGCGAGCTCAGCATTCTAGACAGGAAAAAAGACTACTGAGTCATCTAAGAAGGCTATGGAGAAACCATGGGACCTTAAATCTCGCTGTTTTCACTGGATGTATACAGCATTAGTAAGAACGATAGTTGTATATTGGTTTATCTTCTGATGGAAGTAGTATTGCTAGCTTATGGGATTATCCCTAAATTTGGTGATACATATGTATATTGATTTGGTGATGAAGGTATTTTAATGCGGGGTATCAATTTATATTAAGTGTATATATGGGGCTGACTTTCCAACATGATTTTTGTTTTTCTATTGCAGCTTGTAACATTAAAAGCCAGTGTGAAACTCATCGATAAAATATTTTTGAATTTGGAGATTTATGGCAATATTGTACCCCATGTATCAACCAGAGAGAATTGAATAAAAAGAGGTTTTATCGGCGAATTCATAAAAAAAACATACAATAAAAAATTTCAAGTTTGAATAAAATTCTTAAATAATTCACAAATTGCTACACTTTTGCATTGCAAACATGTGTTAAATGACTTTAAGCTATTAGATTAAATTATATTATCCCATCTCTTACAGATGAACCTGAAACGAATTCGTCGATAAGAACTCTTCTTTGTAAATTATTTTACGTAAACTTAATAAAAAAAACATTTGTTTTTATATAAAAGGGTGTGTCATATTCTAATAAAACATAAGTGCCGTAACTTTTTCTTATTCCTTTAGCGACTTAAAACTAACATGCTTGCTAAAGCTGGCCATAGACGTGCGATTTGTGTCTACGACTTGTGTGTGCTCGATGTCATGTTGCACGTGTATAACGCTGTGATCACACAAATCCCCAGGTTGCTAAAATTTTTCATCAACTTGGGATTTGTGTCTACGTGTATTATACATTTCGTAGTTTCAGTTGTTCTTGAAACGTCAAATAGTGAAGAGCTCAAAATGGCCAGTAAGGAATTTTTATCAGAGTTCTTTGAAGTTTTAAGAGAGCAAGTTGCAATTTGGCAAAGTAAAAGTGAGAAATATAAAGACAGAAAGGAAAAACAAAAGTCATGGGAAAGACTAACAGAAAAGTGGAAAGAAGTGGACAAAAATGCCACAATTGATACAGTTAAAAGAAAATATCACGGCATACGTTCTTCGTATAGACGCGAATTGCAAAAAATAAGAAAAAGTGAAAGATCGGGTGCAGGTTCGGAAGACGTGTACGTGCCTACGCTATGGTATTTTGAGAATTTAAATTTCTTGCTGGATCAAGAAACCCAGCTAGAAGGAATATGCACAATTACATCATCCGCTTTGTCACCCATGCTTACTCGTCAACGTCAACCACAAAATGAAAATGTTGCACGTGTGTGGAGAAAAGGTAAAGACACAAATCACACGTCTATGGCCAGCTTAACCGAGTAACTTTAACATTAAAGTTGATTAAATAACATGCATCAACACACTTGCAACACCCGATCACAACATTTTTAATTGCGGGAGTAGGGATCGCCACAAATATTGTTTTTGTCAGGGATTCAAGCCACTTCAGAACTCAAGTTGGTTCGGTGCAGAGCAGGTCTGCACTGCTAGCTTGGTTTTAAAAATGTTGTTAAGCTACTCTTGATCCTTGGTCCTGGTTCGGTTGAATGATTCAAAATTGCTTCAAAAATCACAGGAAGAACATATTTTTTGATATAATAAATTTTTATTAAAAACAAAAATGTAATATTATCCATGGTGCGTACCTGAAACCTAAAAAAGGTTAGGAACATTTTTAAAATAAAACATAACATGAACATATTTGTGTTTTACATGTTAAAATGCTTTTAATGTCGTTTTTTGAAGATTTTTCTTTTTGGGGATCGGTTAGACATTTTTTCTAACAGTGCTTTGGTTTACGGTTCGACTCCAGTCAAAAAACGTGGTGTGGTTCGACTGAAACCCGGTTCTGCTTCGATTCGGTTTGCATCCCTCGTATAAATCAGTCAAATTCCTTGGTCTCGTTTTGTACAACTCTTGCCTGACACAACCTCATTGCAAAAAATTCTGGTGCAGTCAAGTCAGAAGAACTTTGGGGAGCAGCGGAAAATGGATTTAGTGGATATTAATTTGTTTGAAAATTGTCTTTGGAGCTCCGTCATGACCTGTCTTGGTATGTGTACAGTTGCGCCACTGTGCTGGAACCAAATGCTGTTGAAACGGATACGTCTTTAGCGCAGTTCTGAGTAAAACCACTCCTTCAACATCTTAAAATAACGCTTGTAGAGCGATTTGTGCTCTACCCTTAATACTCGAATCTATTGCCGTAGTTATTCTCTATAGTCATGACCGAATACTTTATCTCTTGGTTGGCCACACTTTCGACAATTCGTTCAAAATGTTTTAAATATTTTGGGGGATTTTAAAGATTTTAGAACGGCTCATGAAGATTCGACTTCTTCCCCGAGCTGGCAACGCTGTGGTAGTTGCAAGGATCTTCATATGTCTACGTAACCTTTGTACCACGCCCTATGATGTACTAAATGTTATATGAGACAGCGCATAGAGAATGGGACCTAAAGGTAAAAAAATCAATTTTTCTTTTTTTGATGTGGACAACATCTGAGCATCGAATGAGACCGATCCCATGCCCCAAAAGTGTTCCATCCCAGAGATATGCGTGTTTTATAAAAGTGATGGTACACCAAAGATACACGTATTTAAATCTTTAAAATGGCTCTCCTGAACAAAAATGGTTTTTACCCTTAGGTCCCTTTCTATTTTGCGCATCACATGTGGTTCTTTCTTCTACAGGGTTACGACTAATACGAGTATTGGCTATTTATTTTTGACTTTGGTTACATTTTAAGGGCTGATGTTAAATGTGAACCACACCTTAAAGTCAAGTTTTTTTCTGCATCTCATTTGATATATCTCAATTTCAGACTTATTCAATCTGAACCATGGTCATCATCAACGATCAGAATGATGGCAAAAAATGGCAACAGTGAATTATTAATTTTCGAAGAAAATCATGTTCGGTGATGAGGTACATTTTCACCACAGTGGATTCGTCAATAAGAAAATTGCCGCATTTGGGCGAATGATAATCCAAGAGTGATTGTCGAAAAACAATGCAGCCATAATAAGTGACTATTTGGTGCGGTTTATGGGCTGGCGGCATCATCGGGCCTTATTTTTTCCAGAATATGGCCGGACAGGCAGTTACTGTGAATGGTGTTCGCTTTCGTGAGCTGATAACTAACTTTTTATGGCCCAAATATGAAGATAAGGATGTGGACGATATGTGGTTTCAACAGAACGGTGCCACTTGCCACACAGCTAACGAAACAATGGCTCTTTTGCGCGACAAATTCAATGGCCGTGTTATCTTACGTCGTGGCGATGTTAATTGGCCGCCAAGATCATATGATTCGACACCGTTTGACTTTTTTTATGTTACAAAAGAAAAGGTGTACTTCGATAAGCCAGCAACGATACAAGAGCTAAAGAATGAGTTAATTCGGCACATTAACGGCACAGAACCTCAATTACGTCTTAGCGTCATCGAAAACTTGGACCATCGGATGGAGGTGTGCCGCCGAGGTCCCGGCGGCCATTTGGCCGATATTTTGTTCCATAGATACTCGTAATTGAACCATACCAATATTATCATAATAAAAAGAAATGACAATAATTAGTAATTTGTGTTTTAATCAAAAACAACATCGGCCCTTAAAATTTAAGCACCCTGTACATAATTCAACGGGAAGCCAAGAAATAGGTCTTAGCTGGTTTTAGTGGTATTACAATTTTTTTTAAAATTTTATCCTTACTCGAAGTATTAGTTCGAGTATAGCTGGCTGACTGGCGTAGTTACGACATCAAAACCATTCTTGGAATTTTATTTATGGTATGTGTATTTTAACCCTCCTCAGCTGGGTTTATAGTTAAAGAGCACTATTTTGTTATCGTAAGACAGGAGCTTTTTTTTATTGATAAACTGAATTTGTTTGTACTTTCGTTTTTTTATTTTTGTTTGCCTTACATACCCGCAGGGAGGAAAGTGTACAACAAACAAGTCAATAGATCGAAAATATTCATAATGTAAAAGTATGGCAGACATATTAAATTTTAATAAAAATGATACGGTTTATTGAGTTAATATCAAGTCTTTAGTCGACTGTGGTCATGAGGCAATGTATTTTTTTTTTTAATTTTAGTAAAACATCAAGTGCTTCTTACCACCTCCTCCTCACCCACTTTGAATAAATATTTCAAAAAAACGGTGTCCTGCGGTAGGCTTTTCTATACGGTTTATTGAAAGCTAATATTTATCAAAGTAAACATTAAGAGAATCACAAGAATCACAACACCGCTAGTCGGTGTTGATATTTTTGCTTTGAAATAAAATCAAAACCAACTTGGGGGTCGGCTAGTTATGGAATAAATAAAGGTTTTTGCTTAAACATTATTAAATTATACTTAAAAATAATTTGTTTTTTAATCAAACTTAACGATTTTAAACGAAGTTAATATGTTTCTTGAGTCACTTCTAATGTAAGTTTAAGTTTTTCTTTTTTATGTTAACTCCGCGAAGTCTACGCTTTCCAACTTCGTTATTGACGTCAAGCATACTGTTCTTAAACTTACCTACCAGTACAAGCAGACAAAAAATAAAGTGACTATATGGTCACGGCAACAATAATTTCTTTACAATAAAAGTATGTTTGTTGCAATTATAGGATTGTTTTTTGAATAAACTTTGAGCAATAGTATGATTGCTGCAATATTATTATTATTGAAATATAAGAAAAATATTATTGCCAAAATAAAATAAGGGTATGGTAACACATAAACATGGTTGGTGCGACAAACGTATTGTTTTTTGGGTCTTATGTTAACAATAATACGATGACTGCAATCATACCATATGAATGTAGTTTTTATACTTATAAATTGTAATACGATTTTAAGAATAATGTTATTGTTACGAATCTAACGAAATAAAAGTAGTTTTAATCTGTAAATTATCATTTTACACTCAAACTTCTTTTAATTTGTATAACTGAAAATTTTAAATTAATGAAACACTTACGATTTTTAAAAGGGATTTGTTCTGTTGTTTAATAAATCATTCCTATTATTTGGAATATACCGTGTTTTTAAATAATTTACTTAATACAAATCTATTTTTAAATAACAACATAAATCTATCCTAATAAATCTTTTTGTGGTTCATAGTATCGTTGCGTTGGATCATACTATGGCTGTAGAGATCATATCATGTTGGCGCTACTATCGTTGTTTGGATCATACTACGGTTTTGTATGAAGCATACTACGATTGTGAGGATCATAATATGGTTGTGGGGATCATAGTTTGGTTGGGATGGAATCATGATACTATCGCAACGATCATAATGTTGTTGTGCCACAACCATATAACCGACAATAGTATGATGTTCTTCGAATATTGTCTCCCCAACCATACTCTTTTTTCTGGGTGCACCGAAGTCTGAAGGGTATATATTAACTTTGTCAGTCCGTTTGAAACACCTCCAAAAATTGATCAACGATCCTTTAATGTATATATTTTATTGATAGTCTTAAATTTCTAAGACGTTCCCGCCATGTCCATCCATCTGTGTGTCTGCTGAAAGCACGATAGCGGTCAAACAAAACTACATAGGATCCTGCAATTCTGCATAATGCTGGCTCTTGGTCATAAGCTATTTGGAATTGGAGGGGACAAGCGGTACCTCAGGAAAAAGTACACTTTTTTATTAATTGTTCGGCTAGCTTTATTTTCCTAGAATAACTCTTCGTAAGGAAGTAAAATAGGAACGAACAACACGAGATTGGTTTTTTCAATAAGACAATTTATGACGACAAGTGACAGCAAATCATGTGTTGAAATGCTTATATTTAAATGCTTATATTTTTATTGAAACTATATAATCGTACTACAATGCCCGAATATAAAAGAATTCAATAAGGACCTCAAATAATGCAATATTTTGTCCAGAACCTACATTCAGGCCAACGAGTTTGAATTGAAGGAAGAAGAGATGGTCTTACTGAAGGCAAGAAAAGAAGCACCGCAAGATACATACGGTAATAATTTCGCATATCCTTAAATATTTTACAACTTCAGGCTGTCCGCATAGGTCTCATTGTTCAACTTTGCTGTGGTTTTCCAGCGTGTGGCTATGGCCACTTTCATTTTACTTTTTTACGTCACTTGGTGTGTTCGAAAAACTTCTAGTATCGTATGTATATGTATGCGTGTTTGCGAAATGTAACAAATACAGCACATCGGACGTTTGCATTGGAAGTTTGTTGGGTTGTAAAATTTTGTAACGATTTTTCATAGTTGGCTGAAAAGGAGTATTTTTTGATTTTAACTGGTGCGCGCGTTCAACTAAATTGAGCGCGTTTTATGTCGCCGATCGGCGGCTGAGTTCAAACCGATGGCAGCGGCACGGCTTAACAAAAAATGGCGCGCCGCCGATAACACCGAGTCGGCTCGGGTATCTGGGGCGGAGTTGCTGGACGTCTCGGCGCATGTGTCCAAAAATATAGTAAAGTCACGTCGCGCTTTCAAAAGTCTTTTCTGCTATGAATCCAGATACTAATTTATTTAAATTTTTTTCAACAACATAGCTGGAGGGTATTTATCGTTTGGCCTGCTATCAAAGCTTATGCCTTTTTTTTGAATGCTTGTTCAGAAGTAAGAGCGCAGTAATAATATATTTGTTGATAATTGACTGAAATTGTCGGAAATACTTTCTTTCAACGTATTACATGTCCACGCAGCTTTGGCAGGGTGGTTATTGAAACTTGACAATAACAGCGATAGTTAGAGTAACTGGTTTACAAACCGCAAAATGCAATTAGTGTTTGTGAAAAAACATTGCTGTCATTAAAGTTCTATGCAAAGACGCAACACGAAAACCAAATTAAGAGCAGAGGGTAATTATACATTATACAAGTAATAAAGGATAGAAATTGCAAATACTGCTGACTTTATGAGAAAAAGATTAATCTTTAAAAGTCACCTTTGTGTGCCAACTAAAAAATACTGCAAACATTGATGAGTCTGAGTCTGATCAAGTCTGACTATGGTACAATGTGCAAGGTTTTATATAAACTGCTGCATATTTTGGACCTACACTTTGATGGATAATACTCGTATATGGATAAAAGATGCATGGGCGGTTAGGTGAATATCGAAAATAATTGCCTATACCTTGCGAATTGAAAGCATAGGGTTGCAACATGTTCACGCAAACTATTATATCCCTACCAGAAATGCTGGATCAATTAAAAGGCACTCGCTGAGTTAAAAGGCGCTCGCTTCTAAGGCTATCGGCCAAATTTTTTTTTACTCTTTAAAAATCTTTAATACTATTCATACAATATAACCCACAATTAATTCTTAATAACATCTTAAATAAAATCTTAACTTAGTGTCAAATAATTGTATTACTAGCCACGACACTTCTGTTACCTCCCATAAAAATTACTTTTGTTTAGTGCAGAATAGAACCCATATAACCCACATGAAATTCGTTAAATTGTGAACACCGTAATATTTTTTTTATTTATTTAAAAAACGTTTCTTAGCCTAATGTTATCACACAAGTTTACAGAGTTTTAGTCGCATCATGCAACTTTTCATCTAAAACGTTTTCCTTTCAATTGTTGTATGATTTTTAACGTAACTTAAATATAATGTTTCAGAGGAAAGTAACTGTTTCAAAAACCTCTGATTTATCACAAAAAAAAGGTAAATTTATATTTTTTTAGAAATGTAATTTTTTTACATGTATAGATTTGAGATTAGAGAATTAGATGAAATACTACAGTGTAATTTGAATCTATCTGTTAAAGAGCTGATTTTGTCTTTGATTAAATGAATATGTGTTTTGTCCTCATTTATTTTTATCTTCCATTTGTGGAAGTGATCTAATATAGTCTAGAGCGCGTTGAAGTTTAGTCACTATATTGTGTCCATATTCATGCGAGAAAAATAATGAGGTATCATCCGTATATGTTGCACATTCACACCCAAACAAATTAGGCATATCTGAGCAGTACAATATGTATAAAGTTGGCCCCAAAACAGAGCCCTGGGAACTCCTGCTGGAATTCCGACCAAATCGGAGTAACTGTCATTGAGACAAACACAAACATTCCTGCTGCTCAAAAAAGCATCGATAATTTTTATGAGATAAAGGGGAAATTGAACTGAATCATTTTATATATTAAACCACTGTGCCATACAGAGTCAAACCTTTTCAGTATCCAAGGTGACCATTACTGTGGAAAACCCATTCTCAAACACTTCCTAATGTGGTTATAAATCCGTTTAATCTGGTGCTCAGTACTATGAAAAGGTTGAAATCCAAATTGAGTTTGAGGAATTATACTACGCTGCTCCATAATCGTTGTAATCTTAACCTTCAAGACTCTCTCAAGAATTTTACTGAGACTGCTTAACATGCTAATAGTTCGGTAACTTTGTGCTAAATTTGGTGGCTTGTTCGGTTTATGTATTGGTAAGTTTTTTGCCGTTTTCCATGTTCTGGGGAAATATTGCAATTTGCGGCAACTGTTTACAATGTAAGACAAAAACTTTATTGTCGAACGGTGTAACTGTTTTAGCATACAATTTCTAATTCCAACAAGTCCACAGGCCTTTCTCGGTCTTAATCCTTTGATATTAGATCGAATCTCATCCAGATCAACATATTCCTCTGGGTCAGTACTAAAGCCAAGGGAAAGATATCGTTCAATGACTCTTTCTACAGTAAAATCATTCGATGATTGTCCGAGATGTTCCGAAATGCAATGGTTTCCCAAAAAACTTTGAGCAAGATGATCAACCTTCTGTTCATCACTGAACAGAGTTTTATCGGTTTCCACAAGAGGTGGTACGAAAATTCTTTTCTTTCTGAAACATTTGGATATATTCCAAAAAGGTTTTGATGCTGTATCTAAATTTTCCAATTTAGTCGTCCAGGTGTGGTTTCGATATTTCGACATCTCCTTTTGAATGTGTGCATTATAATTTTTCATAATTAAAATCAGATTGAACCCGATAACGTATCCACTCCCTTTGATAAAAATTCCTAACCTCTATAATTTGCCTACTATAGTCAGGAATTTCCACCTTCTGTTTTATTCGAATTTTTGGGACAGAAATATCAGCAGCATCCAAAATGCTTTTACTCCAAAAGTCTACAATAACATCAATAGTGTTCGTAGTTTGAACACTTTCAACGTCAGCATTTGGATGGGAAATACATCCATCTATGAACGATTTAAAGAGAGACCAATCAGTATTTCTATAGTCATAAAAAAGGGCTCAGAACTATGCGAGGTCTTCGTCAAAGGTTGGGAAACAACCTGAGATACATTCGTGATGACAATGTCTATTGTGAAGGGGCTTCTGTTAGCCGCTGAAGGAATGTAAGTTGGCGAGCACGTATACAAAATATTGTACGGCAAAATAGATATTGTATCCGATAGGATGTTTCCCCAAACATTTGCACGGTTACATTTTCAGCTTCTATGCCGGCGATGGTAGGGCTAAATAGCCACAAACAATGGAGTTTCTATCAACTTTTAAAAGTTTTCTTACATCTTTCTTGTAAAGACACTTCGCATCAGCATTTGCCACTCCACCTGGGAAATATAGCGCTATTATATTAATATGCTGTAAGTCAGTAGTACGTAATATTATACCAATACTTTCTATAAAAGTTGTTTGAATAGAATAAGTTGTAACATTTTGGATACCTTTTTTAAGAAGAAATGCAACTCCTCTACCATTTCGATCTACACGATCTTTACGAAAACAGGTGTACCCCTTTGAGGTATTTTATCTCCATTTTTAAGCCAAGTCTCTGTCAATATACTCGTACATTGATGTATGTTTTCATGCAAAAAATCATATAATTCTATGTACTTTTTTTAATGCTTCTACAGTTCCGAAAAGCTACATTTAATTTCGACTTTCTACTTGCATTTCAAAAAGGGGGTTACCACGCCACATTCTGGTACCTCTCATAAAATCTCTGGTGGTACTCATACGATCTTACCTATGTATAATCAATACCTAAGACCTCAATAATAAGGTTAACTTGGTGACAAATAAGTGGATTGCTAGCCCTGCCGCTTCTGGTAACTCCCCCACAAAGGGCACGGTTCCAGTGCAGGCAAAGACCCACATATTATGTCACATAGTGCGTTAAAATTTGCTTAAATAGCGAACACCATTAAATATTGATAACGACTTTATACACTTGTCCGAACAGTGTAGATGAAACGCCCCCTTCTGGTACCTCCAAAGCAAATGCACTATTCTGCCCACTTTTAGTATTCGCAAAGTTATTTTAATACTAGGTCTTAATTCAATTCTGCTGAAAATTATAAATTAGATAGAGGTAGATGGAGTATTTACATTGATTAATGGAGCAATTGCCACGCCCTTTCTGGTACCTCGGTACAGAAAGAAAGAAAATTTAAGTTTCATATACACATGGCTAATGGGGTTAAAAACTTTAACATTTCGTTTATTATTAAAACATTTTCGTTTATTAATATTTTTTTCTCAGATTATATAAAATACAGGGTGGAGCGCGCTTTTGCTTTTTTTCAGTGCAGGCTGTGGCAGTGCTGTTGGTCGAAGAGAGTCGAAAGTGTATGTGGCTTAATGCGGCTGACGAGAAATTTGTACTCGTCTGCCCTACAGTTGCCATCATGCATTGGACACGTGAGATGAGGTCATTTTGTGTTGAAGCGTATTTTTCAAATGCGCACTCGATCCTTGTATTGCAGCGTGCTTCTCGTTTGCGATTCGCTGTTCCCCTACGCGGACCTGTTCCTGGACGGCAATCGATTGTAAATTGGGTTCCTTCATTGAGAACAGCAGGGAATGTGTCATGTGTACGAAAGGGACCTGAGAGAAGGATTACATAAAATATCGAGAGAGCGCATCAGTATTGCAATCTCCGAAACGCTCTGCTCGGTAGCAATCCCTTGCTCTAGGCATTTCCATACATTTTTCCAGCCGGCTCTTGAGGCAATGCAATTAGAGGATACATGGTTCCAACAGGATGGTGCCACTGCACACACAGCGATGGTTGCCATGAATTGTTTGAGGCAAATATTTCCTGCACGGCTTATATCTTTGAGGGGTGATGTGAACTGGCCGGTACACTCACCAGACTAAGCCCAATGCGATTTTATCTTTTGGGGTTACTAGAAGTCGAAGGTATATATCAACTTTCCTACATCTAATAAACAATATTGAGGCTGAAATTGACAGAATAACAGTCGACATGGTTGTTAGAGTTTATGAAATCTTCAGAAAACGTATGCAGCATTGTGTGAATAGCTAAGGTCGAGATTTGCCAATTTAAAAAATTCTCTTACCATTCAATACAATTAAAACGTAAAATAATTTCCATAACACCCTTCAAAATTTGTGGCTGAAGCGTTCGAATTTTTGCAACAATGTTGGCCTTGAGTTGAAGGATTGTCTCGGGCTTGTTCACATATACTAGCTCCTTCATATAAACCCAACGAAAATAGTCGGGTGCTGACAAATCTGGCGATCGCGCTGGGAAAATAATTTCCGAATTTCTGAAAACTATTCGCTCTCAAAAAATTTGACTTTAAAGTGCATTGTGTCTCGGGCAGTGTGGGCAGTGGCTCCGTGCTGCTGAAACCACATCTCAGGTCTGTTTTCAAGAGCAGGGCGTAAAAAATGTTCTATCATAAACCGATGACGCTTTCAATCTTCATTCTCGAAGAAGTAAGGCCCAATGATATTTGACGATGTGATCCCACGCCATACTGTACACCTAATGGGGTGCAATTGGCGTTGATGAATGGCTCTTGGATTTTCAGAACCCCAGAACCTTCAGTTCTGTTTATTAACAAAGCCATTCAAATGAAAATAAATAAAACCCATAGTAAATTTTGGCCTTGTATAAGTTGGATTAATTGTCTGAAACTTTTTTATTTGTTTTGAATATCACTTGACACACAAAATAAATAAAAATTGGGGTCCAAAAACGTCCCTAAGTGTCAAAAATACGATTAATAGTCAGTTTGTTATTCATGTTAAAGCAAACTTTGCTACGAATCCAAATATACTCGTATAGTAATTTTGAAGTTTTGGCTGAGATAAGGATAGGACATATTTGCGCTTTAGGGGAGTATGAAAGTTTAGGTCTGGCACTTACCGACGTTATTGCCTTTTTTATTTCTACAGTAGTTTGTTCCATGTTTGGGTTGCCTACAATAACACGAAAGCCTACAATAACACGAAAGCGGCATTTTCCTTATCATTAATTCAATTAGGTCATACAAAGTGACCTTTGTTCGTATTAAGGAAAATATTTAGAAATTATTCTCAGATAAGATACGATTAATTTGACAGGGTGGCTGAAAAATACTGCTGCATTAAGAAACTCAAATAGATTTTTTTCACTATATGTGGAATTCACTTTTCTTTTATTCGTGTCTAAGCACATTCAATTTTATTAAATATAGCTTAATTAGTTTTAAAAATAATGGAATTTAAATGCTTCCCCTGCTCGTTAATGCATGTGCGGCATCTTACCAAAAAGTTTTTAATTACTACTTGGAGAGTTGAGAGAGGCATAGCTGCAATTGTTTCTCGAATAAATTGCTTTAATTAATTTAAATTAGGTGGTTTTGCTTTGTGGACTTCCTGTTTGCACTAACCCCACAGGAAAAAGTCAGGAGCAGTAAGGTGAGGCGACTTGGGAGGCCATCGGAATGTGGAGTTTTAAGATATCAGCTTATTGGGTAATTTTCGTCGCAATTCTGTCATTACAGGCCGGGCTATGTGAGGAGTAGTACCATCTTGCTGAAACCACATAAAGTTGAAAGAAATTCTCATTCGGCGTAATTCTGGGTAGAAAAACTCTCTCAACGTTTTTTTCGAAGAAGTAGGGCTCGACCATGCATCGTGATGAAACTGCACTTCACACTGTGACACGATGAGTGGATGCAATTCCGTCTCAAGGAGTATCTGTGGATTGGAAGCTCTCCATATTCGACAATTTTGTTAGTTTATGCCGCAGTTTAAATCGAAATGGGCCTCGTCAGACATAAAAAGACAGTTTAACATGTTTCCCACCTTTTCCACCATTTGCTGTATCTTCTGGCAAAATTCCAAGCGAATCAGGAAGTCTGCTGCGTTAAGTTTGTTGGCCATTAGAATTTTTATCGGGGAATAAGTCCAAATCTTTGTGCATAATTGACTGCAATGACTGTCTGCTTTTAACCATTTGAGCGGTTAAGCTTCTTGTCAAAACTCTTGGGTTATTTTGGATTGCAGCAGCGATTGTTTCCTCCGTCCGAACTGAAAGGTTACGATAGTAAGATCTTCTGTTGACTAAGCCATGCTCGGCAAAATTGATAACAAGTCTCATTTCACAGTGCAACACATGATTTCGGGACTCAATTCAGATAATTGTTTGTGAAAGTAGCCCCAAAAAGAAGAACTTCTGCATCATTTGTTTTGTCAAGGTACAAATAATAATTTAATAACTAATTTGAAGTTAGTAAGGATCGTATATTGGAATTTGTCACGTTTTAGGCTCTTTTGTTTGTCATAACTCGAGAACCGCTAGTCCGAATAAACTGAAACAAATTTAAAAAAATTAAAAACTACTATTCCTTTAATCTGTTCATAAAACGTTTCGCTAAATAAGCAACAGTTTCGCAGTTATAAATAAATATATTAAGAAAAAAAGTTTTTTTTTAATTCATAAAAAGTACAAAACGGTAAAAAGTATCAAGTCGAATTACTTTCACGTTTTTTGCCTTTGAATCGCTTTTCCATTGGTATGGTCAGCTCAGAACATGAATATGAACAACCTACGAAAAAAATAAGGTCACCAGAACCACAAGAAAATGTTCTAAATTGTTTCCAAGCATAGATAACATATAAAAATCTCCTATTTTCCGTGTAAGAATAGCTGTAACATGAGTCGGAATGTTTATTTTCATGCAGAATAAAGAATCAATAAAAAAGTCATCAATGCTTTTTCCAAAGAATTTTGTGCATATCTCGAGCAAATTTTTGAAATTCATACCTTCACTTAATTGTGCATAAAAGCGAAACGCGTAAATCAATTTTCTTTATCTGTGTCTCATTTTGTTCATAGGTTATGTGACTTTACGTGAAAGTAATAGGACTTGACACTTTTTACCGTTTTGTATTTTTTATGAATTAAAAAAAAAAACTTTAATATTTTAGGCAAAACTTTTTTTTCTTCATACATTTATTTATAACTGCGAAACTGTTGCTAATGTAGCGAAACAGATTAACAGATCAAAGGAATTGTATTTCTTAATTTTTTTAAATTTGTTTCAGCTTATTCGGACTAGTGGTTCTCGAGTTATGACAAACAAAATAGAATAAAACGTGACAAATTCCCCTATACGATACTTACTAACTTCAAATTAATTATTAAATTATTATTTGATGTACCTAGACCAAACTAATGATGCAGAAGTTTATCTTTTTGGGGATACTTTCACAAACAATTATCAGAATTGAGTCCCGAATCAATCACCTGAAAAATGTTGTACTGTGTTATGGTCCATCTGCTCGGAGGATGGCCGCCAAATGTGAGCCTATTCTCTTCTTGAACCGAAACTACGGAATTCAGTGCGTGATAGCGGCGGACAAGCCAAATTGTTGTTTCAGAGTCTCAAATAGCCATTTTTGTTAAACATAAAAATTAATCTGCAAAATAAAAAAAAAATTAACCAGTTTCATTAGTAAATAGAAAAAAAGTTATTACTTTTGTTTTGGTAGCGGCTTTCATCAGCCACCCTGTAAAACCAAAAGTGAATTTCGCAACCCATTAACATTTGTAGTTAATGTTCTCTTTGTTACACTTTATACTTAATATACGAGTAAGTATACATTTCTTTACAGATGGATAACCTGCCAGTGAAGTATCCGCTGCCATGGATGATAGCACTACTTTAATATCCTTTGGTAAGTTTACTCATGCTTCGATTATCGGTTATTAAATACTGTTTCGTATTCCAAAATGAGCCCAAAGTGAAAATTCTTAGTAGTAGTAAGCAGAAGGTCCTTAAGGGCATTTAGAGCTAGTTAAAAATCTCGATGCCAGCGCATTGTTTGTAGCAAAGTAAGAAGTTTGCCATAATAGTATAAGAAAGATCTCTTAGGGGGCTATAATGAAGATATGCATTATGAGTATGATGAAGATAGCAGTGATGATGAAAGCTAGAGAACATGTTCTCGAAAATATTCTTCTTATTTAAGCTTTATACCTTAAGTCGTCGCCTACTAAACTTGTTGTAGTTAATTTTTGTTTCCTTGTTGTATTACAGGTTGTGGACGTAATGGACTTGATGCCAAAACCAGCGCTGTGTATCAAAACAGAGTGTCCAAAGTGGCAAGTTGAAAAGTGGTCAGTATTTTCCCCCATTCTTTCTTTGCTACCTATCTTCATTATCATCTGCAGCTTTGGTATAAATGAGCTAAAATATTATGGTCGTCCTGTAGGCCTTAACTTTTCCTGCGGTTACAAGTAATTGCTTAGAGAAGAGTGGAAAAGTTTGTGTTGTCAGCCGAAGGTACGGAATATGATAACTTTTCTACGTAGCAAAATATAAGTTTTTGTCTATCGCCAAAATCTCAAAACCATCCACCAGGTATGCCTTTGAATTTTACTATAACCTGTCGAAGAAACTTCATATGCATTTAACATGCTAATTTTGTATTTCAACAACACGTTTTTGACATGCTCTCATGATAAGTGGACAACTTGAAGCACAAGAGGCCAAACGTTTTTTTACTTAGTTAGGGTTAGTTTTAAAAAATTCAAACGATAATGAAATAGACACAAAAAGTCACCCTTATCGTGTATAAAATTAACATTTGACAATTTGCTCAGGATTTATTTAAAGGCCTGTCCTGTCTCACATCACCGTAATATCTGTACATTAAAGTGGGTTGCAAAAATTTTTAATTTGTTCTGGGCATGATCTCAGCAATTAAAAATAAAAATAAATATAAAATAACAAATTTACAATAAATTGCATGTTGGTACAAAAACTAATGAAGGCTATTATAACATACCTCGTAGTTAACTAAAAATAAACTTGCTCTAGTATGGGGGTTGCTATACATATTTCTGATGGCGTCAGGCAACACTTGGCGTTGTCTGACGCCATCTGACATTTTCATTGGAAAGTTTAACATTTTTTAGCATAAACGTTTTCAGAACGTTTTGACGTACGACAATCATTTGTGCTGTTTACGGTGACTTGAACAAAGCAATTTGGTAAAAAATGGAATTAACTCGTAAATATTATCATGCGATCATCTTTCACAACTTTCGACGTGGATTATCAGGACAAGAGTCGTCGATGAAATGAAAACGATGACGACGAAAACGGCCGTTGTGCCAGAGAACATTGATGCCGTGCGTGAACTGATAATGAAGATCGTCATGTGACATACCGTGAGATAGAGGCATCATTGGGCATTTCTTCCACCAGCAAACATTCAATATTGCATGAATACCTGGCTGTAAAAAAGGTTTGTTCTCGTTGACACCCCGCACGATTTTATAATCGTTTAAAAATAGGCTCTTTTATATTGGTGCAAAGAAATTTTGAAAAAATACGATCGCGGTGCTTCAAAATACTTTTATACGATCGTCACAGGTGACGAATCATGGATCTATGAGTATGAGCCCGAAACAAAACAGCAATTGACCGTGTGGGTCTTCGGAGGCAAGCCAGATCCAACGAAAGATGTTCGTGGAAGAAGCACTTCGAAGCAAATGGTCGCCTGTTTCTTCGGCAAAACTGGTCATGTGGCGACTGTTCTGCTTGAGCCACGGAGGCAGGTAAATTCTGAGTGATACACCATTATTTGTTTGCCCGAAGTCTTCGACGAAATTCGAAAAACGAACAAAAGAAGACGAATCATTGTGTTCCATGACAATGCGAGCTCTTACACATCAGCTCAAACCAGCGCCTTTTCGACTGGCAAAAACGTCGAATTGATGGGTCATCCGCCGTACAGCCCTGACTTGGTACCCAATGACTACTTTTTATTCCCGCACATAAAGAAAAAATGCGTGTTCAACGATTTTCGTCGCCAGAAGATGCTGTTGAAGCGTTCAAAAACCATGTTTTGGAGGTGACTCAATCGGAGTGGAAAAAGTGCTTCGACAACTGGTTTAAGCGCATACAAAAGTGTATAAATCATGCTGGAGAATATATTGAAAAACAATAAAACCATTTTTGGTGATAATTATTTGCATTTTCATTATTAGGCCTGAAATATATATATATATAGCAGCCCTCGTATTTGATAACTCATTCGATTAAGCAACAATCCAAAAACTTCTTTAAAATCATTGTGCTGTGCTCAATAGCATTATAATTGATGAAGTCTACCCCTTTAAAAATCACCGCTGGACGAAATTTTGTTTATTTAAATTTTATAGGGAAGCTTTCTCATAGGAGTCTGATAATTAAATACGTTACTACAAAATATTAATTTGGCTCGTAATATTATTAAACGTTTCTTAAGATTGTTTAGTTAGCTGCTCTAATTTCTTATTTGTTGTTTTTTTGGAGCGGGTTGAAAAATCTGAAATGTCCAAAAAATTAATTTTTGTGTTCTGTTCTGGAACGGATGGACCGATTTGTACGAAATTTGAGTCGTATCAAAAAGAAAATATAACATAGATACATTAGGTAGTCAAATTTCAATTTATAGTTTTTTTACACAATTAAAATCGTCTTTAAGTTTGGCCAGGCCGAAACTTTTATGCGTCACTAAAGGGCAAAACAAAATGACCAATTTCGTTCGTCCTATACGTCCGACCCTAATCTCAGGAAAAGTTCAAAGCAAACTCTCTATTTAAACTAGTACTAAAATTTGCTTTAATGGAAATGAATACCTATATGTCCATATTGACTATTAATCTCTCTTTTTGAACATGCGGGAGGTTTTTGAGCCACATGAGCCAAAACGTCAACCATCGATGATCAAACAGCTAGAATAATAAAATTTTCCAACCACAAAAAACTATGACTCCAGATGTATCCTCCAGAAAGTGAACTTTATTCGAGGTACCTTTAGTTCGTTGAAGGAAAATTTTTTCATCCTACGCCGGTTTCGCCCTTTTACAATACCGAACAGCTTATGACCACAAGCCATTATCATGCAAAATTAAAGATATACTCGTACTTAAGTATAAGCAGACGTACAGACGGACATTGCTAAATTGTACTAGAATTTTACGACGATCAATAATAAAGGGGGGTCCAACCAAAATTCGCGATGTTAATTGTGAGTCACACCTTAACGTCAAGTTTTTCTGCCGAACTTAATTTGACATTTCTTTGTTTAAGTGTTTGACAAATTCAACAATGGAAACGTACACAATTAAGCAGCGAGTTATTATTGTTGAAGCCAGGTTCAAATCAAAATGCATTTCGCGTAAATGTTTTCACAGGGGATTCGTTAAAAAGCAGAATTGCCGCATTTGGGCAAACGAGAAGCTCCGAATGGTTCTACAGGGTGTCCATCGGGAAGGTATACTACTTTGATTGTTTATAATTTTGATTAAATGAAAGAGAATGGATCTTATATTGGCAAATGTTTTATTTAATGTCGGCAATTATGTATGGAAGACAATATCAGATAAATATCTGCCTATGTTTGCCTCACAAATACGAGCCCTTTTGTGCACATTTTTTATCACATTCTCACACATTTCACTCGGTATTTCATAATTTTCATCACGTATATTTTGTTTGAGTTGCTCAAGCGTTTCTGGTTTGTTTGCATAAATCTGGCTTTTCAGATATCCCCACAAAATGAAGTCCGGAGCAGTTAAATCAGGCGACCGTGGAGGCCAATCAACATCACCATTTCTTGAAATAACTTGTTGTGGAAAGAGGTCTTGCTAATTTCATTGTAATCCTAGCTGTATGTACCACATGTTAATCAAGCTTAAAGCATGTAGTTCTGGCGTTAAATTGTTTTCAATTATAGCACGATATCGCTCCCCTTTGACAGTTACCGTTACGTCGTTTTCATTTTCATAGAAGTAAGTCCAATGATTCGGACCATATTGCACACCAGACTGTCACTTTTAATGTATGCAAAGGTGACTGATGAATAATTTGAGGGGTTTCCATTGTCCAGAAGCGACTATTCTGTTTATTCCATTCAAATGAAAATGTGCCTCGTCACTCATTATGATTTTCTTTTTTTTGAAAATCGGGGTTATCATAGGCGAGCTGTAACATCCTATTGACATACATAAGGTGACATAAATGGTCTTGTTGAAGCTCTTGTGTCTACTGAATCTTAAATGGAAACAAATACAAACCCTTGTGTAAAATTGTGGCCAAAGTTGTTCTTTAAAGCTCCTGATCATGGCGTCGAATTAAGGTTGATAGATTGGTTTGAACACTTTCTTGAGCAGCAGTAATGTTTTCAGTCGATCTTACAGTACGTTGTGGTCCATGTTTGGTCCTTTCAGCTACAGACCCTCTTTCTTCGAAATCATTCACTACACGATAAAGAGTGCGTTTTGTTGGCACATTGCTTAACCCAAAAATATCACGTAACTTTCTCATCGTCACAGTAATCGATGATTTTGATATATAATGTTTTAACGATTAAAACACTTTGATTTATCGAGTATTTTTCCATAATAAATTTGCCACGTTTCTACTTCACGACTGCCAAATATGAACTGTCAAGACTAATGTTTACCAAAAATGTCGAAAAACATAGTACTTTAGTATATATTCCCGGCGGACTGTACAAATAATGACTTTTTGGTTCGTGTTATGGGCTATGGGCGGCGTCAACGGGCAGTACTTCTTTGAAAATGAGGTCAGCCAAGCAGTTAACGTGGATGGCCTTCGCTATCGCGAGATGATAACGAATTTCTTGTGGCTAAAAATTGATGAAACGTAGCTGGACGATATTTGGTTCCAATAGGATGGAACTACTTGCCACATAGCTACTGAAACAATGGCTTTTATGGCTTATTATCTCACGTCGGGGCGATGTTAATTGGCCGCGACGATCATGTGATATGACACTGTTGGAATTCTTTCTTGGGGAATATTTAAAAGAAAACGTGTACGTCAATAAGTTAAAAGCAATTCAAAATCTAAGGGATATTCTGCACATTAGCGATGTTGAGCATCCATTATGTCTGAGAGTCATTGAAGCCGTGGCGACCATTTGGGCGAAATTCTGTTTCACATATAGATGTCATAGATCATTCCATCATAAGGTTAGCTTAACATTTACAATTAATTCGTTAGTTTTAGTTGGACCACCCTTTATATAAAATGTATAGGGTCTCCGAACAATATTTCGTGATGCTGCAAACCAACTATTCAGTGAAGGGTATAAAAATATCGTTGTTTCAATAGGTAACAGTACAATCGCCTTAACCTGTCTATTGCTTAGCACGGGATAGAGCTTTTGTAGCATATTGGCAGGCATTAATTCCATGCCACCTTGCAAATACCGCTGAAAAACCTAAATATGGTCAATTTTTTTCATCGTACCCTGTACTTTCTACTCAATTTGCATACGTAGCGAGTTACCTGCAAGCCAACGACGTGTAGAACGTACATTTTCCACAAAACCAGCAGACATTCAAAAACATGAAACCAAACATTAAATGCCTAACTTGCTAACTGACACCATTCAGGCTGTCTGGTGGTGTATGGCTTTCTAAAAATCCACCGACACAAACAAGCCAAAATGAAGAAGACAGCCAGCTAGTCCGTCCGCCAATTCGCCTGTTAGTGTATTCAGTTTCAGCACGTTATAAACTACAATTTACTTTCTGTTTTAGTTAATGTTACAACATCCACAAACTCAAAATCATGTTCCTGTTGTTAAGTATTCACGTTTTTTCTTTTCGTATTTTACAGAATCCAGGCCAGGATATTCGGTGCAGAAGCGTAGCATTGAATGTAAATCAGACTGAGGCTGTTGATTTGAGTTGAGCTCCAAATCTGATGGCAGTAAAAAAGTGCAAGGCTTTATACCACGAACATTGGTGTGCGATAACACTTCCACTGGATGTGTAGCTGTCACAAACATTGAGTGTGTGGTAGAGTTTCTGTTTTTCCAGGAAACCGGTAAACAAAATTTGCATTTCGCGGGAATTCCCGCATAACACAAAAATGAAACAAACCATGCTAATTTCGTATTACTTGTAATGTTTATTAACTTTTTTAATACTTGAGATCAAATGTAGTACAAGCTGCAGTTGTAACAAAAAAATACAACGCGTTTTCCAATAGGGACATAACAATTTCGTATCTTTATGTCAACGCACCTTCAAACATTTTTAATGATCTTTCAGTGTCAAAAAGTTAGTCGAAGTCAACGTTTGGAAATCATTAATTACTAACGAAATTCGGAGTCTGTGGTCGCAACATTAAGAGCGCTTACACCAATTTTCAGCCGTAATATTCGTCCCACTCGACAGGATATACGATGAAACTCATTTCTGGCTGAGTGGATTTGTTAATAAACAAAATATGCGTTTTTGGACAGCAACAAACCCACATGTTCTTCAAGAGACACAATTGCATTCGCCATACAAACCTGTGTGGTGTTGTTTTCATACCGGAGGTGTGATTGGGCCGTCTTTTTTCGTCGATGAAAACAATGGTCGTGTAAACGTAAATGGAGAGCGCTATATTGACATGTAAAAAAATTTTTTTTGACCAGAATTGGATAAGCTTGACATCACCGATATGTGGTTTCAACGAGACGGTGCCACTAGCCACACAGCACGCGTTACAATCGATTTATTAAAACGCAAATTCGGTGAAGGTGTTATGTCGAAAAATGGTATGGTCGAATGGCCACCTGGTTAATGCGATTTAACGCCATTCTATTTCATTTTATGGGGCCACATCAAGTCATTTGTCTATGCCGAAAAGCCAACAACTTTAGACGAGCTAAGGAACAACATCCAACGCGAAATTGCTAACGTTGGTGGAAAGTTGGTTTCAAAGAATAGATCGCTGCACAAGTGCTCGTGGTGGTCATATGACCAAAATCGAATTTCATTCTTAAAATGTAACATTTACACTACACCTGTAATAAATTTGAACTTTATATCTTACATATTCTGTGTTTTATTAATATATAAAATTCATACTCGTATGGCAAGTCATTGGTTTGTACCAACAACCCTACAACTTAAAACAAGCTTAGAGACAATATCCAACGCCAAGTTGCCAACGTTCCGATCGAAATGTGTGCAAGAGTGGTGGCAATTGGGTCCAAAGAATAGAACGCTGTACAAGGACTCGTGGTGGCCAAAATCGAATTTCATTTTTAAAATGTAATATTTGCACCACACATGTCATATCGGTTTTGAGAGCTAACCTCAATAGCGTTAGTCTGTAACGGGATTTTAAAATTGTTTCAACTTTCATCATGGAGTGGTCAGATAATGAGAACCGTATCGCTGTAATAGCGCTTTTCAAGTGTGAAATGAAAAGACGCAATATTTTCAAAACGCTCCGGTCACTAGGGATAAGCCGCATGTTCGTCTACCTGTTTGAGGAGACTGGAGATGTAAAAGACCACCACCGGTCGGGCCGCCCACGCTCTGTTCGAACACCGCATGTCATCAAAGCCATTAAATCAAGAAGAACAAAAATAGGATTGAAAAAATTTTGTTCACCGATGAAAAATTTTTACCGTTCAGCAAAAATTTAACAAGCAAAATGATAGAGTGTATGCGCGATCATCTAAGGAATCATCTAAGGAACTGATCCCAAGGGTGGAAAATGGTCATCACCCAGCTTCAGTCATGGTTTGGTACACGCTGAGAAAAGATATGGTTACACTATGCAACACGCAACAATAATATGTTCTCTCCAATAAAAGCATGATCGTCGCAACCATAGTATTGTTTTTTGAATTTCATTTTGACAATAGTATGATTGCGACAACATTGCTATTGTTGAAATGGTTAGTGCAACAAAAGTATTGTTGTTTAAAATTTACGTTAACAAAAATATGATTACGGCAATCATACAGTATGGTTGTGACTAAGAACATAACAAAACAGGTTTTGTAGAGAATACATGTATGTGTGTGCGTATGTTTTTTTGATATACAAAAAAAAACACATACACACGATACAGAGAATGGTTGCTGTCCATTAAAAAAAATAACAATCGGAAGGTAGTTCGAGGGATTTTTATTGTGTTTACTTTGTTCGGTGAAATACTCTAATACTGACTGGTTCCGTTTATTAAAAATCTGCCTGCACTTAAGTATATAGCCATTGATCATAGTTTAATCACATTCGTTACTTGGTGTCTACGGATGGTGAAGTAGCATTCACCTCTGCTGGCAACTAAAAGTATTTTTGACCGTTGGAATATATATTTTGGTTTCTTGAATGAAATGTTCAATTAAAACGTGGCCTCAAAATTGGCTATGATCTAATAGTAATGCAATTTATAATAACTTGCTTGATAAAAATCTCTATTTTTGAATAACAACATTACCCAATTCTAATAAATAATTTTGGGGATCATAGTATGGTTGAGTGTGAATCATACTATGGTTGTGGGGATCATAGTATGGTTGTGTGTGAATCATACTATGGTTGTGAGGATCATACTATGGTTGTATGAGAAACATAATATGGTTGTGAGGATCATAATATGGTTGTGGAGATAATAGTATGGTTGAGTGTGAATCATACTATTGTTGTGAGGATCCTAGTATGGTTGTGAGTGAATCATACTATGGTTGTGGAGATCATAGTATGGTTATGTGTGAATCATACTATTGTTGTAAGGATCATAATATACCCAACAATAGTATGATCCTCTTCGAATATTGTCATCTTAACCATACTTTATTTCTGCGTGTAGGGTGTCTCTACGATGGGGTCACTGACCTGCTTTTCTGCGAACAAGGATTCAGAACATCGGCCAAAGTTTACCAAGAAACCGTTTTAAAAGCTGCTGTGAAGCCTGTTAACAATTCCCTGTTCCAAAACCAGCCATGGACTTTCCAGCAGGATTCTGCGCCGGCACATAAGGCTTAAACGTCCCAGGCCTGGCTTCAAAACAATTTGCCAGCTTACATTTCCTCTGAAGGATGGCCCGCAGGCAGTCAAGATTTGAACCCATTGGTTTACAAATTGGGGACGGTTTTAGAGGACAAGGTTTGTCACAAAAGATAACCCAACATTGGATCTCTTTAGACTGCTTTGGTTCGAGCTGTGGCCAATTTTCCAATGGACGAGGTTCGTGCAGCTATTGACGATTGGCCAGTGAGACTTAAGGCGTGTGTAAAGGCAAAATGCGGACATTTCGAATAAGTACATTATTTTTGGATACAATATACATCAATAAATATATTAAAAAATATTTGCTCCAAAAACATTCAGAACTTTTTATTTTACAGCATAAAACGTCCTTAATGAAAAACCCTGTGTGTTTCAAAGTTCATAATAACGTAAGCTGGATATAAAATTTTAATTAAATTCATTTTAAAAATATGTTTTTAGAACGGAAAGATCAATAATGGAATCATCAGGCAGTCGGTTTCTAGTTTAATTCAAACTGCCTAGTCGTAGAAAATTTTTTTTTGATTCCACTGATGTTTTTGTATTTTCAGAGGAGCTTTAAACACATTAATGACGTCTTACGTTGTTTTTCCACTTGCTTCATAAAATTGTAAATCCCTTTTGTTGAGTTAAAAGCTGACCTAGACTGCGTTACTGACCCTAAGTTAAGCGAAGTGGTGAAAAAAATCCTTATAGTCTACAACAAACTAAATGACATTTGAATGAGTAGTTAAATATGTAAATGAGGTTTTAATGGAGTGCTCTCTAATGAACAATATTTTTTTAGCCTTCATTTGCGTATACGAATAAAGATGATGACTTTCCTACTCCTGACCATCCAACACATACGAGGGTTGATATATATATATATATATATATATATATATATATATATATATATATATATATATATATATATATATATATATATATATATATATATATATATATATATATATATATATATATATATATATATATATATATATATATATATATATATATATATATATATATATATATATATATATATATATATATATATATATATATATATATATATATATATATATATATATTTCAGGCAATATATTTCTAGGCAATACTAAGTGTTGCCTGGCGCCATCTGGCATTTCCATTGGAAAGTTTGACATTTTTAAGCATAAACGACCTTACTTACTTATATAGTTTAGAGCAATAACGGGATAAACACTTGCAATTAATTGTTCTTTCGATTCTACAATAACGCACAAATCTGCAGACAATGTTATTTATCCTGCCGTTTTGTCCTTTGCTTTTTTTCCATCTCCAGGTTCAAAAGTAGTTTTGCAAATACAATAACTTATACATCATTTTGCAATTTTACTCTAATGTTTATAGTAAGATACAATTTTTTAACGATTCGCCATTTGTCCGACTGCGATCACACAGATTGTTTGGCGTTAAACTTCTCCGAAACGGCTGGACCAATTTGTATGAAATTTTGTGTGCATATCGGGTAGGTCTCAAAATCGGCCAACATCTATTTTTCATATCCCTAAATGATAAAGGTGCCCCACCCTTACATAGAACACAGATTGTCAGACTGCAAAAAAACACACATTGATGTAGCGGCAGCAAATAGTGCCTTGTGTGGGTGCGGAGCACTCTCAGAGCAAAGAAAATTATGATCTGGTTATACGTCTATAAAAAAGAGATAGGAAGAGAGCAACGAAAATTGTGTGAACTTGTGTAGCGTATGTACATAACAATGTATGTATGTACATGTGACTGTTGTTGTGCATTCTCTTTGTTTTTTGTGGGTATAAAAAAAAGTATTAAGCAAGAAAATAATGACACTTGTCTTAAATATTGTTAAGTGTTAAGAGTATATAGTATTAACAGTTTTTAAAAGAGACGTCATCATATTATTTAACGCCCTTTTTTATTATTGTGAAAGGTAAGTCAAATAAAATAAGCAAACGATTGCTATATTAAGTTACTGTTTTTTCACAAATAACTAATTCAAATAGATTTATTTATATTTGCTAAGAAAGTTAGCACACCTAAATATAATTTGTATTGCCATTTCCAGTTCACCAAACCTGTCACCAAGCTTCACTTAAAAAATCCTCAACTGATCTAATGCCACTAACAGAAATATCGTCCTATTCCGCATTTTAGTCGGCATCGCCGTTTTTTTTAAAAATTAGGGAGTACATTTCTTAAGGGAACGCCAGAACATTTTGTTTTGAAGCGTTTTAAAAACAATTTTAACTATTGAGTTTGGATATTGTTGGTCTTCAAGATACTTTAGTAAAGTATAAAGTTTCGTGTCTCTTATTTCTTTAAATGTTTGTTTTAAGCTTCTAATATTGTTTTACCCATTTGGTAAAAGTGTTAATATTGCATCCGCGGATAATTAATTCATTTTTCGCAGCTTATTTATTTGGTTTAATGTTTACATTGGAAAATTGACCCCTTTCATATAGAATTTTTTAAACGTAAAAACTATTTCAACATTTGCACCATCGAATTCCCATTAGTAATGCTATTAATCAGGTAATCAAAAATAATGAATTTCCCGTGAAGCCCAGATAATGAATTTCTCGGGAAACTGGACATGTATAACAGCCGGGATTTCCCGGGCGGGAATTCAGGCGAGAAAAACTCTAGTGTGTAGCAATGCACTTAGGGGAAGCTCAAATTTAACTAACACTGAAATGGACCTGAGGAAAAAATGGCAAACAACAAGCATACAAATATCAATTGTTCAGTGCCTGTGTATGTTGCCTCCTTTAACGTTCGTCCGTTTGTGGTGCTGTCAGTTTTTAACTGCGGCATTGCTTTTTAAGAACTACCAAAATATCAAAACTATCAAAAATGCTATTTTTTTACTTTTATCTACACGCAGAGAAAAAACATGGTTACTACATGGTCACGGCAATAAAAGTATGTTCTCCGCAATAAAAGTATGTTCGTCGCAACCATTTTTGTTTAATAACCAACACTCAGGGCTGGCATCCCCATGCGGCGCATTGCGTTGGCGAGTGGAAAGCAAAGGATCGGAGGGGGGAAAGAGGGAGTAATGTTTGTTGACACTTGTCTTGAACTTCTGGATGTCGCAATTAGCAGGAAACACATTTGCCGGAAGTCGATTCCACATACGGACTGTACGAGCGAAAAACGAATTTGATCTGTAGTGTATAGTGCGGTCAACTGGCCAATCGATAACAAACGGGTGTGAATTCCTAGAAAGTCTCGTATCCCTACCGAACATCCTCACGTCTGGAATAAGGCGACGGATGTCTGATGAACACACACCATGAAAGTAACGATAGAACAGCGTCACGCAACCCACATTCCGACGATGCTCAAGGGAAACAGTAGAGTTGGATACCCTACTGTCACCTATCAGCACCATCGCTATCCTTTGAACACGGTCAAGTAGCTCCAAGGATGATTTTGGAGCACCTGCCCATATATGGGAGTTGTATTCCATCTTCGGCCTGATGTAAGTTGTATAGATATTGAAAAGATCAGAAGGTGTGAAATATTTCTTGCACCGCTTTAAAAAGCCTATGCACTTGAGTGCTTCTTTCGACACTTCGAATACATGTCTCGCCCAACGAGCGTCACATTGTATTTTCATGCCCAGAACATCAAGAGCTTCTGATTGTTCAATATCCGTACCATCGATAGAAATTGATGATGTTGTTGGTTCAGCGAAATGTAACAATAGTATTATTGCCAAATTTAAAAATGAAAATATGGTTATAGCAACAATACAAATATGGTTGGTGCAACAAAAGTATTGTGTTTTGCGTTTTATGTTAACAATTATATGATTACGGCAATCATACTGTATGATTGTAAATTTTCTTCATTTATATATGCTTTTAAGAACAAATGTTATTGGTACGGATCTAATGCAATAATAGTACTTTTTTATCGAAATTAAAATTTTTTAAACAAGCTGCTTTGGCTTTGTTTAACAAAAATTTTTTTTTAATAAAAACGCTTACGTTTATTTAAATTTATTTTTTTTACTGTGAAATAAATCACTCCTATTATTTTGAATTTAATGTTTTTTTGTTGAATAATTTTCTAATTAAAATCTATTGTCGACAACTTAAACAAATTCTAATAAATTATATTGGAGATCCTAGTATAATTGTGTGTGTTCATACTATAGTTGTACGGAGCATAACATGGTTGCGTATGAATCATACTATATTTGTGAGGATCATACTATGGTTTTATGTGAAACATACTATGGTTATGAGGATCATGCTATGGTTGTGGAGATCATAGTGTGGTTGAGTGTGAGTCATACTATGGTTGTGGGGGTAATAGTATGGTTATGAGTGAATCATACTATTGTTGTTAGGATCACAGTATGGTTGTATTTGATTCATACTATTGTTGTGAGGATCATAATATTGTTGAACCACAACCATATACCCAACAATAGTATTATCCTCTTCGAATATTGTCACCACAACCATACTTTTTTTCTGCGTGTATGATACAGATTCAGTAGAGTATTTATAAAAAAAAATTAAAACCTTAGAAGAAATGAAGAAAGGCTTCAACAATCTTTACTCCATGCCCAATTGTTTACCTTTCCTTAGTTGAATTGGTCAAATACTAAAACCAATAAATGTCAAAATAATATGGGGAAAAAACTTGACGTTAACTTGACACAATTAACAACGTGCATAATAGTTGGTCCACCCTTTATAAACCAAATAATGTTTTTCTTACTGGCAATATGGGAGTTTAAAAAGATTGGATGCATTTGAAGGCAACATTTTTTTTAACTTTTTGGAGCACCAAAAGCATAGAGCTACTTGTTCCAAAAAATTTTAATTTTTAAAATTGATTCTTTAATATTTGATAAATATAAGTAGTACAATATTCGAAAATATTAGCTGATGTAGTTTGATCCCAAAAGTTTCATATTAGCAAATTATACTAAATGGGAATTCCCATGATATTTTTTTGATTGGGAGATTAAATTTAATTTTTTGACCTATATCCCGATGTTGTGTTAAACATCATGTTGAGAACATATTTATCGATTAATTTCAACTTTAACTGAAAATCTCGTTTGCCTGAAATCGAACACATACATATTTGGGCTCTTTACATATGTATAGAAAATCGTCATATCTTCTTTATATCTGTACAAACCCATTTTAAACTGAAGTACATTTTTTTAATTCTAATAATTCTAATTGGCCCGTATTATAAAAACAAATATGGCAATTGAACAGTCACTTAGGTTTACATCACTTAAATGTATATACGATTCAAGGCTCGGAGCTACACACATGCAGATTGTTATGACTATTTACAATTCATATTGAAAAGAATATTTTTTACCCAAATGCAAAAAGCATTTCTAAGAACTTCAAATCCAAGAAGAGTAATTGCTAACATGGTGCAGGTAACTAACTGAGAGAAGATAGGATTGTTTGGCTTCAAAATTCAAAAGGCTTTTGTAGTCTTTCCGAGAAATAAAAAGAAATAGAAATAGAATGACGAAATATTTCCATACTGTCACATTCTACACATTGAAAGAGTCATACTCTATTCCTAGAAAGGAAGCCAGTGACGTTGTATTTTCAAAGTTTTAATTTAAGAAAAACTTTTGTTAAATTTCTTCGTAGAGCATGTAAGCAACGATTGTTATTGTTAGTTTTTTTAGTTTTCTGTCAACTTAGAATTTTAGTTAAGACACCTAGTACAACTTACAGACCGCCCATTCCTTCTTATGCGTCAGCAAGTATGCTGCTATTCAGAGGATTTAACTTCGTTTGCACTACAGCTGTACTGGACAGACTTACAGAAGACAAACCTTCTTGAACTTTTCATCCAAAATATTGTTAAAATGTTTTCGTTTTGCGATAAAATTAAAGAATATTTGTAGTAGTGCAGACAACTATTTGCTTATTTAATATATGCCTTAATGATTAATTGGTTTTTGATATGTTTATAAATGTATGTAATGGGTAAATTGGTTAAATTTAATTTACACCTACAACTTACGTGTCCGTCGTTATTTTTTTGGGCATTTATAAAAAAAAAAATTAATATTTTTATCGGTCGTATCTACTACATTTTCGAAATAAATATAAAATGATTAGACAGACTTCTTTTCGATAACAACAAATACTTTTTATTCAGTTCCAAAAGAAATTTGTTGTAGTTTAAGATATTTTATTAATATAACAAAAATATTAATAATATTGAAATATTGAAATTTTGGGTAGACTTGTTTGTAGTTTCCTTGGAAAAAATGATAGAAAAGAAATGAATAGAAATAAAAATGATGAATGACCTGCCAAAGAGGTCACGCAACCTCGCAATTGTGTAACATAAATCCCACCTCGAACTAAGGATTTGCTGTTTCTTGTCAGTCGACATTAATTACACAGTACAACAGCCAATCTGGGGGTGAGAAATTCCAAGTCAGGGTGATGGTACTAGGTCAGTATATTAAAACCCTCAAAGGGTTTTGCGTTCGTAGTTTTTTTATGACCTTTTACATTTTTTCCTTATCTTGATGCTTAGTTGTAAAATGTTGGCAAAAACGTAGTTTGACATAACCCGAGAACGACTAGTTCGATTTTGCTGAAATAAATTGAGAAAAATTAATAATTACATTTTCTTTAATCCATTAATATACTGTTTCTCTACCAAATCAACATTTTTGCAATTAGAAATAAATTTATGAAGAAAATTTTGGCAAAAAAAAACATATAAATCCCAAACGGAAAAACGTGTAGAGTCTTATAACTTTCACGTAAAGTCACATAACATATAAACAAAATGCGACATAGATCATAGAAATCGATTAACGCGTTCTGCTTTTATTTACAATTAAGTAACTTCACTGGCACATACGAACGCAAAACCCTTTGAGGGTTTTAATATACTGACCTAGTACCATCACCCTGACTTGGAATTTCTCACCCCCCAGACAATAACCCCAAAAATGTTCCACAGTGTTATAAGTTCGACAGATGGAATGCGAACATCCATGGTGCAGCGTCTGGCAGACGCACGCTTCGCCGTTGATGTGGGACGGCTCATCGGTACCATATATGTGTGTTGCCGACAAATGCTTATTTTACGATCTATATATGTGACGCGAAAAATAGAAAGGGACCTAAGGGTAAAAACCAGTTTTGTTCAGGGGAGTCATTTTAAAGATTTAAATACGTGTATTTTTGGTGTAGAATCGTCGACTTCACTTTCATAAAAGGCGCATATCTCTGGGAGGGAACACTTTTGGGGCATGGGATCGGTCTCATTCAGATGTTGTCCACATCAAAAAAAAAGTGAAAATTGATTTTTTTTACCCCTAGGTCCCTTTCTCTATGCCCTGTCACATATACGAAAAAGGCGTTACATCAATGAAAATTGTGAAGATGATTGTGAGCAACACTTTTTTTCCTAATCTAAATTTTGAGCCTTACTTGTAAGAACACAATTGGATACTTTGTTAATTTCTGCTTGTCCAAATCTATTATACTCTCCACCAGGTAGTACGTCTTAATAAGGGATTGATAGTATTGGGGGATATGGTTGTTAGTGGGGTAGTATTATTTAAAACACATGTATCTAAACCCTTTTTTCAGATACGTAGGACATTTATATATACAAGAGGGTAACTTATAGTTGTCAAATGTTCAAGTTAACTGCATATTTGAATTCGTGTTCATATTTCAACTCCTTGGAACCATGGGTCCGAGCTTAAAATTTACTAAAATTCTCAAAATAAATGCATTATTGGATTTTTGTTCGTGGAACCCTTTTGTCCAGAGGAACTGTTCCTCGGCCCTATAGTCTATGGCTCAAGGCCTAACATTTAGAGTAGAGGAAAATTTACGTACCCATGAGTGCATATGTGTAAATGTAGATAAAAGTTACAACAACAAAAAAGAATTTTCAGTTTCGTGACAATTTTTTTTGTTTTTGAGTACTCATGCTTTTGTTTGCAAAGCACATATAATTGTTGCTGTAACCATATAGTAAGCATATTTTTTCTCTGCGTTTGGAAAGGACCACCTTGCCTTCAAAACACATCTGTTGACATAATGCAACACAATTTTTCGGGCATAAGTTCTGTTAATGGGGGCTGAAAGTACATCCCAAAACTTGTTATTGGCATAATTGGTTTTGCCAAGTTGGCTTAAGTTTTAAAGTTATAGCGTAGTACATTTTTCTGGTTCATAGTGGACTTATAGCACTTTTGGGATACATTGTATTTAGGACCCATCTGCTACGTATATCTTGGTAAACCAAACAGAATAGTGTATAGTGTCTTAAGAAAAACTGTACCTATTGAATAGAAAAAAGAACAATCACAAAAATTCCCATATTCCCCATGTTTTAACCTGTTTAGTTCAACGTCCACAAATATGTTGTTTTTTATACTCTGCACCACTTTGTGAAACATGGTATTATATGTTACGAATAGTTTTATGGTAAATCTTTGTAACTACAAATATATTTTAGGTAGAATCACCTTTAAGTATTCCGATCTACGTACAATAACCTGCTGATTTTATTAACCGATGTCCGTCCGTTTGTTCCTCCATCCAAAGTTTGTAATCAACGTACAGGTAGCAATTGTTGTCCGATTTTCTGAAGCATCCACGGGCGGATGCTTTTAAAGTTGAAGAAAATCGGCTCAGATTTGGATATAGCTCCCGCATATATATCAAGTGCTATGTTTCATCAACCTTGATGAAACTTAGCACTAGTAAGTTTTTGGGCCAGGGAACAACATTACTGAAATTTGAGAAAATTCGTTTAGATTTCAATATGTGACATCGCATAGAGAAAGGGACATAAGGGTAAAAAATCAATTTTCACTTTTTTTTGATGTGGACAACATCTGAGCATCGAATGAAACTGATCCCATGCCCCAAAAGTGTTCCCTTCCAGAGATATGCGCGCTTTATGAAAGTGATGGTACACCAAAGATACACGTATTTAAATCTTTAAAATGGCTCTCCGGAACAAAACTGGTTTTTACCCTTAGGTCCCTTTCTATTTTGCGCGGCACATATAGCTCCACCCATACTTATACATTTATCCGATTTTATGTCTTACCTCTGAAGCAACATATTACACCAAACCGTGAATTGGCACATGTTAGTTTTTCGAATCAAGAAAGGATGTTATTAAAATTGAAGAAAATCGGTTCTGATTTTGAATAGCTCCCATACAAATATGTTCATCCGAATTTATACCTTTACCACGTTTGATAGTTAATCTTAATGAAATTTGGCACACGTTAATTTTTTGGGCCAATGAAGGACATTATTAAAGCTAAAGAAATTGGGTTCATATATCAGATAAAGCTCCCACATAAATTTTCGTCAGATTTTTATGTATTTAGCTCTAGAGGAAACATCTTACATCTGAATTTGGAGAAAAATCGGTTCAGATAAGGATAGGAGCTATATCGATTAGATAGGAGCTATACCGATTTTACCACAACAAATGAAATTTTCTTACATGACATTAGTTTTAAACTTTGGGGAAATTGAGTCCCATAAAATATTTTTAGTTGGCTTTTCTGAACATCCAGGATTGCAGGGTATAAAAACGTGTGATCAATCTAGAGGTATTTTTTCAAAATAAAAAAATATACAAACTCAAATCAAGTGTGGAATTTATTGTTCATTCGAAAGGGCATTTATTTTTTAAATATAATTTCCTTTTAAAGTTGGTCGCAACTACGACTCAGGTTGTCCATTATTAAATGAATTATCCAAATTTAAATGAATTGTTCAAGCATTTCGACCGTTATAGTGTTAAAGACACGCTTAATGTTGGCTTCCAAAACTTGAATCGTAGCTGGTTTGTCAGTAACGACTTTGAACTTTACGTAGCCTCAAAAGAACTAGTCTAAAAGTGTGATATCACTCGATCTAGGCGGCCAACTCAACGGTCCAAAATGTGAAAAGATCTATTGTTTAAGCAGCTGTATGGCAAGTGGAACCGTGCTTTTAAAACCAAATGTCACCAAGATTACGGACTTCAATTTCAGGTAGCAAAAAGTCAAATATCATGGCGCGATGGCGACCACCATTCACGGTTATGTTTCTGCCATCATAATTTTTTGAAAAAGTATAGAACAATGGTTCCACCAGCCCATAATCCGTACTAATTGGTGGTTTTCTCTGGGTGTCTTCTGATTGTTTTTCAGCCCAAATACGGCAATATGGATTGTTACTGTTGCCGTTGAGCCAGAAATGTCTTACCGAACGGTCATTTGCATAATATAGTTGTACAGTGTGGATAAGCTGTTGCGGCGTAAGTTTTTCCACAAGTTATCTGTGAAAAACCCTATTGAAAAAATACCTCTAGATGGATCACCCGTTATGTCCGTTATTCAAGAAACCGGAATCTTAAAATTAGGCGTAATTGTAAGAAACGGACGGTTAAAGAAGCAAAAGCCGTGCGTGGCGGCCCTAGTATATTAAACCCTGAACGTCTGGATGTGCAGAAAAGCCAATTGAATTTACCGAGATTTTAGAAATCTTGAGAAAACTACATTATAAGTAGTCCGGATTTTTGGCATGGAGTCAGTCACTCAAAAAAAGCCAAATTACATAAATAATTGTATGTTTAGCTTTGTGAGAAAATTTTACTGTTATTTGATACCAACATAGAGGAAGTAAGTTTTTTTTCCGCAAACGATATTTAAATGGAGATATATTCAAAAATGGGCTTATATGGTCTAAATTGGCCCTAGATTGTACGTTTGTCCATTGGAATATGCAATACAATTTTTTTTCTAAATAGGAACATATAAGAGTCAAACCGAACTTATATAGGGAAAGACCTTTTTACTGGGGCTATAACAAAAGCGTTATAACCCATTTTCACCTGAGCTGGATATTGATCGATCGTAATGAACTGCGTCAAAATTTATCAGGATTGGATGCAATATGTGGCTAAAGATAAGGCTTAACATAAAATCGGTTAAACATATGTGTGGAGCTTTATCCAAATCCGATCCGACTTTCTTTAATGGAATAAGGTCTGTTCTAGGTCCAAAAAATGTACTTCTGCCAAATTACATGAAGATAGGTCAAAATTTTGATTACTAGCTACAAATCGAATCAGCTTATAGTATTAGGTTGATCGGTATACCTTGCGAATATTTGCCATGAAACTAACTCATAATACGAGGGTTGCTATTTATATTTCGGGTCCGGCAATAAAAACACAATAATTTATGGTTTGAAATGGTTTTTATTGTTTTTCAAAATATTCTCCTTTAAGATCAATACACTTTCGCATGCGCACAAGACAATTTTCGAAGCACTTTTTCCACTCCGATTGAGACACCTCCAAAACATGATTTTTGAACGCTTCAATAGCTACTTCGGGTGATGAAAAACGTTGACCACGCATTTTTTAGGGAATAACAAGAAGTCATTGGGTGCCAAATCAGGGCTGTACGGTGGATGGCCCATCATTTCGACATCTTGAGTGGTGATATAGCTAATCGTTTCAGCTGAAATTGTATGAGAACTCGCATTGTCGTGATGCAAAATGATCCGCCATCTCTTATTATCTTTCTTCATTTTTTCCAACACTGTTGGCAAACAGATGGTTGTTTACCACTCAGAATTGACATTCCTAGGATCCACTAAAGGCACTGTGGCAACATGGCAGATAATACCGAAATAAACGCAATTATTTGCTTCGATGTACTTCTTCCACGAACAAATTTTGTTGGATTTGGCTCGTCTTACAAGACAGATACGGTCGATTGCTGTTTTGTTTTGGGTTTTTATGCATAGAACCATGATTCGTCACCTGTAACAATGTTTTACACTGCCTTTGAGCTACCGCAGTTATACTTTTTCAACATTTCTTTGCACCAATCCATACGAGACTTTTTTGAGCATTCGTCAAATTATATGAGATCCAACGTGAACAATTTTTTTTACGGCCAAATGAACATGCAATATCTTATTGATGCTTGTCGTACTAATGCAAAAGGATGTCTCAATCTTACGGTATGTCACATGTCGGTCTTGCTTAATTAGTTCCGGCACAGCATCGATGGTTTCTGGCAAAGTGACCGAAGTTGGACTTCCTTCACGAAATTCATCCTGGAGCGAACGGCGTCCGAGACTGAACTCTTGGTACCAGCACAGTGGTTTTTGATGGTGGTTCATCGCCAAAAGTTGAAACAAATTGATTGAAACACTCTTGTCTCGATAACCCACGCCGAAAATCGTAAAAATTGATAGCACGAAAATGTTCACGAAATAATTCCATTTTTTGACTGAGATGAATTTTTCAAAACGCTGTAAACAAAACAATTCGCCCTCAAATGACAAAACGTTCTGATTGAAGTTATGCCAAAAATGTCAAAGTTTCCAATAAAACTTCCAGTGTGCATCTGGGATCACTAGTATTGTCAGGACCCGAAATATGAATAGCAACCATCTGTAACAAAGAGTGGTTTAGAGTATGGATACGAGTATTTGTTAAGCTGGCAGCAAAAAGTCGATTATTCGATTAAAAATCAGACAAAAAAGTTGATCGCGATTTTTTCAATTTTTGCAATAAAAAAAACAATAGTACGATAATCGACTTATATAACTTAGCCACAAACCCAATAGTTTGGCTGAGATTGGCCCTAGAGGCTCAACAATTTTTTCTAATGTTTACAAAGCGACACTAGTAAACTGGGACATAAGAAAACTGAAATAAGATTAATGTTATTACAATTTCGAAAATGAATTACGTTGTAAGTTTGTGTGAAATTGGTGTCGGACTGATTAACTCATTGAGCCTAAAAGCGACCCCTAGTATGAATTGACATAATATGTCAATTTATTTTAAATTTTTAAGAAATTTTCAATATACCCATATTATGGGTACTATAAATATTGAAAATTTCGTTACGAATCAAAAAAAATGGATTTATTCTATATAATTGTCAGAAAGTAAGTTCGTACTCATGTACACTAAGATACTGCCCTTTTTGCTTAAAAAATGCGACTATTGGTACAACATTAATAAAATTATAATTCCTTCCTTTTCAATAGAGAATCCACAAATATTGCGAATGGAATGCTACATGACAACTTTAAGTTTTGTTCGTTTTTTTAGTGCTTCAGTATTGCTCAAAACATTTATTTTTTGGTTTAAAAGGGCGAATGTTTTTTTGACTTCAGTTATTTAGTTGAGTGTTAAAGGCAGGCAGCTGCTGTATTATATCACAATTAATATCCTTTCAATAAGTTTCGTTATGTATCATTAGTAGCAACAGGTGTTTGCGGTCGATGAATCCGTTCTAACTAACCGTTTATGTTAAACACTTTGTGGATAAACGTTGTTTGCCAGTGGTTGGTTTATGGCACGGTTTCAAGTCTGCCCCAGCCAGAAATCGTTTAAGGCTTTTTTCATGATCAAGCCAATATTTATAAGTACGTTGTGGTATGACAATAATCACCGCGTATCCTTTTTCATTTTTTTTTTTTCAATTTTTTTGGTGCCTTTTCTCGTGCAGTGTTATTCATTTGTAATTTATCTTTTACTTTTATTTCTACTCAGCAGGACCATATACCATGTAGGACCAAAACGTGGGGTACACAACTGTAGGTCATGCCATATTATTATGATTTTCTCAGTAATCTACAGGTAAATTATTCCATAATACAGAAACAGCAAGCGATGAGAGTACGAATTATTGTTACCTTTCAGTTAAACAGGATGCCAAGTTGTAGTGTGTTTCGTCCTTTTTCAATATGGCATTCTTTACCGCCGTCCAAATTCTGATAATAGTGGGCTGCTATATATATTTCCAGTCTAATAATTAAAATGCAAATATTTATCATCAAAAATGGTTTTATTGTTTTTCAAAGTATTCTCCAGCATGATTTATACACTTTTGCATGCGCTCTAATTGTCCTTTAGAACATTATTATAATGAGAAAAGTTTTCAAAAATTTTCCCATTTGTACGCCATTTCTGGGGAAATATTGCACATTTGTTTAAACTTAAATCTTGAACTTTCGATTTAAAGTACAGCTGGATAATATCAAAAAGGCATTTCCTGGTGTAATAATTTTCTTAAAAATTATAAATAATACCACAAGGAATATTAGTAGCACAATGAGGACAAATTTCAGTTTTTCGAAAAAGGAGGGAGGACCGTGGTCAAGAAGGAGGACTTGTCCCCCGAAAGGAGGACGTATGGTGACCCTGCATAGAAGCATACCGTAAACACTTTTAGGCGATCGACTTATATACGAGGGCGGTTCGGAAACTTCTTAGCCTAGCACAAAAAGCGCGGTATAAACAGAAAAAAGTTAAGTGTTTTGGAAACTTCCATCTCTGCTGTGAACACATGTTAACTTTTGTTTCGATCTGGCAACTCCTTCATATAGAAACAGGTGTTCACAAAAGACGCATCCGTGATTTTTTTACAATGGAAAAATTAGAAATGCGTGGTGTCATTAAATATTTACATAAAAAAGGTTTATCGGGACAAGTAATTCATAATGATATGGTGAATGTGTTAGGTGAAAGTGCTCCTTCATATGCAACAGTAAAAAATTGGGTTGCTGAATTTAAACGTGGTCGTACAAGCATTGAAGATGACGTCCAAAAACAGCAACAACAACAGAAATTGTAGCCAAAGTGCATGATATGGTATTAAATGATCGACGAATAAAAGTGCGTGAAATAGCTAATATCATGGGCATCTCAAATGATCGAGTCCATTTAATTTTGCATGAAGAACTACAGATGAAAAAGCTTTCTGCAAGATGGGTGCCGCACTTGTTAACAGTCGACCAAAAACGCATAAGAATGAACATTTCTCAAGCTTGTTTGGATCGTTTTCAGCGAAATAAAATGGATTTTAAGCGTCGATTCATAACTGTTGATGAGACATGGATCCACCACTATACTCTAGAGACAAAAGAACAATCCAAGCAATGGACTGAAGCTGGAGAAAGTGCCCCAAAGAAGGCAAAAACAATTCAATCGGCTGGTAAGGTTATGGCAACGGTTTTTTGGGACTTCAAAGGTATTTTATTGATTGACTATCTGCAAAAGGGTAAAACAATAAATTCAGAGTACTATTGCAACCTTTTAGATTAATTAAATGTACAAATTCGAGAAAAACGTCCTGGCTTACAACACAAAAAAATAATTTTTAATCAAGACAATGCACCAGCGCACAAGAGTGTTTTAACAATGGCTAAAATCAACGAATTAAAGTACGATTTGCTTGACCACCCACCTTATTCTCCTGATTTAGCTCCCAGAGACTTTTACCTGTTCCCAAATCTAAAAAAATTCCTTGCTGGCAAGCGTTTTACCTCAAATGAAGATGCAATTACAGTTGTAAACCACTATTTTGAAGACTTTGAGGAAAACTATTTTAATCAAGGGATATAATTGCTAAATAAGCGTTGGACTAAATGTATTGAAGTTTCAGGAGATCACATTGAAAAATAAAAATATTTTTGAAAAACTAACTATTCTTTTTCGTTGATAGGCTAAGAACTTTCCGAACCGCCCTCGTAATTATGCGTGTTACAACACATTCAAAAAAGTGTTTCTTTACACACGAGTAACACATGTACCAAATATTACACAGTACAACATATGATTTCGGGACTCAATTCTGATAATTGATAATTGACTTCTGTACCATTCGTTCTGTCAAAATACATTAAAAATAATTTAATAATTAATTTGAAGTTAGTAAGTATTGTAGAGGGGAATTTGTCGCGTTTTAGGCTCTTTTGTTTGTCATAACTCGAGAACCACTAGTCCGAATAAGCTGGAACAAATTAAAAAAAAAAAAATACAATTCCTTTAATCTGTTCATACGCTTTCGCTACATAAGCTACAGTTTCGCAGTTATAAATAAATGTATAAAGGAAGCGGAACAGTCGCCATATGACCAGTTTTGCCGAAAAAACAGGCGACCATTTGTTTCGAAGTGCGAACAACTTTCGTTGAATTTGGCTCGTCTTCGATGACCCATCAGTTCGACGTTCTGGCCGGTAAAAAAGGCGCTGGTTTGAGCCGATGTACAATGCACAATGATTCGTCTTCTCTTGTTCGTTTTTCGAATTTCTCCAAAGACTCTAGGCAAACAAATTGTGGTGTACCACTCAGAATTGACCGTCCTACAGGTCTTTGAAGACCCACATGGTCGATTGCTGTTTTGTTTCGGGCTCATACGCATACACCCATGATTCGTCACCTGCGACGATCTAATAAACGTCTTTTGAAGCACCGCGATCGTATTTTTTCGAAATTACTTTGACCAATCGACACGAGCCTTTCTATGACCGATTGTCAAATTGTGCGGGATCCAACGAGAACAAACCCTTTTTTACGGCCAGGTGTTCATGCGATATCGAATCTATGCTGGTGGAAGAAATGTCCAAGGATGCCTCTATTTCGCGGTACGTCTCATGACGATCTTGCATTATCAGTTCACGCACGGCATCGATGTTCTCTGGCACAACGGTCGTTTTTGGGCGACCTTTGCCTTTGAGCGAGCGTCGGCCACGATTCAATTCATGAAACTAGTTTTTCACAGCGTTATAGGACGGTGCTTCATCGCATCATCCTATAGCACTTTAAGTTCAACGATGCACTCTTGTAGTGATAATCCACGTCGAAAGTAGTAAAAAATGATCGCACGAAAACGTTCACGAGTTAATTACATTTTTTTGCCAAATTGATTTTTTCAAGTCACTGTAAACAACACAAATGATGGCCGTACGTCAAATCGTATTGGGTACGTTTATGCTAAAAAAGATGTCAAACTTTCCAATGGAAATGTCAGATGACTTAGTTTTGCCTAGGCCATAAATATATATAGCAGCCCTCGTATTGTTATGATTGTTCTAGCACTGCTTTTTATACTTTTATTTTGATATTGTTATTCTTCCTTTTTCATAGTCCTGAGTATGGAAATACACAGCGTCCATCTTCAGCATCGTTAGAAGAGTTTTTATTTGTTTCATTGTGATGAAAAAGTTTCATCACTTTGTTTTAAATTTTTGTTTGTTGCTGTACGGGTAGCACAAGTTTTCAGAACTCTTTTGGTTGTTGCATTTTTGTATGATGTGTTTGTAGTTTTATACGTCGGAGTAATGTTTGTGGTTGCAGGTCTTACATCCAAAGCCCGCAGAACTTTTGTTTTACTTTTGGTTATTAATATTTTGCGTTGTCAGCTTTTAACCATTATGCCATGAGCTGGTTTTGTCTACTTTCTCCTGTTTCACAGACACTTCTTTATTCTTAGAAAGTTCTTTTTATATTCTATTATTAGATTTAAAAATGAAAGGACTTGTTTACAAATGCATCCCGTGGCTAAAGTAACATTTGATACACAGAAGAGTGAATGAAACATTGGAAGTAAACAATGATCTCATACAATTCTCTTTCGGCTTAGATAAAATATTTCTCCTGGCAGTTAGCCGAAATTAAATGAATTACGAGGTTTGCTATATATATTTCTGACATCTGACATTTCCATTGAAAAGTTTGACATTTTTTTTGCATAAACGTTCTCAGGACGTTTTGACGTACGAACATCATTTGTGTTGTTTACGGTGACTTGAAAAAATCAATTTGGCAAAAAATTTAATTAACTCGTGAACGTTTTCGTGCGACCATTTTTTACTACTTTCGACGTGGATTATCACTACAAGAGTGCATCGATGAACTTAAAGTGCTATAGGATGATGCGATGAAGCACCGTCCTATAGCACTGTGAAAAACTGGTTTAATTAATTCAATCGTGGCCGACGCTCGCTCAAAGACGAAGGTCATCCAAAAGCGGACGTTGTGCCAGAGAACATTGATGCCGTACGTAAACTGATAATGCAAGATCGTCATGTGACATACCGTGAGATAGAGGCATCATTGGGCATTTCTTCCACCAGCATACATTCGATATTTCATGAACACCTGGCCGTAAAAAAGGTTTTGTTCTCGTTGGATCCTGCACAATTTGGCAATCTCTCAAACAAGGCTCATATCGATTAGAGCAAAGAAATTATAAAAAATGCGATCGCGGTGCTTTAATAAACGTTTATAAGATCGTCACAGGTGGCGAATCTTGGATCTATGCGTATGAGCCCGAAACAAAACAGCAATCGACCGTGTGGGTCTTCGAAGACGAGCCAAATCCAACAAAAGTTGTTCGCGGAAGAAGCACTTCGAAGCAAATAGTCGCCTTTTCCTTCGACAAAACTGGTCATTTGGCGACAGTTCCGCTTGGGCAACGTACGACGGTCAATTCTGAGTGGTACACTACAATATGTTTGCCTTAAGTCCTCGGAGAAATTCGAAAAACGAACAAGAGAAGACGAATCATTGTGCACCATGACAATGCGAATTCTCACACATCGGCTCAAACCAGCGCCTTTTGACCGGCCGAAACGTCGTAAAACGTATACATACACAAGCTGACCAATTCTAAAATGTTTTTTCGTTAAAGGAAATTCTATCACACCGTCAACATCTGGAAATTATAATCTGTGAACCTTAAAATTATATTTTTTTGGAAATCTTCGCAAAGCGGATTATCAAACTATAATTTTTAGCCACGATACGGAGGGGTGAATATAGCGCGCATAGGGTTATAGAATCCAATTTTTTACTATTCGACTTTTGGGTATAAAAAGCAAAGATGATAAACTGTAGAATATGGACGAAATGAACGTTTACGAGACATTGAAATACACAAGATGAAAATCAATCATTTTGGGAAAGCTGTTTTTGGTGTTTAAAGTGTGCGAATTTAATGTTTTTGTGTTTTAATTTTGACTTTTTTTTAGCGTTCTTGTGATTGTGTACAAACAAAAGAGAATAAATAAACCGAGAGTTTTTGCTTCACTGAAGTGCTGTTTTTCTACAATATTGCAAAGAAGAAGCATTTCGCCCATCCTCTACAGTTCATCGCCTTTGTAAAAATGTCTTAAAGTCGACTTTTTATGTTCAAATATTTTCAATTGTCATTCAAACAATGCGTAAGACGTACATTTACTTACATAAGTATAATGAGCTTTCATTTATTTTCGCAGATTGAGAAAACATATCTGTTTTATTTTACTTTATTGTGGTGGCAACGTATTCATAGGCCAAAAACGTATGCCTTCAAAAATGTTCTAGATTCATTCATTCAGAGAATTAATCAAGTCGGTAAGTACGAGGGCAGATTTTGTGCAAAAAAAATAAACATTTTTCAACATAATCTCCTTTTAGCTCAATATACTAAGTCCAACGTTTATCTAATTTTTTAATCCCTTTCAAAAATATAATTGTTCGAGGTCCATAAAATAGGCAGTTGTTTGATCAATAATTTCATCGATAGAGCTGAATCTCTTTCCACCGAGTCAATTCTTTAGGTTTGAAAATAGGATATAGTCACTGGGGGCTAAATCCGTGAGAATACGACGGGTACGATACCAATTTTTAACCCAATTCATGCAATTTTACCATTGAGATTGCACACGTGTGCACCCATACATCATCTTGAGAAAAAAAATTGTTGGCCATATTGTGTCGTTGTTTTTAAATCCTCGCTAAATCAGCCCAATAAGTAAGCATCATATTCGCCGTTTATTGTTTTTCCCTTTTGAAGATAATCGATGTAGATTATCCCACGTGCTTCCCAAAAAACTGTTGCCATCACCTAATTAATCGACAAAGTCACCTTGGCCTTCTTCGGACCCGGTTCACCAGCAGAAACCCATAGTTTAGACTGCTGCTTGGTCTCCGGAGTGTTTTAATGGATCCATATTTCAACCACATCTACAAAATGCCGCAAAAACTCATTCGAATTTCCATTAAACAACTCCAGACAATTCTTTAAAGCTGTCACACGATTACTTTTATGGCCAATTGATAGTAAACGCGACAGATATCTTGCAGATAACTTTCCTAAACCCAACTGATCATGTAATATCGAAACTACCCTGTCATATGAAATGCACATGGCATCAAAAATCTCACGCACTTTTACTCTTCGATCGGCCAACACCATATTGTGGATTTTTTCGTTATTTTCGGGTGTACTTTATTGACCTCAATTGGTCGCCCAGAACGTGCAGTATCATTTGTACTTTTGCGATCACAACGAAAGTCAGTAAACCACGTTTTTACCATTGAAATAGATAGTTGAGAATCATAAACCGTTTCATTTGAAATTTGTAATTTGTAAAAAAAAAGTTACTGAAGAAATGCTATAAGCGAGTAAAAACCGAGCTCTCTTAAACTCAAAAAAGTTTATTCGTGAATAATTTTTTTCGATTTACGCGTTTATGTTTTTCACGACAATGATCATTAACTCGTTTCATTAAAAAAAAAGCTAAAAAATAATTACTAGTTTTCGTAAAAGCCAGTTTTGGAATTTTCGCATTCGCAAAAAATGAAATTACTTACAGAACTTAATTTTTATCATAATAAGTTTTGCCAATTTGATATGCTTTCCTGCTTTTAAAAAGTTATTCACTCTAAATTAATTGACTTCAAAAACAGGCTTAATACGAGAATCTATCAAATGAATCGAAAACTATTTGTTTGGTGTGAGGTTCTATGCCGTTGATGTGCCGAATTATCTCATCATTTAGCTCTTGAATTGTCGCTGGCTTATGACGTACGATTTTTCTTTCAAATAACCCCAAAGGAAACAGTCCAACGGTGTCAAATTACATGTTCTTAACGGCCAATTAACAACGCCACGGCGTGAGATAGCACGGCGATTAATTTCTCGCGCAAAAGAGCCATTGTTTCGATAGCTCTGTGGCAAGTGGCGCCGTCCTGTTGAAACCACATATCGTCCACATCCATATCCTCCAATTCGGGCCATAAAAAGTTCGTTATCATCTCACGATAGCGAACACCTTTCACAGTAACTGCCTGACCGGCATTATTCTGGAAAATATACGGCACGATGATGCCAGTAACTTCACTTAATTGTAAATAAAAGCAGAACGCGTTAATCGATTTCTATGATCTATGTCGCATTTTGTTTATAGGTTATGTGACTTTACGTGAAAGTTATAAGAATAAGATTTATATGTTTTAAAAAAAAAAAAAAATTTTTTTGGCAAAATTTTCTTCATAAATTTATTTCTAATTGCAAAAATGTTGATTTGGTAGAGAAGCAGTATATTAATGGATTAAAGAAAATGTAATTATTAATTTTTCTCAATTTATTTCAGCAAAATTGAACTAGTCGTTCTCGAGTTATGTCAAACTACGTTTTTGCCAACATTTTACAACTAAGCGAAAAAACATCAAGATAAGGAAAAAATGTAAAAGGTCATAAACAATACGAACGCAAAACCCTCTGAGGATTTTAATATACTGACCTAGTACCATCACCCTGACTTGGAATTTCTCACCCCCAGACAATAACCCCAAAAATGTTCCACAGTGTAATAAGCCTGAATAACTTTAACGCATTGCTGGCTTGTGTATCTTTCCATGGTTCAAATGGAGTTAGTCTGAAATTAAGAAATATCAAATGAAATGCAGAAAAAAACTTGACGTTTAGGTGTGGTCCACATTCAATATCGGGCCTTAAACTTTAACCACCCTTTAGTCTTCCTTTATAAATCTCACAAACATACATAATACTGCAATCGATAGAATACTTATAGTTTCCGAGATCTATCGAATTGTCTACACATCCAAATCTACGCTTATTTTTGTTTAACTACCGGTCGCAATCAGCAAGGCTTAAGAAATTCAATATTTGCATTTACTCGTATGTGTTTATGTTTGTTTATGCTTAAATTGGTGGGCCATCTACGATATTTAGCAACATCCAATAAACATTAAAGTTCCAGAAAGGAAAAAAAATAATGTTGGACTAGACGGCCTTTCAAAAACAATAATCATAGTCTGCATACACTATTCGATATTAACAGTTAAAATGTAACCGAATGCTGATATTCTGCTTTCTGAGAATCATGCCTAATATATCGCACTCCATTATTTTTTATTGCAGCTTATCTGAGCATAGCTGATGTTGTGGTATGCAATCGGCAAGGAGACCTATTTCGCCATAACAAAAAAGTGCATACTGATGCAATAGACACAAATTTGTTACCGCACTCTGGAACAGACATGTAAAAATGATCCGAATCCTTTACTTTGGAGCATCAGTAAGCAAAGCAGAACTAACAACCAGACAAATGGAAACGGATACAGAGCCTATCTGGCTGGGTATTTATATTAGTTTTTGTTCGTTCCTATCTTCGAGGCAGAATGAGCCTGTGTTGTGTGTACTCGTATACGAGTATTCCTTTTGTATTCAGCGTTTAAGGGACACTTGGGAAATAAATAGTCTAGCGATGTTTTTTTTCCATAACCACACAAGCAACAGCTTGAGTTGGTTGACATGGATCTGTTTTGTATTTTCAGTTTTTGTACCACCGCCGTCCTCAGTTTTTCTGTGTTGTTTTTTTTTTATTTTTTGAAACAAAAGTTGTGCATGCATACATTTACTGTAGTTGTTGTACGAGGGCGACCGCAAAAGTAACTGGCCTAACATAAAAAGAACCTTTTTTTGGAATTATTATTATTTATTTTTCAACATAATCTACTTCCAACTCAATACACTTCATCAAACTTTCAAGTTTTTTAGTTCCATCCGAAAAATAAAATTTTTCAAGACCTTCAAAATATGCCTCAGTTTCAGCAATAACCTCGCTATTGGACGAAAATTTTTTGCCACCGAGAATTTTTTTTTAAATTTGGAAACAAGAAATAATCAGATGGAGCTAAATCTGGACTATAAGAGGGATGCGGAGCAATTTCAAATCGTAATTCGGCCAGTTTTTGTTGAGTTAAAAATGCAGTGTGTGAAGGAGCATTATCTTGATGAAGAAGAACTTTTTTTTCTAAAAAAGAACTTTTTTTTTTCTTAATGCGGTCGTTTTATCTTGATTTCTTCACTCAACCTATCCAATAATGCACAATAATATTCACTATTTATAGTTTTTCCTTTCTCCAGATAATCAATAAATATTATACCCCTTGCATCCCAAAATACTGTGGCCATTACTTTTCCTGCTGACTTAACAGTTTTCGCCTTCTTGGGACCACTTTTACCAGCTTCTATTCATTTTTTTGACCGTTCTTTGCATTCTGGGATGTAGTGATGGATCCATGTTTCATCAACAGTTATGAATCGGCGCAAGAACTCTATTGGATTACGCTGATAAATCGCTAAAAACTCCATCCATTTTTTGGGGCAAAGTCAACAAAGGCGGCACCCATCATGCGGATAGTTTTTTCATCTGGAGTTCATCATGTAAAATAATTTAAACTTGCTTTTCGTGTATTTTAACAATATCAGTTCTCTGAGCTTTATTCGTCTATCTTTAGTCACTTCATTAAATATTTTTCTTATGTTTTCAATAGTAGTAGCAGTTTTCGGTCTTCCAGAGCGTTGTTCATCTTCCGTACTTGAACGACCCATTTTAAATTGTTGAACCCAGGAATTCACGGTGGAGCATCATGGTGCATTATCACCATGAACAGAATCCAATTCATCTTTGATTAATTGTGGCGTATAACCTTTCATATAAAAGTGTTTAATTACCGCACGAAACTCTTTATTTTCCATTTTTCAAAAATGTTAAAACTTGTTACCTTCAATCACCTGAAACAAAGAAAATAATCATTAAATATTTCGGCAATTTCGACAGATGGCTTATAAAAGATTGTTTTTAAAACACAAAAAAAAGTTGCTAGTAAAACAGAAAATGTGCCAGGCCAATTAGTTTTGCGGTCGCCCTCGTAAGCTCCGAAATGAAAGCGAAGTGAAGCCATAATACTACATTACCCTGTTCTTTTTCGAAGTAATAGCGTTTCTATTTGACCTCACAAATACATTGACAGCCCACTACCCATAACCGCCGTCATCGTCGTAATCTTAAATATAAACAAAAAAATTACCCTACAGTCCTGGATGTTCAGCAAAGCCAACTTAAATTACTTTTTAGACCCAATTTAGCCAGGTTTTAAAACTAATGTCATATTTGAATTTCTAAAAAAATTGCATTGTTTTTGGTAAAATTGGTTAAACATGATTTGATGTAAGATGTGGCTGCTTCAGCTAAAAACGTGTAAAGGGAGCTATATCTTAATCTGAACCGATTTTCTTCTAAATTTTAACTGGTTTTCTTCGATTTCAATAGCTTTCTTACTTGACCTAAATAACTTACTCGTGCTTAACTTTATTAGGATTGGATATATGATGTGGTTTCAAGAGCTGAAAACATAAAAGCGGCTGAACGTAAAGGTGGGAGCTGTACCGATTTTCTTCAATTTGAATGATGTCCTTCCTTGGTCCAAAAAATTAACGTGTGCCTAACTTCATCAAAATTTGATGTAAGATGAGGCTTCAAGGTTTAAAAAGAGAAAAAGTCGTATGAACAGATATGAGGGAGCTTTATCTAAAACTGAACCCATTTCCTTTAAATTTAATTATGACCTTCCTTGGCAACAAAAACTAACGTGTGCAAAATTTCATTAAGATACATCCGATTAAAATCGGATGAACATATGGGTGGGAGCTACATCTCAATCTGCACCGATTTTCTTCTAAATCTGAACAGATTTTCTTCATTTTTAATAGCGTCCTTCGTCTAAGCAATAAAATGTACCAATCTCGACAAACTTTCTTCAATTTCAATAGCGTCCGTCCTTGGTCCAAAACACTTACTTACTTCTGCCAAATTTCATGAAATTCGGACAAAGATTGCGATCTGTAATTTAATTACAAGCTTTAGATGGGCGGACAGAAATTGAAATAGACAACCATGGTAAATAAAATTAGAAGGTGATTTTACGTCAATCGCTATGCTTAAAGGTGGGCATAGCGTAAATATTTTTGGTAGTTACACACATTTGCCATGAAACTAACATGTAAAAGCCTATTCTACTTAGTAGGGACATAAATACTGTTACACACGTTTAATGCTGTAAAATAAACAGTACTGAATGTTTTTGAACCAAATATTTTTTAATATATTTATTGATATATATATTGTATCCAAAAAGAATCTACTTACTCGAAATGTCCGCCTTTTGCCTTTACACACGCCTTAAGTCGGACTGGCCTATCGTCAATAGCTGCACGAACCTCGTCCATTGGAAAATTGGACACAGCACGAACCAAAGCAGTCTTAAGAGATCCAAAGTTGGGGTATCTTTTGTGACAAACCTTGTCCTATAAAAACCTTCCACAATTTTTAATCCAATGGGTTCAAATCTGGACTGCCTGAGGAAATAACGCTAGCAAATTGTTTCGAAGCCAGGCCTGCGACGTTTTAGCCTTATGGGCCGCGCAGAATCCTGCTGGAAAGTCCATGGCTGCTTTTGGAACAAGGAATTGTTTAGAGGCTTCACAACAGCTTCCAAAACGGGTTCATCGTAAACTTTGGCCGATGTGTTGACTCCTTGTTCGCAGAAATGCCCCCATCGTAAGAGACACCCCACAAAACCATGACTGAAGCTGGGTGATGACCCTTTTCCACCCTTGGGATCAGTTCAGATGCTTCCATAGATGACCGCACATACACTCTCTCATTTTACTTCTTAATTATTTCCTGATCGGTAAAAATTTTTCATCCGTGAACAACTGAGCAAGTTATCAGCGTGCTTCACCAAAAGACGTTTGCATTTTTCAATCCTATTTTTTTTTAAAGCAGCAGTCAATAAATGTCCGGTACGTCGTTTGAAAGCCACAAGTCCCAAGACTTTTTTAATGATTCGACTCATGGACTTTTGCGTGATATTCATCTCACGGGCCACGATTTTCTGTTTTCGAAGCGGATTTCTGTGAATTCTTGATTTAACGGCTTTGATGACATGCGGTGTTCGAACAGAGCGTGGGCGGCCCGACCGGTGGCAAGCTTTATCATCTCCAGTCTCCTCAAACAGTTTTATGCATCGGTAGACGAACATGCGGCTAGTAGTAGAAAAGCGCAATAACAGCGATACCGTTCTCATTATCTGACCACTCCATGATGAAAGTTGAAACAATTTTAAAATCCCGTTACAGACTAACGCTATTGAGGATAGCTTTCAAAACCCATATGTGACGCGCAAATTAGAAAGGGACCTAAGGTTAAAAACCAGTTTTGTTTAGGAGAGCCATTTTAAAGATTAGGTCCCTTTCTATTTGCGCTTAAAATTGTCGACTTCACTTTCATAAAACGCGCATATCTCTGGGAGGGAACACTTTTGGGGCATGCGATAGGTCTCTTTCGATGCTCAGATGTTGTCCACATCAAAAAAAGAACAAAAATAAAAGTTGATTTTTTTACCCTTAGGTCCCTCTCTCTATACGCTGTCACATATAACATTAACGGGGTATGTTCAGTTCTACTATTGAAATGGGTGTGTTCAATGTTGTAACAGTATTTATGTCCTACTACTTAATATACTCACCTGAGTCTTTTATTTCTAGAAGAAATCAGTAGTCTTTTTGTTTCATAGTGTTAAATGTTACAATATCGGTTTTTGGTAACTACAAAAAACTTATCTGTTGTCACCACAAATTATTGGTAGCAAAGAAACATGTCATAGCTGGTTGGTTGCCAAAACATTAATAATATATCAAATGTCATTATAGATATATTTAATTGGAATGATATTACAAGTGTGATACAGACACCCCGGGACCACGGTTCTTCAGGGTGTGTTAGGCAATTATAGAAGAAATTGGCTAAAACAATGAGGTCTCCTTACTCACAGAAAACATTTTTTCTGACTATTTTAAAAGGGACTTTTCTAACAAATAATTTGACCAGGTTAAAAGGAAATCACTTCTCATATAGAAAAGTTTACCTCCGATTAAATCTGAGGTCACTTTTCTTATTGACCTCATATAATCTGATGTCAACGTTCTTGCTAAAGTGTTGGGCTCAAACTATAAAAAAGTACTTGCCTTATCAAAAATTCTTTTATGTCTTCTCTTTCTAAAGAAATAGGAAATCATTTTTTTTATAGAAAAAATTCTTTTAGACAATCTGAAGGCATTTTTTAGTTGACCGCGGACACTCTTAGGTTAATCTTCCTATACAAAAGTTTTAATTTATATTTTAGAGATAATTTTAAAGAAAGAAAGTAATGTCAATTTCTTACAGAAAACTTGATTCAGATAATGTCAAATACCCTTTCTTATAAAAATGGTTCTTAAACAATCTGACGTCACTTTTTTTTATTATTTAAGATTTTACCACAAGCAATCTAAAGTCACAAAAGAACAGATTTGTTGCCATAACCGAATTTTTTGCCAACCGAATGTTGGTTGTTGCACTACTATCCATGCATTCCATCATTGCAGCCGAATTTTATTTGGGAAGAGAGCTATTTTCAGTAGAGGGTACTGACACTATTGGAGAAAACAAGTATCGGTTATCCAAACGCAGTAAGATGATTGTTGGAACTGAAATTTGTACATGTATTTGTGGTTGTTATAGATTGTTAGTTGTAAGTAGTTTTCGGGTCTTTGGATAAATTTTTTGATAAGCATTGCAGTGATGCCCCAATCGTAAAAAATTTAGATATATTTTACAATACGAGAAATTATTGTCAAGTTTTGGGTGCCCGTAAGTGTGTAAAACCAAAAAATGGTTGTTTTTTGAATAATAAGGTGGTCCATCTGACGCGAAAATTCTGAACAAGTCTTAGTTATGTCGCTAAACAGTTAAGCCTGATTTTATTTTCAGGAAAATATTTTTTATTATTTTTATAGTTCGTTTATAAGTATTTATATATCAGTATGCCTTAGAAGCATTAACCGTCTAAACCAAGAAACTTAATTGTCTGACCTTTCTTTTTGTTTTTATTTATTTTTTTGGGATTTCGAAATTTTGTTGTGACAAGAACCTATAAAATATTTTAGGGTTTATATGTTGAAATAAACAAGTTTATGTTACAGCAGCCAACTAAACAGGGTTGGTTACTACAAAGAACTAATCTGTTGTCACCAACAATAATTGGTACGAAAGTAACATGTACATTACAAATGGTAGGTTGCCCTAACCGCCAGTTGTCGCAAACAATGGTTAAACTGAATTCGATTTGTATAAATGTGTAATTGGCAGTATATACCGAGATGTGGTTGCAGCAACCATCATATGATATCTCGAACCATGTTACTATAAATACTATGGAATGTTGGGCAACATAAATTCTGTTCATCCAACCAAATTTTTGCAGTTCGGACTGATTTCCAACTGATTTTTTCTCCTTCTATTCTTTAGAAAAGCCAGCCTTCCTTCAATAGTTTAAGGTTACATTTTTAATAGAAAAGTTTGATTCAGACAACCTAAGTTTTAATTTCCTTATAAAAAAATCTTTTTCTTATAGAAAATGAAGACTGCAGTAACATTACAAAGCGGTGACTTTTCATGGAGAATAGTTTTCCTCAGACAATATGAAGTCAATTTTCTTACAGCAAAAATAGTATCAACTAAGTGGAGATTTCTTTTCTTGTAGAAAAATTTCGGCCCAGTAATTTGAGATTGATTTTCTCAAAGAAAATTTTGTTTCAGGTAATTTGAGGTTTATTTTCTTCAGGCAATATGATGTACACGGTTTTAAAGTCAATTTTGACACAGGCAATCTAACGACGTTCTACGGAATGGAAAAATTAATCCTCCGATTATTTGAAGCTACGTTAAAATAAGAAAAAAGTATGCCATAGGTAGCTTATGACTATTTAATGTCGAATCAAGGTCATGTCTGCAGTTCTTTTAGATTTTTACGTATATGTGACAGCGCATAGAGAAAGGGACCTAAGGGTAAAAAATCATTTTTCACTTTTTTTTGTTTTTGATGTGGACAACATCTGAGCATCGAATTAGACCGATCCCATGCCCCAAAAGTGTTCTCTCCCAGAGATATGCGCGTTTTATGAAAGTGATGGTACACCAAAGATGCACGTATTTAAATCTTTAAAATGGCTTTCCTGAACAAAACTGGTTTTTACCCTTAGGTCCCTTTCTATTTTGCGCGTCACTTATAAGTATTTGCGGTGAAATTAAAAAAGAGTCAAGTTTTGTGTAATATAATCACTAAAAGCTTATTTTATAGCGAACAATAAAAAATTTAAAGTGCTAAAACCTAATTTAGCGTGGGTTTTTTTTAAAAAGTATTACGCAATTTAGAGTTTTCTGAAAATTCTACTGTTCACATACTATTTAATGGTCGATACACGCAAAAAAAAAGTATGGTTGGGGTGACAATATTCGAAGAGGATCATAATATTGTTGGGCATGTGGTTGTGGCACAACAATATTATGATCCTCACAATAATAGTATGATTCACACATAACCATACTATGATCCCCACAACCATAGTATTATTCACACTCAACCATACTATGATCTTCACAACCATACTATGATCCTCACAACAATAGCATGATTCACACTCAACCATACCATTATCTCCACAACCCTATTATGATCCTCACAATCATTGTATGTTTCTCATACAACCATATCATGATCCTTCCGATTGTTTTTGCTTTTATAACGGACAACAATTATGAACTGCATCGTGTGTATGTGTTTTTCTTCAGTATTTCAAAAAAACATACCCACACACATACATGAATGGTCTATAAAACCTGATTTGTTATGTTCATATTTGCAACCATATGGTATCTTGCCGTAATCATATTATTGTTAACGTAACTTTTAAACAACAATAATTTTGTTGTACCAACCATGTTTAAATGGTTGCTACAACCATATTTTTATTTCTAAATTTGGCAATAATACTATTGTTACAATTGAACAATATTAATATTGCCGCAATCATACTGTTGTCAAATTGAAATTCAAAGAAAAATACTATGGTTGCGATGAACATGCTTTTATTGTAGAGAACATATTATTGTTGCGGTGACCATGTAGTAACCATATCTTTTCTCTGCGTGTATAATGGAAGCCAAATAGAAATCATTAATCGGGCTGATTAATTTTTTTTTTGAAATCTATTTTTAGTTTTAGAAACAAACCTTTGAACCATTTTACGTTGTTGTACCATGAACCACTCTGTACGAGTATAAGTAGTAAAAAAAATCCTTCAACAAGAGTTTGAGTATTTATTGTTTTACAGAAATGTTGTCCAATTTATTAGAGCGTGTCCTTTTTTGATGAAATTGATGCATTACTGATGAATTAAGCTGAAACAAGATAAATCACCACTAAAAAGAAGCCCTTGAAACAATTATTCGTCCACTTTCATTTTTAAGCTATCATTTCATCTAAAGTTCCTTACAAAATATAATCTTTCCAACGAAAATGTAAGAAAAAACGAATCTGAAGTAGTAAAGAAGTTAAACTTCCCTATAACAATTTTTGAATTTACATTTTTATTTATACTACGAGTATATATATTTCTGGCCTAGGCACCACTATGCGATTGACGTAATCATATTATGGCTTAAACCCAAACACAATACTTTTGTCTCAACAACTATATATAGTTGTCGCTACAACCATATTTTCATATTTAAATTTGGTAACAATACTATTGTTTCATTTCAGCAATTCTATTGTTGCATTTGAACATTGTCAAAATGTAACTCTAAAAATAATACTAAGGTTGCGATGAACATATTATTGTTCCCGTGACTATCTTTTATCTGCGCGCAATTGCAATAGATTACTTGTCGAATTCCGTAATGTGTATTTCACTTGCATATACTTACTTACACAAATTAGACCGGTTACCTGAAAAACGTTATAAGAAAAATACATTCCCCTAACAATTACACATGTTCTTTAACATAAGGCTATTAACTTAAAATTTTAATTTTTTCTTTGTTTGACGAAAACAATGTGCAGTTGCCAATCCTTACACACTTTATAAGTTTCCGATAGATTTCTCACACTTAAGCAAAAAAAAATAAAACCCATGAGGTATACGAATAGAAACATACGACCTTTTCTATGTTTATGAAAATTCCCAGTTAATACCTTCTGTGTCTTTAATGCAACATGCTGTTGCCAATCACTAAAGAATTACACATATCAATGTTATGTATACAAATCGAAGCGAATATTTTACGTTCAATTATATACAGGCCTTAAAAAAGTTTTTGACTTCATACTAGTGGCAAACAACTTTTAAATCAAAAAATTTCGATTTGTTACAACCACAGGCAAGGGTATGTACGGAGAACAAAACAGTGAAGTAAATTGCTAAAGAAGAACTAAGTGGTTGTATTTTACCCAGAGGTTATGAATATATAAACTACCTAAAATGCCGCGACATTCATAGTGCAAATGATTACAATAGTTGATGAAGAAAATGGAAATGAGCACACATAAGAAGCCCGAAGCAATATTGTAGGCATAAAATGATACCTATGGAGGAAAGTGTAGCGGCAGGTTCTCACATTTATACGAGTAACCAACAGTGTTCCACTGATATTTACCAGGGATGCAAAAGTTGATACAATTGTACTTTTTTGATACATTTTCGGCATAGAAAGTACCGTGATACAACCGCGGCTCATTTGGAGTTTATTTGAAACATTTTACAAATGTTCCGATCAGTTGTCTTTTTTCTTATTCAGTGATTGATTTACAATGAAAGATTGTGCAACAGACATAGATGACACTTTTGTACCGATTTATTAATTTGGTACCAGCTCCATCTGATGGATACCAATGAAACTTGCCCATTTCAGCGAGAAAATTTGACATCCGCATATTTCATCTTATATCTTACCACCTGTTGTATGCAACCAAATTCAAGTTGTTTACTTTTGTAATAGAAATTCATGGTGCAAGTTTATAAATTTGTGAAATGCAGTGTAACGAAGCCAAGTAAGTTGCAAGTATTTTCTTTTATTAAAAATGTAAATACATAAATGTTTTGTACATTTCGATACATTTAGAAATGCAAAGAAAGATAAACCATACACTGTTCCTTTTCGTGATGAGTGGACAAAAGAATTCACATGGCTGAAAAAATCCGAAATTGGGAAAATTTGTTTGCTCTGCAATGTCCCAATAGTGGGTGGTTATACTCACATCAAAAGACATGCTCTGCGAGAAACGCATGTCAAAAAAATAAACATTTTAAAACATCTCGTAGCAGAATCAGCCAGGAAAATGGAAATTATGCTCAGCGCATTTGTAGCTGAGCATAATATTCCATTTACTGTACTCGATCACCTTAATAACATCATAAAAGAAGGTTTTCCTGACTCCGATATTGCCAAAAAAGTGAACATAAACAGAAATAAAGGCCAAAAGATATTGCTAGATATAACCGGACCTGAAAACAGCAAAGCAATTTCAAACTTTTGCAGAAACAATTATTATTCACTGGCTATAGATGAAAGCACGGATTGCAGTGTATCAAAAAACTTAGCCGTGGTCATAAGAATTTTTCAAGAAAAATGTCAAGATAGATTCTTGGGGATGGTAAAGCTAGAAGATTCTACAGCAGAAGGGATATATGGCAGCACCATGAAGATTTTAAATGAAAATAGTATACCATTAGAAAAAAATGGTAGCTATAACTGACAACTGTTCTACAATGGTGGGTATAAAACAAGGTGTGCAAACTAAATGGTTGTGTATGCCATATTCTAAATTTAGCTGCAGCAGCTGCATTCAAGTCTGGAATTCCAAAGAATATTGATGATTTTATTAGGTATCTAAATAGTCATTTTTGCAATAGTGCTAGCCGTAGGTTAGAATTTGTTCAATTTCAGGAATACTTCGGGGCTGAAATTCACAAAATTTTAAAATTTTCATCCACACGATGGCTCTCAAGGCAGCAAGTAGTTGATAGAATTTTGGAACAATGGGATCCCCTTACTTACTATTTTAATTTGCATGAATTTGAAAGCAATTCAAGCGAAGAAAAAATATTTTTTTGTCGTCTGGATTAAATGATCCGTTTTATAAATTAATATTTGTATTTCTTCAATACATTCTTAAAATAATTAACGAAGTTAACTTAGAAATGCAGTCCGAAGATGCTCGTATGCACGTTTTGCGCCCAAGATTGTCCCTTTTGTTCCGACAAGTAGCACGAAACTTTATAAAAAAGTTGCCTTAGATCAATGTGAAATACATGAACTGAATATTAACGAAAACCACATTGATTTAGAGGATGTTTATTGTGGAACAGAAGCCGATCTATATATTGCCACAAATACTATAAATAACGATATTATGAAACAATTTAAGGATAGTTCAAAACAATTTTATATTAAGTTTTGTGAAGTTTTAAGAAAAAAAATTAATTTTACGAATGACTTCTGCAGTGGTTTCCAAAATTTGCCCCTGAAAAGGTAATTTTTGGTGAAACAGGGAGTATTGTACCTTTTTTAGTTAAAATGTTCCCTAACGAAAATACAGTGATATATCTAGTTTTTGGACAAAAGTAGCTAGTTTAAAAAATGAATTAAATGAGTTTTTGTACCCTGATATTTCCAGAGTGGTAGCAGGTATTTTATCTATACCCCATTCGACAGCAAACGTTGAAAGAATGTTTTCATTTCAAAAAATTATAAAGACTAAGGAGAGGAACAGACTTAATGTGACAACATTATCACGTATAATTCAAATGAAGGATTTATTGAAGTCTTCAAATTCTTGTTGTTACAGTTTAACCATTCCAAGTGATATGTTAACAAAAAATTTAAACCAAAATTGATCTCAGAAACATGTGAAATCTTGATCTTTTATAGAAATTTTTTTTTACATAGGTTGTAGATTATTTATTTTTGTTTTTTATTTTATATTTTATGTTTATGTTTTAAAGTTATGTGTATGACCCTCCTTATCCGTATTTCAAGTACTTTAATTGTGTGAGCAAACGGTTTTTTCCTCAGACAAAAAATTTGTTTTTTTTTTCGTTGAACAAGTGTGAAGTTCCAATAACTAAAAATTACAGAGTACAAACTAACATTCAGTTGTACTGATGGAATACTCGAGGTGAATGTAATATCAATCATTCGGTTGGCAAAAAAAAATCGGTTGTCGCAACGAACCTCTTCTCTGTGTGAATAACTACTTTGCGTACAGCTCTAGCTTGTTAGTGATTTTTGGTTTAATACATGCTCGTCATGAGTTTGTCCGTCCATGCCTCGAACCTATGTTTTCAGATTATGAGTATGAACGTGATTATGAGTATCGTCAAACATTGGGGTGTATTTTATAAACCAAATTGTTTATGGCTTAAAACTTAACAACTTTTTATGGAAAATCTTTAAAAAATGACACAATCTAGGTTTGATAAAAAACTTCATACCCCTCCCCGTATTATGTGATTTGTTTGGAGTGGCTTAAACATATACTACTACTCAAATAAATGTTTGAAATTCGAGAATGTTAAGCACGTGGCATAGCATTTTTCAGCAAATCGATTTTATCCATACAACGAACATTAGTGACGCATACATTTTATCCTTCCATTCTTGAGCTATTGGACGTATTTTTAAGCTCAGCCGGAATCTCTATAGAAAAGTGCAATAAATTAAGAAACTTAAGCAAAGTATTCAAAAACGTGTACAATTAAATTACTTTAACAGTTTATCGCTCAAACAACAGCGTATTAAACATGGCAAGAATTCAGATTTGTAGTCGTACGTTTACACATCAGTTCAAGTATACCACACGTACGTGTGGTTTTTGACCATTTTCTCTAACAGGCAACACAAAAAAGGGACGACAACTTCCAACGGACATCGGACATCCATCCTGAGTGTCAAAATGGCTGAATGGCTGAATTCGTGATTGAAGAACGAGTAAAAATGACCAAGTACAGCCCAAAACTATTTAGCACCAATCGTAATTGCACAGCGGCGGAAAGGCCCAGCACATAATCCACTAGGCTCCATCGCCCGAGTCCCTCTTCACTTGAATTTACTCAATTTGATATTCAACGCCTTGAGAAGGCTTCTGAAAACTTCCAAAACGAGCGGAAATAAAATGTCTCTCACGGAAGACAAGCTGCAAAAATTTTCTGTTAACCTTGTGTTGGATAATTTTTTAAAATTCCATTTTATTTTAAGATTGTTTTCTGAATACCAGATCCCAATTACCGACTTTAGTTATGTGCCACCATCTGGTTAGCTTAACAATGGTAAACTGATTCTTTTTCACTTTAGATTTTTTATGCTTTGACTATGTTCCTTCCTAATAATCTAGAGCTAATCCTGAACAACTGACAAAAGTTTGAGACCCATTACTACCTAAACTCTATGCAAAGTTGAACAAAACAATGAAACGTAATGACTGATCATACATAGAATTCCAAACGCATTCACCTTCTTTTCTCAACAAAGTCTAACTAACAAATCTTCATATGTGCTAGCGCATAGAGAAAGGGAACCAAGGGTAAAACAAAAATCAATTTTCATTTTTTGATGTGGACAACATCTGAGCATCGAATGAGTCCGATCCCATGTCCCAAAAGTGTTCCCTCCCAGAGATATGCGCGTTTTATGAAAGTGAAGTCGACGATTCTAAGCGCAAATATAAAGGGACCTAATCTTTAAAATGGCTCTCCTGAACAAAACTGGTTTTTAACCTTAGGTCCCTTTCTACTTTGCGCGTCACATATAAAGGTGGACTAAAATATACCTGGAATGTCTATAGTTGTTGCAATCGAGCGCTGACCCACAACCAAATCAATGTTAAATAAGCTTAGCTATACAAAACTAAAAAAATATTAAAATCGTTATCCTTAAAAAGATCTTCACCCATCTTGAGACCCAGCATTCATTATTGGATAATATTCGACCGAATAGACCACGTCCAGCACGCAATGAAGAAAATGTAGCGGCCGTAGCGGAGAGTGTACACTAGAGCGTACCAGGTTACAAGTAAAAAAAAAAAGTTCGCCGTACACCTTCGAATATGAAGTATTATTGAAAGGTAGTTTCAAAAAAAAAAATTTATTTTTTTATGCCGAACGTAGGGGTCGCGCTTTTACATTTTTCTATATAACTTCTGCATTTATAAACGGATTTTAAAGTGTGATACATCGATGTTTTTGTCTCGACGAGGCCGATTTTTTTGTCTTTGAAGTCATTGAGCTCAAGCAGCCCGCGCGAGCTTTAATTTTCTGATATTAGAGTGGTACATTAGGGTAGTAGCAACTGAGATATGATGGGTAAGTACCAGAAGAGGGTGCTTGATCACAATGACTTCAAAGACAAAAAAATCGGCCTCGTCGAGACAAAAACATCGATGTATCACACTTTAGAATCCGTTTATAAATGCAGAAGTTATATAGAAAAATGTAAAAGCGCGACCCCTACGTTCGGCATAAAAAAATAAAAAAAAATTATTTTGAAACTACCTTTCAATAATACTTCATATTCGAAGGTGTACGGCGAACTTTTTTTTTTGAGGTACGCCCTAGTGTATATATATACATGTGCAATTGAATCGAAAAAGTACATTTTTAAAGAGCGGAAAGTACAAAATGAAAAATCACATTTTGCATCCCTGATATTTACTGTGATTATTAGATCGATGGTTTTTTTGTTATGAAATTAAGTTTGTTCCAAAACACAACAATAACGTACCCACTATTAAGCTACTGACACACTACACGCAGAGAAAAAAATATATATTTACAATATCGTCACGGCAACAATAATATGTTCTCAGCAGTAAAGCTATGTTCGACGCAGCCATAGTATTGTTTTTTAAATTTCGTTTTACAATAGTATGATTGCGGCAATAATAATATTGTTGAATTGTAACAATAGTATTATTGCCAAATTGAAAAATTAAAATATGGTTTTAGCAACCATATGGTGTTGCGACAAAAGTATTGTTTTTTTTTTGGGTATTATGTTAACAATATTAAGATTGCGGCAATCGTACCGCATGTTTGCAATTTTTAAATTAAATAAGGGTTTTAAAAAAATGTTTACGAATCTTTCACAATAATAGAACTTTTTACATATAAATTAATTTTTTTAAAACTTTTTTTTTTAAATTTCTAGTTTTAATTTAAAGGCTGAACTTTGCCAGTTATTAATGGAAAACATTCGATGCGTTTTGCTTTGCCCAATGGGCTGAAGTTTGTTGGCAGGAAATAAAGAATTTTACTAAAAATCGTGTTTTCAGTTGTGATTTGAGATCTATGGAATATTTTCTATTGGGATCCGTTAAGGATAAATGTTACGCAGCGCATCCAGAGACAATTGAAGCTTTGAAACATGAAATCGAAGTTGCATTGAAGAAATTCGACCCGAAACAATTGAAAATGTACTGAAAAATTGGTTTTCTCGGATGAGGTCCTGCCGAGCCATTATTAAAAGACAAAGTTGAACATTTCTAATTTAATCACAAATTTGGTAAAGTTATCAGTGCAGTTTTTTTACAGCCGATTAAAATTCAAAATGTTACATCGCCCACCCTTTACAACGCAATTTATGGTGGTTAGCCACATGATCATGTTCTCTTTTTTACTTAAGGTTACAGAAAATACTTTGAAGCGAGCTAATTTGATAAGTTAGTTTTCATTGTACCAGAATGGACAGTTGAGACTCAATAAATCAGCTTGCACAGATTTTCAATTTAACCTAACCTAGGATAAATCAGATTGTACTTAACGTTAAGTTTTAAAAAAAAAACTGTTTAGTTCGTTTGTTTTATTTCGTTTTTTTTTGTTTTTACACATTGAACATGGATTAACCGGCTCAAGACCTTTTGTATCTATATTGAAATAGAAGCCAAGTTTTTAATCTGCTTTTATCGCGATTTCAGCTCCGTGATAACCCTCCTCAGAAAGCTTCGCAGCAATTGTTGAATGTGAAACCGAACTCTAAAAGGCCAGGCTCTCCCCAAACAAATGAGAACTACTGTTATAAATCTTACTTTTCAAGTTTTTTTCACACAACTGCCTACGAAAATACAACTCACTCTGACCACCTTCACAGAGACTCCACATTGAGAGCAATTAATAGATTTCTTTTACACCACATGTGTGTTGTGAAAAGAGTGTTGTTGTCTTGAGCCGGTTAATCCCTGTTCAAAATAATTCTTAACAGTTTAAAATAATTCTTAACAGTGTTATTTTCTCGTTGATAAAATGTTAACCTCTATCCGGTGTCGGAGTAGAGCTTAGTTTTTTGACTCCTGCTATGACTCTAGGCAAATCTTCAAAACTCCAACTCCAAAAAACAACTGTGGATAAGCTATAATTATGGAACATATCCCCTTCGTATATGTAACGTGTATATATCATTTCTTCTTGCGGCACAATATGAAATAAGTTAGTATTAACCCCATCCCAGCTTAATGTGGTTCAATGAACTCCAAAAATCCCTTGCAAAATATTGAGCCCTTGGCAGGTTTTCAATTTCTTTTGAGGAATTAAGTTAATCCTATGCTATCATATAATAGTGGTGTTTTTTGTTAAGCCTCAATAACTACGACAGGATATCAAAATCGCAATAGTTAAGTCATTTTAACAAAAGTGGCAATTTTGAGCATAGAAAAAACTCAGCTGTTCTTGATTCTAAAACAAAAACATTTTTAGGAAAATAACTTGTTGTAGCCATTTAAGTACTGAGCCTGGGTAGAGTTTTATACTTGATAGTTAGTGAGGCTAAATTCTGAAATGGCCACATTAAATTAATTTTACTACTTTTCTATTTTTTTTTTTCTTTAAAGACTATTACTTCTGGACAATTCCTTTAGACACAAACAAAGTTGGCTTGTTACTTTTAACAAATGACTTATCTATTGCAGTTTTGCCATCCAGTCTTATATATCGAGGCTTAACCAAAAACACTACTAATGTCGCACTCATCGTACTCGTTTCGCCAGTTAAAGATGAAATAATAACATTTTATATTCTATTACAAATTTATAGCTGGTGAGACGCCTTAATGTCTGCGTGTGTGATATAAAATTCAGCAGTAGAGACGACAGTCTGTGTGTCAAGAATATTCTTGTTGCTAGCTTTGCTGCTGCCTTTCGTCATATCCTTTTTCGGGATTTGTTTATTTTGGTGGTTGCTTAAGTTGTTCTTTTTTCATCTGTTTGCCTTGAAGGCAATATATAACTTTTGGCTGGTTTAGAATGTTTGAATAGATTTTTGGCTTTAAATATTCTTTATTTGTTAACTCAGCCAAATTTGTGTTTTCTTTGCCAGGCTGGTGATTTACAATGTTCATAATCATATGAAAAATATTGGTTTCATAAGCATGCAGGCACAGACTCTTCCACATTGCCATTTTAAATGAAAATTTACTAGAATTTGGTGAGATATAGATGGTAATGATGCTATGCTATCAGCTGGTTTTTTTTCGTAGTTATTTGAATTGTTAAATTTGAAATTTGACGAAAGTAATTGTTGAAGTAAAGTGTAAAGTGAAAATTCTATAACTAAGTTCCTTAACATCCCATTAAGGTACAAGGAAAAACTTCACTCAAATCGGTGAGCTGTGCATGATATACCTTCCTTGTCACTTGAATAGGAAACCCCTTACTGTGTTTTCTATCATTCACTGCTCAAGAACCAATAAACAATAGAGAATTACCTTTTTTTTAATTGAAGATCATTAAATGCTTTGTCTCAACCAGCTGGAATTCTTCATGGTACAGCTTTCATTTATAACAAAAAATTCTTAAACATAATCCGTCAACTTCAGAGGACAATTAAACAAAAAAAACCTTTCAGAGATCTAAGATTATTTTTTAAATAAAAGTAACTTAAATATAGGGCAATTTGTTTAATTTAGAAAAAAATGTTTTATAATGCGTCGAGCCGCCTTGATGTTTCAAAACTTCAGTCAACCGTTTTTGAAGGGAATGGTACAAGCTAGCCAATAATTTAATGAAACCGATCCCAATCTATATAATCTATATATTACTTATAAACAACACCTTCCTGAGCCATATATTTCATTCCCAAAACATTTTCGATTGTATTTTAATCGGGCGGCCAGCTTAAAAGGTCCACATTTCGGCTCTGTATATCCCGAGTATAACCCGAGCTGTATGATTGGGCACATAATAGTGTTAATATATCCATGGCAGACCTCCAAAAAGGTTGCGAAAATATGGAGACGTTTCTTTTAATATTTCTTTGTAGCGCAACGCATTTATCGTTGTTGACATACATTTTAGTTTGCAGGTTCCATAAAAGAAAATGGCCCCTACACCATAACTCCTTCAGTGCTTGAATTCCTTGCGGATATCATGGAAATAAAAACTGTAACCATCTGGGCCTTTAAATTAAACTTTTTTCGTCTGTAAAGAACCACTCTATGCTACTGAGAGGTTTAGGCCACATGTACGCGACAAAAATTGAGGCATTGCACTTTCCTTATCGGGTTAACAGGAACCTTATTCATTATTTTTAATCTCTTAAGGTGTTTAGCCTTCAAAATACCGCGATTGACAGAAGAAACATGCATTGCAGACACTTCTTATGAAACAAATTACTTATATAATTACTAACACAGTACAACATTTTTCAGGTGATTGATTTAGGACTCAATTCTGATAATTGTTTGTGAAAGTAGCCCCAAAAAGAAGAACTTCTACATCATTCGTTTGGTCAAGGTAAATCAAATAATAATTAATTTAAAGTTATTTATTATCGTATAGGGGAATTTGTCACGTTTTGGGCTCTTTTGTTTGTCATAACTCGAGAACTACTAGTCCGAATAAGCTGACACAAATTTAAAAAAAAAATTAAAAAAACAACAATAAAAAAATAATAAAAGTTCTAAGTTTTGTTTCCATGCATAGATAGCATATAAAAATCTCATCTTTTCTGTGTAAGAATAGCTGTAATATGAGTCGGAATCTTTATTTTCATGCAAAATAAAAAATCAATAAAAAAGTCATCAATGTTTTTTCCAAAGAATTTTGTGCATGTCTCTAGCAAATTTTTGAAATTCATACCTTCACTTAATTGTGCACAAAAGCGAAACGCGTAAATCTATTTTCATGATCTATGTCTCATTTTGTTCATAGGTTATGTGACTTTACGTAAAAGTAATAGAACTTGACACTTTTTACCGTTTTGTATTTTTTATGCATTAAAAAAAAACTTAAATTTTTAGGCAAAAAATATTTTTTCTTCATACATTCATTTATAACTGCGAAACTGTTGCTTATGTAGCGAAACCTTGTATGAACAGATTAAAGGAATTGCAATTTTTAATTAATTTCAGCTTACTCGGACCAGTGGCTCTCGAGTTATGACAAACAAAAGAGCCTAAAACGTGACAAATTCCCCTATATGATACTTACTAACTTTAAATTAAATATTAAATTATTATTTGTACCTTGACCAAACGAAGAAGTTCTTCTTTTTGGGGCTACTTTCACAAACAATTATCAGAATTGAGTCCCGAAATCATGTGTTGTACTGTGTAATTCAGATATATTGATTTTGACCCACAAATTTTTGCTAAATGCTGCATAACCAATAAATAGAAATTTAATAAAAACTTTATAGATTCAATTTATTTTTTTAATTAAATTCAGCAGAAAAAATCAACTAACATCTAGATTAAATATTTTTTGTGTGAATATATTAGACATACATTTATCCAACAAATTCTGCCAAACACTGCATTTCGGCTATTTTTTCTGCTGGATATTGCGATATTGACGATGACGACTCTCTCCATTTCATTAGTTTTGGCAACTTTTCAAATATCATCAGCACTGACAAAAATATATACATATGTGACGCGCAAAATAGAAAGGGACCTAAGGTTAAAACCCAGTTTTGTTCAGTAGAGCCATTTTAAAGATTAGGTCCCTTTATATTTGCGCTTAGAATCGTCGACTTCACTTACATAAAACGCGCACATCTCTGGGAGGGAACACTTTTGGGGCATGGGATCGGTCTCATTCGATGCTCAGATGTTGTCCACATCAAAAAAAGAAAAAAAGGAAAATTGATTTTTTTACCCTTAGGTCCCTTTCTCTATGCGCTGTCACATATATCGATATATCAAAGTTCTCGTCTGTATGAATGTGTGTTCGAAGTTTTTGGTCATATTTGTGGTAGGATTATTGCCGCCATTCAGTACACAATTATTTCTAAGAACATTGTTCTTCTCTACCCAAGCTCTTTAAACCATTAAAACAAAACCATGGGCTAGTTCGCAAAAATTTATTGTTTCGTTTATAGGCGACAGTTATTTAATTTTGATAATTCAAATTTTGTTTATTTTTCCGAATCAATTAAAAATTGGTGAAATGTATTGGCAGACTGCACAGCTGTATCTTTACCCTCCACGGTTTTTCTTAAGCAGCCATTGGCAACCATTACTTTGGCTACAAATCAAATTACTTATAATGGAGTCTTATTTGAATAACTGAGAATTACGCTTTGCGTATAGACTTCGAACTGTGCGTAAAGCAATCTTTTCTTTATTTTGTTTATTTAAAATTTTATTTTTTTATTTTGACCACAAATTGGCTGTGGGGGATCTCGATACAAGTAGCATGTTTACGTTTGAAAATTGGTCCCTCTTAAGTTCGGTATACTATATAATTTATTCTTACCAAACTTAAACATGTTCTCCAAATTTAATAAAAAAAATATCTGTGGACTTTTGACAAAACAACATATGTCTTATTTTAAAATTTTTCAGGAGAGCGAAATTAGTGTTTATTGTATTTAAATAGTTATTTTGTATTTTCATTTAAGGAAAAGTTAAAATTCAATATTATAAATTTTTTTATGCTCTATCTGTTGATTTTTTCAAAAGAATTTAAAGTTTTAAATTTTTGGAGATATTTTAGAAAATATGAAATAAGATGTTTTGTCAAAAGGTTTTTTAGAAAGAAAAACAACATAATTCGAGATATGTTGTTATGTCAAATTGATATTTGCCAAAGCAAAAACTGAATTTATCAACATATGTCGAGTTACGATGTTTTGTCAAATGGATCATAAGACAAATATCGGATATATGTTGTTTTTCAAAATACATTTTAGTGAAGTTTTGGGAAACTTAAAAAGAAAAATTCATGAAATTTATTTTAAATAAAAATAATTACAAAACTAATGTGTTATGCAATAAAAATTAATGATAATTGATACAAATACGAGTACACATAAAATTGTTCATTGAAATTTATTACAAATTAAAATAAACTATTTAAAAAATATAAATATATTTGAGCAAGTAAAAAGTGAGTATTATAGAGATACTTATGGTTATTATTCTATATACTTAAATTTTATTCAGCGTTGTCTATTTCATCTAAGTCTGAATCTACTTCAATTGAAGATTCTCCTTCAGCCTTTAAATTTCGATAAAAATTGTGAAAATTTTCGTCGATCAATGGTAGCATATCAATCAAATCACGTTTTTTGTTCATTAGAATAGGTAGGTCAGTAGTATAACTTTGGGTTAATGACGTTCTTTGTTCCTTTCGACGACGTTGATTGATATTCAACTCTTTGAATTTTTCCTCCATTTGATGAGAATGTTTATATTGCAATATTCCGGGTTTGTCTTTCTCATATCGCATCCACCTAACCATCTTCCATTCAAATTTCTCACCTGTAAATGATAGCCTATCTTAGAAAAAAGTTAATATATGTATAAAATATTTTTACCAACTTGTGACATTATTTGTTCTCCAAGTAAAATTTTCCTTTAAAAAAGCCTGAAAGTCGTAGAAGTTATTTTGTTTCAATTCATGGACAATATATTTTTTATTTGTAGCAGCACTTAAGTTCGCCCAATCATGTGGATGTTGAATAGAACCAGAAGAATTTTTTTTTCTATCTGTACATGAACTGTGTCACACTCAAGGTGAGTATGACCTACGACAAGAAATTTTTGATCTATGATTTGAATACTCGGATGATACTGCAGGACTTTTTCGAACATTGCACAGAGATAAGAGTTTCGATTTTGCCCAGGACACGAATCACTATATAAAATAACGTGATTTACTGAATTTGGTAGTTCTGAAAGGCACTTATAAATACAAGACCCGATGTCATTCGCACCTCGTTTTCCAATACCTTCATGCCAAATATAGCAATTATCTTTGTAAAAAATATAGATGCACTCAAATACGGAGTTGGCAGACACTGCTGCTTCAAATGTAAACATTTTTACGGACTGATTATATTTTACGGACTGATCATAGGCGAAATCAGCCTCATTATGATGATTAGTGAGTTGTTGTGAAAGCTCTAATTTTTCAACGGCATTCTTGGTGTTTTTTATTTTTGCTTTTAATGTTTCGCACTGCGTACATAAATCAAGCTGGGGTTTTTTTAAACTTTATGTCTAAAGTACGAAATATTTCTTCAAACTTTGACTTTGAAACTGGTTGCGATATTTTACTCTTATAAAGGGTATACAATGTTGAGAGGTTAAGTCCGCACTGAAAATATACTTTATTGGTATGTCGACGGCTATAATGACTTTGATACTTCGGAATTAGATTAATAAATTTCAGAAGTTCGTTATGTTTCTCAATTGACATCTTATGAGCAGGAGCGTGTTTACCACGCTTGTCATGTTGGGAAACTCCGGGCAGTTCATCTTGTGTCTTATTTATGCAGACAGTTCTTACACTCTGCTCGGTTTCACCAAATATTTTCAGGAAACATTGCTTGCATACTCTTGTCTTTTGTCCGTGGATTTCAAAATGATATAAATATACAAATTGTCTATTCTTGGGGGTTTCTGACTTTTTAACTGTCTCTGTTTTCTTAGTTTGAACTTCAATTAAGTTTGACAGAATTTGACGGCGCTTATTATACTCTCCCAAACTCCAGTAAACTTCGAAAATGTTTTTTTGTTGTTCAAAATTTATTTTGGTTTGACATTTCAATCTACACACTCCCAATTCTTGAGTTTTTCGTGCAGGAACAGTTTTATTTTTGTAAGTAACATATTCTACTCCCAGATTTTTCTTATGTTTGTTTCTTTTTTTCAATGTAGAGCTAGAAGTAAGTAAGTCAATTTCGTCAAGCTGTGGCAAATCAATATCGGACAAGTTTGACTCCAAAACATTAGCCATAGCTCGAACACTTTCGGTTGTTGAATTTAGGTCTGAATTTGAACTTCTATCGTTAGGAATATAGTCGGAATCATTTCTACTTTATTCTGCCGAAGCTTCAATAAAGTTTTATCAATCGCCCGAACATCAAACGATGTGAACGTTTCATTAGAAATGGGTTCCATCCCTTCTTCTCGATTACGTTTAAAACCGCATTTATTTTTATCAAAAACATTTTCTCCCTCAATTGGATTTTTTCTAGCCATAGCAGCAAGCAACCGTCCTCTCTCCATTGTGGTGTGTTTTGTAATGAAGTGATCTCGTTTATTCATTTATTTTTTTTAAATGCACACGACAAAAGCACATATTTAGAAATGAGAACACGGGGTTTCTTCTTTTGATTTTGACAAAACCAATTACATCGACATATGTTGTTTTGTCAAATGGATAACTCGCAACACACATATACAGAAAATCAACATATTTACACTTACGAAAGCGGGGTTTAAACTTTTACATTTGACAAAATAACATATTTCGAAATATGTTGTTTTGTGGAAAGCAAATTATAAAAAAACATTGACTGGTACGTCGAAATAAGTTGTTTTGTCAAATGTTTATTAAAAATTTTTTGGAACATTTGATCGATTTTTCAACTCATTTCAAATATGTTGTTTTATCAAATGCAAATAAGTAAAAAGTCAACTTACGTTGATTTTTCGAAGTTCATATCTTCCAATCTAGATATCGTAGAAAGACGCTGATTAGCCCAAAAGATGTGCCTTCAAAAATTGCCCATATGATTAAAAAAAATGCAAATTTTCATATCTCGACTTATGTTGTTTTGTCAAAAGTTAATATTATTTAATTTTATACATGAATGTATTTGGTAGAATTTAGGTAAAAAAATGTGTTCCTTTTCGTTAATTATACAAAAAGGATAGCTATTATACAATATTGCGTCTTTTAAACGTCGGTAGATGTCGGTATATAGATTTGTATTGCTAAACTATAATCACATTGAATTTTACCTTCGACCATGGAAAACCAAATGAACATCGTTTTATATGTTATTGTCTATGTTAATTGTCTAAAGCGTTATTTTAATGCAATCCTTAAATATTTTAAATTTTTCAGGCTATTCAAATGTACGTACTTTGAGTGCCTACAGTGACCAACCGTACATTAGAACATGACAGATATCTTACATCTCATACGAACTTATAAGTATTTAGAAATAAGGTATTCGAAATATCTATAAAATTTTATATTTTAGTGCCAGCAAAACTGCGACAAAAATTCAAAAGCAATTTTTTGCCGTTTTAGAAAGACTCTTTGTCTTTTTAAAAAGTTTATAAGTTAAAAAAAAACTAATATTCGTGTGAGAAAACAATTTGAAAATTTTACTTGAAAAAAATGACAGTTGTTTACAATTTCCACCTGCTTCTTCTTTAGGATGACTGAGTCCTGAAGGTCAGGAAGACTGGTGAGAGGGCTGCTATTTGCTGCATGATATTGCCAATGGATTAGAGATTTCTTTCAAAAGCTTGTGGCCTGTCTAGTCTTTCTGGCCTAGTAAGTTTAGTTTATTTTTATGTACCTTATAATAATTTTGTTTGTGTTTTTTACTTTAAGGTCAAAACAACTCTGTTTTTCCTATTGCCAACCTATCTCTTCGCAAAATTTCGGGGTCCCTAGGCTTGAGCTCTAAGAAGTTCACTCGTACCTTCTCACTAATAAAAGGGTCTGGTAAAAAGAAATGGTAATTGTTTTCCCCATTAAAAAAACTCGACAAAATATTGTACTCGTAAAGTATTTATTAACTTCTTTTTTTAGGATCCAGATCGTGCGTCTTCCTTGGCCAGAGTCGTATGATCCGAACTTAAGGGAGTTACTTGCAGCCCAGGCTTGGTGATGCTATGCACCGGCCCCAACTATAGATTGGAAAGAGGAGGCTTTAGTGTCCCGGCTTCAAAATTCGTTTTTGGGCTTTATTTATTTAATTTTATTTATTTATTTCAGAATGTTTGTGCTTTGTTTGTTCTTATACAGTGTGGCAGATAAAAATTTGTAATTTCAAATATCTTTTTTTTCGTGCATGCAATTCATTTTTCTTTTACTCATGTTAAAGCTCATTCAATATTATTAAATAAAGCTTAATTTGTTTTAAAAATTACGGAATTAAAATGCCCCCTGCGAGTTGATGCATGTGCGGCATCTTACCAAAAAGTTGTTCTTTACTGCTTTGGAGAGTTGGGACAGGAATAGCTGCAATTGTTTTTCGAATGGATTGCTTTATTTCATTCAAATTTGTTGGTTTTGCTTTGTAAACTTCCTGTGTGCAATAACCCCACAAGAAAAAGTCAGAGACAGTAAGGTCAGGCGACTAGGGGGCCAACGGAATGTGGAGTTTCTGGATATCAGCTTATTGGGTAATTTTCGTCGCGACTCTGGCATAACAGACCGGGCTAAGAGAGAGTTGCACCATATTGCTGAAACCACACAGAGTTGAAAGAAATTTTCATTCAGCGCAATTCTGGATAAAAAAAACTCTCTCAACATGCTCAAAGCGGTCTCAGTAACCGTAAGGGTGTGACCGTTTCCATCGAAGAAGTAGAGCCCGACAGTGCAGCCTGATAAAACTACACACCACTCTGTGGCACGAAGTGGATGCAATTCCGTCTCATGTAGGATCTGTGGGTTGGAAGCACTCCATATTTGACAATTTTGTTTGTTTATGTTGCCGTATAAATCGAAATGGGCCTCGTCAGACATGAAAAGACAGTTCAACATGTTTTCGTCCTCTTGCACCATTTGAAGCATCCTCTGGCAAAATTCCAAGTGAATCCGAAAGTATGCCGCTTTTAGTTTGTTTGCCATTTGAATTTTTTATGGCAATAAGTCCAAATCTTTGCGCATAATTGACTGCAATGACTGTGTGTCTATACCAATTAGAGCTGAAAAGCTTCTTGTCGAAATTCTTAAATTGTTTTGTATGGCTGCAGCTACAGCAGCGATTGGTTCCTCCGTCCGTACTGAAGGGTTTCGATGGTAAGGTCTTGTTGACTGTCCCATGTCTGGCAAAATTGTAAACAAATCTCCTTATGGTCCATCTGCTCGGAGGATTGAGGCTAAACGTGCGTCTATATTCTCTTTGAACCAAAACTACGGACTTCAGTAAGTGACAGCGGCGGACAATCCAAATTCTTGTTTCAGTGTCCCAGCTACTTTTTTTTTGTTAAATCTAAAAATTAATCTGTAAAATAAAAAAAAATTAACCAAATAAAAAAATTCATTAAATAGCTTTCATCAGCCATCCTGTACGATATGTGTATAGCGATTGTAGAATTATGCCAAGTATCTTTGTGGTTACTTAATTGTCTTTAAGGCAATATATGTTGCCAATTTTCGCATGTTAAAAAAACTTAATGTTAAGTTACTGTATTATTGTTACATGATTTTGAAATTTTTATTTATTTAAAAAAATTTTATCCTTCTCTAAAGAATGACTCATCTTGACGCATGAAAGTCAAAAGTTTTTCAATATAATTTCAATGAAACAATGGGCTTGTTCTTTTGTTACTTCCTTATTAAGCGAGTAAGAGGTCGTTAATGTCATACTACTGTAGAGTAACAACAAAATAGTTTTGTTTCCAGAAAACTATTCAAAATATGCTTTGCAAACAGTTTGTTTTGAAAATTTTAAGTTTTTGGAAAAAAATTACTTAAAAATTGCCCTTAGCGAGCTCTAGTATTTTTTGAATAACTTTTTTACCAAAACAAAGCTTTTAAATCAATTGGCTTGTGTTGCATAGAGTTGTTCAGTTCATGGAAATGTCTACAGTTTTTTTTTTAAAATTTTAAGTTTAGCGCTTACTTACTCGCCTAATTACAGAGCACCAAAAACGCATATTGACTTCTTGGGAGTTTGTGGCTATCGTTGCAAGGCTTAAAACTATTCTAGTGGGAATTTATTATAGCCTTTTACATTTTACTTCTACTTATAAACTGTATGTTTAGTAAAGATGTGGACAACGCCACACATTTTCAACAAAAGGGTATTAATTCGAATATTTAAAATTTCCACTAGAGGCAAACAACTGTAAGTACTCAAAGAGGGTTGTGTCTTTTAACGTCAGTGCAAAGAACAAGATGTCAAATGTTTTTGGCGCGTAGATTTGATCGGCATAATGCCCTTAATCACACTGTGGTAAGGGTATCATGACATAGTGCTGATATACACCAATCGACTTAGAATCACTATCTGATACCGCCTGTCTATCTATCGTTGTAATCAAATACATTCCCATACATAGGTCCCTCCCTATTTGAGATCCTGCTGCTTTAAAAGCCAAAAATTACACCAGAACACGCCCAAATTTGGTGTAACTGGACAACATATTAATATAGTCAATATACTAAGTAGGGACACAAATACTGTTACAACATTGAACACACCCATTTCAATAGTAGAACTGAACATACCCCGTTAATGTCATATGGGTTTTGAAAGCTAACCTCAATAGCGTTAGTCTGTAATGGGATTTTAACATTGTTTCAACTTTCACCATGGAGTGGTCAGATAATGAGAACCGTATCGCTGTAATAGCGCTCTTCAAGTGTGAAATGAAAAAGCGACATTTTCAAAACACTCCGGCAACTAGGTATTAGCCGCATGTTCGTCTACCGATGCATAAAACTGTTTGAGGAGACTGGGGATGTAAAAACCGCCACCGGTCTGGCCGCCTACGCTCTGTTCGAACACCCCATGTCATCAAAGCCGTTAACTCAAGATTTCACAAAAATCCGCTCCGAAAACAGAAAATCATGGCCCGTGAGATGAATATCACGCGAAAGTCCATGAGTCGAATCATTAAAAAAGACTTGGGGCTTTCAAACGACGTACCGGACATTTATTGAATGCAGCTTTAAAAAAAATGGGATTGAAAAATGGAAACGTCTTTTGGTGAAGCACGCTGATAACTTTCACAGAAAAATTTTGTTCACCGATGAAAAAATTTTTACCGTTCAGGAAAAATGTTGACAAGCAAAATGATAGAGTGTATGCGCGGTCATCTAAGGAAGCATCTAAACTGATCCCAAGGGTAGACAAGGGATCCGTTCAGATCCCTTTCGGCCAAAGTTTACCAAGAAACCGTTTTGGAAGCTTTTGTGAAGCCTCTTAACAAGTCCCTGTTCCAAAACTAGCCATGGACTCCAGCAGGACTCTGCGCCGGCCCATAAGGTTAAAACGTCCCAGGCCTGGCTTCGAAACAATTTTCCAGCGTTCATTTCCTCTGAAAAATGGCCCTCAGGCAGTCCAGATTTAAACCCATTGGATTACAAATTGTGGACGGTTTTAGAGGACAAGGTTTGTCACAAAAGATACCCCAACATTGGATCTCTTAAGACTGCTTTGGTTTGAGCTGTGGCCAATTTTCCAATGAACGAGGTTCGTGCAGCTATTGACGATTGGCCAGTGCGACTTAAGGCGTGTGGAAAGGCAAAAGGCGGACAATTCGAATAAGTAGATTAATTTTGGATACAATATACATCAATAAATATATTAAAAGATATTTGGCCCAAAAACATTCAGTACTTTTTATTTTACAGCATATAACGTGTGTAACAGTATTTATGTCCCTACTAAGTACTAACGCTATTGAGGTTAGCTTTCAAACCCCATGTGACATTAACGGGGTATGTGAGAAACGGGAAGATTCGCTGTTTTCGACCAAAATTTTGTTCACTGATGAGGCCCATTTCTGGCTCAATGGCAAAGTATATAAACAAAATTGCAGCAAAAGTGGACTAAAGAGCAACAAGAAGAGCTTCAAGAGGTGCCATCATACCCAGAGAAAACCACGGTTTGGTGCTGTAACAGCACCAAGTTGTGTCAATCACATCAGATAATGGCGCAAATATGATTAAAACTACGAAGATTTTGTCTCACTGCAGTTTTTTCCAAACATCGTACGAAGCTGTTGAGGAAGAGGAATCAAATGAGGTGTACCTACACAACATTGAACTTTTCCAAGATTCGAATAACCTGCAAATAGGAGATATACAAATTTGTCGTTGTGCAGCACATACTGCGCAACTGTGCGCTCTAGATGTTACAAAAGACACAAACATAAAGAGCTTCTTAATCAACTGTCGAAACTTCGTAAAATATATTAAAAAAAATAGTAATGGTTACCGCGAGATTTTTGAACTGAAGAAGTTCAATTTGCCCCAACTCGACTGTCCAACACGTTGGGGATCAACATACAATATGATATGTAACATTTATAAAGCTAAGGAGGTTTTAGAAAATGTCGACTCCATTCAAAACAAATCTCATGACGAAAATTTTGAGTTGAGTACTGAATTTTGGGATTTTGTAAGTGGCTATTGTGCCGTATTTGAACCACTGCAGAAAACTATAATCAAATTTCAAGAGGAGCAATTGCACTATGGCAATTTTTATGCACAATGGTTCAAGTGTAAAATAATGACCAAAAAGGTTGTTGAAAACAATGCCGATAATAACGATTCTTTTATAAAAAAAAATCGGAGATAAGCTTTTAAACTGCATTGCAAGCAGAACTACCAAGCTCTTAACAAATGAAAGCTTAAACGCTTGCTTGTTCTTAGACCCACGGTTTAGTTACACGCTAACTCCAGAGCAATAACAAAAAGCAATAATTTACTTAAAAAGACTCTATGATAGAGTAAAAGCAATTGGTTCCATAATACCCGAAAACACAACAAATGCTAGTGATGCTAACATCAGTCAAATATCTGAAGGATTTGAAGAAGAGGATGAATTCCTCAATCAATACCTGTCGCACAATTTTCAACCTCAAAATGATGACGACATGGACGCATATTCCAAAATTGAAAATTTTAAAGTACCATATCAACGGGTTGAAACAAACGTACTGGATTTTTGGTATGGAAAGCAATTTACCGATCCAGAATTATTTGCACTAGCTAATATTTGCTTTGCCATTCCACCCACTCAGGTAAATGATTTATTAAGGATTAGAATATTCCGTGACAAATATTTAAACATCTAATTTTTAGGTAACAATCGAGCGTGTTTTCTCTTCTCTAAAGTTAATTTTATCGGATAACCGCAATCGTCTCAATCACGAAGCTTTGGAAAACGTCCTTATGGTTAAACTTAACCCATCATTTCTTGATAGCGCTATAGATCACTTACCGCTGTTTGAAGATATTGACTGAGATCAAAATGAAGACTTATAAGTAAATAATTGTTATAATCAAAAATATTAACAATATATATAAATGTATTTGATTTTTTTTATTTTATTCTACTTTTTTTAAATTACTAATTATAAAAAATTGTTTCCTTCGAATAAATGAAAGAAATATCAAAAATTTTACTTAGTCGTCAAATTACACACAAGTCAAATGAGTAACACCGCAAACAGCAAAATCAAACGACTGACGCATATTCATTTCATTTTGCAATCAGAAAATTTGCTTCGAAAATGTCAGTCGTCAGTTGTTTTCGTTAGCATGCATAATGCTGTTGCAAACGACTTGTGTGTTCGCCGAAGTCGTTGTCGTTGCTAACCAATCATTTTGTGTGTATCTGTTTCATTTCATTTTTTTTGCAAATCATTTTCGCAGTCACAGCAAATAACGCATTCTGGAATGAAAATTATTTAGTAATTTTAAACCCTGGTGCTGTTAATAAACTGGTAAAAATATCGGAGCATATTTTTTAAAAAATGATGATGGCCGGTACGTACCGAGAATGATGCTCGCTAACGCGCCATGATATCGATTTTTATGCTACCTGAAATTTAAGCCCCTATTCTTGACGACACTTGGTTTCAACAGGACGGTGCAACTTGCCATACAGCTGCTCAAACAATGGATCCATTGAGAGGTCATTTCGAAAAGCAGCTAATTTCACGTTTTGGACAGGTGAGCCGTCTAGATCGAGTGATATCACACCTTTAGACATTTTTCTTTAGGGTTACGTAAAGTCCAAAGTCTATGCTGACAAACCAGCTACGGTTCAGGGTTTGGAAGCCAACATTACTCGTGTCATTAAAGTCATACCGGTCGAAATGCTCGAACGAGTCATCCAAAATTGGAACACTCAGAATGGCAACCCTGAGGCGTAGTTGCGGAGAACATTTGAAGAAATTATATTCAAAAAATAAATACCATAAAATGTCCTTTCAGATTACCAATAAAAATTCCACACTTGATTTGAATTTTTATATTTTTTTTTGTTCTGAAAGAATACCTCTAGATGGATCACCCTATATTTTCAGTGGAAGGCGTCTTTTAAAATGTAATTGGTTTTACAAGCCAATATAATGTGAAATACAAAACAAAAATAATAAAATTATTAGCAGAAATGGGCCACGGAAAACATTGGTCGTTGGAAAAAAGATGAATTATTAAAAATATGATTTCAGAAGGCAAAGTTTACGCCGAAATACGACAACTGCTACACTGTTCCACCAAAATGATACGCAATGCAGTAATTTATGAAAAAAAAGAAACCCGCGGACGAAAACCAGCTATCTCTAATTTAATGGTGAAATGGTTGATTCGGAGATGCAAGAAAGACCAATTTGCGTCGAAACTGTTGTAGCTCGATTACGAGAACATAATTGTAGTGAATGCAGTCCGCGAAAAGTTCCACTCTTTACTGCAAGGAATGTTACAAAATGCACAAGACCATGTAAAATGGCCGGTCCGTCAAATATTTTGTGGACAGGTGAGTCAAAAATTGTTTGATATGGTGGTAAAGGTTTTCAATCCTGTGTGCAAAGACCTCCGAATGCTTAATATAGCCCAAAATTCACTTGCAAGACAATTAAACACTGGGATCCAGCGTCATAGTGTAGGGATGTTTCTCGTGCTATGAGTCCCAATACTAGTGGGCCCAATACATTTTTTATTAAATGTAATAATGGATGAACATGTTTATGAAGAAATTTTACAAAATGTAATGTTACCTTACGCGGAAGACGAAATACCATTTTTGGAGATCTTCAACAGGATAATGACCCCAGACAAACAAGCAGAAGAGCATGACAATGGTTTGTAGACAATGGGGTAAACGTCATGGAGTGGCCCGCACAGTCGCTAGACCTAAACCCAATTGAAAATCTTTAGGCCAACGTTAAGAAATACGGACATTTAACAAAATGTTAACGATTTTTTATATAGTGTTTCATGTTTTAGTTTAAAACTTATCTTTTTTGCATTCATTTCTTTCCCTTAGTATATTTTTTTGGGACAAAGTGCTACTTTTCTTACCGGCTAAATTTTAAATATTTGGAATATTCTGGCTAATTTTGTTTAAAATAATAAATAATAAATAAAGTTTTTTTTTTTAAATTTTAACATATTGCCTTAAATGTATGTTATAAGTTCAATTTGGTAAGTATATAACAAGCAAATTTTAAAGAAAGGGCCACATTCAAAACGCCCATTTTTAATCCTATTTTACGGGAAACATATGTCAATCGTGAACTAAGTTTATAAATAAAATTAAATGTAAAATGGGCTGGCCTTTAACTAAATTCAAAACGATAGAAATTCTAGATAAATAGTATAGTATGTATACTAGAAACATGTATTAATTATAATAAGATTAAAATAACTTGTAATTGAATAAAGAGGTAAATAAAAATTTGCTATTGTCAAACTGATCAAGAAAGGACTACAGCGGCTATGGTGCTATTATTCTTCCCGCAGCTGTATGTAAATATGTAAGCATATCAAACCATATTCAATTTTCTATAAGTTGTATTACTCTGGCACTTTTTTCCTCGGTTGTCGGCGTATTTAAAAATGCATAAAGAAATACCAAGAAAAGTTTACTGTCTCAACTGTCTTTAACTTTCCATCCTGCATGGCTTAATTTTTTCCCAAATAATTGCAGCTTTAATACGGGTTATGTGAACTAAGTCGGTATTCAGACTGAATGTGACCTCAGCAAAAACATGTCTGAAATGACCTGAATTAATACTAATTGACATTTGGATGCCATTCAAATGCAACCGAATGCAGACACACAACCTTTACCGTACAAAAGACAAACTTAACAAGCAACCGAAGTACAAATGATTAAGTGGAAGGGCAAAAAGGAATGACGCAAAAGTCGACCACGGCTTTTGCAATTCCTGTTACAAAAATTTAATATTTGGCATGAAACTAACTTATAATTCTCTGTTCCACAGTGTGGTGCAAGGTAAAAATATTTGTTCAGCCGGTAGCAAAAAGTCGAATGTCAAAAGTCAAATGTTCAAATAAAATTGGACGCAAAAGTTAAATTTTTGTAACAAATTTTCAATTAGGCGACTAACGATAATCCACAACAAATGTGTTAGGAAAATATTTTCTATTTCAATTAATTTGTGAACAAAACTAATTTTTACGAATTATTTAGGTGTTATTTATTTTGATCGTCTTACAAACCTTAAAAGATTAAGCTTTGTATGTACGTTTAATCCAATCGCCTATACGTGTTTAGTTATGATGGGATGTTTGGTTTTGAAAATGTACTGGGTGAAGCGCGGAATTTTGCTTATTTTGAATCTAAGGTTCAAATTAGAAAAATTAATTTTATATTTAAATTATATTGGACAGTAAGGGAATTTTTCAATTACATGGTTTTGAAAAGTGTATCTGGAAAATGTCGACCTACGCTATCCACACACTGCTGCCTACGTATTATTAAGTTTTAATGAACTTTAACAAGCATGTCGATTGGTATTTTGCCAATTTCAGCCTTAATATTGTTAATTATGACTTCCAAGGTCATTTGATATACAGCTTCGACTTCAGGTAACCCCAAAGGAAAAAATCGCATGGGGCCAGTTCACATCACCCCTCAAAGAGATAAGCCGTCCAGGAAACATTTGCCTCAAACAATTCATGGTAACCGTCGCTGTGTGTGCAGTTGCACCATCCTGTTGGAACCATGTATTCTATAATTGCATTGCCTCTAGAGCCGGCTAAAAAAAATCCTGTATCATAGTCAAGATCGTTCGGAGTTCACAGTCACGGCAAGACGGTTATCCTAGAAAAAGCAAGGGCCGCACCACACAGTGACGCGATTCGAATGCAGAATTTTCTGGTAAAGTTCTCTGGGGTTTGTTTCACTCCAGTACGGCATATTTGGGGGAACAGCGAATCGTAACCGAAAAGCACGCTGCACTGCAATGATCGAGTGCGCATTTGAAAAATACGCTTCAACACAAAATGACCGTTCCTCACATGTCCAATGCATGATGGCAACTGAAAGGCAGGCGAATACGACCAACAGTTCTACCACAGCTTGCAGTGCAAAAAACCAAATTACCGCGTTTCCACCCTGTACTTAATAAAATTATCACTTTTTGTTATATTCACTTAAAACTCGTTTATTTTAGTAAAAAAAGTATATTTATATCTATGTTCACGAATTCCAAAGTCGACATTGATTCACTTAACATCCCATAAATTGTCATGGTCATAAGACCAATAGGTCAGACATGGACCTTTCGATAACAAACTGCAATAACATATCTTTATTTATCTAAATAAGCTTTTTTATGATTTGGCCAAATTTAGAAACTGGCCTAAAGAACAGAACTATTCATTATCATTTTTTAAAACGCGAACTCTCAAGGAATTTCGCTTACACCGAGCTAAAAGGCAACAAAATGGCAACGCTGGTTAGTAGGTTTGTTGTATAACAAATGTTAAGGTACATTTGTATTGGACGGACATGTAAACCTGGACCGATCAAATCCGTTTTGTACAGTATTAATTGTTTGTTCAAAAATTTGTAATGCCAAATTTCATTTACAAGTCGTGAAATGTCAAGCTCTTAGAAATTTATGTTTGCATAGGGGCTATACTCGTATATAAATAGTTGGACCGATCTGATATATTTTTAGCAATTTTAATCCTGTGTGCAAAACAAAGCCAAATTTCATTGAAATCTGGTCAAAATTGACGTTGTTATATCGGTAGTCTGGCCGATCTTGTCGATTTCCAAAAATATTGGTACTATGTGCAAAAAAATGTAACAAACCACATTTCCTTAAAATCTTATTTAATTTGCCGCTGTTAGGTAGGTAATATTCCAAATTGGAAGGTGCATTTGTGTGAGGGCTAAATCAGTGCACCGAAATCTTCCAATTTCAATAACGATCATCAACATTGGGAAATTTGCAAAAGTTTATGGATCTCCAATTGGGTCACAATATTTAATAAGTACCAAAAAAATAAGTTTTTCCTCTAAAAAACCTGAAAATTTAAATGGGCAAAAAAATAATTGTTGGCTTTTCTATTTCTACAAAACTTGGTTCATATCAAAGAGACCGCTACGATCTTTATTATGTAGTCAAATTTTGATTTTGGTAAATGCTCAAAGTCTACGATATTTATTTCAATTTTAAAAAAGAAAATATCAATCTAAAAAAAATTAAATAAAAATTTGTCTACATACGTAAAATAGATCGTGGTGTTATTTCTTTTTTATAAGACCCCAAATTGATTTTTAAGTAAAGCCCAAATATGCATTCTTTATTCATTTAAAAATTGTCAACCAACCAAAACAACATAAATGGTAGCAGACATTTATACGCTTATAAATGAGCGTTTTTTAAACTTTTCGTGTATTTGAAGTTGTAGGGATGGCTTTTTACTCGCAGACAAGCTATGTTGTTTTTTATTACTTCGTTATTTGCGATTTATCTTTAAGAAGAGAATAAGCAAAATTAATCGTTAATACTAACTAACAGAAATTATATAGCTCCAGTGAACCACATAATGTAAAAAAAAAATAAATTTTGTTTTAAGTATAATAACATTAAGTACTTAGTAGGGACATAAATACTGTTACACACGTTTTATGCTGTAAAATTAAAAGTACTTAATGTTTTTGGACCAAATATTTTTTAATATATTTATTGATGTATATTGTATCATAAAAGAATCTACTTTTTCGAAATGTCCGCCTTTTGCCTTTACACACGCCCTAAGTCGCACTGGCCAATCGTCAATAGCTGCACGAACCTCATCCATTGGAAAATTGGCCACAGCTCGAACCAAAGCAGTCTTAAGAGATCCAATGTTGGTGTATCTTTTGTGACAAACCTTGTCCTCTAAAACCGTCCACAATTTGTATTCCAATGGGTTCAAATGTGGACTGCCTGGGGGCCATTCTTCGGAGGAAATGAACACTGGCAAATTGTTTCGAATCCAGGCCTGGGACGTTTTAGACTTATGGGCCGGTGCAGAATCCTGTTGGAAAGTCCATGGCTGGTTTTGGAACAGGCAATTGTTAAAAGGCTTTACAACAGCTTTCAAAACGGTTTCTTGGTAAACTTTGGCCTATGTTTTGACTCCTTGTTCGCAGAAATGCAGGTCAGTGACCCCATCGTAGAAACACCCCACCAAAACCACGACTGAAGCTGGGTGATGACCCTTTTCCACCGTTGAGATCAGTTCAGATGCTTCCTTAGATGACCGCGCATACACTCTATCATTTTGCTTGTTAAATTTTTCCTGAACGGTAAAAAATTTTTAATCGGTGAACAAAATTTTTCTGTGCAAGTTATCAGCGTGCTTCATCAAAAGACGTTTGCATTTTTCAATCCTATATTTTTAAAGCTGCAGTCAATAAATGTCCGGTACGTCGTTTGAAAGCACCAAGTTCCAAGTCTTTTTTAATGATTCGACTCATGGACTTTTGCGTGATATTCATCTCACGGGCCATGATTTTCTGTTTTCGGAGCGGATTTCTGTGAATTCTTCATTTAACGGCTTTGATGACTTCCGGTGTTCGAACAGAGCGTGGGAGGCCCGACCGGTGGCGGTCTTTTAAATCTCCAGTCTCCTCAAACTGTTTTATGCATCGGTAGACGAATCCCTAGTGGCCGGAGCGTTTTGAAAATATCGATCTTTTTATTTTACACTTGAAAAGCGCTATTACAGCGATACGGTTCTCATTACCTGACCACTCCATGATGAAAGTTGAAATAATTGTAAAATCCCGTTACAGACTAACGCTGTTGAGGTTAGCTTTCAAAACCCATATAACATTTACGGGGTATGTTCAGTTCTACTATTGAAATGGGTGTGTTCAATGTTGTAACAGTATTTATGTCCCTACTAAGTATAATATGACTTAGAGTAATTAAAAATATCAGCTAACGAATGGTAAATCCAGAATATGTTTTCTCTTCAGTCTTCTAATTTCATTACGGCCGTCAAAAAGAGAGGCAGCTAATGAATGGTTGCTCAGTCTTTCTAAGTAGCTTTCGCTATATCTACGAATTTCTTGTTTGACGGACATCATATTGAGATCATTAGAGAGATAAGTAGTTTTGTTCCTGACAAACCATGGAGCATTTGTGATTAATCTTAAGGTTTTGGACTGATACCTCTCAATGATGTCGATATTTGAGTTACCGGATGTACCCCCCCCCCCCCCATTGAATACCGTAGGTCCACACAGGTTTAAGAATTATTTTGTAAGTCCTTAATTTATTGTTTAATTTTAATTGAGAATTTGTTCCTAGAAGCCAGAAAAATTTCCGGGTTTTTATTTTTAATTGTCGTTGTTTAGCGTTTATGTGAGGTTTCCATGTTAGTCGCCGATCTAAAGGAATTCCCAGATAGTTTACAGTATTTTGCTGTGGAACCGGATCACCGTGGGTGCTGACTTGCGGACATTCTCTTCGTCTTGTTGAAAAGTAGTTTGGCTAGACTTTTCTTGATTTACTTTTATATTCCAATTCAGAAGCCATTTTTCAAGATGATGTATTTGATTTTGTATGAAGCCAGATGCTTCAGTTTGGCAAGAGCTTGCTGCAAATATTGCTGTGTCTTCAGCGTGTGTTGCTACCATAAAATTATCAGCGACTGGCATATCTGCTGTATAAATTGTGTAAAGCACAGATCCAAGCACGCTTTCTTGAGGTATACCAGCTTCAATTTCAAAAAAATCTGACGCCTCATCTTTAAATTTGACGTAAAAGTGTCTTTGTGAAAGGTAGCTTTTAAACGTACTCCTTTTTCTCTAGAGCTTTTGTTATATGTATTTTATTATAGGATGACACTGTTCAGGAGTGCCGTATTTGTGCCTGAAGCCAAACTGATGATTCTTTCTAATATAGGCAATAATCCTTTAAGAAATATTTTATTTTATTTTAGAGAATATTGCTAAAAGGCTTATTGGTCTAAAAGAAGACAACAGATTCTACGGTTTGTTAAGCTATAACTTGAAGCCTTTCTTTTCTAATCTCTACATTATAATGTAATGTCGATAATTCAAAATCGGTGACTCCCAAGTTTGTTACCCACGTTTGTGCAATGCCCTAACCGATGTCGGACTATTTGGATGAGAACAAAAAAAAACCGAAGAAGCACAAACGGCAATTTCAGTCCCATTGAACGAGACAAGGACATCGATAAATGTTTCGTCACAATCAACAATTGATTGGAAAATTAAAATCCACTCATTTAAAGGGAAATTAATGAATTCTTATACTCAATGATTTTTAGTTTTCTATTTTTGTTTTATTTTGCTTAAATTATGATGAAAAATCACATATAATAAAAATCTTGTTTACTTGAAATCCCTCTCTCCCTCTTGGATATTTATCTCTTTGTATTTTGAAACTCTCGGTAATTAGAACATTTTCTCCGTTGCAGTAAGTTTTTAATTATCGAGAGTAGACTTATAATAATGTACCTTAATTTGGAGATCCATTGTGGTTTTTTTTCTATTGATATAGGGTTGAGTTAATTAGTTCAAGATTAAAACCAAATTTTGTGAAATAAGAGACCTGATGAAGGACAATACAGAAAATAACAGTAGTCAATTTTTAGTAAAAATCTTTATTTTATTAAATAGAGTGTTAATAAGTTGTGCTAGATACCAGATATGTATTGCGTCTTAAACGCAACAGGCAACTCTAAGTGTTGCCTGGCGCAATCTGACATTTCCATTGGAAAGTTTGACATTTTTTAGCATAAACGTACTCAGAACGTTTTGACGTACGACCATCATTTGTGTTGTTTACATTGAATTGAAAAAATCAATTTGGCAAAAAATTAGAATTAACTCGTGAACATTTTTGTGTAATCATTTTTCACAATTTTCGACGTGGATTTAACGACGTGAACTCTTTGTATGGCGATGAAGCACCATCCTAAAGCACTGTGAAAAACTGGTTTAATGAATTCAATCGTGGCCGACCAAAAACGGACGTTGTGCTAGAAAACATTGATGCCGTGCATAAATTGATAATGCAAGATCGCCATTTGACATACAGTGAGATAAACCAATCTTTGGGCATTTCTTCTACCAGCATACATTAGATATTGCATGAACACCTGGCCGTAAAAAAGGTTTGTTCTCGTTGGATCCCGCACAATTTGACAATCGCTCAACAAAAGACTCGTGTCGATTGGTGCAAAAAAATATTGAAAAATACGATCGCGCTGCTTTAAGAGACGTTTATAAGATCGTCACAGGTGACGAATCATGGATCTATCGACCATGTGGGTCTTCGGAGACGAGCCAAATCCAACGAAAGTTGTTCGTGGAAGAAGCACTTCGAAGCAAATGGTCGCCTGTTTCGTCGGTAAAACTGGGCAACGTAGGACGGTCAATTCTGAGTGGTACACCACAATTTGTTTGCTTGAAGTCTTCAGAGAAATTCGAAGAATGAACAAGGGAAGACGAATCATTGTGCACTATGACAATGCGAGCTCTCACACTTCGGCTCAAACCAGCGCCTTTTTGACCAGCCAAAACGTCGAATTGATGGGTACTCCGCCGTACAGCCCTGACTTGGCACCCAATGCCTTTTTTTTATTCCCACACATCAGGAAAAAAATGCGAGGTCAACGATTTTCGTCGCCAGAAGCTGCCGTTGCAGCGTTCAAAACCCATGTTTTGGAGGTGACTCAATTTGAGTGGAAAAAGAGCTTCGACATTTGATTTGAGCGCACGTAAAAGTGTATAAATCATGCTGGAGAATACTTTGAAAAACAATAAAACCATTTTTGATGATAGATATCCGCATTTTCATTATTAGGCCAGAAAAAAATATAGCAGCCCTCGTAATTTGTCCTTCGGTGGCCTATTTTGACGTTTGCACGGTAAAGGTTGTGGCATTCTCTCTCAAGTGATTTTAACATCGAACTATTTATTTGTTGTTGGGCTAGTGGTTTTGTCTGAGTAGTCGCACTATCTTTTGAAACACATACATATTTGGCCCTAAATTCAAAATATCAGCGTAATATCAACCTCAATTCAAGTAATTGGATTCAAAATACTTGTCATGACTATAATAGCCAGTGGTGCGTTTTGAATAGTTTAATCTTCAAATAAGCTTTTCCAAGTGAAGCGGTTTAAAACAATTAACTGACATTTTTCAATTTTACTATTTGTCGGGAAGAAGCGTCTTATTTACCATTTAATGCTTTATCAGATAACAATGAAAGCTTAACCATATGGTGGCAATGGCAACAACTCATTAACTTTATTTATGTAAGCCTTTGCCCCAAAAAATACCTGCTGTGACTAAATTTTAGTAATGGGCAAAACGATTAGTTTTAATGTAATTTGTTAGAGACGGTGGAATGCGACAGCATGAATTAACGTCATGTTTAGTAATGGCGGTGGCATTGTTTGGATAGAGTTCGAGACATTCTTGTGTGAGCAGCTGCATGGCCAGAGTCTTGGTTAATCTCTGTCTGAGTCACTTTGCGTTTTGGTATGGTGCATCGGTGGCTTCTTGTTTTGACGACAGAACAACTCATGATGTTAACATTTCCCTCCTTCTTTTTCGTTTAAAAGGTATACATCAGCCTTTATGACCAAAATGTTTGAAAACTTCCAATGTTATCGGTGTTTGTAGATTTTGCTATGAAGAAGCTACGCAGCAAGAACCGAAAGTAATAATGAAATATTACACGTTTTGACAATTAATACCTTATTTCGATATCACTGGCAGCTTTAGCGAGATGGCGTAGAGAGCGCTGTTCTATTTGGTACATAAGTCTTGAGACTGATTTGCATAGAAATGTAATTTCGAAAAATAAATGGTTGGTGGTGCTACGGCAGTATTTCTGGAGCGACACAAAAGTTGAGTCATTTCTTCTTTGCCTCAATAACATTAGGAGCTTAGAAAGTTAAGGCATAAATATTGGTATCAAAACCGCACTCTATTACGTGTCCAATCTCCTAAACACAACATTGCTGATTGACTGCATCCAGAGGTATTTATGGCTTAACGGTGTTCCCTAATGCCCAGCCAAATGTTGGTCAAACAACCAACTGCTAATGATACTTTATTTTACCAAAACAAATTCAATATTTTTCGACACGTTTTAGAAGTTTATAAACACTTGATTATCGTCAACTAATAGAGCACGGATACATTCAAAGACAGATGTTGCCTCGTTTTAAAGTTTTCTATTTTGGTTAGTCAAAAATTGTAAGCTTTTAATCAGCAGCGGGACAGAGATAAGCTTTACAATTCGTGAGTTCTTCCGTTAATATAATAAAACCAATACAAAAGTGGGATTAAAAATATAAGGGATAGGTTGATGTTGAAACAAAACTAACACTTTGTCTAAATTTAATCGAATTGGATTCTATCATAATAATCAAGCACGACGAGAGTTTTGTTAAGGGGACTTACCTCAAAAGCAGATGTGGTTGTTCCTTATGTCCGCTTTAAATCACACTAATTTCTAAAATTTTAAGCAGGTTCACACGCCGCAACAATGTGTACACGCAGAAAAAAGTATGGTTGTAGTGACAATATTCGAAGAGGATCATACTATTGTTGGGTATATGGTTGTGGTACAACAATATTATGATCCTCACAGCTATAGTATGATTCACACGCAATCATACTACGATCCCCACAACCATATTATGAGTCACACTCAACCATACTAATATCCCCAAACCATATTACTCGTATGATCCTCACAACCATATTATCTTTCACATACAACCATAGTTTGATCCTCACAACCGTAGTATGATTCACACGCAACCATGTTATGATTGTTTATAAGAATTGTCAACAATAGATTTGAAATATGAAAATTATTTAAAAATTTATTTAATTCAAAATAACAGGAGTGATTTATTTAACAGAAGAAAAAATCACTTTAAAAAACGTAAGCGTTTTTGTTAAAATTATTTCAGTTAAACAAAGATAAAGCAGTTTGTTTAAAATCTTTTAATTTCCATATTAAAAGTAATATTATTGTTTTAGATCCGTGACAATAACATTGTTTTAAAAAGCATATTCAAGTGAAGAAAAATTACAATCATACAGTATGATTGCCGTAATCATATTAATTTTTTATGTTAACATTAATATGATTACGGCAATCATACTGTATGATTGTAATTTTTCTTCACTTGAATATCCAAAAAAACAATAGTTTTGTCTCACCAACCATATTTTTTTTTTAAATTTGGCAATAATTTGATATATTTCAACAATATTAATATTGCGGCAATCATACTGTTGTCAAAATTAAATTAAAAAAACACGGAGAAAATCATGTTATTGCCGTGGCCATATAGTAAACATACTTTTTCTCTGCATGTGTCAAGTTTAATGGAAATAACCTCCACTTCAGCAAGAGAATGTAGTCTTTTCGTAGAATACAATTTTACGATTTGCAATTTTTCGATAAGACAGCAATCAATATTTACCCACAATGGAGATGCATAAAACATAATTGCATTAAATATGGACTTAAAAATTATTCTTATATTAAAAATATCAATAATTTTTAAAATTATCTCGTATTTTTCATAACACCTGTTTATAATTTTTATGAAAAGTTTCACAATAAACATAAAATTCTTTCATTAAAATAATAATTTTTTTCGTAACTTAAAAGAAAAATCAAAAATATACAATAAACGCTGCTGCGATGCTGACTATGAAGGACAAGAGTCGCTCCTCTGTCTGGAGTTTTCGAAATGTCGGACTATACGAGTATATAAGTAGAGAGTAAGGAAGAGACATATTTCGTTGGCAAAATACTGATATGGTCCAATTCATTAGAAAATTATGGGGCTTATGTTACGCTCTACGCTTCATTTAAGCTAAGGTCAAATTTAAAGTGTTTGGAATGGGCATTTGTTAGGGTCCATATCGAAACATAGACCAATATGCGTTAGCTTCGGTTAAATAGGTAAGAAGTCGCTCATAAAGCACTATATTAAATTTAAGCACAATCGGGTTAAATAGTGCCTTCTAGAGCGACTGAACGTCAACTCTGGAGGAAGCTTTATTTAATTTTAAGGACATGGTCTGCTCGAAAACATGGACCGATATGGATAACTTTTAATAGGGATACAAACTGATCTCGTACAATGCTCTATGCATTTATGTGGGGTGCTAAAAATGGACTTATATAGATCAGCTTTTCAAGAGCTAATTATTGGTCGCTCATAACGTACCATGCAAAATTTAAGTATGATGATGTTTCATATGTAGCCTTAAATCGAGAAAAGCCTTTGTATAAAATCAAAACAAGCTCTTATTAACTAACTTTAATAGCAGTTCGCAAGTCTTTTCTTCAGCAGTCTTTTGCAGCAATTACTGCGGTCACAAATCAAATGATTTATAGAGTAGTCTTATTTTTTTACGAATGCAATAGGGTAGGCCGATTTTTAAGGAACAAAAATCGTCGATATTGTGCGATCGATTTTTCGATAGCTTACACTGATTCGATTCTCTCAGTCGTCATATGTCATTCGCTCATATGTTATATTGTATTGTATGTGGCAATGTATATTTGTATGTCACCTTCGAAATATATAAACAAAAAATATATGCACAAAAAACATATGCTCAAAATTAAAACTAATGAAACAAATATAACGTTCTCTACAATAAAACCATGTTCGTCGCAACCATAGTATTGTTTTTCGAATTTTATTTTGACCACAGTATGATTGCAGCAACAATAAGTAATAGTAATATTGTCCAATTTATAGCAACCATATAAACATGGTTGGTGTTACAAAAGTATTGTTGTTTAAAATAACATGATTACGGCAATCATACCGAATGGTTGCGACTATGAACATAACAAAACAGGTTTTATAGAGCATACATGCATGTTTTATTTGATATACCAAACAAACACATACACACAATACAGTGCATGGTTGCTGTCCATTATAAAAAACAACAACAACCGGAAGGTAGTTCGAGGGATTTTTATTGTGTTTACTTTGTTCGGTGAAATACTGTACTTCCAACTGGTTCTCGTTTATTTAAAATCTGCCTGCACTTAAGTATATAGCCACTGATCATGGTTTAACCACATTCTTAGGGTCTACGAATGGTGAAGTAGCGTTCACCCCTGCTGGCAATTAAAAGTATTTTCGACATGGCCTCAAATCTGGCTATGAACTAATGAGATTTAAAATAACTTGCTTGATAAAAATCTCTATTTTTGAATAACAACCCAATCCTAATAAATAATTTTGGGTATCAAAGTATGGTTGAGTGAATCATACTATGGTTGTAGATATAATAGTATGGTTGAGTGTGAATTATACTATGGTTGTAGGGATCATAGTATGGTTGAGTGCGAATCATATTATGGTTGTGACGATCATACTATGGTTGTATGAGAAACATACTATGGTTGTGAGAATTATAATATGGTTGTGGAGATAATAGTATGGTTGAGTGTGAATCATACTATTGTTGTGAGGATCTTAGTATGGTTGTGGAGATCATATTATGGCTGAGTGTGAATTATAGTATGGTTGAGTGTGAATCATACTATGGTTGTGGGGATCATAGTATGTTTATGTGTGAATCATACTATTGTTGTGAGGATCATAATATTGCTGTGCCACAACCATATACCCAACAATAGTATGATCCTCTTCGAGTATTGTCACCCCAAACATACTTTTTTTCTGCGTGCGGTAGCCCTACGTTTTTATCTATCGTAGGATAAAGGTTATATTCAGTTTGTCATTCCGTATGCAATACCTGGTACTAGTTGGAGACCCCATGAAGTATATGTGACGCGCAAAATAGAAGGGGGCCTAATGTTAAAAACCAGTTTTGTTCAGGAGAACCATTTTAAAGATTAGGTCCCTTTCTATTTGCGCTTAGAATCGTCGACTTCACTTTCATAAAACTCGCATATCTCTGGGAGGGAACACTTTTGGGGCATGGGATCAGTCTCATTAGATGCTCAGATGTTGTCCACATCAAAAAAGAAGAAAATGAAAATTGATTTTTTAACCTTAGGTCCCTTTCTCTATGCGCTGTCACATAATATTAATAATAATATAATTATATATTCTGAATCTAAGTTCGTCTTTCCATCTACTTGTCGCTAGGCGAGCAGTTTTGCAGAAATATAACTTGATGGCCTAAAACGGTTGGTATTAAAAATGTGTGATAATATTGGTACGGTTCAATTAAGTATGGAACAAAATATCGGTCATATGGCCGCCGCGACCTCGGCGGCACACCTCAATCCGATGGTCCAAATTTTCGATGACGCTGAGGCATAATTGAGGTTCCATGCCGTTAATGTGCCGAATTATCTCATCCTTTGAATTGCTGCTGGCTTATCGACGTATACCTTTTCTTTCATATGACCCCAAAGAAAGAAGTTCAACGGTGTCAAATCACATGATCTTGGTGGCCAATTAACATCGCCACGGCGTGAGATAACACGGCCGAGGAATTTGTTGAGCAAATGAGCCACTGTTTCGTTAGCTGTGTGGCAAGTGCCACTGTCCTGTTGAAACTACTTATCGTCCACATCCATATCTTCCAATTCGAGCCATAAAAAGTTCGCTATCATCTCACGATAGCGAACCCCATTCACAGTAACTGCCTGGCCGCCCTCACTTTGGAAAAAATACGGCCCGATGATGCCGCCAGCTCATAAACCGAACCAAACATTCACTCTTTGTGGGTGCATTGTTTGTTCGACAATCACTCTTGGATTATCATTCGCCCAGATGCGGCAATTCTGCTTATTGACGAATCCACTGAGTTGAAAATGTACCCCATCACTGAACATGATTTTCTTCGACAATTGATCATAACAAGTCTGAATATCTTTAACGCGTTGCTGGCTTGTATATCTGGCCATGGTTTAAATTGAGTTAGTCTGAAATTGAGAAATATCAAATGAAATGCAGAACAAAACTTGATGTTTAGGTGTGATTTACATTCGACAACATCGGCACTTAAAATTTAACCATGCTTTACAACAAAAGACTAACGCTCGAAATTGTACACATATTAAAAACAAACACCAATAATTGTGGACAGAGCTACAGATTCCTGTTAGAAAACAGATGATAGCAAGACAACTGTTGATTGTCAGGCGAAAAAGACACTAGATCAGTAGTAAAGTGTGTGTTATATTTATTGTTAATGTAAACAAATTATGTTATGTTGTTATACTTATAGTTATTGTTCTTCCAATGTCTATTTTGGATTCATGATGATGATCTTCGATGAAGATTAAAATATCGAAAATAAAATATACAAAAAATACTGACCTCGAGCTTGGTTTCAACATTTCATCAATGAGCAACATACCTCCAATCGCAGCAAGTGATTTTTTGCATTGTAGAGTCTAGAAATAAAGAAAATGACGTAATTTCTGATTCGGAAAATATTTTGCATTCCTTGGCAAAAAGGTAAAAAAAAGCTAAACTTTTAAAAAACCGTCAGTTGGATTTTTTAAAACACGGGTTTTAAAAAACCCAAAATGGCAGTTTTCTAAAAACACCGTTTTTTGACACTCTAACTCCACCACAACATTTTGCGTTGAATGGAGAATGTAACGAGGATTTCATTTTTATGTTGTGCAACGTACATCTGTATTGTGGCATGGTACATTTCCAAAAGTGCTCATCAACACTTGTTTCTTGTTGTCATGACTGTGATTGAGGTTACGCGTCGTTTGTATGGGAGTCTGTATGGTTGACTTTTGAAGATGGTGGACTTTCAACGCTCAACAATATAGGACTATAGGATGTTTGTACAAACAATGTACATTTGGAAGCCAAATTTAAATAAAATTCAGTTTAAGAGTTTATATGAAGTTACTGACGACAAGAACTGAACTAAAATCGAATATAGCAGGCTTTTAAATATATAAGCGACATAAAGGTCATATGTAGTTATATACAAATCCCCAATAACCGAGACTTCGGTTATTAAACAGTCAGTTGAGTCGACTTACTGCCTAAAAAGTGTTTGTTAAGGGTTAATAAATCTTAAACCTTTTGATATATCTACACTTTTAATAAGTTATAATTCAAAGTCATAAAAGTATAATATTCCGTTTTTTTATTTTCAGAAAAGTTCGAAAAGATTTATTTGTTTAAAAGGCATTTTTCTGCAACAGACCAATCCTACAAGCACAAAAAGCGGCAAGCTCCTCGTTCATCTAGCGAAGTGTTAAGGGCAATTTCAGGAATAAATATTTTACATTTGAACATCTTTAGCGATTCATGCATGGCACACTCATCCTTCTACGCAAAGTTTGTTGAGTCCATGGCTCTTTTCATGATATTTCCTTTTTCCGAAAGAAAGCATATAAGGATGAAGTAACCAACATAACAAGCGGTACAACAAAATCAAAGTGAGCAAAGGATTTAAAGAAATGCATCCTATGCTGATGCAACCGGATTCCATCAAGTTCATTATTCTGCTACATAATGGTTGCATTTACCAACAAATATAGCTCCTGTGTCTACCTTTTTATGTGTGTATTTTAATAAAAATAAAAATTAATTTTCCTAAGAATCAGAGACAGCAGCGCCGGGACATATTTGTGATGATGCTGCTTGCGGCTTACCGCCTTTGAAATTTTTTTTGGCTAAACTAGGTGATAATGATGTCATAATATTATATTATTACACTATCACCAGCCTACCATTATTTAATGATTTACCCTCTGTTTACATACACGTCAGCATATGTGATAGCGCATAGAGAAAGGGACCTAAGGGTAAAAAATCATTTTACATTTTTTCTTTTTTTGATGTGGACAACATCTAAGCATCGAATGAGACCGATTACATGCCCCAAAAGTGTTCCCTCTAAGGGATATGAGCGTTTTATGAAAGTGAAGTCAACGATTCTAAGCGCAAATAGAAAGGGACCTAATCTTTAAAATTTTAAAATGGATATGAACAGGTTCAAATTAAATGTCCATAAACATTACTCCCTCTTTCCTTTAATACCCTAACCTATCTTCCCTTGACCGATGCAATGCACTGCATATATAGGGAACACCCCCTGAGTGTTGGTCTTACAAACAAAAAAAAAATATGTGCCAATTTTCTATATACAGGGTGGAAAGCAGCAATTCGCTCTTTTGTACTGCAGACTGTGGCGGCACAGTTGGTCGAAGAGAGTAAAGAATGTACGTGACTTATAGTGGCTGACGGGAGATTTTTACTCGTCCGCCTTTCAGTTGCCATCATGCATTAAACATTTTGTGTTGAAGCGTATTTTTCAAATGCGCACTCAATTATTGCAGTGCAGCGTGCTTTTCGTTTACGATCCGCTGTTCCTCCACGCGGACGTGTTCCTGAACGGCAATCAATTGTAAATTGATTAAGAACAGCAGGGAATGTGTCATGTTACGTTCTGTTCTGTCGTTCTGTCCACTGGATTCTTCATGACGAACTGAATTTTTAACCGTATAAAATATGCGTGGTCCAACGGCACTATTTGCCACGGCGGACCTTTTGTGGGTGTGAAAACAAACAAAATATGCGGTACTAGAGTGAAACAAACCACACAGAACTTCACCAGAGACCTCTGCATTCGGACCGCGTCACTGCGCGGTGCTTCTTATCCCGAGTAGGCATCATTGGCTCTTCCTTTGTACAGGATAACCGTCTTGCCGTAACTGTGAACTCCGAACGGTTCTTGACTATGATACATTAGTTTTTTCAGCCGGCTCTTGAGGAAATGCATTTAGAGGATAAATGGTTCCAAGAGGATGGTGGCACTGCACACATAGCGAGGATAACCATGATTTGTTTGAGGCAAATGTTTCCTGGACGGGTTGTCTTTTTGAGGGGTGATGTGAACTGGACGGTACGCTCACCAAAATTAGCCCCCAGAACTGAAGAACTGAACTCGTTTTGATGAACAAAGTTCGCGCAATTGATCTTTGTGTAGCTTAAATGAAAAGGAGAGTATTGAACACTTTATGACTAAATGTCCTGTTCTTAGTCATTTACGTCATGCGTCCCTTGGAAGAACCTTTTTAACTGAATATGAGCTAATAAATATCTTAAACCGTTCAAACGAAAATCGCAAAGAACTCTACCCTTCAACTGTAGATGCTTTAGATATTAAAAAAGTATATAATATCTGATTTCAACTACTCAAAACCTGATCTCAATAAATATTGACCAATTAGTAAATTATATAATGGTGGATATTATCCAAACAACTATAAATGGTGATAACTTCCCACTTCCACTGACTCGTGTTGCTACACACAGATAAAAAATCATTTGGACGTCGGTCCGAACTACAAAAATTCAGTTAGATAAACCGAACAAACCGATATCATATGATGGTGGCTACAACCATATCACGGTATTCACAGCCAATAACACAGTTTTACAAACCGAATTTAGTTTAACTTTTGGTTAAAACAACTGGCGGTTATGACAACCAACCAATTATGATTTGTTTGTGTGTTTATGACAGTTTAAGTTTCTTGGGAATGCTTCCAAGCGATACTGATCAAAAAAATATACGAGCTATAAATTAACGAACTATTATAGAAACAATATTTTCAGAATAAACTTATAGAAACAGGCTTATCTGCAATTTAGTAGCATAACTCAGACTTATTCAGATATACCTCCAGAGATAAACCTCCTTATTATTCAAAGCAACAACCAATTGTTTTTTGAGGCGAACCATTTTTCCCCGAGTTACGGCCACCCACCCAACTGTTATAAACCTTAATTATTTTCAGATTAAGTATCACTCAATGCTTATCAAAACATTTATTCAAAGACGTTTTTATTTTACTGATCAGTTGACCCATTGCAAGGCTGTAATATATTAAATTTTTTTCAAAAAGTACTTATAACCAACAATCTATAACAACAACCAATACAAGTTCCAAAAATCATCTAAGTCTGTTAAGATTACCAATACTTGTTTTTTTCAACCGAAAGTGACAGTTCCCTATACTTAAAATTTCTGTCTACCGATCCAACATGCGGTTGTAACGATGGAATACATGTATATTAATTGCAACCACCAACATTCGGTTGGCAAAAAATTCGGTTCCGGCAACAAATCTGTTCTCTGTATGTATAAGTCCGAATTTTTGATGAAAAGAAGTGCTGTTTAAACAACTGGTGGCAGCAATAATTACTATTCCTTGTTTACAATTATTTTATCAGTTTTTATTTGACCACTTCGTTCTAATATTATCAACAAGATTCTGTGTGCACTATTAAGATCGAAATTTGTGAACAATAGATATCAATCTTTGAAGAGAACCAACTTTCCTAGACTCATTGTGTGTCTTCGTACGTGTTTTCACTGACAACCCCTAAGGACCAGAAATGAAACTCCTCTATGTGTTGATAATAATATTTCCGACTTTCACAATTCTGTAGTAATCATTACCAATTCATATGCAAAATAAGCACGTGCTCTCTGCTTAAACCCCAACCGACCTTTGTCACATTATATGAATTTTGTTCGAAATAAATTTCCATGCATGATATGGACAAAAACACATGTTTCTATTCAATTTGGCCTGTATAAAAACGAGATACAATCATGGGAAATTTTAAATCTGCCATTTCTTTGTTTATGGTCGTTAGTTGAAATGGAAAAATATTCATAGGACTCAAACATAATCATGTAGTTTCGTGTACTAGATTTTGATTTGATCAAATAGTTGAGTAGAGCAAAGACATATTTGTGACTCTGATTTTTGCTTATGATAGAAATGAATAATTATTTGTTATATTTTATTGTTGGTTTTTCGCGAAAATTACTGGGAAATTGTGGGGCTAAATGATGATTAATAGTTTACAGTATTTACATTTCTTTATTTTCTGAGATTGAGACCAACTGCTATATTTTTGGAAATAAAATCGAATTGTTCAGTGTTAGAAAAAATCATTTACTTTTATCTCTCGCTCTTGCTGGCCAACATAAATTTTGGATTTTCTTTTCGCTTTCCACTTATACTTCTGAAATGGTAGTACTCCTGTCAAATCAGAACAGAAGGTAAAGTGCATGTACTACTTGACTCGCATCATTATTATACCCTCCACCGAAGGGTGGATCGTATATTAATTTTGCGTTTCCGTTTGCAACACCACAAAATATTGATCAGTGACCTTATAAAGTATACGGGTTGCTATTTATATTTTGGGTCCGGCAATAAAAACACAATAATTTATCATTGGAAATGGTTTTATTGTTTTTCAAAATATTCTCCTTGAAGATCAATACACTTTTGCATGCGCACAAACCAATTTTCCAAACACTTTTTCCACACCGATTGAGACACCTCCAAAACATGATTTTAGAAAAATTCAATAGCTGCTTCTGGCGATGAAAAACGTTGACCATACATTTTTTTCTTTATGCGCGGGAATAAAAAGAAGTCATTGGGTGCCAAGTCAGGGCTGTACGGTGGATGGCCCATCAATTCGACATCTTGAGTGGTCAAATATAAGTAGCTCATCGTTTTGATGATGTGTGAGAGATCGCATTGTCGTGAAGCAAAATGATCCGTCTTCTCTTATTATCTTCTCATTTCTTCGACCACTGTTGGCAAACAGATGGTTGTATACTCCTACCACATAGAATTGAACGTCCTACGTTCCACTAAAGGCACTGTGGCAACATGGCCGGTTATACCGAAAAAAAACGAAATCATTTGCTTCGATGTACTTCTTCCACGAACAGTTATTGTTGGATTTGACTCGTCTTGAAAGACTCATACGGTCGATTGCTGTTTTGTTTCGAGTTTATATGCATAGATCCATGATTCGCCCCCTGTGACAATGTTATACACTGTCTTTGAGCTACCGCAGTTATATTTTGTCAACATATCTTTGCACCAATCCATACGAGCCTTTTTTTGAGCATTCGTCAAATTATGTGGGATCCTACGAGAGCATAATTTTTTCACGGTCAAATGAACATGCAATATCTTAGTGATGCTTGTCTTACTAATGCCCAAGGATGCCTCAAACCTACGGCATGTCACATGTCCGTCTTGCTAAATTAGTTCACGCACAGCATCGATGGTTTTTGCCAAAGTGACCAAAGTCCTTCATCCTGGAGCGAACAGCGTCCGAGACTGAACCCTTGGTACTCTTGTCTCGATAACCCACGCCGAAAATCGTAACAAATCTTCATACGAAAATGTTCACGCGATAATTCCATTTTTTGGCTGCGATGAACTTTTCAACACACTGTAAACAAAACAATTCGCCCTGAAATTACAAAACGAAATGAGTGAAGTTATGCTAAAAAATGTCAAAGTTTCCCATGGAAGTTCCAGTTTGCATCTGGGAACACTAGTATTGTCAGAACCCGAAATATAAATAGCAAACGAATGTGCTCTTGATCGTCATAAAATTCAAAGATGACCTAGCGATGCCCGTGTGCGGTAAAAAGTACCGAGGTTGATTTTTTTGCCCTTTACGGAAAATTTTCCCCCCTGGCCATTAACAATCTTTCAGGATCGAAGGTTGATTCTTTTAACCGATATCGTGCTTTCAACAGACACACGGGCATCGCTAGGTCATCTTAGAGTTTTATGACCGAAGAATTTTATGACATTTTTTTAGGTATTTGCTTAACAAATTGATTTTTTCTATGAATGGGCAATGACTAAAATGGGCACTATGAGTAGCGACGCGCGATATACCTTAAAATAGGCATAGTTGTCAGGCTTTTTGGATCATGTAGTACATAAAACGTCCCGCATAGTCAAAGCGGGCGATTAGTAATCAAAAATAAGAGCACATTTTGTTACCAATGTAAATATAGAGTAATTGGATGTTTTGGTGTTTTTACTTATTTTATTTTACATTTGATTTCCCTTAAAAAAACAAAACATCTCAAATACTAGATAAATGAAATTGTGCGATTAAAAAATTATTCATTAATTTTCGCACATAAACAAAAACAAAACGCTTTGTATTTCTGTTTTTTATGTCACTTTTTCCATTAGCAGAGTAGCTTAGGTATTCCAAAAAAGTTTTTATTTGAAAAAAACACATCATCGCTTTCAGTGGTAGTTGTAGGGATTTTTACGTTTCTTATTTCGTTTGACTTTTTAATTTCTATCACGATTGCATTTTTCACGTTATGTACGGGTTGTAGCTGCCCAACTCTTGGAAATTAATTACACTAATTGAGGATGACCATCATCACCCTTCTGCAGGGCGGTCCTTGCGATGACATACTTTGACACATGCCACTAAAGCCAAGCGGAAACTGTGTGTCCTTTTATTTTTATTTGAAAGATCTTTACTTGATTTAAATTTTGGGCGATTGCAATAAAAGCGAGGTGGAAAGCTTTAATATGTCGTGCTCTATATGTGACAGCGCATAGAGAAAGGGACCTAAGGGTAAAAAAAAACAATTTTCACTCTTTTTTTTTGATGTGGACAACATCTGAGCATCGAATGATACCGATCCTATGCCCCAAAAGTGTTCCCTCCCAGAGAAAAGCGCGTTTTATCAAAGTGATGGTACACCAAAGATACACGTATTTAAATCATTAAAATGGCTCTCCTAAATAAAACTGGTTTTTACCCTTAGGTCCCTTTCTTTTTTGCGCGTCACATATGTTGTAGTTCATACTATGACCATGGAATCAATTCGATGTCTAGGATAGCCATACTAACAACAACGACATGACTATACTTATTAGAGTATTTTAATGAAAATTTCAGCCTTGGTGGGGTAGTTTGTGTGCTTGACCATCATGCAAGTAAGCCTAGGTCTATGTCGGGGTTAGGATTTTTAAACAAGTTTTTCAGCGACGGGCTTCCACATCATAAATGTGGCGGGTTCACGAGTAAGAGATTAACATTTAAGCCATGTAGAAATATATCTATGAAATGTATAAGCCTTTCAACGCCGACACAAAACAGAAGGTCGCTGATTTGAGAGAAGTTACCCGTTCCTGATCACTGTGGGACATGAGCATTTGATTGAATTTGATCCTGCTCTGTGCTGCAGAATGCAAGTTCAATTACCTAAAAGGCAATTATTTTGTAGGTTTAGATCTCCCTGCTTGACCCATGAGCAGTACTCGTAGTCGCACATTTGTAATATGAGCAAGTAAAAACGTCGCTAAACTACTAAAATGGCAAAAAGTGATCCCGGATTTGTTTGCTTTAATTTGAGTACTATTATGTCCATATAGAGTATTAATCGCCTGTTTGACCTTTTCGTTTTTTGGGCCCTATGAGTCCCAGCAACTATGCCCTTTTTTTGAGGAATTTAATGCGTCCCAACTTACAGTACCCATTTTTTTCTAGTCCCTTAAAAGAACACTTTTTCACCCATATCTGCCAAACGAAATGCATAAAAACTCTTTGTTTTTTAAAGAAAAAATTGTCAAAATCGTCATTTTCGAAAAAAATAAATCGTCATACTTTTAAGAGTGAGTACTACCGAAAGCTACACGATCACGGTTCTTGTTGTTTTTCTAACGGAGAATTCAGTCAGCGAAGAATTTATATATAAGTACTGTTTAATCCTAAACCCTGTTTTAATTACGGTTCCAACACTGATAATTAGCAGTGTACTTTAATCCTTTTTTCTACTCGTTGAAATCTATTTACTCCCTTAATTACAACCTTGTATGAGTATTTGCATAGATTTCAACGAGTAAGTAATCGGTTTCTTTCGAAGTCGCCGCCACTTTCTCCATCTTGGTTGTTCTTTACTTACTCGTTAAGTTAATCGTTTACGATCTCCTCCTTTGATCGCTCACGTTTGCTGTCGTTTTGTATTATTTACAAAGGTAATATTGCTTTTTAATAAAGCTTCCAACATTTTGGAAATAAATTGTATATTAAAACTTCTCGTCTTTTTTTTTTCATAAATAACCTCGCTCACGGCGAAACAAGTACACTACTCAACTTCTTAGACATTTTAAGTCCTGTTGAAAAACGACATAGTCGATAACTCTAGTCATTTTCATTTCGAATTTGAGTAAAAGAAAAAATAACAAATAAAATCGCTTTGGTCTGTGAGCTGCGTAATATTTATTACAATAAAAAAACAACATATTTATAAAGAAATCAAAGATATATTTTCATATTTTTCTTGTTTTTCCTCTGGCTGGAAAGTCCACCTTTGCCTACATATTTTTGTCTAAATAAATTTTTGCATAAACACGCCAATAACTTACATTTTCTTACTACGAACTTATCGAATCCTAAGTTTTGTCATGATAAACATTCGTCAAAATGACGATAAATCGTACTAGCAGCACTGCTACTACCTAATGACTACACGTCATTTTCATGCAAAATTGAAGGATACTAATGGGTGATCAATAAACAGGTATTTTTTCACAATGAAAAAACACAAAAATTTAAATCAAGTGTGGAATCTCTTTGTTTATTCGAAAGGACATTATTTGCAATTTATTTTTTGAATATACTTTCCTTTCTGAGAGTCCAATTCTCAAAACCGTGGTTTATGCGGTGTAAGTCTTTCCATGATGAAATTGCATACAATACTGAAACAAATAAAGTTTAACACAACTCAAGCGTAAACTGTGAAAAACCCCTATTGAAAAAATCCCCCTATATTGATCACCTATTACAAATTTGAAAAAAAAAATCGACCGATGATTCCACCAGCCCATAAACCAGCCCTATCCGTTGTTTTTGCGGTGTAAGTCTTTCCATGGTGTGGGTCTTCGAGCCAAATCCAACGAAATTTGTTCATAGAAGAAGCACATCGAAGCAAATGGTCGCCTGTTTTTTCGGCAAAACTGGTCATGTGAAGACTGCTTCGCTTGAGCAATGTATGACGGTAAACTCGGAGTGGTACTAGATAATTTGTTTGCCTGAAGTCTTCGGAGAAATTGTGCACTATGACAATGCGAGCTCTAACACATCGGCTCAAACCAGTGCCTTTTTGACCGGCCAAAACGTCGAATTGATGGGTAATCTGCCGTACAGCCCTGACTTGGCATCCAATGACTTCTTTTTATTCCCGCACATCAAGAAAAAATGTTCAGGGATTTTCGTCGACAGAAGATGTTGTTGAAGCGTTTAAAAACCATGTTTTGGGGGTGTCTCAATCGGAGTGGAAAAAGTAATTCGACAATTAGTTTGAGCGCATGCAAAAGTGTATAAATCATGCTGGAGAATACTTTAAAAAATAAAATCATATATGATGATAAATATCTACATTTTTATTATTAGGCCAGATATATATAGCGGCGTTCGGAAAATCGTATTTACGGGTATTTTTAAAAGAAAAAAGTATGATTAGTTTAGGTGAGAAGGATTTGTACCAGTGACAAACTTAAAAATTTGACACGTTGTACATCCACTTGGCGATCCATACAGGGTGCAATGTAGTTTTGCTTAATCTATGATAAATTACGCTTTAAGTTACGTAGGATGCCGTCCTTTATAAAAGACAACACGTTTGCAATACTCAGCAGATATTCTATCTTACAGTAGGTTACGGCCATGCAGGAGATATAGCTTTTCATGAGATGAGTATTTTTGAATTATCCGCTTTTTATTTTTGATAGTTTCCTATCAGACAACAGTTACACATATAAAACTGAAGCATAACGGAGTTGGGAGCTTAGGAGGATCAAGCACAGTTGCTGTGGCCCAGAAAAATACTGAATACTAACAAAATCATACTCATTGATGACATAGAAATCCAATTTGGTAGAACAACTGGATGATGCGACATCAACAACACATATTCTTCAAGAATTGTTCCCTAGGCAACGGTCTAATTCAATTTCCTCCTCACACAAGAGGCAGTATTTGACATTTAGTTTCCGAGTTTCCGGTCATTGCCATACCATTAAAATTACACATCAGAACATCTACGTGCACCCTAACATGACTGGTTTGTTTCCAGCAGGGCTTTTGTTCTGTTCCTGTCTTGCTAAGACCGCTAGGGCTAGCAACCTTTTATTTGCCTGACCATGCTAAAGATGACATTAGAAAACATTAATGTTTCGTTATGGTCACAAATAGGCGTTTTTCAGAGTTTTTAGCATGTGCAGCATCCTCCGACGAGTGAAGATGTTCAAGTTCATCTGCTACACAGGCTTACAGAGATTAACATACCCCGGATATTTTTAAGTTTTTTAACTAAAATACTCGTATAAATTCCTTCAATGCGATTTATTATTTTATCATAAAATAATTCAGTTTTTAGTTTTATGAAATTTTACATAAGTTTACATAACGTCAAAAAATTGAATAAAAAAAACCTTAATTAATATCTTGTGGGGCCTCCATTGGTTTTTGACAGCAGAAAGTCGAGATGGCATGGATAAAGCCAACTTGTTGGTTATTTCAGGTGTAATGTTGTTCCACTCCTCCAATACTCGTAGAGCTTGATGTTATTCGACGTTTTTTAGACCACGTTTCAAAATTTTCCATAAATGCTCAATAAAGTTTAGGTTAGGGGTTGTGGGGGATGTTGCAGTTTATGTCTAACATGATAGTGCAGCCATTCCCTTACAATTTTTGAAGAATGCTTCGGATAATTATCCTGAAGAAATATATAATTTCCTTTGAGATCCAAAATATCAACACTTGGGAGGTAGCTGTCCTTCAAAATATCTATATACATAGTCTTATCCATAAATCCGTCGATGAATCTTAGTTTACCAACGCCATTTGCAGCCATACATCCCCAGGCCGATCCACCTCCATGTTTTACTGTGAAGATGACATTTTCGATAAAAAGGTCTTCAGCTTCCGCCAAACTTTAGCCCGACCATCAACTCCATAAATTATCATTCATCCGTGAATATTAACCTGCACTTGCTTAGGATTTTCTTTGGTGAAACGAATGACTGCCCGTTTCGCCCGAGGGCGGCCGGATCGTGCCTTACTTTCTAATTTCCATTTTCTTTGACATTTTTTACTATAGTTTGGACTATAGGATTTGCTAGATTTAATAAAGATCCAATTTCATTAAGAGATTTGCCCTCATTCTTCTATTTAATGACAGCTTTTCTAATTGGTTCCGAAATTTCTTTGCCCTTGAACATTTTACACCACAACTAGTCATTATGATATTCACTTTACCAATATGACCACTTTCTATTAAATGCCAAGCTCTACTAATGACACTTCGTTTAATTGAGAATTACTGTATCTAGGAACCCAACAGAGTCTAGTCTAGTTTTCGCCACTCTTAACCAGTTTTGATTTCACTGGGGGTTACTGTATAGTACTCAAATGAGTCTGACTATACACCTAGAAGTTTTTATTCCGCAGGTTAATCTGTCGGAGAGTTTGTGCTGATTTGGCTATAGTCAGTATCTCGTTATGAATAGAACTATAACTTTTATGTTATAGTATTTGAAGTATTTGAAAATTCTTTAATAAAGAACCAGCTGCAATTCCTGCTTCCAACTTTGACCCATCGCAGCAGACTGCTATACTTGTGATGGACGGTTATCGTAAATCTATAATTACTTTGCACTGATAATACACATATTTGCTGTCAATCACAATTGCAGATTTTTGTTAGGGGTCAAATTTCATTAGATATTAATTTAATAGTAACGGGTTTTTCAATAGAGACAAAACAATTTCGTATCTTTATGTCAACGCACTCTCAAACATTTTTAATGATATTTCTTCGTCAAAACGTTAGTCGAAGCCAAAATTTTCATAATGGCAAAGTTTACTTACGAGAAACGTTTGGAAATCAATCAAAATTAGTACCGAATTTCCGAGTCGGTGGTCGCAAATGTATGAGCACTTACTCCTATTTCGGATGTAATAATGGTGGTTAAGTTTGGATCCAAATTTTCTCTTTCGGATGTTCCGGCGCCAAAGAGACGCCGCACGTTGGGGTATTTGACCACCAAAATGGAGATTAATTGAAAAATGAAAATTTAGATATCCGATTAAAGTTTTATACTCGATTATTGTAGACAAAATTCTCCATCATTAGGCAAACCAATCGATAACATATGTTGCTTAATTCAATTTATGTGCTATCTCAAAGTTCGTATTTTTTTCGATTTTTCCGCGTTTTTGCAAAAAGTGAATTTTTTGTATTTTCAAGTGCAAGTTTTTCCACTTTTGCCATTCAAAAGCCAAATATTATTATGGATCCTTCAACTTCAGGTAATTGCGAACAAAAAAAGCATTTGCATGTCGACATTTACTCTGTACAACTATTTTTAATCGTTTATGGAAAAAAAGTCTAAATTTTAGCCATTCTTGGGAAGTGTGTACAGTTTTAAAATGGTACCGGTCAACTTCGTGTTCTGAAATTTATATATTTTTAAAGCTTAGGAACTGTACTAATATAATAAATAAAAACATCTTGCGCGTTTTTGCGCCAATTCGTGTATTTATAGACTTTCTAAAAATATTTACATGTAATGATGTAGAAAATTAACAGTGACTACTTATTGTGTTTACATTTAAATCGTTGTTGTATATATTGTTATCTATATTTGTAACTAACAGTGCATTACCATGCACCCTAAAGCAATTGTTTTTTATTTCATATTAGCAATAAAATGGTCACGATAACAATTTTAAAGATTTTTTGTTAAATATAATTTCGTGTCAATATTCGGTGATATTTTTAACTCTACCATTATAGATGTATAAGGTGTGTCTGGTTTTTATTTATTATTTTTAAGTACAAATCAAAAGTGACAATTAAAATTTGATGTTCCGAAAGGAATATATGTATATAGATTTAACCCCGTTTTCTTTTCACAGCAACATTAATAATTTTACGAATACCATTGAATTATGAAGCAAAAAATTTTCAATATAATAAAATAATTTGCTTAGTAGTTCTTTTATAAAAATATCAAATTATTATTTTTTAAAAATAAAGCATTTATTACATTTGTTCACAACTAATAGAAAAGTATTACATAACACAATGTTAGCAACTTTATTCTCATGTTAGTTCGAATTTAAAATTAAGTTACGGCCAACACATAATAATTTTTTGTTGAAATATCTGTAAAGCCGGTCAAATGTTTGGGGATTGTATAGTATGTTATCTTACAGCGCCCATATTATATATCATGGCTTAGGCATTATTTTGGAATCTGAGGGGTTTGCAATCACAGAGTTATATTAATATATATTAATAAGTTTTTTTCAGCTGTCGGTTTTTAATTTTTTTTACTCATTTCTCGGCCGATTTTAGTGAAATTAACGATAAAAGATGGACCTCTATGAGGGCTATCATATTGATATTTCAAGGTTCCGCATGCATTCATCGGAAGTTATAGCCCAATATACGTTAAAGAATTATATTTTTGGCATATCTTTTCCGATGTTTCGGCCATATCTAAGCCATTTTAAGGCAGATTTTGATAAAATCTACTGGAATCGGCTAATAATCTCAGAAATAGTAAATATAAATAACGATTACATCGCCGGAGAGCGTCCTTTAAATTATCTCCATTTTGGGGGTACAATACCCCACTGTGTGCCGTACCGCTCAGAGCGAATATTGCAGCCGTAAAATGAGCCAAACCAGTCGATTCCACGCCGATTTCAGGTAATAGGCATCTCTCAATCCACACTGTGGCGTATTTTTTGAAAAGATTTTGGCCTTCATCCTTATAAGATGCAGCTGGGGTTATAAAGTATATTAAAGACTAAAAGTCGACTTTTAGACATTTTGACTTTTACAAAAAAAATCAAAAGTCGACTTTTAGACTTTTGAGTATAATAAAGGGGACTGCAAATGCAATATTTTAAAATAAAAACATTTTTTTTTTCGTAACTGGTGGCCGATGTTGATTTTGAATAAGACATAAATTATTTAGGAAATTATTGTCATTTCTTTTTATTATGATAATATTGGTATGGTTATATTAGGTATGGAGCAAAATATCGGCCAAATTGCCACCGCGACCTCGGCGGCACACCTCCATCCGATGGTACAAATTTTCGATGACGCTGAGGCATAATTGAGGTTCTATGCCGTTAACGTTCCGAATTATCTCACCTTTTAGCTCTTAAATTGTTGCTGGCTTATCGACGTACACCTTTTCTTTCAAATAACCCTAAAGAATGAAGTCCAACGGAGTCAAATCACATAATCTAGGCGGCCAATTAACATCGCCACGAAGTGAGATAACACGGCCATGGAATTTGTTGAGCAAATGCAAACGCCACAGTTTCGTTAGCTGTGTAGCAAGTGCCACCGTCCTGTTGAAGCCACATATCGTCCACATCCATATCATCCAATTCGGGCCATAAAAAGTTCTTTATCAACTCACGATAGCGAACACCATTCACAGTAACTGCCTGACCGGCCTCATTTTGGGAAAAATACGGCCCGATGATGCCGCCAGCCCATAAACCGCACCAAACAGTCACTCTACGAGTATGTGGGTGCATTGATTTTTTGACAATCACTTTTGAATTATCATTCGGCCATATGTGGCAATTTTGCTTAAAAAATCCACTGAGGTGAATATTTAACTAATCTCTAAAAAGGATTTTCTTCGAAAACTGATCATCCACTTCATAACAAGCCTGAATAACTTTAACGCGTTGCTCGTTGCTTGTCTATCTTTCCATGGTTCAAATTGAATTAGTCTGAAATTGAGAAATATCAAATGAAATGCTGAGAAAAACTTGACGTTTAGGTGGGTTCACATTCACCATCGGCCCTTAAAATTTAACCACCCTTTACAAAAAAACTTTTATTTAAGAAAGTAAGAATGGTTATAAATTAATAAACATCAGGAATTTCAATGAGTTTTTACATTAGTAAAATTCATGTTTTAAAAACGTAAAACAAAGTAGATTTTTAAAAGCAGTCGATTTACATTGAACCACATGTCCCCATCAACAGATCCCAAAAAAAAAATCATATATAAATTTTTTGGAGAAATTTGGTTCCAAATTTGGGTTTCAATAAGAACTGCATGCGAAAAAATATCCCACGCGGTGCCTTCAGATAGTCCTTCAATTGTATTGGAGCACCATTGTCTTCAATATGGCCTTTTTCGAGCCTAATGCTTACACTCTGGTCAAGGAACCCTCATTTGGTATCCTCTTCGTTGGCATTGGAATCCATAATCTCTTCGGCCAGATCAACATCGGATAAATGGGTACCAATAGGTATTCGAGAATTTCTGATTTCGTTATTTATCAGTAAGCCTTAAAAAATAATAAAAATATACATGTTTTACTGCTGAAAATAACTTCAGTGTTCGGTAAGTATACTACCGATTTGATTAATTGCTCTGGATGAATCAAGAATATTTTTGACGACATACGTTTTTACCTCAGCATAACATTAAATAAAACCTATGTGTATCTCAATCGGCGAAAATAATAAATTTTAAAATAAATTTTGATTAAAATTACAAGTATTTAAAGTTAAAAAAAGTCGATATTGAAAAGACGACTTTTAGACTTTTTTAAAAACCAAAAGTAGACTTGCAGACTTCGACTCTTTTATACCCAAACGATTAATCGATAATCGACTTATACAACCCTAGATTAAACTAACTCAAGAACTGAAGACACTTGATCTTTTGAAACGCCGAAACTTTTCCGATTAGGCTCTGGCAAAGTTTCACGGACTCATCGAAAAATCATCTTCAGCGATGAAGCTCATTTCTGGCTAAGTGGTTTTGTCAATAAATAAAATATGCTTTATTGAACAGCATCACACATGTGCATCCGCAAAAAATTACTGTGTGGTGTGGTTTTCATGCCGGAAGTGTGTATGGGCCGTATATTTTCGTCGATGAAAACAATCGTCATGTTACCGTCAATAGAGAGAGCGCTATCGTGGCATGTTAGAAAATTATTTTTGCCCAGGATTGGATGAGCTTGACATCGCCGATCTGTGGTTTCCACAAGACGGTGCGACTAGCCACTCAGCACGATTTCAATCGATTTACTGAAGGCCAAACTTTTTATCTCGAGAAATGGTCCGGTCAAATGGCCACCTCGTTCATGCGATTTAACGCCATTGGATTTCTTTTTATAGGGCCACATTAAGTCATTGGTCTACAACAACTTTAGGGGATCAATGGTCTACAACAACTTTAGAGGAAATGTGTGCAAGAGTGATTGAAAATTGGGTCCAAAGAATAGATCGCTCGTGGTGGTCATGTGACCGAAGTCGAATTTCATTCTTAAAATGTAACATTTCCACTACACCTGAAATAGATTTGAACTCTATATATTTAATATTCAGTATTCTTTTAATATACTAAATTGATATGTCTTTATTGGAAACCCCTGTTAAACAGTTAAGGATCTCTTCAAAGTTCCAAGGTATTTCTCAAATTTGTATTTATATTTTGTTGAAAGGGATCTTAATTATTTGTTATAAAAATTTTACTATGAAATTGCAAAGAACAACTTTTAATTCGACTTTTTTAATCATTGCTTTCCTTATTTCTAGCTATGTATCTGTACAGGCACTCGTTTTCGAAAGTACATGCAACATAAGGATAATAGTCAAACAAACTCTTCTCGTCTGGTTTAAGCACTCACAGTCATCTATTTGCATTGTTCTTCTTGCATTTACATTCCTTTACAAACTGAGTGGGTTCCTCGTTGATATGCCAAGTGGTGGATGGTCATATACCCAAAAGCGCTCCATTCTTTTGAACAATTTTGTTTTACCTGCTCCAATTGTCCAAAAGGTATTTGGACAAGTCATGGCAACAACAAGAAGAGAACAATCGACCTCAATCAAACAAAACAAGAAAAATAATTGAAATAATTGGAATGAAATGGTGAACTCCATAAGTTTATATCCCACCGCTGAATACCAACATTGCGGCATTACTTAGAAATTTAATTTGAAAATTTCCTGGCACATCCCAGCCAATCATGAGCGATACCCTGTCATCTTTACTCCGAAAGAGGTCCATTTCATAATCATGAACAACAGCGTCTGTCTATCGGTATCTGTGAGAACACTGCAATCAAATCGACAGTTATTCAATAACTTCCGTGATTTACTTGATGTACTTCTCGCTACTCCTCCATACCATGACACTAACAATCAGCCAGATATGACAAAGCAGACTTGGCAAAACTGAACAATGCATTTCAGTGAATTGTTCACAATTGCAATAAGCGAAAACTATCGTTATCATGTCGGCCTTAAGCCAACAATGCGGGATGAAGGAATCTTGAGACCAACGGAGACGTGTCACGTAAGCCATTGATCAGATTTGTGCGACACAACTTTCAATTGTAAACTCAGTTGGAAATGAATGTCAACTTCCATAGATATGGGAAACTCATGATTCGTGCACTGCAAACCAATAATCTTAAATTTAAGTGCATTTTTCTGCAGAAGATTTTTTACACAACTATGGTGTAAAAAATAATGTAGGCTAGTTGGATTTAACTTTCAGCGTTGGCCTTAGATATGTTGTCTCTTATGGCTTCGGTTAGTTGCAGCTTATTGGCATAGAACTTTCCACTCTTGTCACCCCTTAAAAATGGACATATGATCGTTCATTCCATGGGAGAGGAACAACAAGTGTGTCGTGAGGAGATATAATAGAGGTTTTGGGCCGATGCACAGTGGGCAGAATTTATTTTTTTTTCATCACCGGTTTCTTAAATTGTAATCAATATCAAACAAGGGTGGTTAAATTTAAAGGACCGATGTTGAATGTGAACCACACCTAAACGTCAAGTTTTTTCTGCATTTCATTTGATATTTATCAATTTTAGACTAACTCAATTTGAACCATGGAAAGATACACAAGCGAGCAAGGCGTTAAATATATTCAGGCTTATTATGAAAATAAGCGTTCATTTTCGAAGAAAATCATTTTCAGTGATGAGGCACATTTTCACCTCAGTGGATTCGTCAATAAGCAAAATTGCCGCATAGAGTGATTGTCGAAAAAACAATGCACCCACACAGAGTGACTGTTTGGTGCAGTTTGTGGGCTGGCGGCATCATCGGGCCGTATTTTTTCCAAAATGAGGCCGGTCAGGCAGTTACTGTGAATGATGTTCGCTGTACTTAGATGATAACGAACTTGTTATGGCCCGAATTGGAAGATATGGATGTGGACGATATGTGGTTTCAACAGGGCGGTGCCACTTGCCACGCAGCTAATGAAAAATGGGTCTTTTGCGCGACAAATTCAATGGCCGTGTTACTTCACGTTGTGGCGATGTTAATTAGCCGGCAATATCATGTGATTTGACACTGTTGGACTTCTTTTTTTGGGGTTATTTGAAAGAAAAGGTGTACGTCAATAAGCCAGCAACAATTCAAGAGTTAAAGGATGAGATAATTCGCCACATTAACGGCATAGAACCTCAAATATGCCTCAGCGTCATCGAAAATTTGGACCTTCGGATGGAGGTGTGCCGCTGAGGTCACGCGGCCATTTGGCCGATATTTTTTACATATACCAATAGTATCATAATAAAAAGAAATGACAATAATTTCCTAAATAATTTGTGTTTAATTCAAAATCAACATCGGCCCTTAAAATTTAACCACCCTTTATAGAAACTAAGACATCCAAAAATTAGATCAAAAAATTTGTAATTCTGGGCATGGTGTGCTGCTAAATACAAATATTTTTTGTTGCTGTAAGAAAAAAACTTTATTTATGTAAATTTGTGTAGAAGGAAATTTGCATTTTTCGCAAACTACAGGGTGGCCCAAATAAGACCAGCTGATGTGAAACACAAAAAACTTTTTTATTTTTTAACATAATTTATTTTTTCTTTTTGCAGATTATAACTGAACTCTTGGAAATTTAAAATGAATCGATTTTTATTATTCTTCTCAACGATCAATTGTTCTGAGGCAGCGAAATTATCGCCGTTTTTTTAACGTAAGATTAGCGCCCACATCTTCCATGATTACAAGTTTAGTTCGCCGTTTTGAGGAACTAAGTTCAGCTGCCGACCGTGCAGAAGAGGTGCTCATCGAAATATTCGTACTGAAGAGAACGTGGAAGCTGTGCAGCAGAGTGTTGCAAATGATCCATCTGTCTCAACTCGTCGCCGTTCCGCCCAATTGGGTATACCCAGAACAACATTATAGAGAATCTTAAAGTTGGATCTTAAGATGTATCCATACAAAGTTCAAATTGTGCAACAAGATGGAGCCACTGCGCATACTGCTAAGCAAATTATGCACATGCATGGGGATATTTAAAAGACAATGCGTATGTTAACAAACCACAGACACTTGGACAGCTCAAGCAGAATATTCGAGACGAAATACGGCGTGTAATGAAAAACGCGCTAAGAAGAGCCAATTCCTGTATCGAGCAAAATGGAGGTCATTTGTCTGATGACACATAGTCACGTTAAATTTCCATAAAATGTATTTAACATATAAAAATAAATCATTTTGTTTTGTTTAACATCACTAGGTCTCATTTGGGCCACCCTGTATTATCGATAACGGGTTGATAGGTAGCCAGGATAGTAGTCTTTAATAAATGGTATGCTTTATTACTGTGCTGTTTACACGTGGTGTAGATAATATAAAGTAATGTTTCTACAGGTATTGTACTTTAGACAAATTGGAATTTTCGAACAAAGGAGTTAAAGAGATTTTCTACCAGCAGAAAGCTGAAAGTGTCCTCATTAAGCCCATATATACATTTGTGTCTGCATTGATCCGTCTGTAGAACACGTTTTTAATTTGAATGAAATTACTCGGGAAATATTGTTTTTCTTTTTAATATAATTTACAGTGGTTCACAGCTTATTTCAACCAGCAACCATTTAAAAGTTAAACAGATTATATCTTCCAAACTAAAAAAAAATCTATACAATTTAAGTGAAGAATTGTTGACAAAACATTCCTAGCATAGTGTGTAAAAAATAAAGAACAAAATAATTTATGTCTGGCCTGATAGAATATAAAAACAAGTAAAAAATGTTAAGTTTGGCTGTGCCGAACTTTGTATACCCTCCACCAGATTCCCAAATAAAAAACTATTTTTTTTTAATTTTTGAAATTTAGGTCACGATAGGTTAAGTTAGTGATGAGTTATCGTCATATTGTTTCCCAAGGCCCTTAAGACCGTTTGTATGAGAGGTATCAAAAGAGGCTACCCAATATCAACTTAATTTGGTGCAGAAATGTGTTCTATATATAAATCATTATGTGCAAAATTTCATTTCGATAGGTCAAGCTTGTGGTGAGTTATCGTCATATTATTTCTCAAGACCCATAAGACCGTTTGTATGGGAGGTACCAGTAGGGCCTTTCCGATCTTAGCCATATTTAGCGCAAAAGCCTGTTCTATATATAATTCTTTATAAAAAAAATTTCGTCTCGAAATTTTCGTCTCTCGTAATAGGTCAAGTGTGTGGTGAGTTATTGTCATATTATTTTTTCAAGGCCCATGAGACCGTTAGTGTGGGAGGTACCAGTAGGAATTTTCCGATCTCAACCGAATTCAGCGTAGAAGTGTGTTGTATATAGAAATCTTGATGTGAAAAATTTATTTTCGATAGGTCAACTTAGTGGTGAGTTATTGTCATATTATTTCTCAAGGTCCATAAGGCCGTTTGTATAGGAGGTACAAGAAATGGTTTCCCAAGCTAAACCATTTTTACATAGATGATTGCGCCTATATAGAGATTATTATTTGCAAAATTTCAGAGATTTTGCTCAAGAAACTGGACGGATATTTCCAAATAAAAAACAAATTTTTATGAGGTAGTGTCGGTTGAGGGTCTCCAACACCTACTTCCCGTAGAGCTATATAGCCAATTTTTAATTTCACCCATGCTAGGTTAACTACACATGTTTGTGCCAAATCTCCCTAGCTGTTTTCATGCAGGCGCTATCTTGTTTACAACAGACGGACAGCCGGACAACATGGCTAGATCGTCTTAGAATTTTACGAGGATGATTATTTCAAGGTGTTACAGACAGAATGGCAAAACTAATATACCCTCCACTTTATGGAGGAGGGTACAACAATTACACCACATAAATTGGCCTCACAGTTTATTTCAACCAGAGATGTTACTTTTGTTCTTGTGAGAACTGCCGCTCGAAAAGCGGTACTTTCTTCATGTCTATTTTTTGCTGATGTACTCTCAATCATTTAGAGCAGTTCATAAGCGACGTTTGGGAACATGGGTCGACGTACTACAATCGAGCAGCAAAAGTTGGTCCTCAGCCATTTCAAAAATAATTATTGACTGCGGAATATAGTAGAAATGGTCGGGTTAAGTGATTCTACGGTTCAAAGTATAATAATGTACATGAGAATCGTGTCCATAATAAAGGCAGAAATGTCCCTAAAAAGTTTTAATGAAATGTACAAGCACTTCATTGTTAGTAAAATAAGAGAAAATCCAAAGATTTCGGCTTCCAAACTGGCCATTGAAGTTAAGAAAAGTTGAGTAAGTCTTGTAGTGCAGAAATCATCTGCCGTGTTCTTCGGTATCATGGTTTTAATGGTAGAGTAGCTCCCAAGAAACCCTTTATTAACAAGAGAAATGAACAAAGCCGATAATTGTTTGCAAAGGACCATATTAACAAAGACCAAAGCTTTTGGAACAATGTGATATATGCCGATGAGTTCAAATTCAACATTTTTGGATCTGTCTGCCAGTCATATGTGTATCGCAAACCAAATACCGAGTTGTCATAGTAAAACATGGCGGTGGAAGCGTTATGGTTTGGGCCTGCATGTTAGCCAATGGTGTTTGAAATTTGGAATTTATAGGACAAGTCTTTCTACAATAGACAAGTCTATCTACCTCAACGAAAAGTAATTTGTTGCAAAGTGCCGAGAAACTGGGAATACGGCGTGATTTTTAGTTTTATCAAGATAACGACCCACAACATATGTCCGGCATAGTTCAATATCGGCTCATTTGGAACTGCCCTAACCTAATGGCACCAACAGCACAATCACCGGATCTCAATGTAATTGAAAATTTATTGCCGATTTTGGATCAAAACATTCGCAATCTCCAGATTTCAAACAAAAATGACCTAAAGAATGCTTTAAAGGAGGAATGGGCGAAAATCACACCCCAAACAACTCGAAAGTTAGTTGAATCTACGCCAAAAAGGCTGAAAGCGGTTATAGATCGAAAAGGAGAACATACAAAGTATTAAAGTGTACAAAATATTCCAATGTTTAGGCAAATTTGTGTTTTGTTTGAGCTGGTTGAAATAAGCTGTGGCCTTTTTTGTACCACTATTTTTAAATATTACGTTATATGATCTCAAAAGAAATAAATTTTGAACTGAATAAATTTCGTTTGTTAATTTTTTATACTTTATCTAAATAACCTGCATTTATTATCTCGTTTCGTTCAGAAGTTATACTCAACTTCAGACCAGGCGCTGGTTCAAATAAGCTGTGCAATACTGTACATACGTACATAGTCATGTACAGGGTGGGCCAAAGTTAGCATGGGGTTTAAAAATGTAATAACTATTTCGTTTATATATTTTTTTTTTCAGATTATATTAATAACACTTAGTGACTAAATAATGGAGAGATTAACACCTGAACAAAGAAGCAGAACAATAGAATGTTATTATTGAAATCAGCGATTATTTTAATGCAAACGCATGAGTGATGAAGCTCGTTTTCATTTGAATGGCTTTGTAACCTTTTTGGTACCAGCGGTCGAGATCTCGACCACAAAGTTTTGCTGGTTTTCATTTAATAATATGAAATATTGGGTAATGGAATTTAATATTTTATTTTAATTTATAAATAAGTTTAACTGGTCGATATCTCGACGGCTGGTATAATAAGCGCACTACATTTTTTTAGCACTTTCCTATGAAGACCTTGTTTTTTTAATTTTTTTGATTATTAGCTGAAACAAGTGTATTAATGTAATAAAAAGTGTTATTAATATATATTAAAGTCAATTATTGGGTTGTTGATATTGAATACAAAATTTTGTTAAAAATAAATGCGACACCAATCGTCGAAAGTTATGACTGCTCACCCAGGGTGGAAAGTCCTGGTGTGTAAAACAAGTCTATTTAATAACTACTATTATCTGTTTCAATACATATGATAAAAAAAACTTGGGCTAGGTGCTAGTACGGTTATGAGTTTACTTACAGTGTCCTGTGCATTTCGATAACTTTTTCGCTGGATATCACTTGCTTTTCGTATTTTTTCAAAATTTGTTTGCACCAATCGACCCGAGAGCTTTTTGAGCGATTGTTAAATTGTGCAGGATTCAACGAGAACAAACCTTTTTTACGGCCAGGTGTTCATGCAATATCGAATGTATGCTGGCAGAAGAAATGCCCAAGGTACCTCTATCTCACGGTATGACACATGACGATCTTTCATTATGAGTTCACGCACGGCATCAATGTTCTCTGGTACAACGGCTAGATAAATGTGTGGCATTAACTTTTTTTTTCTTATGCGCATTCAAAGATTTAAAAGATATATTGCAGGAACTATAATGAAGAGAATTTTATGCAATTGGTAAAAAATAATGTGGATTTCAATCTACGCTCGGATATTGACTGGATACTCTACTTAGTAGGGACAGAAATACTGTTACAAAATTGAACACACCCGTTTCAATAGAAGAACTGAACATACCCCGTTAATGTCACATGGGTTTTGAAAGCTAACCTCAATAGCGTTAGTCTGTAACGGGATTTTAAAATTGTTCCATCATGGAGTGGTCAGATAATAAGAACCGTATCGCTGAAATGAAAAAAAACCGATATTTTCAAAACGCTCCGGCGTCAAAGCCGTTAAATCAAGAATTCACAGAAGTCCGCTCCGAAAACAGAAAATCATGGCCCGTAAGATGAATATCACGCAAAAGTCCATGAGTCGAATCATTAAAAAAGACTTGGGACTTGGGGCTTTCAGGCGACGTACCGGACACTTATTAAATGCAGCTATAAAAAAATAGGATTGAAAAATGCAAAAGTTTTTTGGTGAAGCACGCTGATAACTTGCACAGAAAAATTTTGTTCAAAGATGAAAAAATTTTTACCGTTGAGGAAAAATTTAACAAGCAAAATGATAGAGTGTATGCACGGTCATATAAGGAAGCATCTGAACTGATCCTAAAGGTGGAAAAGGGTCATCACCCAGCTTCAGTCATGGCTTGGTGGGGTGTCTCTTACGATGGGGTCACTGACCTGCATTTCTGCGATCAAGGAGTAAAAACATCGGCCAAAGTTTACCAAGAAACCGTTTTGGAAGCTGTTGTGAAGCCTCTTAACAATTCAATGTTCCAAAACCAGCCATGTGCTTTCCAGCATTCTGCGCCGGCCCATAAGGCTAAAACGTCCCAGGCCTAGCTTCGAAACAATTTGCCAGCGTTCATTTCCTCTGAAGAATGGCCCTCAGGCAGTCCAGATTTAAACCCATTGGATTACAAATTGTGGACGCTTTTAGAGGACAAGGTTTGTCACAAAAGATATTCCAACATTGGATCTCTTAAGACTGCTTTGGTTCGAGCTGTGGCCAATTTTCCAATGGACGAGGTTCGTGCAGCTATTGACGATTGGCCAGGCGTGTGTAAAGGCAAAAGGCGGACATTTCGAATAAGTAGATTCTTTTTGGATATAATATACATAAATAAATATATTAAAACATTTTTGCGGTCTAAAAACTTTAAGTACTTTTTATTTTACAGCATAAAACGTGTGTAACAGTATTAATGTCCCTACTAAGTATAATTTATTTCTAAGACAATTAAGCCCAGTACGTTCATCCGTGTGTCTGTTAAAAACAACAAAGCACTCAAAGGAATTAACCATGGACCCTTTGCACAATAGCGGCTAAACGTCATATGCTGTTTGTGATTCTAAATAGACAAAATCGGCGCAGGGGGAAAGTTCCTCTTTAAGGGACTAAAGTAAAAATCATAACTTTTTGTGGACGCGAAATGGTTAATATGGGGTCTGCTAATACCTCAAAATAGAGCACAGTTGCTGGACGATTGGGTTCTTGTGACCTAAAAGTAAGTAAATGCACATATGTGACCCGGCCTATGAAAAGGTGGCTTATGACACATCTCTTTAACTTTGACCTTATCTTTAACAGCTGTTTCTCGCAATTTCTTTTTTAAGTCATAAGCCACCTTTTCATAGCCCGGTCCCATATACTTAAACATATTGTGGTTAAATTTTAGGGGCCGATCATCACTGTTGCCATTTCTTGCCACCATTCTGACCATTGACGACAGACCTTTACACACGCCTTAAGTCGCACTGGTCAATCGTCAATTGCTGCACGAACCTCGTCCATTGGAAAATTGGCCACAGCTCGAACCAAAGCAGTCTTAAGAGATCCAATGTTGGAGTGCACGATATGAATTTTCATAATAAGCCTGAATAACTTTCAAATTAAGTTAGTCTGAAATATCAAATGAAATGAAGAAAAAACTTGACGTTTAGGTGTGGTTCACATTCAACATCGGCCCTTAAAATTTAACCACCCTTTATGTGAGTAGTTAATATGTGTATTCAATTTAAAGTAAACATGGCTACCAAAATAAATACCAAAAATGGGAGGATTGGTGTATTTGCACTGAAGGCTCCAGAATTGGGCGTGTCATTCACTCTTTTCGTACTCGTACACGAATATAAAGAGTATAATGGAGATCACAATTAAAGCTAAATTCACGCACTATGTGACAAGTTATGTGGATTCCAATCTGCACTGAAGCAGTGCTATTTGTGTGACAGGTACCAGAAGGGGCGTGGCTAAAAATCCAATTATTTGCCACCAGGCTAACCTTTTAAGTGTGGTCTTATGTATTAATTTTTGGTTAAATCTCGTGAAAATAAAAGAAGTGGCCGGAATGGTGTATTTGTAATGGAGAATGGAGCGTGTCAAACCCTTTTTGATATGCTAGTAAAAAGCCGTTATAACAATAATACGGTGTTCAAAATTGAATCAACTTTCACGCACTGGGTGCCAAGTTATAAACAAAAGTTCTTTGTTTGGAAGGGGCTTCATATCTAATAATTTTTCACTAAGTTATGCTGTTAAACCTGTTCTTAAGTATTGATTTTGGGTTAGATCGTATGAAAAAGATTAAAGGGTGTGACAATATTGACCATTTTAAATCCCATAGGCAGTTTTGGAAAAATATTACGAAGTAAAAAATTTAAAAACGTTTGCTACCTTCTTCTCGAGTTATCGAGCGAACCAGCCTCACAGACGGGCATGGCTCAAATGATTTATAATATCTTAAGAGATATTTGGTCAAAACATATGTCGGGACGAATTTTGCAGAAGAAGTTTCGATTTTCACCACTGTGGGATCAAAGTATGGTTGTGTGTGAATCATTTTTGTTGTTGTAAGGATTGTAATATTGTTGTGTCACAACCATATACCAATAGTTTAATGCTCTTCGAATATTGCCTACCCAACCTTACCATTTTCTTCTGCGTGTATGTCCAATGAAAGACTTTTTACTCAACACTGTTACTACGAATATTGTTGGTTCCGATCCGGATTGACTGGCTGTGTCACCATTAGCATCCGTTTGGTATCACGCATCCTCTGCTTGTTTGTTTTACGGTTTCCTTGTTTGTTTGCGCTACTTTTCGTCCATGATTCTTTTTGTTTCGATAGCTGTTGTTAGCATTTTTGCTAATTTGGGTCAATTACTGAAACTGTTAATTGTTTTCATTGTTATTTACTGGCATTGGCGATATGGTGTCAACATTTCGGTATTGGGTAATTGTGTGGGAGTGGAAAGCTTTTAGCTCGTTCCATGAGTTTGTCTTCGATGGGAGTTAATTTATTCAGCTGGTGTTTGTCTCATAACTCTATCTTGTGCTTACTTCACTGTTCAGATCAATTTTGTGGGTTGATTATTTCATTAATATCGAAATATACATTTAACTGTCAGTCAGTAGACCATTACAAATCCAAATATGGATTTATTTTGATGATTTGTCTAAGATTGAAGTCGGACCTATGGACCCAAGGAACGGGCCTTTTCAAAAGCGAATCCACGATAGAACACGCTCTAAAAAGTAGGGACATAAATACTGTTACAACATTGAACACGCCCATTTCAATAGTAGATCTAAACATACCCCGTTAATGTCATATGGGTTTTGAAAGCTAACCTCAATAGCGTTAGTCTATAACGGAATTTTAAAATTGTTTCAATTTCCATTATGGAGTGGTCAGATAATGAGAACCGCATCGCTGTAATAGCGCTTTTCAAGTGTGAAATGAAAAAAAGCGATATTTTCAAAACGCTCCGGCCACTAGAGATTAGCCGCATGTTCGTCTACCGATGCATTATACTGTTTGAGGAGACTGAAGATGTAAAAGACCGCCACCGGTCGGGCCGCCCACGCTGTTAAATCAAGAATTCACAAAAAATCCGCTCCGAAACTAGAAAATCATGGCCCGTGACATAAATATCACGCAAAGTCCATTAGTCGAATCATTAAAAAAAAGACTTGGGGCTTAAAAAAACGTACTTGACATTTATAGACTGCAGCTTTTAAAAAATAGGATTGAAAAATTCAAACGTCTTTTGGCGAAGCACGCTGATAACTTGCACAGAAAAATTTTGTTCACCGATGAAAAAATTTTACCGTTCAGGCATACTTGAATAAGCAAAATGCTAGAGTGTATGCGCGGTCATCTAAGGAAGCATCTAAACTGATCCCAGGGTGGAAAAGAGTCATCACCCAGCTTTAGTCATGGTTTGGTGGGGTGTTTTTTACGATGGGATCACTGACCTGCATTTCTGCGAACAAGGAGTCAAAATATCGGCTAAAGTTTACCAAGAAACCGTTATTGATGCTGCTGCGAAGCCTCTTAACAATTCCTTGTTCCAGAACCAGCCATGGACTTTCCAGCAGGATTCTGCGCCGGCCCATTAGGCTAAAACGTCCCAGGCCTGGCTTCGAAACATTTTGCCAGCGTTCATTTCCTCTGAAGATTTAATTATAAAATGTGGACGGTTTTAGAGGACAAGGTTTGTCACAAAAGATACCCCAACCCATCTCCTAAGACTGCTTTGGTTCGAGCTGTGGCCAATTTTCCAGAGGACGAGGTTCGTGTAGCTATTGACGATTGGCCAGTGCGACTTAAGGCGTATGTAAAGGCAAAAGGCGGACATTTCGAATAAGTAGATTCTTTTTGGATACAATATATATTAATAAGTATATAAAAACATTCAGTAGTTTTTATTTTACAGCATAAAACGTGTATAACAGTATTTATGTCAATACTAAGTATACTTAAGTGGAGGCAGATTCAGAATAAATGTTTGGTATACATAAGAAAAACATATAAACACACAAACATGTATGTATAGGGTGATCAATCTAGAGGTATTTTTTCAATATGGTTTTTTCGAAGAATTCTCGGAATAGACACCCTGGCCAACATTTAAAGGAAATTATATTCAAGAAATTAATGGCATAGAATGTTTTTTCGAATGAACAATAAAGATTCCACACATGATTTAAATTTTTGCGTTTTTTTATTTTGAAAAAATACCTCTAGGCTGGTCACCCTATACGTAGGTCTATAAAACCTGTGAGGCTTATTTCAGAGTCACAACCATACGATATGATTGTCGTAGTCATATTATTGTTAACATAAATCTTAAACAACACAACTATAGTCGCACCAACCATATTAATATGGTTGCTATAACCATATTTTCGTTTCTAAATTTGGCAATTATACCACATTTCAACAATATTAGTACGTATTGCCACAATCATACAGTTTAAAAAAATAAAATTCAAAATACAATAAAATGGCTGCATTTTTATTGCAGAAAACATACCATGACCATTTAGTAACTATTATTTTTCTCTGCGATATATCGCAAATGAGAAAACACACTGTGTCAGAGTATCGACGGTGTTTGTACTGGTGATGAGGCTTACGAAAATTAGGTTAATAACGATGTTGATTGCACTTCGATTTTAAGTGCTAGTTTTATAGTTTCTTTTTGCTTTTTTTCTTGCCAGGAAAATGTTTATATTCACACAACAACCGTAGGACATACAGCTCGCATATATTGACGAACTTCAATTGTCTGCTGACCAACTAGTCAATGGTCGTTCATGTTAATCTCTAGGGTAATCATTTACTCAGGCACATATTCATATTCAAAAGCAAATGTGTTTGTCCAGTTCGCCGCCTGATTGCCTTCATTTGCATATCACCTATGTCGATCCCACACGAGTATGGGAGTGAGTGTGTATCCAAGTTGGTTTAAGTTTCTAATGTGTCCACCTAAGGTACAGATTATTCAAACGAATCCACGTTCTTTTAGCACAATATGGAACGATTTACTCTGAGGAATCACAGGAAACATGACAACGGACAAAATTATTATCTGGCAGGCCTTATAGGCAGGCCTTCTTGAGAAAAAAGGCCACTCCTCTAGTTCTTAAAAGGATAGAGAGAACCATATGATTACCACTTGTCGAACGTGAGGTATACATTAAATTAAAATATTTTTATCAGACCTGTCACAAAATTCCTATCAATTTCCCATTTAGCCTTTTCAGAAAAATAACTTCAAAAGATTTGTTTGGAATGAAACTACTTTTAATGTTGTGGTCGGAATTGATAGTAAGGCCTGATCCATTTCGAAAAATTTAATTTGAATTCGGAATGTTTATTATTATTTGAATGAACATTCGTTGGCATTTATTTTTGAAGACAATGTCTATCAAATGTCAGCCGCGGCTACGTCTCAGATGGTCCATCCGTTGAGACCAATTTTCGATGACTCATTCGAGCATTTCGACTGGTAACTGGCGAATGATACGCATGATGTTTTGCTTTAAGACCGGAATCGAAGCGGGTTTGTCCACATAAACTTTAGACTTTACATATCCCCACAGAAAAAAGTCTAACGGTGTGGTATCACACGATCTTGGTGGCCAGTCGACCGGCCCAAAACCTGAAATTATCTGGCTGGAAAGCGCCGGATCTTCTTGGAACTTTTTAAGAGCCCATAGAGCAAAGTGTTCTCTCAATAAATTCATTGATTGATGCGATGTGTGGGATGTGGCGCCGTCTTGTTGAAACCAAATAACGCCGAGATCACGAGCTTTAATTTCACGCATCAAAAAGTCGGTTATCATGGCACGATAACGGCCGCCATTGACGGTTACGTTCTCACTGGCATCATCTTTGAAGAAATATGGACCGATGATTCCACCGGCCCACAAACCACACCAAACCGTTGTTTTTCTGGATGAAGTGGCAGCTCTTGAACCTCTTCTGGTTGCTCTTTGTCCCAAATGCGGCAATTTTGCTTGTGTACATATCCATTGAGCCAGAAATGGGCCTCATCGCTGAACAAAATTTGGCTGGAAAGCGCCGGATCTTCTTGGAACTTTTTAAGAGCCCATAGAGCAAAGCGATGTCGCTTGGGAACTTCGGGCGGCTTCAGTTCTTGCACAAGCTGTATTTTGTACGCTTTAAATTTATGATCTCGACGTAAAATGCGCCAAGTCGTTCCATACGTCAGTCCGAGTTGCTGCAAACGGCGCCGAATCGACTCTTCACCGTCTTGGTGTATAATCTCCGCTACGGCCGCTACATTTTCTTCATTGCGTGCTGGACGTGGTCTATTCGGTCGAATGTTATCATATAATGAATGCTGGGTCTCAAGATGTGTGATGGTGTTGCGAATAGTAAGCTCAGTAGGCCGATTATGTTGACCATAAGTTGGACGAAGTGCACGAAACACATTCCTCACACGTGAATTTTCGTAATAAAGTTGAACGATTTGTAGACGTTGTTCCAGCGTATGACTTTCCATGATGAAATGCCAAACAATACTAAACAAAAAAGGTTATTGAAAAAAGTATAATCATAAGTTTCGAAAACTCCAAAGATCTTTTTAAGGACAACGATTGTAATATTTTTTTAGTTTTGTATATCTAAGCTTATTTAACATTGATTTGGTTGTGGGTCAGCGTTCGATTGCAACAACTATAGATATTCCAGGTATATTTTAGCCCACCTTGATATGTGACCAGTTTTGTTCAGGAGAGCCTTTTAAATATTAGGTCCCTTTCTATTTGCGATTAAAATCGTTGACTTCACGTTCATAAAACGCGCATATCTATGGGAGGGAACACTTTTGGGGCATGGGGATCGGTCTCATTCGATGCTCGGATGTTGTCCACATCAAAAACAAAAAATGAAAATTGATTTTTTTTACCCTAAGGTGCCGTTCTCTATGCACTGTCATTATGTATTTCTTTTACTGTTAACAATTTTCACAACATTTACATTTTTCCTAGCTCAGTTTCTTTATTTTTTTTCGTGAAACTTAAGTTTTTTTTCTACTTTTGGCATAAAAATGCGATAATATATTACAATTACTTAATTCAAACCGATTCTGAAAATGGTAAAACAAAATCGATTGGAATGGCAAGTACGAAATAAAACCAATCCGATGAAGTTCTGTTACAGGTCTGTATACGAGTATTAAAATATGTTGTATTCTACAGGACTTAAACTCTTTATCTTTAGTTTTACAAGCAAGCTCGATACTTTCAGTTTATTCCACAGGAAAATTTGACAATGAAAATTTATTTAGGGCCAATTTTGACCATTTTTTGGACATTGACGTTTTTTTTAACAAATTAAGTATAAGTATTTTTTTAGGTAGGTAGTTTAAAACCTTTAAATGATAGTTTCTTAAGTTTAAATACGCATATATTTCCCTTTTTTTTGAATTCTACAAAACTTTTATAAATTTGGTCTCCACTCCGCAATAGTTAAACTTATTATCTTTAGTTTACAAGCAAGTTTCCTACCATCAGTTAATTCACACGAAAATTTTAACTTTATTTTAAAACCATCACAGAGGAATGAACATCGTTGGTGAGAAAACTCATTACAACAGACAAAACTTGACTGACTTACTTCAATTTTCTAATATTGTTGGCGATAAACCTGCTGATGCGTAACTTCTTGTGTGGCACAAAATGATCATCCATAAAAACGATTATTGGTAAAAAATCTAAACATTAACACCAAAAATTTATAATTTAAAGTTATTGTTACTTTACACAAATTTTATTAAATATACGAGGGTTGCTACATATATATATATATATATATATATATATATATATATATATATATATATATATATATATATATATATATATATATATATATATATATATATATATATATATATATATATATATATATATATATATATATATATATATATATATATATATATATATATATATATATATATATATATATATATATATATATATATATATATATATATCTGTCCTAGGCAACACTAAGTGTTGCCTGGCGCCATCTGACACGTCCATTGGAAAGTTTGACATTTTTAGCATAAACGTACTCAGAACGTTTTGAAGTACGACAATCATTTGTGTTGTTTACAGTACTTGAAAAAAATCAATTTGGCAAAAAATGGAATTAACTCGTGAACATTTTCGAGCGATCATTTATCACTACTTTCGACGTGGATTATCACGACAAGAGTGCATCGATGAACTTAAAACTTTGTACGGCGATGTAGCAACATCCTTTAGCACTGTGAAAAAATGGTTTAATGAAATCAATAGCGGCCGACGCTCGCTCAAAGACGAAGGTCGTCCAAAAACGGCAGTTTTGCCAGAGAACATTGATACGGTGCATGAACTAATAATGCAAGATCGTCAGTTGATATACCGTGAGATAGAGGCGTCCTAGGGCATTTCTTCCAGCAGCATACATTCGATATTGCATGAACACCTGGCCGTAAAAAAGGTTTATTGTCGTTAGATCCCGAACAATTTGACAATCGCTCAAAAAAAGGCACGTGTCGATTGATGCAACGACATTTTGAAAAACATCTAATCGCGGTGCTTCAAAAGACTTTTATAAGATCGTCACAGGTGACGAATCGTGGATCTATGCGTATGAGACCGAAAGAAAACAGCAATCGACCGTGTGGGTCTTCGAAGACGAGCCAAATCCAACGAAAGTTGTTCATGGAAGAAGCACTTCGAAGCAAATGGTCGCCTGTTTCTTCGGCAAAACTGGTCATGTGGCTACTGTTCCGCTTGGGCAACGTAGGAGGTCAATTCTAAGTGGTACACCACAATTTGTTTGCCTGAAGTCTTCGGAGAAATTCGAAAAACGAACAAGAGAAGACAAATCATTGTGCACCACGACAATGCGAGCTCTCACACTTCGGCTCAAACCAGAGCCTTTTTGACCGACGTCGAATTGATGGCCTCATCCGCCGTACAGCCCTGACTTGTCACCTAATGACTTCTTTGTATTACCGCACATTAAGAAAAAAATGCGTGGTCAAGTATTTTCTTCGACAATTGTTTTGAGCGCATGAAAAAGTGTATAAATCATGCTGGAGAATATTCTGAAAAACAATAAAATCATTTTTGATGATTAATATTCGCATTTTCATTATTAGGCCAGAAATAAATATAGCACTCGTATACATAAACTATTTTTGTTATGCATGTAGAAACATTTAAGTGAAAGTAGGGTTAGATACAGCCAGGGTAATGACATTTAAACACTTTGGTAGGCAGTTTTTTGAAGAACAAATCAATTTTTGAGAATGTATATTAGCGACTGGAAAGGACATATGGAGCATTGTAAAGTAAAGAATAATGTGGAATATATTTTATTTTTCTCAATTCAAATTCACAAAGACAGCAAGTTTGGCAGTTATTTTAAAAACAACTTACGAAATACATTTAATAATCTATATGTGACGCGCAAAATTGAAAGGGACCTAAGGTTAAAACCAGTTTTGTTCAGGAGAGCCATTTTAAAGATTAGGTCCTTTTCTATTTGCGCTTAGAATCGTCACTTTCATAAAACGCGCATATCTCTGGGAGGGAACACTTTTGGGACATGGGATCGGTCTCATTCGATGCTCAGATGTTGTCCACATCAAAAAATGAAAATTCATTTTTTTACCATTAGGTCCCTTTCTCTATGCGCTGTCACAAATGAAGATTTGTTAGTTAGACTTTGTTGAAAAAAAAGAGTGAATGCGTTTTGAATTCTATGTAGGTATGATCAGTCTTTACGTTTCATTGTTTTGTTTCAACTTTGCATAGAGTTTAGATAGTAATGGGTCTCAAAACTTTTGTCAGTTGTTCGGGACTAGCTCTAGATTATAAGGAAGGATCATAATCGAAACAAAAATTATTTAAAGAGAAAAAAGCAGTTTACCATTGTAAAGCTTACCAGATGGTGGCATATGACTAAAATTGTGAATTGGGATCTGGTACTCAGAAAACAATCATAAAATAAAATAAAATTTTAAAAATTTTGCAACACAAGGTTAGCAGAAAATGTGCTTGTATTTCGTGAGAGACATTTCATTTCCGCTTGTTTTGGAAGTTTTCAGAAACCTTTTCAAGGCGTTGACTATCAAATTGAGTAAATTCAAGTAAAAAGGGAGTCGGGCGATGGGGCCTAGTGGATTATGTGCTGGGCCTTTCCGCTTATGTTTTCCGCCGCTGTGCAATTACGATTGGTGCTAAATATTTTTGGGCTGTATTCGGTCATTTTTACTCGTTCTTCAATCACGAATGCAACCATTCAGCCATTTTGACACTCAGGATGGATGCCCGATGTTCGTTGGAAGTTGTCGTCCCTTTTTTGTGTTGCCCGTTAGAGAAAATGGTCAAAAACCACACGTACGTGTGGTATACTTGAACTGATGTGTAAGCGTATGACTACAAATCTGAATTCTTGCCATGTTTTCACACTTTAATACGCTGTTGTTTGAGCGATAAACTTTTGAAGTAATTTAATTGTACAATTTTGTAAAGTACTTTGCTTAAGTTTCTGAATTTGTTTCACTTTCCTATAGAGATTCCGGCTGAGCTTAAAAATACGTCCAATAGCTCAAGAATGGAAGGATTAAATGTATGCGTCACTAATGTCCGTTGTATGGATAAAAACGATTTGCTGAAAAATGCTATGCCACGTGCTTAACATTCTCGAATCTCAAACATTTATTTGACTAGAAGTATATGTTAAAGCCACTCCAAACAAATCACATTATACGGGGAGGGATATGACGTTTTTTTATCATGCCTAGATTGTGTCATTTTTAAAGGATTGATGCCATAAACAGTTGTTAAGTTTTAAGCCATAAACAATTTGGTTTATAAAATACACCCCAATGTTTGACGATACTCATAATCTCGTTCATACTCATAATCTGAAAACATAGGTTCGAGGCATGGACGGACAAACTCATGACGAGCATGTATTAAACCAAAAATCACTAACAAGCTAGAGCTGTTCGCAAAGTAGTTATTCACACAGAGAAGAGGTTCGTTGCGACAACCGATTTTTTTGCCAACCGAATGAATGATATTACATTCACCTCGAGTATTCTATCAGTACAACTGAATGTTAGTTTGTACTCTGTAATTTTTAGTTATTGGAACTTCACACTTGTTCAACGAAAAAAAAAACAAATTTTTTGTCTGAGGAAAAAACCGTTTGCTCACACAATTAAAGTACTTGAAATACGGATAAGGAGGGTCATAACGTGGAAAAACCGGAAAAGATGATGGATGATGGATTGTTACTAAAAAAAATGTGGTTAATCGATTGGCATACATACAATAATAATGCAATTATTATTACACAACCCTTTGTTGGTTATGGTCATCACTAATATTTGGCCACAACTTCAAAATGTTTGCAAAACTATTGCTTGCCACAATCACCAGTTGTGTCAACTATATGTGACGCGCAAAATAGAAAGGGACCTAAGGTTAAAAACCAGTTTTGTTCAGGAGAGCCATTTTAAAAATCAGGTCCATTTCTACTTGCGCTTAGAATCGTCGACTTCACTTTCATAAAACTCGCATGGGCATGGGATCGGTCTCATTCGATGTTCAGATGTTGTCCACATCAAAAAAAGAAAAAAAATGAAAATTTATTTTTTTTTACCCTTAGGTAAAAAACCGAAACTAAATTTTTCATGTAAAGCTTGATAAACATTGTCAGTTTAGTACAAGTTGCTTGAACATTTGTGTATGAAAAAGCTGTCTGTATGATGAGTGCCGCGTTTGTTGACAACCATGGTACTATAAAGAAGGTAGAGTTATGCTAACACCTGATTTTAAATTTTTTCTCGTAGTAATTAAGGTTGTCAATTTTCAAATTTGACAATGGCGTTTGTTGAAGTTTGTAAAGGAAAAAATTTGTATTCAACATGTATCCAACATTCACAGTTATCATCAAACATTCATTAAAATGTATTTTGGCATTCTCTTTCAAGTGACTTAACAATCTAGGGAACTATTTATATTGTTGTTGGGCTAATGACTATACCTTGTTTATTGTACCATGTTGCCAACCGATCAAAGGCGCAATATTGGAGTTATTTTAAAACAATGTTTAAAACATTTAACAATCGATAATGATAAATCGTTTTAGCACTACCCAAATGTATAAAAACCTAATCCAAGCAATAAGCTAAATCCCAAAGAAGAATGCAAAATAGGTTGCATCGACTTCTCTATATCCAAGTCAGTCATTTTCTCTCTGTTACTAGGTTAGTTAGATTTAGCGCAGATCTTATTAACATAACATCCGACGGAAAATTGTCCTATATTTTGTGTGCGGTGCGAAACTGTCTTGCACACAGACTACAGATTAGTTGCCACAACCAATTATTTTGCCGAAAAACTGTTGTTGCATATATCGCGAGTATTCTATCATTACAATCAGATGTTAATTGGTACACTGTAATATTGGTACAAGAGATGAAGTATACGAGAGTCCAAAAAAGTTTTTTTTGGATTTAATAATCCGCATATCAACTGTTTCTACGAAATGGTATAAACTAAAAAACTAAAATTTTCCTTTGAGCCAAAAAACTGCTTTCATACAGACTTGAAGCACTCTTAAACATGGTACGTTCATGTCGAGAAAAAAGTGTAGAAAATAAGGGATGATGGCTCTCGATGTGGAGTCTCTTTAGAGTTGGCAAGAGTGAGTTGTATTTTCGCGGGAAATTGTGTGAAGAAAACTTGAAAAGTAAGGTTTACAACAGTAGTTCTCATTCGTTTGGGGAGAGCCTGTCCTTATAGAGTTCAGTTTTACTTTCAACAATTGCAGCAAGGCTTTCTGACGAGGGTTGTCACGGACCCGAAATCATGATAAAAGTAGTGTGCAGCCACGAAAATCAATGTCACTTTGCCATTTTGTTAAAAACTTGTCTTCTATTTAAATATAGAAGCAAGAGGTCTTGAGCCGGTTTAATATAGAAGATTTTAACAGAAAAAAAACGTTGTTACTTTCGCATGATTTTGTTTCAGTTGCACTTTGTTAAACAAAATCGTGGGTTAAACAGGTGGGTTAAACAAAATCGATTACGCTTAAGCCAATGGCGCTTACAGTTTTCCTGGATTATCTCTTAAAGAAAAGTTTGCTTTTTAGTTTTTATAATAAGACAATAAACTTGCATTGGACTTAGGAATTACATTGGACATTGAAATTGCTCTTAAAAGTCTAAGAAATAGTTAACAATTTCCATTTTCTTTTATTTCTTACATACGAGTATTTTTCTTTGGCAAAAACAAAATTTTTTGGGATGCCAAATTTGACGCCCAATATTTTACTAACGGGCTTATAAAATGTTAATAAACTTAATATGAGACGCAATGGTCTAATGCAAGCTTATACAAAGTTCAACATTTCAAATCTTTATATATATAAAATTCTCGTGTCACAGTTTTAGTTACCGTACTCCTCCGAAACGGCTGGACCGATTTGTATGAAATTTTGTGTGCATATCGGGTAGGTCTGAGAATCGGCCAACATCTATTTTTCATGGACCCGATAGGTGGCGCTGTTGTCGAAATTTTAAATTTTAACGTTTTATATTATAAGGGTGCCTCCTAGAGGAGTCAAATGTATGACCGACCCTCAATATTTTTGCAATCTCAACAGTTTCCCAGAACATATCTACCCTCTATCTTTAACCCTTAGGGTGGTTCCCATACAATTTCATTTTTTTTATTAAGTTTTGGCGCGGGTGTGGATTTATATGGAAAATCTAAATGTATGGACCAGTTTAAGTGAAATTCAGAATGTATGTTTGTATGATGATTGGAAAAAATTTGTTGTTCACACGGCCAACAGTATGTGGATTGCTTTCGATGTGGCACGCTGAAAAATTTATTCGGTATTACTCCAAACAAAAAAAACGTTGTTTATCCCCTGGCCTTAAGATGGATTAATAAATATAATATGCCATTTGCCTTAAATGCATTGGAGTTGATGCATGTCCCAATTTATTTAAATCAAACACCTTGGGGAGATTGTTTACAGTCAATCCAAGACACACTGAGTGCTTTCATCTTCGACTCTTATTGGTTAATGTTACTGGCCCATTATCATTTCAAGATATACGTAAAGTGAATGGGCAACAGTATCCAACGTATAAAGATGCATGCCTTGCACTCGGCTTGCTAGAAGACGACAACCAGTGGGAATGTATGCTTGCTGAAGCTGCATTGAACTGTGCATCAATACAAATTCGTCTACTATTCGCTATAGTGTTGACTACATGCTTCCCAGCCCGAGCACAGATATTGTGGGATAATCACAAAGATTCAATGACTGATGACATATTACATCAACATCGCACACGGCGCAACGATCCAACGATAACATTCAGCGACGCTATGTACAATAAAGCATTGATTGCTATTGAGGATCTTTGCATTGTCATTGCCAACTTATCACTCAGTCATTTCGGTATGAATTCGCCACATCGAAATGCATCTGATTTAATGGACACTGAAATTAATCGTGAACTGCAGTACAATACTGCAGAAATGGCAGCGATTGTTACTCGCAATGTCCCACTAATGAATAAGGAACAACGAACCATTTATGACCGCATTATGCTCGCAGTTTCAACAGGACAAGGTGGGTTCTTCTTTTTGGATGCACCGGGTGGAACTGGCAAAACATTCCTTATTTCGCTAATTCTTGCTGAAATACGATCAAATAATGGCATCGCATTGGCCGTTGCATCATCGGGCATTGCGGCAACTTTATTGGATGGAGGCAGAACAGCTCATTCAGTATTTAAGCTGCCACTTAATATTCAAAATAACCCTGACGCAGTGTGCAACATTAAAAAACAATCGTCCATGGCCACCGTGCTGAAACAGTGCAAAATTATCATCTGGGATGAATGTACTATGGCACACAAACATTCGCTTGAGGCGTTAAACAGGACATTGAAAGATATTAAAAACAACGACAAACTATTTGGCGGCACTCTGTTGGTCCTTTCAGGCGATTTCAGACAAACACTTCCCGTCATTCCACGTTCAACATACGCTGATGAGATCAACGCTTGCTTAAAATCATCTCCATTGTGGCGTAATGTTGAAAAAGTACAGCTTAAAGTAAATATGCGCGTTCAAATGCTTCAAGATCCATCTGCTGAAACATTCTCAAAACAACTCTTAGATATCGGTGATGGAAAAGTTGCTACAGATGCAACTGGATACGTTCAATTACCGACCGATTTCTGCACAATCGCTGATTCACAAGATACTCTCATTGAACAAATATATTCCGATGTACACACACAGTACATAAATCATGAGTGGCTTGCAGAAAGAGCAATTTTAGCGACAAAAAATGTAGACGTTGACAATTTAAATCTGAAGATACAACAGTTGTTGCCAGGGAACTTGGTATTATACAAATCTATTGATACAGTTTGCGATGCCGGCGAAATTGTAAATTTTTCCACAGAGTTTTTGAACTCACTGGATTTGCCAGGCATGCCACCGCATAATTTACAATTGAAGGTTGGATCTCCGATTATCTTGCTTCGTTATTTGAACCCGCCACGTCTGTGCAACGGTACGCGATTAGTCATTCAAAAACTAATGAAAAACGTTATCGAAGCTAGCATTTTAAATGGCAAGTTCCGAGGTGAAAATATATTAATACCACGGGTTCCTATTATACCTACCAACAGATGTGCCAATTCAATTCAAGCGTATTCAGTTTCCGATTAGGTTGGCATTTGCAATGACCATCAACAAATCGCAAGGCCAAACGATGTCTATTTGTGGCTTAGATTTGAGCACACCATGTTTTTCACACGGACAATTATACGTGGCATGCTCTCGAGTGGGTAAACCATCCAGTTTGTTTGTGTTAGCTGAAGATAGGCTAACCAAAAATATTGTTCACGCTACAGCATTAAGAGATTGATATTGTCTGTTAGTGTTATTGTCGTCATTAATTAATGATATATAATTTTAAGGAATAAATTATAATAACTTAAAAATAATAATGTTTGGCGTTTGTTATTTTTATATTCCCTAATCGTTCACAGCGCTCCATGCCTATTTCGCGCATATACCACATCCTTATACACTTACAATAAGTTAGTTTTTTTTTTGTCTACACTAGAAACTACCTAGAAAGAATTTATATGGCAAAACAACGTTTGCCGGGTCAGCTAGTAAAACTATAAATTTGAAAAAATATCATTCCTTTTTTTTTAAATCGAAATCTCAAATGGCCCACTTTTTATACTAAATTTCGTTTGGTTATTATTAAAATTAAAATTGTTCATCTGGTAACTTTTTTTTAAAGCCAATCTAGAACAAGAGTTAGCGCGTTGGATTCAGCGTAGTTGATTCAGTTTTTGGCCTATCAATTGGTTATGTGTACAATACAATGATCACATTTATCATCTTGTGGTACGAACAACCGAATATCCATTAAAATTACAAACATTTGGTGATTGCAATAGGAAATGTTGTTTGCTACTGAATTTTTGTAGTTAAAACCGATTTTATGAGTGTGTTTGTTTTCCAATGTTATCTCCTTTTAGTACATGGCAATTTTCCCCAAATTTCTGTCATCAAAACTCAAAAAAAAACAGATTTGTCAAACTTGTCAAAATCGTATCTGTCCTTAATCCTCGTTTTCATTTTGTGGAACAGAAAGAAGTCGATGGGGGTGAAGTCGAAAGAGTATTGTTGATGCTGTAGCAATACGTAGGGTTGTTTATAAAATTTGACCGCGATAATTCTGGCCAATATTGTATCGAATCGGTATCGAAATTTGTTTAAGGGCCCAAACCCCTCTTTCAAATTAACAGCCTAATACACTTGTTGCCCATCGTAAGCAATCGCGGCACCCATCGGACCGACAGCTTTCTCATGCATAACTTATCATGGATTATACTAATTGCCGTTCCATAAGATTACTTTACGCCCTGTGCTACATCTCACACTTTCGTTCGGCGATCAGCGAGAAACATGTATTGGATTTTGTCCTCGAACTCCTCGTTACATACCTCTGCCGGGTGGTCTGAGCGATCCTTTTTTTAAAACCGATGTACGACCACGTATAAATTCGTTGAACCAATACCTTGCGGTTGTCATAGATGGTAAAATTGGATGCTCTCTATGACCACCCTCATAGAGAGCATCCAATTTTGCTTTCATTCCTTCTTGTTTCAGTCTAAAGGGTTTCAGTTGTTACCATTTCGATTTGTCAATATGCTCAGATGACTCCAAAACAAGTAACAAGTGAACTAATTACGTTTGTCCGTGCCGAAGCTTATATACCCTCCACTATGGAATTCGGTCCAATATCAACATTTTGTCAAGGGGCGTGGCACTAGCCTCTTTTCTACCAAGGTATGTCTCTTTTCATACCAACATCGTATATATATAGGGTGATCCAAGTAGAGATACTTTTTTCAATAGCCTCTTTTTGACAGATCTCGTGTGAGTCGTGTCATGCTGTCATGTTATTTTTGGTTAGTATTGGTTGGCATTTCAGCATTGAAAGACTTTCGCCTGAACAACGTTTACAAATCGTTCAACTTTATTACGAAAATTCACGATCTGTGAGGAATGTGATTCGTGCACATCGTTCAAGTTATGGTCAACATAATCGGCAAATTCTGGCTCAATGGGTATGTAAACAAGCAAAATTTGCATTTGGGACGAAGAGTAACCAGAAAAGGTTCAAGAGCTGCCACTTTGTGCTTTGGTGTGCTTTGTGGGCCGGTGGAATCATCGGTCCATATTTCTTCAAAAACGATGCCGGTGAGAACGTACCCGTCAATGGCGACCGTTATCGTGCCATGATAACCGACTATTTGATGCCTGAAATTGAAGCTCGTGATCTCGGCGACATTTGGTTTCAACAAGACGGCGATACTTCCCACACATCGCATCAATCAATTTATTGAGAGATAATTTCACGTTTTGGGTCGGTCGATTGGCCACCAAGATCGTGTGATATCACACCGTAAGACTTTTTCCTCGAACGAGTCATCGAAAATTGAACTCAACGGATGGACTATCTAAGACGAAGCCGCGGTCAATATTTGATACACATAATCTTCAAAAAATAAATGCCAAAGAATGTTCTTTCAAATGATAATAAAAAATCCCTATTCAATTTGAGTTTTCTGTGCTTTTTTCTTTAAAAAAGTAGGGAACCTCAAAATTAATCACCCTACTATATATCAACTAATATTGTCATAGCGGTATTAGCTCATATATAGTCGTTTTTAATTCACTGCCACTCCCACTTGTCGAATATTATCATAACATAGTACGAGTTTATAATAATTTCCTAGTCTTTGATTTTGGGCCACGGCTCACATTTTTCCAGGATGTGTTTCGATGCATGCCGAAATTATATTTTTTAAATATCATTGTTATATCTTTATTAGTTCATGATATAAAGTCTTTTTTTATATTCAGGGTTGTGTGGGCGGTACCAAGCTCTCTTGTCCAATTTTATTATTATATGGTCTATAATAATTCCCTTGTCTTTGGCTGTATCCTGTTAAAATTTTATTACGATTCTTCTATTAGTATGGCCATAAAAGCGGGTTTTCAAAGGGACGTGACACCGCCCACTTTTCCGCCGGGATCCATGCCGTTATAATTTGTTCCAAAAATCAGTCTCATATTTCAAAAAGTTCATATTGCGTTTTTTTAAGTTAAGAATGGCTGATGGTTGAGGTTGAGCCAGTCCTTTTAGGGAAATATTGTCACTTGAATGATTTGAACCATTTTTAATACATACCATCCTTTTAAGTCTAACAACACATGTTTCTGCAGAATTTCAGCCGCCTTGCTTAAGGAATACGACATGTAATTTGCAATCCTCCGACAGACAGATGTACATGGTCAGCTTATCTAAGAATTTGACGACGATTCAGAATATACAGGGTGATTCATTCACGACTGGACAAATTTCACCAAATTTTAAAACTGCAGCCATTTCGCCCCTTGCATTTTCAGGCATGGTCGTTCGCTAGGGAAATTTGTCCAGTCGTAAATTTATCGCACTGTATATACTTTAAATGGTCTCCGACCAGTATTTCGATGTTGCAAACGGAATGTTAAAGTCAATATACCCTCTATCCTATGGTGGAGGGTATAACAACTATATTTTTTATCATAATCACCTTTTAGTGGAGGGTATAAAAATAATCTGGGACCCTTTCGCCTTTAATTTTAGTACCCGTATGTACATATTGACTATCTATAAGTATAGCTGTGTTGACCAAGCGGGACGTTTTTTTTTTGGGCCACATAAGATACAAAGTCCAGCAGCAATGATATTTTTGAGGTACACGCAGAAAAAAGTATGACTGTGGGGACAATATTCGAAGAGGATCATACTATTGTTGGGTATTTGGTTGTGGCACAACAATATTATGATCCTCACAACAATAGTATGATTCATACACAACTACACTATGATCCACACAACCATATTATGAGTCACACTCAACCATAATACTACCCCCAAAACCATATTATGATACTCACAACCATATTATACTTCCAATACAACCATAGTATGATCCTTACAACAATAGTATGATCCTCACAACCATAGTATGATCCTCACAACTATAGTATGATTCAAACGCAATCCTTACAACCATAATATAATTCACTCAACCATACTATGATCCCCAAATTTATTATTTAGAATTGGGTTATGTCATTATTAAACATCAAAGATTCTTATTAAGCATTGTTAAAAATTAGTTCATAGCCAGATTTAAGGCAATGTTTCTATCGAACATTTTTTAAAGAAACAAAAATATATTCAAAGGCAGTCGAAAAGACTTTTAGTTGCAAGCAGTGGTGACTGCAGGGGGTGAATGCTTCTTTACCATCCGTAGACCCCAAGTGAACGTGAATAAACCATGACAATACAGTTGGCCAATAGCCAATTTTATTTTTATCTATCTAGAATTTCTATCGTTTTAACTTAAGTTTAAATGCCCTGAGGCCAGCCCATTTTACATTTGATTTTAATTATGAAATAAGTTCACTATTGAGTGAATAAAACATGATTAATGGCTATATACTTAAGTGTGGACAGATTCTAAATAAACGAGAACCAGTCGGCAGTAGAGTATTCCACCGAACAAGGTAAACACAATAGAAATCCCTTACACTGCCTTCCGATTGTTGTTCTTTTTTACTTATATAATCAACAACAACCTTTCACCGCATGTGTGTGTACACCAAAAAAACACACACATACATCCATGCATAGTCTTTAAAACCTGTTATGCTCATAGTCTCAACCTTACAGTATGATTGCCGTAATCATATTATTGTTAACGTAAATCTTTAACAACAATACTTTCGTCGGACCAACAATATTTATATGGCTGCTACAACCATATTTGCATTTCTAAATTTAGCAATAATAGTATAGTTACTTTTTAACAATAATAATATTGCCGCAATCATACTGTTGTCAAAATAAAATTCAGAAACAATACTATGATTGCGACGAACATGCTATTATTGTATTGTAGACAACATATTATTGTTGCCGTGACCATACTGCAATCATATCTTTTCTTTGCGTGTATTAAGTGAGACCCAACTAACAGAACTCCTTGTAACTATTGGTTTTCTTAATCTTAATCTACGTAATCTTACTTTTTACCTAGGTTCCTTTATTTCTTTTAAGGCAAACTTTGTTTTCGAAAAAAGCTTATTACCATAAGCCATTATCATGCAACATTTCAGAAACCTAGGTTAATTCGTTTGTCTGCTATCGTACTTTTAAAGGAAACACGGAAGGACGAACATGGCTAGATCATCTTAACATTTTATGACGATCAAGAATATATAAGTATTACGTGTGATCAATCTAGAGGTATTTTTTCAATAGGGTTTTTTCACTGATAACGGGTGTAGTTTGTTAACTTTATTTCTTTTACTCGTAACAGTATTGTTTGTCATTTGATCATGGAAAAACTTACACTCAAACAACGTCTCCAAATTGTTCAACTGGATTATGGAAATGAGAAGATTCCATAACATTTTGTGCAGTAATGACGCCCATTTCTGGCTTAACGGCAACGTCAATAAACCACATTGCCGTATTTGGGCTGAAAAGCTACCAGAAGAGGTTCCAGAGGTGTCATTACACCCAGAGGTGTCATTACACCCAGAGGTGTCATTACACCCAGAGGTGTCATTACACCCAGAGGTGTCATTACACCCAGAGGTGTCATTACACCCAGAGGTGTCATTACACCCAGAGGTGTCATTACACCCAGAGGTGTCATTACACCCAGAGGTGTCATTACACCCAGAGGTGTCATTACACCCAGAGGTGTCATTACACCCAGAGGTGTCATTACACCCACAGTTAGGTGCGGTTTATGGGCTTGGGGAATCATCTGTCAATATATTTTTTTAAAAATGATATTAATCGAAACGTAACCGTGAATGGAACTCGCTATCGCGCAACGATATCGGACTTTTTTTATTTGAAATCAATGCCCGTAATCTTCACAAAATTTAATTTCAACAGGACGGTGCCACTTGCCATGCAGCTGCTCAAACAATGCATCTATTGAGAGGTCATTTCGAAGAGCAGCCAATTTCACGTTGTGTGCCGGTGAGTTGGCCGCTTAGATCATGTTAGATCGTGTTAGATATCACACCTTTAAACATTTTTCTTTGGGGTTACGTAAAGTCCAAAGTCTATGCTGACAAACCAGCTACGAGCCAGGTTTTGGAATCCAACATTACGCATATCACTAACGCCATACAGGTCGAAATGCTTGAACGAATTACCCAAAATTTGACCCTCAGAATGTACACCCTGAGGCGTAGTTGCGTCCAACATTTGAAGGAAATTGTATTTAAAAATAAATGGCAAAAAATGTATTTTCGAATTACCAATAAAGATTCCAAACTTGATTTGAATTTTTGTAATTTTTTATATTGAATAAAAAACTCTAATTTGATAACCCAATATATCTTATGGGGTCTCCGATCAATATTTCGTGGTGTTGCAAAGGGAATGAAAAATTTAATATATCATCCACCCTTCGAGCATAAAATAAGCAATATCCCAGCACAAGGGAAATAAAATTGTCCATGGATTTCCCGCAGGAAAAATACGGGGATGCAAGCCCTAATACTACCATATAAGTGTTTGTTGTATTTCTGTGCCATTTTCTGTTCAATGTCAGCAAACAACAACATCCAGTTCTTGACTCCCAATCTCAAACCTTCCTTTCGCCTGTGTGCCTACATATTTCAATACAAGGTCTGGTCTGGTGTCGCTGTGTAAAAAATTGTACGATCTGGGACCATTCTGTCTGTGGTTGTTATCCCAAAAAATCGAATATTTACTTCTACTTTTGAAATGATTTTATGTTTTTATGACATTTATGTTTCTCGGAATTCTTTTCGCTTGTTATTTGCTGAGGGTTTTCGTAAGTATTTGATTTTGATTTTTAGGTGTGTATGCTCTCCTTTTCACAATTTCTTTAAGTGCAATTTTATATTATACTCGGATGTTTGACTTTTATGTTGTTTGTTGCCCCCATTGTTCGTTGGTCTAAGCATTTATTTTAATGTGTCGTCGGAAATGACCATGAATTTGGTATTTGTAGAGGGTGGACAAAGATTGGTTGAAAAAGGTGATGAAAACGAAAGAAATCATAACTTTAATCATGAATGTCACAACAAGTTATAAAGGAATCAGAAAGAAGTCATAATGTCCTGTCAGTAGAAATTAAAGATTACGCACACTGTCGTTTTGTTGAGTTTTAATCATCATTGACATCTGTCTAAGAAAATGTTTTGAAACAAATTACACCGGAAATTTCAATATATATGTAGAATGTTGTAATTTCTAAGAAAGCATATAAGGAACTTGCTGGTTTTACAACAGCAACTTACACTCCCAATTTAAAATGAAGTGCTTAAGTAAAGGCATTACAATTGTAATTTACAAATACTTTTCGAAACCATTGCAACCTTACCCCCAAATACACTTAAATCCTTAATAATTCTAAACAATGCTATTGACATCTTTTATCATTTAATTAATCCGTATATCGATATCATGAAAACATTTCCTAGCATCGTTAACATTTATGAATCTACGCACAATAATTTTTTTAGCTTTTCATTGTGGTTTAATTTGTATACAGCGACTAACAAGCTCCAAACTCTTTGTCTTGAGAAAAATAAGTGTCATAAAACCCTATAGCCATAACTGGAAGTTATAGAGAATTAATCTATTGCCTTACAATACCTATTATAATTTTACCTACTATTACGTAACCAACAACTTTACCTAACATTACTTATTACAGCGCTTTTACACGAAGAGAAAAGATATGGTTAGTGTATGGTCACGGCAACAATAGTATGGTCGCTGCAGTAAAAGTATGGTCGTCGCAACCATAGTATTGTTTTTTGAATTTCATTTTGACAAAGTATGATTGCGGCAATATTAATATTGTTAAAATGAAAAAATAGTATTGTTGCCAAATTTAAAACTGAAATTATGGTTGTAGCAACAAAATAAATATGGTTTGTGGGACAAAAGTATTGTTTTCATGGGTTTTACGTTAACAATAACATGATTACGGCAATCATACCGGAAAAACCTTAATTTGTTTTTAATTTGACAATGTTATTTTTAAGAATCTTACCCAATAATAGTAATTATAATTAAATTTTTTCAAAACAACTACGGATTAGTATAACTAAAATAATATTACTCATACTATTACATACTTACATAATAAAATTCTTTATTATTGAATTACAACGTAATCCAGTCTTTACAAAATTTTTTGGGGATTATAGTATGGTTGTGCGTTAGTCATACTATGGTTGTGAGGATCATGCTATGGTTGTACGCTAAACACACTATGGTTATGAGGATCATAATATGGTTGTGGGGATCATTGTATGGTTGAATGTGAATAATAATATGGTTGTGGGGATCGTAGTATGGTTGTGTGTGAATAATTCTATTGTTGTGAGGACCATAATATTGTTTAGGGGATCATAGAATGGTTGTGTGTGAACCATACTTTTGTTGTGATGATCATAATATTGTTGTACCACAACCATTTAACCAACAATAGTATGGTGCTCTTCGAATATTGTTACCCCAACCGTACTTTTTTTCTGCGTGTACCTAAAAGAAATGTTTTCCCGAAATGAGACAACTACCTAGCCTACTGTACGCCAGTATGGGCAAAAATTTAATGAGACTGACATGCTAGAGGACAACACTCATCGTCCCCGCCGTCGTACGGTGCGCTCGGACTGAATGTAGCTGATTAAGATGAGATTGTGCGAAGCAGTCTTTTGCCATCAGACTTGTTATTGACCTTAACATTTCACCCACCAACCGATAAAATTTTTTTACAAAGAACTCATATTACTCGCTTACAGGCTCAACAACTTAAGGTAATGGCTGACCATTAGCTTAGTTATTGCTTCTAAGGTAGGGCTTTAAGCATCCCGAAATAAAGAGTTATTTTTATCGACAATATTTTATTCAGACTATGATATCGGCGCGTGTGTTACAAGCAGAAGTTCTGCAATTTGGGGATCAGAAAATTAACACATTATCGCCGAAAAGCTTATAAATCCTCAGAGAGTGACAATTTAAAATAGGAGTTTAAGAGGTGGCATCCTTGCACAATCTTTAAAATTATGCTGCTGGAAAACCATTTTGATGGCGACTATCTTTTCCATGCCAAGTTCGGCAATTGCGTTATCAGCAGTCTCGGCGGTGCCTATTGACAATCTCGGAGCAAGTAGGTTTTTACCTCATAAATGTAGGCCACTGTACGAGTAAGAAATTAAACTCTATTTCATGTTAACGATTATCTATAAAATCCATTATTCGATCAGAGCCGGCGTCAAGCAGTAGGTCCTGGTGAATGAAATACATCTTTTAAAAAAAAGTTCGAAATGGAAATTCGTTTTCTGTGCTTTTCTTTGAGGAAAGCAAACAAAACATTTTTTGCTCCTACTGTCCTAGCATACTTTTTATGTTAAATGATGACGCCTAGTGTTCTCTTGATCATATAGTGCACATGCTTCAGAATAGCAGTGTCTCTTAGTGGGCGGAGGGAGCATCCTTTAATTAAAACGAGTAAAAACGTCGTTACGTTCGGCCAGGCTGAACCTCACCTTCCCAACGCTACTAAAGCGCAAATAAAATGGTCCGTTCACATGCATCCGTCCATTACCTCAGTGAAAACTTTAATCTTACTCTATATTTGGATTTCTAGCAGCATTTGCTTTAAGTTGTATACCCATAGGTCCATTTGACTATTTATTGTTCGTTTTGACCATGAGAGACGTTTTTAGGCCATTTGAGTCAAACGTCCAACAACTGTGCTCTTTTTGAGGTATTTGGTACGTCCCAACTAACAGTACCATTGTATGCTCACAAAAATGTATAATTTCTTAAGGAAATACTCGAAAAAAGAGAAAAAGGTTACCGAGGTACCTTTTACACCTTAAAGGGAAACTTTTTCCCTGGGTCGATATCGCCCATTTACACACGCAGAAAGAAAGTATGGTTGGGGTGACAATATTCGAAGAGGATCATACTATTGTTGGGTATATGGTTGTGGTACAACAATATTATGATCCTCAAAACAATAGTATATTTCACACATAACCATAGTATGATCACCACAATCATAGTATGATTCACACTCAACCATACTATGATCTCCACAAAAATACTATGATCCTCACAACAATAGTATGATTCACACTCAACCATACTTTCATCTTCACAACCATATTTTGATCCTCACAACCATAGTATGTTTCTCATACAAACATAGTATGATCTTCACAACCATAGTATGATTCACACGCGAACATTTCATTCATGAAACAAAAATATATATTCCAACGGCAGTTGAAAATACTTTTAGTTCCCAGCTGGGGTGAATGCTACTTCACCATCCGTAGACCCCACACGCAGAAAAAAAGTATGGTTGTGGTGACAATATTCGAAGAGGATCATACTATTGTTGGCTATATGGTTGTGCCACAACAATATTATGATCCTCACAACAATAGTATTATTCACACATAACCATACTATGATCCCCACAAACATAGTATGATTCACACTGAACCATACTATGATCTCCACAACCATACAATGATCATCACAACAATAGTATGATTCACACTCAACCATACTATTATCTTCACAACCATATTATGATCCTCACAACCATAGTATGTTTCTCATACAACCATAGTATGATCCTCACAAACATAGTATGATTCGCACGCAACCATACTATGATCCCCACAATCATAGTATGATTCACACTCAACCATACTATGATCCCCAAAATTATTTATTAGGATTGGGTAATGTTGTTATTCAAAAATAGAGATTTTTATCAAGCAAGTTATTATAAATTGCATTACTATTAGATCATAGCCAATTTTGAGGCCACGTTTTTATTGAACATTTCATTCAAGAAACCAAAATATATATTCCAACGGTCAAAAATACTTTTAGTTGCCAGCAGAGGTGAATGCTACTTCACCATCCGTAGACACCAAGTAACAAATGTGATTAAACCATGATCAATGGCTATATACTTAAGTACAGGCAGATTTTAAATAAACGAGAACCAGTCGGTATTAGAGTATTTTACCGAACAAAGTAAACACAATAAAAACCCCTCGAACTACCTTCCGATTGTTATTTTTTAATGGACAGCAACCATTCACTGTATCGTGTGTATGTGTTTTTTTTTGTATATCAAAAAAACATACGCACACACATACATGTATTCTCTACAAAACCTGTTTTGTTATGTTCATAGTCACAACCATACTGTATGATTGCCGTAATCATATTTTTGTTAACGTAAATTTTAAAAAACAATACTTTTGTTGCACTAACCATGTTTATATGGTTGCTACAACCATATTTTCATTTCTAAATTTGGCAATAATACTATTGTTACATTTCAACAATAGCAATATTGTCGCAATCATACTATTGTCAAAATGAAATTCAAAAAAACAATGCTATGGTTGCGACGATCATGCTTTTATTGGAGAGAACATATTATTGTTGCGGTGACCATAGTGTAACCATATCTTTTCTCTGCGTGCAAGAAACGAATGTGATTAAACCGTGGTCAATGGCTATATACCTTAGTGCAGGCAGATTTTAAATAAACGAGAACCAATCGGCAGTAGAGTATTTCACCGAATAAAGTAAACACAACAAAAATCTCTCGAACTACTTTCCGATTGTTGTTGTTTGTTTTAATGGACAACAACCATTCACTGTATTGTGTGTATGTGTTTTTTTTTTGTATATCAAAAAAACATACGCACACAAATGCATGAATGCTTTATAAAACCTGTTTTGTTATGTTCATAGTCGCAACCATACTGTATGATTGTCGTAATAATATTATTGTTACCGGAAATTTTCAACAATACTTTTGTAGAAACACCCATGTTTATATGGTTTCTACAACCATATTTTCATTTCTAAAATTTGGCAATAATACTACATTGTTACATTTCAACAATAGTAATATTGTCGCAATCATACTGTTGTCAAAATGAAATTCATAAAACAATACTATGGTTGCGACGAACATGCTTTTATTGTAGAGAACATTCTATTGTTGCGGTGATCATAGTGTAACCATATATTTTCTCTGCGTGCAATACCACAAAGATATTAAATATAAGACATTTTTATGTAAAACTTCAGGATTTTATGTTGACAGACTGACGGGCGGACATGTCTAGTAAATACATGTACAAGTACTTTATAGGGTCTCCGATCAATATTTCGTGTTGTTGCAAACGGAAAGACAAATTTAATATACACTTCGGTGGTGGGTATAAAAATTACAAATTAATCACTATCCTGACAATGAATCAACTTTAAGCAGGATAAAGGGAAGACATTTTCGGAGTTTTCTTTCGGTTTTCTGTTTTCAGTCGAATCCAATGTCCCAACAACTTTGAAACTTTTGAAATTATGCTTGTATGGGGTACTGGGGTCAGGAAAATTTTTCAAATGTTGGGCATTGCCCATCCATCCTCTGCAGCTTTGTTAGCCTTTTATTGATTATGTCTGCATGTTTAAACTCGCCTTTTTACACTTTCTGCACTTTTTTGGTTGTAAGTTGCAAAACAATACTAGTTAGCGCAAACGTTAGGGATTGCAGTTAAAGTTTTGAATCTGTTCCTGATTAATCAATACCCACAGCACCACAATGAGATAAAACCCAAAAAATAGTTATAGGGTGATTTTAGTAGGAAGTTCCACAATAGGCATGGCAACGCTTTTATCTTCATGGGTACTTAAAACATGTACTTAACATTTTAGCGGAATGCTTGATTTAAGTTTGTACTTTTAACGAAACATTCCTTTCATTATTGATAGATATTCCTTTATTTCTTCTTAAAAATTTGGTAATCTTTTTCCTTCATATGTTTTATGAAAAGAACCTTATGTTGTATGAAAAGAAGTCGTAAAAATTTAATTCGTAATTTTTAGGATTGTTTTTGTATACATTTTCTAATTTTCGTAGAAATTTATAATAAAGTTATTCGTAATTTTTAAGAACATGTTTTCGGATTGTGCATACATGAAAGAGTAATTCTCATTCATTTAAATGAAACTACTGTATAGGTCATTTGAATTGTGGCCAAGGTTATTGTGGCACAAGACTGCTGAAGAAAAACCCTGGCGAACTTAGAAACAGTTCTATAGTCTACCATTGAACCATAATAGCCAACACATTTTAGGTTATGGGTGAGATTAGAGATGGTCATAAGTCAAGCTTAACCAAAAAGCGTACGGTTTTTTTTTATATATTTTTTTGAAAAGCAACAACAAAAATGTCATACCTTCACTTAATTGTAAATAAAAGCAGAACGCGTTAATCGATTTCTATGATCTATGTCGCATTTTGTTTATAGGTTATGTGACTTTACGTGAAAGTTATAAGACTTTACACGTTTTTCCGTTTGGGATTTATATGTTTTAAAAAAAAAAAAAATTTTTTTCGCAAAATTTTCTTCATAAATTTATTTCTAATTGCAAAAATGTTGATTTGGTAGAGAAACAGTATATTAATGGATTAAAGAAAATGTAATTATTAATTTTCCTCAATTTATTTCAGCAAAATCGAACTAGTCGTTCTCGAGTTATGTCAAACTACGTTTTTGCCAACATTTTACAACCAAGCGAAAAAACATCAAGATAAGGAAAAAATGTAAAAGGTCATAAATAAAAACTGGCACATATGAACGCAAAACCCTTTGAGGGTTTTAATATGCTGACCTAGTACCATCACCCTGACTTGGAATTTCTCACCCCCCAGATTGGCTGTTGTACTGTGTAATTGGTCGTAAATTATAAAAAAAACGTTATGAAGAAATTCCATGTTTTTTGTCAAATATTTTCATATACTCGTAGTATATGAAAAGTTGTCATAAAAAATATGAAACAATTTATAAAAAATATATAACATGCTATATAAAATATAAAAATACTTCTACAGGGTGGGCCAAATGTTACCATGGAGTTTAAAAATTTTATAACTTTTTCGTTTATATATATTTTTCATTTTATATAAATAACACTTAGAGAAAAAATAATGCAGAGATTCAAAACTGAACAAAGAACCAGAACAATAGAATTTTATTATTTATATCAGCGATAAATTATTTTAACGTAAACGCGTTAGGGATGAAGCTCATTTTCATTTGAATGGCTTTGTTAATAAGCAGAACTGTAAGTTTTGGGGTTCTGAAAATCCAAGACCCATTCATCAATGCCAATTTTACCTGATTAGGTGTACAGTATGGTGTGGGATCATATCTGCAAATATCATTGGGCATACTTCTTCGAGAATGAAGATGGAAGTGCTGTAACCGTAAATGGTGAACGGTATCGGTTATGATAGAAAAATTTTGACGTCCTGCTTTGAAGACAGACCTGAGATGAGGTTTCAGCTGAACGGAGTTATAAGTACTGTTCCCACTGTCCAAGACACAATGGCACTTTTATGTCAAATTTTTGGAGAGCGAATAATTTCCAGAAATTCAGAAATTATTTGGCAAAATATTTTCTTTGGGTATTTTCTTTGGGGTTTTTTGAAGGAGCGAGTATAAGTGAACAAGCCCGAGACAATCCTTCAACTCAAGACAAACATTGTTGCAGAAATTCGAACGTTTCTGTCACAAATTTTGAAAGATGTTATGGAAAATGATTTAAAATGAGCCGATCATTGCGAAGCTAAAAAAGGGGGTCATTTAAGTGATACATACTACTATTTTTCATACTTAGCGCAAACAAATTTTAATTTCATTTTTTGGAAAGGTTATTAAAATTTTTAACGAAAGGGTAACTTTTGGCCCACGCTGTATAGGTATTATGTTTTTTGAAAAATATGAAAGAAATTCTCAATTTCGAATTTTTTTTTTGTTATTTATTTGATATTTCTTATAAAGTTTTTTTTGCTGAAAAAATATGACAATTTTCCTAATTTTTTTGGAAATATTTCTTGATTTTCATCAGAATATATTTTTTTCAGTGTGGATTTGCATGAGGATATTAGAATGGTCGTGTCATTCACTCTTTACACAATCGTACTAAAAAGTCATGAACGCTAACGACCCTTTTGTTAAAGCGAATTTAATGTATTAGGGAAATTTATTTTTTTGAGGATTTGCTAAACGGTGGATAGTATATAAGATGCGTTCTGGCTAAACTTAACGCGTTTTAACTTGTTAATACTCGTATATTTTTTTTTTTTGGAATCATGCCAAAAAGTAAGTATTTTTGGCACAAGTATTTTGTAGTCGACTTATCCTCTTCACTTTCGCAACATTTTAGTATATGCTATTCGTTATGCCTTGGTAGAATAGTTACCGCTCTTTATAGCTCTTTAATGAAGTTTTAAAAAATATGTCGTAAGTGCAATACGAATTGATTGATTTTTATCCATTTTATTTGGGCAGTGTGCTGCGACAAGTGCAAAAAAAATTCCATAGATTTGAAAATGATAAACTTTTCTACATTTCGCCTCCAGATGGACAAGGAAACATTTTCATTGTGATACTAGTTCGAACAATTTCTCATACAACAGTTGTTCCCTGCCCTAGTTTATGATTTGCCAAATCATTCGACAAATGTGACAGCGAATAGAGAAAGGGACCTAAGGGTACAAAAAAACAATTTTCATTTTTTTTCTTTTTTTGATGTGGACAACATCTGTGCATCGAATGAGACCGATCCCATGCCCCAAAAGTGTTCCCTCCCAGAGATATGCGCGTTTTATGAAAGTGAAGTCGACGATTCTAAGCGCAAATAGAAAGGGACCTAATCTTTAAAATGGCACTCTTGAACAAAACTTTTCATCAACTTTTCACTTTTTTTATTGATGTGGACAACATCTGAGCATTGAATGAGACCGAACCCAAAAGTGTTCCCTCCCAGAGATATGCGCGTTTTATGAAAGTGAAGTCGACGATTCTAAGCGCAAATAGAAAGGGACCTAATCTTTAAAATGGCTTTCCTGAACAAAACAGGTTTTGAACCTTAGGTCCCTTTCTCTATGCGCTGTCACATATGTTTTTTTTTCCTTTTGATGGAGTGTCAATAAGGTAGATTTAATTTTCACCTGCACACACAATGAAATCAAAAAATTTTAGAGAAGAAAGCCTATAATGTCCACTCAACGTGTCTAGTTTGTTTTTGCTTTTCAGCAAAGTGGACTAATCTTAAGAGAATTCCCCTTTTGTTCCTTGATGTGATGTAAGGTTATAAAAATGTACGAATATGTGTGTCAGACACTTCAAAACTGCATGAAATGGTGACTTTGTAAAAATATTGAAGATAGTTTAAAAGAATACGTTTTCAAACTTAAAATTGGCTCAAGGCTGTTTTGGTAAGGTGACAATTGATTATATATGTCGCACACATACACATGGTCAGATAGATTACGAGTAAATGTCTTGGTCAAATAAAACAATTTGTCTTAATATTTCATGACATGCCGACGAAGGAAAGACTTCAAAGTTCATTAAGCTGAGTAAATTACAACAAAGCATTCTAATTGACATACAGACTGGTCAATCTCTCAATGGTCACATCATTCGCATTGACAGGTCATCCTCAATCCTGTGTGATACTAGGTGGGTGGACCTGAGGAACGATGTGAATGGGACAAGCCATATTTTTAAATCTGTTACCACTTCCAGACATACCCTTAAAATGTGAAACGTTTTTTAATTCTTATTTGCGAGTATATTTTCATTTTTATGCATTCTATTTCTTCTATACTTAAAGATGGTAGTTTGAATAATTTTATCTAAGCTGTATAAGTAGTATACTGTAATTAGCTTAATAGGACTAATGGTAATTAATTACAGATAGGTAAATTAAAATTTATAAAATAAATAAATTAGAGCGCACAAGAGACCGATATACTGGCGTAGGTGTTTGCGTTGTGGCATGGAGCATCACACGACAGCGCACTGTGGTCCAGAATCAATTTGCATTAGCCAAAAGTCTACAAATTCTGAAGTAGTTAACATTTTTGCTAAAAGGGCGATTGTAGTCAAGGACTCAAGGATTATTTTGAGTTATTGAGATTCATAATCGAGTAATCGACTTTGCTGGTCCAAAGGCAAATTTTTTTTAGCAATCGATTATTTTTAAGTAGTACATTTATTACGGGGTGTTTTGGTGCATAGCACCGGCAAAAAAACTCCAAGTTGGATAAAATTTAGAAATGGCAGAAAGAAAATTTACTCATCATTCACGTACTTATGTTGTTGAAAAAGTTAAACAATTCGCGCTTTTTGACTAAATAAAACGAGTTTAAATGCACCCTACTTCCAGGCGGGCAAAATATACCCGCCAAAAATATGGAACCCATTAAACTTTTCCAAATGGTACTGCATCCCTTTAAGTCTTCTTCAGGAATACATTTATGCTAATCCATTGTCATATTTTTCAAAATCGATAATTTTTAAAGTAGTTTGTACAAACAAAATATTACTGGTAAAAAAATGTGGACATTTGAAAAAGGCAATATTTCCTAAAATGTTTGAGATACTCGTGCATTTCGACAAAGTTAAAAAATTAAATAGAACTTTTTCAATTTTCAAATGTGAAAATCTGTTATACGAGAAACAAAACATTTTTTGTTTTTTAAAAAAGTTTACACGCAAAAATGAAAAAAAAACACAATTTTCTTTTTAAATCGCAAAATCAAAAAAGTAGTACTCTTTGAACTGATTTCTGAAATATACCTGATAACCCGATTTTGAATTACAATAGCTCCTTTGCTACAATCGTCCTTTTTACATAACTCGAAAATGTTGACTAGGTCAATAGTTATAAGTAGAATGTTGGCGGATTAAAAGTGATTCTGGAACACTGTTCAGCGCCCATTCAGCAGCTTCAAATATTCTCCTGACTAGAACTTTTCAACCGTTGATCAACCGTTCAACCGTTGATCGACACGGCTTCTACGGCTTCTCTATCCAATGATTAATATTTTTATGACTCTGAGACATAATGGAGGTTCAATATCGTCTATGTGTCGAATTACCTAATTTGTTATTCCTTGAATTGTTCTTGGCTTATTGACGTACACTCGTTTTTTTTTTAAATATCCCCAAAGAAAGAAGTCCAACGCTGTCACGCAAAAGAGATATTATTTCGTTGGCTGTGTGGCAAGTGGCACCATCCTGTTGAAACAACATATTGTCCTGGTCCATATCCAAAATTCCTGGCCACAAGAAGTCCATTATCATCTCGCGATAGTGAACACCATTCACTGTAACTGACTGGCCGACCTCATTTTCGAAGAAGTATGGCCCGAAGACGCCGTCTGCGCATAAGCCGCACTAAGCCGTCACTCCTTGTGGATGCATCGGCTTTACAACAATCATTTGTGGATTCTCATTTGCCCAAATACGGCATTTCTGCATGGTAACGAATCCACTGAGATGAAAGTTTGCCTTGTCGCTGAAGTTGATTTTTTTTGAAAAATCACGAATTGCAATTTGATTTGAAAGCCAATTTTTGTAAAAGGCTTCAACAATCTTAACGCGCTCCTCAATTGTGTACGTCTCCACCAAACACTAAACCAAAGAAATGTCAAATTAAGTTGACGTGCAGGTGTGACTCACAATTAGCATCGTGCAATTTGGTTGGGCTACCCTTTATTTTAGATATGCAAAAACCAAAAGTGGGCGGAATAGTATATTTGTATGGGAGGTACCAGAATAGGGCGTGTCAGTCACTTTACTCATGCCATCTTACAAAGCCGTTATACAGGTATCACGATGTTTACTATTTAAGCAAATGGCATGTACTAATTTGCAAGTTAACTGGGTTCTAATCTGCTTTGCAACATGATAATTTGTGTGAGAGGTCCGAGAAGGGGCGTACGTGGAATCGACTTTTTTGTCAACAAATTTACATTATAGCTTTATTTATATATATTGATAAAAGTTAGATCGTAAGAATAATTTTAAAGATATTGTGCGAAAAGCAAAAGTGGGCGGAATGGTTCATTTTCAATGAACTACCATTTTCGTACATGTATACAAAGGCATATAGAAATATTGAGGACTACAAATCTTAAATAGTTTTCAAGCATTGGGTGGCAAATTATTTAGGCTCGAATCCGTGAGTGAGTTGTACCAGGGGAAAAATCCAATTTTTTGTCATCCTATTGATAAAAGAGGTCTATTCTTAAGCAATGGTTTCTAGCACGGTGGCTTCTAGCAGGTTTAAAGATATTACGTGTCGCCAATTTATCATTCATTGGCGAAATGATAAATATTTGTCGGAGGCACCAGAAGGTGTGTGGCATTATTGACCATTTTTAGTTCTATAAAGAGTATAAGAAAAATAGTACGACATAATATATTTAAAAGCGATTGGGAAATGCATTCGAAAGACATCCTTACCCTCACTGAGGAACAGACGGACATGGTTCAATCAATTTATAAATTTTTTTGATGCTCTACATTTAAAAGTCACATTAAATGGTGTATAGGGTTGTTATATATATTTCTGGCAAAGGCAACAATAAGTGTTGCCTGGCGCCTTCTTACATTTCCATTGGAAAGTTTGACATTTTTTAGCGTAAACGTACCCAGAAAGTTTTAACGTACGACCATCATATGTGTTGTGTACAGTGACTTGAAAAAATCAATTTGGCAAAAAAAAAATGGATTTAACTCGTGAACATTTTTGTGCGATCACTTGTCACAAGTTTCGACTTAGACTATCACAAAGAGAGCACATCGATGAACTTAAATCTATGTATGGCGATGAAGCACCATCCTATAGCACCGTTAAAAACTAGTTTAATGAAATAAAAAACGACCGTTGTGCCAGAGAACATTGATGCCGTGCGTGAACTGATAATGAAAGATCGTCATGTGACATACCGTGAGATAGAGGCATCCTTGGACATTTCTTCAACCAGCATACATTCGATATTGCATAAACACCTGGCCGTAAAAAAGGTTTGTTCTCGATGGATCCCGCACAATTTAACAATCGCTCAAAAAAAGGCTCGTTTCGATTGGTTTAAAGAAATTTTGAAAAAACACGATCGCGGTGCTTCTAATAACTGAAAAGTGACGAATCATGGATCTATGCGTATGCGCCCGAAATAAAACAGCAATCGACCGTGTGGGTTTTCGAAGACGAGCCAAATTCAACGAAAGTTGTTCAGGGAAGAAGCACTTCGAAGCAAATGGTCGCCTGTTTCTTCGGCAAAACTGGTCATGTGGCGACTGTTCCGCTTAAGCAACGTAGGAGGTCAATTCTGAGTGGAACACCACAATTTGCTTGCCTGAAGTCTTCGGAAAAACTCGAAAAACGAACAAGAGAAGACGAATCATTGGCCACCTTGACAATGAGAGCTCTCTCCCATCAGCTCAAACCAGCTCCTTTTTGACAGGCCAAAACGTCGAATTAGTGGGTCATTGGCCGTACAGCGCTGACTTGGCACCCAATGACTTTTTTTTATTCCCTCACATCAAGAAAAAAATGCGTGGTCAACGGTTTTCGTCGCCAAAAGATACTGTTGTTGTCAAAAACCATGTTTTGGAGGTGTCTCAATCGGAGTGGAAATAGTGTATAAATCATGCTGTAGAATACTTTGAAAAACAATAAAACCATTTTTGATGTTAAATATTTGCATTTTCATTATTAGCCCAGATATACTCTTGTATAGCAGTCCTCGTATTTATACTAAGTCGGGCGTGGGTAAAACAATTTACCAATTTTAAAATAAGGTTTTTGTTGTAATCGAAATGGTGTAATTTTCTAATTCGATTTTATCAAAAATACGTTTGTAATCACATTACATAGATTACCTGTGTCAAATTTCAGTTTCTACAATCATTCCTTCTAGTTTTGACAGCTTCACAGAAGTGCATGATCAATATCCCTCGGCCAAAATTCTATGACTTTAAATCTAGTAAATATTTTTGAATTCTATAAAAAGGACAATTGTAGCAAAGGACTGATCTATTAAAATTCGGGATATTGGGTATATTTTAGAAATTAGTCCGACTTATCGTATTTTTCGATTCTAAAGAAAAGTAAAATATTTTAGCTTTTAGTTTTTTTTTACATAATTTCTAAATAATTTTTCATAAAATGGGCACAAAAATTTTTTTTTTCTTATTGCCGATTTTTACTTTTCTCAGGTTTGGAAATTTTAAAAAGTAAGATAAGTGTTTTCGAATAAGATTAATGTAAGATTAATGTCGAAGTGTATCTCATACATTTTAAGAGCTATTGCACTGTTTTTTATTTTTTAATTATCAAGTCTGGTTTCTTAGCTTTTGTACCAAATTTACTTTGGTTGTAGTAACTTTTTTTAAAATTATCTAATTTGAAAAAATATGACTTTTGACCAACATAACTTGTTTTCGTTAAAAACCTTTACATTTTTCTGGACTAATAATGAAAATGCGAATAATTATCATCTAAAATGGTTTTATTGTTTTTCAAAGCATTCTCCAGCATGAATTATGCACATTTGCATGCGCTCAAACTAATTGTCAAAGCACTTTTTCAACTCCGAGTGGTTTTTGAACGCTTCAACAGCGTCTTCTGGCGACGAAAATCGTTGACCACGCATTTTTTCTTGATCTGCGGAAATAAAAAGAAGTCATTGGGTGCCAAGTCAGGGCTGTACGGCGGATGACCCATCAATTCGACGTTTTGGCCCGTCAAAAAAGCGCTGTTTTGAGCCGATGTGTGAGAGCTCGCATTGTCATGGTGCACTATGATTCGTCTTCTCTTGTTCGTTTTTCGAATTTCTCCGAAGACGTCAGGAAAAAAATGTGGTGTACCACTCAGAATTGACCGTCTTACATTGCTCAAGCGGAACAGTCGCCACATAACCAGTTTTGCCGAAGAAACAGGCGACCATTTGCTTCGAAGTGCTTCTTCCACGAACAACTTTCGTTGGATTTGGCTCGTCTTCGAAGACTCACACTTTCGACTGTTGTTTTGTTTCGGGCTCATACGCATAGCTCCATGATTCGTCATCTGTGACAAATAGGGAACACTTAGTGTTGCCTTGGCCAAAAAAATATATATAGCAACACTCGTACCATTTTAGAAAGGTAAAAGGAAAAAAGTATTTTTTTTAGTTTCAAAAGGTGAAACTCGCTTTTTTCAATAACATTTCAAAAGGCAGTTAGAAAAGTGAGACAATTTCTTTTCTCCTTATGCTAAATTTTATCCCAATCGGAGTTAATTTGCCAGTGCTATGCCCCAAATACCCTCCAATAAATGTAGCAAATAACTGCAGAATAACAGAATTTTTTTGCGCATTTCGTGATTTTTGCAAATGGGTGATTCTGAGATTATGGGCCAATTTCGACATCATTTTTGGAATGCGATTTTTTTGCAGAATTTAATATTTAATTCAGGTAGATGTCTTAGTTCTTAGAAAGACTAGTCATTTTTATGTATTTTAATTTTTAACGGAATCATGCAAAAATTTAAAAATATGATCTCCAGGGTAATGACTCGCTGAACAGAGAAATGTCGAAGACAGTAAAATATATAGTATTTTTTCTTTAAAATCAACAAATTCATTTTAATTCAGTTCTTTTGTAAAAATAATAAAAGAAAAAATCTGTTAAACTTCATTCCCCTGTGAAAAATTTTGGCAGTGAAAAATTTTGGCAGGGGAATGATGAATTTCTACAAAATCCCCTGAAATGTTTATTTAAGTACTTACTCTTTCAAAATTGACTTGAGCTGGATGTTTATACTTGCAATAAACACAAAAAACACTTGCAAAATTATAAAAAGAATTAATTATCTTTTTATAAAACAACACAGGTGAATGACCAATTTTAGTGTGGACGTTCGTAACGAGAGACAAAACACGACTTACTTAAATTAATAAGACTGTTGGCGAAAAAACTTTTAGATGTGCACCCAGTTCAAGTAATGTTCAATCATATTTGAGTTGCTTGAAATCAGGATTGGTTTGGAATTTGAATTTTAGCGAATATTAGACTTTACAGGGGAATACTTTGTATTTTCAGGGACAGAAAATAAACAACCATAAAAATACAAATTGAATAAAAAACTCTAATCGTTAATAGCAACAAAATTAATTGAATATTATTTTTTACTATGGACTGGTTTTATTAAGTAAATAATTAATATTTTTGTAAATAAATAACAAAATTTCAATTGAAGGTAGTGCTAGGATTAACCAGGGTAATGATATTTGAACACTTTGGTAGGAAATTCTTTGAAGAACAAATAATTTTTTTAAAAAACAATTTGAAAGACTTTAATGACCTTTAAAGATTTATTGTATAGCAAATAATAAAGTTTAATATATATTTTTTCCCGCTTGAAACAACCAAGGACAAAGTGGCCCATAATCTCAGAATCAAGCCAATATGTAAAAAAACTAAAAACGAAAAAAAAAATTACTTTTCTTTCAAATCGGAAAATACGAAAGTATTTAACTTCAGGCTAATTTCTAATATACCCAATAGCCCCGAATATACCCCGATTTCAAATGTTAAAAGATCAAAATGATCCTTTAGTCCTTGGGTACAATTGTCGTTTTTACAGAACTCAAATATTTTTACTAGATCAAAAGTTATAGAATTTTGGCCGATGGAAATCGATCCTGCACCACAGTGCGCTCGTTATATGAAATCACGACAATGTGCGTCGGTCACAATCCCTAAAGTTAAATGAGGCGTTTTATATGTGATCCAATCAACGCGTTTATAAAAAGCATACGCACTGTAGCAAAGGAGAAAAAGGACGAAAAAATATTGGACGAGTTGTTATCAGCCCGCCAGCCCACACTTTGTACACTACGATGAACAGATAATTCTAACAAAGGCCTTTGTGATTTGGGTGATGACAGCGAGTGTGTTGGGGGTGTGTGAACAACGGAGAACGGGTGCACGGGGGAGTGAGTCAGCACAAAGTGAATCCTTTTTTGAGTTGCTTTTTTTGTGGCTTTTGAACTAAAAGCGGCCAACACACATTGGGCCGTGCGTACAGCAACGTTGCAAACGCGTTATCCTTTACAAAAATACATTTTCCGTAACTTGTGTTGTCATGTCACTCACCTTTCTGATATACAGCAGGAGGGAGAATTTAATGCTCTCTCTGGCATTCAGATTCAAATGCCACCGAGATTTTGTTTGCCTGGGTTTATTGTTTCTGCTATGATGCAACTGACAGCGACATCTCATTCATTGTGTGCGTGTGTCGGTGTCTGCGGTTGTTGTAACAAACAAAAGGATCTCTCTCCAGCTGTTGTTTATCCTTTTTGTCCCACCTTCGCAATGGTTTACAATAAAAAAACACTTCAAAACTTTGATAAACAGATGACGTTGAGTTTATGGGTTTGTGAAATCAACGAATCATCATTTTACTTTAATTCATGTTAATGTACAATCGTTTTATTTTCATTTACAAAAATGTATCGTTCAGTTTGTCGATCATCCGTTTGTACATATATCACTTTCAACTGGAAAAAAATTTCAGTTTTGATTGTGAAGTCAGTATATGTGACGCGCAAAATAGAAAGGGACCTAAGGGTAAAAACCAGTTCTTCTCGTTAATTTGCATACCTGCCGCTGATCATAGTGATAACGCAGTAAAGAATTTGCATACATAACACCATACGATTCCCCACTCAGAAGGACTGACTATAGGACCAGGGAATATCTCGCATTGATATATAACCACTGCCTGAACATTGGTTTTTCCCACAATGTGGAAGGGCTCTAGGATAGTACCTATCCTAAAGCCTGGGAAGGACCCAACAAACCCAGCCAGCTATAGGCCGATCTCACTTCTCTCCAGTCATGGAAAGTTGTTCGAGATTCTTTTGTTGAGTGTCATAGACGACCACATTGACAGTGGGAATATCCTCAAGGATTTCCAGTTTGGTTTCCGAAAGGAAACTTCAACAACCCATGCACTTATAGCACTGTCAGGAAAAGTTATCAATGGTTTGAATATGAGGAGCGCCACAATAGCCGCCAGTCTCGACTTTGAGAAGGCATTCGATATTGTCTGGCAGGAGGGCATTGTATTGAAGATGCGGGAATTCGGATTTAACACCGACCTAATAAGGATCCTGGAAAGCTACTTCAAGGATAGGAGCTTTTCAGTTGTAATCGATAGAGCCAGATCCTGGGTACATAATGTTATAACAGGTGTTCCACAGAGGTCTGTTCTGGGCCCTGTACTGTACAATATGTACCTAGCAGATATACCACAGCTCACAGGCGGACAGTTTTTAAAAGTGTATGCGGATGATATACTAGTCGCATCAACGCATGGCAGGGCAAGGACAGCCGAGCTGAAGTTAACCCAATATCTCTCAGAATTGTCTAAATACTTCCATTCCCAAGTGCAGGTCTATTATATTCAACGGACAGAGGTCGAAGATCTACAGGAATGCCCGCAGTTATGTCCCCTCAATTGAAATATCAGGAGAAACAATAGAAAATACAGAAAGTCTTTAATATCTTGGAGTGGTCTTTCAGGAGAACATGCAGTTTACGAGGCACATTGACAATACACTTAGGAAGGGAATGGCTGCCTTTCGAATGCACTAACAGGCTTTGGGTAGAAAGGAACAGCTGAGCAAGAATGTAAAGATAGCCATTTACAAACAGGTTGTTAGACCAACGGTATCGTATGGGTTCCCGGTATGGTCTACCATCTCCTCACACCAGATGGAAAGACTCCGCGTGATGGAAAGGAAGATATTGTCATACTGCCTTGGCCTCAGGAGGAGGGTTACACATGTCGGACAGCACATCAGTCCTTCCTGTAGGGAATCTATCAGAAGAGTGGAATACACCGAATCGATAAATTCATGGCTGGAGTAGCCATCGGTCACCTATCGTGGTGTCCATCTCATCCGAGTAGTATCGTTCGGGACCAGCTGGTCCCACGAGAAAGGTATGATCATCTGCGTGCGACTGGGGGTTATCTATAGCCGATGTGCCTTCTGTACCTTAACGACGAAGGGCTTCTGATAGATGAAAATGGAAACATTTTATTTTATTTTGTTTTATTTTATTTTATTTTATTTTATTTTTTATTTTATTATATTTTATTTTATTTTATTTTATTTTATTTTATTTTATTTTATTTTATTTTATTTTATTTTATTTTATTTTATTTTATTTTATTTTATTTTTACTATAAGTGAATTCATATTTTGTTTTGGGCATCGCCCACTAGTGTTAAGTTTTATTTTATTTTAATATAAAAATGATCTCAAGAGAGCGATCCGTAAGTTTCTCTTTCCCTTTTTGACGGACAATTAATGACTGGACAGATAAATTAAAAAAAAAAAAAAATATATATATATATATATATATATATATATATATATATATATATATATATATATATATATATATATATATATATATATATATATATATATATATATATATATATATATATATATATATATATATATATATATATATATATATATATATATATATATATATATATATATATATATATATATATATATGAAATTGAATTGATACGATTCCTCAGTACGATATTCTGTTTATTATATTTAATATATCGCTGATAAAATAACTACAATTGGTTTATGAAGTGAAAATTCAACAAATGACATTCAATTTTGTGCGCTGATTGTATTAACTCCTTTATCACACTATTTTTTAATTAATTTTTTTTATTATCACTTAAAACAAATCTTTGTGCTCCTTCGAATATAACGTATTTTTTCAAGACAGTTATAAATTTAATTTTTTTCCGAAAATTGGGAGTCGCGATTCTGCATTTACAGTTGCATCTTAAAGAGGGATACATCGTTTTTTTTTGTCTTGTGGTTACCAATTTTTCTGTTTTGAAAGTCATGAAACCCAAGTATCCTCTTCTAGTACTTACCCATCATATGTCATTTGCTACTACTCGAATGCACCACCCTAATATCAGCATATTGAAGCTCGCAAAACATCATTTAACTCTTGCTTAGGAAGTATAGGGTGGGCCAAAAGTTACCATGGGGTTTAAAACTTTAATAACTTTTTCGTTTAATATATTTTTTTTACTTTTTTTAGATTTTAAAAGTATAACATACAAAATGCAAATATTTCTACCGTAAGTATAAAAATAATGTCACTTAAATGACCCTCGTTTTAAGCTTCGTAATGATGGACTCGTGTTAGAGCATTTTTGATAACATCTTTAAAAATTTGTGGCCTGTTAAAGGATTGTCTCGGGCTTGTTCACATATACTCGTTTCTTCAAATAACCCTAAAGAAAATAGTCGGGTGCTGACAAATCTGGCGATCGCGCTGGCCAAATAATTTCCGAATTTCTGTAAATGATTCGCTTTCCAAAAATTTGAATTAAAAGTGCTATTGTGTCTCAAGCAGTGGCTCCGTCCTGCTAAAACCACATCGCAGGTCTGTTTTCAAGAGCAGGACGTAAAATTTGTTTTATCATAAACCGATACCGCTCTCCATTTATGGTTACACCACTTCTCAGAAAAAAATAAAAAAATATATAAACAAAAAAGTTATTAAAGTTGTAAACCCCATGGTAACCGATCACTTCACCTTGTGTCTTATCTAAGAGGATCGAGGTACGTCACTTGTGTCACTTGAAAGCACGAAGGCAGTCAATCGAAATAATTTAGGACATCTGGCTGGGACGAACCTTTGCTTAACATAAAATCGGTAGTAAGACGCATTAAAGTCTAGCAAAATGGGAATGAATTTTGGGCCATTAACATTACGGTTAAAGCAAGCGTAACAGTTAAGGCGGGTTACAAATTGTGAAGACATTGTCATTTAGCTGTAGTTCACGATCAGTGCCTATGATATTTCTATCGTGAACAAAGCACAGGTTTAAAATAACTCCTCCGATTGTTTTTTTATTGAAATGCTGAGGGAAATATATTTTAAAGTATTTTTTGAGCTAAATTGCCGAAGGCATATTTTGGTCCATACACAAAAGATTTACATTTTAAGTTTTAAGGCCTACATTTTACACCTTTCACAAAACTGTCACCAAATTCCATATGATTTTTTAAGTCTCGAAGAGATAAGTTTATTTGCCTTTTTCATGGACTTACAGTCCATATGTGAAATTGACTTCCGGCAAATGTATTTCCAACTAGATACGACATCCAGAAGTTCAAAGCAAGTGTCAACAAACACTATTTACCAACGCAATGCACTGCTTGTATAGCGGACATCGCCTGAAATAGGTCATGTAAAAAATTTAAAAAAAAACAATTGCGACCTGTAGTTTAAAAACAAGCTGAAGATACACGCAGAGAAAAAATATGGTTACTATATGGTCACGGCAACAATAGTATGTTCTCTGCAATAAAAGTACGGTCGTCGCAACCATAGTATTGTTTTTTGAATTTCATTTTGACAATAGTATATTTGCTGCAATATTAATATTGTGGAAATGTAACAAGAGTATTGTTGCCAAATTTAAAAATAAAAATATTGTTGTAGCAACAATATAAATATGGTTGGTGGGACAAAAGTATCGTTTTCATGGGTTTTATGTTAACAATAACATAATAACAGCAATCATACCGGCAAAACCTTATTTTTTTTTTTAATTTGACAATGTTATTTTTACGATTCTTACGCAATAATAGTAATAAAAATTATATTTAAAAAAAACTACCGATTAGTATAACGAAAATATTTTAAATAAATAATTTTTTTTACTGTTAAATAAATCACTCCTAGTGTTACATAACATACTTAATAAAATTTTTTATTGTTGAATAACAACGTATTCCAGTCTTTACAAAAAATTGTGTCGATCATAGTATGGTTGTGCGTAAGTCATACTATGGTTGGGAGTATCATACTATGGTTGTACGTTAAACAAACTATGGTTATGAGGATCATCATATGGTTGTGGGGATCATAGTATGGTTGAATGTGAATAATAATATGGTTGTGGGGATCATAGTATGGTTGTGTGTGAATGATTATATTGTTGTGAGGACCATAATATTGTTATGGGTATCATAGTATGGTTGTGTGTGAACCATATTATTGTTGTGAGGATCATAATATTGTTGTGCCAAAACCATATAACCAACAATAGTAGGGTTCTCTTCGAATATTGTTACCCCAACCATAATTTTTTTCTGCGTGTAGACAGAAGACGGCCGGATAGACAGATATCGTTAAATAGAATCAACTTGTGAGTCGATTTGTACGCTTAACGGTTGGTCGTTCTAAAATATTTTTAGTTATTACGTATTTCCTTTTAATTTTTTTTTTAAATTTCCTGTGCTTTTACATACAACCAAAAAACCCGACAGCAAAAAATCGGGTAAAACGACATGTCGGGTTTTAGATATTTTTAAGAAAATGAATGCTCGGCTTGGACATAACAACCGGAATGTCGGCTTTTGACACTATAGTTAACAGTATGCGCCATAGCGAATACTATCAAGGCAGCCAAAATGAGTGAAAACACCGGACCTATTTCGACACCGACAATCGTTTTCAGTCATTAACTACAATTCCATCAAAAATACATAACAATGTATTATTCCTTACTTGCTGACTTCAATTAATTCACCTTGTTAATTTTATAAATTCCTCAATTCCATAATTAATGGAATTTCAATATTCACACGTTACTTAATTTGGTTTCTTTCTAAAGCAATCAAAATCATCTAACCTGCCCGCATCAATGACCACAAAAGTATGTTAAGGTATTTCGCTAAGTTTTATTAACCACAAACAACGTCCACCGAAAATTTTTTATTTGTGGGCGGGATGGAGATTTTCTTTAAATTTGAATAGATTTTCTTTAAATTTAATCGCTGAAGTCAATAAATCATATTAAATTCAAAATGCTAGTCCTTAAATAATCAAGCAACTAAATATTGTTCAGCGTTATTACATGCATATTATCATTTATTTTTTGGTTATAGTAACACAACAGCTTTTGTTAGTTAAGAGAATGAAAAATTTCTAGTATTTTATAGAATTTGTTTTATTTTCCTGTAGTTGACGCTGTTTATCCTATAGACAAACTAACACCTTAAACAAAATTTCATTTCAATCTGACGCAATATGACGCTCTTAGGCCGGTTAGAACCTAAATCGGGAGTGCAGTTGAGTGGTGGTAAAGCGGCATGTGTGACTCTCCATAGATTTTTATTTGCATCTGTATAGTTAAGTAGTCCATTCCCTTCCACCAAACTTTAAAAAGTACAGGGTGGAGCGAGGTTATTTGTTTTTTTTTGCACTGCAGGCTGTGGCGGCACTGTTGGTCGAAGATAGTATGCGTGGCTTAAAGTGGCGGGAGACAGGAGATTTGTATTCGTCTGCCTTTCAGTTGCCATCATGCATTGGACACGTGAGGAGAGGACATTTTGGGTGGAAGCGTATTTTTTAAATGCACACTCGTTCATTGCAGTGAAGCGTGCTTTTCGTGTATGATTCGTTGTTCCCCCACGTGGACGTGTTCCTGGACGGCAATCAATAGTAAATTGGTATCTTCATTTGGTAACATCATTCGCGTCACTGTGTGGTGCTGCAGATCACGAGTTGGCATCATTACCCCTTACTTTTTCCAGGTAACCGTCTTACCGTAACTGTGAACTTCAAACGGTACTTGACTATGATACAGGATTTTCAGCCGGCTCATGAGGCAATGCAATTAGAGGATATATGGTTCCAACAGGATGGTGCCACTGCACTCACAGCAAGGGTTACCATGAACTGTTCCACGACAGTCAGTTCTATGCACCGGATTGACCCGAAGCAGCAATTCTTTGGCCAAGGGCTGTCACCTCGGCACTGTGTGTGCCGCTACAAAATCAACAACATGAACTGTTGTAGGCAAATGTTTCCTGGACGGCTTATCTCTTTGAGAGGTGGTGTGAACCGCTTACCAGGATTAGCCCTATGCGATTTTTTCCTGTGGGGTTACCTGAAGTCGAAGGTGTAAAAGTATATTAACCGTCCTAACACCTTGAAGGTCTAATTAACAATATTGAGGCTGAAATTGGCTGAATAGCAGTTCAAATGTTGGTTAGAGTTCACGAAAACTTCAGAAAACGTATGCAGCTGTGTGTGGATAGCGAAGGTCGACATTTCCCAGATACACTATTTAAAACCGTGTATAAGTAATTTAAAAATTCCCTTACTGTTCAATATAATTTAAATATAAATTAAATTTTTCTAAGGTTCTAATTTATTTAATTTCATTCCCAAATAAGCATATTACGCGCTCCACCCCGTACCTGAAAGCCAACACCTGTCCCTTACCACATTCTTACGATTTGCTCAACACTTACTTAGCATGCAATTCAATACTTTTAATTTGATACAAGTTATTTAAGGTCTCTGATATCGTTCGAAAGCCACAAGTCTTATGTTTTTCTCACAATTGATTGTAAATTTTATTTTTTGAAATTAAATAAAATTTGTGGTTTAAGTTTCGTTAATACTTTTTTGAAATTGAATTAATGCATTTTTCTTAAAGTCGCAGTGGACGTTACGTTTGGCAGCAAATATGGCTGCCTCGTTAAGAGGCTTATGTGAAGATTTTCAAAAAAATATATGGAATATATTGAAACTATTTTATTTGCGTCGGCTGTTGCTAGTACGTACATACGTTCAATCCTTTGGACCGAAATTTAATTATAACGTTGATAACTTAAACTTATTTATGGCATTTTTCCAATTTGGGCGCCTCTACATGCTGGGCATTATCAGCTCATGCACCCAAAGCCTGTTAAAGTGCAGCAAGTCTTTGCTAAATTTGATAACAACTTTCCAGGGGCATCGAAATGCATATGTGTGCTTGCATATAAAGCAAGGCTTGCAGAACGATTCCATTTCATTGTTATCTGGTGGCCACTGGTTGGAAAATAATGGCCACCAATAATTGTATCGTCAATACAAACATGCACAAGCGAATACTGTCTGTAGTGCAATTCGTCACATAGAATGCAAAAGGCCATATAAGCGTTTCTTGTTCATAGACAGTCAAAAATAATAAAAAAAAATATATATGTGACGCGCAAAATAGAAAGGGACCTAAGGTTAAAAACCAGTTTTGTTCAGGAGAGAAATTTTAAAGATTAGGTCCCTTTCTATTTGCGCTTAGAATCGTCGACTTCACTTTCATAAAACGCGCATATCTCTGGGAGGGAACACTTTTGGGGCATGGGATCGGTCTCATTTGATGCTCAGATGTTGTCCACATCAAAAAAAGAAAAAAAAAATTATAATCGATTTTTTTACCCTTAGGTCCCTTTCTCTATGCGCTTTCACATATATTGGTCAATTTGAGAATTTAATTAGAATTTAGGATTTATTTTTAATGTTTAAAAAAATCTTACCCATTTAGCTTGGTTTTATTGTATTGTACAAATAAAATTTACTTAAAGGTGTTGCATACGGAGGACAAGGGCATATCAATAATTCCGTTACTTTATGAATAAAGCACAGTTTTTCTGCAAAAATATTTTTTAACATAAACTCCTTTTGGCTCAATACTCTTTATAAATCGCCCAAATTACAAGAACAATCGGGTCTAGGGATAAAAAAGGAAACTTTGCTCGGGGTAACATACCTCTAAAACGAATTCTGATGTCCCGATTTTTGACCCGTAGGGTCAAATTTTGAAAAATCCCACTTTGATCCAATTAGAGTGCCCCAATCAAGTCCAAATGTATGACCATCACCCACTATATTTGGAGGGCCGACCCACCCATGCCAATGGCACACCCCCTGAGGGGCTCCCCATACAAAAAATCACCATTTTTGGCACTTTACATAAACAAATCAGCGAAATGGCTATGTTTTTTTGGAGTTTCTTTTTCTCTTTAGAAATTTATTATGCCAGAACATATGTGACAGCGCATAAAGAAATTTTTCACAATTTTCACTTTTTTTTGTTTTTTGATGTGGACAACATCTGAGCATCGAATGACACCGATCCCATGCCCCAAAAGTGTTCCCTCTCAGAGATATGCGCGTTTTATGAAAGTGATGGAACACCAAAGATACACGTATTTAAATCTTTAAAATGGCTCTCCTGAACAAAACTGCTTTTTACCCTTAGGTCCCTTTCTATTCTGCGCGTCACATATGCAGAAAAAAAAATTTAACTTAGTAATAGAAAAGAAAATAAAAAAAAATATTGTTTGAAGTCTTGGTTTCTTTTAAGTACGGGTCAAAATTCTGGACATCAAAATTCATTTTAGAGATATTGTTTCTCTGGTAAAATTCCTTTTTTTGATCAACAGAATACGATTTTCCTTGTCACTTGAGCGATTTTTTGCCTCCCTACAAATCGACCCGCTTTAATACACTTAGTCCAAAGTTTCTCCACTATTTATATCCCTTCCAAAAAAAAGTTTTTTGGTGATTCATAAAATAGGAATTTGTTTAATCAATAATTTTATCGTTGGAGCTGAATCTCTTTCCACCGAGCCATTTCTTTAGGTTTGGAAATAGGAAATAGTCACTGGGGGCTAAATCCGGAGAATATGGCGGATGAGGTGACAATTCGTAACCCAATTCATGCAATTTTGCCATTGAGACTGCACACGTGTGTACTAGGGCGTACCTCAAAAAAAAAAAGTTCGCCGTACACCTTCGAATATGAAGTATTATTGAAAGGTAGTTTCAAAAAAAAATTTTTTATTTTTTTATGCCGAACGTAGGGGTCGCGCTTTTACATTTTTCTATATAACTTCTGCATTTATAAACGGATTTTAAAGTGTGATACATCGATGTTTTTGTCTCGACGAGGCCGATTTTTTGTCTTTGAAGTCATTGAGCTCAAGTGTGTACCCGTGCATTATCTTGATAAAAAATAACTTTTTTTCTTGGCCATATGGGGTGGTTTTTTTAAATCCTACTTAAATCGGTCCAATTTTTGTCAGCTTTTGTTAGTTAGGAGAATGACAAATTTCTAGTATTTTATAGGGGGGAATTTGCCTAAATCGGTCTAATAAGTTGGCATAATATTCGCCATTTATTGTATTTCTTTTTTGAATGTAATCATGTGGATTATCCCGCTTGCATCCGAAAAAACTGTTGCCATCACCTTATTGACCGACAAAGTCACCTTGGTCTTCTTTGGAGATGGTTCACCAGCTGAATCCCTTTGTTTAGACTGCCGCCTGGTCCCCGGAGTGTTGTAATGGATCCATGTTTCCAAAAACTAATTCGAATTGCGGTTACACTACTCCAAACAATATTTTAAAGTAGTCACACGATTACGTTTATGGTGAATTGAGAGTAAACGCTGCAACTTGCAGACAGCTTTCTTAAGCCCAACTGATCATCTAGAATCGAAACCACACTGCCATATAAAAAGGGTATGGCATCAAAAATCTCACGCACTTTTATTCTTCGATCGGCCAACACCATATTTAATATTTTCGGGTGTATTGACCTCAACTGGCCGTCCAGAACGTTCAGCGTCTTTTGTACTTGTGCGACCACAACGAAAGTTTGCAAACCACTATTTTACCATTGAAATCGATGGTGCAGAGCATTTATCAAGTTTTTCCTTGGTTTGATTGACGGTTTTTTCCACAAAAAATAATGTTATTGAGCACTCGAAATTCACTTTTTCCATTTTTAACAAAATTTACTAATTTCTATGTTTTGAACAGCTGTTAGACACAAACTAAATGACGGAACTCTTCCAAAATTTGACAGTAGTATACTTATATATCAGATATTACTTAATGGGAGCAGTGCTGCATTTCATATAACTACGAGCAAAGTATGTATACATTCCATCTTTCAGTGGTTATTCCAAACTGACTGTTTTCAAATGTAAAAAAATTCGACGAGATTGGGGAGCTGACAATTTTAAGGGCTTTTGCTTGCATTTCGTTTTTTTGAAGCTTGTGGACAAAATTTGGGCGGAAGCTTAACTATTTTTAAGTTGTCAAATAACGCACTTTAAGTAGGTCGAACATAGTTTTCCTAGCTTTGAATTCACATACGAAGTATCATTTCAATCTAGTTAAGCAGTTCAATCTAGTAATACATACACAGAAAAAATTAATACTCAATTGGAAAATTATTTGAAAATTATGTATCATAATAAAAAAAACATTGAGATAAATCTATGAAAACATTTTGTTTTATGAACAATTAACATCGTGACTTTTCGTTGGACCACTCTTAAATAAAATGTTAATTTTAAAAATACTATTGCTTTCAAATTTTAAAATGTACACTTCAAATGTTCTTTGGAAATGTCTCATATATCCTTCTTTTTAGCACAAGTGTCCTCATTTCCGATAGACTTTTTGGTAACCCTGCTTAAAATCCCATTAAGGAATAAGCGGCAACTCTCTCGAATCAGTAAGCTGCTCACGTTATATCGTAATTGTTATACGAGTATTCACAGACCGGGGCCCACCGTTAAAGGGTGACCGGTTTCGAACAGCTAATGCATTTTAAAATGTTTTACATGGTTTGGTTTTACTCATAGTAGGAGAACCTGCCTCTTGCTCCTGGGCTTACCTGTATGATACTCGAACAAACTTACCACCACACCACGGCGGCCAAATCACCAAAGAACTTAATTCTTTACACCTTTTTATTTTGGTTTTTTATGTGTATGCTTAAAAAATCTGAGGCGTTACATCATTTTTTAAATATTTTCTGCACAAACTTGTTTATTTCAAAAAATGTGAGTTCTGATTTTTAGTACATACATACAGGGTGGCTTATAAAAGCCGCTACCAAAAAAAAACTTTAATAACATTTTTTCCATTTAATGAACCTTGTTCATTTTATTTTGCAGCTTGACTTTTAGATTTAGCAAAAATGGTAAATGGGACACTGAAGAAGAATTTGGATTGTCTGCCGCTATCACTTACTGGAGTCCGTAGTTTTGGTTCAAAGAGAGAAAAGGCTCACGTTTGGCCTCAATCCTCCAAGCAGATGGACCATAATGAGACTTATCACCAATTTTGCCGAGCATCGGACAGTCATTAGAATACCTTACCGTCTAAACCCTTCAGTTCAGATGGAGAAAACAATCGCTGCTGTAGCTGCTGCCATACAAAACAATCCAAGAGTTTCGTCAAGAAGCTTAGCTGCTCAAATGGTTATAAGCAGACTTATTTCCATAGCAGACTTCCCGATTCGCTTGGAATTTTGCCAGAATATACTTCAAATGGTGGAAGAGGTTGGAAACATGTTGAACTGTCTTTTTATGTCTTTTTATTAACATAAACAAACAAAATTTCGAATATGGAGTGCTTCCAACCCACAGCTACTCCATGAGACGGAATTGCATCCACTTCGTGTCACAGTGTGGTGTGCAGTTTCATCACGCTGCATTGTCGGGCCGTACTTCTTCTAAGAAAACGGTCACACCGTTACGGTTACTGGAGACCGTTACTTGAGCATGTTGAGAGACACTTTTTTCCAGAATTAGGCCGAATGAGAATTTCTTTCAACTCTGTGTGGTTTAGCAAGATGCGACAAATATTTTCCAATAAGCTGATTTCCAGAAACTCCACACTCCCGACCTTACTGTACCTGACTTTTTCTTGCGGGTTATTGCCAACAGTGAGTCGAAAAAGTAAAACCAACAAATTTGAATGAACTAAAGCAATCCATTCGAGAAATAAATGCGGATCTTTCTCCAAGCAGTAATGAACAACTTTTTGGTAAGGTACCGCACATGCATCAACGAGCAGGGTGGGCATTTAAATTATATTATTTTCAAAACTAATTAAGCTATATTAAATAAATTGAATGAGCTTTAACATGAGAAAAAAACAAAAATAATAAATTCCACACACTGAAAAAAAGTTATTTGGGGTTTTTAGTGTAGTCAATATTCATCAGCCACTTTAATAAAGGCAATTTAGAAAGTTGTTGCGCTTACGACCTTTTGCAATCTAGCTGTTGATATACTCGTATACATAAGGCAGTTGATGGTCAGTTAGTTCATGAAGCTCCAGTACAAAATATGCAATCTGTGCGATTTGCATGTACTTTTTGCATTTTTTTCCGTGTGTTCATCTATTGGCGGGTGCTCTAAGCCAGCAACTGTTGGCGCAGTCTAGTGCAATTTTAAAAACTGTGACAAGGAGCAAATGTTTGTGCAAACAACGCCCATTTGTTGTTGTTATTTTTGTTTTTCGCCACCGCAGGACCATAATCAGGCATATTGTTGCATTATCACAGCCATAAATGTTGGAAAATTTCAAAATAAATTGTAGAGCCCACTATTGATTGTTTTGCCATGAATGAACATTAGACTGGTCGCATCTTGTATGGGATTTTTTTTTTTTTTAAATTTAATTGTTTGCGCTGCTTAAAAGATGAGGTTTGGTGTAAGAAAGCATGTCCTAATTTTTCAGATCAATCCGACGGTGCCTAGTCGTGCCTAGTTGGGCCCAAAGTTCCCCATATTATAAAAAACGTCTATTCAGTCAGCTCTTTATAGTTATACTAGTTGAAAAGCCGGCCCCGTAGACCGAAAATCAAAACTCTGACTTCGTTACGATCTTCCGCAGAGAAAGTACTTTAAGTATGCCAAATTTCAGCTTCCTATGTCATCAGATGGCTTTATAAAGTTGCGGAAAGAATAGGACAATATGAGTTCAAAAGTGATACGAAAAATAAACCTACGCTCCGATGAAGATATTTTTCTAGTGGGAAAATGTGCAAGTAATATTTTAGGAGCCAAACTACCATCAATAAAGCAAGTGCTTCAATTATTTTTTTACAAAATTCCAGTAGAAAATATGACAGTGATAAAGAGTATGAAATATACTATTGGCGTTGCACTCGAATTTTGGAACAAGGCAAAAATTCCTACTTTACATGAAACTAATTGTGTGCATAAATTGAGGAAAATTTATGAAAAGTGGAGAAATATTCAAAAAAAATTGTAAAGCCCCATACGAAAAATACCGCAAACAAGAACAAGAATTTCGTGACAAGATAGAAAATTTTATATTTGATGTTGCAGCTCCAAATGCTCTAGAGATAATGAAAATACAGGAGGACAAAGATTTTCTAGTGCTTCAGAGGAAGAGAGGTCGCCCAGGAACAATGTATGGTGTTGATAGAATTTTAACGCAAAAACAAAAACGTAAAGATAAACTATTGGAAGAAGAAAAAAAACGTGTTGAAAAACATAAAGCTCAAGGTATTTAACTCACAAGCTATTATATTTATATAGATTTTATAAAAAAAAAATTCTCTTATGAATAAAATAGCTGCATTAACCATGAGTGTTGAAGATAACATAGAAGCCGAAATAAGAAATGATTCTCCGGACTCCGAAAACGTCTCAGACAATATAAATGATATCCAAGAAAAAGATATATCACAAACAATAGTATACGGTACTGTGAATTTTATTGACGACAGAATGCTAGCAAATGCAAGCTTTCGACAAGAGATGCTATGCATATTGTTTCTGCAACAGCTAATGCAATTCTGAATAAAGTACAAGATGTTTTCCCTGCTGTTACACCTATCAAATTAGAAAATCTTGTATTAAATCGTACCACGCTTCATTTAATGCGAAGAGAATATCGTAGAAGACAAGCTTAGCAGATTATCGATGATTTCAATGTAAGTATCATATATGATTTTATATTAAGCTTTATATATTATTTTAAAACTGTTTATTGCAGATTCCTGAAGTATTTGTCCTTCATTGGGATGGGAAACTCCTTCCAGAAATAAAGGGTACAGAAAAGAAAGATCGACTGGCTCTCGTTGTGACAAGTGAACGTATGGAAAAACTGCTCGGCATACCCAAAATAGAAAATTCTTCTGGGGCAAATATAGCAGACGTCACCTGCAATTTTTTGCAACAATGGTCACTTGATGCATTAGTAGAAATAGTGTCTTTTGATACCACAGCCACTAACACTGGGGTTCATAATGGCGCTGCATATTTGCTTGAACAAAAATTAGGACGAAAACTACTTTTTCTTCCATGTCGCCACCATATAAGTGAATTGTTGGTCATATCTGTATTTGACATGAATTTTGGGAAAACATCCGGGCCAGAAGTTCTTCTCTTCAACAGATTTGCCAAGTATTGGAAACACATTGAATCTAGCACATTCAAGAGTGGAATTTTGGACGAAAAAGTGGTACGAGTTTTAACAACATCGCACGTAGATTATTTGAAGAATTTTTGTATAAATGCGTTAAAGCTCCATTACGTGCGTGCAGATTATAAAGAGTTGCTTGAGTTAACACTCCATTTTATTAGGGAGCGTGTACCAGATTTTTCACAATTTCGTTTGCCTGGTGCTACATCGCATGCACGGTTCATGGCAAAGTGCATTTATTGTTACAAAATATTTCTATTTCGCGAACAGTTCAAATTGACAGATACGGAATTGAAAAGTCTTCGGAGCATTTGCTTATTTTTGACAATCATATATGTTCCTTATTGGTTCCGATGTGTGAATGCTATAGAAGCGCCAAAACTAGATCTTGATTTCATTCAAAACGTTGTGTCTTATTTTGATAAAGAAGTTTCGACCGCATTATTGCAAAAAATAAGAAACCATTTGTGGTATTTGTCAGAAGAAACTGTTGGCCTTGCATTTTTTGATGAAAGCGTGTCTTTGGAAATAAAAAAGATGATGGTCCAAAAACTCGACATCGGCAATGACATACACGGAAATAATGAAACAATTTCGAAAAGGAATGTTGTCAATATGGATGAAATTTTCTCTTACGCGTCAAGAGATATATCAGATTTCGTTTCTCCACGGACAAAGAAATTTTTTTCTCGACTAGCCATAGATCCAAAATTTTTAGAATCGGAACCTTCTCAATGGCAGCAGAGGGATGACTATTGCGCTGGAAAAGTTGTCTGTCAACATTTGAATGTTGTGAATGATGCAGCAGAAAGAGCAATTAAACTCATCACGGATTACAATAAATCGTTAACATACGATGAGAAAGATAAGCAGTACTTACTCCAAGTTGTTGAACACTATCGCCATTTATATCCTTCTCACAACAAATCTTCTCTTATAAATTAATCAACTCAATAAAATTAATCAAATATATATATATTTTTTTTATGATTATATTAACTTACACATTATTCAATATAACTATAAACATCTGACTGAATAGATGTTTTTTTATAATATGGGGAACTTTGGGCCCAACTAGGCACGACTAGGCACCGTCGGATTGATCTGAAAAATTAGGACATGATTTCTTACACCAAACCTCATATTTTAAGCAGCGCAAACAATCAAATTTCAAAAAAAAAAAAATTGCGACCAGTCTAATGAACATGAGTAAATATGTTGGCGTATATATATTTATAAATTTATATAAATTTTCTGATAAATTCCAAATGAATGCAGCCATTTCAAACGAACATAAGCGATATTAAACGATTGACTGAGCCACACTTGAAAACGGCAACGATAACTGGTGCGAAAAATGCAGTTCTTTGGCTATCCATCCCATTATTACAACTGCATTAGCCGACGCAACAAAATCTGCTGCTGCAATGCCATAGGCAAAAATTACAGACATCCGAACATCCGGACAATATTCAGTTATTGGATGGGGAAAAATTGAATAAACATAAGTTTCAATTATTGCGTGTGTACGAGTATGAGTTTGCGGCAATTATGAACTGATTAAATGGGTTTTTTATTTATCCACTCTAATACGACTGTACACCACCACGTGATGCCAGATTATTTCTATAAAACTGGGGATATAAATATGTTTTGCCTACATTGTAGTTGATTTATTAGTTTTTAATATGAAATATTTATAAAAAGGCAGGGCCAGAAAAGGCGCATTTGACAACAATCATTCCTAAAGTGAAGACGTTATGTCCGTCCCAACCAAAAGTGTCATTACAATGTTGTAATGACATTCCAACGTTACAATCGCATTGTTCTAAAACGCATATTCAAATGAAGAAAAGTACAACAATACAGTGTGATTGCCCTAATCATATTATTGTTACCATAAAACCCAAAAAATAATACTTTTGTCGCACCAACAATATTTATATTGTTGCTACAACCATTTTTTTTATTTGACAATAAAACTACTATTACATTTTAACAATATTTATATTGCGACAACCATTCTATTGTCAAAATTAAATTCAGAAAACAATACTGCGGTTGCGCCCAACATTCTTTTATTGCGGAGAACTTATTATTACTCCATATTTTTTGCTTATGTGTATTTGCATCATACTATTGTTGGACCTCAACCACATTCCCAACAATAGTATGATGCTCCTCGAATATTGTTATACCAACCATAATTTTTTTCTACGTGTTCATAACATGGTTGCGTGTGGATCATACTTCACAATACCCTGTACGAAATATCGATGGTAGTTCAGTACTGATTCACCAATGACTTTGTCAACAGTACTACTGACCAGGCAATGCTTTCTGCTATAGACATTTTACATTGAGAGCCCACTAGTGCCATTGGAACCAGTGACTCACTACTTCTTTGTCATAATTGTTGTCCATATTGGGAAGTTTTTATCAATTGTAATATCGACTATGTAGTTCTTATGGGATCATATTGAGACATTGGAACTAGAGATTCAGTGGTACTTTTTAATAATCGAAGTCAACACTTTTGGCTTTTTGCTAGACATCCACACTAAAACAATTGAAGGTGATATTTTTCACATAATTTTGCTATATCGAAATTTAATTTTCTACCGCCCTAAAAAAGTAAAAAAAATCGGAGTTTTTTCCATGAACTATATCTCATCCGATGTAATGTGTACTCTCAAAAGCAAAATGACAAGTGTAGACGCTTCGTTGTAAAAGAAAAATGTTAACAGAAAGAAACACTTGACCCCAGGCATCCTACAGGATAGTTATCATGCAATTATAGCAAATATTTGCTGTGGTCCAGAAATATATATCTCTGCATGTGTATCTCTTTTCCCTCCTTTGGTTTGGCGATTTGCTGGATTTTTGGATGATTTATTGCTTTTCTGGAATGCAAACCGTTTAGAAGAATACAATATTTATTTTGTTGAAAGCAAAATTATGATTAATCTTTTCGATGTTTTACGTAATAAACTATAGGCTGAAAGAGACCCTCAATTTCAGAAAACAATTGTAAAATAGTCACACAAAAATTGGACAGTTCCTATCGACACGAGGTCCATTAAGTGCCAGTGCATCCACAACGAAAACCACAATTTGGTGGAGATTATTGGCCGCGTCAATATTGGTTTCCTATTCCTCCGAAACTAAATATTGGCCCAACTTAAACGCACTATGTTAATCGTAAACAGTGTTGCCGTTTTGGGCTTTTCCTACCAACTTTGGTAGATTTTTCTTTTATTTGGTAGGATGGTAGGCTATGCCGTATTTTAGTAGGTTTTGCAATAAATATGCATTTACATAAATTAAATATGTACTCGTAAAGTAATGGACGTATGTCGAGAATTATTAGGATGTCAAATGTGTTACTGGTAACTTTATGCACGCATAATAAGGGTTAACATAACAAAAACTGATAATAAGTCCGACGTGCTACCTTATGCTAGTATTGCCACTTTTTAGATGGCAGATTTTTCAGCCCCCAGGGTAAACATCAAATTAAGCTAAATGAATATAAATAAATTTTTGTTCTTGAAAAGTTTGCATGTATTTTGATATCCATATTTCAATGTTTAAAGGGAGCGACTCAAATTTGGGCTTATTTGCGTCAACTTAGTCTAGGACTGGATGTTGGTCCATCGTAAAATACTATACCAAATTTGATCGAAAAAAGAATTTATGCTCGTAAAGGTGTTCTATAGCATTTGAACGATATGACCCTCTATCATCTGAGGAGGTTACTGATCGATCGTTCGCAAAAGGCCTTAAATCGAGTGAACATAGGTCTGGGAGCTAAATCTAAACCGATTTCGTTAAATTTCAATAGCGACTGTCCAAAAAACGTACTTCTACCATTTTTCATATAAGTTGGACGACAATATCGACCTGTAGTTTAATTAGAATCTTTAAAAGTAGCGTAGACGGGCGGCCTGATAAACATCATTTAATCAAATTAGCTAATCATTTGGTTACAAACAGTTGCCATTAAGCTAGCTTATGATTTTCCGTTACATCCTGTTAAATTTGCTAATTGGCTTCACAATTTTTGGTAGGTTTTAATTCAATTTGGTAGGATTATTGAAAAAAATTGGTAGGAAAATAACTTTGTCACTGGCAACACTGATTGTAAATGAAACAAAAAACTTTCATTGAATTATCTTGATATTTTTTTATGATTAAATTATGACAATTATGGTAAGCATTAAAGCATTCTCGCCCAGTTCGTGCATTTTTGAAAAAATAAAGCTTGACCGAAAGGTTAAGCTAATCGGCCTGATATTTTGGGAGCTTTCGAACATGCAGAATAATTTTAAAAGCAAATGGTGGTATCTTTTCTAGTTTTTAAGGTATGTTTAACTGTTGAAATCTGGACATTTTTGTTCAAATGTCAACAGTTCCAAGCAAAGGAAATCATTAGTTAAAACTATGAAAACTTGTTTTACACTCATTGGTGGCCGCAAATGTCTAAGGCTTTCTGTGTAGCAGTATTTAAGGGTTTCCAATGTCTTATGTTAAAAATTAATAGTTAAATGTTTTAAAAATGATGCCAGATATCGAAAATATGTCCATACCTTACCGTCGTTTTTCGTAAGAAAGTTGTCATTCTCTCCCTGGGGTAACAACAATCACACACCCTGTTATTTTTGTTTCTCCGCATAACATTATTATTTCATTAAAATGACCTTTCTATTCATAGAAGTTATTGTCCTTTAAGCAGTAGCCAGTTTGTCCAGATAAAATTGTCTTTAATTTGTCTTCTGCATAGGAGAGCATAGTTGATGGCTGAACTTTTATGTTTCGAGGAAAAAAAGAAATAATGTTTTGAGAGAAAAACTGAGCTATTTTTAATAATTAAAATGTTGTAATAATTAAATATTTAAAAGATCTTTGAAGCTTTTGCTCCAAACAAAGAGCAGAATGAAAAAAGTGGAATGCGGAGGACAGAGGACTGCGATGCAAGTGTATTCCCGGAAGTTGTTCTTTGTCAATTCCCTCTCGAAATAACCGAAAGTCAACTGACTTTGTGCAAAAAAATAAACAAACAAATTGACACAAGGAATACAAATTAAACAACCACCGTGGGTCGGATGAAATGGAGCTGGTGGGGGGAAGGGCGTGGGAGATGGTGTTGACATTTATTGTTGTTTGGTACATTGTCTGGCAGCAACTGTAGTCTTCTTAAAACTAAAATGTTCCCAATGGGAAAAATGTGCAGGGCATTATCATGGAAATACCTTTCGGAAGGCCTTTCAGGAAAACCTTTTCGAAGGCCTTTAGATTAAACATTTTTTCAAACCCAAAATTCATTCTCTAAACGGAAAAGTTTTTTTCAAATACGTAAACCGATGTCAATTCAATTTTGTACTCTCTTAACTTTTTTTTCAAAGACCCAAAGTCAATGTGGGGTGTGAATTGAATGTCCGCAGCATCATCGGTTCATATTTATTTGTAAACGTTGGGATTTCTATTGCTTTAACCGTTAACAGAGGGCATTGACAACCGATTTTTTAGTTAATGCGAATGTAAACGAAATGAGGTTGCAACTATACGGCACTACATGCCACAGTAAATATTCTCCAAGGGTGACTTAACAGCGTTAGCCTTTTCTGAACACCAAGACTTTCTTTTCCACTAGACTCAAGTTTGTGCTAAAAATTCACACATAATCCGTGCCCTCATACTAGAGGCGTTAAGACTCACGTCCATGGACTGTATTATACCACAAAATGGTCCATAGACGTTATGCCACTTTATCACAAAAACACTTCAGAAAAGTTGTTGTAACAGTTTTAGTGTTTTTATTTAATTTTTTTTTACTTCGGGGTGTGGAACCTTGTTTGTCTTTAATTGATACATTTTTCTAAAAAGGCTGTTGTAATCACCTCAGAATGGGCTTACAGTCCGATTTCACAGATTAGATTTAGCCTATCCATAGTAAAAGACCTTTAAGCCAGCCGAAGAGTCAATTTCACAGAGTAATTTGTAATATTTGGCTGATATAGACCAAGGTTACATTGCATGTGGTGCTTTGCACTTAAACAAGTGAACTTTCAGCGTATTGGGGTGGTGAGTGGAAAAATAAGGGGTTAGCGAGGGAGTAAGGTTTAATGAGATTTGTCTTTAATCTCTGGATGTCCTAATTAGTGAGAAAAAAAGCATTTGCTGGAAGTCGATTCCACATACAGATACTTAGTAGGTACAAACTTACTTGATCTTACTTGATCAACCGACCGATCTATAAGAAATGGGTGTGAGTTTCTGGAGTGTCGTGTATTCCTTCCAACCATCCTCACAAACCATGAAAGTAACGATAGAACAGCTACAATCAACCTACATTTCGGCTATACTCGAGGGAGGCAATAGAGTTGGATCATCACCATTGTTTACCATGGAACACGCGGCCCAGTAGCTCCAAAGAAAGAGCACAACGATTTTGAGCACCTGTCAATTTTGGGGGGTTATATTCCATATTGAGCCTTACATTAGGATAGTATAGATATTGAAAAAATTAGATGGAAAAATACACTTAAGTAAGTGAGCGTAAGTCTGACAGTTCCATTGGAAAGTTTGACATTTTTGAAATAAAACGTACTCAGAACGTTTTGACGTAGACCATTATTTGTGTTGTTTACTGTGACTTGAAAAAATCAATTTGGCAAAAAATGGAATTAACCCGTGAACTTTTTCGTGCGATCATTTTTCACAACTTTTGACGTGGATTATTACGACAAGAAAGCATCGATGAACTTAAATCTTTGTATGGCGATACAGCACTATCCTATATTTATAGTACTGTGAAAAACTAGTTTAATGAATTCAATCGTGGCCGACCCTCGCTCAAAGACGAAGGTCGTCCAAAAACAACCGTTGTGCCAAAGAACATTGATGCCGTGCATGAACTGATAATGCAAGATCGTCATGTGACATACCGTGAGATATAGGCATCTTTGGGCATTTCTTCCACTAGCATAACTCGATATTGCATGACACCTGGCCTTAAAAAATGTTTGTTCTCGATGGATACCTCAGAATTTGACAATCGCTCAAGAAAAGGCTCATGTCGATTGGTGCGAAGAAATTTTGAAAAAATACGATTGCGGTGCTTCAAAACACGTTTATCACAGGTGACGAATCATGGATCTATCCGTATGAGCCATAAACAAAACAGCAATCGACCGTGTGGGTCTTCGAAAACGATCCAAATCCAACGAAAGTTGTTCGTGGAAGAAGCACTTCGAAGCAAATGGTCGCCTGTCTCTACGGCAATACTGGTCATGTGGCGACTGTTCCGCTTGAGCAACGTAGGACGGTCAATTCTGAGTGGTACACCACAATTTGTTTGCCTGAATTCTTCGGAAAAAATTGAAAAACGAACAAGAGAAGACGAATCATTGCGCACCATGACAATGAAAGCTCTCACACATCGGCTCAAACCAGCGCCTTTATGACCGGCCAAAACGTCGAATTGATGGGTCATCCGCCGTACAGCCCTGACTTTCCACTCAATAACTTCTTTTTATTCCCGCACATCAAAAATAAAATGCGCCAGAAGATGCTGTTGAAGCGTTCAAAAACCATGTTTTGGAGGTTTTTCAATCGGAGTGGAAACTGTGCTTCGACAATTGGTTTGATTGAGTGCATGCAAAAGTGTATAATTCATGCTGGAAAATACTTTGAAGACAATATTACCATTTTTGATGATAAATATTCGCATTTTCATTATTAGGCCAGAAATATATATAGCAGCCTATGCATGTCTCTCCCAAGAAGCGAAACACTGTATTTTCATGCCCAGAACATCAAGAGTATCTGATTGGATTGCTTAATATCCATACTTTCGATAGAAATTGACGACTAAGTTGGGTCACTGAATCGCTTGCGAGACAACAAGCAGCACTGTGTCTAACGCCCATTAAAATCTACTTGGAAATGGACATTAGATCCCAGCCAAGTGCCTCGTCCTTACTTCGCTTTTTGTCTTCAATATCTTTAAGAGTGGACCAACTGTCAAAAGAATATTTATAATAGAGGTTGCTATCATCTGCGAATTAGTAGAATCACGCCCGACCCAAAAGATCGACAATGCAATTACGAAAAATAGAGGGTGAAAGGACAGAACCCTAAGGCACAGCTGCGGATAATCTAATATCACAATTCGTATAGTGCGATCTTTAATAACATCGGCTTTAAAGCGGCGAATGTTGTCCTGTATAAGTATATAAAGGGGTACGTATATCTCTATCAAAAACACCAGTTATTTGTATCGACGATTTTCGACATTCAATCAAGACGGCTTTTAGTCGCTTAACAAAGGAGTAAGAGTAACCAGATATATTTTCAAATAAAAAATCAAACATGACACCCAGATTTCTAAAAACATATTTTTTTTTTTAATTTATTAAAAAAAAAATTAAGTAAAAAGAGGACGGGTCGGCTAATTTATATCGGCAGCATATCGTCGATGGGCTAATATTCAAATATATGTTCTCAAAAAATTTTATAAAAAGGATTTTTCTGCTAAAATTTAACGTTTTTCTTAACTAAAAAAACGTTTCATAGAAGGTAACACAGTGCATAAGTGAATATAGATTATTGAAAATAGGGTAGTTATGTATGAGGGGGCAATGTTTGCGTGCTCTGCATTTCCAAATTATGATATACCCATTTTCTTGTCTTACAATTTCATTCCTAAAACTTCAGGCTAATTTTTAAAATTTAGAAAAAAAAACTTTGCTGCAGAACACCGAGAAAAAAATTTATGAATTAAGAATTATAAAAATATTTTAAACAAAATTAGTTTTTAACAAATTTTTTCTGTGATGAGGAATTAAAGCTGTCCAATAACTTTACAACAAGCCTTGATTATTCAAATCGGTCCAGGCAGTAAGAAGTTATATCAGTTATTGTATAAGACCAAAGCTATTTTGGTCAAATTTCAAATGTTAATTATCTCTGCAAAAAAAAATTAAAAATTTTACAAAAACCCAATTGTTACCTCGGCTATCGATTATAACATTTGCAAAAAATGGCAAAGACAATTTTTTTTTGTAAAAACGAGAAATCCTGACTATATTATTGATCTCGTAAAACTCTAAGACGATCTAGCCATGTCTGTTCGTGTGTCTGCTGAATGCACGAAAGCTGTGAAATTAATTAACCTAAGCTCCTGATATTGTGTACTATGTAATACTTTAATATTGCAGTAATGTTAATTTCGCCTATTAAAAAAATTTAAAGTCTTAGCTTCGGCTTAAAAATTCTGGTTATCCTTTACTTAGTAGGGACATAAATACTGTTACACACGTTTTATGCTGTAAAATAAAAAGTACTGAATGTTTTTGGACCAAATATTTTTTAATATATTTATTGATGTATATTGTATCCAAAAAGAATCTACTTGTTCGAAATGTCCGCCTTTTGCATTTACACACGCCTTAAGTCGCACTGGCCACAGTCTTAAGAGATCCAATGTTGGGGTATCTTTTCTGACAAACCTTGTCCTCTAAAACTGTCCACAATTTGTAATCTAATGGTTCAAATCTGGACTGCCTGAGGGCCATTCTTCAGAGGAAATGAATGCTTTCAAATTGTTTCGAAGCCAGGCCTGGGACGTTTTAGCCTTATGGGCCGGAGCAGAATCCTGCTGGAAGAACATGGCTGGTTTTGGAACAGGAAATTGTTAAGAGGCTTCACAACTGATTCCAAAACTGTTTCTTGGTAAACTTGGCCGATGTTTTGACTCCTTGTTCGCAGAAATGCAGGTCAGTGACCCATCGTAAGAGACAACCCGCGACTGCCGGTTCTATGTACCGGTCACCTCAACAATATATGTTTTTTGTTCGTCCATTTTTTCGTCGTGGGAGCAGCACTTCCCGGAATGCCTGCTCCGAATACTACTGGTCCGAGCCGGGATCGAACAAAACCCCGGACCTTGGATCTGCTCGGTTTGTCAGAACCGAATACACCATCGTGCTACGTCTGTAAGGTGTAATCGTTGCATGGAGTGGGTGCACTTCAGGAGCTGTTCAGGTCTGAACCACATCAGGGAGTATAGCGAAGCAGACTTTGTTGCCTCATGCTGTATCAACGAAGTTAGCAGTGGATCTCTGGATTTGGTGTTATCATCGTCGTCTGCATCTTCGTCGTCGTCATCATCATCCAACTACGAGACTCCCCCGCAGTCGCCCTCGCAACAGCATCAACATATACAGCATCTTACACCACAGATTGCTGTTGCCACTCCTGACAGTGCATCAATTTTGCAATTTAATTGTAATGGCCTACGCAACAAAATCAGTGAGGTCATAGAATTTTTGAATCGAAGAAACATCATGGTCGCCGCGATCGAAGAAACTAAGCTGAATGCCACCTGCACAGTTGTGATTGATACAACGTGCTACGTAAGGATCGCACCAGAAATGGAGGTGGGGACTTGCTTTCCTGTTACACCATTCTGTGCAGTACAGACCTATTTCGCCTGAGCTTGACTCTAGAGACCCATACATGGAATGTATGGGGGCATAGCTTTGGCAGAGCAAATTGATAGCTCTACGTTCTGTACAGTGAATGAGGACGCCCCCACGCGGATTATGGGCGATTGCCATAGCTCGCCAGACATCACTTTGGCATCGCCTGGCCTGATCAACGACGTCACCTGGCAACCCGTCATCTCACTAGGATCGGACCACCTTCCCATAATTCTCTCCAAAAATAGACCACCCGATTTCATAACCTCTGAACGCCATACGTTTCTCAATCAAAAAAAGGCTGATTGGGAGGCCTTCAGAGAAGCCACCAACCGTAGCTTTAATAATCTAGCTATTCCGTCGGACGTTCGGGTAGCCGAGAAAAAGTTCCGGCCCATCAGTAACGCTGCAGCCGCTCGCCATATCCCTGCTGGTCGAATACCCGAAGTACGACCAAACTTCCTAGCATGGGCAGCGGGACTCGCATACTAGCGTGATGACATTCGTCGCTCCAACCCTACTGACCCTATCATGCCACTCTGTTCGAGGACATTGAAGAAACGTCCCTTCCGCCCAGTTTGAAACGTTGGGTCGTAAACTATATGTGTGTGCGCCAGTCATATGTAGAATTTAGAGACAGAAAGTCCCGTAGAGTTAAACAAGGAGTCCCGTAGAGTTAAACAGAGGTGCGGTTGTCACTCAATGTGAAAGTCGATGACGTCAACATCCCGACCACCAACTACACCAAAATCCTTGGGGTCACATTGGACAGCCTTTTTAGATCCTCTGTACATGCTACAGCTATCTGCGATAAACTCAAAAGTAGAAACAAGGTCCTCAAGGCACTTGCCGGCAGTACTTGGGGAGCCGACAAAGAAACCTTGTTGACCTCTTACAAAGCGATAGGTCGGTCTGTAGCAAACTACGCAGCACCTGTATGGTCGGCGATCGTGAGTACGACGCAGTGGAAGAAAATTCAGACTTGCCAGAATGCCGCCCTTAGAACATCAACAGGGTGTCTTCTTATGTCTTCTGAGGACCATCTACATGAGGAGACGAAGGTCCTCCGTGTGAATGTAGTGCTAGGGGAACATCCCCCGGATATTTTACCTGAGGAGAAGGTACTACCTCGGCAGACGCGCGTGGTTCTGGCGCAGCTGAGATCTGGATGGTGCAGCCGCCTCAATTCGTACTAGGCACGAATTGATGCTGACGTTCCGGACATTTGTCCCGCCTGCCATCAGGGACCACATGATGTACTGTACCTCTTCAATTGTCCGGCCAAGCCCACTCAGCTGACCCCCAGGTCTCTGTGGACGCATCCAGTTCAAATGGCACGTTTCCTTCACCTGGATATCGAAGCAGATCTCCCATAGACGAACAAGACTTCAAAACAAATATATTGTTGTTACAACAACAACAACAACCCACCAAACCATGACTGAAGCTGGGTGATGGCCCTTTTCCACCCTTGGGATCAGTTCATATGCTACCTTTGATGAACGCGCATACACTCTATCATTTTGCTTGTTAAATTTTTCCTGAACAGTAAATATTTATTCATCGGTGAACAAAATTTTTCTGTGCAAGTTATCAGCGTGCTTCACCAAAAGACGTTTACATTTTTCAATCATATTTAAAGCTGCAGTCAAAAAATGTCCGGTACGTCGTTTGAAAGCCCCAAGACTTTTTTAATGATTCGACTCGTAGACATTTGCGTGATATTCATCTCACGGGCCATGATTTTCTGTTTTCGGAGCGGATTTCTGTGAATTCTTGATTTAACGGCTTTGATGGCCTGCGGTGTTCGAACAGAGCGTGGGCGGTCGGTCTTTTACATCTCCAGTCTCCTCAAACAGTTTAATGCATCGGTAGACGAACATGCGGCTAATCCCTAGTGGCCGGAGCCTTTTGAAAATATCGTTTTTTTATTTTACACTTGAAAAGCGCTATTACAGCGCTACGGTTCTCATTATCTGACCACTCCATGATGAAAGTTGAAACGATTTTAAAATCCCGTTACAGACCAACGCTATTGAGGTTAGCTTTCAAAACACATATGTCATTAACGGGGTATGTTCAGTTCTACTATTGAAATGGGTGTGTTCGATGTTATAACAGTATTATGTTGCTTCTAAGTATATGTTCACCCGATTTTCTGTTTTTAGCTTTAGAAGCCAAATCTTCCATCCAATCTTGATAAAATATAGCACGTGTAAGGTTTTAGGGCCAATTAAAGTTGAAGAATATCGGTTGAGATTTGGTTATAGCTCTTACACATATCTTCACCCGATTTTATTATTTTTTTTTTGCTCTAGAAGCTACATATTGCAGCTAGTCTTGATGAAGTTTGGTACAAGTATGTTCGTCGTGACAAGGACGACTGGTGTTGAAATTGGAAAAAATTGGTTTAGAATAAGATATAGCTCCCATATATATATATATATATATATATATATATATATATATATATATATATATATATATATATATATATATATATATATATATATATATATATATATATATATATATATATATATATATATATATATATATATATATATATGTATATATATATATATATATATATATATATATATATATATACCGATTTTACCAAAAAAATGATATTTTCTCGCAAATTTAAATATGACATTAGTTTTAAAATGTGTGTAAATTGGGTCCAAAAACATATTTTCAGTTGCCTTTTCTCAACATCCAAAGATGCCGGGTGTAATATAATAGAATTGCGACACGTCCGACTTTACCTTTTTTTACTAGTATTTTTAATGCATATACGAATACGTATATACCGCTGCAAATAAAGGAGCATTGAGTTTCTTCCTTTGCCAAATTTATTATGTTAAACTAGAGTTTAATTGGCTTAAGGAAGTTTTCGAAATAGAGTTGGTTAATTTACGACTGTACCGACTTCAAGGAGGGCATTTCAAAAAATGCGAGGCCACCTTACTCTCCAATCTAACCATGCAGGAATTTTATGCAAGTTTCGATTGCAGCCAAAATGTCTTAAAACTACCTTGAAAGACCTCCCAGAAGGCCTTGCTTTTTCCGCTGGGTTGTTCTTCACACTGACACTCAGAAAACACTTCACACATCTACAACGTGCAGAAAAAATAAAATATTTCTCTCATCCCCTTTAGTACTCCTGCTGAAACGTCCTGTAAAATACTTTAAGTTTTTTATTGTTGTTGCATGCCAGCGAAAGGTATGGAAAACATAAGACATTACGAGACATTTTTATGGGTTCATTCGTACGTTCCATTGCTCTGTCTTAAATTGATGTTGTTGTCTTTTCTAGTTGTTGCTATCTAAAGCCTGGCGAATATGTTTTTCCTACTTCAGGATAAAGTTTCAGTGCAAATACCAAAAAAAAAACATACAGTCGTACATCTCCTGTTGGCATCAGACAATTCTAGTCCTTTCTGAACTTCAGTACGAGTATATTCTTCATCATTGTCTTGTGTTCTCCACTTTTTAATGTTTACTTGCCTGTCTGTCTGTCGTCCGCTTGTATGGTTTCATTTTACTTTGAGGGGTAGGGGTCCCACCAGCCATAATTTTTTTTTAAAGGATTCAAAAGAAAAAATTTCTACAAAAAGAAATGAGGAAGGAAGTTAACAGGGAGAGCACCAGGAGCAAAGCATGCAGTATTATTGCATTACATTTATAAAGTTAGAAAAGAACGTGCCTGCAGATTTGGGCCAGTACGCCGCACAGAGTGTGTGTAGGAGTTATTTTTACTCATCGCCTGAGTTTGAAGTTTGTATCAGCTAAGTCGAGTGCCGCTTGTTAGTGGTTGCCACCGTTGTTGACTTCGCGCCATCCTTTACGAGTGTGCCAGTAACCTAAAGTTTCCAGCAATCGTGTTAAACCATCAAACCAAGTTTAACCTTACTCCATATGCAAAGGCTCTCATAATGCATATGCTGATGGTAGACCTACATTTCACAAGGGATTACATTGTGCTGATGTTGCCAAACTGTAAAGAATCGCTGAATTTAAAATGCCTTTTCAATAAATGACTCTTTTTGGGATTTCTCTCAATCACTTAAAGCCTTTAAATTCTGCGAATTGATTTACCGAAATCGCTGCAATTCCGTTAAGGGATTTACTGTTTTAAACCGAAAAAACCCTTTACAAAAACTGATTTCGGTTTGGTTGTTAGCGGTTTGCTTATGGTTTAATGCCATTGATACTCCTGTTGATGGCCGTTGACGTTTATAAAAGAGCCAGAAATTTGAATTGAATCAATCAATCTTATCTGAGATGTTTAATACGGCTGATATTACACATTCTCTTTTGAAGTATGGTTTTAATTTTAACCATTATATATTCTCAATCATCAGTTTATGCCTGACATTGGTTTGCTGTTAACTGAAGACTTCTTAATCTGTTTTTTCAGACCTTCTGTTTGGGTGTCGAGTAGGAATTTGTTGCTGTTCTTTTTATTAAAATGTGCTTCTTTCATTTAACTGGCGACAACATTAAGGAAAAAGAGAGGAGTAAGAGACTCGAAAAACTTATATTTAATTGGTATACTCGTATGTACGTTAGAGTGGGTACCACAAATTTATGGTGTGAAAAAGAATCTTAGATTTTTAATTTATTTTTTGCTACAATCAAATAACTACACGGGGATTTAATATAATGGCATCTGACATTCAAAATCTCATGCTTTAAAAGTAACGCCCACTTTCTGTCAAACCTCATGCCTATCTTTAAATAAAGTTGGCCTCAACGTAATTGTATGAACTTTTATGCGAAAAGAATGGATTGAAGTTTCTTTAGGACATATTTTGCAAAAAGGTCACCCCCAAACTAAAAATGTGTGTTTTCAATATGTTTATCAGTATTAAGGGCTGAAGATCTTGTAAAAAGTTGTACTCCTATTGTTATTTTATTTATTTATGAAACATGTGATGCAACATAGCCCAAAATATGATATAACAAAAGATGTGATATAACTAAGCCTCGAGTACAATTATATACATATCTGTCTGTGTCTATCGGTCTACTGTGTCTAGTGCAGGGGTCACATGATAATCAATGCTGGTAAAAAGTCTAGCGCTTATACTTGGAATGAATCGAAGTTGCAGTTTGTCTTTCTTTCTGCAAGAAGCATACAGGTCTTGAATCACCTAGATTGCACGTTCAGCTCTCTGATTACTTCGTGGTATGTCGATGACGGGCGGCTCTTTCTTCCAGTTATTTTTGAATGACTGCAATGCCTTTTTGTAACGCCTCAATACATCTGATAAATTCTTGAAGTCATTCTTGTTGTACTTCTGACTACGGGGGGCTACCAGTCCCCTGGTTACATGAAACTGAAACTGGGAGTAATATTGGTAACGGAACCTGACAGGAGGTTAACCGGTACCACGGGTGACTGGGGCTTATGGGGTTTTCTCAAGACTCCACCTAGTCATTATAGGTCCTCGGGCCTTGTTGGGGGTACGGTCGGGCCTAGCCTTACGACATGGGTGCCGTTCACCGTCGTCGAACGGAAGAGATAGAGATAGACCTCACTCTGAACGGTGAGGAAACCATGTCAATGTACAGCATGGTTTTAGACCGTAACATCAATATGTCGACACTTGTGTCTGCATATGTGACGCGCAAAATAGAAAGGGACCTAAGGTTAAAAACCAGTTTTGTTCAGGAGAGCCATTTTAAAGAATAGGTCCCTTTCTATTTGCGCTTAGAATCGCCGACTCACTATATCTCTGGGAGGGAACACTTTTGGGGCATGGGATCGGTCTCATTTGATGCTCAGATGTTGTCCACATCAAAAAAAGAAAAAAAATGAAAATTGATTTTTTTTACCCTTAGTTCCCTTTCTCTATGCCCTGTCACATATATACTATCTCATGATCGTGCCTTTAACAGGGGGTGACCAATCTCGCGATGTATGGCTCGCAAACTGGTAGTAGCTCGGCTAAGAGGTCTGATCGGAGACTAAAGTCTGGTACCACGGGTAGAAGCCCCCAGAACTATTGTTCTGGCCTGTATATTTGGTGCGGCCCTTTGGGGAGTATCGTGGTGGCTGTGGTTTAAGCCCAAATCGCGGGGAGATCTTCGTGTCGGTGTGGAGTTGCATTGCAACCGGGTGCTGTGACCCATAGAACAGCAGAGGTGTTAGATAGGCCCCGGCCCTGACCAAGGGGGAATTTGTGTCCATAAAGCACGCTTCGAATTGGTACTGGCTGGTTTGGCCGTAAGGGGCGCTGGCCGTCGCTTGGTAATGGCTCCTGTGCGATGGCGCACCATGGTTGAAGCTATCACAGCGAGAATCATGTTAAACACTCGGACGCTGTACTTCTGACTACAAAACCAATAACTGTCCACTCATATGAAATGAATCTGCAAATCGTCACCAAATTCCTCCTCGCTTTAGGTATAAGAATAAACCCCAGGATGACGAGAATGGCTCTTGAATTCCATCTAGTATTGCACATGCTAAGAATGTTCTGAAAGTGAATCCGCTGAAAATTCCTTTGTTTTTCATAGAATCCAAATGGTACGAAAACGTCATATTCTTTTCAAAAACTTATCTTTTAGTTCATCATACTTATTCAACAGTCCAGACATAAATGGGTATTAAATGTTTGGAGACTTGGTATGAGCCCCAAGTTCTTCGTCCATCACCTGACGGAGAATCGTGTCTAGTACGTGATGCTGACAACCGATAAATTGTGGTATTGTGAAACTCTTTAATTAAAACATAAATTGCAACTTTACAACAACTCCGTTTCTTTTCCCAGTATTGACGTTTGTTGTATCAGTAATGATCCTGTTAATTGAATTCCATAAACTGTATTCATCAATAAGTTTAGTAATTTCTTTAAAAAGGGTTCCGCTTTGCAATCTTTCAAACGCATCAAGTTTTAAGTCAGTTCTTTCATTCTGACCTACAACTAACTGATATTCGTTACCATCCATTCGTTTGCCGTCAAAGTGTAAGGACCACTGTTCCATTTGAAGTTGTTCTAGCAATTCTTTTTTATTTTAGCTGCTTCTTTAAATGATTAAAACTTGTACCTGAGTGTCCAAAACATTGTCTTTATTACTGTCGTCGTCTTCATTATCTTCATTTTCAATTTTGCTGTTTTCAGATTCAGTACTGTTTTCAGGTTCTGTGGGAGACATGACTTGTGATGTTGAGGGTATTGGTGTTCCAGACTAGACTTTTCTTCTCGTGGAATGGTGAATAGTGTATTTACTTGCCACTTGCCCAGTTGAGTACCCCACCTGCCCATCTCTTTCTGTTTGTAGGTCTATACGTTTATCTTCCGAGGATAACGACTGGCCATTCACTTTCGTAATGTCAAATAATTCATTAAGAGCATCATAGTTTCCACGCTTGACATATTTATCATAGACCTTTAGCATCTACATAAGCTTTGCTCTTATCACAGTTTATTTTCCCACAGTTTCATAATTTCCTCAGAAACTTAAACTATTGGTTCTTTTCTTTCTTTAACACATGCTCCGGTCTTAAAGTGTAAACAAATAGTGAAATAAAGAGAAATGGAAGATCAATGATCCTTTACGGGCCATCAAAACAAACAACAGAGGTTAATGATCTTAAGGCCGCGTAGAGATTGGGGGTGACTTAGGTAAAAGTTCGCTACTTTATGATACAGGAAACATTTTATTTGAAAAAAAATCAAAAATTCATATCCCAAATGTCCACCCTTTCCTGAGGTGGAAATTATTTCACGCAGTTTTTTCTTCCTCGGTACGATATAAGATGCGTAACGCAAAATATGAGTTCGTTTTTATGTATGGCTCTTCGTCACTTTAAATAAAGTTAACAAATTAAAGAAAATTAAGAAAAAATGTCTTCGGAAGTTCACAAAATAAACAATTAAAATAAAGCGAAGGAAATTAATTTGGGGTGAATTTTATTAATGTAAGAAGTAATCTTTAAATAAAATTTTCTGGATCCCATAGACGAAAATCATTTGCCGCAATGCCTGATATCGGGCCCTGCTTTAGATCTGGTACGCCCTTCTCTATTTCGATTTTTTGTCCATTTAACTTTGGAAATAAATCAAAATGTTTGGGAGGCGAAGCCTTGCTACTCCCTTCCAAAAAGAAATGATATAGAACGCGCAATAGCCATATTCTCTAACTGATTGTCCACCTCACAAAAATTATGGATCTCACTTTTCGCTCTACGCTTTATTTAAGCTGAATCGAATTGTAAATGTTTAGAATGGACATTTGTATAAGGTCTATATCGAAACATAGACCAATATGGGGAAAGTTCGGTAAAATTGGGAAGAAGTCACTCATAAAGCACTATGTTAAATATAAACACAATCGGATTTAAATCGTGCCTTCTTGAGAGGGCTCAACCTCAATTCTGGAGGGACCTTTATTTGGGTTTATGGACCGATAAGGACCAAACAAATACAAACAAAACTCGTTCAATGCTCTATGCTAACATTTGTTTGGGGTGCTTCATGCTAACTTTTGTGTGGTGTACTATTTTAAAACATGGACTTATATGGTCCAGTTTTCCAGAGTTAATTATTGGTCGCTCATAACGTACTATGCTAAATTTTAGTATGATAGTGTTTGATTTGTGGCCTTAAATCGGGAAAAACCTATGTATAAAAAAACAAGCCCGTATGAACCAAATTTATAGTATAAGTACGTAGTTCGGCAAGGCTTTTATTTAGCAGTCTTTTGTAACAATTACTTCGACCACAAATAAAATGACTAATACAGTAGTCTTATTTAAATTAAAAATAATTACTCTTTAATGTATGCTTTAGAGTAGGCCGTTTGTTAAGGACACAAACTTGTCAGTTTTTCGATAGCTTACTCTGATTCGATTCTCTCTCAGTCGTAATAATATTCTCACGCTTTCATAAGTTATACTATGTGGCAATGTATATTTGTAAAAAATACTTTTTTTATTACCTACTAGAAAAGGTCAAAAAATTGAAATTTGAGCGCATCGAAAATGATTTTTAATAAGTCGTAGTGGAACTTTTTTTCCTCATACCAAAAGCTATCGAAAAATCAATAGCACAATAACGATTGCTAAATCGACCAACCCTAGTATGCATAAGCACAAAATAATGTTCCTAAAAACAAAGAATTAGTTTCTTATAAAAACATTTGATACAAAATATTAACTTTTTGTAAAACTAACAACGAAAATAACGAAGTTTCTACGAAAACGAATTACATCCGTAATTTTTACGATAACTTTTATACACAATAAAAGAAGCTTTTCAAAAAACATATGAAGGAAAAAATTAAGAGATTTTTAGAAGGTCGTACATTCGGACAAATAATTTCTTCTTAAAATACACGAAATGAACAAGAAGCTTCATCAATAGTATGAAGTATGTACAAAGAACATAAGAGGAATATTTCGTAAATAGAACGAACAAACCAGCAACCTTACGTTTTTATACCCTCTATCATAGGTAAAGGTTATATTCCGTGGCTGGAGGCCCTATGAAGGTAGGGACATTAATACTGTTTCATACGTTTTATGCTGTAAAATAAAAAGTACTTAATGTTTTTGGACCAAATATTTTTTTATATATTTATTGATGAATATTGTGTCCAAATAGAATCTACTTATTCGAAATGTCCGCCTTTTGCCCTTGCACACGCCTAAGTCGCACTGGCCAATCGTCAATAGCTGCACGAACCTCGTCCTTTGGAAAATTGGCCACAGCTCGAACCAAAGCAGTGTTAAGAGATTCAATGTTGGGGTATCTTTTGTAACAAACATTGTCCTCTAAACCGTCCACAATTTGTAATCCAATGGGTTCAAGTCTGGTATGCCTGAGAGCCATTCTTGAGAAGAAATGAACGCTGGCAATTATTTCGAAGTCAGCCTATGACGTTTTAGCCTTATGGGCCGGCGCAGAATCCTGCTGGAAAGTCCATGGCTGGTTTTGGAACAGGGAGTTGTTAAGAGGCTTCACAACTGCTTCCAAAACAGTTTCTTAGTAACCTTTGGCCGATGTTTTGACTCCTTTTTCGCAGAAATGCAGGTCATGACCCCATCGTAAGAGACACCCCACCAAACCATGACTGAAGCAGGGTGATGACCTTCTTACACCCTTGGAATCAGTTCAGATTCCTTAGATGACCGCGCATACACTCTATGATTTTGCTTGTTAAATTTTTCGTGAACGGTTGAATTTTTTCATCGGTGAACAAAATTTTTCTGTGCAAATTATCAGCGTGCTTCACCAAAAGACGTTTGCATTTTTCAAGCCCCAAGTCCCAAGTCTTTTTTAATGATTCGATTCATTGACTTTTGCGTAATATTCATCTCACGGTCCATGATTTTCTGTATTCGGAGCGAATTTCTGTAAATTCTTGATTTTACGGCTTTGTTGACATGCGGTGTTCGAACAGAGCGTGGGCGGCCGACCGGTGGCGGTCGGAGCGTTTTGAAAATAACGCTTTTTTCATTTCACACTTGAAAAGCGCTATTACAGCGATACCGGGCCCATTATCTGACCACTCCATGATGAAAGCTAAAACAATTTTAAAATCCCGTTACAGACTACCGATATTGAGGTTGGCTTTCAAAACCCATATGACATTAACGGGGAATGTTCAGTTCTACTATTAAAATGGGTGTGTTCAATGTTGTAACAGTATGTATGTCCCTACTAAGTATATAATTCGCCATTTGCATTAGCTAGGCAATTTTGAGAAATATAAGTTGATGAAATAAAACGGTTGGTATTGAAAATGAGCCAAAAAAGGTAAAACGGTAATAACTGACCTACGTCGTGGCACCGTCTTTCCAAATCTGAACTTTGAAAGACTAATTCTCGCGAACTCATCGGTATGACAATAGTACTTGGTATCTATGATGTTGGCATGGAAAGAAACACCCTGATGGAAAAGTGGGCGGTTGGCAAAACTTTTGAATTGGTCCGGAATCGAATATGGAGAGTAAATATGCTTCGGCCTGACCGTGTTATGTGTGTGTTTAAATCCCTAAAATCTCTAGTAAAGAACAACCGGGAAATTTCTCTCCAATCAGCGAATAGTATTAGAGTACGCATAACTCTAACTCTCACATATATTTTACAGACAAACAAGTACGTGGCTGAGAGACCAAGCAATTGATGGGATTCCTGAGGAAATAAATTTCTGTTCCATCCAATAGGCGTGTTTTATAAGCAAGTTAAACATTTTTGTGTGAGATTTTTTTCTTTCCCGCTTATTAAGCTGTTTTTTAATCCCTGCTTATTTTTGTCGGTTAGAGCGGTACGGTGTAGTTAAGAATAATGTTTTTGTAGGTGTCAGTAGACAGCTTTGCCACATCAACTTGTATATCCTTCACCGAAGAGTGGACATTAAATTAGTTTGCAACATCACGAAATGTGGATCGAAGACCCAATAAAGTATATAAAAAGGGTGATAATTGTGAGTCACACCTTAACGTCAAGTTTTCTGCCCAACTTAATTCAAGAAGGGTCTTCTTTGCTACATTTTTTGACAACTTGAGCCATTGAGAGTTACACAATTGAGCAGCTCGTTAAGGCTGCTCAGGCCTTTCGTGCATTTCGTGTTCTCTTTGGTCAGCATAATCGACTAAATAAGTCCACAATCGGGATAATTGTGCACGAATTTTAGCAATCCGGGTCTGTAGGAAATTTGAAAACACATGTGCCTACTCACCCAGTTCGTTCTGTCATCCGGCTGTACTTTTTCGAAAATGAGGTCGGTCAAGCAGTTACCGTGAATGATGTTCGCTATAGCGAGATGATAATGGACTTCTTGTGGCCAGAAGTAGAGGATCCTGGACGATATGTGGATGGTACCACACACAAGACAATTTTCTGAAAACATTTTGTTTTATTTACAATTAACATCGTTCGTATTAGTTGAACAACCCATTATTATTAATAGTCGTAAAATTCTAAGGCGATCTAGCCTTGTCCGTCCGTGTGTCTGTTAAAAGCAAGATAGCGGTCAGGGGAATCAATCAAGGGTTCTAAAATTTTGCACGATAATGGCTTATGGTGATGATCTGTTTCCATTGTAAATGGGCGAAACCGACCCAAAGCGAAAAAAAGTTTCCCTTTGAGGGACTTAAGGAACCTTGCTGGAAAGTACATTTTTTGAGTATATGCTTAACAAATCATAATTTTTTGTGAACAAACAATGGTTAAAATGGGTACTGTAAGTTACAAAAAAATTCACAAATTAGAGGTAACGAATAATAAATTAACAGAAAATTCCTGTTTCAAACAAACCATGTAAGAAACTGTTCTTGGGTTATTATGAACAAAGAATGTCAAGTAATTCGGAATGTGAATGATATCAAAGTCCCAAATTCATGTCGATATGTATCGTTATCTAAACTGCAAAAAGGCGTAACTAACAAAAAATTCCAAATCGACTTTTTGATTGACTATTATAGATATCATTAAACTACATGTCTTGGCAAAGTATAACACTACTGCGATCAAATCTGACGCTTTAATTAACAACAAAAAAAAGTAGAAAAAAACTTCGTTAAAAATTTTAATAGTTTTAAATTAACAACGTTTTTTGCTTCTCCTGTAAAATAATATTTTTGTTAGTTACGCCTTTTTGCATTTTAGCTAACGATATATTAAATTTTAATATTTTGTGATTTCGTAAAAAATGGCAAATAGATTTTAACCACATATTTAGGAGTTTTCGACACCTTTTTAAATTTTCCAAATTGAATATATCATAAACGAACTTCTCGTACCTTTGGTTTAAGCAACGAACGTCCATTTGGTGTTTTTAACACAAATTTAAGTTTCAAAATTCAAATTGAAATTTTTTATAATATAATTTATACTGTGTTGACGAACGAATTCGTGTGACTTCCAAAAACCTATATATTTTTTATCTTCTTTTGTTGTGCTTCAGACGATTTCGTTTTGTAAAAACAGACTAACAAACTTTTATACAAGGATCTTTTCGAATTGCATTTTTCAAAAAAATCTGTCACATCTGTATTTATTTACCGATACAAATCAACCCACTCTAATGAACATATTTGATATATACATACTTTCTACAAACATAGTCTAACCAAATTTTAAACATTTGCAAACATGTTTTCTCATTCAGTGCAGAAGTGCACTTTGGTTCAATTATGTTGCTGGAGCATGTACAGATGCTGCTGGTGCATCGGCAGCACCATCGGTAGCAATAATAGCAAATATAAATCCCTCGTCAGAAACTTAAAAATAATCAGCAACAGCAACCATTTACAAAAATGCTAATTCGGAAGTTCTATTGTAATATGAGAAAGTCTCAGACAAAGTGTTTAATTGTTCGTAGAAGATCCACTCTTAATAGAAAGAAAATTCTCATGGTATTATGTCTTAGTGTTGATGTTTGTATCTGTTAAATACACCAATCCCTTCAGAATTCGTAATGGGGTTTTTTTCAAGCCTCGATAACTGGACTGGATAGCTTAACCACAATAGTTAAGACATTTGTTAACACAAACTTGCCAATTGAGATCCAATCTTTAGTAAAAGTCCTAAAGTACTTGACTCTTTATACATTTTTTTGTAACCGCCCAGCGAAAAAATAGTAATTGCTACCCATTACCATTTGCATTACCAAGCAATGACCTCTCATTGCCCTCTGCATTATATTAAAACCAAAAATAAGTACTGGCTTATAATAGTTACTATTAGCGAACGTTTCAAATATAGTACTTATCAGGGGATTATGAGCGGCAATAGTTCTATTAAAGGGCCAAACTAACTTTCGTTGTTCAGTTTTCTCTCATTTTCCTCATACTCGTACGCAAATTATTGTTTTAAGTGCTGTAAGGAGAAAAAGAACGAATAACTATCACCGGCTAGTGTCTACCTCTACTAATCCAAGGGTGCCATGTCTAAATCCCCGCAGAAGCCCCGCATTATTTTAACAATTTTTAAAAATTTACTATCTCAATCGCTGTCGCACACATACCACGAGTACTTATTCTTGAGCTCGGGTATTTTTACAAATAATTACTTATTCTTGGCTAAATTTTAAAGGCTGATGTGGAATGCGAACCACAAATAAACGTGAAGCTTTTTTCTGCATTTTATTTCATATTTCTCAATTTCAGACTAATTCAATTTAAACCATGGAAAGGTACACAAGCGAGCAACGCGTTAAAGTTTTTTAGGCTTTATGAAAATGGGCGTTCAAATTCAGGGAAATTATCTTCAGTGATGAGGCACATTTTCACCTCAGTGGATTCTTTAATAATCTTTAATAATAATCCAAAAAAGATTGTCGAAAAAACAATGCACTCAATGACTGTTTGATGCGGTTGATGGGCTGGTGGCATCATCGGGCCGTATTTTTCCAAAATGAGGCCAGTCAGGCAGTTACTGTGAATGGTGTTTGCTATCGTGAGATGATAACGAACTTTTTATGGCCCGAATCGGAAGATATGGATGTGGACGATATGTGGTTTCAACAGGACGGTGCCACTTGCCACACAGCTAATGAAACAATGGCTCTTTTACGCGACAAATCAACATCGGCCCTTAAAACTGAACCAGCCTTTAGTTTCCTTCGAAACGGATCCGAAAAATAAGTGGTGAGACTTCTGATTTTAACTTCTTAGCAATCTCTCTTGGTAATGACAGTTTTTGTTAAGCGTTCTAGTTATTCTCCTGCTATAAGTGAGTACATTATAAATTGTATACCTCGACTACTAACTAGTGTTTCTCGACTACCAACTAGTGTTTGTGTGCCTCGACTACTAACTAGTGTTTCAAAAAACCCGGGTTTTTTAGAAAATCGAAATTTTGGATTTTTTTCAAGCCGACATTTCGGTTTTAGCCTCTTGCCTTAGAATGGAAAATTTTCCAATCAGAAGTTAAGTAATTGTGCCCTCAAACGAGCTTTAAATTTACCTAAATTTTCAAAAGTAAGGTTATATTTGAATATGTTTGAACATTTCATGGTTTTTGGTCTAGATTTATATGAAACAGGTTCTCGGACATAGTAGACGTTACCTTATTTAGCCGAACTGAAAAAATAATCTTTTTTTAGCTTCGATAAGATATTTTATGGTTATTTGAAAGACATATATCCATGTAGTCATATTATAAATCCCAAGACAATGTATGATGTGATGGATCTGTGCACGTATATCATGCCAGTTCACCCAGGTTTAACCGCGAGTAAGCCTCGGCTAATGCATCCTTGTAAATTTCGTCGACTTTACGAGTAAGAGATTTTTCTTTAAGCCATGTAAAAACTTCTCTATAAAATGAATTAGCCTTTAGGAGCCAGCGTTCAACAGTAGTTCCTAGTCAGACAGTTGAACAATTGAACCGTGCAAAGCACAGTGACTTGAGAGTTGCTCTCCCTCAAAAGAAAGTAAGATACTGACAGATCGCAATGAACTGTTGCCAAATTTAATCAATATTAGATGTTCTATGTGGTTTTTAAAGCCAAAGGCGTAAAATTGGTTGAACTTATTGTTAGAGATAAATATACACGCAGAGAAAAAATATGGTTACTATATGGTCACGTCAACAATAATATGTTCTTCGCAATAACAGTATGTTCGTCGCAACCATAGTATTGTTTGTTGAATTTAATTTTTACAAAAGTATGATTGCGGCAAAATTATTATTGTTAAAATGTAACATTAGTATTGTTGCCAAATTTAAACATGAAAATATGGTTGTAGCGACAATATAAATATGGTTGATGCGACAAAAGTATTGTTTTTTGTTAACAATAATATGATTATGGCAATCACACTGTATTAGTGATTTTTTTTTTCATTTGAATATGCTTTCTAAACAATGTTATTGTTATATTACAATTTTCGAACAATCTTCGTTGGCTTAGTTTAACTAAAATATTTTAATAAAAACACTTACGTTTATTTTAATTTGTTTTTTCTACTGTTTAATAAATGACTTCTATTATTTATTTTTTTATTATTTTTATTTAATTTATTTTTAAATAATTTTCATAGTTCAAATCTATTGTTGACAACTTAACCCAATGCTAAAAAATAATTTTGGGGATCAATTGTGTGTGATCATACTATGGTTGTAGGGATCATAACATGGTTGCGTGTGAATCATACTATGGTTATGGGGATCATACTATGGTTGTATGTGGAACATGCTATGGTTGGGAGGATCATAGTATGGTTGTGGAGATCATAGTATGATTGAGTGTAAATCATACTATGGTTGTGGGAATCGTAGTATGTTTATGTGTAAATCATACTTTTGTTGTAAGGATCATAGTATGGTTGTATTTGAATCATACTTATATTGTAGGGATCATAATTTTGTTGTACCACAACCATACAGCCAACAATAGTATGATCCTCTTCGAATATTGTCACTACAACCATAATTTTTTTCATAAATAGAAAGGGACCTACGGTTAAAAACCAGTATTGTTCAGGAGAGCCATTTTAAAGATTAGATCCCTTTCTATTTATGCTTAGAATCGTCGATTTCACTTTCATAAAACGCGCATATCTCTGAAAGGGAACACATTTGGGGCATGGGATCGGTCTCATTCGATGCTCAGATGTTGTCGACATCAAAAAAAAACAGTGAAAAGTTGATGAAAAGTTTTGTTTAGGAGAGTCATTTTAAAGATAAGGTCCCTTTCTATTTACCCTTAGAATCGTCGACTTCACTTTCATAAAACGCGCATGTCTCTGGGAGGGAACACTTATGGGGCATGGGATCGGTCTCATTCGATGCTCAGATGTTGTCCACATCAAAAAAAGAAAAAGAATGAAAATTGAGTTTTTTACCGTTAGGTCCCTTTCTCTATGCGCTGTCACACATTCTAATTTTAATTGCATTTTTTAAATTTTTCAAATTTCTTGAAGATTGGACATTAAATGCGACCTATAGTTTGTAAGTAAGAATGGAGGGACGGACAGACGGGTTTAGTTAAATTGAATTAACTGGTGATTCTGAGTCAAAAGATGCACTTTAAGGTTGGTCTAGCTTATATTTTTGAGGTTACGTATTCCGTACCTGCATATTATGAATTTTCTTAGCTTTTACACACACAACCAAAAAAGCCCAAAACCCGATAATAAAAAACATGGTAAACCAACATATCGTGTATTGGCTATTTTTCAAAAACCGGCAGTCTGGTGTGAATAAAACCAGGAATGTCAGTTTCGATTTTGAACACTCTTTTACTAACCTACAAAAAAGGAGCCTCAACTTTTTGCCAGTTGGTAAATTCAACTATTTTATGATTTAAATCACGCCTTTCAGAATATGAAAACAAACAGCCAGATTGAGCTTCATTGCAACCCAACATTCGAATATGGCAAATGGCAGCCTCACACTTTGGTGTAGCGAGAAAAAGGAAACGGAAAGAATTACAGGATTGTGTACCACGCACATGTACTTCATGTATTCTGTATTCCCACGCAGCCATTCGCACCGGGTTTGTGTAACTTTGAAAATGTTTTTAACACAAACGTATGTTACCAATAACAGCAGCAACATGAACAATTGGTTGTTGTTGTAGCGAACAACTTGTTGTTGTTATTGTTGCCACATTTGGTGTTGGCGCTGTTTTCTGTTTGCTCATAATTTTAAATATTTTCGTTTGTTTCCCCCGCTGTTGTGAATTGGTGTGTAGTAAGATAAACATTTACAACCGCATCACATGATATACAAATAACCTTTTATATACTTATATACAGGGTGTGACAAAAGACATTATGTATTATTGTATGAAGCGAAAAAAGCAAATTAAATTTAAAAACGAAGTTCCTATAAAGAGTGCCGTGCGTCAGTATCTCAACATAAAGCCCGTTATCATATTTCGGTAGCTCTCGTCATAAATGTTCTGCACAGCTATAATTAATATTTATTACAAATACGGACCGAAGTTTTCCATTTGAGCGACTTAAGGTATCTTGATATAAAGTACGCTTTATGGGGATAATATCAAATTAAAGCTACAAATCCAAATATAACAAAAATTTCGGGAAAAAAATCCATGGGAATGGGTTGATTTTTGAATACACGATTCGAGGAAATTTTTCACGGGAATCACTGTACGCAAAAACTACTTTTAATGTCATATATATAGGTTGATCCATCTAGAGTTATTTTTTCAGAGCAAAAAAAAAATATATAAATATTCAAATTAAGTGTGGAATCCTTACCAATAAGGATTAAAAGGACATTTTATGGCATTTATTTTTTAAATGTAATTTCCTTCAAATGTTGGGTTTCCATTCTGAGGGTCCATTTTTGGATGACTCGTTCGAGCATTTCGACCGGTATGGCTTTAATGACACGCGTAATGTTGGCTTTCAAAACTTGAATCGTAGCTGGTTTGTCAGCATATACTTTGGACTCTACGTAATCGATCTAGGCGGCCAACTCATCTGTCCAAAACGTGAAATTATCTGCTTTTCGAAATGACCTCTCATTAGATGCATTGTTTGTCAAGTGACACCGTCCTGTTGAAACCAAGTGTCGTCAAGATTACGGGCTTAAATTTCAGGTATCATAAAGATCGATATCTTGGCGCGATAGCGAGCACCATTCACGGTTACGTGCCGGCCATCATCATTTTTGAAAAAATATGCACCGATGATTCCACCCGCTTATAAACCGCACCAAACCGTGGTATTCTCTGGGTATAATGGCACCTCTTCTTATTGCTCTTCAGCCCATATGCTGCAGTTTTGTTTATGTACTTTGCCGTTTTTTTCTGAAAAAATATCTCTAGATAGATCGCCCTATATTAAAAATGTATTCTACAAAAAAATAGTTTAAGTCAATTACTTCCGATGTAAAGATTTTTATTTAGGAATTGGATATTGTATGGTTAAAAACTGGAAGCAGTCGACTTTTGCCTTTTTTTTAAACAAAAATGCATTAAAAGTCGACTTCCGACTGAACGACTTTTTGGAGGTAAAATGTCGTTTAATCGACTTTTATTCCAATTTCACCCTATTCGAGATTTTAGTAAATTTTACATATTTATATGCATCACCGTAGTGTGAATGGCATACTAATTTTACATTATTGACCGGAGACCTATAAAGTATTTACTCGCATTATTTCTCGACGTAAAATTTTAAGACAATTTAGCCATGCCATGGAGCGCGATAGCCGTTAAACACATTTACCTACGATTTTATAATTTTGCATGATAATAACTTATATTTGTGATTGTATATGTCTGTCGTCGAGTTGGACCCAGGGGAAAAATGTTGCCCTGCATTGCAACTCGGAAAAGGTGCACTTATACTAAAATAAAAATAAAAAAAGGTTTTTTAATTACAGGTCGAAATTGTGCACCTTTTTGAATATTCGCTTTACAAATCGTCAGTTTTATTGTTATTTTAACAGCGGCGCATTTAATACCTTAAAAAAGCATAGTTGAGGAACGTTGATGCTTATGCGGATCGAATTCTCATATCAGGCGCCCATTAAAAACATTTATATACTCGAGATGAAGCTTATTTTGCTACGAATGAAAATATGCGACGCGCAAAATAGAAAGGGACCTAAGGTTAAAAACCAGTTTTGTTCAGGAGAGCCATTTTAACGATTAGGCCCCTTTCTATTTGCGCTTAGAATCGTCGACTTCACATTCATAAAACGCGCATATCTCTGGGAGGGAACACTTTTGGGGCATGGGATCGGTCTCATTCGATACTCAGATGTTGTCCACATCAAAGTGAAAAGTTGATGAAAAGTTTTGTTCAGGAGAGCCATTTTAAAGATTAGGTCGCTTTCTATTTGCGCTTAGAATCGTCGACTTCACTTTCATAAAACGCGCATATCTCTGGGAGGGAACACTTTTGGGGCATGGGATCGGTCTCGTTTGATGCTCAGATGTTTTCCACATCAAAAAAAGAATCAATATTAAAATTGTTTTTTACCCTTAGGTCCCTTTCTCTATGTATTTCTCTATGCCAACTCACATGTCCAAAACATGAAATTATCTGCTTTTCGAAATGACCTCTCATTAGATCCATTGTTTGAGCTGCTATATGGCAAGTGGCGTGAAGATTACGGACTTCAATTTCAGGTAGCATAAAGATCGTTATCATGGCGCGATAGCGAGCACGGTTACGTTCCAGCCATCGTCATTTTTAAGAAAAATATGCACCGATGATTCCACCAGATTATAAAACGCACAAAACCGTGGTTTTCTCTGTGTATAATGGCACCACTTTAACCTCTTCTTGTTGCTCTTCAGTCCAACTGCGGCAATTTTGTTTATTGACTTTGCCGTTGAGACAGAAACGGGCCTCATCACTTAACAAAGGTTTTGGTCGAAAACAGCGGATCTACCCGTTTCTCACCGAACGCTCATCATCCATAATACTGTTGCCAACATTTGAAGGTAATTATTTTCGAAAAATAAATGTCATAAAATGTCTTTTCAAATTACCCATAAAGATTCCACACTTAATTTGAATTTTTATATATTTTTTTTATTCTGAAAAAATATCTCTAGATAGATCGCCCTATATTATAAATTTATTCTACAAAAAAATAGTTTAAGCCAATAATTTCCGATGTAATGATTTTTATTTACGAATTGGATAATGTATGGTTAAAAACTGGAAGCAGTCGACTTTTGCCTTTTTTAAACAAAAATACATTAAAAGTCGACTTCCGACTAAACGACTTTTTGGAGGTAAAATGTCGTTTAATCGACTTTTATTTCAATTTCTTCCTATTCGAGATTTTAGTAAGTTTTACATATTTATACGCATCACCGTAGTGTGAATGGCATACTAATTTTACATTATTGACCGGAGACCTATAAAGTATTTACTCGCATATTATTGCTCGACGTAACATTTTAAGACGATTTAGCCATGCCCGTCCGTGTATCTGCTAGAAGCGCGATATTTACCATTTACCTAGGATTTTATGATTTTTCATTATAATAACTTATATTTGTGATTGTGTATGGCTGTCGTCGAGTTGGACCCAGGGGGAAAATGTTGCCCTGCATTGTACCTCGGAAAAACTGCACTTATACTAAAATAAAAATAAAAAAAAGGTTTTTTAATTACAGGTCGAAATTGTGCACCTTTTTGAATATTCGCTTTACAAATCGTCAGTTTTATTGTTATTTTAATTTAATACCTTAAAAAAGCATAGTTGAGGAACGTTGATGCTTATGCGGATCGAATTCTCATATCAGGCGCCCATTAAAAACATTTATATACTCGAGATGAAGCTTATTTTGCTACGAATGAAAATATGCGACGCGCAAAATAGAAAGGGACCTAAGGCTAAAAACCAGTTTTGTTGAGGAGAACCATTTTAACGATTAGACCCCTTTCTATTTGCGCTTAGAATCGTCGACTTCACTTTCATAAAACGCGCATATCTCTGGGAGGGAACACTTTTTGGGCATGAGATCGGTCTCATTCAATGCTCAGATGTTGTCCACATCAAAAAAAAAGTGAAAAGTTGATGAAAAGTTTTGTTCATTATAGCCATTTTTAAGATTAGGTCACTTTCTATTTGCGCTCAGAATTGTCGATTTCACTTTAATAAAACGCCCATATCTCTGGGAGGGAACAGAAGTTGTCCACATCAAAAAATTAAAATTGATTTTTTACCCTTAGGTCCCTTTCTCTATGCGCTGTCACATATATAGATTAATATTTATTGCTGTGGTAAGGGTCGGATTTATTTTCCGAAGGGGCAAAAAAACAGGTGAATAAAATTTTTAAGGTCGGGTTTTAAAAGTTCTAAGGTCGGGACTATTATACACTGAACTTCTGGACCGTCTAAGAGGGTCTTAATCTACCCAGACTTTTAAAATCGTGACAAATTCGTATTTGTGAGAAAGTTTCAGCATTCTTTGCCACCAATTAGGTACTACCTATTTATCTCCGTTTAAATGTTCCGAATCATTGGAAACCCAATTTAGTAAAGTTGCAAAAATCAATTTAAATTCGTTAGAAAATTTCCCCACGTGCAAAAATCGTTTTTGGCTCCCAAACAACTTTTATGGGGCAATATTAAAAATGGGCATATATGGTGCAAGTTGTTTCAACAGTGTATGTATACTATGCGAAATTTTTAACTACTAAGACTGTTCTAGAACGAATGTAGCTCGTATCTGGGTAGACTATTGTACTGGAGCTTTAACAAAAGGTGAACCGATGTAACCCATTTTCATCTATGCTGGCTACCGATCGATCGTAATACACTGTGCCAATTTCATCAGAATTAGATATAATATGTAAGAAGTCATTGGGTGCCAAGTCAGGGATATACGGCGGATGAACCATCAATTCGACTCTTTGAACGATCAGAAAGGCGCTGGTTTGAGCCGATATATGAGTGTTCGCATTGTCATGGTGCACAATGATTCGTCTTCACTTGTTCGTTTTTCGAATTTCGACTTCAGGCAAACAAATTGTAGTGTATTACTCAGAATTGACCTCCTATTTTGCTCAAACGGAACAGTCGCAACATGACCAGTTTTGCGAAGAAACAGGCGACCATTTGCTTCAAAGTGCTTCTTTCACGAACAACTTTCGTTGGATTTGGCTCGTTTTCGAAGACCCACACGTTCGATTTCTGTTTTGTTTCGGGCTCATACGCATAGATCCATGATTCGTCACCTATGACGCTCTTATAAACGTCTTTTGAGCACCGCGATCGTATTTTTTAAAAATTTCTTTGCACCAATCGACACGATCCTTTTTTTTTTTGAGCAATTGTCAAATTGTGCGGGATCCAACGAGAACAAACCTTTCTTACGGCCAGGTGTTCATGCAATATCGAATGTATGCTGGTGGAAGAAATGCCCAAGGATGCCTCTATCTCACGGTATGTCACATGACGACCTTGTATTATCAGATCACGCACGGCATCAATATTCTCTGGCACAACGCCCGTTTTTGGACGACCTTCGTCTTTGAGCGAGCGTCGGTCACGATTGAATTCATTAAACCAGACTTTTAGAGTGCTATAGGATGGTACTTCAGCACCATACAAAGATTTAAGTTCATCGATGCACTCTTGTCGTGATAATCCACACCGAAACTTATAAAATGACAGCCCCTACATTCGCCAAAATAGGCAAAAACATGTTTAAAGTTGTTCTGCTAGGATTATCGACATACTTCCTGAGCAAGAATTCAATGATTTTGTGCGAGCTTTTTTTCTGATATAAGGATTGTACATTAGGGTAGTAGCAACTATATGATATGATATGATGATATGATACGATATGATGGGTAAGTACCAGAAGGGGGTACTTGAGGTCAGTGAATGCAAAAAAGATGCAAAAATTGATCTCTTCGAGACAAAAACATCGATGTATCACACCGGCTGTAAATGCAGAAGATATAAAGAAAAATGTAACACGCGACCTAAAAATCAAAAACGTTCGCCTAAAAATCACAAAAACATTTGTTTGGAACTACCTTGGAATAATATTTCATTCACTTGCGACATGAAATGTGATTACAAGCTTTAAATCGAATCTGCAATTTATTAACAAATCTTGTTTAACCTTTAGTAAATTATTTTTTACAACTCCCGGATTTTTTTTATATATGAACCCTAATCACCACGAAAAAAATTCGGCTCGAGCACAGCATATCTTTATTGACAAATATCACGAAATAAAATAAAACGAAAACTTGAAACAATTCACTCGGCTATTGAATGAGTCAAGCTTTATTTATTTCAAAAGTTTAAACGAAAACATGTTTTTTGAACGAAGAAATATGCTATTTTTGTTATATCCCCCGACTTTGAGAAGAGCTTGTGATACCCAAATCTGCATGCCAGTTAATAGAAACACACGAGAGGCCTTTTATCAATCCCATGTGTATATAAGTAATATATTTTTAGATTTTTATACCCTCCACCATACAATGGAGGGTATATTAGTTTTGTCATTCTGTCTGTAACACCTTGAAATAATCATCGGAACTCCAACAAAGTGTATATATTCTTGATCCTCGTAAAATTCTAAGACGATCTAGCCATGTTGTCCGGCTGTCCATCTGTCCGTCTGTTGAAAACAATATAGAGCCTGCTAGGGAGCTGAAATTTGGCACAAACATGTGTAGTTAACATAGCATAGTTGGTATTGAAAATGGGCTATATAGCTCTACGGGAAGTTGGTGTTGTAGACCCTCAACCGACACTACCTCTTAAAAATTAGTTTTTTATTTGGGAATATCCGTCTAGTTTCTTGAGCAATCATCTGTGTAAAAATGGTTTAGATTGGGTCACCATTTCTTCTACCTCCAATACAAACGGCCTTATGGGCCCTGAGAAATAATATGAATATAACTCACCACAAACTTGACCTATCGAAATAAAATTTTACACATCACGATTTCTATATGCAACACACTTCTACGCTGAATTCGGTTGAGATCGGAAAAGTCCTACTGGTACCTCCCTCACTAACGGTCTCATGGGCCTTGAAAAATAATATGACAATAACTCACCACACACTTAAACTTTCAAGACGAAATTTTCGGCATAATGATTAATATATAGAACAGACTTTCGCACTAAATTTGGCTTAGATCGGAAAGGCCCTACTGGTACCTCCCACACAAACGGTCTCATGGGCCTTGAAAAATAATATGACAATAACTCACTACAAACTTGGCCTATCGAGATGAAATTTTCTACATAAAGATTTTTATATAGATCACACCTCTGCGCTAAATTCTGATGAGTCCAACTGGTACCTCCCACACAAACGGTCTCATGGGCTTTGAGAAATAATATGACGATAACTCACCACAAGCTTCGAAATGAAATTTTGCACATAAAGATTTCTATATAGAACACACTTCCGCACCAAATTTGGTTTTACTTGGGAATCTGGTGGAGGGTATCCAAAGTTCGGCACAGCCAAACATAACAATTTTTACTTGTTTTTACTAACTTTGGTCGCACCCTGTAAAATATTACTGTGTGCACAAGCAGAAATTATTTTGTGTGTTTCAAGTGTGATTGTGTGAGTTAAAATATTTAGTTATGCTTTCGTTATAGCCCATTACGAATCCGCTGCGACACTTAATTAATTAATTAAGTTGTGATTTTCTGTTCTGTTACATGTGTGTGTGTGTTATATCGGGTATATGTGAATTTTTAAATAGAAACCCATATTAAAGTTTTTGTCGGGATAACAGAATAACATATGCCCTCGCACATAGATGACTAATTCATATACTTTGTCTAAGACAAGCATTGAGATATAATTTGTAACAATAGGGTCGGTTAAGACATTTTGTATGCACGAATATTATAAGATGGGTATGAATGATATCAATTGAGTTGAAATTGGGTAGCCTCTTTTGATACCTCCCATACAAACGGTATTAAGGGCCTTGAGCAATAATATGACGATCACTCATCACTAACTTGACCTATCGAAATGAAATTTTACACATAAACATTTCTATATAGAACGCACTTCTGGACCAATTTGAGTTGAGATTGGGAAGTCCCTTCTGGTACCTCCCATACAAACGGTCTTATGGGCCTTGAGAAATAATATGACAATAACTCATCACTAACTTGACCTATCGAAATGAAATTTAAAACATTTAAACTTTTCTATATAGAACACACTTCTGGACCAATTTGAGTTGAGATTGGGTAGTCCCTTCTTATACCTCCCATACAAACGGTCTTATGGGCCTTGAGAAATACTATGACGATAACTCACTACAAACTTGACCTATCGATATGAAATTTTTCACATAAAGATTTATATATAGAACACACTTCTGGACCAATTTGATACCTACCATACAAACAGCTTTAAGGGCCTTGAGAAATAATATGTAGATAACTCATCGCAAACTTGAATTATCGAAATGAAGTATTTCACATAAAGCATTCTATATAGAACATACTTCTGTACCAAATTTGGTTGATATTGGGTAGGCCTATCCGGTACCTCCCCTACAATCAGTCTTATGGGCCTTGAGAAATAATATGACAATAACTCACCACAAACTTGACCTATCGAATTGAAATTTTACGCATACAAATTTCTATATAGAACACACTTGTGCAATTTAGTTGAGTTTGGGAAGTCCCTTCTGGTACCTACCATACCACCAGTTTTTGTTGTAGGAGACTTTAATATATGCCGCGCAACTTTGCAAAAAAATCCATACAACCAGTTTTTGTTGTAGGAGACTTCAATATATGCCGCGCAAAAATCAGCAGAAACTCTTCTCGAGCAAAAAGGATTTTCATCATTGTTAGAAAAATCTCTACCAACAACTAAACACGGAACACAAATCGATTGGGCGTTCACCAACTCCGAACATAATTCGGTAAAATTTCAAACGTATTCTGCAGCTCACAGTCATCATGATGCTATAGTAATAGGCATTTAGTTTATATTTATTTATTCTTCTTAATAAGAAATATTGTGTGTAAATAATAAAAAAAGACAAAAAAAAATATGTTAATTTTAAGTTATAATAAATTATACTAGTTATATTGCTTTAAATAAATTACAATAAATAAATTACAAAAATTGAAAAAAATAGTTTTTTTTATTTAGAAACAGCCAAACTTAACATTTTTTACTTGTTCTTCAATGAAAACGGTCACACAGTTTTTCTATCCAGAATTACGCCGAATGAGAATTTTTTTCACTTCTGTGTGGTTTCAGCAAGATGGAGCAACTCCTCACATAACCCGGCATGTTATGACAGAATTGCAACGAAAGTTACCCAATATGCTGATATGCAGAAACTCCACATTCCGTTGGCGCCCCTGGTCGCCTGACCTTACTGAACCAGATATTTTCTTGCGGGGTTATTGCAAACAGGAAGTCTACAAAGCAAAACCAACAAATTTGCATTAACTAAACTAATCCATTCGAGAAACAATTGCCGCTATTTGTGTCTCAACTCTACACATAACGCACATGCATCAACGAACAATGGGGGGTTATCTGAATTCCATTATATTAAAAACTAATTAAGCTATATTTCATAAAATTTAACGAGCTTTAACATGAATAAAAGAAAAAGGATCTATACACACTAAAATTTATTTGAGTTTCTTAATGTAGAAATATTCATAAGCCTCCCTGTATTTGACCTATAACACAACTGCCTTTGCCAACAAATTTTTTTTTTGCTTCAACTTTGAGATGCTAAGGTATTTGAACCAAGCCTAACCGGGAAACAAATCAGGTGTTATATGACATATTTGTGTAGATTTTTTTAGGATTCTCACTAGCATTTATAGAATCATTAAATTACAGTACCGTTACCAGCAGATTAGAAATGTTTCCATGACAATAAAAAATGTACTGGTTAAATTAAGAAATTATTAAATTATTATAATATTTAAAATGCTAGGATAAAGAAATTTAATTTAGTACTAGCAATGAAACGGAGTTACTGCACTTAGTTTTCCCACAAAAAGAAAAACACGAAACTAAAATATCATCAAACGAGAAGAGGTCTCATCGGCGAAGTTTTTTTTTAGTTCATCTGCACAAGATGGGATAAGCGAAACTATAAATCGATGCAAACTAATACGAGTAGTTCAAAAACATTTTACAAAGGAAAAGTGTAGCAATTAATTGATTTATTATATTTTTTATTAATCAGTTTTTTGAAATTTATGGTCTGCTTTTGTCAAATTCGCCGATAAACTTCTTGTTGTTCAATTCTCTTTTGTGTATACAAAGAAAAACAATGTTACCCTCAAGTGTTGTTAAACACGTATAACTCTTGCAATAACGGTTTTTTTAAATGGTTTTTTTTATATGTTAAATACATTTTATGGTCTCATTTGGGCCACCCTGTAATAGAAATACACAAATTTAAAGGAAGGTAAAATCCAAAAAGTTCAGAAACAAATGTTGTACCTCTTTCTATACCGAGAATATTTTTGTTTAACGTTGGAAGTAAAGTTGGTCAAATAAACTAAATTCAGATTTTCGGGTGTCTTCGAGTTGTAAACTTTAAACTTGTTTACACAATTTCGCTAAAATCAATTATAAACGAAAACTAAATAAGAGTTTGTAACTCCGCCTTGGTGTGATGAAAGTGTGCCTGTTTACCCACACGCAGAAAAAAGTATGGTTGGGGTGACAATATTCGAAGAGGATCTTTGGGTATATGGTTGAGGCACAACCGTATTATGGTCCTCACAATAATAGTGTGATTCACACATAGCCATACTATGATTCCCACAACCATAGTATGATTCACACTCAACCATATTATGATCTCCACAACCATTCTATGATCCTCACAACAATAGCATTATTCACACTCAACCATACTATTATCTCCACAGACATATTATGATCCTCACAACCATAGTATGCTTCTCATAAAACCATAGTATGATCCTCACAAACATAGTATGATTCACACGCAACCATACTATGATCCCCACAACCATAGTATGATGCACACTCAACCATACTATGTTCCCCAAAATTATTTATTAGAATTGGGTAATGTTGTTATTCAAAAATAGAGATTTTTATCAAGTAAGTTATTTTAAATTGCACTACAATTAGTTCATAGCCAGATTTGACGACATATTTTAATTAAACATTTCATTCAAGAAACAAAAAAATATATTCCAACGGTCGAAAATACCTTTAGCTGCCAGCAGGGGTGAATACTACTTCACCATCCGTAGACACCAAGTAACGAATGTGATTAAACCATGATCAATGGCTATATACTTAAGTGCAGGAGATTTTAAAAAAACGAGAATCAGTCGGTAGTAGAGTATTTCACCAAACAAAGTAAACCCAATTAAGGTCCCTTGAACTACCTTCCGATTGTTGTTTTTTATAATGGACAACAACCATGCCTGTATCGCGTGTATGTGTTTTTCTTTGGTATATCAAAAAAACATACGCACACACAAAAATATTCGCAACCATACCGTATGATTGCAGCAATTATATTATTGTTAACGTAAATTTTAAACAACAATAATTTTGTTGCACCAACCATGTTTATATGGTTGCTGCTTAATTTGGCAATAATACTATTGTTACATTTCAACAATATCAATATTGCCGCAATCATACTGTTGTTTAAATGAAATTCAAAAAACAATACTATGGTTGCGACGAACATGCTTTTATTGTAGAGAACATATTATTGTTGCGGTGACCATATAGTAACCATATCTTTTCTCTGAGTGAAGGTTTAACTCCGGGTAGGAATATCTGACAATTTTATAGCGGCGATTTACGCCTCCTAAATGCCAGTTAGAGATTTATCTAGTGATATTAATGCATTAGCTGTTCGGAGCCGGCGTTAAACAGTAGATCCCGGTCAGTGAGTATAAAAATATAGTCGTGGACAGCTCTCTGTTTTGTGAGAAGTTCCCCCTTGTTCCTTGAGGGGTTGATGTAGAATTTTCGTAATAATAAGCTGCCTAATTTAACCAATTCTAAATCTTATTCAAATTTTAAAAAAATCTTTTTTCTATTAAAGACAGATGTTCGATTTTTAATAACAGCCCAGGATGACGCTGATGATGATTTGTCCTGGGTGTTTTTAAATTATTGCTTCGATGACTTATCTTTTTGTGCTCCAACAGATTATTTGCTTTTTCTTGTTTATGCCGGACTGATTCAATTTTGATTTAAAGGACCTTATGAACTATAAATCAATATTTTCCTTCTTGTTAAAATAAATTTGTTTATGAAAAGAAAACTTTTGTTCATCTACTCGTACACGCATAGCGTATTTTTCTTTCTCCTGCATTGCATTATGTTACAACCCCAATTTATGCACAGCAATGGCTTCTCTGTATACTGATTAGCTCAAAAGCACGATAATCTTTTGTTTATTTTCTTGGGCTCCCTTTGAAGAAAGTTTAACAATTCCCCCTTTGTATTTTTGGTTGCATCGTGAATTTTTTGTAATGGTTGTCCCTTTTATGCGAGTCTTGCGTTTCTTTCATCGAGACTGGGTTCATAGTTTTCTGTTGTTTAAGTATTGGCTTATAACAATAGATGTGTTTTTTACACTCGCAGAGATATGTAGCTTTAGTTGGACAAGATTTGCTGAAGAATTTCAAAATTGATGAAACACTTGTTACTGGTAGTGCAGATCAACAAGGTTACGCATTAAAGAAAAAATAGCATACCAATTTTACTAGTTTCTGTGGCTTCTAAGAAGCGTTTTTATAGTCCAAGTTCGACTGATTCGTGTTTGTTTAATTTTTAAATATACAAACACCTACATAATGTTTACGTTTAAACCTGACACTATCATTAATTATAATTTAAAAAATAAAAAAAACAATGCTAATATCCCTTTGTAATAGGGGCAGACATCTACTAAGCACAGATGGGACTTAAGAAGTTTGCTTGCATAATGAAATGTAGATTTAACAAAATTGTTCATAATTCATAATGCCAGTTTCACTTCATTCATATGCTATTGAGAATTTAGTCAAGACTTGCAGCACATGATGCTAACGCGATGATCTAGGGTGCCACAAGAAAAGCATTGTTCGAAGGAGGAAAATTATAAATATGGAACACAGGATGGAGACGTTAAAGAATAATTTATTGTGCTTAATGTAGGATGTAATTACCTGCAAAGTTTGCATTCTATTGTTGCGTATTCTGTATATAGTTTTGAATTTCTGGGGATATTCGAAGACATAAAGGTTAAATACTTATTAAGGGTTACATTATGATAATTTTAATACAAATGTCACGATATACAAATGCACAAAATCCTAGTAAATTAGATTTGTTGGAAGTATGTACTCGTAATCTCACATTCAAGAAATGGTTGTCAATTTTTTGATGCACTTAGGCCATTGAGGATAGGTTTTTTGTTTATCCCACGGAAAGTTTATTTTGTACAAACCTTGTCCTAAATCCTATGCATAGAACAAAAAAGAAATTGGACACAGATTGGAAATCGGTTCGAACTACAATAATTCTGTTGGGTTATTCCTTTCTGTTGCAATCACTTACTTTCCATTGTGGAAAGTAAGTGATTGGTGGTTGCATGGTTCGATACATCCTAAGATGGTACACGCAGGGAAAAGTTATAGTTACTATATGGTCACGGTAACAATAGTATGTTCTCTGCAATAAAAGTATGATCCTCGGAACCAAAGATTTTTTTTTTTGAATTTCATTTTGACAATTCTATGATTGCGGCAATATTAATATTTTTGAAATATAACTATAGTATTGTTGCCAAATTAAAAAATGAAAATAAGGCTGTAGCAACAATATAAATATGGTTGGTGCGACAAAACTATTGTTTTTTTTTGGATTTATGTTAACAATAATATGATTACGACAATCATACTGTCAAAATCGTAACATTTTTTTGATTTGACAATGTTATTGTTACGAATATTTAAATTAAATTTTTTCAAAACAAACTTCTTTGGATTAGTAAATTTTTTCTACTGTCAAATAAATCACTCTTATTATTAAGAGTTTAATGTATTTTTACATAATTTACTTAAGAAAATCTCTATTGTTGAATAACAACTTAATTCAATCCTAACAAAAAATTTTGGGGATTATAGTATGGTAGTGTGTGAGTCTTACTATGGTTGTATGTTAAACATATTTTGGTTGTATGTTAAACATACTATTGTTATGAGGATCATGATATGGATGTGGTGATCATAGTATGGTTGAGTGTGTATAATAATATTGTTGTGGGGATCAAAGTATGGTTGTGTGTGAATAATTCGATTGTTGTGATGATCATAATATTGTTGCGGGGATCATAGTATGGTTGTGTGTGAACCATACTATTGTTGTGATGATCATAATATTGTTGTGCCACAACCATATAACTAACAATAATATGATGCTCTTCGAATATTGTTATGCCAACCATACTTTTTTTCTGCGTGTAGCAATAATAGTATTACCGACACACATTGTCATTACATCGGTTACCGAATTCAGTAAAACCAGTGAAATGAATTTCACTTTCGTTCCAAAAATTGATGGTTACGACAGATAAATTTATTGTAATGGGTGATCCAAGTAGAGATACTATTTTCAATAGCCCTTTTTTGACAGATCATGTGTGAGTCGTGTCATGCTGTCATGTTACTTTTGTTTAGTATTGTTTGGCATTTCATCATTGAAAGACTTAAGCCTGAGCAACGTTAACAAATCGTTCAACTTTATTGCGAAAGTTCACGTTCTGTGAGGAATGTGTTTCGTGCACTTCGTTCAACTTATGGTCAACATAATCGGCCTACTGAGCGTAATATTCGCAACACCATCACCCATCTTGAGACCCATCATTCATTATTAGATAATATTCGACCGAATATACCACGCCCACACGCAGTGAAGAAAATGTAGCGGCCATAGCTGAGAGTGTACACCAAAACCGTGGAGAGTCGATTCGGACTGGCGTATGGAACGACTTGGCATTTTACGTCGAGATCTTAAATCGAAAGCGTACACAATACAGCTTGTGCCCGACGTTCCCAAGCGACATCGTTTCGCTCTATAGGCTCTTGAAAAGTTCCATGAAGATCCGACGTTTTCGAGCCAAATTTTGTTTAGCGATGAGGCCCATTTCTGGCTCAATGGGTATGTAAGCAAGCAAAATTGCCGCATTGGGACGAAGAGCAACCAGAAAGGTGGTGTGGTTTGTGGGCCGGTGGAAACATCGGTCCATATTTCTTGAAAAATGATGTCGGTGAGAACGTAACCGTCAATGGCGACCTTTATCGAGCCATGATAACCGACTATTTGATGCCTGAAATTGAAGCTCGTGATCTCGGCGACATTTGGTTTTAACAAGAAGGCTCCACTTCCCACACATCGCATCAATCAATGGATTTATTCAGAGAACACTTCGGTGAGCAGATAATTTCACGTTTTGGGCCGGTCGATTGGCCACCAAGATCGTGTGATATCACACCATTAGACATTTTCCTGTGGGAATATGTAAAGTCTAAAGTTTATGCGGACAAACCTGCTTCGATTCAGGCCTTGGAGCAAAACATCATGAGTGTCATTCGCCAGTTACCAGTCGAAATGCTCGAACGAGTCACCGAAAATACGACTCAACGGATGGACCATCTAAGACGTAGCCGCTGTCAACATATGATAGACATAATCTTCAATAAAGAAATGCCAAAGAATGTTCTTTCAAATGATAATAAACATTTCCCATTCAATTTAAATTTCTTTAAAAAAGTAGGGAACCTCGAAATGGATCACGCTTTAGTAACAAAATACATACATATTAAACATATCATAGATATTTAATATACCACCATAATACTTTGTTGGTTATAGTCACTACAAAATGTTAGTTTAAGACGAAAGCTCACTTTTTAGTCAAAAATGTAGTCTAATAAAGAGTATTCTTTTCAGACGTGTGAATAAATAAAACGCATATCGTTTAATGTTATCGTATGGCCAACAATTTAGCTTTACTAAAAAGAAAATGGTTTGCCATAATGTTTTAAAAATAATTTCGGGCAAGTGACCGTCGAATAAATTCCAGCTGAGAGGTCTAATTTTCGACCACGTTTTGCAGTATTTTGGGCCGTATGTCAGCAATAACGCTCGGAATATTCTCTTCCACGACGTCAATCATGTCCGGCTTATCTGCGTAGAAATGCGACTTCACATAACCCCACAAAAAAGGGCAGCGGTGTTAAATCGCACGCCACAGGCCCACTATGACATAATACACTCACCAAAAGTTTCCTTCAATACATTTATTGCTTCGTTGAATGTATGACAGGTAGCACCATCTTGTTGGAAGCAAATGTCGCCCATATCAACATCATCCAATTCTGGCACCAAAAAGTCATTATTCATGGCTCTATAGCGTTCCCCATTGACTGTAATGGACGGCTTCATTTTTGAAGAAATATGGACCAATGATTCCCTCTGCCCATAAAGCACACCAAACAGTGACTTTTTGAGGATTTAACGGCGTCTCAACAATGGCTTGTGAATTTTCATAACTACAAATGCGACAATTTTGGTTACTAACGTATTCATTCAACCAAAATTGAGCTTCCTTAAAAATTCACGACCGGTGGCTATCTTGTTTTGGGCCCATTCACCACGATTTGCAAAGGTTATCCGGAGTAAGTGTATTCATTATGAAATGGCAAACGAAACTGAGCATAAATCAAGCGACAGCTGTCAAAAAGACTAACTGCGAAATAGAAAGGCCGGATTGAAATCCACACGTCTAATAAACGCCCTTTAGAAGTTAGTGTTAAATCGTTATTATAAATATTTCACAATTTAGATTTTTTACAAACTGGACTTAAAAGTTCCTAGAAGAGAAATATTGGTTGGAATTTTGGCCGAAAATCTATTACAAATTGCACTAAGCTTATAGATTACCAGATGAACCAAATATATAAAACTTAACTATCGGTTTGTCCAGTTAACAAATGTACGAGTTAATGACTGAATTCTAAGAGATCTTTAAACCAAACATCTATAAATACAACCACTATATGTTTAAATTCCGTTCCAATAATCGTTTTTGTTTATTGTGGTTACCAACACATTATCTTTTCAACTGATTGTGCCATGTACACAATCAACATTCTGTTGTAGCCATCAAGTACATGCATAGTGCCACCAACATTCGGTTGGCAAAAAGTTCGGTTGTGTCAACAAACCTGTTCACTGAGTGTAGCCAAATCGGTCCAGCCGTTTTCAAGTGATAAAGGAACATATATGCGTCAATTTATTTTTATTTATATAAGATTCGGTGGCACTGATAAAAAGTATTGACGGCAAATAATCTTGTTCTGGTACCAAAATACGTGTAGTTTGTTCCACACAGAGAACAGATTCGTAGCCGCAGCCGAATATTTTTGTCAACCAAATTATTAAGGTTGCAGGCTCCATCAAGTTTCCATTAGTGCAATCGAAAGTTAGTTGATGTACTGAAACGTTCAGTAAATGGAACTGAATATACCGGTGGAAGTGTCAAAGTAGAAACCCAGAATGAAATAATATTTGAATTTCAGTCCAATTAAAGAAAATCGTCAAAACAAGATGCAAATTATATTGCCCAATTTCGGAAAACATTGGTACACTTTTTCGGGTCCTCATGGCTATAGAGCGAAGATATATTATCATTTCCTTTCCGACTATGTGATTTGCAGAGAAACTTGAAATTCCGTCCTTATAACTATTTTCGTATTGGTTTTTATATTTTATTTTTACAATCAAATTATCTGTAATATTCAACCGTTTTTGGTTTATGAGCGCAATAATTTGTTGTTGTTACCAATTGTTGGTTGCATCGAACAGACGGTTCTGGCGATCAATAATTTGAACTTCATTCAGTTATTGTGAGAGAAAAGTGTGTTGTCTGTATCATAATTATGACATAGCTATCTTCTTATGGAACGTCCGACCGAGCTTCCATCACGATTCTAACATTGGTAAACCAAAAAAAAAACTCTTAGAATGTTACAAAAAAGGAAAGTCCGCCATCATTGTGGTATTAACAACTTCGTTGTTCTAGAAATAACAATAAACAAATCTTTAACATACGATACGTGTGTGTGTGTGTGAACGAAAGTAGAATCTTCTTGTACTGAAAAAACGTCAGTCAAACAGTGTTGTCAATATGGTAGGAATTGTTTCAATGAGTCGCATGTGTCTCAATCTTCCACAATAATAATTCGCATATGCAAAATCAATGGAATACTTGCACTGTAGGCTGTGGCGGAACTGTTGGTCGAAGAGAGTGCGCGTGGCTTATAGTGGCTGACGTGAGATATGTATTTATCTGCTTTTCAGTTTCCATCATGCATTGGACACGTGAGAGGTCATTTTGTGTTGAAGCGTATTTTTCAAATGCGCACTCGATCATTGCAGTGCAGCGTGCTTTTCGTTGACGATTCGCTGTTCCCCCACGCGGACGTGTTTCTGCACGGCAATCAATTGTAAGTTGGGTAACTTCATTGAGAACAGAAGGGAATGTGTCATGTGTACGAAGAGGGACCTGAGAGAAGGATTACAACACCGCAAAACATGGAGAGTTAGAGCAGCAGTACTGTAATCTCCGAAACGCTCTGATCGGAAGCAATTACTTGCTCGTGGCATTTCCAGACTTCTTTTCAGGCGGATCTTGAGGCATTGCAATAAGAGGATACATGGTTCCAACAGGATGGTGCAACTGCACACACAGCGAGGGTTACCATGAAATGTTTGATGCAAATGTATCCCGGACGGCTTATCTCTTTGAGGGGTGATGTGAACTGGCCGGCACGCTTCCCAGACTAAGCCTCTTGCGAATTTTTTCTTTAAGGGTTACTTGAAGTCGAAGGTGTATATGAACCGTCCCAACACCTTGGAAGACCTAATGAACAATATTGAGGCTGAAATTGGGAAAATACCATTCGAGATGCTTGTTAGAGTTCATGGAAACCTCAGAAAACGTTTGCAGCAGTATGTGGATAGCGAAGGTCGACATTTGCTAGATACACTATTTAAAACCATGTAATTTAAAAATTTCCTTTACTGTTTAATATATTTAAAATATAAAGTAAATTTTTCTAAGGTTCGTAATTTTTTATATTATTCCTAAATAAGCAAACAATTGCGCTCCACTCTGTACATAAATATCGTTAAACTAGTAGAGTCCATGTCGGCAGAACACATATATGGTACTGAAGAGCCGACCCACATCAACGGCGAAATGTGCGTCTACCAGATGTTGATGTGTTTGCTTTAACTTTGCTGACTTACTTTTGCTTTCCAATATGACAAACAACAACAAAAAAAACCTGATCTTATTACTCGTAGCTTGTGGAGTAATTCAGTCTTTCAAAATGAATAACAACAAATGATCACAACAAACCAAACAAAAAAAACTATAAGCATAAAACTCTTCTAGTCGAATACAAATTTTGTAGTTAGAACCGTGTTCCAACTAACTTTTTCTCTGTGTGCAAAATTGCTTTATATAAAAATAATAATAAAAATCACATCACTGGAAAGAATTGGGCATAAATTATTTTTTTCCTCAAGTTGACTGCATATTTTATTAAATATTTCTTAAGCAGAACCAAAGCTAGTTAGAGATGCAATGTATTGATAGAAATCATTATCGGTTTTAAACACAGCCACCCAAAAACTTCTCCGATCGCCATGATTTTAGCCCGAAAAACGCTACAGTAATCTGGAAATCTAGAGATTAGTTATAATCCTATTTTTGTCGAGTTGTTTACAGCACCCACCCTTCTGTCTAGTTCTACTACCTGAAAAGCGTCCCGGTTAAGCTGGGTTTTTAAGGATACTTGCGGTTGATACTACTTCCTTCTACTGTTGAAAGATAGTGTTTGCTAAACAAATTAGAAATATATTAAATTAGTCACACAGCTACAACGGAAAGTTTTAAACTTTCCCTTAAAGTGGTTTTCATCATACCCCAGATAACGAAAACTATTTTTACTTTCAATAACAAGGAAGATTTCGATTTTTTAAATCGTTATGGACCGACTAAATAAAATGTTCGATCACTGTGTACATTTATGATCATAATGCCCCTTATTATCTCTTCTCCAAGGGCATTCAACCTAATTAAATACACCACACAACAACTGATTTTATTGAGTATAAATTCATGACTTTGTTCGAGTTGCATACGAATTATTTGATAAAACTGATGATGACCGACTCCAACTCAACTGCTTTACCACGAAAATATGTTTTTCACATGGATAACCCTCACAGTATCAGAATTTTTCAAAGGAATTTCTAAAATTTTCTACAAGATTATGTCCCATTAGTGGTTAATGGAATGGAGCGTGTTATTGGTTTATTTGTTTACACAGTGCGGTCGTTGAACGAAGGTTTCCATGGGGTGCTCCCTATCCTCAAAGCAGCCCACATTCTCTCCATTATCTATTTATGCCATTTAACGATTTTATAATGCTCGTTAATATTTTGAATATATTAAGAAAAAGGAAAAAAAAAACTTTCAAAGGAAGTTATCTCAAATTACTAGGCATTCAAATCGTAATGACTCTAATAGCCATAAAATTTAAGCCTTTAGCCGTTTACGTGCACGTTCGACATTCGATGCGTGTGTCTCATATACTTATAAAATGTCACAAGTGGCGCCTCCTGATATAGACACATAAAAAATCGTCTAACTCAATGTGAGTGTGTGTGTTTTCTTTAAGGAACGTAAAATACTATATATATTTGAGATCATATTTGTTTAAACATAAAAGAAGAAACAATTTTGATAAGCATAAATATTAATACCTTGCAGTGGTTTTCCGAACCGTTGATACCAGAGTTGTCAGGAATAGGTAACAAAAAAAAACAAAATTTGTTTAAACAAAAATTAGACAAAGCTTAATCTATCAATTTTATTGTATTGTATTTATATCAATTTTAATAAAAATATACTATATCATTATTTGTCATTATTTAATATTTTATTCGACGATACGGTTTTTTAACTACAATTTAACTTGGAATAAAAAATATTTTGGAATGTTTACCTCGTTTGTTTTATTTCGGTCTGTTGCTTTTACACATCGAACAGGGATTAAACCGGCTGAAGACCTCTTGCTTCTATATTTAAATAGAAGACAAGTTTTTAACAAAATGGCAAAGTGACATTGATTTTTGATTGGCTGCACACTACTTTTATCATATAAGGCCAGGCTCTCCCCAAACGAATGAGAACTACTGTTGTAAACCTTACTTTTCAAGTTTTCTTCACACAATTGCCCACGAAAATACAATCACTCTTGCCACCTCTAAAGAGCCTCCACATCGAGAGCCATCAATAGATTTCTTTAACAACGCAATGCAGCAAGGCTTTCTGAAGAGGGTTGTCACGGACCCGATGATAAAAGTAATGTGCAGCCACGAAAATCAATGTCACTTTGCCATTTTGTTAAAAACTTGTCTTCTATTTAAATATAGAAGCAAGAGGTCTTCAGCCGGTTTAATCCCTGTTCAATGAATATTTTAGAATCTCAAAAGGTCATCTTTAGGAGGTCTGCTAAATATATTTCTGGCCAAATGAAAATGCGTACATTTATCATCAAAAATGGATTTATTGTTTTTCAAAAAAATCTGCAACATGATTTATAAACTTTTGCATGCGCTCAAACCAATTGTCGAAGCACTTTTCCCACTCCGATTGAGACACCTCCACAACATGGTTTTTGAACGCTTCAACAGCATCTTCTGGCGACGAAAATCGTTGACCACGCATTTTTCTTGATGTGCGGGAATAAAAAGAAGTGATTGGGTGCCAAGTCAGGGCTGTACGGCGAATGACGCATCAATTCGACGCTGGCGCTGGTTTGAGCCGATGTGTGAGAGCTCGCATTGTCATGGTGCACAATGATTCGTCTTCTCTTGTTCGTTTTGCGAATTTTTCCGAAGACTTTAGGCAAACAAATTGTGGTGTACCACTCAGAATTGACCGTCCTACGTTGCTCAAGCGGAACAGTCGCCACATGACCAGTTTTGCGGAAGAAACATTCGACCATTTGCTTCGAAGTGTTTCTTCCACGAACAACTTTCGTTGACGATCTTATAAACGTCTTTTGAAGCACCGCGATCGTATTTTTTTTAAATATCTTTGCACCAATCGACACGAGCCTTTTTTTGAGCGATTGTCAAATTGTGCGGAATCCAACGCGAACAAACCTTTTTTACGGCCAGGTGTTCATGTAAGTAAGATCGAATATATGCTGGTGGAGGAAAAACACAAGGATGCCGCTATCTCACGGTATGTCACATGATGATCTTGCATTACAAGTTCACACACGGCTTCAATGGTCTCTGGCAAAACGGCCGTTTTTGGACGACCTTTGTCGTCCAAAAACGTTTTTCAGAGTGCTATAGGATGGTGCTTCATCGTCATACAAAGATTTAAGTTCATCGATGCAATCTTGTCGTGATAATCCACTTCGAGTTAATTCTATTTTTTTGCCCAATTGATTTTCACTGTCACTGTAAACAACACAAATGATGGTCGTACGTCAAAACGTTCTGAGTACGTTTATGCTAAGAAATGTCAAACTTTCCAAAGTTAGGGTTCTTTATTATTAAGGTGTTTAAAAAGAATGTGAAGACCGTTGCACATTTTATTTTATAACTTAAAAAATTTGAAGCGTTGACACGATAAATTTTTTTGAGTCATTTGCCAACAGAATAAACATTGACAAAAAAAAATGAAGGTACGTTTTTTCAAAATCGGGGAATTTTTTAATAAAAAATTTTTTTTAAATATTTTTTTTAAATAGCCATGTTTTCCGTTAGGACTTGTACAAACCTTAAAACGTATCCCTCTATGGGTGAGGGATACTCGGTTCACCTTACTACAACTTTTTAATCCTTTTAGTCCTTATTTATGCTTCTTTGTAGCTATTTGTAATGAAAATAAAAAATTCCTCATACATGACAAATACTTATAGATAATAATTGAAAATATTGTGGAGACCGACATACCTCTTTATCTTCAGATCGAAAAATAGAAGCGTGACCACTCAAAACTCTTTTTGTGCCATTACCCAACATAATAAACATTTACCAAATTTTTTTTTAAAAAAATCAAAGGTACAATTGTTCCCAAATCGCAAAAAAAAAATTTTTTTTCCAAAATATAAAAAAAATTCTTAAAGAAAAAATTTCTCAAATATCATAAGCAGAACAAAAGTCATAATTTTTTAAAACAAACGTATTAAGAGTGTTGCTGAATTTTTCTGAAAACCCAAACCGTATTTTTTTCAGAACACCAAAATGAACCAATGTACAAAATTTCGTCAAAATAGAAGACCTACTCGTAAAAAGTGATCGATTTCGCATGGAATTGACGTACTGACTTAAAACCACAAAAATGTAAATGAAACAATCTTATATGTTATCCTTAATGGTACTCTCTTCTACATTTCATCATTCGTTCTTATTTCAGAATTGTTGCCCGGTGGAGAATTCGCGCTTAAGTTGTGAAAAGGTGTCGGTTTTGCCACACTTAAAATGTTGCGTGATTTCAAAATACCACTACCTCGCATTGGAATGAGATGGCAGTTTTGTGGTAGTGTTGAAAATAATTGCGATTTGAAATGAACAGAGGCCATTAATTATTTTTGTTTTATACGATACTATTTGCAAAATTATGTGTTTTTTATTTCATTTATTGTGGTCTCCGAAATAAATGATTTCTTTATTTTTGGAAAGCGCGCGCAGTAATCATTAATTATTGTGACTACCATTAATTATTTTGAATGAATTTGAAATTTACAAAGGATGACGGTAATATTTATTCGTGAATACATGTTCGCCTTTTGGTGTGGGTCAGATTTGGTTACAATGAGTCTATAATAATTTTTTGATTATTTCTTTTACTTTGCGTCGAAATCCCCTTTAAAGTGGAACAAAGGAAAACTTTTACCGAAATCAATAAATCGAAGACACGAATTACCAAAAACATTCAAGACCGCAAAAAGGCATTCTACACACCAAAAGATGTACGGGTCTAGACAGAGAACCAAAGTTGTTACAAGTATTACCTTATACATTATTTAAGCTAGCAATCACACAGTCTCGGAACAAAGTTGTACGTATACAAAGCTGTTATCTTAAAATCAATTGGGAGATATGGTAGTTAGTGGTAGGTCCATGTTTGACAGAACTACATTTTTGGGGCCCTACGAACCGTTTTCTTGTTCAGATTCTTGATTTTTTTTGTTTTGTAGAATTTATTTGTCCAGCATTAGGGACAAGGTTGCCCGTCGATCCAGGCCTTAATTTTAGACAAGTCTTAAAAAAGTTAGGTTTGGGGCCCTACGAACCGTTTTCCTGTTCAGATTCTTGAATTATTTGTTTTGTAGAACTTATTTATCCAGCATTAGGGACAAGGTTGCCCGTAGATCCAGGCCTTAAATTTATTAAGTTGAGTGAGGAACTTTTTACTGCTTTTGAGTAACATAAGTCGATGTTCGAGGATAACGAAGGCAAATTAACATTATATAAGGTCAAATGTGCATACAAAATAGTTGAGTTAACATTATTTATACAAGGTTAGATTTTTCAAGAAAGAGGCAATAAATATGCAACATAAACAAACATTTAAAGATTATTCGGCTCTGTTATATCGAGCCGAACTGCTTTTGACCTGCTTTGTGTTATACGAAGTTCAGATCATTAATTTCCATGAAGTTGCAACGATTGCAACTCTTTTCCCCCTCTCTTTTTCCTTTGTTTGGAATTGTGAGAAAAATCATTAGACAATTCATCTCGTTCTTTTTAACAACCATCACCAAATGCAACTGCTAGATGTACAATCATCATTGCTTTTCGCACTTTCGAAGACTATAGGCAAATGGTAATTCTCATTAATCATAATGGGACTACCGTATAAGTCATTTGATTTGAAGCCGAAGTAATCATTGCCAAAGGCTGCTGAAGATAAATCTTGGCGGGTTTAGAAACACCAGTACTGTCTGCCTGGCAACCATAGCCAATACATTTCACCAATTTTTTAGTTGATTCTGAAAAAGAAACAACAAAAAGGTCTCGAACCAGAATAAAAACTATTCAAGTCATAATAATGAAAAAAAGACCGAATAAATGTAAACAAAACAAAAACATAATTAGTATGTTAATTTAATATTAAATATTGTAACAGTAACTATATTTCTGGTTAAAAGAGGTAACAGATAATTAGTTAACATAACAATGAAAATGATTTCTAAAATGATGTCATAGTTAATAATATTAACAATTTCATTGTTAAACTAAAAATGTATTGTTTCAATAAATTAACTATGAAATGTTAATAAAAACAATTTTTATTGTTAAAATCAGTGCATTGTTAAAACAACAATAATTATATAAATAATAAAAATTTTAATAGTTAAAATACTTAACAATGCATTGTTAAAACAACAATAATTATTTTAAATCTAACAATTTTCATGGTTAACAAATTCAACCATAGAATATAGAATTTACTATTATTATTATTAAATAACAGTCAAAAACAAAATGTTTAAATTAACCTTACATAACGTAGACTCCATATCATGTTTATTTATGGTTAAGTTAACCTAATATAAGCTTATTTTTCTTCTCTGTGTAGGTACTTTCGACCTATGAGCTAAGACCTTAAATATATTCGAATCGTAGTTAATGCTAATTTCGGATTCTTGACGATACATTTTTTTTTTATATGCCCATAATTAAAGGACGCCTATGGCAAGTCTGAGTGCAAAATTGTCCCAAATCTTAAATATAGGTACTTGTATTGATGTGTTAGAAATTTGTATTGCTTGAGCATACTAATATGTCTCCATTATGGGACGGATTTTGGGCCCTAGAGCTCATTGACCATGCCTATAGATTAAAGTACTCAATTCCGAATCGTAGAATGAGACTGATATTCAGATTCTTTATGAAACTCTACTATTTTTAAGTACCCATATGCGCATGTTCGATGGGGCACCTAGGGTAATTACCTCCATGGGTCACGGCCTCAGATTTATTCGAATCGTAAAATATATATATAATATTTGGATCCTTAGCAAAATAATATTTTTTTCAATACCCATGTATCATTGAACTATGGGCCCATATTGGCCGTTACGAGTTGAAAATTGGCACAAATCTAAAATATAGCTACATAAATGGATTTGTTAGAAAATGACGTAGTTATTGAATACACAGTCTTCGAACAGTGGGGCCAGTGTTTAGGGCCCATAGACCACGCTCAAAGGTCAAGGCCTCTAATTCAGCAGAATCGTCAAATTAATGTCATGTTCCGATTCTTTATATATGACACTGCGTCTGAGTACGCACTTATTCATTTTCGAAAGGATTGCCCTAGACACCTTTTCCTAGTGGGCCAAGGCAACCGATTTTTTTAGAATCGTAAAATTAGTGTGCTATTCTGATTCGTTGCAAAATTTTATTAATTTTTTAAGGCCATATGTCCAAGTTCAAGGAGGCCGATTTTTGGCCCCTTAGGGTCAAGCTCCCAATTTTTTTCGAAACGTAAAATTAATGCAATATACAGCTTCGTGACAATTTTTTTTTGTTTTTTAATACCATATGGTCCGAATCTCAAATCTTAAATATAGATACATATTTGGATTTGTAAAAATCGCAGCTTGGGGATACCCTCGTACAATAGAGCACGGCCTTTGGGACTGTTTATTGAGGGGTTTTTTGCCTTTTAAAAATAAAGGCAACTTTATATTTTTTTATATTGAAAAATTCACTTTTTATTTTTTAAATATTTATATATATATTAAATATTTAAATATAGTTTTTAGTTCAAATTGTTTGTTGGGTTTTTGTACATATGTAGTTATGTGTTATTTCGAATTTTAGTGTTTAAAATGTTCGTTTTAAGTTTTAGTAATATATGTAACAATGATTGTCACCGTACATGTATGTATGTATTTTAGTTCACTGTTCAACTGTTCACTGTATGTATTTTGTTAAACGTTTTATTTGTCACTTGGACGGACACAATAGTTGGTAGGCGAACCGACGGCTTTGACTTTCAAATAAAAACTTTACCCCAACCTCTTTCTTACGCGCCATCAAAGCGCCAAACGAAAGAGGGGAAGTTAACGAAGGTAAGTACAACGAAAGTGTTGTACTTACGGCCAAGGGGGGGTTCGCACTACCAGGTTGGAGATTAACTCTAACCAAATGAGCTTAACTCTAAACATCCCGGCCATCCGTGACTCAGTGTAGGGGTCTTTTTTGATACTGGGCCGGAGAAGACATCTTTATGACCTGGACTTGGCCAACGTCTGTGGGGACAATGCCATCCCATCGAATTTGGTTGTAGATTTCAGACCTCATCTCGATCTGAATCGCATTATTGCATCGGGGGTCAACATCTGCAATTGTGTTCCACGGGAAAATGGTTGTTGGGTCCTCGTGAATTGGGTTGTTGTAGGGCTTCCGCGGCAGGTCCTTAGTGACCTCCGCCTGAACGGCGAACGTCTACTTTTGGCGTCCATGGCGGGACACAAACTTCACTAGCACCGACTGTATCCCATTGAGCTTTGAATGTGACAGCTTCAGACTAGTGATGCGGCAATTCGGGAGCATGTCAGTGAAGGGTTAAGTAAAACCCGTGCCGAGTGGAACGATTCGGGATTATCATCTATCAGCCGTACTACCGCCGTCGGCACGAACACTGCTGGGGTCTTAAGCGTGAAGTCAGACATCTTTTTTGCTAGAGTCCGTCGCTGGCTTACTGGTGTGTTGTCAGCTGGGGTCTGGCGGCTTGTTATCTGGGGTCCTATGCTGACTTTCTGGTACTTTAACAATAGAGGGCCGCCGATGAGGAACAAGAGATCGGGCGCGGTCGAGAGGCTCGTCATTTTGTGGTGCGTCGTGCAGAAGGGTATGGTGGTGGCGATGACAATATAGACTCCCACGCTTAATCTTGCAGTTGGGAGCCAGCCAAACAATTACGGCAATAATGGCCTTGTTCCACCATCTCGAAGCGTTGGCGAGGGGTAGCACCACGAAAACGGTCACAATAACGTAGAGCATGGTCCCGCTTGCAAAGTGTGCAGGAATCTTGCCACCACTCCGGCCGGCTATCCTGACGTCGGTTGGCTGACATTGATGTAAGAAGATGAAGATGTAATGATAGATTAGTAGTGTTCGATGTGGGTCGGCCTAGTCAGTCCGAAAATAGCTTTACTAGTTTGCTGATAGGCCGTGTAATCGAGCCGTTAGGAGTCCGGAGTTCAACGACACGAGTGTTTCTGTCCGGTCCGGGGAATGTTTGATTGACTCGACCCATTTTCCAAGAGTTAGGTGAAGTTCTATCTGCTTTGACGACGACAAGATCGTTAACTTGAATGTTTTCGTTCTGATACTTGCACTTGTATCGACGATGGAGTTCAGTGAGGTATTCCGACTTCCATCGTCTACAAAAACTGTGGTAGATTTTTTTTAGTTTTCCCCACCTATTAGCAAGGGTCAGATTTTCTGTACTAATATCGGGTTCAGCAGGTGATACCATTGGTGTACCGACAAGGAAATGTCCTGGGGTTAAAGGGTTTAAATCATTGGGGTCATCGCTAGCTGGGCTGAGCGGTCTAGAGTTTAAACATGCTGGCTACAGGCCAGGATGGTAGAGAATTCTTCATAAGTAAAGTTCATTTGAAGCATGAACTTTCGAAGATGGGTCTTGAAGGATTTGACACCTGCCTCCCACAGTCCACCCATATGAGGGGCGCCAGGTGGGATGAACTTCCAATCTAAGTTCCGATAAGGGTTATGGTGTATTGCGGCCACCTGTAATTGTCTCATGAAGTTAAGTCATATTTGATTAGCTCAGCTGCGCCTACAAAATTGGTTCCATTGTCAGAGTAAATTCGTGATGGGCAGCCTCGTCTTCCGATGAAACGAGAGAGAACAGCCAGGAAAGATAGAGTCGACAGGTCACTGGTGGCCTCCAGGTGTACTGCTTTTGTGGCGAAGCAGACAAAAATGAAGACATAACCCTTTGTAACTCGACATGCCCTGCCAGTGTAGCTTTTTATTCCAAAGGGCCCTGCGAAGTCGACGCTTGTGTTGTTAAAGGGTCTCGAGCAGGGCAGACATGATTTGGCTGTGCGTGTGCTGTTTGAACAGGATGCATGTTCGACAGTTGTGGATTACCTTTTTCACTAGAACCTTTAGTCTGAATATCCGAAACTATGTTCGTAAAAGGCGGGTTAGAAGGTGATTTTCTCCATGAACGGTGACGAGATGCGCAAACTCGACCAAAAGTACAGACAGTCTGGAGTCATATGCCAAAAGAATTGGATGTTGTTCACTATATGTCAGGGCCGTCGATTGAGTGAGGCGCCCATTGGACCTAATTATTCCATGGGAGTCTTAAAATGGATTGAGGGTTAGGAGACAGCTCTTAGCAGAAATTCTTTCCTTTTTCTTAAGACAATTATATTCTTGGGCGAAATAATGTTTATGGGTAAGAACAATGAGTCTTGTTTTGACAAATTTCTTCAGCAGTCAGAGCTACCGGCATTTCAATTGGTGCTTCTCGATTCCTCCCTCTCTGTCTCCACCATCGGAATACATAGGCTAAGACTCGATAGGCATGGGGTAAAGACGAAAACCTAACTAGGGGGTCATCAAAGGTTGTGGTCGTGAAGACCCTGATAGGTTTCGACTCTAATGTGGTGTTTTCTGATAAATCGTAAACTGGCCATCGATTTTGCGTTAGAGTCAACCAGTGGAGCCCATGTCACACCAAATTATGTTGAGTCTGTCCAGTATTGGGTCTTGAAGTTCGATACTTGCAGATTGGGCAACACTGCAACTGCTAACTCAGATAACAGAACAGCTCCACACAATTATAGTCTTGGCAAGAATAGCTTTTTGATCGGGGCGACACGCGTTTTGGCTGCTTATAGAGAAACGTCGACCATATAATCCGGATGTTCCACACGGATATAGAGCGCGGCAGCGTAAGAACTTTCTGAGGCGTCGCAGAAACCGTGTACTTCTACTTTACTGTAGGGAGTGAAATTTATCCATCTTGGTAGAGAAACTGAATCAATAGCGGGACAATTATTGACTAAAGTTTTCCAATTCGTAATAGTTATTGGCTTCAGGGTGTCATCCCAGTCAATTTTGTCTCACCAGACCTGCTGCATGACAAGTTTGGCAATGACAGGTGATAGCCAACCGCAGGGGTCGAAAACCCTTGCTATTATGGAATGAACTTCTCTTTTTGTGAAGGAAGCTTTTTCTTCGATTGTAGGAGATTTGAAGGAGAATACGTCCGACGAAATGTTCCACCTGATTCCCAGTGTTTTTGTGGATGAGTCTTCAGATAGATCAAGCCAGTTGACAGGCAAGCGAGTATTTTCTGGTAGATCTTCAATAAGTCGAAAATCATTAGAAGTCCATGTCATTAGCTCAAATCCGGCGTAGTCTAAAGCTAAAATGAGCTGCTTTTTGCAAGTTACTGCTTCTTCCTAGGTATGAGCGCCAGCGAGCACATCATCGACGTATAAATTCTGCTGAATAATGTCAGAAGCTTCGGGATATTTGTTTTTAACATCCTTCGCTAGCTGAAGCAGGGTCCGAATGGCCAAGAATGGTGAACAGTTAACTTCGAATGTGACTGTTAACAGCTCGTAGTCTTCAACTGGATCTTGTAAGAATTTTCTAAACAGAATCCTTTGATACACGGTGGCCAGTGCGGTTGCACTTGTAGCATGAAATGTTACTGGATCCGCGATCGTTGGACGCGTCAGGGCAATTGCGCGCCCAGTGGCCGACCTTATTGCAATTGAAATACGTTGGATTGTCGGGTAGAGTGCAATCCTTGGAAATGTGCCCGATACCATTGCAGGATTATAGGTATGCTTTGTAATAATCTTAAAAATGTTTTTCAAAGGGTGGATTCGATGACAGGGTAGTTGGAGGAAATGAATGAGGTCAATCGGTAATGGTAATGATTGACCGCTTCCTAGTTACGACTGCCCTTTTCCTCGCACTTGCGTCTCAGATGACCGCTTTTGCCTCTGCCGTAGCATGTCTTTGCCGTATCTGGACAATGTTTGGAGATGTGGCCAGTGCGGTTGCAGTTATAGCATGAAATGTTACTGGATCCGCGATCGATGGACGCGTCAGGGCAAATGCGCGCCCAGTGGCCGACTTTATTGCTATTGAAACACGTTGGATTGTCAGGTTGAGTGCAATCCTTGGAAATGTGGCCGATGCCATTGCAGCGATAACAGCGCTCAGCTTCCTCGGGACAGGCACGAGCAAAATGACCGAACTGGTTACATTTGAAGCACTTATCGCGATTGTTTCCGCGTCTCATATCACGGCCGCCACCACCACCTCCGCCAAATCCTCCAGATGTGCAGTTGCGGGCAAAATGGCCCGGACGGTTGAACAGTCGGCAGCCATTTCGATTTGTCGTTAGTGCGTGGAGTGGTGAAAGAAAATTTCACCGAGCCGATATCTTTCCATTTAGTTGATTAATTGTTAGGATTGCTGCAAAGACTTTTTAGTTGGTAAGGCACATACGCAACACATCAGAATGTCGATGGCTTACACGTGCTACAAGTGCAACCGTCCGAGCCATTATGCCCGCGACTGCACATCTGGAGGAGGTGGCTGTGGCGGCCGTGATATGAGACGCGGAAACAATCGCGAAAAGTGCTTCAAATGTAACCAGTTCGGTCATTTTGCTCGTGCCTGTCCCGAGGAAGCTGAGCGCTGTTATCGCTGCAATGGCATCGGCCACATTTCCAAGGATTGCACTCAACCCGACAATCCAACGTGTTTCAATAGCAATAAAGTCGGCCACTAAGCGCGTAATTGCCCTGACGCGACCATCGATCGCGGATCCAGTAACATCTCATGCTACAACTGCAACCGCACTGGCCACATCTCCAAACATTGTCCAGATACGGCAAAGACATGCTACGGCTGAGGCAAAAGCGGTCATCTGAGACGCGAGTGCGAGGAAAAGGGGAGTCGTAACTAGGAAGCGGTCAATCATTACCACTACCGATTGACCTCATTTATTTCCTCCAACTACCCTGTCACCGAATCCACTCTTTGAAAAACATTTTTAAGATTATTACAAAGCATACCTATAATGCTCAAATCCGATACACAATCTCTTGAATTATTCCATGCTGCAATCCCCAAAAAAGATTTTAAGGTCAGAAGAGGACAACTACTGTGAAGAAAACTTCGGAGCCACCACACGGCGGAATGATTCTGGAAGGTATATTGTGACCCTACCGTTCAAACTTTGTGAGGAATTGGGATCCTCTAGAAGCATTGCCATGGCTCAGTTTCATCGATTGGAACGTAAATTGTATAAAACTCCGGAAGTTAAGGAGCAATATTATAAAGTGATACTGTAATACCTTGAGTTGGGGTATATGAAGAAAATATCTCCATTGGTTATAGAAAAGACCCCACCTTATTACCTGCCTCATCATGCAGTAATAAAGCCTGACAGGCTTACGACGAAACTTAGAGTCGTTTTCAATGCGTCAAGCCCCTCGTCGAACAAAAAGAGTCTTAACGACATTTTACATCCATGTCCAATACTACAACAGGACCTTGTCTTACAAGTTTTGAAATGGAGATTTTTCAAATATGTTTTTAACATCCTCCGCTAGCTGAAGCAGGGTCCGAATGGCTCACAGGTCACAATATACCTTCCAGAATCATTTGGCTCCGATGTTTTCTTCACAGAAGTTGTCCTCTTCTGATCTTAAAATCTTTTTTTGGGTCTCCTCCACCTCCCAAAAACGTGTTAGGATTTTTTCTATTTAGACAGTGTTGCAAAGTGAGATCCTGCTGGCATTCGGATGGTCCTGGGACATGGGTCCGCCGACAATCCAACCATATACCGTATTCTGGGCTAAGAGGGATCCAACTGACTTCATAGGAGCACCTATTTTATAAATGAGGGGTCCTATGTCTAGACCAATCAGTAGATCTATGGGCCTTCTCGCGTAGAATATTAGATCTGCTAGTTCTAAATCCGCAGCATCTTTCAGCTGATTATTTTCCAATGTCCTTGGTGGTAAATTGGATGGTAGGGTTTTTAAAACTGGTGCCCACACATCCAATTCAAAGTTTTGGTCCACGCGTGAACATAGGTTGAAGAGACAGAACATCGAGAGATTCTGATTGTTCAATATCCGTACCATCGAGAGAAATTGACGATATTGTTGGACCAGCGAATCGCTTGTGAGACAACAAGCAGCACTGTGTCTTACGTGCATTAAAATCTCCTCTATTCACTCGACCCCATTCGGAAATGGCCAGTAGATCACGGCCAAGTGTCTCATCCATAATTCGCCTTTTGTCTTCAATATCTTGAAGGCGGTCGAATGAATATGAATGACAGAGGTTACTATCATCTGCGAAAGAGTAGATTGGATCCACGGTCTGACCCAATAGATCGTCAATGAAAATAAGAAACAAAGAGGGAGAAAGGACAGAGCCCTGTGGTACACCTGCGGCCAGCCTATGTGTGTTGGATGAGAACCCATCTACAACAACTCTAATAGTGCGATCTCTAAGAAAGCTCGATATAAACCGAGCAAACGTATTACCGACACCAAAAGCGATCAGCTTTGATATGAGTGCACAGTGCCATCCTCTATCAAAGGCCTTGGAGATATCTAGAGCCACGACCTTACTCTCACCAAACTGGTGGATAGACCGACTCCAACGCTCCGACAAGAATGCCAACAGGTCTCCCGTAGAGCGGTTTCTACGGAAGCCATACTGTCGATCACTCAGCAAGTCGTTGGTCTCTAAATACCTCACAAGATGGTGGTTTACCATGCTCTCCATTACCTTGGAGAGCGCAGAGCAAATCGCAATTGGCCGGTAATTCGCAGGATTATTGGCTTCGCCCTTTTTAGGGATCGGCTGGACGTTCGCAACCTTCCAACACGCAGGGAAAACTCCCGCACGGTAAGCAAGGTTGAAAAGGTTGCGTAATGGACGGGCTAGCGTCGACGAGCACTTACATAGGACAAGTGCAGAGATACCATCCGGGCCCGGGGATTTATTTACATCGAGGTTCGCAAGAACCCTTTTAACTGCACGCGTTCGAAAAAATATCTGAGGCATGAAAATTCATACGTTTTCGATCGCGGGGAGTGGTTGATTGCTTTCCGGCTAGGATGAATTTCCTGCAAATATTTCAGCCAAAAGGTAAGCTTTATCAACCGGGTCAGTAAATGCCTGGTCGTCTTTAACAAGAGTTGGGATAGATGAAGAACTATCCTTTACTCTTCTTACAAACGACCAAAAGCTCTTACTTCCCCTGGGAGAAGTAAGAACCTTTGTACGTAGACGTTGTTCGTGCAGAAATTTTTCACGCCTAAGCACTCTAGCACACGAAGCTCTTGCCTGTTTTCGCAGCTGTTCAGTAATGGAGTTTTTGTTCAAACGCCAATTTCTGAACGCTTCCTCCTTTGATCTGACAGCATCCCTGCATGCCTGGTTAAACCAACTGTTTTTGTCAGCTTAGTTGGGGTTTAGAATTGGGAACATGTAAAAATCTTTTATTTGATTTCGATCCCGTGTTCTTGGCAATATTGGTTTGAAAAGATTTCACATGCTTATCTATTCTAGGATTATCAGATTTGTTATAAGTATTTTTCGCTGATTTGATGTTAACAACCGATTCAAGGGTCTTGCGGAACAGTCAGCTAGAGAATTTTCGAATTCCTCCAAAAAATGCCTAGGCAGTTTAGTTGAGCCAATGTATACTAAAATTGGATCCCAACCCTCAGTCTTAATATCTAGAGAATTCAAGGTGTAAATACTGCTATTGATGGTAACATCTGCAGAAACCTGGGGGAGGCTGAACAAAATTTTGAACTGTTCATTTACTTGCATCCTTTTGTTTTCGTACCTTTCCACTAAGTTCTTCCATGCGATGTCGAACCCGTCGTGGATCAGAGGTACGTGCCGAATAATTTCACGCGCTTCACCAGCTGTCTACTGTGTCAAATGGAATAATTTCTCAACTTTGCTAAGTCTCGAATTCTTTATATAAAGCGCTGAAAAAAGATCTCGAAATGTTGGCCATTCACTGTAGCCCTCATGAAATGTGTTGGTATCGCAGGGAGCCAATCTAGATATTGACGGGCGCTCTTATTCCGTCTTCTATCGTTTGACTTCTTACAACTGAGATTTTTCCTCCTCTGTCCGTCTATTGATCGCCAAAATTTCTCCATTTATTGAGCTGAGACACCGTTTGCAGGCTTCCATCGTTTCTTTGTATCGAACTCTAAGTTTGTTTTCATCCACTGGGGTCTCGCCTGTGCTTGGAGTAGCATCGCGTAGGTCAACATAGGCTCGTTTGACTTGGTCCCACATGGAAGATAATTCGACCCTCAAAACCTCTAACGAATGAAAGTTTTCCTTGCTGCTTTCAGCTGAATAAACGCTTTCAAAGTCAACCAGACTTCCTGAAAATATCCATTGTATTGAAATTTTTCCTGACTATATTTGTGTTTCAGAAGAAAATTTCGTTTAAATTGATTTTTACAGAAAATCTCAGAAAATGCAGAAGCAAATCGTAGCAGATTTTATTAACAATAGATTATTTTGGTGTTAAAAAGAGCGAGGGTCAAATCAATAGAAAATGATGAATAATAGCAGCCACAATCAAGATCCGGAAATCCCCAAGTCTAGGGTCTACGGGAAAAGCCAAAATTTTTCAAAAATTGGGGTCACATGCGGGAGAGACTTCAATACCAATCGCTTGTTGGGTATTTCTGACGAATTGCAAGCAGTGTATAGTCAAAAGGGAGAAAAGTTTCAGAAAATCCACAAATAGGAAACTTCCCCGCGAAAATTTGTGGATTTTTTTTTCAGGTAGCAACCCTGCTGATTTTTTCGTCCAAAAATATAACGCACGTAATATTTTTTGAGTCCGTATATAATTCCTCAGTTTTCCGTTAAAAAATTACCCCGTCTTGTTCCTGATAGGACACCCCACTCGAGAACTCGTATCGACCCCCTATATTTTATAGTACACAAAACCAAACAAACAAAGTCACAGGGTCCGACGCAAAAAAAATGAGTGAGCAGCACCAACGTTCGCGGCGATTGTGTTTAACCGTACCAGCGGCGCCCTTTATTTGTTGCTTCTTTTTGTTGTGAATATATATGTATGTGTGTGTGTTCTTACCCAGTGGTATGTGGGACTACCGCCGAACCCTGACGAACCACTGCTACCGCGCCATAATCCACTTCACATGCTTTTGCCTGGTGAATTTAACATGGGCTTGTCCTACGAAGGGGGCAATTGACCCGTCTCTGCATAACCTTTAGCCAAAAGACTGATGGCGGTGGTAGTCCATACTATGTAGTACAAGAGCTACCTATATAATAGCACTCCCTACACTACCACTATATGACGAACGGCCGTGCTAGTCCCTATTATGTAGTGCAATACTAGCTACAAAAGTTAACACACCTTTTCACTTAATTGTATTAAAAAAAACTTTTACTTAACAAGTATTATAATAAGGAATGTAAACAAAAATAAACATTTAAGAAGTTAATTTGTGTTGGTTTCCGATTGAGATTTTCTCGCCCCAACAGTCTTAAAACGCCGCTTTTTCTGCAATTGTATTGCCTTTCGTAATTCTTCTTCAGGGTTTTTACTCCCATTCATCCGTTACACTCTGAAAAAAATGTTAGTTATTTTATTCAAATGTTAGTTATAAACATAAAGTTTTTTTTAATATTACCTAAAAGTACGTCGTAACAATTCTTTAAATCCTTTAGTGGTTTTTTGCCCTGGACGCCATCGGCGTTATATTCATAAGTTACCTATACCGATAAAGTGTTTCACAGGTTTTACGTATTCTATTGGGTACATATACTCGTATGTACATACTTGCTTGGATTTGGTGTTGGTGTTTTTTTTTGCTTTGCTGATGGCCGCTGCTGCTGATGTCGATGTCGGCTTTGATTTTTGTTCCGTTTACAGCGGGATCTATGTGTTGCACTTTTGTTAAAATTGTCCGTTTTAAGACTTTTTTGTTGCTTCTTTTTGCACTTAGAATTTTAATTTTGAGGAAAAAAAACTCGCCTTTAATTTTGTTCTTTTTGTTATTTTTTACAACAAATTTTGACGACTTTTTTATTATTAGGGGTGGTTTTTTGTGCAATGACTTTTTCTGCTTCAATTAAATTTGTTCGCTTATTAATTTTGAGTTAAGCTCAGTTTTTATTAATTTTTTGCCACTTTCACTGCACAAACTTTCAAAAAACTTGGTTTAAACAATTTAAAAAACACACTATTCGGATCGAATTGGACCAAATGTTTATTCAGGGGTTTTTGCCTTTTAAAAATAAAGGCAACTTTATATTGAAAAATTCACTTTTTATTTATTAAATATTTAAATGTAGTTTTTAGTTCAAATTGTTTGTTGGGTTTTTTGTACATATGTAGTTATGTGTTATTTCGAATTTTTGTGTTTAAAATGTTCGTTTTAGTAATATATATATCAACCCTGTCGGGATTTTGTGAGCTCACTCAAAATTAAGTTAACTTTTTGGCAACTTATTTACAACTGACTTCTAGCTAACTCAAGAATTATGCAGACTTGAGTCAGTTGTTCTTTCATCATTCGAACTTCTTCTCGATAAGTAATAAGCTAGCTTCTGGCTCGCTCTAATATGGTGCAGATGTAAGTTAACATCAAGTCATATTAAAAAATTCAAAGAACAAAGGAGAATTCACAAAAAACATAACTGTGAATATACTTATAGATGTGTTTTGTTTCAGTTTAGCTCGCGGTTTCAGCAGACACGTGTCAGTTTTATATCGATTACGGAAAAAAACAGTTGAGTGAAGTGAAGAAATGTTTTCAGTGGACCTTATTGTCGCCTCTAATATTGACGGAATACATGGGAAACTGTCATTAAAAATGTGTAAACCTCTGTTTGATGCTTTAATGGCTATATTAGCAAATCTTTTTATTGCTTCCTTTTTTATCCAATATTTGTTGGTCATTTTATAGATGCAATTCGTGTCAATGGAGAAGAAGGTCCAGAAAAAGCGTCACTTCCAAGCAGTGTGCGTAATGAAAAAAAACAACTCAAATAATTTCAGTTTAAAACAAAAAAAATACAAAAACTAATTATATTTTACTTTATTTTTAATAATAAAAAGACTGAATTACTTAATTTTTTTTATAACTTTACATTAAAATAAAAAATACTAAAAAAACAAAAAAGTAAAAACAAAAATACGATTTTTTATTTTTAAAGTATATGCAGTTTTACTAACATGACTAGGTAATGATAACCTTGTAGTCAGCTAATCTTTAGCTAGCCAGTTTACCACATCAGAGCGAGTCAGTACTTTCTCACTCTACATAAGTTTCAGTTAACCACAAGTTAGCTCACTATGAGTAATGGTGAGCTAGCGACAGCCGGTGGCATGTCATAACGTCTAAGGTCATAATGTCTATAGACATTGTGACACTCCAAAAGTGATATAATGTCTATAGACATTACAGCACTTTTGAAAGTGACATAATACCTATAGATTTTAAGACACCCCAAAAACTTTTTTTTAGACCTTATGTCACTGCAAAAGTGACATAATGTCAATAGACATTAAGACTCTTCCAGCTGTGACACAATGCCTATGAACTGTAGAACAAGATTTTTTCTTATTTTAAGGCGGAAAATTAATTTCTTGCAATTTTTAAATCAATGCTAGTTACAATTTATTGAAATATTTTCAAGTGGGTTTCAACAATTTGCTTGCAATACGGACAAAGCAAATAAGAATTTTTAGTTTTAGATTTTTGCTGCAATACATCCAAACACGCCGTACAAATTTTGAAATGTCGGCAGGGCTGCAGAAGGACATTCCTGGGTTCAACAGTGCAAATTATGCATTGCAACACTTCTGTTGTCGGAGTGTATGGTTCCTCATTTTCGGGAATATCCTCTGCTTCCGATGCATTAGATTCATCGTCTTCCTCTATTACGCGACACTCTTGTAGAATGTGGTTATCTTTATTTATGATATGTTGGAAAAAATCTGCCAGCGCCATCTGTCCCCTAATAAGCTTTTGGGTCATTTGGTATATCTTTTCATCCTTTTCCGCCTGTAGTTTACGCTTTTTTGGCAAAACGCCAGCGCACACTTGGGTTGGGGAAACTGAGTGAGCAAAGTTCTCATCGCGGATGCCCTCAAGGAACTTGAAAAAGCGCCCGTGTTTTTCCAGTTTCCTCGACAGTTGCGAGTTGAAACCTTCCAGCGCACTTGTAGTTCTCACATGTTCCTGGCTGACTGAAAATCCAGAAGGTGTAATCTAAAACAAAAATAATTTGGGATGTAGAAAGTGAAATGCTATATCGGAGGAGATGTATGGGGAGTTAAGAAAAATTTGGTATATACAAAGTGAAATACTAAAGCGGAGGGGGTGCGAAAAAAGATATAAAAAAGTAACGGTAATAAAAAATCGGCGCCGATTTTTTATTACCGTTACTTTTTTATATCTTTTTTCGCACCCCCTCCGCTTTAGTATTTCACTTTGTATATACCAAATTTTTCGCAAGGTATAATCCTGCGGTATACCACCTTTGTTTTTTGTTGAGAATTAAATAAATTCCACTTACCATCGTCATGCACGTTTCTTAACTATTTGAAATTCTTTAGACATTATGTCACTTTCATAAGTGCTATAATGTCTAAAGATTTTATGTCACTTCCAAAAGTGTTACAATGTCTAAAGAGTTTGTGACACTTTTTTTTTGACTTTATGTCACTTTCAAAAGTGCTGTAATGTCTATAGAAATTATGTCACTTTTGGAGTGTCATTATGTCTATAGACATTATGTCTTTAGACGTTATGACATGCCACCCGACAGCCGTATCATTAGCTCAGTCAATAGCTAACTCATAGTGTCCTCATATATAATGAGCCAAAAACTAACTCATAGTGAGCTAAACTTATGCTTAGTGAGTGAGTACTGACTCGCTCTGATGACACCACATGTAAAAACTGAATAGGATTTTACAAGGGAAATGAGTTAGCTTTTGAGTTACCTGTGGCTCAACTTTGACGAACCAATTGTTAGCTTAAAGTTAACTCAATTCCCGACAGGGAATGATTGTCACCGTATATGTATGTTGTATGTATGTATTTTAGTTCACTCTTCAATTGTTCACTGTATGTATTTTGTTAAACGTTTTATTTATCACTTGGACGGACACGAGAGTTGGTAGGCGAACCGACGGCTTTGACTTTCAAATAAGAACTTAACCCAAAGCTCTTTCGTACGCGCCATCAAAGCGCCAAACGGAAGAGGGGAAAGTTAACGAAAGTAAGTACAACGAAAGTGTTGTATTTACGGCCAAGGGGGGTTCGCACTACCAGGTTGGAGATAAACTCTAACCAAATTAGCTTTACTGTAAACGGGGACCGTAGCGCCTATTTATGGGAAAGTTATGGAATTTATGCCGACCAATTCCAAAAGAATATTAATTTAAAGTTAATCGAAAAATAAATGCGTTCGTGACGAAATTTTATTGTTTTTTACCCATATGTTCAAAGTTTAAGTCCCTTGGGACTATATGGGTCTGTATGTTCCGAACCACAAATTGGTCTGAATATAGGTACCTATTTCGATATGTAAGAATATAAGATTTCACCGTTTCCGGCTAGCCTTATTAGGGGACGGCTTTTGGGCCCTTAGGACCCAATGACCACGCTCATTTATAGGAAGGTTAAAGAATCCATGTCTACCACTTCCATAAAAAAGCTGATATTGTGAAGGAAGAGTTTCTTGGTCGCATATCCGCTCGTTTTGGCGAATTGGCGCGACGAGCAAGGTTGCCCGCCCCATAAAGCCATTCCAGAATTTTACTTTTGGGGCTTCTGCAGCCGCAGACAATCGCAAACCTTAAGGAGAATACGAAAACTTAATGGAACTTAACTCGTAGTTCCAAACAACAGAAATCAAATATTTGAATAGAAAAATTATATTCTAACTTTTTTCTCCAAGTTTTTAGTCCATGCTATTTATAGCATAGTATGTCAGGTAAAATTCAATTTGTTTTATACATTATAAAACGCTATATCTTTTCAACACTGAAGTTCTTGTTTGGTGTTTGTAAGGCTGTCAACGTTATTGCTGGATTTTTTCTTTTGGAAAAATAAAAAAACCCATTGATATTGATTTCTTCCAAACGACTCTTCAACATGCCAAGATCCTTAGCCAAAACATTCATAGCAACAACTTCAGCAACAACGATTTTTTTATTGTTACGTCGAGATACAAATGATTCAGTACTAAGTTTTCCATACCCATTTGATTTTGACAAGACGAGAGAGAAAGAAAAGTCATCGATTTATAGTCCTTGACAATTACGAGCAATAATAATAAATTTGTTAAATAAATCAAATGAAAACAATGGAAAGCAATAAAACTATTGCAAGCATACGAATAATTCAGTACCTTGCCAGAGTGCTTTGGCTTTTTCACGTCGACCGTGGATAAGAATAAACTTTTATTGATTTCTATTTTTTTTGTTATAATCGTAGTTGGAAGAGTGCATAATTTTTCGATAACAATTGAAAGTTAATTGAAGATATTTCAGCACTTGCCTGCTTTTCATACATGACATTTGTCAATCAAGTCATTTTTATCGCTGCCAAAGATCAAGTGTTTCCATAATATATGGCGCGTTTTTTAAGCTGAGTTTTCAAATTTAACAACTCCTTGTAAAACTTTGCCAGACACTGGAAGACTGACGTATTTCAGTTTCTGCAATAGGATACTGTCAAAGTTTTTAAAAAACAACACACACACGTTGTTGTAAAAGAATATATTGATGGCTCTCGATGTGGAGTCTCTTTAGAGGTGGCAAGAGTGAGTTGTATTTTCGTGGGCAATTGTGTGAAGAAAACTTGAAACGTAAGGTTTACAACAGTAGTTCTCATTCGTTTGTGGAGAGCCTGGCCTTATAGAGTTCGGTTTTACTTTCAACAATAGCAGCAAGGCTTTCTGAAGAGGGTTGTCACGGACCCGAAATCATGATAAAAGTAGTGTGCAGTCACGAAAATCAATGTCACTTTGCCATTTTGTTAAAAACTTGTCTTCTATTTAAATATAGAAGTAAGAGGTCTTGAGCCTGTTTAATCCCTGTTCAATGTGTTTTTAAAAAACTTAATTAGTTTTTACATAATAAAAACTTTTGACCACGTTTGGTTGAACTTTTAACTTCAGCAATGTATCTAATGAGTGATGCGAAGTTCATGTGAGTAGGACATATTTTTCCTTTTTTTAAATAAATGGGACTTGATTGATACAGGCTTAAGTTTCTATAAAGGCTTATATTAACAAGATATTGTTTTCTTAATAGTCGGAGTACACTTACACCGATATTACCAGTTCTATGTTCTGAGTTTTAACGAACACAAACTATCATTCGGTTTTAGTGGGGAAAATTGGATAATACATGCAACCTTTACTAATTTGGTTGGAACAAATGAAGTCCAAATAACACTGCTAATTAGGACGATTTTATCTGCTGCAGCACTTACCAGAGAAGTTATACGGGCTGCTATATATATTTCTGGCCTAATAATGAAAATGCGAATATTTATCATCAAAAAAGGTTTTATTGTTTTTCAAAGTATTCTCCAGAATTCTCCGAAGCACTTTTTCCTCTCCGATTGAGACACCTCCAAAACATGGCTTTTGAACGCTTCAACAGCATCTTCTGGCGACGATAATCGTTGACAACGCATTTTTTTATTGATGTGCGGAAATAAAAAGAAGTCATTGGGTGTCAAGTCAGGGCTGTACGGCGGATGACCCATCAATTCGACGTTTTTGGACGGTCAAAACGGCGCTGCACAGTGTCGTGAGGGCGGCCAAAAATCAAAAATATCACTGTACTAGTTTTTAAAAAAGGTTGATTTCGTTTTACAAACAACACTTCATTTATGTTAAATCAAAAGGAATTTTTAAAAAATGTTATATTTCCAAAAAGTTATGAGCATTCAAAGTTAATAGTTCTAGTAAAAAAAATATCGATATATAAAAATTATAAAAATTACCCAAATTTAATTCGGTAAGTTAAAATAAAAATTGTCGGTAAAGCAGTATAATTTAGGATTGGATAAACGTGTTAGAATATAATGATATGGCAACTCGCTATTTTGGCTCGTTTGGTGGATCATATGGGGTTTACCGTTACACCGAATATAAACAAAAAGCGAAAATCGAAGTTTGTTAAAAACATTCAAGTTCAGTGGAGTGTAAAAAAAAAACACCAAAAAACACTTTTTTAATATTTTAATATAATATTTGCGCAAGTGTGTAGAGTATAAAAAATTTAGTCTCGCGTCCCCGTTCATCCCCCTTTCATTTATTCTTTAAATTTTCAGTGTCGAGACAGGTGGAAATTCGACAATTTTTTTAATATTTGGCTTAGGCATCGTACTCCAAGTGCTGCCCAGGGAGAAATAATTGCTTATTTAGAAGAAGAGTTAAAGTTGAAAGTAAATGAGAAAATGATTAAAGAAATTCAATTTATATTATTAAAAATAAAAACTAATTGGCAAAGGTGTAACTACATGAGAGAGAGGTTTGAAGAAAAGTTCGGATCGTGGCTAAATTCACCTTTTGGTTTAAGTGATGCGTGTTTATCTCTTATATGGAACATAATTTCTATGTTTCTAAATGATTGTGTTATTTTAGGAACCTAGCACCAGCCGTAGAGGAATACCTTCGACAGACTTTGATGATTGCTCGGATCGCACCAAAAGGCGAAAAGTGGATGAACTTGTTTCAAATACGAATCCAAACTTACTGCAAAAGGCTGTTAAGAGAATTTCCGATCCAGCAACTCAAACATCTATACCGGTAGATAAAGCTTTGGCACTTTTTTTAGATATGGATTTGTCTTTCAGGCAATACCAACTTATGAGAACAGTAGTCAATGCCGCTCACAAAAATTGCTTTCCATCATACTATGCCTTGCAAAATGCGAAGAAAAAATATATTCCAGACTCAGTTTTAGTTTCAGAAACGTCTGTAGAAATTCAATTACAAAATTTTTTGAATATGACTGCGAAAAGTTATTTAGATTTGTATAACATCAAATCAAAAGATGACCTTATTTGCGATATTAAATGGGGGTTTGACGGTAGTTCAGGGCATAGCAATTACAAACGGAAATTTAATGAGCCGGATTCCAACGATGAGTTTCTTTTTATTGTATCATTTGTGCCGTTAAGATTTTTGAACTGGGGTAGTGAAGCAGTAGTATCGACCGATTCGGTTTTATTTACAAAAAGAAAATCCATCCTTAATAAAATCTGTAAAAGACAGTATTCAAGCAGAAATAGATCGATTGGAAACATACACATATGTATCAGGTGACACTAGTTTTAATGTTCATTTCAATATGCATCTAACAATGATAGATGGAGCTGTCTTGAATGTTTTAACAGAAAACAAGAGCAGTTCGTCATGCTTTGCTTGTGGAGCAAAACCGTCTGAAATGAATTCAGCTGATGTCTTAAAACGAAATGTAAAAAGCGAGGAGTTTTATAAATACGGATTATCAACCTTACATGCTTGGATTAAGTTTTTTGAATGTGTCCTTCACATATCATATAGACTACCACTTCGAATTTGGAAAGTTTGTAAACCAGACGATAAAAATATTGTTAGTGAAAGAAAATATAAAATTCAAGCTCAATTCAAAGAGAAGATGGGACTATTGGTCGATAAAGTTAAGACTGGTTGTGGAACATCGAATGATGGTAACACAGCAAGACGATTTTTTAACAATATTCAAATGTCTTCCAAAATAACCGAAGTTGATCCCACCCTTATTCGAAATTTTTCATATATTTTGAAAACACTTTCTAGTGGTGACGAAATCAATGTCAACAATTTTGATCAGCTTCTAAGAGATACATGGTATTTGTACATTGAAAATTACGCTTGGTATTACATGCCAGCCACAGTTCATAAAATTCTTGTTCATGGTATAGAATTCATAAAACATTCAAAAATGCCTGTTGGAATGCTGTCGGAGGAAGCTATAGAAGCAACTCATAAAGTTTTTAGAAAGGCCCGATTAAATCCTACCAGAAAAAATAGTCGCGAGTAAACCAATAAGAATTTAATTAAAAGAATGATTTTGCAGTCTGAACCAAATATTACTATTCATAGAAAAGCAAATATGTAATAAGAAGGCTAAGAATTATAATGAAATAACTCAATTTCTTATCCAAAGTGAATCCAATACTGAGGAATGTTCTGAAACTATAATTGCAGAAAATTTTTTGAGTCAGTACGAATCGAGTGAAACGGATTATGACAGCTTTAGTGAATAAGGAAAAATATTTAGTTTTATTTATTTAATCATTTCCTTAATATTTTGTTAAACAATAATAATGAATTTGAAAAATATCTGTTTCCTATCTCTTATTAAATATAATAATAGTAATTGGCAAATGAAAAAAAATATATTTATAATATAGAAAATGATTTTCTTATTTGGTATCAAGGACATATGGGATGTAGACGTATTTTGTAAGATAATTAAATTAAATATACTAATCAAAAATTCATCAAGGACAAATCAAGCCAACTTTGGTTCAATTCCAACAACAATTTTGGAAAATATAATTTTTTGTTGATTTCAGGATATATGGGAGGTGGGCGTGTCCTTTGAGATAATTTCATATAACTCACCACAGTTATCAGTAATATATCAGAGATAAATCGAGCCAAATTTGTTTCAGTTCCAAGAACAATTTTGGAAAATATAAGGTTTTTTCATTTCAGGATATATGGGAGGTGGGCGAGTCCTTAGGCCGATTTTCGCAAAACTTCGTTTTTTTCCTTTCCTACTTATAATAATAATGTGTACCAATTTTCATTCTTCTACGATAACTCCTTCTATTTTTGGCAGCCGTTTATATGAAAACACGACACTGTGCGCTGGTTTGAGCTGATGTGTGAGAGCTCGCATTGTCATGGTGCAGAATGATTCGTCTTCTCTTGCTCGTTTTTCAAATTTCTCTGAAGACTTCAGGCAAACAAATTGTTGTGTACCACTCAGAATTGACCGTCCTACGTGGCTCAAGCCTACGTTTACGAGTGATTTTTCAGTCGTAGTTTTAACTGACATCAAGTCTTTTTTGAGTCATTCGTGTTTATAATCATTTTCGAGTCATTTCAAAGTCGTAGTTTCAACCGTAAAATATTCTCATTCCAGTCATTTTTAAGTCGTAGTTTCAACAGTAAAATAGTCTTTTTCGAGTCATTTGTCTGTCGTATTTGTAATAATAATTTAGAGTCTTTTTGGAGTAATTTTTTAGTCGTATTTTTAATCATTTTCGGGTAGTCTCTAAGGCGTATACAAAATGCAATTGTCACTATATGTAATGATTAAAACAAGTTTATTATTAAAACAAAGGGTCAAAAAACTCTTGGTATGTTACATAAAATTCATTGGTATGTTACAAAAAATTCATTGGTGTGTTATAAAAAATTAAATAATAAAATATAATTAAGTAAAAATATTATAAGTATAATTTTAATTTTCCGAACATAAATGTTCAAAATTTAATTTGAACAAAATACTTGTGTAACACAGCGTTCATGTCTTTGGCTGTGCATGTAAATTTCAGATACTTACCTAAGACAAAAGGAAAATAATATTTTGTTTCCAATAATAAAGTTATATACTGACTTTTAATAGTTGTTATTAAAAAACATTTTTCGGCGCTTGTCTTACTGCTGGTCCCCTTCCAACTGTACGCAGAAGCCAATTCATCCGAAAATACTTTCCGAACAGCTGCCCGTATAATTTGTGATGGCCCTTCCCCACCTGTTTTTGCAATGAATTGTTTCTGCAAATGTTTTATGAGTAACCACATTATTAGATATGAATGTGAGCTGTAATACTTGCAAATCGTCTTAGCTTATCCTCGTTTTGTTGAAGTTCTTCATCAAATAGTTTAAGGTCGTATACATCTGTATACTCCTCGTTTAGTATGTTGTCATTGTTATGTTGTCTGTTCTCCAGTTTAACAGAGATGGCTTCCTTCGCCAGTTTGGTGAGTGACCTTTTATTGCCTTCCTTTCACTCTATAATTTTTTTTCAGATCTGAAACTTCGGACCTCAGGCTTCATTTCAACGCGCATTTCTGTAACCAGACTTAGTAGAGAGTCCGATTGGGGGACGTATACATTAGCACTAAAAATTAAAATTCTTTTGTTTTAATTTTAACTTACAAGTTGTTAAATTACTGGATGGGGTGTACAAAAAATCTCCCGCAATAAATGAATTTTTCTGTGACATTGGTAAGCAGTGGTGTAAAAAGGTACCTTTTGTCAAAGGAATCACGAAAACATATAAGTTTTTTATTTATTTGATTTAAAGAAAATTCTATTTTGTTATTGAAAGTGATGTCAGCCGCCCAATATATGTATATTAAAATTAGTTGAGTCGATTAGTTGTGAAAAATAATCCGGCACATTTTTAATTTCTATTCCGATAAAAACAGGAACGTTATGACTTTTATTTATTTATGTTATTTTAACAAGTTTATCATCAACTAAACAAAAGTTATCAGGCTCTTGCAAAGAAAAAACAAAACCATTAGCAAATTATCCCATTTATAATTTACCCAAATATTGTGGGTACTTCACGCACTGCCTCCTTTTCCAAACGATAGCTGATTTCAACATGTCTTTTATAAATTTGTGCGGCAACGCGTTGACCCTTTCTAACTTTGCGTTTAATTTTGTGCAACTGGTTTTCAAATTTGAAGGCGCTTATTTCATCTAGTGCTCCATAAAACTTAGCATCTTCATGAATATGCAACAAGCGGTGACAATTTCATAAATACTGTTACAACATTGAACACACCCATTTCAATAGTAGAGCTGAACATAACCCGTTAATATAATTTGGGTTTTGAAAGCTAACCTCAATAGCGTTAGTCTGTAAGGGCATTTTAAAATTGTTTCAACTTTCATCAAGGAGTGGTCAGATAATGAGAAATGAAAAAAAACGATATTTTCAAAACGCTAGGGATTAGCCGCATGTTCGTCTACCGATGCATACAACTGTTTGAGGAGACTGGAGATGTAAAAGACCGCCACCGGTCGGGCCCGCATGTCATCTTTTGGTGAGGCACGCTGATAACTTGCACAGAAAAATTTTGGTCACCGTTCAGGAAAAACTTAACAAGCCAAGTGATAGAGTGTATGCGCGGTCATCTAAGGAAGCATCTGAACTGATCCCAAGGGTGGAAAAGGGTAATCACCCAGCTTCAGTCATGGTTTGGTGGGGTGTCTCTTACGCTGGGGTCACTGACCTGCATTTCTGCGAACAAGGAGTCAACACATCGGCCAAAGTTTACCGAGAAACCGTTTTGGAAGCTGTTGTGAAGCCTCTCAACAATTCCCTGTTCCAAAACCAGCCATGGACTTTCCAGCAGGATCCTGCGCCGGTCCATTAGGCTAAAACGTCCCAGGCCTGGCTTCGAAACAATTTGCCAGCGTTTATTTCCTCTGAAGAATGGCAGTCTAGGATTATTACAAATTGTTTTAGAGGACAAGGTTTGTCACAAAAGATACCCCAACATTGGATCTCTTAAGACTGCTTTGGTTCGAGCTGTGGCCAATTTTCCAATGGACGAGGTTCGTGCAGCTATTGACGATTGGCCAGTGCGACTTAAGGCGTGTGTAAAGGCGGACATTTCGAATGAGTAGATTCTTTTTGGATACAATATACATCAATAAATATATTAAAAAATATTTGGTCCAAAAACATTCTGTACTTTTTATTTTACAGCATAAAACGTGTGTAACAGTATTTATGTCCCAACTAAGTATAACACGGATATATGAAAAAATCAATAAAATTAAATTAAATAACTATACAGTTGATTTTTTTCGTTTCTTTCAAAATAACTTCAAGTGATCCTATTTTTGCTTTAACTGTATCATATTGTAACGAAATTTGAGAGAAGAAATTGATTCATAAACTTTACTTAAAACAATTTTGACCCTTTTTTGACTACCAGAGAAGAAAGGTCTAAATTTTAAAATTGTTAAGTGTGTTTCAAATAACTTTCCCTATGGTTTTTTTTTCCAAAATATGTCCACAAATACACAAAAAAGTATATTTTTTTGCGGTAGTTTAATGGGCAGTTTTTTATAGGGTGAGTCTCCAATCCATATTTTGTGGTGTGATAAACTAAGTATACACTCCATCCTATGGTGGAATGTTAAAAAAAAGAATGCAATGAATTATTCTGCCGGACAAATGAAAACAGGAAACGGTAGTAGCCGCATGCTGCTCCTATTAATAGTGGCAGTCTATTAAAATCGCTTTGATTGCGGCCACATGAAATAAACTTAAGGATACCACATAGCAACAAATCATTTGGCAAGTATATAAAACATAGCGAAAAGGAAATAATGGTAATTGAAAGAGTCATTTAATCACTGTCTACTATAGTGCCTCCTTCTGCTCACGCCCATTTCCCTTTTACATTAACATTTACATTAATTTTATATGATATTCTATGGAAATGAATATTTATAATTTTCCTACAGCCAATGAAACGTAAGAACGCAATGGAGGGGAAACCTTTGCCAATGTTTAATGTAAAGACTGGGCTAGAGGTAAGTCTTAAAGCTTTGCAATTGTTTGTACGACAGCGAATTTCAATATTAATTTTATTCATTGCCTTTCTTCGCAGTTGGAGTGATTGTCCGAAAGGAAAGTTATTTCAATGTTGGAAATGACACAAGTTCGGATTCTCTGTAGCGTAGTGGGGCTAGAGGTAAGTCTTAAAGCATTGCATTTGTTTGTACGACAGCGAATTTCAATATTAATTTTATTCATTGCCTTTCTTCGCAGTTAAAGTAATTGTCCGAAAGGAAAGTTATTCCAATGCTGGAAATGGCACAAGTCCTGCTTCTCTGTAGCGTAGTGAAGCAGTAATATTGAAACGTCTGCTCTGAGCAATCAACATTTTCCAGCAGTAATGCTAAAAATAGCTTATTTTAACTTTCGTTGGCTCGCTTTTGTCCTACGGTCTTGTATTTACGGATGACACGTTAAAAGCGCAACAATGAGTGAACATTTTCACCAGATGGTGCGTACGCCCATCTTTTTTTTAGCCATATGGGTGTTTCCAGGGTATGGGTGTTTCAACCGTGACCGAAAATAATATATTAACACAAAGTAATATTCAAACTTTATCATTTTTTATAATTTTTTAAAAGAGCCTAACTATGTTGTTAGAACGATAATACTGAAAATGGTTTATATCTTTAAATAAGTCAATTTAAACAATAATCGATTAACTGGCTATTTTCATTTCCATTTATTTATATTTTAATACTACGTGCCCGTCTTTAAAGTACTCGTAAAACTTGTTTGTAAAATTTCTATGTCGTGCGTTGTAAGTTGTCAAAATTTGGGAATTTGCTATCATACATGTGAATTGTATCACTACTCAATTTAAAATTTCGTAAATAGTCTAAATTAATTATCTGATATTGCTATAGTATTTATTGAATGGAAACAACATTGAAATTTATAAAATGCAATGCATCGCGTCTGTGTGAGTGCATTTGTTTTCACTTAGGGGCTAGCTCCGACCCTGTAAATTCCCCAGTCCCTGGCGAACCACCGTTATCGTGCCATTATCCACTACCCATGCTTTTACCTGGTGAATTTAACATGGGCTTGTCCTACGAAGGGGACGATTTACCAGTCTCTTCATAACCTTTAGCCACCACTAGGTACCCACTTAAATCCAGACCTTACACCACCACCAAAAGACTAAAGGCAGTGGTAGTCCATACTGAGCTACCCACATAATACTATAGGACGAACGGCCAGCATAGTCCCTATTATAAGTATGTAGTGCAATACTAGCTACAATATTAAACCCACCTTTTCACGAAATTGTATCACTAATAAAACTTTTATATAACAATTTTAATTCTTTATTTATTTTTTTTTTGCTGTTGGGATTTTTGAAAATAATAAATATGACGTTTTCATTTTAATCTATAACTTTCATGACGTCTCTCTGTATAAAGTATAAATATATACAGAGCGCGAACTCTTTTGTGTTCGGTGGAAAACTGTACTGCCGGCAGTTCTCGTTAAATGCGTTGCTGCCTGGCCTTAAGTGTATAATCGCTAAACATAAATACAGCACATTCGTTGCTTAGGATCTTATGATGGTGAAGTGGCGCTCGCCGAATCTACAGTCATCACAGCTAGTAACAACATAAAAGCCTTACCGACTGATTGTAAAAAAAATTGTACTTGTAAAATATATTCGATAAACATTTGTAATATAAAAGTAATGTTTTTAAATCTTTTTTTGTTACATATAACATTTATTTACTCAAATACTTATAGAGTAACAAATTATATTATCTAATTTAAAAATAAAATAATATATTCTACAAATTACTCGAGAGCCCGAATACAGTGTATAATTAATCTACTATTTGTTGATTTATAGTTTAATTACAAAGAATTTTTCCAATAGGGACACAATAATTTCGTACATTTATGTCAACGTACTCTCAAACATTTTAAATGAACTTTCAGTGTCAAAACGTGTCGAAGTCAACATTTCATCATGGTAAATTTTACTTACGAGCAACGTTAAAAAATCATTTAAAATTGCTACAAAAATTCAGAGTTTGTAGCCCTGGCAAAGTTTTACGAAAATCCAGAAATTCATCGAAAAATTATCTTTAGCGATGAAACTCATTTCAAACTTTGCTTTTGTCAATTAGTAAAATATACATTAGAGCGCTCATGATACATAGAGAAATGAAAAAGTGTCCTTCTTTCGCTCTCCGCTCATTTTCTAGTATATTCGGCATCAAAAATAATATCCGTGCAAAATTTTTTCAATTGGATGGAAACCGGCCAGTCCGTCACGACTTTTAGCCCTAAAAACGGAGTGAAACTATTTGCAAGCTTTGATGAGCTATAACTTTGATAATATACTATAAAATGAGCGGGAAGCGGAAAAAATAACACTTTTTATTTCATGGGCGCTCTAATATACATTATTGGACAGCAACAAAACCAAGAGACACAATTGCATCCGCAAAATATTACTGTGTGGTTATCATGACGGAGGTGTGATTGGGCCGTATTTTTTCGCCGATGAAAACAATCGTCAAGTAACCGTCAATGGAGAGCGCTATCGTGCCATGTTAGAAAATTATTTTTGGCCACAATAGGATAAGCTAGAGATCGCCGATATGTGGTTTCAACAAGACGGTGCCACTAACTACAAAGCACCCGTTACAATCGATTTACTGAAAGGCAAATTCAGTGAACCTGTAATTTCGAGGAGAACGTGTAATTTCGGTCCGGTCGAATGGTCACCTCGTTCATGTGATTTAACGCCATTGGATTTCTCTTCATGGGACACACATCAAGTCATTGGTCTATGCCAAAAAGCCAATGACTTTAGACGAGCTCAGAGACAACGACCAATGCAATATTGCCAACATTCCGGTCGAAATGTGTGCAAGAGTGGTGGAAAATTGGACCCAAAAATAGATCGCTGTACACGGGCTCGTGATGGTCATATCACCACAATCGAATTTCATTCTTAAAATGAAACGTTTGCATTACACCTGGAATAAATTAAAACTCAATATCTTTAATGTTTTATTAATAAATAAAACTATTATATCCTTAGTGGAAAACCTTGTACCTTGACAGAGTGCCACAAAAAAATTCTAAGTCGTTTTATTATTATGATTTCGCTCAGAATTCAAATATGGATTTATTGTTATGATGTGGCAGATTAGCATATTCGAAACAAATCCACGGAGGGGGAGTTTGTAAGAATTGGATATCCGAACTTAACGATCCCACCTAAGCCGGTTCTATACCGGTTCTATGCCACGGCTCGACCCGAAGGAGTATTTCTTCGACTAAGGGCTGTCACCCGGCGTTAGGTGCCGCTTTACCACAACTCACTTTAAAAAGTTTTACAAATTTTGTTTGTCGAAAATCAAATTGAGTTTTCTTTGTTTTTTATAACCGTCAAATCAAGTAAGCGGATGACTATACATTTGTCGTTTGTAACCGCATCGATTATAAGGCACAACAAAAAAATACCGGTGTCTGATACGCAAAACCAATATGCATATTTATATTCTGTTTCACCCGTGCCCTCCCTACAAGATACGTTTTATATATTTCTGTTTTTAGAATATCGACTACGATTTGAACCTGAATCATTAAGAAATAATAGCGCTGTTTAATAGAGTCGGCTCCGGTTTGGTAGCGGTGATAGGCGATAAATCGAGGTATGTACGAGAGACTTGTGATATTGTTTCATTCGTACGTACCTCAATTTCACGTTTGCTGTTTCCGAACTAAGTGAGTGACATTGGCAATTGCTATGACTTTATAAAATCTTGTGTCAATGTGATACGATGATCAACTGTTCCATCAGCATATGTGACGCTCAAAATAGAAAGAGACCTAAGGTTAAAAACCAGTTTTGTTCAGGACAGCCATTTTAAAGATTAGGTCCCTTTCTATTTGCGCTTAGAATCGTCAACTTCACTTTCATAAAACGCGCATATCTCTGGGAGGGAACACTTTTGGGGCATGGGATTGGTCTTATTCGATGCTCAGATGTTGTCCACATCAAAAAAAGAAAAAAAAATGAAAATTGATTTTTTACCCTTAGGTCCCTCTCTCTATGCGCTGTCACATATGTTTCGTTTCGGTTACAGATGTCTATTGTGCTGAGAGAATCTCAAAAGGTATGCCGAAGAAAGTCTGTTAGACTGTCTCCCGCCTATAGACAAAAATACAATTTCTGTTTAAAAATACTTAATGCTACGGTTCACAATGATAAAGCGAATAAATTTTGAAATTTAAAAAAGGCACACGTTTTACCAATTTCCTTCCACAACTTGACGTACAAAGGAAACACACACATACGCAGACTTTTTGCAATCATTGTCTAAATGTTTGCACTTTTATTTCCTTTTGAGGTCCTTGAACACACACATACTCTAGAGGATGTTCACACATGCACACAAAGTTTGTTTAGTAATCGAGTGGAAACAGAAAGGGAAAAACACACTCAGTGTCATTGGATATTCGGGACGAATACTCTTATATGGGCAAATAACTGATTGATTTTGTCTGCTTAAGAGTTTGCACTTCGTGATTATTACCCAGGGGAAGCTTCGGGAATCAGACATTTACTGTTTCCTGAAAACAAGTATACTTGTTTCGAAAAATAAATCTAAAAAGACTTTTTTTTAGTGTACGAGTATTAAATATATTTTGCTTAATATTCAGGCTGATGGTATTAGAATGTCCTAACCTGGCAATGCAAACGGTAATTGGTTGTACTTAACAAGTTTTTTTACTGGGATACTCATTGTGAGAGAAATTTTTTATTGACAATCAATATACAAATCTACGAGGGCCGCTATATATATTTCTGGCCTAATAATCAACACGCGAATATTTATCATCAAAAATGGTTTGATTTTTTTCAAAGTATTCTCCAGCATGATTTATATACTTTTGCAAGCGTTCAAACCAATTGTCGAAGCACTTTTTCCACTACGATTGAGACACCTCCAAAACATGGTTTTTGAACGCTTCAACAGCATCTTCTGGCGACGAAAATCGTTGACCACGCATTTTTGTATTGATTTACGGGAATAAAAGGAAGTCATTGGGTGCCAAGTCAGGGCTGTAAGGCGGATGACCCATCAATTCGACGTTTTTGCCGGTCAAAAAGGCGCTGGTTTGAGGCAATGTGTGAGAGCTCGCGTTGTCATGGTGAAAAATGATTCGTTTTCTCTTGTTCATTTTTCGAATTTCTCCGAAGACTTCAGGAAAACAAATTTTGGTGTACCACTCAGAATTGACCTTCCTACGTTGCTTAGGTGGGCCAGTCGCCAATTGACCAGTTTTGCCAAGGAAACAGGCGACCATTTGCTTCGAAGTGCTTTTTCCACGAACAACTTTCGTTGGATTTGGGTCGCTTTCAAAGACCCACACGGTCGATTGCTGGTTTGTTTCGGGCTCATACGCATAGATCCATGATTCGTCACCTGTGGCGATCTTATAAACGTCTTTTAAAGCACCGCGATTGTATTTTTTCAAAATTTCTTTGTGCGGGCTCCAACGAGAACAAACCTTTTTCACGGCCAGGTGTTCATGAAATATCGAATGTATGCTGGTGGAAGAAATGCCCAAGGTATGTCACACGACGATCTTGAATTATCAGTTCACGCACGGCATCAATGTTCTCTGGCACAACGGCCATTTTTGGACGACCTTCGTTTTGAGCGAGCGTCGGCCACGATTGAATTCATTAAACCAGTTTTTCACAGTGCTTTAGGATGGTGCTTCATCGCCATACAAGGATTTAAGTTTTTTTTTTTTTTTTTTTTTTTTTTTTTTTTTTTTTTTATTTGAATTATTGAATCTGCTCCAAAGGAGCCTAACAATAAGTATACGAATCTTAAGTATAATTCAATAATGAATCCTAGTATGGATTTCTTGTAATGTGGGTCTCTGCTAATTGGCAGGAATTTTAATTAATTTGGTCAAAATAGTATATAACTGGTATGGATCACACGTGAGGATTTTAAACCTGGTTTGGCTTAAACCTCGTGATAAAGGTCCAGAGGACCCTTACAGTCATTTACTGAGTGTTCGCGATATTATGTAGAGTGAAGAACTCTAGTTATGTATGTATAACGGATAACTCTAGAATAGCAGAGTGGACGACGTAATTTGGGTTTTGTAGGTTTTTCGCGTTGACTGTTTTAAGGATCACGTATGAGAGCATTTAAGCCACGTGACGTAGAATGAAGGATTCTACACAGTCTTTTTTGATTGTTCGTCCGCGATTGATATTGACTGTTTTAAAGATCACGTATAAGAGCGTTTAAGCCACGTGACGTAGAAAAGGATTCTACACAGTCTTTCGGGCGCGTGTGTTCGCGATTACTGTTACGGATGAAGATTAGAAAACACGGCGTTCGTTTCTCCGAAGTCTTAAAGATCTGGGACTGCACAATAATTGTCTAGCAAGTATGTTATCATGACGTTCGAGCTTCTCTTTGTGCTTTATATTGATTTTTTGAATTGCCTCTTTAACGAGAGGTATTTTCAAGTCTCGGTGGATATTTTCATTCCTCATATACCAAGGGGCACCGGTAATAAGCCGCAATGTCTTCGATTGGACTCTTTGGATTTTGTCGAGATTGCTCGAGCTTGCTTTGCCCCATAGCTGGGCACCGTATAACCAGATAGGTTTGATTGCACTGTTGTATAGCAGGACCTTATATTCAAGACTTAGTTTTGAGTTCGCGTTTAGGAGCCAGTGAAGTTGATGGACCTTAAGTTTCAGTTGAGTTTTCTTGGCTTCGATATGACTTCTCCAGGTGAGTCGGCGATCCAAGTGGATTCCAAGGTATGAAACATGATCAGATTGAGAAAAAGGGATATTGTTTAATTTCAATGTCGGACAAGTGCTAAAATTCAGTGTGAAAGTTACCTGTGTGCATTTAGCCTCATTGACTTTTATTCTCCAGTCAGAGAGCCAAGATTCTACTCGTCTGAGATGTACACCTAGATTCATAGATGCAATATCCTGCTTTTTATGTGTGGCCATTATAGCGGTATCATCGGCAAAAGTGGATGTTAGCACGTTTGGGCTGGTAGGAATATCTGCGGTAAACAGAATGTAAAGGATAGGCCCCATGACGCTTCCCTGGGGAACACCTGCTAGTATTTCGCGGTCATCGGTGACGTGTTGTCCACATTTGACTCTGAATCTGCGGTTTTCTAAGTAAGACTCAAGAATTCGATGCGTATTTAAGTTAATCGATCCATTCTCGTCGTGATAATCCACGTTGAATGTTCTGAAAAATGATCGCACGAAAATGTTCACGAGTTATTTCCACTTTTTTTCCCAATTGATTTTTTTAAGTTACTGTAAACAACACAGATAACGGTCGTACGTCAAACGTTCTGAGTACGTTTATGCTAACAAATGTCAAACTTTCCAATGGAAATGTCAGATGGCGCCAGGCAACACTAACTAACAAATACTAAAAACTTTACTTTTTACCGAGGTACATTTAGTGCCCTAAAGGGAACCATTTTAAGGCCATAAGTCATCATGCAAAAATTCAAAATCCAAGGTTGATTTGTTTGACCGCTATCGCGCTTACAACAGACACACGGATGGACGGACATAGATCGTCTTAGAATTTTACGACGATCAAGAATTTATATACTTTATAAGGTCTCCCGTCAATATTTCGCGGTGTAGCAAAAGGAATGACAAATTTAATATACCATCCTCCCCTTCGCCTGAGGATATAAAAACAACAAGGATACAAAAAATAAATATAAATGAAAAGGGTTCAAAACGGATTAGTGTCCTAATTGAGCTCTTATAATAAAGTAATTGCTGTACAGAAAGAAATCTCCTAACGGGGACAAACTTAAACAGGCTCAAAAATGGTTAAAGAAGAACAGAATAGTGAGGGACAAAGAACCAAAATAAGTAAAAAATAAGATGCTTAAGAAATAAACGTGCGCAAAGTCTATACAAATAAATACTAGACTGCAGTGCTGAGTTAGAATGTACACCCGTTACCAGGTTAAAAAGATTCAAAACTTAGTAAATCGAGAAAAACAAAAGCCGTGTAGTCAGTATAGGGATAAATAAGCATCAATTTAATCTAGAAAATTATTTTAAGGATAGTGTAATTATGGTTTTATATGACAGTTTCCGCTTGCAAAGTAGCGGCTTTTAGTGAAACATAAAATTAGTAAAAAAAAACAAAAAATTTTGAAAAATGATGTTTGAAACATCTATTTTTTAGAAATTGGACTTTTTGACCTCTATATTTTCCATATTTAGTTTAGATTATATTAAAAGAAGATCGCAGATCAAAATTTCCATTAACATTCCACCTAAAAACCTCTGCACAATATGTTTCCATTAACTTTGATCGGAATTTCCAATTTGAAGGCGACCACAAGCGAACGATCTAATGCCAGAATCTTTTTAGGAATTTAAATTGTTCTTATAGAAAAAACTGTTATCAGCTACTAAATAAAACCTCAGATGGAAAATGTGAGATGTCCTCACGTACTTAAATCTTTATTAGATGTTATAATTTTGCACACATAACACACCACTGAGCATCTCCATTTTTTCATCATTACTTGCCCATTCTTCAGATACCGTGGTTTAGAAAAAAATCCGATAAATAGGAAAACTGCAAACCCTAGTCTAGACGTTAGAGTAGTGAGGCGACAGGTAAACACAGATTTGGGTGAACAAACAAAGCCTGTACGAGTTGAAATTATTTTCCCACCACTAAATGAGCATATCTACATGTATAGTGCAAATAGGATGAAAGCTGGAAACGTGTTGTAGGCCACATAATGGTTTTTATACCCTTATTGATTGTCGTAAATCTCTAAGACGATCTAGCCAAGTATATATATATTATTGATTGTCGTAAATCTCTAAGACGATCTAGCCAAGTCTGTGAGTCCGTCGATATCGATACCACGATAGCGGTCAAACGAATCCATGTAGGAATCTGAAATTTTTATGATTATGGCTTACGGCAATAAGCTGTTTGTGATTGGAAATCTGCTCAGGAGGAAAAAAGTTTCCCTTTAACGGACTAAAGGTATCTCGGTTAAAAGTAAACTTTTTTAAGTATTTGTATTAGCTTAGCAAATAATTATTTTTGTGGACGGACAATAGTTAAATGAGTAGTGTAGTTGGGACTTTTAAAATACCTTTGTAGCTCAGGTGACCCAATAAATTATTATGTCCATATTGACTATGCGGGAGGCATAGTCAATATGGACATAATTTTGCTCACATTAAAGCAAATTTTGCTACGAATCCAAATATATAGTAATTTTAAAGTTTTGGCTGAGATAAGGCACATGGGTCGAAAAAGCCCAAGAATGTACTATTTTTTGTTATTTTTTTCTCGCTTTATTAGAGTAGGGACACTGAAGGATATATCAGGTCCGGCCTGGTCGAAATTTATGACGTCTTAACTGGTTTTAGTCTAGACTCCTTTATTTAAACGAATAATTAGAGATGGGAATCTACCCGATGTGTGGGTAAATACCGGGTATATTTCTTTTTTGGGTATTTATTTGGGTATTTACAAAAAACATTAGAAATGCAGCAAAATGGATAACTATTTAAGAATCCAACAAATGTAGTATTTATCGTGTATACTTTGCTTTTAAAGACATTAGAAATAAGCTACGAGATGCATATGTGACAGCGCATAGAGACAGGGACCTAAGGGTAAAAAAATCAATTTTCATTTTTTTTCTTCTGTTGATGTGGACAACATCTGAGCATCGAATGAGAACGATCCCATGCCCCAAAAGTGTTCTCTCCTCCGCGTTTTATGAAAGTGAAGTCGACGATTCTACACCAAAGATACACGTATTTAAATCTTTAAAATGACTCTCCTGAACAAAACTGGTTTTTACCCTTAGGTCCCTTTCTATTTTGCGCGTCACATATACAGCAATAACTGAAATTGATGATAATGACAAAAAAAAGTATTTTCTTCCTTTGATAAAAGGATGGAAACGTCTGTTAAACTAATACATTTGGCTGACACATTCCTTGACCCCAGTAGTCAAGGTCAAGACTTAACTTCATCCGATTATTTAATTGCGATGCAGTTTATTTATGACATGAGTACCAAATTCAATATAAATGTAATGGTGGACCTAGAAAACTATAAAGCTAGAGAGGATTTGTGGTCAAAAAATTTTGTGAGGAGCTGCATACACTTCTACATGGTGGAAAATTATTTGCGTGTCCACAGAACTGAGCAGGATAGCGGTTCGTATATTGACTGCTTCATGCACTTCGGCAGCCACTGAACGCTCATTGAGCACTCACAGTTTCATCCACCCAAAAAAAAAACTGATTAACTGCAGATAATGCCGAAAAAGTAGGTTTTATATCACATAATTGGAATCTCTGCAATAAAGACATACGGCAAAAGAATACTTCAAAAACAATTTAACCTGCTGAAGATGAAATCATCATTGCTGCTAATTCATTTGAAGAAGCACCTACCACATCGACTGGTATCTCACATTCTACACCTCACTCTTCTTTTAATTATTTTCGGAGTGAAACTTACAATGACAGTGATTGCGATTAATGTAATATAATATTGCAAAAATAAATATGTCTATATACGAGGGCGACCGCAAAAGTAACTGGCCTAACATAAAAAGAACCGTTTTTTTGGAATTATTATTATTTATTTTACAACATAATCTCCTTCCAACTCAATACACTTCATCAAACGTTTTTCAAGTTTTTTAATTCCATCCTAAAAATAAGATTTTTCAAGACCTTCAAAATATGCCTCAGTTTCAGCAATAACCTCGCTATTGGACGAAAAATTTTTGCCACCGAGATTTTTTTTTAATTTGGAAACAAGAAATAATCAGAAGGAGCTTTATCTGGACTATATGGTGGATGCGGAGCAATTTCAAATCGTAATTCGGCCAGTTTTTGTTGAGTTAAAAATGCAATGTGTGAAGGAGCAGTATCTTGATGAAAAAGAACTTTTTTATTCTAAATGCGGTCGTTTTATCTTGATTTCTTCACTCAACTGATCCAATAATGCACAATAATATTCACTATTTATAGTTTTTCCTTTCTCAAGATAATCAATAAATATTATACCCCTTGCATCCCAAAATACTGTGACCATTACTTTTCCTGCTGACTTAACAGTTTTCGCCTTCTTGGGACCACTTTTACCAGCTTCTATTTATTGTTTTGACTGTTCTTTGCATTCTGGGATGTAGTGATGGATCCATGATTCATCAACAGTTATTAATCGGCGCAAGAACTCTATTGGATTACGCTGATAAATCGCTAAAAGCTCCTAGGAATTGGTCCAACGGACGATTTTTTGGGGCAAAGTCAACAAACGCGGCAGCGTTCTTGCGGATAGCTTTTTCATGTGGAGTTCATGATGTTCATTATGATGATTCAAACTTGTTTTTCGTGTATTTTAACAATATCAGCAAGTTCTCTGAGCTTTATTCGTCTATCTTTAGTCACTTCATTAAATATTTTTCTAATGTGTTCAATAGTAGTAGCAGTTTTCGGTCTTCCAGAGCGTTGTTCATCTTCCGTACTTAAACGACCCATTTTAAATTGTTGAACCCAGGATTTCACGGTGGAGTATGATGGTGCATTATCACCATGAACAGAATCCAATTCATCTTCGATTAATTGTGGCGTATAACCTTTCATATAAAAGTGTTTAATTACCGCACGAAACTCTTTATTTTCCATTTTTCAAAAATTATAAAACTTGTTTACTTCAATCACCTGTAACAAAGAAAATAATCATTAAATATTTCGGAAATTTTGACAGGGTTATAAAAGATTGCTTTTAAAAAACAAAAAAAAATTGCTAGTAAAACAGAAAATGTGCCAGGCCAGTTAGTTTTGCGGTCGCCCTCGTAACATAGATATTATATTAAGTTGTTTTTCTATTGCTCTGTAAGCATTTTTATTTATAAAATTTATTATAAAATGTACTAAATTTTGTTGCACAAATCTACAAAATAGTTCATACCCACCTCTTAGGTAAATACCTAGGTATTTTCCCATTTTTACCTAATATACCCTTTCTTCTACAAAATAGTTCATACCCACCTTTTAGGTAAATACCTGGGTATTTAGCCATTTTTACCCAATTTACCCATTTTACCTATTTTACCGGGTATTAACCAATTGGTTATTTATCCTTTTCCCATCTCTACGAATGAAGAAGAAAACAGTTTTAAACGCTGCATTAATGTACGAACGAACGCAATTAAACTAGAAATCAGAAAATAAATACTGAGTTTAAATCATGAAATGTTGTTTATTAAAAATGACTTACATTTGTTTTGTTCTTTTGTGATAATCGTTTTAAAATGGAGAATTAATTAAAATTTCTTCAGCCATAAAACAAGCCATGGTTAATTTTGAAGCTTTACTACACTCACCTTGTGTCGTCATAAGGCGAACAAAATATCCACTTCCAGAATAAACAAAACACATTTGTTTTGTTTACGCAGTGTGATAAATATTAACAATTTTGACTTTCTACTACTTATGATTGCTAAAGAGAAACAAATCCAAGCACACACATTTCAATAAATCAAATTCGATTATCTTTGGGTGGTAGAGCTGAACTTTGATAGTCGAAATGCAAAAGAGCAATTCGTAATAAATTATTTCAGGGTGACAGCAAACTTTGTCAACTTATCTATACCTGTCATCGTCCTTCACACCACAATTGTGATTGGTCGCCTTCACAAACTGCAGCCCCATTTTGGGTAATGTTTGTCATCATTCACTTCGTGGTGCGAAAGGTAGAATTCAAACTCAATTTTTTCCGACTTAGAAATGATGACGAATTGACGAATTGAAAGAGATCATTCTCTAAAGCCATAAAAAGAGCTTGTAAAATCATTAATGTTCCTCCGAATTACACACTATACTTATAAGTATACGACCGATTACTTATCTTACTGATTCTAAAATAGCTCCCATAATAGTACGTTATTACCATGAAAAGACCTTCTAAAAACCAAAAAATAAAACAATTTAAAAATTATGTTTCTATTCGTTTAGTGATGCAAACTATGTTCCCGCAACAATTTATTATAATTACCAGCATCGACAGTGACATTTTCCTGTTTAGAAATGTATTGACATAACAATCAATCATCATACATGATTTTTTATTTATAAACAATATTTAATGTAATTTACTTTGCAAAGAACGCAAAATAAGTTGTGGTTTAATAGGTTGACTTGAGTCAAAAGCCTTAAGTAAAGTACAATACGTATATAATCACAACTCTCCAATTGCGCTAAAGGTTTGCCTTCGTAGGTTTTACCAAAGCTTTGAAGTCAACTCACTTAACACACAACACCATTTCCCTATTTATACCCAAAAAAGCCTAATCTCAGCTAAAACTTAAAAATAAATCCAAATTTAATAGCCAGTTTTTACCATGCGACACAGTTTTTTAGTCCCACCTAACCACGTTTTAAAAACTGTTCTATTTAGAACTATTCCAACTATTAATAACTGTTCCTCCACAAAAAATTATCATTCGTGAATTATAAACGAACCTATAAAAAGCATTTTATTGTTATTTAAATCTGATGCAATTTTTCCTACTGAAGGCCAGAAAGCTGCAACACAAAATTTGACGTTTTGTCGGGCTTTATCACAAACTAACCCGATTTCGTCGATTTTCAATAATGTGCTTCTGTGTGCAAAACAACGCTACAAACCAAGCTTCATTGAAATCTGAAGAAGTTTGTCGCTAATAGTTCGGTTAGACTTCAAGTCCCGAGGTGCATTTTCACTAATGTTTATAGTGTGTTAGAAATACGAGCCGCCGCCGCACAGTGGTCCAGGATCGATTTCGATAGGCCAAAATTCTATAACTTTTGATCTAGTAAATATTTTTGAGTTCTGTGCAAAAGGACACATGCCAATGACTAAATAATTATTTAAGCTATTAACATTTGAAATCTGGCTATTGGGTATATATTTAGAAATTAGCTTGAAGTTGACTACTCGTACTTTTCGTATTTTCTGATTTTAAAGAACAGTAAATTTTTTGTTTTCGTTTTTAGTTTTTGTTTACGAGGCAACATGGCCGGTTATACCAAAAAAAAACCCAATCATTTGCTTCGATGTACTTCTTCCACGAACAACCTTTGGTGGATTTGGTTCGTCTTGAAAGACCCATACGGTCGATTGCTGTTTTGTTTCGGTTCTATGATTAGTCACATATGCCAATGTTATATACTGCCTTTGAGCTAATGCAGTTACACTTTTTCAACATTTCTTTGCACCAATCCATACGAGCCTTTTTTGAGCATTCGTCAAATTATGTGGGATCCAACGAGAACAATTTTTTTTCACGGCAAATGAACATGCAATATCTTATTGATGCTTGTCATACTAATGCCCAAGGATGTCTCAATCTCATGGTCTTGTTTAAACAGTTCACGCACAGCATCGTTGGTTTTTTGCCAAGTGACCAAAGTTTGACATCCTTCACGAAATTCATCCTGGAGCGAACGGCGTCCGAGACTGAACTCTTAGTACCAGCGATTAACAGTGGTTTTTGATGGTGCTTCATCGCCAAAAGTCGAAACAAGTTGAATTATTTTACAATCCCACGGCAGTCGGTTCTATGGACCGGATTGACCCGAAGCAGCAATTCTTCTGCCAAGGGCTGTCACCCCGGTACACAGTTGCCGCTACAACAACAACAATTTGATTTAAACACTCTTGTCTCAATAACCCACTCCGAAAGTAGTAAAAAATAATCGCACGAAAATGTTCACGGGATAATTCAGTTTTTTGATTAAGATGAATAGAAACCCTCGTATGAATAGCAACCCTCGTATAAATAGCAACCCTCGTACATATTTACAAGTAATTGTTCATAAAAGGCACACAAAAAATTCCCAAAATAATCAAATTATGTGGGATCCAACGAGAACAAATTTTTTTCACGGCAAATGAACATGCAATATCTTATTGATGCTTGTCATACTAATGCCCAAGGATGCCTCAATCTCATGGTCTTGTTTAAACAGTTCACGCACAGCATCGTTGGTTTTTTGCCAAGTGACCAAAGTTTGACATCCTTCACGAAATTCATCCTGGAGCGAACGGCGTCCGAGACTGAACTCTTGGTACCAGCGATTAACAGTGGTTTTTGATGGTGCTTCATCGCCAAAAGTCGAAACAAGTTGAATTATTTTACAATCCCACGGCAGTCGGTTCTATGGACCGGATTGACCCGAAGCAGCAATTCTTCTGCCAAGGGCTGTCACCCCGGTACACAGTTGCCGCTACAACAACAACAATTTGATTTAAACACTCTTGTCTCAATAACCCACTCCGAAAGTAGTAAAAAATAATCGCACGAAAATGTTCACGGGATAATTCAGTTTTTTGATTAAGATGAATAGAAACCCTCGTATGAATAGCAACCCTCGTATAAATAGCAACCCTCGTACATATTTACAAGTAATTGTTCATAAAAGGCACACAAAAAATTCCCAAAATAATCCTTGAGTCCTTGGCTTAAATTGTCCTATTTACAGAACTCAGAAATATTTACTAAATCAAAAGTTATAGAATTTTGGCCGTTGGAAATCGATGGTACACTGTGCGTGTGGTGTGATGGAAGTGTGCGCGACTATTATGCTATTAAACCCTGGTTCAAAACCGGGTAAGAACAATTTTTCTGCGTCGGGTGTCCACCTCGTAAATGACAGCGACTTAGCGAAAAAAAGAGATTTATCTGTAAGTCATGTGTGACGCGCAAAATAGAAAGGGACCTAAGGTTAAAAACCAGCTTTGTTCAGGAGAGACAATTTAAAGATTAGGTCCCTTTCTATTTGCGCTTAGAATCGTCGACCTCACTTTCATAAAACGCGCATATCTCTGGGAGGGAACACTTTTGGGGCATGGGATCGGTCTCATTCGATGCTCAGATGTTGTCCACATCAAAAAAAGAAACAAAAATGAAATTGACTTTTTTACCCTAAGTTCCCTTTCCCTATGCGCTGTCACATATAAAAACTTATCTATAAAATGCATTAGCCGTCATGAGCCGGCGTTAGAGAGTAGGTCCAGGTCGGTAAGTATACAATATTATATCGAGCACAGATCATAGATTTGAGAGAAGTATTCCTTGTTCCTTAATGGAATGTAGTGGGAATTAATTACGAAAATAAAATAACACCACAAACTAAATTTCGTTGAAATCTAATGAAATTTTTGCAGGTTGATTCAGGGCAGGGGAATTTCGTAAAAATCGGACGAATCCGCTGCGTCCCTCGAGTGTTGGAAAGACTTCGTACTCCGGGTCTTGGAATGAATTCGACTAACTATAATTTTTTTTACAGAAATTATAGAATGGGAACCGCTGTGGTATGCACATCCTACCGTTGAAGAGTTAACAATAAACTTTATTTTAAGATCAACATTTATGCTAGGGAGTTTAACCGTAAGTTCAAAAATACGCAGCGTAAGAAATAAGTTTAAGCGTGTGTGCCCGGGGCTTAAAACGGGTCTGACAAATGGATATCTACGGAACAATGTCCACAGCTTGTACGAGTATACTGTTAAGTGAAACCGACTTTCAAAAGCCCACATTATAAAAAATTCAAATAACTTTTTTTAATCAATGTATTTCATATATTTTGTTGTTAACGTATAGAAAATACAATTTAATTTTATATGTGTGTTTGAAGCTGAAAGACCGTAAATGACCTCCAAGCTCATCTACAACCTGAAGGGTTGAATATATTTATACTATAAGTACTTAGTCAAAAAGGGGTATGACAAACCTTTTCTCAATTATATAATGGGTTCAAATCTGGATTGCCTGAGGGCCATTCTTCAGAGGAAATGAAAGCTGGCAAATTGTTTCGAAGCCAGGCCTAAGACGTCTTAGCCTTATAGGCCGGCACAGAATCCTGCTGGAAAGTCTACGGCTGGTTCTGGAACTGGGAATTGTTAAGAGGCTTCACAACAGCTTCCAAAACGGTATCTTGGTAAACCTTGGCCGATGTTTTGACTCCTTGTTCGCAGAAATGCAGGTCAGTGACCCCATCGTAAGAGACACACTCCCAAACCATGACTGAAGCTGGGTAATGACCCATTTTCCACCCTTGGGATGCTTCCTTATATGACCGCGCATACACTCTATCATTTTGCTTGTTAATTTTTTCCCGAACGGTAAATTTTTTTTTCATCGGTAAACAAAATTTTTCTGTCAGCTTCAATAAAAGACGTTTGCATTTTTCAATCCTATTTTTTTAAAGCTGCAGTCAATAAATGTCCGGTACGTCATTTAAAAGCCCCAATTCCAAAGTCTTTTTTAATGATTCGACTCATGGACTTTTGCGTGAGATGAATCACAGGCCATGATTTTCTGTTTTCGGAGCGGATTTCTGTGAATTCTTGATTTAACGGCTGACATGCGGAGTTCGAACAGAGCGTGGGCGGCCCGACCGGTGGCGGTCTTTTACATATCCAGTCTCTTCAAACAGCGGCTAATCCCTAATCCTATATTTTTAAAGCTGCGGTCAATAAATGTCCGGTACGTCGTTTAAAAGCCCCAATTGCAAAGTCTTTTTTAATGATTCGACTCATGGACTTTTGCGTGAGATGAATCACGGGTCATGATTTTCTGTTTTCGGAGCGGATTTCTGTGAATTCTTGATTTACGGCTGGCATGCGGTGTTCGAACAGAGCGTGTGCGACCCGACCGTTGGCGGTCTTTTACATATCCAGTCTCCTCAAACAGCGGCTAATCCCTAGTGGCCGGAGCGTTTTGAAAATATCGTTTTTTTCATTTCACACTTGAAAAGCGCTATCACAGCGATACGGTTCTCATTATCTGACCACTCCATGATGAAAGTTGAAACAATTTGAAAATCCCGGTACAGACTAACGCTATTGAGGTAAGCTTTCAAAACCCATATGACATTAACGGGGTATGTTCAGTTCTACTAATGAAATTTGTGTGTTCAATGTTGTAACAGTATTTATGTAAAAATATTGTAATGGAAATTGTTTGCAAAATTACTTCTTAATTGGTAGAGGTTAAATGTCTAAGAATTTAAAAGTTCGGCTGTGGTAACAAAGATTTAGTAAGATAGTCATCAAAACTTTTTGTTTTTAATTTTTTGAAAATATAATAATTCTTATATTATTATGACTTGCGGCTGGGTTGCAATCACCCGCTTTAATGTTGGCCCGTCTATAGTTACGATAGCTTCAATTATTGTTATACGTAATGGACTGCTTCAATTCAGTTAAATTCCTTAATTTCGGTTTGTAAACCAGAAAATATACTCGTACATAGTAACAGACAACATATATTGCATTAGAAGAATTGCAATTGTTTTGTTCTTTGTTTTCGCTCATATACGGAGCTTTTTGGATTTGTTAAAATCTGTCAAAGAATAAAATATTTAAAATGTCGCGAACAGAGATTTATTTAATTGGATATATGAAAAATCAAATTCTTGGTAGCTTTCCTTCGCAAAAAGATTGTTTAAGTGTTTTAGTTTATAAAATGCGAGTTGCAAATATGAACCTTACCGACGCAGCTAATTTAGTTATATACGAGTTTTTTATAGAAAAAGGCACGAATTCCAACCAAACATCGAAGTGATTGCATGAAAAAACTTAAAAAACTGTATGAAGCTTGGAGAAATTTAGAAAAAAGCTGCAAACGTTTAAGTGATACTCAACAATATAAAGTGAAAATGTTTGAAGAAAATATAAATAACTTGATCGACATAGCGCATACAAAGGCTTTAAATTTAATATGCATTGAAGAGGATAAAGAGTTTTTGATTGCACAGAGAAAGCCGAATCAGGAAGGCAGTATGGTTGAATGTCTGACATTCCTGGTATTGTTGACCTTAAAATAACCGGGCAGAAACGAGTTGCGCGAAGGTTGCTATTTATACTCGTAGTTTGGGTCCAGCCAAAAAAAAACATTAATTAATGGAAATGGTTTCATTACATGCACTCAAACTAATGTTTAATGCAATTTTTCTACTTCGAAAGAGACACCTCCAAAACATGGTTTTTGGAGGTGTCTCTCACTTGTAAGGTAATAAGAAAAAGTCATTGGGTTTCAAATCAAGGCTGTACGGCGGATGGCTCATCCGTTCGCTATCTTGGATTTTCAAATAGCCAATTGTTTTAGCTGGTGTTTGAGAGCTCGTATTGTAGTGATGAAAAATCATACATACGTCTTCTCTTCTTGTTCATTCTTGTTTCTTCGAACTCTGGTGGCAAACAAATGGTTGTGTAGCGCTCAGAATTGATCATACGGATTTGGCTCGCCTTATGCATAGATCCATCATTTGTCACTTGTAACGATGCACGCAGAGAAAAAACATGGTTACTACATGGTCACGGCAATAATAATATGTTTTCCACAACAAAAGTATGTTCGTCGCAACCATAGCATTGCTAACTCAATTTATTTTTGACAATAGTATAATTGCTGCAATACAGATATTGTTGAAATGTTACAATAGTATTATTGCCAAATTTAAAAATGAAAATATGGTTATAACAACAATATAAATATGGTAAGTGCGACAAACTATTGTGTTTTGCGTTTTATGTTAACAATGATATGATTATGGCAATCATACTGTATGATTGTTACTTTTCTTCATTTAAATATGCTTTTTAGAACAAATTTTATTGGTACGGATCTAATGCAATAATAGTACTTTTTTATCGAAATTAAAATTTTTTAAACAAGCTGTTTTGGCTTTGTTTATCTGAAATATTTTTAATAAAAACGCTTACGTTTATTTAAACTTATTTTTTCTACTGTGAAATAAATCACTCCTAATATTTTGAATTTAATGTATTTTTGAATAATTTTCATAATTCAAATCTAAAGTTGACAACTTAAACCAATTTTAATAAATAATATTGGGGATCAAATCTATTGTCGACAACTCAAACAAATTCTTTTAAATAAAATTGGGGATCATAGTTTAATTGTGTGTGATCATACTATGGTTGTTGGGATCGAAACATGGTTGCGTGTGAATCATACTATGGTTGTGAGGACCATACTATGGTTGTATATGAAACATACTATGGTTCTGAGGATCATACTATGGTTTTGGAGATCATAGTATGGTTGAGTGTAAATCATACTAAGGTTGTGGGGATCATAGTATGGTTATGTGTGAATCATACTATTGTTGTGAAGATCATAGTATGGTTGTATTTGAATCATATTATTGTTGTGAGGACCATAATGTTGTTGTAGCACAACCATATACCCAACAATAGTATTATCCTCTTCAAATATTGTCATCACAACCATACTTTTGTTCTGCGTGTGTTATACACAGTTTTTGAGCTACCACGGTTGTACTTTTTAAAAATTTCTTTGCTTCAATCGACACGACGCTTTTTGTGGTTTTTGCGCTATTTTAGATTTTGCACACTATTCTCTAGATAATCCATTGCCGAAAAGTCGTCGTACTTAGATGTTCAGAAATTAATTCTATTTATTTTTGTTTTGTTTTGCAACACACTGTAAACAAAACAAATCGCCCTCAAATGTGAACACGTTCTGAGTGAGGTGTGCTTAAAACGTTTAAACGTAAAAATCCTCGTAAACGTAATAAACCCTCGTATTCCCGATTTGAAAAAAACTAAATACCACTCCTTATTTTTTGAAATATGTCTTTGGTGATATAAAAAAACTGGAGGGATTGAAATTGTAAAGCCAAATTAAGTTATGAGCCATTAACGTATGCCAAAGAGTAGTAACGTATTTACGCCAAATATTTGCACACCTTCATCTAAGGAGGTGATTGTGAATCATTATATGGACAATATAAAAGTAGTCCCCAAATATGGTCTAGTGATTTTCGTTGCACCTTGTACTTTCTACTTAATTTGCATATTTATGGAAGTTACCTACGAACGTAAATAACGTGTGGCAAAATTATTTGCCACAGGCGGAAAAAACAAGAAACCAAACCCAAAAATGGCTAACTAAGAGACTTTTCAGATTGTCTGGTGTTTGGTTTTGTAAAACACAAAAGCTACAACATTACCCAACAAAACAAATTAAAGACGACTACCTGTCTAACTACACGCCAGTGAGTGTACTCGGTTTCATACAGAAATGAACTACAATTTACTTTCAGTTTTTGTTAATGTTAGAATTTCGCTCACCCGCCAAACAAATATTTGTGGCATAATCAACTCATGTTTTTTCTCGTATTTTCAGAGTCCTCTGGCCAATTTATTTAGATGCGTAACATTGAATATAGATAAGCCTAAGGCGAGTTAAACGCCAAATGAAAATTTCTCACAAGTGCTTAAAGCGTTATACATTGAACCAAGGAAATCAGATATGCCTCTCTTATGAGTATCGGAGGTTATGGTTCTTGGGAAAAGGTATAATGTCAATGTACAGAAGAACAATCAAAAATAATTGGGGAAAGAAATACCATAAACGAATAAAAGCCCTTACCGCCCTAACTTAAACTTCATGCTGATATCAGTTTTTTGTAACTCACAAAAAATATTCGTCCACAGCTTCAACGCTGCAATTGTCAGCCACAATTTGCTTTCCTATCTTTCATCGAGGTTTTTTATGTTCGTTTACCATTTCTCAATTTATTCGATTAACAGACACTGTATTCACCTTTTCAAAAACAAAAAATAGCCTGGATAGAGGCTGTACTTGATGCGAGTAGTTATCGAGGCAAAGTTCTAAAACTGCAAAATTATTTTTTTACGAGTCTTTTATAGCAGGACGTACTCAATAGACATGTTTTTACAACGGGCACTTTTGCTATCCAGTCTTATTTCGGCATAGCAAAAAAACACCACTAATGATAGATGTTTACTGAACTCAACATGTGGGCAGCACTCATACGCACCGAAAACCTACAACTACGAGGGTTGCTTTATATATTTCTGGCCTAACAAACACTAAGTGTTTCCTTGCACCATCTGACATTTGCATTGGAAAGGTTGACATTTTTAAGCATGAACGTACTCAGAACGTTTTGACGTACGTTCGTGCGTACGTGCGTTCCTAACAGTGACTTGAAAAAATCAATTTGGCAAAAAAATGGAATTAACTCGTAAACATTTTCGTGCCATCATTTTTGACAACTTTCGACGTGGATTATCACGACAAGAGTGCATCGATGAACTTAAATGTATGTATGGCGATGAAGCACCATCCTATAGCACTGTGAAAAACTGACTTAATGAATTCAATCGTGCCCGACGCCCGCTCAAAGAAGAAGGTCGTCCAAATGCGGCCGTTGTGCCAGAGAACATTGATGCCGTGCGTGAACTGATAATGCAAGATCGTCATGTGACGTACCGTGAGATAGTCATCCTTGGGCATTTTTTTCACTAGCATACATTCGATATTGCATGAACACCTGACCTTAAAAAGGTTTGTTCTCGTTGGATGCGGCACAATTTGACAATAGCTCAAAAAAGGCTCGTGTCGATTGGCGCAAAGAAATTTTGATATAATTCGATCGCGGTCCCTCAAAATACATTTATAAGATCGTCACAAGTGACGAATCATAGATCTATACGTATGAGCCCGAAACAAAACAGCAATCGACAGTGTGGGTCTTCGAAGACGAGCCAAATCCAACGAAATTTGTTCGTGGAGGAAGCACTTCGAAGCAAATGGTCGCCTGTTTCTTCGCAAAACTGGTCATGTGTCTATTGTTCCGCTTGAGCAACGTAGGACGTTCGATTCTGAGTGGTACACCACAATTTGTTTGGCTGAAATCTTCGGAAAATTCGAAAAACGAACAAGAAAAGACGAATCATTTTGCACCATGACAATGTGAGTTGTCACACATCAGCTCAAACCAGCGCCTTTTTGACCGGCCAAAACGTCGAATTGATGAGTCATCCGCCGTGCAGCCCTGACTCGCAACCAAAGACTTCTTTTTATTCCCGCACATCAAGAAAAAAATGCGGTGTCAACGATTTTCGTCGCCAATAGATGCTGTTGAAGCGTTCAAAAACCATGTTTTGGCGGTGTCTCAATCGGAGTGGAAAAAGTGCTTTGAAAATTGGTTTGAGCGAATGCAAAAGTGTATAAATCATGCTGGAGAATACTTTGAAAAACAATAAAACCATTATTGATAATAAATACGTATTTTCATTATTAGGCTAGAAATATATATATAACAGTCTTTGTACATCCAGGCAGGAAGACAGAAAGCTTAGACGTGAAACTCACTTTAAGCACAGCGATTGAGCTGTGCAGACATGTCAGTCAAATGGATCAGAATGCTCCAGCCAAAAATGAGTTAAATGGCAGCTCACAAAATGCACAAACAGGCATAAGGTAGAGAAATTAAAGAATTCTTTATAAAAATTGAGGGACACTCAGCGGGATATATTAAGTTGAATAATTTTACTTAAAATGCAAACATGGAGCCAAACAATCACATAAGATATACTATTTATTCTGGTCCGTCAGGAAGGTATACCAATTTTTGATAATTTTTTATTGAATGAAAGAGAATGGATCTTATGTTGATAAATGTTTTATTTACTATCGGCAGTTATGTATGGAATACAATAACAGATAAATGTCCGCCTCTGTTAGCCTCACAAATGCGAGCCCTTTTTGAGCACATTTTTCATTACATTCTCACACATTTCACGCGGTATTTCATTAATTTCATCACGAATATTTTGTTTGAGTTGCTCAAACATTACTGGTTTGTTTGCGGAAACCTTGCTTTTCAGATATCCTCACAAAAAGAAGTCCGGAGCAGTCAAATCTGGCGATCGTGGAGGCCAATCAACATCACCATTTCTTGAAATAAATTGTTGTAAAAGAGGTCTCGTAGTAATTCCACTGTAATACTGGCTGTATGCGATGTGGTAAAAAGCTTTCAATCTTATCACGATATCGCTCCCCATTGACAGTTACCGTTATACCGTTTTCATTTTCATAGAAGTAAGGTCCAATGATTCCTCCTGACCAAACTGCATCCATTAAAACTGACAGTCTGGTCATTTATAATATATGAAAAAATGACTGATCAATAATTTGAGGGTTTTCCATTGCCCAGAACCGACTATTCTGCTTATTCACATATCCTTTTAAATGAAAATCTGCCTCGTCACTCATTATGATTTTTTCATGAAAAGCGGGGTTGTCATCGGTCATCCTATTTGTATATGTGCGGCGGCGTTAATGGTCTTGTGGAAAAAGCTCTTGTGTCAACTGAATCTTAAATGGAAACAAATGGAAATCCTTGTGCAAAATTGTGGCCAAAATTGTTTTTTGAAGACCAAGCTCTTGAGCATGGCGTCGAATTGAGGTTGATAGATTTTCTTTATTACTTTCTTGAGCAGCAGTAATGTTTTCAGCCGATCTTGCAGTACGTTGTGGTCCTTGCTTAGGCCTATCAGCTACAGATCCTCTTTTTTCGAAATCATTCACTACACGATAAAAAGCTCGTTTTGTTGCACGTTGTTTCTCCCAAAAATTTTACGTAACTTCCTCATCTTCGCAGTACTTATAATCACAGAATTATTGAATATTATTCCATAATAAAATTGCCACGCCTCTACTTCACGACTGCCAAATATGAACTGTCAAGACTAATGTTAACCAAAATGGCGGCAAAAGAAAATGGTATACCTTTCCGGCGGACACCCTGTATAAATTTGATGTTTGGGCTTACGAGGGCTTCTATATATATTTCTGGCCTTATAATGAGAATATTTATCATCAAAAATCGTTTTATTGTTTTTCAAAGTATTCTCCAGCATGATTTATACACTTTTGGATGCGTCCAAACCAATTGTCGAAGCACTTTTTCCACTCCGATTGAGACACCTCCAAAACATGGTTTTTGAACGCTTCAACAGCATCTTCTGGCGACAAAAATCGTTGACCACGCATTTTTGAATTGATGTGCGGGAATAAAAAGAAGTCATTGGGTGCCAAGGGAGGGCTGTACGGCGGATGACCCATCAATTTGACGTTTTGGCCGGTCAAACTGGCGCTGGTTTGAGCCGATGTGTAAGAGCTCGCATTGTCATGGTGCACAATGATTCGTCTTCTCTTGTTCGTTTTTCGAATTTCTCCGAAGACTTCAGGCAAACAAACTGTGATATACCACTCAAAATTGACCGTCGTACGTTGCTCAAGCGGAACAGCCGCCACATGACCATTTTTGGCGAAGAAACAGTCGACCGTTTGCTTCGAAGGGCTTCTTCCACGAACAAGTTTCGTTAGATTTGGCTCGTATTCGAAGACCCACTTGGTCGATTGCTGTTTTGTTTCGGGCTCATACGCAGAGATCCATGATTCGTCACCTGTGATGATCTTATAAACTCTTGTGAAGCACCGCGTATTTTTTCAAAATTGCTTTGCACCAATCGACACGAGCCTTTTTTGAGCAATTGTCAAAGTGTGCCGCATCCAACGAGAACAAATCTTTTTACGGGCAGGTGTTCAATATCGAATGTATGCTGATGGAAAAAATGCCCAAGGATGCCTCTATCTCTCGCTAGGTCACATGGCGATCTTACGTTATCAGTTCATGCACGTCATCAATGTTCTCTGGCACAACGGCTGTTTTTGGACGACCTTCGTCTTTGAGAGAGCGTCGGCCGCTATTGATTTCATTAACCCATTTTTTCACAGTGCTAAAGGATGTTGCTACATCGGCATACAAAGTTTTAAGTTCATCGATGCACTCTTGACGTGATAATCTACGTCCAAAAGTCGTGAAAAGTGATCGCACGAAAATGTTCACGAGTTAATTAAATTTTTTTGCCAAATTGATTTTTTCAAGTCACTGTAAACAACACAAATGATGGTCGTACGTCAAAACGTTCTAAGTACGTTTATGCTAAAAAATGTCAAACTTTCCAATGAAAATAGCAGATGGCGTCAGGCAACACTTAGTGTTGCCTAGGCAAGAAATATATATAGCAACCTCGTATGTTAGGGAAGGGTGCATATGCCGAAAGGCCCCAAAAAACTGATTTTTTTGCGCTTTAGGAACTTTGGATACGTTGAAGGTATATAAGGTTTGGCCTGGCGTTTTTACTTGTTTTTAATAATTTAAATACGTTTGGAAGGCTTAGAGTAAATATGATAAAATGGCAAACCTTACTTAATATATGAACAGCTATATAGTATTGGTAACATTTGAAGATTCTAAAATAAAGCAATCAGAAAAACTATTTTTACTATCTGGCCACCGTTTAAATTCCCACCTGCGTCATAAAGGTTACATTATGATTATCAAATAAGCAAACTTGCAAGTGGGTTTCTATAGTTTCCATGGTATTAAAAAACATGTTGGAACCTTTGTGAAAGTCTTCTACGACAAATATTTTGGAAATATCAAATATAAAATAGCTCTATTAATCCCCTACCAAACAACAATTAAAACGTCACCTTGACCCAGGTAGCTCTTCCAAAGGCAGTATCCTAACGACAGAATCACTTCAATGAAAATCCTTCTGCTAATGACCAAAGGGTGATTGTGTAAGAATTCTTCAAAGACTGCCTACAGTGACGGACAGAGGAAGCAATAAACCAAAAGTTGAAATAAAACGTTGTTAAGAGATTTAAGAAGTCCTGGCAATGTTTAGTTTTTATTGTGGCTTTGTATTGGGTTAAATGCGAATATTGTTTGAGTTGCGTTACTGAGGAGGAAGGGCAGGCCGGATTAGCTCTATCATTACGCATTTGTTTCGGGTGGGCGGTAGTGTGTTAGCGTGGGTGTTTTGGGCTTTACTATCTCCTATTGCTATTTGTACTGATATAATTTTGTTTTGGCCACTCAATTAGTAAAGGAAATATTTTTCTCTTTTTCCCATTGTGTTTTTGTCCAGTGCTGATGTCTCTTCAACGGATATTTAAGCTGTTGTCGACTTTTTGCTTCCTACAATTCTAGTAGCCTAGAGAGAAAAAAGGAACAGTTTAGCACAAGTGTGGAAAAGGACAATAAATCAAATTAATTTAATTGGCGAACTGAAGCGAACACATCCATTTGCAACAAGTAATTATTCTTTATGGGCGAGTCTAGGAGTGTTTGATTACATCGTATATCGTTCACTCCACATAGAACCTAACGTTTTTGAGGGAAATTTACATTAAAACGACGTTTTACTATATAAAATAATAATGGCCACTGTAAAAAAATAATTTTAATATTTAAGAAATACCAGCATGTTAATTGTCATCACTGAACTTTGTAATATTGTTTCTGACTATTTAAATCAAAATGGATCGGAAAACATTGGTAACTTTTGCAGAAAATAAAACACTTTTGAACGACTGTGCGGTATTTTGGACCTGAGAGCTGGTAACCAGGATCTTACAGTTGAATATCTGGATTAAATAACCCTATTTGTCGCATAGAAAATGTGATCTTGTTTTGCATCTTGCTTGTGATTTGGCATTTCTGCAGTCATTATCGTGATTTATCGATAACAGTTGACACTATTAAGAAATATTCTGTAATATGATAGATAACATCAATCACAATTGATGAATCGATTTTTGTCGGAAAAAATTGCAGAAGTCGATTTTCGTATAGCGAACTAATCGAATAGTCAATTTTTGCTACCGATCTTGTTGGACAGATGGTCAATAAAGATTATATTAATATTAGAGCATAAGGAAACAGCGACATTGTCGAAGGTAATCAACGTTTTCGTATCAGGCAAAAAATGGGAGACGAGCTGTTTTTTTTAATTAAAGCCTTTATCTACTGCCTGACTAAAAATGGGTCATTTTTAGAAAAAGCTTTTCAGAAAAGTAGTATTTATTTTGTCATTCCATCCTTAGGATAGTAGTAATACTGATTATTGTTAAATTCTTAATGATGAAGCAATGCCTTTCTGTCCACGCACAGCGATCAAGTCGAATTAATTAATACGATCACGAAATCTATAGGGAAGATGTTTAAATTTTAAAGGTAGAAGTCGGTTAAAAAATTGAGTTTTGTCAGGAATGTAAAAATTTTGGTATTTGATGTCATGTAAGCACATTGATTTTCTGCATTATTGTCTATATTCGACAATAGGGTTTGCAACCTGGGACATACCTGATTTTTTTTTTAAATTTAATTTTTCGTGTCCTAGGATTTTGCTACATGATCCTATGTGCATTTTGTTTAAGATTTTTCCCCCTGAGCCCAGATCCTGTCACATTTGTTAGTTTGTTTTGAGGCTATTTTTATTTAGAAAAGGTAAAATGTGTGGAAAATTAGAAACGGAACATTTATTGTCCCGTCCTGGGACCTTGGAATATGAGAAAAATATTTCCCAAACTCTTGGAAATGAAAATTACGGAAATTTCCAAACCCTAATTGATAGCTTAATGTATACAAATCAGTCCATTAAATTGTAAAATTCCTTCCAGTCAAAACATACGCCATTTAAATCGAAGATTAGACAGAAATTAATATTATTAAGCGAACGCAAATAGAGTGTACTTTTCCCGATGTAAATAAAGTTTCTGAAACGAAACTTTTTTCTCCCTAGACCGCTTTTGCCCATTCACAGTCCCGATCAGTTTTTACTTATAATTACAAGCAATCAATGTGCAAAATTTCAAGGTCATAGCTTAATAAGTTTGTCCGCTTTTAACACAAAACAAAGGTTTAAAAGCTAGACTTTGAATATTACAACGACTTATAATATTTGAAAATTTTTAGGGCCTTATTGATTATTGATTACTAAAATAGAAGCTCTAATGATTTATCGAATAATGATAAATTTTAGTTTAATTATTCGCTAAGGATAATAACAAAACATTTTATTCGACAAATTGTTAACTTAAATAGAAATTGTGTTTAACCATTGAAACAGACCAAAATAAATCGACGAAGTACGCCGTATAATTTGGTAAGTCAGGAACTTTGCTCGAATACTATAACGTTAAATTTTATTTGGCTTTTAAACAGTATGTAAATAACCTTAAAAAGAAGAAATTGGTGAAATGTATTTGCTACGGTTGCCAGGCAGACTGTACAGCTGTTTCTAAACCCGCCAAGGTTTTTCTTCAGCAGTCTTTGGCAACGATTACTTCGGCCACAAATCAAATGACTTATACGGGAGACCCATTTTTATTAATGAGAATTACCCTTTGCGTATCGTCTTCGAACTGTGCGTAGAGCAATCTTCAACGCGCAATATCATTTCCACCAATTCCGTTTCGCATGGGTCTTCGTTGTTGTGGCCGATGTAATCGTTGCCAAAGACTGCTGAAGAAAAACCTTGGTGGGTTTAGAAACAGCTGTACAGTCTCCCTGGTAACCGTAGCAAATACATTTCACCAATTTCTTCTTTTTACGTTGATTCTGAAAAAGAAACAACATAAAGGTCTCGAACCAGAATAAAAAACTGCTCAAGTCATAATAATGATAAATGGCCGAATAAATAACAAAAAAAGAAAACAACTAAAAATTAAGATACTTTTATATTGTTGTTCTCGTTGGAGCTCCGCTATCTATGTGATTTTTAAATTAGATATAAAACTTGCTTATTGGCCTCAACAGAACAGATTGCAAATAAGTGTTTTCAAAAAAAATTTATTGAAAAAAGACCGTTTACCACGACTGACCGCTTGTTTTAAATAAATCAGTTTATAACTGATTTTGCCATTTTACTGTATGTGCTTAGTAGGGACATAAATACTGTTACAACATTGAACACACCCATTTCAATAGTAGAACTGAACATACCCCGTTGAAGTCATATGGGTTTTGAAAGCTAACCTCAAGAGCGTTAGTCTGTAGCGAGATTTTAAAATTGTTTCAACTTTCATCATGGAGTGGTCAGATAATGAGAATCGTATCAAGTGTGAAATGAAAAAAACGATATTTTCAAAACTCTCCGGCCACTAGGGATTAGCAGCATGTTCGTCTACCGATGCATAAAACTGTTTGAGGAGACTGGAGATGTAAAAGACCGCCACAAGTCGGGCCGCACCCGCTCTGTTCGAACACCGCATGTCATTAAAGCCGTTAAATCAAGAATTCACAGAAATCCGCTCCGAAAACAAAATCATGGACCGAGAGATGAATATCACGCAAAAGTCCATGAGTCGAATCATTGAAAAAGACTTGAGACTTGGGGCTTCCAAACGACATACCGGACATTTATTGACTGCAGCTTTAAAAAAAAATAGGATTGAAAAATGCAAACGTCTTTTGGTGAAGCACGCTGATAACTTGCACAGAAAAATTTTGTTCACCGATGAAAAAATTTTATAGTTCAGGAAAATTTTAACAAGCAAAATGATATAGTGTATGCGGTCATCTAAGGAAGCATCTGAACTGATCCCAAGGTTGGAAAGGCTCATCAGCCAGCTTCAGTCATGGTTTGGTGGGGTGTCTCTTACGATGGGGTCACTGACCTTCAGTTTACCAAGAAATCGTTTTGGAAGCTATTGTGAAGCCTCTTAACAATTCCTGTTCCAAAACCAGCCATGGACTTTCCAGCAGGATTCAGCGCCGGCCCATAAGGCTAAAACGTCCCAGGCCTGGCTTCGAAACAATTTGCCAGCGTTCATTTCCTCTGAAGAATGACCCTCAGGCAGTTCAGATTTGAACCTATTGGATTACAAATTGTGGACGGTTTTAGAGGACAAGGTTTGTCACAAAAGATACCCCAACATTGGATCTCTTAAGACTGCTTTGTTTCGAGCTGTGGCCAATTTCCAACGGACGAGGTTCGTGCAGCTATTGACAATTGTCCAGTGCGACTTAATTAGTGTGTGGCGGACGTTTCGAATAAGTAGATTCTTTTTCGATAAAATATACATCAAGGTATAAAATATTTGGTCCAAAAACATTCAGTACTTTTTATTTTACAGCATAAAACGTGTGTAACAGTATTAATGTCCCTACTAAGTACATATTTCTACAAATTCAAAATTAAAAAAAATCACATTTCGATTTCAATTTGAAAGAGAATTAAAAAATTTCAATCTGGAGATGTCTTCACTGCATTACCCAATGTACACATGGTTACAGAAACATAGGTGCGAGCATTCTTTATTTATTCAGTTCAAGAAATAATATACAACCCGCTTATGCCTACACGTGCAAAAAAACCGGTTTTTTGCCAATGCTAGAAATTGGCATAGACTGTGAAACAGATGCATTGGTAAAAATTAAAGTTATTTTTATTTTGCAAATGTAAGTTATTAGTTTAAATAAACTTATGGAAGCATAAAACTTGATTAAAGAGGCTATAAGATACGAGTACTTACACGACTATGCTATTCAGAGGATTAAGCAGTTCTTTCCAGAGCTTGAGCAAGGCCGGACTTTATACACTCAGAGAACAACATAGTTGGAAATTGGTTGAAACTTCAGAAATTCAGCTGTAAACAACTAATGTCCGTTGGAGTCACCAAATGTTTATAATCTTAATTGGTATTCGGTTCGACATACCGAACGATGATACATAAGATCATAGTAGTGTGGGTCGAAAAAATAAGTTGCTCCAGTCACCCTCTCGATTTAAAGATTATCCAGAGACGATTTCATAATTGAGCATTAACCATAATGCTCAATACTGATGTTTGCCACACCTTAAATAACCTAGTTTGAAGCTGAATCTAAAATTATCTTTTAACAGTGCAACAAACTTTTTCGGGCATAATTTTGCGATGTATCTGTAAAATAAACGGGAAAACATTTGTTTGCTTTAAAATAAAGTTTAAAATAAAAAACAACATATTTGCGGATGTTTAGCTCGTTTGTTTTATTTCGGTCTGTTGCTTTTACACATTGAACAGGGATTTAACTGGCTCAATATCTCTTGCTTCTATATTTAAATAGAAGACAAGTTTTTAACAAAATGGCAAAGTGACATTGATTTTCGTTGCTTTTACAAATTGAACAGTGATTAAACCGGCTCAAGACCTCTTGATTCTATATTTAGCCAAGTTATTCACTAAAAATGGTAAAAAAAAATGGATTTATTTTTAGGCAGCAGATGAAATTTTTTCGGGTTTGACTTGCATTTTCTTCCCCTCCATTCAATATCTACAACTTTGCTTGAGACACTATAACAGTACTTCTTACGGTTCGCCGAGATATAACCGTCTGAAAGTATGTATTAAAAAAGTGCTAAAAATCCATTTTGAACGAAACAATTTACGCTGCGATTATTTAATCACTTGAGCTAAATTGGCAAAACTTTTTATTCCATAAATCATGTTTTGGGATGTTCTTTAAGCCGACATTAAAAAAAATCGTATTCCCAAGACGAAGACCCAAAAGACCAGTAGCTCGTTTCTCTAACTTGTACCGATCGCAGTTACCGATTGAAATTACCGATTTTACGTCACTCTGACGTCATTCTCACCTTCACTGTTTCTGTAAAAAATATTGCCGCTTCTTATTCCATTCACTCGTTTCAAATCGGTAATTTCACATTGTTCCGATTCTACTTCAACAGGAATCGCTTAAAAAAGTGTTTCTGTAAGCAAATCGACTCAACTTGAAATCGATAACTTTCTCATTGACTTTAAGCCAAGTGAGAACTCGGCCGATTGCCATAGTGTTGTTGCAATTATGAGAAAGCAAGTAACCAAATATAACTTTTTAAACTAAATACAATTTTATTGATGTTATTTTAGACAAATAAACATTTCATTAAAAAATATGTTTTAATTGTGTTGCCGCGGTTTAATTGTGTTTGAAAATAGGTAGCAAAACATACCATTTAAGATGGCATTGCGTTGAAATTTACGACAATTTATGAACCGGTTTCAACGAAATCGGTATGATAATGCAAAATAACCGAGTGCAAATGTTTGTTTAGTTGCAATAAACATCACCAACTGTCAGCTTATCTAATTGCTCGTTTTTTATTTGTTTGCATATTTTTAACAAAATGAGTGAGAAGGTAAATAATAGTAATGTCGTTTCAATATATAAGTTATAATTAAATAGCAGTGTTTTAATACAAAATATTTGTGCATGAAAACAAATGCAAATAAAAAGTTGCTTGTTTCATCTGTTTCAATTCTTAGCGTTTCTTTCCGATTTGTGTTTCTTTCCATCACAGACCAATTTTTTACCGATTTCAACGTACAGAAACATAAGCTATCACGAAATCGATAACTTTCAGTCTAGTCGGTGTGACGTCACATAAATCGGCAACTTACCGATTTATTTACAGAAACGAGCTACAGCAGTACGTCTGAATGCCAACGATGTTTAGTTTCTTCTAAAATAACTAAATTTTTAAAAAAGCAATACCATAATTTGTTTCCTATAGTCTATAGTAGAAATATAAAGGTGTACAATTAAATTTGGATATTTACTAGGTCAAAAAAGCATCTCCTGGTTTATTCGTTCCTAAACTTTTTTATCCGACCATCGTTACTTAATATTATTCAGCATAGCCCTTTCTTATGGACATGGATGAACAGATTTGTTTTGTTTTTATTATAACAGCATACCAAAGGCCAAAAAATACACCATTCTATGTCCCTGGAGGCAGGAGTTGATTCCATCTTGTTTGTTTCCTTTTTCCTGCCTGAGAGAGAGAAAGAGCTTTAGTCGGCCACCAAATTTGTTTTATGGTCTTCTGCCAAGCCCACATAAAATGATGCCGCAGAGACGCGTCTGTGTGGCGACACTTGGAGCCGTTCAGTTGATGCCGCCATAGTTTGCCAGCTGCTGCTAAACAGAGACATTTAAGCAAATAAGTTGTGGATTTGTTCCTGTTGTCAAGAGGAAATGACAAAGACGTTCTACTGCGGAAAAAAGACACAAAGAACGCTCAAGACGAATGGATAAATAACAGCAAAAATCATAAAACTTGGTTTTTGTTTTTCTTTTGTGGATAATTTCCCCTAACCTTCTTATAAAACATTTATTATATTTGTTTTTTATGAGCAAATATTTAAAATTGTATTTGGTTTTTTTACTTTTACACAGTTTTATCAAAATAACCCGATAATGGTCATCTTTTCGGTAAAGGTATTTTGGGAGACGGTAAAAGTGGAAGTTCCAGCTAACTTTATGTGTAACGTCTGAACGGGGCTATACTTGGAGCAGTAGTGAGAGTTGGGATTTGTAAAGGGATATTAATTTTGAGGCTCTCTACTTTTTTAAAGAAAAAAACACAGAAAATTCAAATTGAATGGAGAATGTTTATTATCATTTGAAAGAACATTCTTTGGCATTTATTTTTTGAAGATAATGTCTATCAAATGTTGGCCGCGGCTACGTCTCAGAGTCCAATATTCGATGACTCGTTCGAGCATTTTAACAGGTATGGCGTGAATAACATGCGCCACGTTGGCTTCCAAAACCTGAGTCGTAGCTGATTTGTCAGCATAGACTTTGGGCATTACGTAGCCCCAAAGAAACAAGTCTAACGGTGTGCTATCACACGATCTTGGTGGCCAATCGACCGGCCCAAAACGTAAAATTATCTGCTCACCAAAGTGTTCTCTCAATAAATCCGTTGATTGACGCGATGTGTGGCAAGTGGCGCCGTCTTGCTGAAACCAAATGCTGCCATTGACGATTACGTTCTCACCGGCATCATTTTGAAGAAATATGGACCGATGATTCCACCGGCCCACAAACCACACCAAACCGTTGTTTTTTCTGGATGAAGTGGCAGCTCTTGAACCTCTTCTGGTTGCTCTTTGTCCCAAATGCGGCAATTTTGCTTGTTTACATACCCGATGAGCCAGAAATGTTGGCCACACGATTTTGGTGGCCAATTGACCGGCCCAAAACGTAAAATTATCTGCTCACCAAAGTGTTCTCTCAATAAATCCGTTGATTGACGCGATGTGTAGAAAGTGGCCCCGTCTTGTTGAAACCAAATGCTGCCATTGACGATTACGTTCTCACCGGCATCATTTTTGAAGAAATATGGACCGATGATTCCACCGGCCCACAAACCACACCAAACCGTTGTTTTTTCTGGATGAAGTGGCAGCTCTTGAACCTCTTCTGGTTGCTCTTTGTCCCAAATGCGACAATTTTGCTTGTTTACATATCCATTGAGCCAGAAATGTTGCCCGATTATGTTGACCATAAGTTGAGCGAAGTTCACGAAACACATTCCTTACAGAGCGTGAATTTTCGTAATAAAGTTGAACGATTTGTAAACGTTGCTCAGGCGTAAGTCTTTCCATGATGAAAAGCCAGCATCTGTCGAAAAAAGGCTATTGAAAAAAGTATCTCTACTCGGATAACTCCATACAATGTTTGAGGGACTACTATTTAAAAATGAAACCAAAATTTGTTCCAAACTGAAAGAAAATATTCTGAATTCGGCCCCTACCCATAGATACTTGAGATGTCTATGATACTTAAGCTTATTTCCGAAAAAAATCTGACTAACAAACTATTATTTGCAGACTACCAATGTTGTCTGAGGGTTCTCACACTTGCGACTTAGTCTTAAATGTATGTAAAGTTCAAATAAAACGGCTTCATGAGATGTCTTCCAACGCAGAAATATGGTTACTATATGGTCACGGCAATAATAATATGTTCTTCGCAATAAAAGTATGTTCGTCGAAACCATAGTATTGTTTTTCGAATTTAATTTCGACAATAGCATGATTGCCACAATATTAATATTGTTGAAATGCAAAAATAGTATTATTGCCAAATTTAAAACTGAAAATATGATTGTTGCAACAATATAAATATAGCTGGTGCGACAAAAGTATTGTTTTTTGGGTTTTATGTTAACAATAATTTGATTACGGCAATCATACAGTATGATTGTAATTTTCCTTATTTGAATATGCTTTTAAGAACAATGTTATTGTTACGGATCTAATGCAATAATACTAATCTAATTATAGGGAAATTACAATTTTTCGAACAAACTGCCTTGGCATTGTTTAGCTGAAATATTTTTAATAAAAACGCTTACGTTTTTTAAACTGATAATTCACTCCTATTACTTTTAAAGTTAATGTATTTTTAAATACTTTTCATAATTCAAATCTATTGTTGACAACTTAACCGAATTCTAAAAAATAATTTTGGGGATCGTAGTATAATTGATTGGTGATCATACTATGGTTATAGGAATCATAACATGGTTGCATGTGAATCATACTATCGTTGTGAGGATCATACTATTGTTGTATGAGAAACATACTATGGTTGTGAGAATCATAATATGGTTGTGGAGATCAGAATATGGTTGAGTGTGAATCATACTATGGTTGTGGGGATCATAGTATGGTAATGTGAAAATCAAACTATTGATCTAAGGACCATAGTATGGTTGTGGGGATCACAGTATGGTTTTATTTGAATCATACCATTGTTGTGAGTGTCATAAGATTGTTTTACCACAAACATATATCCAACAATATAAGTAGTATAATGCTCTTCGAATATTGTTATCCCACCCATACTTTATTTCTACGTGTAGTAGCTGTCAAATAAACGCCAATGACAGTCACTTCAAGAAAGCAACAACTTCAAAATTTATTAAAAAATTAAAAAAAGCACCACTTAAAAGACGTTTAGTGCGTTCAGTCCATCGTGACCTCTCTGTTGTGGCATAAAAAGTGGCCAGTTTTTTTGGATTCCTGAACACAAAGAACAGATTCGTTGCCACAACCGAATTTGTTGCGAACCAAATGATTAAGGGTACATACACCATAAGTATTCTCTTAGTACAACCGAATGTTAGTTGGTGCTCTGTAATTTTTAGTTATTTGAACTGTAGTATCGGTGCAACATACCAAGTATCCGAACCTTTAGAAGAGAATTTGTGGATCTAAAAGTCCACACACCACACTTGTTCAACCAAAAAAAATAAAATTAAATTATAAAAATTATTCAGAGGCAAAAAACAGTTTGCTTACACAATTGAAGTACTTATAAAGAGGGTCACGACAAGAAAAAAGTGAAAATAATAATGGATGATTTTTACTGTAAATTAATTAATTTAATCGATTGGCTTAAAGTCAGTATTAATCGAATTATTTAATTTTTTAAAAAATACTGCGAGTATTAAATAAACCCTTTTGGTTATGATGAAGCTTTAGCTATCATCACTATTAATTAGTTACAACAACAAAAATATTTTGCAACACTTTAGGTTCCCACAACCACCAGTTTTGGAAACTAAATACCTTTATTGCGTTTCATTGGTTTGATTAATCATCTTGTGGTATTTCGAATATGCATAACGATTATAAACATTTGGCAATTTCTTTGTTGAATTCTTCTTTTGCTACCGATTCTTTGTAGTTCCAACCGATTTCCACTAATTGTTTTTCTGTGTGTGGGATTCGTAATAACAACCTTAATCTTAGTCGAATCCTTAAAATAAATACAGTTTTGGATTCATTACGAAATTTGATTTCAGTTTATTTGTATGACAACTTATAACACACTACGGACGAAAATTTTACAACCGTTTTCTAATATTTGCTCTTCCTCAAGTATTGTCATGTTTTTTTAGGCAGAGAATGAAAAGAATTTCACACAGTTTGCTGTTAACTTACAGTTTGCCATGTACACGGTGGCTGATGAAAGTCGCTACCAAAAAAAAACTTTTTATAACTTTTTTTCTATTGATTGATTTTTAGATTTAACAAAAATGGAAACAATAATTTGGATCGTCCGACGCTATTACGCACTGGAGTCCGTAGTTTCGGTTCAAAGAGATTATAGGCACACGTTTGGCGGAAATCTTAGAAGATGGACCATAATGAGACTTGTTAAAAATTTTCCGAGCATGGGGCAGTCAGCAGAACACCCTACCATTAAAAACCTTCAGTTCGGACGGGGAAACAATCGCTGCTGTAGCTGCTATTATACCAAGAGTTTCGACAAGAAGATTATCTGCTCAAATGGGTATAAGCAGATAGTCTTTGCAGTCACTTTTGCACAAAGATTTGGACTTATTCCCATATAAAATTCAAATGGCCAACAAACTGAACGCAACAGACTTCCCGATTCGCTTAAAATTTTGCCAGAAGATGCCTCAAATGGTGGAGGAGGCCGGAAACATGTCGATGTGACTTTTCATGGATGACGAGGCCCATTTCGATTTAAACGGCAACATAAACAAACAAAATAGTCGAATATTGAGTGTTGCCAACCCACAGATACTCCATGAGGTGGAATTGCAGCCACTTCGTGTCACTGTATGGTGTGCATTTTCATCACCCTACATTGTCGGGCTCTACTTCTTCGAAGAAAACGGTCACACCGTCACGGTTAATGGCGTTATTTCTATCCAGAATAACGCGGAATGAGAATTTCTTTCAACACGGTGTGGATTCAGCAAGATGGTGCACCTCCTCACATAGCCCGGCCTGGTATGACAGAATTGCGACGAAAATTTCCCAATAAGCTGATATCTAAAAACTCCACATTCCGATGGCTCCTCCAGGTCGTCTGACCTTACTGCTCCTTACTTTTTCTTCTGGGATTGTTGCAAACTGGAAGTCTACAAAGTAAAACCAACAAAATTTAATGAACTAAAGCAATTTATTCGAGAAACAATTGCGGCTAAGCATTTAAATTCCATTATTTATAAATCTAATTAAGCTATATTTAGTAAAATTGAATGAGTTTAACATGAATGAAAGAAAAATGAGTTCCATATACTGAAAAAGTTATTTAAGTTTCTTAATGTAGCAGTATTCATCAGCCACCCCGTATTTGTCTGTCTGTTTGTATTCTCAGTATTTTTTTAAAATAAAAATATATATATTTATGTTAACAAATATCTGAGGCCGAAACCTCTTTTAAAAACGTTTTAAGTGCTATGTCCAATTATCTTTTCGCTTCAATTTCTTGCCACTACTTGTTATTCAAATGTGCTCCACCCGAATAAAATAAAGTAGAAAAAACAAATATCACATAATAATACCTTCTTTCTTAGAAACAGTGCCGGTTAGGGACCTGGCTCTGTTAATGATTGTCACTATTTTTATGGGATTACCCATAAATATTCTACATTAATATAACATCTAATTTATTCCTTTTCGTCAGTGGATATATCACAAAACGAACTCAGATTCTTGACAGTGGAAGAAGCAAAAGGTTTTTTTTTTATTTTAAAAATTTTCTTCAATGAGTTCACTTTAAATAAAATGGTAAAAAAGTACTAGTGGTACAAGTTTTTCGTTTACAATCGCAGATTGCTTATGACTACACTCATACCTCGTTATACGGCCTAGATGCGTTCCAATTGGCCGTAACCAAAAACCCGTATAACGGATTGCTTATTTTCATACAAACCCATACAAAACGCAGGGGATTGGTTCTAGTTTTTGTTAAGAACACTAAAAATAGTTTCAGTCAAAATAGCAAGTTTAACTCATTTAATGCATAACGAAGATGTATCATACATATTTATTTATAAAAAGGTACATTACAAATATTTTATAAAGGTGTTAATAAAACATGAGTAACTAAATTGTAGCAAGAAGTTCTCATTGCTCTTGAACTTTGGGCTTTAAAAATTTACTTAATCGTTGTTGCTTTGATGTGTGATTTAGGTTCTTCTGAAGTTGATGGTAGCAGCCAAAGAAGTTATTTACCGATTGTGCCACTTGGACACTACGTACTTCTTGTGGTTCATTATCAATAAGAACAGTAATGCCCTGTTCAAAAAAATCAAAGCTTCTCTAATCTTTTTTGTAGTTAATTTGGCTCCTCGAAAGAATCAAGTGGCATTACCTCTTCAGTGGTAAGAGGACTTCCTTGAGATCGCAGCATATCAATTAAATCATTTTCATCTTAATTGTCAAAGCCGACATTATTGGCCAATCCCAAAATACTTTGGCAAATGACAGCGGCGTCGGAAATTAATAACTCAGATGCAAGAACACATTCTGGCCATATATTTCTCCAAACTTTGTTCAAAGTTTCCGGTTTGACCTCGTTCCAAGCTTCGGCGATATTCACTACAGATTTTTTATATCATAACCTTTCCAAAAACTTTTTACTGCAGTTTTCTCTTTAACATCAGTTTCGGCAATCAACTCCTGGAATGCTTTGCGCAAATAAAGCGCCTCAAATGTGGCGATTGCACCCTTATCCATTGGTTAAATTAGTGCTGTGGTGTTTTTTGGGAGGAACTCTACTTCCACTCCTTCCACTAGAAGCAATATTTGGTTGCTCAATTTTTTTTTGTTTGTTAAAATATGTCTTAATTTCAGGAAAAAAATAATTTTTAAATTAATCTTCAAGCATAGCTTTTGTCATCCAAGCCTTTTTATTGGATTTCCCAATTATCGACAGTTTTGACTTATCGACTTCTTTAAAAGCTCTGGGATTTTCTGGTAAGTAGATAAGCAATGGTTTCAAGTCACCCGCAATATGAATGTGTACCAAAGAAAGAGCTCATATAAATTTGTGAAGAGCAAAGACAAAGTATGTACATTTTTTTGGCCGCATAACGAAAAAAAAAATTGGCAGTATAACAATATCAAACCATAATTTCAAAAGGCCGTATAAGCGAAAAAACGTATAACGAAAGACCGTATAGCGAGGTATAAGTGTATAAGATTTGTTAAATTTCACGACCCTAGCATAATTTGTTTGACTTCTGTCGTCCTTTCGACAGAAACACAAACGGGCAGACTTTGATATATGAGTCGTTAAGTGGATAAAGGGAATGAGTCCATTTTTGGCGTTTTTGAGATTTAGCGTGGATACACTTCCTTTCATGACTAACAATGTATGGTAAAAATTTTGTTTTCAAATTTCAACGGAAACCCCCTTTTAAAGACAAAACATTTTTTTGTACGAAACACATAATTTTTATTTTCAGTGGAAAAAGGGAATAAGTCCACGCTTGCATTTATATTGCATTAATCACTTGTTAACTTTGCTTTTAATCACTCTTATTTTTTTCTATTTCTTGCCTCTCTTCGAGCTTTCGCTACCTGCCAATTTTTTGTGTTCTTTAAATTGTTGTTGTACTTAGTTTATTGCTGCATGAGAGCAGCAATCGGAGGCGTAACTGTAATCCAACTTTATGCTTTATTACATATGAATTCGACCATTGATCGCTGTTATGATTTCGTTGTGGTTAGAAGAGTTTCTAATTTAGTAAGTGCAGTGAGTGAGTAACCTTCGTCGTAAGTTACAACCTTCCTGCTAAAAAAAATTTGAAAAAGATTTCGTAAAAATATTTTAATTATTTGACCTGCGCATATTAAGTAAGTAAAGTTGAAGAGTATTTTTTTAAATATTATAAATATTAAAGTTTACTATTTATAGCTAAATAGTGCCAAGAATGGACGACAACAACAACAATGAGGTCAATGTCGAAAGTGGTGATTCCGATTTTTCATCAGTTGGCTTTCAACGTGTCTCAAAAAGGCTAGTGAGAAGAATTATATCCTCGGATTCATCGTCGAATAATGATGATGAACTGACAACGATCTCAGTTGGGCAAAAGCGACAACGAAATAGTATTGAATGGCGAAAAAATGTAAGAAAGTTTCGTCGAATCAAAGGTTTGAAATACACAAATAGCTCAGGCTCTATTGTATCAGCAAAAACATTTGCGGATGTAGTTTGTCGATGCAAACGTAACTGTAATTCCAAAATTACAGTTGACCAAAGAAAAGCGGCGTTTACATCCTTTTTTAACTTAAACTCCCATACACAACAAAATATTTTTATTAGAGGTAGTTGAAAGACGGCGTCCAAGAAATGATAATCCAAAGCCGAGAAATCATACTTTTTCGTATTCTATTCGAATACCAGACCAAGGCGACATTACTGTCTGCAAAAAGTATTTTTTGGACACATACCACATAAGCAACAAACGACTTTTTAATTGCAGTCAAAAAAATCAGGTTTCGGAATTAATAGACCAGCGGGGAAAACACATTCGAACTAATAAAATTGATGACACACCCATCATTAATCATATAAACTCATTTCCGGCTTATACTAGCCATTACAGCAGATCGCATAATCCGCAGCGCAAGTATTTAAATTCCAACTTAAATATAAGAAAAATGTACGACCTTTATGTTGAGAAGTGTAAGTCGGACAGTCTTGAACCTGTAAATGAAAAATTTTACTACAATATTTTTTCTACGAAATTCAACTTGCATTTCAAACACCCATCCAAAGATACTTGTCAAATGTGCGATTTACTAGAAATGAGAATTAAGTCATCGGCTGACAATATTATCACAATACAAGAAAAGGAGTGCCACTTATTAAAAGCTCAAACAGCCCGAAGCCAAATGACAGCGGATAAGCTAACTGCTTCCGAAAGCACTTATGTGTTTTGTTTCGATTTGCAAAAAGCCTTAGCTTTTCCCAAGTTAACCACATCAAGTGCTTATTACAAACGTAATTTGTACGTATATAACTTAGGATTCCATGAGTTTCAAAACAGTGCTAGAGACATGTTTGTTTGGCCAGAAACTAAGGGATCAAGAGGCTCACAAGAAATCGCATCTTGTTTGGTCAAATACATAAAAATGTTTGCTGATACACACGATCGGATTGTTTTGTGGTCTGACTCATGTATTGGACAAAATAGAAATATCAAAACTGTCTTAAGTTTACTGAAATTAGTTCAAAGTACTGATATAAAAGCTAAGTCGATTGAAATGAAATTTTTAGTAAGCGGACATACCTACTTACCAAATGACGCCGATTTCGCCGTTATTGAGTCAAACGCAAAAAAAAATTCAGCACATTTATTCGCCAAGTGATTGGATAAATATAATCGCAACATGCAAAAGAAAGGAACAGTTTCGAGTGGTTAAAATGACCCATTTTGATTTTTTTCTCTACAAAATCTTTGGAAAATAACGTTTGCAATCGCAAAACCAATACCGCGGGAAAACCGCTAAACTGGCTCCAAATGAGGTGGATCAAACTAGAGAGATCGAAACCATGGGTAATACAATATAAAAATAATTTCGATGAAAATTTTGGATTTGAAAATATAAACATAAGAAAGAAAGGTAATGTAATTTTATTGAATAGCGTGAGTCAAAGTCTATTGTATCCTGAAACTAGAGCTATAACAAAAGAAAAGAAAAAGGATATGATTGATTTATTAAAATATATCCCTCCCGTGTACCATACTTTCTATAAAAACTTAAAAACAGTATCAAGTCCGAAAGATTATTCTGAAGAAGACATAATATTTTGTTAAATTTGTTATACTTACGATTTATTTAAAAAGAAGAAATTTTTTTAGTTATTTTTTGTTTTAAAAAGAAGAAATGTTTTATGTTATTTTTTCTTTTAAAAAGATGAAATTTTTTGTTATTTTTTTAAGTTCATTAAAAATAAAACTGTGCGAATGCACTAACTAAAAAACAAATTATCTGCAGCCTTTTTTTGCAAAATTATAAAAAATGTACTCTTTCCAAAATATACTAATTCAATTAAAACACTACGCGAGGTAAGCCAATATTTAGATGGATATGTTTTCTTTTTATTTCCGAACGAATGTCCGAAAGTCAAAACATCATTAAGTCGCGTTTTTACGCTATCGATTTCAATAACAAAAAAATTTGGTGGACTTATTCCCTTTTTCCACTGAAACTCTTAACAATAAAAACGTATTTGTATCATATTAACAGGTTCTGTGAACACATACACTTACATACTAACATTATATATTCACAAATTGTAAAAGAAGCCCTAATAATTAATTTTGCAATTTAAGTTTTGAGTTTTGTTGTAACAACTAGTTTGAAAGTCAACGTCAACTGTTCTGTCGTTTTTCTCCATTTCAAATTTTTGGACTCATTCCCTTTATCCACTGAACGACTCATATACGGAGTGACAAATTTAGTATACACTACGTCCTACGGTGGAGGGTATACAAATAAGCAGAAATACTTACTTAAAAAATAAAACACGAAAACTGCTTCGCTTCAATAAAAATTAATGTGTAACTTATTGTTTTGACTCAAGTATAATTGAATTACTTTACTTTCACCACCGCCTGCCTATTTTTCTTTAACCCTTTTACAGCCATGAACTCAGGCACTTTCCTCATGGACGGCTGCACTTTCAAGGACATACTTTGGAATTTTCTTCGGCTACGGTTTCTATTAAATATTCTATGGTGAGCCGTTGAATGTAATTTGTTCATACTATTGTTGTTGCGGTTGTGGCTAATATTTTTTCCAAGATTTTCCTTTCCACCATAACATTCACAACCACCTGTTGTAGACCTCTACTCACCAGGGATGAAGAAGTTGAATCGTGAATCGTTGAATCGTACCGTAATAAAACCACTTCTCATTTGGGGCTTGTTTGATATATTTAAAAAATTTTCCAATCCCTTTGTCTTTTTATACCCTACACCACACTGTAGAACAGGATATTTTGAGTAAGTCTTGATGTTTGTAACACCTTAAAGGGATAGATATTATCGCAATTGCAATAACTATTTTTAATGAAATTTGGTACATTTCAGAAATTTGTGCCATGATCTATATTTTGATGTCATATGAAGGTATTTCCCGTTTCCTACACAGAAAAAAATACAACCCTTAAATTTGAGCCAAAGTATTGGTACGAGTATGTGAATTTTATTAACACTTTTTCGTAAATATGCTAAACTATTTATCAAATATTGCAATTATGTTTAATGAATAGGAGAAACAAAAAAATCATAAAATAATGGCCTTGTGTTTATCTCATCACTTTCTATGCGAAAAATGACTCGAACGACAAGTCGAAAGAAAACGTAAAAGTTTTCTCACAAAATACCGTTCCTGTATCTTAAACGAATTGTCAACTCTGCAAAGCAAATGTCAAAATCAGTCGCTTACTATTTTGTTTACGTTTGACAAAAATATATATTTACATAAGTGAGAAAGGACAATCCAAATTCTTGTTTCAGTGTCCAAGTTATCCAGTTTTGTTTAACCTAAAAATCAATCTGCAAAATAAAAAAATTAAGCAGATTCATTAAATAGAAAAATTGGTTTTTTTGGTAGCGGCTTTCATCAGACTCCCTGCCCTGTACAATAATTGACGCACTTAAGAGCAGACGAACGAAAGGTTTCGTTATAGAGAAACCCGAATTAAGTCGAATTCGAGAGACTGACGTTCGTTCCCTCATGTTTTCGTACGACATAGAGAAACTTATACCCGTTTCAATAAAAATTAAGTAAGACACACTGTAGTAGTTGTAAAGGGTGGTTAAATTTTAAAGGCCGATGTTGAATATGAACCGCACCTAACTTCAATTTTTTTTTTTGCATTTCGTTTGATATTTCTTAATTTCAGACTAACTCAATTTGAACCATGGAAAGATACACAAGCTGCTGTGTCATAAGTTCTGACTGCTGTGGATGGGTATTCAGTCTATTACGTTATAAGAGGAAGACTTTGTGGGTAAAAATCCGATAAAATCAGTTTGTTTGTCAGTTGCTTGCTGCATTAATTTGCTATTCTAACAAATAATGGAGGAATTTGACTTATATTTAAAAAATCCTTCAGCGAAACATTTTTGTACCTTACACCGCATTTTGGTGCAAGGTACGAGTATTATGACTTTGTGCTGAAGTTTGCAGCACCTTAAAGGAACGGAGATAGACCCTGTGTTAAGTATACCGATCGACTCAGAATCACTAACTGATCTCGTTGAGCGATGTTCGTCTGTCCGTTCGTTGTCATCAAAGTACTTATACAGAGCGCAATTATGAACCGAATTCGATTAAACTTGGAGCATTCTTTAAGTTTGGGTCAAAAACGAACCCAATAAAAATTGGTCCACATCGGTCCATTTTTAAATGTCATATATGTGACCCGCAAAATAGAAAGAGGCCTAAGGTTAAAACCAGTTTTGTTCAGGAGAGCCTTTCTATTTGCGCTTAGAATCGTCGACTTCAATTTCATAAAACGCGCATATCTCTGGGAGGGAACATTTTTGGGGCATGGGATCGGTCTCATTCGATGCTCAGAAGTTGTCCACATCAAAAAAAGAAAACAAATGAAAATTGATTTTTTTACCTTTATGTCCCTTTCTCTTTGCGCTGTCACATATAGGGTTTTCCCGATTTTAGAACCTACAGCTCACACCCGATTTTGACCAAATTTTGCACAGAGCAATTCAAGTGACCACCGGTCTCATTCGATGCTCAGAAGTTGTCCACATCAAAAAAAGAAAACAAATGAAAATTGATTTTTTTACCTTTATGTCCCTTTCTCTTTGCGCTGTCACATATAGGGTTTTCCCGATTTTAGAACCTACAGCTCACACCCGATTTTGACCAAATTTTGCACAGAGCAATTCAAGTGACCACCACCCATCTCTGGTCCTTATTTGCCCATATCAGTCCAAGTTTTCGAATAGCTCCCACTCAAATGTCTCTCCCGATTTTGGGTTTTGCAGCTCTAGAAGCCACATATTACACCCCATTACGCCCAAAATGTTCATGGTACGTTTTGAGCCACAAATAATGTAACATGTTAGCTCCGACCTTACCCAAGCTTTAGACAGAGGTGTTTAAACCTCTGAATGTCAGACTTGTTTAGGATATCTTAAAGTCGGTCACACCTGACTTTTTTCGCATATACATTCTGGTTACGTTCTTTTTATTTTTAAAAACTTGACTAATGACCTTTACTACAACGACGACTGAAATTATTACACAATCGGATCGGTCTCATTCGATGCTCAGATGTTGTCCACATCAAAAAAAAAATCTTACATAGCAGTAGAAATGTAATCTGTCGTCATAAAAATTATTATCACAAGAAAAAATGACTTATGTTCAGAACATTTTTTAGTTAAAATCATTTTTGAATAGTCTTAAAAGCCCAATGGGTAAAGGGTGGGTAAAAGAAAGTTTATTTGTACATCATAGGCTATGTTGATACTGATAACTATTTTTGGCTCGAAAACTTGAAGGAAAGTTAGTTATGGCTCTGCAAAACGATATGAGTCGATTTATGCATCTTATTCGCTTTGCAGTTTGGGCCATGAGCAATTTGAATTGGACAACGATTTTGGTCGAAAAATCATCTTTTTTGACAAAGGCCATTTTCGTATTGACGTCTACGTTAACAAATAAAATTGGTGCTTCTACGGCTCGGAACCCAGCATGTCTTTCTCCAAGAATCCAACGCGTACACAAAGAGTGACAGTTAGGATCAGATTATGGAGTGGTGGCATAATTAAGTCTGAGTCTGGGGACACCGTTTCGGTTGTGTTGAGTTGTTTTTTCCCTAAGACACATTTGAACCTCAACCTCAAAACTAACTCCTTTCCTCGCCTACATTCCTATTTAAAATCAGAACATTATAATAAGATTGAAAACTTGAATTTAGATTTTATCTTCTAATGATATTATTTTCAATTATAAAAACAAAAGTTCAGCTATCGACGATCAATATAACGGCTGATCAATCTAGAGAATTTTTTTTAAAAATATAAAAACATACAAAAATTCAACTCAAGTGTGGAATCTTTATTGTTCATTCGAAAGAACATATAATGCCCTTTTTGTTTGAATACAATTTCCTTCAAATGTTGGCCGCAACTACGCCTCAAGTGTCCATTCTGCGGGTCCAATTTTGGATGACTCGTTCAAGCTTCCAAAACCTGAATCGTAGCTGGTTAGTCAGCATAGACTTAAGACTTTACAAAGCCCTAAAGAAAAAAGTCTATAGATGTGATATCACAAGATCTAGGCGGCCAACTCACCGTTCCAAAACGTGAAATTAGCTGATCTTTGAAATGACTTCTCAATAGATCCAAGATAATAAATATTTTGCGCTAATTGAATGCTGACACATTTTCTCGATAATAATAAAATTTTAGAGGCCCCTCACTTCCGGTCAAACTTGGTCTGCCCTCGAGATATCCCTAGATAGGTCTGAGCGATAAGATTACGACCTAATTTACCATATATCAGACCGATTTCAGATCGGAGATATATGAGAAATAAACGAAAGTACCCCTGAATGGGGCCTCCAAAAATGGCTTCCAGTTGATTTTTTATATTAAAGGACCTGAAATCGGTCTAAGATATATGGTAAATTAGGTCGTAATCTACTCCATTAAAATTATTTAGGGACTTCTCGATGGTCGATACGGTTGGAACAGAAGTAACCCTAAAAGGGCCTGCAAAAATCACATGTTATCGAGAAAATGTGTTAGTATATAAGTACTTGTACACTCAACGCAAAATGTTTTTTGTGTGTTCTTTTATTCAATTTATTATTTATTTTTTCTTTCTTATCTTTTTTTATAAATTTATTAATAAATCTGTATTCTTTTTATATATATTTCATGTATTTTACGAAAAAGAGATGAATTTAAAAACTTCTCAGAGCCACATATTGATAATGTACAATATGTCACAATGTACTTTTTGCCATCTCTACTAAAATATATCATATCTGTGAATTTTTCGATAAAGATGTGTCCATCCTCCATCCAAATATGTATTTTAAAATTTAAAAAAAAAAATAATGCATTGCTATCTGCTGCCTGTATAAAATAAACATTTACTATTTGGACAAATCAAAAACTGTGACGAAAAATATTAGTTCTGTTCCAGAAATTTTATTGCTGGTAAAAGTAGTTTAAGAATAAATATACATAAATTTTCTCTCAACGAGAAACTAATAAAAAAACGGACACAAAAGAGAAGTAAAACTAGTAAGCTGTCAGAAAGCTTCAAAATATATTTTCGAACTATAAAATATTGGACATGGTACAATAAACGGATATAGTCACTAGGGTTAGTCACTAGCGCAACAACAAAAAAGGTACTTTTAATTGTCAAAGTAACTTGGAAGAAAATTTCGAAAATAATTTTTTATAATGTCTGATGATTATTGTGAACGTTTAATATAGAATTTAACATTTACAATCTTTAATTTCTAATTTGATAATTTTTAGTTCTACAAGCGAAAAATGTAACTCAGCTAATAAAATAATGCTACCTTCTTTATATTACTATGATGTGGGAAAAATAAAATTAAAAACAAATTAAAAAAGGCTAGTCTTTTTATTTTTGCTTTGCTTTTAAGTAAGACCGAGCCTTCGACCGAAAGTTAGGACTTTTTAACCTAAGGGTAAAAAAATCAATTTTCATTTTTTTTTTCCTTTTTTTGATGTGGACAACATCTGAGCATCAAATAAGACCGATCCCATGCCCAAAAAGTGTTCCCTCCCAGAGATATGCGCGTTTTATGAAAGTGAAGTCGACTAAAGTGAAGTCGTCTAAGTGCAAATGGAATGGGACCTAATCTTTAAAATGGCTCTCCTGAACAAAACTGGTTTTTAACCTTAGGTCCCTTTCTATTTTGCGCGGCACATATATACTTTATAGGGTCTCCGAATAATATTTCGAGGTGTTACAAACGGAAGGACAAATATATATACAATCAACCCTTCGAAGTATACAAATGTTAATCTTACTAAAATCTCCAACAGGAAAAAGTCAAAATAAAAGTCGATTAATCTACTTTTGACCGCCAAAACTCGATTTGTCAAAATTCTACTTTTTACTTCAACTTATTAGCCCTAATTGGAAGTAATCACAATATGTGACGCGACAAATAGAAAGGGACCTAAGGTTAAAAACCCGTTTTTGTTCAGAGGAGCCATTTTAAAGAAAAGATCCCTTTCTATTTGCGCTTAGAATGTTCGACTTCACTTTCATAAAACGCGCATATCTCTGGGGGGGAACATTTTTGGGGCATGGGATCGGTCTCATTCGATGCTCAGATGTTGACCACATCAAAAAAAAAGAAAAAAAAAAACGAAAATTGATTATTTTGCCCTTAGGTCTTATTCTCTATGCGCTGTCACATATTTAGAAATCGGTCGGATTTTGCCAACCAATTTATTTACATGCACCTCCAGCACCATTGCTACAACCGAATGTTAGTTGGTACTCTGTAACATTTAGAAATTGTATCGGTAGATACAACCGAAGTATTGGTAGAAAATACGAAAAATACAAAGTTCAGCACACAGAGAAAAAATCAGTTGGAAGTCTGTCCGATATACAAAAATTCGGTAGATTAACCGACTTTTTGTTGCAAAAACCAACATTCCATTGTATTGATGGTAACATGGTTCGATATTACATACGATTGTTGCTACAGCCATATCACGGTATTTACAGCCAATAACAGAGTTATACCAACCGAATTCAGTTTAAGTATTGGCTGCGACAACGGGCAGTTTTGGAAATCAACTAAGTGTGATGTCAATGTGATGACAACAGATTAGTTTTTTATAGTGACCAACCCCTGTTTAGTTGACTGTTGTAACATAATATTAGTTATTTCCACATCCACATATAAACCCAATACTATTTTATCCGTTCTAGTCACAACAAAATCTTTGCTTACGACGAAAACGTATTTCAAAATCCCCAAAAATTTTACAAAAACAAAAAAAAAATGGTCAGTCAGTTTAAGTTTCTAGGGTTAGACGGTGATTGCTTCCAAGCGATACTGCCATATATAATAAACGAACTATAAATAAAAAAATATTTTCCAGAATATTAAAACAACCTTAACTGAAATTTAGCGAACTTACTTAGACAGTCCCTCTACTGAAACTTACTTTTTACGCAATCAACATTTGGCTGCAGCGATGGAATACATGGAAAGTACGTGAAATCGAAGAAAATCGACCGAAAGTTAGGACTTTTTAACAGTGGGTGTGACCGTTTTAGTAACATTTTGAAAAATGTACATCGATTTTAAAATGTGAGCTGTTGGGCTACAAAAACCTCATATTGAAACGAACCTTTTGGCGTTAGCAAAAGATGGACCAATATGGTCGACGTTCGCATTATGTCAAATTCAAGCGTGGACCTTACATCGGGTGTCCTTTGCATGGAGGCTATTTGAAAACGTAATCGAATACCGTTCAATTTAGCCGTGGTTAGCTAGTGGTCGCTCGTAACAACAACATTATAAACTTTGTGTATTCTAGAGCGGTTGAACCTTAAATCGAGAAGAATGTTTATTTTATGGTCTAATTTCAGTAGACTTAATTATTGACTCCATACAAAAATCGAGTACAACTGGAATTAGTTTGTTACTTAAGAGCGGCAGAACCTCAAATTAGAATGGGCCTTAGTCTGAGAACGTAAACCGGAAAGGACCAATATTACCAGATCTCCTGTAGTGCAATATACTAAATTTAATGATGATCCGAAGCATAATGTGATGTGAAAATCAGGAAGTAATTTTGTTAATTTCTTTCACCGGAGTTACTTATTGGTTAACGCACGTTATCCATTTATATTTTGCTGCTTTTAGAGCGACAAAATCTTAATCAAGGGGAGTTTTTGTGTGGATCTGTCCAAAAACATGGGTCGATAAGGTTAAATTTCGCTGCATTCGTTTATTAGCCATTCGTAACATTCCATACAAATTTAATGAGAATCGGATGAAAGTTGTGTATAGAACTTACTACAGTAAAAGAAAAAGCCATTTGTTGTATTCTCTCTGAAAATTGCGTACTACTTTTACAACGTTTTTGGGTACTGGGAAGCTTTCCGATTTAAACTAGTTAAAATAATGAAAGTTGTAAGATAAAAGTACGAGGGATTATTAATAATACCATGACTTTTCCAACTTCCCTCGTAGCTATATGAAATGCAACACTGATCCTCTTAAGTACCATGTGTTAATAGACTACTGTTAAATTTTGAGAGAGTTCCGTCATTTAGTTTGTGATTAACAGCTGTTCAAAACATACAACCTCGTGGATTTTGTTAAAAATGGAAAAAAGTAAATTTCGAGTTCTCATTAAACATTATTTTTATCGGAAAAACACCATCAATCAAACCAAGGAAAAGCTTGATTAATACTATGCGGACTCGGCACCATAAATTTGAATGATGAAAAAGTGGTTAACTGACTTTTGCTGTGGTTGCTCAAGTACAAACGGCACTAAACATTCTGGACGGCCAATACGCTGTCTGCCACATTTGCTCTCAATTAACCATAAACGTAATCGTGTGGCAACTTTAAAGGATTGTTTGAAGTTTTTTGACCACAATTGAAATGAGTTTTTGCTGCGTTTTGTAACTGTGAATGCAACATGAATCCCTTACAACACCCCGGAGACCAAGCAGCAGTCTAAACAATGGGTTTTACCTGGTGAACTGACTATTAAGAAGGCCAAAGTAACTTTGTCGGCCAATAAAGCGATGGCAACAGTTTTTTGGGATGCAAGCGGGATAATCCACATCGATTACCTTCGAATGGGAAAAACAATAAACAGCGAATATTATGCGAATTTATAAGACTGATTTAAATAGGATTTAAAAAAAACGACCCCACACACAGAAAAATGTATGGTTGTGGTGACAATATTCGAAGAGGATAATACTATTGTTGTGTGTATGGTTGTGGTAGAACAATATTATGATCTTTACAACAATAGTATGATTTAAATGCAACCATACTATGATCCTCACAACAATAGTATTATTCACACATAACCATACTCTGATCCCTACAACCATAGTATGATTCACACTCAACCATACTATGATCTCCACAACCATACTATGATCTCCACAACCATAGTATGATCCTAACAACCATAGTATGTTTCACATACAACCATAGTATGATCCTCACAACCACAGTATGATTCACACGCAACCATGTTATGATCCCTACAACCATAGTATGGTCACACACAATTATACTATGATCCCCAATATAATCTATTAGAATTTGTTTAAGATGTCGACAATAGATTTGAATTGTGAAAATTATTCAAAAATAAAAATTTAATTCAAAATAATAGGAGTGATTTATTTCACAATAGAAACAAGTAAGTAAGTGCTATAGTCGGGCGTGGCCGACTCTATGATACCCGCACCACTATAAATGTGATTAAGTCTCCTGTTAATCGAAAGCACTCGTCGCTATTTCTATCTGTATCTATCACGCAAGCACTAAGCCTTTATACCCCATACCACTATGTGGTGAGGGTATAACAATTATAGTTGGTCCACATTTTCATACCTTGTTTTCGGACCCTGTGCCCTCCCACGGACGAGATAAATCATTTGGATTGACATTTTTAAAGTCCTGAGGCAATTCCCTGTCATTTGAGGGGTCACACTAAAATCCGGGTAAACCGAAACTTTTGGACCCTCCTAATGGACCCTGGGGCCCAAACAGGTCGAATTTTTTTCTGTATTTAAAATTGTAAGATAATTTCCTTTCATTTAAGGGGTCACACTTATATTTAAAATAATGGGTCCATTTTTTGGGTTCTGAAGGCCCCGTAGGTCCGAGAGGCGGGTCCAACTATTTTTTTTACATTTTGTGGTCAGTTCTACATCGAATGGCATATTTTTTTAATTGGTTGACCAATACACGCGACATCAACTGGATTTGGACCAAATCCGGGAGTTCCTTTGTATGGGGGGTCTATCAGAAAGTGCTCCGAATTCAATAGCGTCCGTCCTTGTCCCAATATATTACCACATGCCAAGTTTCATCATGATCGGTGCATAAATGCGACCTGTACTTTGATTACAAGAATAGATGGACATCTTTACATCCAGCCAGCCGGCCAGCCAGCCAGCCAGCCAGCCAGCCGCCCAGCCAGCCAGACAGACATGGCTAGATCGACTCAAAATGTAATTCTGAGCAACTTTCTCTCTGGTCCCGGTATTCTAACTCGATTCCTTCGATGTGTTACAAACGCAAGCACTAAGCCATTATACCCCATACCACTATGTGGTGCGGGTATAAAAATAAGTTTTAATAAACGTAAGCATTTTTATTAAATATATTTGAGCTAAACAAAACCAAAGCACCTCGTTTAAAAACTTTTAATATCGATAAAAAAAAACACTATTATAGCACTAGATCTGTATTAATAACATTTGTTCTTAAAAACATATTTAAATGAAGAAAAATGACAATCATACAGTATGATTGCCGTAATCATATTATTGTTAACATAAAACGCAAAACACAATACTTTTGTCGCACCAACCATACTTATATTGTTGCTATAACCATATTTTCATTTTTAAATATGGCAATAATACTATTGTTACATTTCAACAATATTAGTTAATATTGCAGCAATTATACTATTGTCAAAACTAAATTCAGTTAACAGTGCTATGGTTGCGACGAACATACTTTTATTGCGGATAGCATATTATTATTGCCGTGACCATGTAGTAACCATGTTTTTTCTCTGCGTGCATATGGCCAAGAAAAAAGTTATTTTTCATCAAGATAATGCACTGATGCACAAGTGGAAGTTTCAATGGCAAAATTGCATGAATTGGCTTAGGAATTGGTACCTCATCCGCCATATTTTCCGGATTTAGCCCCCAGTGACTATTTCCTATTTCAAAATCTAAAGAAATTGCTCGGTGGAAAAATTCAGCTCTAAGGATGAAATTGTTGATCAAGTAAATGCTTGTTTTATGTTTTATGTATTATTATTGCCGTGACCATGTAGTAACCATGTTTTTTCTCTGCGTGCATATGGCCAAGAAAAAAGTTATTTTTCATCAAGATAATGCACTGATGCACAAGTGGAAGTTTCAATGGAAAAATTTCATGAATTGGCTTAGGAATTGGTACCTCATCCGCCATATTTTCCGGATTAAGCCCCCAGTGACTATTTCCTATTTCCAAATCTAAAGAAATTGCTCGGTGGAAAAATTCAGCTCTAACGATGAAATTGTTGTCAACAATTGTCAAGTAAATGCTTGTTTTATGTAGGGATACAAAAATTGGAGAAACTTCGGACTAAGGGTAAATGAGATTCTGTTGAAAATATTTTTTTTTGCAAAAAAAAACTGTGTTCTATTCGAATAGTCACGGAATTATTATACGTATTAAAATAAAACCATTAAAAATGCTAAATTCATAAATGACAACAATTAAATTCCTCTAACAATATTTAAAGTACTTATTCCAATCTAATAAGTGGCAACTTCCTTCTTCCATCAATAAATATAAATTCTAACGCATTCCTTCTACGATACTCCATATGCACTTCGCAACATGAACTACGAGTTCAGCATGTTCGCAATATGAACAACAACAAATAGCTAACTGTGAATGGGTCTCAATGTGCGATAATGTGGAGAACTCTATGGAGCGGTGATGATATATAAAAGTTTCCTTCACTTAAGTGTGACCACATTTAGCAAGATGTTGTTTTTTTTCTTGTTTTCTAAAGGATGTTCCACACAAGTACGTTTTTTATCTACTTTCCTTTCCATGCTTAGTTCGTACTGCATGCCTCTCGGAGCTACTCTTGTTCTTTTTGCTGTCTACATGAGGATGTTGCTGAAAGTGGCAGACCATGAGTATATTTTTTAAATAAAATTATTTTTATCGCATGCATCCCGGTATTACATCCTTATGTGCAACCATAATTTACTCATGCTTGTGAGGCTGGATATACTTGAATGATGCATCGACGACTACCAGGCCGGGAAGAGGTGGTCTATAATCAAAAAATCGATTGGACAGGGTTTAAATTTATATACCTTACTTAATAAGAGCTTTTTACGGAAATATTAAAAAATCGAAATTTGGCGTTGCTATAAATTCTTAAGAGTATATTTAAGAATAAACTCCGACTGGAATTTTAAATCCGATCCTTTAGTCATTCTGTAATTCTGAAAAAGGCACAAGATCTCGGTGCTGCATCAAACGTCGTCGTAAGACTGTCCCAGCACCATCAGGACAATGTGAACCACATTATGCGAACTCTCTGCAAAAAAAGTTCGTCGTGGCTATTCTGAGAAGTTCGTTGGTTTAGCTTTTGATGTTGATGTATCAAACGTTTTATAGCGCGATACGAAAACTGTTCGTCTAATGTCTACGTACGTTGGAACTAAACAGTTTATATCTTAGCGTTCCGATTACCAGCCGCAGAAAGCGATTGAATAGTAGGAAAAATAAAGCGCTGAGATTGAATGCCCAATAGTTAGTAAAATAATATAATCGACTTATGGGCGGTGTTTACTTGATGGATGGGTTTATTGGTCGCTATATTGGAATGAAGACTAGTATGCGGGTAAATTGTTTTTTTTTATCATTTGGATATATCAATGGTAAACGCCTATGTCCTTTGCCACCAAATAAACAAAAGTGAAGCAAGGTGCGAACTTCCATCATTACGGTCTGAAGTCGCGGAGTCACTTTGTTCTGTGGGTTCTTCGATGGTCAAGGTCGACCATCTTCTCATTCTTCATCGTCAGCTACCACTCCATTTCAGTCTTTTTAGAGAACTTAATTACCGGAGGATGAGGTACGTTATGATCAAGTGGCCATTGGTGTCGTTTTTTAAAGTCGTTCTTGCAAAAAAATGTAAAATCAGATACCCAGCCTTTCTGCACGAAATGCAGTTTAAACTTCTGAAATTCCTCTTCTAAAAATGTGTTTTCTTGATTTTTAAAAAATGTAATGTTTTATAATTTATTTTTAAAAATCTTGCTTTTCAGCTGTCGCATATGGTTTTGGTTACATTTTTACTAATTATAGTCTTTTAAATCAATTTTAAACGAAAAAAATGCATCTTTTACTAAAAAAAAACATTATTCCACATTGTCCATTTGGCGGTGTGGAGTTTTTCCCCTAAACCTAAGCGTAAAAAAAAATTGCCATTAACATTTTTCATTTTCGACCTAAAATTAGTCCTGTATGATTTTATCAGCTGAAATAAATTTGGCATTAGATGGAATCAGCATGAGACTATACGTCGATCGGACTACTTATAGGTGGGTCTACAAAGTAGTTTGCCATGAAACTAACTAATGATACCCTGTTCTACAGAGTGGTGCAGGGTATAAAAACTGTAAAATAAACTATTAAAAACAATGTTTATCTAGTCGCAGATTTCAATCAGTGAAACCTAAATACCACTCACTCAATGGCATCAATATACAGTGCTGTTCGAAATAATAGCCCGTCACTAACAGAAATATTTCGTGTTCACACTTCGTTCCATTTAAAGGGCATATCATCTTCTCTATCTTGTACAGCTTTTTCAGTTATTACTCGTAATAATATTAATACGAGGGCTCCTATATATATTTCTGGCCTAATAATGGAAATGCGAATATTTATCAGCAAATATGGTTTTATTGTTTTTCAAAGTATTCTCCAGCATGATTTATACAATTTTGCATTCGCTCAAACCAATTGTCGAAGCACTTTTTCCACTCTGATTGAGACACCTCCAAAACATGGTTTTTGAACGCTTCAACAGCATCTTCTGGCGACGAAAATCGTTGATCACGCTGTTTTTTCTGTATGTGCGGGAATAAAAAGAAGTCATTGGGTGCCAAATCAGGGCTGTACGGCGGATGACCCACCAATTAGACGTTTTTGCCGGTCAAAAAGGCGCTGGTTTGACCCGATGATTGGGTGCTCGCATTGTCATGGTGCACAATGATTCGTCTTCGCTTGTTAGATTTTCAAACTTCTCCGAAGATTTCAGGCAAAAATATTGTGGTATACCTTTCAAAACTGATCAAGCGGAACAGTCGCCACATGACCAGTTTTGCCGAAGAAAGAGTCGACCATTTGCTTCGAAGTGCTTCTTCCACGAACAACATTCGTTGGATTTGGCTCGTCTTCGAAGACCCACACGGTCGATGGCTGTTTTGTTTCGGGCTCATACGCATCGATCCATGATTCGTCACCTGTGACGATCTTATAAACGTCTTTTGAAGCACCGCGATCGTATTTTTTTCAAAATTTATTTGCACCAATCGACACGAGCCCTTTTTTGGGCGATTGTCAAATTGTGCGGGATTTAAAGAGAATAAACCTTTCTTCAGCCAGGTGTTCATGCAATATTGAATGTATGCTGGTGGAAGAAATGCCCAAGGATGCCTCTATCGCACGGTATGTCACATGACGAACTTGCATTATCAGTTCACGCACGTCATCAATGTTCTCTGACACAACGGCCGTTTTTGGACGACCTTCGTCTTTGAGCAATCGTCGGCCACGATTTAATTCATTTTTTTTCATAGTGCTATAGGATGGTGCTTTATCGCCATAAAAAGATTTAAGTTCATCGATGCACTCTTGTCGTGATAATCCACGTCGATAGTTGTGAAAAATGATCGCACGAAAATGTTCACGAGTTAATTTCATCTTTTTGCCCAATTGATTTTTTCAAGTCACAGTAAACAACACGAATGATGGTCGTACTTCAAAACGTTCTGAGTACGTTTATGCTAATAAATGTCAAACTTTCCAATGGAAATCTCAGATAGCACAAGGCAACACGTAGTTTGCCTAGGCCAGAAATATATATAGCATCCCTCGCACAAGTGTATTTGACCTTTTAAATACTCTCACTATAGTCAGATTAATAGAGTTAAGAAAAGATTAAACACCTTGTTGATCAATACCCGATAAAATTTAATATAATAATTAAAAGAGATAACTCTACCATCTTTAACTCGAGAGCAGAAAAGCAAAAGTTTTGATTCAAAACAATTTTTATCCTCTCCAAACCGTTGAAGATGATAATGAAAATTAACCACGATAACAATTTTAACGATGTTCAATTGCACGAAATCTGCAGAATACTTAAAATCGTAGACAGAAAATTGTACAATATGGGCGATGTGCTTCTTCTTTGCAATAATGTAGAAAAACAAACTTGAGTAACGCACAAATTCTAGGGGTTAAATTTTCCACATGCGTTTGAACACAATCAGAAAAGCGCTTAAAAGTCAATATTTAACTACAAAAAAATGAAGAAAACACTAAATTTACACACTTTAAACACAAATAACTGCATTTCTAAAACGATTTTTGCTCTTCCATGTTTTCTGATTTTTCGATAAAGCAGATATCGCCCATCTTGTACAATTTGTCGTCTTTGCTTAACAGCTCCGATATTCAAAATGTAAAATATAGATTGGATTGAAACCTTTTTGTCTACTTTTTTGATATGGTATACGAACAGCTATTTAGTCAATTTCAGAACGAGCTTATTACGTACGAGTTTTTTAAGGACGAGCTTTTTGAAGCTGTACTTTTAGGCCTAGACAAAATTAATCCAACAGTGATATACAGGTAACACCAACTGAATCTATTAAATGATGTCTGTCTGTCCCTCCGTCTGCTATCATTTAAAGCTTGTACTGAAACTACATGTCGCTATTATTGTCCAATCTTTATGCACTTGTTTTTTTGGACCATGGATGGACGCTAGTGATACTGAAAATGGTTCAGATTTACATATATGTTCATCTCCATAAGACCAGAGATGAAAGCTATTAAAATTAAAGAAAATCGGATTTCGATTAGATAAAGCTCACGCACATATGTTTAACTGATTTTCGGTTTTTAGCTCTAGAAGCCTCAATATCGAAAAATTTTGTTAATGCTTATAGATATGTACCAGCTCGAATAATCAAATGTGTCATTAATTTTAAAATCTGGTTTCGTTTAGAGCCCGCTGAAAGGGATTAGAAACCTGTTTTCGATTGGCTTCCCTGCGCACCTTAAAGTGCAGTTATAACATAGTCGGCCACGGCCGATTTTACATTTTTACTATTTTATTTATAAATAAATAACAAAACTCTTTTCGTTGCAATTGGTTTTAATGCATTCTCAGTGCCTTAAAATGGTATTACAGTATCTCCCGCTTAATTGATTTTACCAAAATGCACAGTTTTCGGATCATTTAACCGGGAAATCAATTATCCGATGCTCGGTTAATTGATTCACTAACGCAATTAAGAAAATCCCGTTTAATTGCGCTTCGAGCTCAATAAAGCGGAGTGAAATATAAAATACTATTCTGCAATTGTTTAATTTTTTGTTATTATTCAAAGACTAGTTCATTTGTAAAAAAAAAACTTCAACTTTTAAAACCTCGTGTTTTGTCATCATGTTTACTTAAAGTTGAATTTGGTAGTGCTCTGAAAAAAAGTCCGCTTTCGTCAGCGTAAAAATTTCTGATGGCTCATATTGCAAAATTAAATCTGGTAAAACCGAATCAAAAAAGTAGTAGCGGCATCAATAACAGCGAATGCGCCTTCTTTATGATTTTTTTTTTCAGTGAAATGCCTTCTCTTTTCTGCCAGCGATAAAGCCATCCAGAACTGGGATTGAAGTCCTCGTTCATGTCAACAGCAAACTGCTTTGCTTTTTCAAAAATCATTTCACGTGAAATTACAGCACCAAATTCTCGCCTTTCTTTGATTTCTCCACAATTGATTTTTTTATTTTTTAAAATTCTGTTTATAGTGGCCTTGCAGCAACCGTATTTCGCACATAGGTCATCTTTTGTGATATTTTTTACTCATTTTAGCTTTGCACTTGCCAAATATCTGATTTTCGGAAATGATAACATACGAAAAATGAAAACAATTGACAACATATGATAAAAGAGTTGCCAAACTCTTATTCACATGGCCATTTTTTTCAGGAATTTTTTAATGGACAATTAACCGACGTTTTTCTGTGTGATACTCTAAATAAGTTTTTATTTTATGGATCAATTAAGCGTGTAAAGCAATTAAACGGAACTCATTTAAGCGGGTATTTTCCTGTACACCTTATATGGGAACTTTTCGATGCAGTATTTTTGGATCAATTAAGCGGGGGACAATTAAGCGGGAGATACTGTAATCACGACACTTCTAAATAGGCAAATATTTTCCATTCATGGGCAAAAGGCTGAACATGGTCTGCCGGGTTTTTCTAAAATTAAACACGACAGTCGGGATTTAAAAAGACGGTATAGAAAAAAAACCAAAATGCAGGTTTTCTAAAAACACCGGGTTTTTGGACACTATAATTAAAAATGGGTAATCAAAATTTTACACATAGGATTTTAATAAAGAAACTTGATTCCGAAAACCAATTAATGCTGCATAAATAACCGCTAACCATAATCACAATGGTGTCAATGAAAGCTATGTCAACCCAATGGTTGATGAAGGAGATGTAGTTGCAAATTCCATGGATAAATGATTCAATCAATTGTACGAGGGCGGTTCGGAAAGTTCTTAGCCTATCAATGAAAGAGAATAGTTAGTTTTTCAAAAATATTTTTATTTTTCAATATAATCTCCTGAAACTTTAATACACTTAGTCCAACGCTTATCTAGCAATTCTATCCCTTGATTAAAATAGTTTTCCTCAAGGTCTTCAAAATAGTGGTTTACAACTGTAATTGCATCTTCATTTGAGGTAAAACGCTGTGTTGTAAGCCAGGATGTTTTTCTCGAATTTGTACATTTAATTGATCTAAAAGGTTGCAATGGTACTCTGAATTTATTGTTTTACCCTTTTGCAGATAGTCAATCAATAAAATACCTTTGAAGTCCCAAAAAGACCGTTGCCATAACCTTACCAGCCGATTGAATTGTTGTTGCCTTCTTTGGGGCACTTCCTCCAGCTTCAGTCCATTGTTTGGATTGTTCTTTTGTCTCTGGAGTATAGTGGTGGATCCATGTCTCATCAACAGTTATGAAACGACGCTTAAAATCTATTTTATTTCGCTGAAAACGATCCAAACAAGCTTGAGAAATGTTCATTCTTATGCGTTTTTGGTCGACTGTTAACAAGTGCGGCACCCATCTTGTAGAAAGCTTTTTCATCTGTAGTTTTTCATGCAAAATTAAATGGACTCGATCATTTGAGATGCCCATGATATTAGCTATTTCACGCATTTTATTCGTCGATCATTTAATACCATATCATGCACTTTGGCTACAATTTCTGTTGTTATTGTTGCTGTTTTTGAACGTCCACTACGTGGTTCATCTTCAATGCTTGTACGACCACGTTTAAATTCAGCAACCCAATTTTTTACTGTTGCATATGAAGGAGCACTTCACCTAACACATTCACCATATCATTATGAATTTCTTGTCCCGATAAACCTTTTTTATGTAAATATTTAATGACACCACGCATTTCTAATTTTTCCATTGTAAAAAAATCGGGGGTGCGTCTTTCGTGAACACCTGTTTCTATATGAAGGAGTTGCCAGATCGAAACAAAATTTAACATGTGTTCATAGCAGAGATGGAAGTTTCCAAAACACTTAACTTTTTTCTGTTTATACCGCGCTTTTTGTGCTAGGCTAAAAAGTTTCCGAACCGCCCTCGTAAATGTTTGCCATGTTAGTAGGTGTCCACCGCACATGTCTGCAGAAATGAACTCAGTCACGTACCGACATCTAACAAATTCTATGTTCAGCGAAGCTGATGAAAGAATAGCCTGTCGATAAAGTAAGAGTAAGATGCACTGTAAATATTGAATTACAATTTTATACGATATCTAGTTAGTATAAAATGTCTTGCAAAACATTCGAATTCATTTGATGCGATTGTTTTTTGTATTGCATTTTTCGTTTCATTATAGTGATCGTCATGCCAAATGCATGAATAGTGGAGTGGAGTGTTCTGGCCGTAACTACCAAATCAACTCGTGCATTTACGACACGTCTGAGATAATCGGGAGTATGGAATACATGGGATGCTGCAGTTTATTCAACATTGCAGATATCTTCGAAACAGAACAACATTTTTCTTTTATTTGCAATAAGACAAAAACTATTTGCAATAATAAAATTTTTTCGTTAAGGTCACAGCAGAATAAAATGTTCACACTGAAAGTGCAAAATTCTTAAAGCAACCAGTCAAACAGCTATTACGAGGGTTGATATATATATTTCACTAAGTGTCGCCTGGCGCCATCTGCCATTTCCATTGGAAAGTTTGACATTATTTAGCATAAACGTACTGAGAACGTTTTGACGTACGACCATCATTTGTGTTGTTTACAGTAACTTGAAAAAATCAATTTGGCAAAAAGATGGAATTAACTTGTGTACATTTTCGTGCGATAAATTTTCACAACTTTCGACGTGGATTATTACGGCAAGAGTGCATCGACGAACTTAAATCTTTGTATGGCGATGAAGCACTATCCTATAGCACTGTGAAAAACTGATTTAATGAATTCAATCGACGCTCGCTCAAAGACGAAGGTCGTCCTAAAAGGCGGTTTTGCCAGAGAACATTGATGCCGTGCGTGAACTGATAATGCAAGATCGTCATGTGACATACAGTGAGAGGGAGGCATCCTTGGGCATTTCTTCCACCAGCTTACATTCGATATCGCATGAATACCTGGCCGTAGAAAAGGTTTGTTCTCGTTGGATCCCGCACAATTTGACAATCGCTCAAAAAAGGCTCGTGCCGATCGGTTCAAAAATTTTTTTGAAAAAAAACGGAATCTTCGAAAGACTATTATAAGATCGTCACAGGTGACGAATCATGAATCTATGCGTATGAGCCCGAAACAAAACCGCAATCGACCGTCTGGGTCTTCGAAGTCGAGCCAAATCCAACGAAAGTTGTCCGAGGATGAAGCACTTCGAAGAAAATGGTCGCCTGTTTCTTCGGTAAAATTGTCATGTGGCAACTGTTCCGCTTGAGCAACGTAGGACGGTCAATTTTGAGTGGTACACCACAATTTGTTTGCCTGAAGTCTTCGGAGAAATTCGAAAAACGAACAAGAGAAGACGAATCATTGTGCACCATGACAATGCGAGCTCTCACACATTGGCTCAATCCAGCGTCTTTTTGACCGGCCCAAACGTCGAATTGATAGGTCATCCGCCGTACGGCCCTGACTTGGCACCCAATGACTTCTTTTTATTCCCGCACATCAAGAAAAAAATGCGTGGTCTACGATTTTTGTCGCCAAAAGATGCTGTTGAAGCATTCAAAACCCATGTTTTGGAGGTGTATCAATCGGAGTGGAAAAAGTGCTGCGACAATTGGTTTGAACGCATGCAAAAGTGTAAAAATCATGCTGTAGAATACTTTGAAAAACAATAAAACCATTTTTGATGATAAATATTCGCATTTTCATTATTAGGCCAGAAATAAATATAGCAGACCTCGTATTTTTCGTTTGCACTAAGACTAACACTTTTGGCAATAAAAACACTTATTCTTAATGGTCAAAGCAAAACAAAATGTTCATACCGAAAGTGCAAAATTCTTAAAAAAAACTGTCAAACTGCTATTAATAAGCAGACGGCCAGCAGAAGTGATTTAACGAGTAGCACCCTAAGCCTTCTAAGAATTTACATTATTTGAAACTAAATTGAAAAAATAGAATAAAAATAAAAAAAAAAAATAAAAAAAAATTGTCCTTATACGGATCCTTGTGGTTATAATAATTATGTAGTCTATATATATACCCTACTACCAAAATTCAAATAAAATAACTTATAAAGCTTTTTCCCGCATCCATAGCCCAGTATAAACGGCCAGGGCAGGAATTCTTTAAAGTCCAAATTTCACAGAGCTTTTTTTATTACACTACAACAGATCGCAAGTGCTTTCATAAAATAAATAATGTAACTCCCAATAATTGTCACCTCCTCCGGATTTGCTTTTACAAAATCTCATAAGTTGTTACACAAATTGTAAATATGTGACGCGCAAAATAGAAAGGGACCTAAAGCTAAAAACCAGTTTTGTTCAGGAGAGCCATTTTAAAGATTAGGTACCTTTCTATGTATTTGGGCTTAGAATCGTCGACTTCACTTTCATAAAACGCGCATATCTCTGGGAGGGCACACTTTTGGGGCATGGACTCGGTCTTATTCGATGTTCAGATGTTGTCCACATCAAAAAAAAATTGATTTTTTACCCTTAGGTCCCTTTCTCTATGCGCTGTCACATATGCGCTGTGAGCCACAATTTTTTTTTGCTTTAAAACATCCAAACTCTTGAATTCTTTGCAAGATAAAAGCTTAACATAAGCAGCAAAAAATAGGTTCGCATAACCTTTTAAAACAATCATTAAGAAACATTACAAGAAAAATTAAGCTATGACCTGAACCCTGAGGTACCACACCCATAGTCACACAAACAAACTGCTTCCTACCACGTAAATGTGATATGATTAAATTACAAGCGCATTTTCCAAGTCCAAAATATTATTGCATTTTTTTCCTATCAAAGACTTTTTCTAAATCCACAAACCACAGGGTGAAGTGCGGTAATTTTCTTATTTGGGAATAAAATAAAAAAAAGATGAACCTTGGAAAAATTGTTCATGGTTTTAAAAAGTGTATCTGCCAAATGTCAACCTTCGCTATCCACACACTGCTGCATACCTTTTCTGAAGTTTGCCAATTTCAGCCTCAAAAATCGCATGGTGCTAAGTCTGGAGAGCGTGCTGGCCAGTTCACATCACCCCTCAAAGAGATAGGCCGTCCAGAAAACATTTGCCTCAAACAGCTCATGGTAACCCTCGCTGTGTGTGGCACCATACGGTTGGAACCACATATCCTCTAATTGCATTGCCTCAAGAGCCGGCTGAAAAAATCCAGAATCATAGTCAAGTACCGATCGGAGTTCATAGTTAAGGCAAGACGGTTATCCTGGAAAAAGTAAGCGCCATTGACGCCTACTCGTGAGATGGCCCACCACACAGTGACGCGAATGAAGTTACCCTATTTACAATTGATTGCCGTCCAGGAACACGTCCGCGTGGGGGAACAGCGAATCGTAAACGAAAAGCACTCTGCACTGCAATGATCGAGTGTGAATTTGAAAAATACGCTTCAACACAAAATGACCTTTCCTCACATACCAATGCATGATGGAAACTGAAAAGCAGACGAATAAAAATCTCCCGTCAGCTACTATAAGGCACGCCGCCGCCACAGCCTGCAGTAAAAAAAGCAAATTACCGAGCTCCAACTTGTGTATTGTGAATTCGGACTTTGGGAAGGGTGAGGTCATTTTTTTAGAGTTAATTTTTTAACAATAAAGACCGACTACTTGGATTCGTCGTTTTGGACAAACAGAAGTCCACCCTGTACACCGTTTTTTGATCAATTTGCTCTTAATTATTTTTCACAACGTTAAAATAATCGGTTGTACCTATGTTATCTGTACAAATACAAGATTTCCAATGCCATTTGTACCCATTGTACCCCAGACCATCACATTGCCCACTGCGTGTTTTATGGAATAAAAACAAACGAGCTAAACATACGTACATGCACGGCACGGCACACAAGTTGACATAGTCAACTAAACTCTTTTTACAACACACACACACATGTTGTTGTAAAAGAAATCTATTGATGGCTCTCGATGTGGAGTCTCTTTAGAGATGGCAAGAGTGAGTTGTATTTTCGTGGGCAGTTGTGTATAACAGTAGTTCTCATTCGCTTGGGGAGAGCCTGGCCTTATACAGTTCGGTTTTACTTTCAACAATTGCAGCAAGGCTTTCTGAAAAGGGTTGTCACGGACCCGAAATCATGATAAAAGTAGTGTGCAGCCACGAAAAGCAATGTCACTTTGCCATTTTGTTAAAAACATGTCTTCTATTTAAATATAGAAGCAAGAGGTCTTGAGCCGGTTAATCCCTGTTCAAAAATAAAAATCTTTATTAAAATTAATTTTGTGACGTAGTCGTTTATCAGGACATTTAAGAAGCGTATAGGATCTGCTGTAGAACAGTGTTATTCGCAAGATATTTGCTATTAATTACTTTACATGTTAAACTTGAGAGCATGTTGAAGAATTTCCGGGCATCGTCTGTTGCATTCTCAAACATCTTAGTATTGCGTGAGTCTTTCTTCGAGTTGGCTAGATTAAACTTGTAACACACATGCAAACCCGATACTAAATCAAACATTTGCTAATGATGAACAGAACAGCATATGGACAATTCCTGTGTTAAGGACATTTCATTCCTACGCCTACGCTTATACTATTTTATATGTGCTGAAAGTAGCATTGCGGACGTTACAAAAACGGTATTAGTTTTAAACGTCAACCTGTGTCATTTTTTTTTAGCAAATTTTACGAAGTAAACAAATAAAGGAATGATTAAAAACTTTTTGGCTAGTCCAAAAAATTTAAATTCGTGTTGCAGACGTTACACTTTTTACTGCAAATTATTTACGTTAATAAAATAAAAAAATTTTTTTGTTTCAATGTCCCATTGTTACGATTTCGGTTATTAGGTAAACGTGGTGACAACAAATTTATGACCACGCCCCTTTTGGTATCCACTAAACAAATGACGATGTTGCAGTGCAGATAAGAGCCAGCATAACTTGTCACCTACTGTACTTATATGAAAATCGCATTAATTTATTAAATGATTGTTATGTACTTAGACACGCCTCATTCTGCAACATTTTGCCCAATATTGGTATTCGCATAATTTATGTAAAACTGTTGTTGGGATTTTGCTGCAAAATATCAATTAGAAAATCTTTCATAAAGTACACTAGCAGAAGAGAAGTTGGAGCATTAACAACACCTTCATTGCACGTCCCACACAATCTACTCTATCAGAGTGTAGCTAAAGCCCAAACATTTTTTTAAACCGGTACTCTTTAGGCAATGTTACTTAAAATGAGTGCATATGGATATTTTTGAGAAATTAATCCATCTACGCTCCTAAAGGGTGAGGGTATATGTAAGTCGGATCAGCCGACTTATACGATACTTGATTACATGTTCTTGAATACTCGTATAAACGGTAGATGCAATTTTGCAGATCAATATGAAAGAAAAAACATTAGACCAGCTAACTATCCCCAAAACATATAAGATGAGTGAATATGCCGTTTATGAAAGGCTAATAACATCAGGCAATGAGTTGTGTATTTCTGAAACTCCAGAACAAAAGCGGTAACTAAAAAAGGTTATCTATATACAGGGTGTGCCATAAGTTACCGTGGTGTTTAAAATTTGAATAACATTTTGTTAACATATTTTTTTATTTTGTTTTCAGATTATACTCGTATAAATAACATTTAGAGAATAAATAATGGAGATAATCACAACTAAACGAAGAACCAGAATAATAGAATTTTATTATTTAAATCAGCAATTAATTATTTTAACGCAAAGTGATGAGTGACGAAGCTCATTTTCATTTGAATGGCTTTGTTAATAAGCAGAACTGTAGGTTCTGGGCTTTTGAAAATCCAAGAGCCAATTGCTCCCCATTAGGTGTACAGTATGGTATGGGATCACATCTGCAAATATAATTTGGCCTTATTTCTTCGAGAATGAAGATGGAAGTGCTGCAACCGTAAATGAAGAGGGGTATCGGTTAATGAGAAAAAAATTGTACGTCCTGCTCTTGAAAACAGATTTGAGATGTGGTTTGAGCAGGACGAAGCCACTGCGAGAGACACATTGGCACTTTTAAGTCAAATTTTTGGAGTGCGAATAATTTCCAGAAATTCGGAAATTATTTGGCCAGCGCGATCGCCAGATTTGTCAGCACCTGACTATTTTCTTTGGGGTTATTTGAAGGAGCGAGTATATGCAAATAAGCCCGAGACAATCCTTCAACTCAAGAATAACATTGTTAAAGAATTTCGAACGCTACTGCCCCAAATTTTAAAAGAAGTTATGGAAAATTCTCTGAAACGAGTCCATTATTGCGAAGTTGAAAATGGGGGTCATTTAAGTGACATTATTTTTCATATGTGACCCGGTCTACGAAAAGGGACCTTCGGTGTGAAAATATCATTTTTCACTTTTTTGGCGATTCGGATAGACTAAAGTGTGCTCTTTCTAATGGCGCAAAGCAGAAGTTTCCAACTCGTAAAGAAGTTTGTCAAAGAACGAAACTAACCTCTTCATCTACACTCATTTCACATGACTTGTTTATCTTTAACAGCTGTTTTCTCGAAAACTTGTTTTTACACCGAAGGTCCCTTTTCGTAGACCGGGTCACATATATTAAAAAAATTTGCATTTTGTATGTTATAAATAATCTGAAAAAAATATAATTAAATTAATAAACGAAAAAGTTATTAAAGTTTGTAACCCCACGATAACTTTTGGTCCACCCTGTATATACAAATCTGTTTGTTTGTTATCTGTTCCGGCGTGGAACTGCCCCAAACACCTCAACAGCTATAACTCATGGACTTTTTGAGGCAGAAAGATGATGTTTGATACATATACTCCTGGTATGATGCAAAATTGTTTTACGGAAAAATGAGCGATGCCACGCCTCTTTCTTAAGAAACCACTTTAACAGCCATAATAGCAGTTTGATCGTCCTGATTATTTTGAGAATTTTTCTAAATGCCCTGCAGTACAAATATACTACTGTTATGATCGAAAATTTTATTTAGGAAAAATGAGCGATGCCCCTTTGTAAAGAAACCGGTTTAACAGCCATAATAATAACAGTCTGATCGTCCTGAATTTATTTTGAGTATTTTCCTGTAGGCCCTGCGGTACAAATGGGGTACAAATATTTTTGATAAATAAAGTGGACATGGCACCGCCCACACACACAAAATTTCAAACGGCTATATCACATAGGCTATTAGAAGTGGAGAGATGATATGTGGTTCATATAGTCCAGGTATGATGACGGTTTTCAAATAAACCGTTATAACAGACATAATGATAGTCTGATCGTTCTGAAATATATCATATATCAAGTGGGTTTGGAATGTAGTATTATTAGGGGAAGGACACCACTAACGCACAAAGTGAGCACCACCAATGCACAAAGTGGGTCATTGTTGCGGATATATATAAATTGGATCATATTGCATTGATATCTATATATATATATATATATATATATATATATATATATATATATATATATATATATATATATATATATATATATAAATTTGATGTGTGTGATTATGTATGTATGTACTTAGTAGGGACATAAATACCGTTACAACATTGAACACACCCATTTCAATAGTAGAACTTAACTTACCCTGTTAATGTCATATGGGTTTTGAAAGCTAACCTCAATAGCGTTAGTCTGTAACGGGATTTTAAATTTTAAAGTGAAATGAAAAAAGCGATATTTTCAAAAAGCTCCGGTCACTAGGGATTAGCCGCATGTTCGTCTACCGATGCATAAAACTGTTTGAGGAGACTGGAGATGTAAAAGACCGTCACCGGTCGGGCCGCCCACGCTCTGTTCGAACACCGCATGTCATAAAAGCCGTTAAATCAAGAATTCACAGAAATCCGCTCCGAAAAGAGAAAATCATGGCCCGTGAGATGAATATCACGCAAAAGTCCACGAATCGAATCATTAAAAAAGACTTGGGACTTGGGGCTTTCAAATGACACACCGGACATTTATTAACTGCAGCTTTAAAAAAAAATAGGATTGAAAAATGCAAACGTCTTTTGGCGAAGCACGCTGATAACTTGCATAGAAAAATTTTGTTCACCGATGAAAACATTTTTACCGTTCAGGAAAAATTTAACAAGCAAAATGATAGAGTATATGCGCGATCATCTAAGGAAGCATCTGAACTGATCCCAAGGGTGGAAAGGGGTCATCACCCAGCTTCAGTCATGGTTTGGTGGGGTGTCTCTTACGATGGGGTCACTGACTTGCATTTCTGCGAACATGGAGTCAAAACGGCCAAAGTTTACCAAGAAACCGTTTTGGAAGCTGTTGTGAAGCCTCTTAACAATTCCCTGCTCCAAAACCAGCCATGGACATTCCAGCAGGATTCTGCGCCGGTCCATAAATCTAAAACGTCCCAGGCCCGGCTTCGAAACAATTTGCCAGCGTTAATTTCCTCTGAAGAATGGCCCATAGGCAGATCAGATTTGAACTCATTGGATTACAAATTGTGGACGGTTTTAGAGGACAAGGTTTGTCACAAAAGATACCCCAACATTGGATCTCTTAATACTGCTTTGGTTCGAGCTGTGGCCAATTTTCCAATGGACGAGGTTCGTGCAGCTATTGACGATTGGCCAGTGCGACTTAAGGCGTGTGTAAAGGCAAAAGGCGGACATTTCGAATAAGTAGATTCTTTTTGGATACAATATACGTACATCAATAAATATATTAAAAAATATTTGGTCCAAAAACATTCAGTACTTTTTATTTTACAGCATAAAACGTGTGTAACAGTATTAAGTCGTATATGTACCTACTAAGTACTGCTGCTCCTGGTGTTGCAAAAGTATTGTTTTGAGTTAGAAGGCTGAAATGGTACATATACAAACAGACGAAACAAAAGTACAACTAACGACGACGAAGATCGCGGAGCCCGTACTAAAGTGCATTAAGAAATGTCAATTAAGAGGTTCAGTTACCTCTAAAACAAATAACTCAATCGGTTAGTATGTACCTTTCGGTTAATTTTAAATTGTTATATTCGTTAAGTTTTAGAGTTTTGAAGTAAGTTTGTGTTTTGAAGTGAAAAGGAATTCCCCTTTGGACTTTTCTGAATACATTCAACCGTTAATGCCGATAATATTTTAATGAGTTGGTATTTTTTAGCCATTTGAAAACTTTGAACCCGCACAAAAATTTGTGTTCCTTTTCTTCATTTATGGCTCTGTTGTCAGCTTAAAGTATTATTTAACATTTGTTTATTTTCCAATTGGATAATACAGCTATGATGCGTTCAAAGATTTTCGTATCAAAAATCAAATAAGTCTACTCTTAACAATGCCTCAAAAAAAAAACCTCTGATTGAAAAAAAACATAATAGATAAGGAAAAAGATGGAAACAAGAGCTGCTGAACGGTCGAACAACGAGAAACCGATGCTTCATTGAAAGAGGGTAACTGATGTTACTGAAGCTCAACGCAACGGACCAAAGTGCGTTAGCAACCACTCAGAGGGCCAATAGTCCGGAAAAGTACCAATAATTCCATGAAATTAAAGCGGGATAAAGCCCTGAAGGATCTCGATCTAACAATCACAGATTTCCGCAACAATGGTAATGTTCAAAGGCGAGGATGTACTAGTTCCATCCAACTTTCCGTTCTAATTCAAGCATGTCCAGTCTCAGGTTCAAAATGCATTCACAATGAGGATTAAAAATCTATAAGTTTACGCAGTTAGATCAATTTAATACATAAGGCGATACAGCAACAAAGTATTACTTGGGACCTGCAAAGCGGGCCGTGTTCAGCTAGTAATTTATATATTTTAAAGGCCAAAAATATAAACATTCTATTGACAAATGTATTTTCTTTTGACAACTTTAAAAATCATTCCTTAGTAGTTTTTTTCCGGATTTACACATACATATGTGAACAAATAGAATTTATATTTAATGCATTAAGCCATACGAACCTCCTCTCATACTAAATGTTCATTTTGAATGTTCTGCTAACAGCTTCTCTGTTGCATATTGCGGCTTTTAGCGATGCTATTCAATACACAATGGGTAGGACTTATTATCGTTTCCCACTCCTTCTGTCTGTGAAATTTTGTTGGCAATTCGGGTTTACTCTGTTCTAGTCCGATGCACTTTCGTAGTCATAGACAAGTCTATCATACATACAACATGATTGGGCATGTTTCTCCTGCATTTATCTGAACATTCATTTTATATACCGACCGTGTTTTCTATATAATTGAAATTTTGTGTTCATTCCATTTGATTGTGGTCTAAATTTCAATTAATATTTAAAGAATGAAATTAACTTTTTAATGCAGTAAATATAAAGTTTTTTTTGTAGTAAATTTTATTTTGGATCTAGAGGTATTTTCCAAGACTGTTTGAAAGAGATTGACTTTGTTAAACATATTGTTGGATGAAACAGTGGATTTATTAAAAGATTTCCTTTGTCATATGACAACGAATGACAACAGACTTCCAACTAAGATGGCAGCCATAAATTAACTTTTTTTAAATAACCAACACTCAGGGGATGCCCCCTATACTTACATGTGGTGCATTGCGTTGGCGAGTGGAAAGTAAAGGATCAGAGGGGGGAAAGAGGGAGAAATGATTATTGACACTTGCCTTGAACTTCTGGATGTCGCAATTAGTGGGGAAATAAGTTTGCCGGAAGTCGATTCCACATATGGACTGTACGAGCGAAAAACGAATTTGATCTGTAGCGTATAGTGTGGTCAACTGGACAATCGATAACGAACGGGTGTGAATTCCTAGAATGTCGCGTATCCCTGCCGAAAATCCTCACGTCAGGAATAAGGCGACGGTTGTCTGTTGAACACACACCATGAAAGTAACGATAGAACACCGTCACACAACCCACATTCCAACGATGCTTAAGGGAAACAATAGAGTTGGATACCCTACTGTCACCAATCCGACCATCGCTCTCCTTTAAACACGGTCAAGTAGCTTTTGCTGCATGACAGCGTGCATCTTGTTTGCATTCGGTTCACTAAGCAATGACAAGTTATTTTTAGAATAGGATACCTTGCGCATTAAATGTTACCCCCATAATTCGTTCTTATGCCTTGATTTTATTGACTAGATCCGGAAATTCTGCTGGACTTGCTATTACATTTACTTTGCTTTTCTTAAACCATTTTTTGCCTAAGACCTTGAGTGTGTTTTGCTTCGTTGTACTCGTACTGTTAAAATATGTATTTAAAGGGCACATTTATTCTTAATAGGGCGGCACCACTTCTCTTAAGATATGGTATTATAGATTTGTATCCACGTTTTATGAAAAATACTTCATGTCTTGAAAGCAACCTAAATCATGATACTTGTATTACTTCTTTCATGCTATAGGTTATAGGGTTTTGTTCGGAAACAAAGTTCCTTGTGTTTAGGCCGTCTAACTCGAGTTTTTTATATCATTTTCAATTAAATTTATTCTGTACTTGTCTAAATTTATTTCAGATTACCCATTTCTAGCAATTTTTTCCAAATATGGGGCCCTCCCATTTTTTAGATATATTTTCAAATTATTTGTGATCTAGGACTTTCGGGAAGATCTACGAAAAAATGTATCTTCTTATCGGTGTATCACATTAATAGTAGAAATTTTAAGTCCTAGCTCAGTTTTAAAGGCTCCAGAATACTTAAAATAGTTTCGAGTTGACAATAGCTTAATGTTGTAAGCTACTTTAGCTTAATTTGTTTACGAACTAGCTTACAAAATCAGTTGTTTTTGGCTTGTAACGCATTTTAAAAACAATTTTACGATCTTCCTATGTTTTTTTTGTAATACAAAGTTGAGTTTTGGAATCCAAAGTTGAGTTTATCATACAAACTTCGAATGATGGAACACCCAATATAACTTATACGGTGCATAACTCGAATCATATTTTTAGTATTACAAATTTTTAAAGTAAAATATTTTTAAAAAAAAAAATTTAGAAGTTTTTATCAGCTCTTACAAAGCACTTTTCCGCGGCTAAAAGTTCTTGTAAATTATAATTGGTTTTTAAAGAAATTTGCGCTGACCCAATTCTTTGTCCGCACCTACGGTTTCATTTTAGACGATGTTCCATATTATCTTTGATTGTAAGGCATTGGCAGATTATAATATTTGAAAACACATTGAACAGGGATTAACCGGCTCAAGACCTCATGCTTTTATATTTAAATATAAGACAAGTTTTTAACTAAATGGCAAAGTGACATTGATTTTCGTGGCTGCACACTGCTTTTTTCATAATTTCGGGTCCGTGACAACCCTCTTCAGAAAGCTTTGCTGCAATTGTTGAAAGTAAAACCGAACTCTATAAGGCCAGGCTCTCCCCAAACGAATGAGAACTACTGTTGTAAACCTTACTTTTCAAGTTTTCTTAACACAATTGCCCACGAAAATACAAATCACTCTTACCACCTCTAAAGAGACTCCACATCGAGAGCCATCCATAGATTTCTTTTACAACGTGTGTGTGTGTTGAACAGGGATTAACTGGCTCAAGACCTCTTGTTTCTATATTTAAATAGAAGACAAGTTCTTAACAAAAAATTTAAAAATCATGATAAAAGCAGTGTGCAGCCACGAAAATCAATGTCACTTTGCCATTTTGTTAAAAACTTGTCGTCTATTTAAAAATAGAAGCAAGAGGTCTTGTGCCGGTAAATCCCTGTTCAATGTGTAAAAGCAACAGACCGAAATAAAACAAACGAGCTAAATAATATTTGAAAAATTTTCGCAATAATTCCAAGCAAAAATATATAAAAAAAACATTTCAATTTGTCCAAATTTGTTTTTTGGGAGGACCCTTTTTTTCGTTACTGTATATGTTCGTAAATGGTCGTAAATAGCATAACAAATTTGTCTAATTTTTTTTTTGAGGACTCTGTTTTTCTTTTCTTTATGGTCGGGTTTTTACAATATAACCTGTCGTTTTATATCGGTTGCAGGCCATTTACACAAATTTTGCAAATTGTTTGTAGATGATGAGGAACCCTTTTATTTTGTCCTTGACTGTATGTTCAGTTTTTTTCATTACAACCAGTCGGTTTATATCTGTTTCTGGTTATTTATATTACAATGAATCTATCTCAATTCAGTTCGTCCATGCATTTATGGTTCAGTATGTGAAGTAGAAACTATGTATTTATTTAAACCTCACAGACATTCCATAAATTTATTTTTACTCCGTTTATTTAATTTCATAGACATTCTGTCTTGTCATTCTTCATTTGCCTACTCGTTCTCCGTTCAACCAAGGGGAAATTCTATTATAATTTTAAAATTTATCATATTTGTTGGCATCGAATAACAAATGATTTCATTTATGCAGTTTAGACGAGGAAAATGTAAAACCATTTGTCAAATTTTTTTAGAAAGACACACAGCGGTACGTACACACAGAATAATGGTTTGAGTTGCTGCAACTAAAGTTGCGTAGTACGCTGGACTATCCAACATTGCTATTGTGTTTACAAATAAATCTTACTGTGTAATTTTTAGTAAATCAATTAATAGTTAATATCAGTTCACAAGCAACCATAGGGTGGCACATTTAAAAATTTAAATTAGAATCGGTTGTAATAATAATACTGATAATTTTTTCAAATTTTTGGTTTTATTGGAAAGGTTAAAATTTCTCATTTAATAATTTAATTAGTCGTGTAAACTAATTAAGTATTTTTTTAATTTTAAGTATTAATGTGAATTGTTATTAGGATATGTCCCCAATGTAAACAAACGGGGAGGCATGGGTCCTTAAAATGCTTGGCATTAGTTGCTCCAAGGTAATAGAGACCACGGTTAACAAAAAAAAATATTATCCTATTTTTGTATAGTTCTTACTTAGGTTATACAATTAAATAATTTTTCCATTACCGATATTTCAGAAATCACGTTTATATAGTAAACGTTTCGTTTAACTATATAACATATCTTTGTTCATCCGTTTACAGTGATTTGCTTTGTCGTTGCTAGTAATTTCGGCATTTATTTTAACGCACATAATATTTCAGCTCATGTATGAGACAAAATGACCTTTCTTCTTTTCTTGTTTTTCCTTAATTCTTCAAAAACTGTTGGCAAAAAGATGGTTGTTAACCACTCAGAATTGAACGCCCTACGTTCCACTAAAGGCACTGTGGCCACATGACCTGTTATACGGGGAAAAACGATCATTTGCTTTGATTTTCTTCTTCCACGAGCCACTTTTGTTGCATTTGACTCGTCTTAAAAAATCCATACTGTCGATTGTCGTTTTGTGTCCGGCCCATATGCATAGTTCCATGGTTCGTCTCCTGTGACAATATTACGCATTGAATTGGAGCCACCGTGTTTTTTTCAAACATATCTTTGCTCTAATCGACCCGAGCCTTTTTTGAGCATTCGCCAAATTATGTGGGATATAACGAGAATAAATCTTTTTCACAGTCAAATGAACATTATTGATGTCATACTAATGCCCAGAGATACCTCAATCTCCCGATGTGTCACATTTCGGTCTTGCTTTCTCTGTTCAGGCGCAGAATCGTGGTTTCCGAAAGAACGAGACTCAACTCTCGGTACTAGTGATTTTCAGTGGTTTTGATGGTGCTTCATCACCAAAGATCGAAACAAGTTGATTAAGACGCTCTTGCTTCGATAATCCACGCCGGAAATCGTTAAAAATCCTTTTTTTAATGCTTTATTATTGTTTATTGAATCTGCTCCGGGTGAGCCTAGCAAAAGGTATACAAATTTTATTGGAAGTAAATTCCTATTTGTTTCTTGAAATATAAGCCCAACAGACCTCTGTGCATAACCACCAGGGATGCCTAACTTGTATTTGTGGTTGAGTGTGCAAAAAACTTGCTTCTCGTGATTTTTTAAAACAGATCGTCGGATTTTTTGTAGAATTTTTTTTAAATTAAAAAACCGGCATTAACCGACATTCGGGCTTTAGCCCCTTGCCAAGGAATGAAAAATAGTTCCCCAATCAGAAGTGAAGTATTCGTCTCTATTTCGAGACTCTGGAATGGAATAAATCACTTGCTGCGATTAGAGGTTTATTCAATGGGGTTGTTGTGTGTTTAAAAATAAACTATTAAAATAACTTAATAGTGACATGGCCAACGCTATTATATCTTAAATTTCTGGTTGTGCAGAAAAACCAGTTTTACGCCTTGAACAGAATATAAAATATTTGTTTTTATTTATTTTATTTAACCCTACGGTCAATAACCAGGAACCCGGGTACCCTTTTCCACTTTTAAATGCTCTCATTTCTTTAATAATAAAGATAGGGTAACGAAACTCTAGATCGTCGCGATTTAGGTGTTTATAAACATTATTGTTACAAAAAAATAATATTGTTAACTTGGTCTATATTTAAAATGGCTTTTAAATTTATACATACGGGAGTCAATGACCGGGTACTCCGGTACCCACATACATTGTGTGCTAGTTGTGCCCTATATCTGACCTTTCTTTGTCATATTTTAAATGAAAAACACTTTTTTAATTTAAACGTAAGTTTTTTTTAAATGTTTTACACAATTTTATATTTTCTTCATTAGATATTCTTTTATACATTCAAGGCATTTAGCAATAGTTTTTGCATGCTGATGATACATTGGCTTATCACACTCGATGTATGATTTTCGGGTTTTTCGTCTTATTTTTCAGGTAATGCTAGGCACAAATAACAACAGCCAGTAACAGGCTTTCTTCCACTAGTGCCGTTGGAGGTCGATGATTGCTCGCATCTTACCAATGTACTTATATCTACAGATTTTCCCAAATAACATCCAATGGCAGATTTGAAGGAAAAATACCGCGTAATTAGTCTATTTGCCGAGCGGTCTTCAATAATAGGAATACAAAGCTCCTCGCTGAGCCTCTGTAACAAACATTTGTTTTGCGTATTTTTGTATGGTATGGTCTTCCTGTTTTGATAACACTAGTCAACAGTCAAAATGTACTCGGGATGCGATAATTTTTTCTGTGTAGATAACCTTGACATGAGCTCGAAAAACGCAATAAAAATTTTTTTTTTCGTTTGGTTTTTGTTTTTTTTTTTTTTTTTAAATTTTAAAAATTTTTTTTTGGTTAATTTGTTTCGTCCGGCATAACTCGGGAACCACTAGCCCGATTTAATTGAATTAAATTTTAAAAAATTTAAAATTACAATTCCCTTAATCTGTTCATATATTGTTTTCCTATACAAGCAACAGTTTCCAAGTTAAAAATGAATATATAAAGGAAAAAACTTATTTTTGCCTAAAGATTTAAATTTTTTTTTTTAAAAAAATCCATAAAAAATCCAAAATGAAAAAAAATGTCAAATCTTATTACTTTTACGTAAAGTCACATAACCTATGAGCAAAATGAGACAAAGATCATGAAAATCGATGCACGCGTTTCGCTTTTATTCGCAATTGAGTAAAGGTATGAATTTCAAATCATATATTTTTGTCATATATTTTTGTCACCCGACAAATTTTAATTTTTTTTGTAATAAAAAAGAAAAAACCTCACCATAGACAAAGTTGTGCATATGTCGAGCAAATTTTTGAAATTCATACCTTTACTCAATTGCGAATAAAAGCGAAACGCGTGTATCGATTTTCATGATCTTTGTCTCATTTTGCTCATAGGTTATGTGACTTTACGTAAAAGTAATAAGATTTGACATTTTTTTTCATTTTGGATTTTTTATGGATTTTTTTAAAAAAAAAAAATTAAATCTTTAGGCAAAAAATAAGTTTTTTCCTTTATATATTCATTTTTAACTTGGAAACTGTTGCTTGTATAGGAAAACAATATATGAACAGATTAAGGGAATTGTAATTTTAAATTTTTTAAAATTTAATTCAATTAAATCGGGCTAGTGGTTCCCGAGTTATGCCGGACGAAACAAATTAACCAAAAAAAAATTTTTAAAATTTAAAAAAAAAAATAAAACAAAAACCAAACGAAAAAAAATTTTTTTATTGCGTTTTTCGAGCTCATGTCAAGGTTATCTACACAGAAAAAATTATCGCATCCGGAGTACATGAAATTTTTTTCATTTTGTTGAGTAGTGTAATAGATCAGCTATGCAACAAATTCGCTAATGTATATTACATTATAGAATAATGTGTAGTGGCCTAGCATTTGGTCCATAACTTCTACACCTCCTTTAGTTTTATTGTAAAATATTACAATTTTCGGTTTCCCGGTCGCCAATAGCGCTGTCGTCGTGCATTGTGGATAGCAATATTACTGAATTAGTTTTCGTTTTACCTACGAACACATTGTGACTCTGTTGTGAAAGGCAAATGTGGATGACCCAATAGCTCTTTATTTATCTGCTTTCATACTTTTTTTTGCGCAATGTTCCCACTATTGTCAATTTATTAGACAGCAGATGTTCTGCCAAGGAAGAGTGGTAAAAAAAAATCCATACTGATGTTACGTCCACTTCCATAGAATGGATCTGTCAAATCTTTGACAACTTTTCTTCTGGTTTAGTCTCACGACACGTTGAAAGTTTATCGATGTACAGTTGCCCTTCGAGTGGATAGGAGTTATTTGCATCACAAATCCACCAAACTTTAAACCCATATTTTGCGGGTTTTGATGGAATATACTAAATTTACTTAGCTCTGCCTCTGTTAGGAAAGAGTTGTTCGTCGATCGTAAGGTGCTCACTTAGCTTGTAATATGCTGATTTGCATTGAGCACTGTCCATAAATCGCGCATTGGTGCAGGCTAGTTCGTAAGTGCTCATTAGCTTCTGGTGTTTGCCAAAACGAATAAAACGTATCAATGACCAGAATCTGTTTATGAGATGTAATCGACCACAAATATTACATTATAATTTTTTCAATAATTATAATAAATCGCAAGTCATTATCAATATGCCAATGAAAGCGTACCTTTCAGTTACTGTTACATCTTTTCACTTTAGCTGTGGTTTTGTAGGGAGTTCTTCATTGTAGGCTGCATACGTAGCCTGTGCTTTTTTGTTTTGTGTGTCGCACAATTATATCCATCATCTCCACTCTTGAATAGATATAAAAGTTTGAGCTATTGAAATCATTCCCGTTGCTCGAGCTGGCCCACATCAATGACGTATGATATTAGAGCTCCTTAGTTGATGGGAAGTTGTAGGGTTCTTCTGCCACTCTGTGTCATCACGATCAACATACTTTTCGTTTGCATAACGTATATTTACCGGTTCACTTTCACTAACACCTTCAACGTCACATTCATTAGTACTCTCATAATCACAAGCTGTACTTTCAAGACCTTTAGTGTCGGATATTTACGCATCTACTACAAATCATATTTCTTTACCATTTTCTTGGGATAAGAGCTCGTCATCCACAACATCGTCAAAAATGGATGCGATATAATCCAAGATTTTATCCTCCGCAGACGTAAACATTTTTTTAGTGGCACCTAAGTCCTGTAAGGTTAGAGGTTAGAGATGAACTAAAGCTAAAAATAACAAACGAATATTTGATTAACTTTATTCTAAAGTTAATTTTTAGTGTATTATTTTAACACATATTAGATATACAAATATAGTTTTCAATACAAAAGCAGTGAGAAATGCAGTGGGGTACCCGGGCACTCGGTTATTGACTAACATATATTTTTTTGGTTATTGACCGTAGGGTTAAGTCTATGGAATTACAATCCTAACAGTCTAGCTAAATCTAAAAATATATTATCTAAAATATTAATTCAAAGAATATGAAAAATCCAAATCATAACTAAAATTTATTCTATTAAATTCTCTTGAAGTTCTCAGGAATATTTTGTTCGATATATAAGCAGAAATATAAAAATATTCATTATGCCTTAAACGTCTAACAGCTGTATTAAACCCAACAAGGATAAGCAGTTCAGAGAAATCTATAAGGCCACAAAAAAGTTTGTGTAAAAACAGTATAAGATATAACACTTTCAAGATGTATCAGCTTACATCTGGCTTCATATGACAGAAGCGGACAGGAAAAAGGCATTACAAGTAAGGCAAATTTTAAATAACGTATTTGAAATCCCTCAATACGAATACAATAAATTGCATAATACGGGGCCCAAACAATGGAACCATATTCAAGTTTCGATCTAACGAATGTTATATACAACAACTTTCGGGTATATGGATTTGTAAAATCTTTACTATTTCTTTTTTATAAAAGCCAGAACTGAATAGACTTTGGGCATAATGTAATCAACATGCAAAATTTAAATTTAATTTAGCGTCGAAAACAACACCTAAATCCAGAATGTTGTTTACCGTTTGAAGTTGCTGATTGTTAATAAAGTAAACTGAATTAGTTGCCATGGAACGCATTCCATATGACAGATGGAAACTTTTTCGACATTAAATGGTAGCCAATTTAATGCAGACCGATTGAACAATCGATTTATATCCTGCTGCAGTAAATTTGTATTACTAATACTAAGTATATTAGAGAAGAGCTTTATATTATCAGTATTAATTTAGATCTTAGAAAACAGAAAACACGAAGATATACCATTAATAAATAATATATAAAATAGGGCCTAATATAACAAAATAGGGCCTTATTTACTACCCTGTGTTATGCTTGATGTAGCTACGTAGGGATCAAATTTAGTCGAATTAAAGGATACAGATCAACGCCTATGAGATATCTATGAGCTCAACCAACTCAAAGGAGAAGAATGGAAATCATTTTTATAAAGTTTTAACAAAAGTGTGCTATGCGAAACTTTATCAAAAGCCTTGCAGAAATCGATATAAAATGTAACAACCCGAAATCCTAATTCAAAATTAAAGAAAAAGTAGTGATTACAAGTACGAGTTGATTAGAAATCGTCGAACGGTTTTTAACGAATTTTCGACGGGACACTCTCTTTTTTGTCAATGTTACTGGTGCTGGCTTTGCCCCAAAGTTGGCTTTCGTACTTTTATTACGGCTTGATTATGGTGTTGTAAAACAATACTTTGGATTCGAAAGGATGCTTGGAGTTAAGTTAAGTAACCGGTGTATTTGAAGCATTTTAGGTTTTATCTGCTTTGTCTTCTCCCGAATGTGCCTTCGCCATGTTAGTCTGCAGTCTAAGTGGATACCTAGAAGGGTCACTTCGGTTGTTAGTGGGATGGGGATGTTCTTCAGTTTAACGGAAGAAACGATGTAAACGTTATCAGTTTAAACTTTGCCTTATTGACCTTTATTCTGCAATGGGATAGGCAAGTTTCAAAAAGTGGATTAATTAAAAGTTTCAAAAGTAATAACAACAAATGATCACAACAAAAACAACAACTCAAAGGATTATCAAGTGGGATTGATGCAATCTGGTGATTTTGTTGGATAAAGTTTCGAATAGCATTTGGTGATTTTGTCAAAGGTTGATGTATTTGCCACATACTTAATAGTAACAAATGGAAGCTCCATTAATGAGTTGGGCGTTATGAGATCAACTACTGTGGCTTTATAAATTAAGCTTCGCCTTCAAGTTCAAGTTTTAGATTTTTAGCTGATAAATTGATTTTTCTTTTAAATGGATGGATATTATTTATTGGTAAATAATAAGAACTTCGAGAATAGGTATTTGTTTGTTGCGTTTCCCTCTACAGCTTTTGCCGATTTTCCAAAAACGCTTGTACCCAGTTTTTATTCCTGTCAAGAAGTTTATCCATTTTATATTCCTTTTGGAATGAATTTTTCTTTTTTTTATTACTTAGATTAAGTCATGTAGAAGCGCTTCTTATGGTGGGGATACTCGTATAAGGTTGGACCGTCTGGGCTGTGAACAAAAATGTTGCTGGATTGTGTCAATGCTTTTAATGCAATAACTGCCACATTTTATGTGGAACAATTCCATGCCATATGTTTCACGTAAAGATCACCATATGTGACAGCGCATAGAGAAAGGGTAAAAAAATGAGACCGATCCCATGTCCCAAAAGTGTCCCTTCCCAGAGATGGTACACCATAGATACACGTATTTAAATCTTTAAAATGGCTCTCCTGAACAAAACTGGTTTTTACCCTTAGGTCCCTTTCTATTTTGCGCGTCACATATGTGACAGCGCATAGAGAAAGGGACCTAAGGGTAAAAAAAATCAATTTTCTTTTCTTTTTTTGATGTGGACAACATCTGAGCATCGAATGAGACCGATCCCATGCCCCAAAAGTGTTCCCTCCCAGAGATATGCGCGTTTTATGAAAGTGAAGTCGACGATTCTAAGCGCAAGTAGAAAGGGGCCTAATCTTTAAAATGGCTCTCCTGAACAAAACTTTTCATCAACTTTTCACTTTTTTATGTGGACAATATCTGAGCATCGAATGAGATCGATCCAATGCCCCAGAAGTGTTCCCTCCCAGAGAAATGCGCGTTTTATGAAAGTGAAGTCGACGATTCTAATCGCAAATAGAAAGGGACCTAATCTTTAAAATGGCTCTCCTGAACAAAACTGGTTTTTAACTTTAGGTCCCTTTCTATTTTGCGCGTCACATAAAGTTAAAATGCCAAATCATCTGGATTCATTGCAACGATATCATTATAGAAGTTTCTTGAGTATCTTGGGATATATGCTCTTGTTACGATGAACTGCATTTGGCTTAATCAAACCTTTACCGACAAATTTTCTATTCCGGTTGTTTTGGTTAGAGGCAGAAGGTAATGCTTAATGAATCTATAAGTCAAGAAGGACACACCTATACCCCTTGACTGGGTCCTATACTTTCGGTAAAATATATAGTTTTTGTAGTAGGACTTGTGGCTTTCATTAAAAAACATTTCGTTCATTGGCGCTACTTTAACAATTTAAGTTTGTATTTAGTGTTCAATCTGTTTAAGGTTCGAGTAGTTGGTAATTCCACTTGAATGCCAATGTAAAAGTTTAAATTGTACATGATTATTCAATGTCATACGCATGCTTCACCATTTCCAAGTATTCCTACATTTGATGTACACCTTACTTTGTATTTACGTCAACTTTTTTTACTCAGATTAGATTTAGAGCGATTCAAAAAAATGATGCTTAAAAAAATTATATTTTCCGAACAACTTATGTTTTTACAGGATTTTGAATATACTTTTATTAAGGATTATGGTAAAAATCTCGGAAATGGATAATTAAACAAAATTTCCAGTATGCAGAGAATTTTGATTCGTTTGTAACGAACGAACATCACAGTACCGCAATTGTACTTTTAGTTTCTCATTTTACTCTTTCCCCGTCGAATAGGTAAACCATCTGTGATTAAGCTGCAATGTGTCGAAATTATGCCAGTTTTCTAAGGTGGCGTTTGGTTAAACGTGTGTGAAACATCCGATTGCCAAAAGGATTTGAATTATCCTCTATGCCGACTGTGGAATGTGCGGGGGGTTCAATGAACTCTAAATTATTTTCGCAATAGCTCATGCGAAACTTAGCCTTTGGCACTAGCTTGTTTTTGGGAATTAAGTTAAATCTATGATAATAAATAATGTCGCACTCATTTCACCAACTAAAGTTGGAATAAAAACGTTTTATATTCTATTACAAATTATATCTTTTGCGACGCCTCAATGTCTGTGTGTGATACACATTCCAGCAATAGAGAAAGAGAGAGAGAGTGAGTCAGTCGACGGACGAGTCATTGTGTTTAGCATTTTTCTGCTGTTGGCTGTTCTGCTTCTGTTCGTCATATCCTTTTTCTGTGACTGTGTTGTTTGCCTTTAAGGCAAACATGGAAGTTTTTGCTGGCTTTGGATTTGCTGTCTTGGGTTGGTTTTGGTTTTAACATTTCTTTATTTGTTAACTCAGCCAAAATGGAGTACTTTTCGCCCCGTTCGACTTGTAATTTATAATGTTCAAAATCATCATATGAAAATGTTGTATTCATCCATACTGTTACACTTATCCACATCAGCATTTGAAATAAAAGAAATATAACTATGAATTGGCAAAGTTTTGATACGCGTTTCGTGCCGGCTACTGCTAAAGTGTAGGAAAACCTATCATCTTAAGCGTAGTGAACACCACAAACGAAATTTACGTTTAGGAGTTTTACATTTATCTCGACACGAAAAAAGGGACGTCTTAAGCACTTAAGTAATAAATAGCCGTTATTGCATTCAAATAAATTATTTTATTCTTATTCATTTGAATACTTTCGAAAATGACTTCTTTCATATATTTTTTTTGTAAATGTCAAATATTTCTTGACCAAACAATTATCATAACATTGTTGTTGTTGTTGTTGTAACAACAATATATTTATTTTGAAGTCTTGTTCGTCTATGGGGGATCTGCTTCGATATCCAGGTGAAGGAAACGCGCCATTTGAACTGGATGCGTCCACAGAGACCTGGGGGTCAGCTGAGTGGGCTTGGCCGGACAATTGAAGAGGTGCAGTACATCATGTGGTCCCTGATGGCAGGCGGGACAGATGTCCGGAACGTTAGCATCAATTCGTGCCCAGTAAGAATTGAGGCGGCTGCACCATCCGGATCTCAGCTGCGCCAGAACCACGCGCGTCTGCCGAGGTAGTACCTTCTCCTCAGGTGAAATCTCCGGGGGATGTTCCCCTAGCACTGCATTCACACGGTAGCTGGATACTGCTGCTGCGACATCATCGGCGTGAATGTTGTTCAAACCAGCCTGATAGATTCGATGATCTAAAGGTTCTCTCTTATACCGCTGGACCTCTCTCTCTAGATCATGAAGATCGTACCTGATCCGCCTGGGTGGAGGCATCCTGTTCAAGAGATGGTGGTTAGGATGACTGCTGCGAAAACACCCTAGCAGGTATTGCTTAGACAACAGGAAATTGTGTCTGCGCACGGTAAGGACCTTCGTCTCCTCATGTAGATGGTCCTCAGAGGACATAAGAAGACACCCTGTTGATGTTCTAAGGGCGGCATTCTGGCATGTCTGAATTTTCTTCCACTGCGTCGTACTCACGTTCGCCGACCATACAGGTGCTGCGTAGTTTGCTACAGACCGACCTATCGCTTTGTAAGAGGTCAACAAGGTTTCTTTGTCGGCTCCCCAAATACTGCCGGCAAGTGACTTGAGGACCTTGTTCCTACTTTTGAGTTTATCGCAGATAGCTGTAGCATGTGCAGAGGATCTAAAAAGGCTGTCCAATGTGACCCCAAGGATTTTGGGGTAGTTGGTGGTCGGGATGTTGACGTCATCGACTTTCACATTGAGTGACAACCGCACCTCTGCGGTCCAAGCAGTAAACAGTGTGGCTGATGATTTGGAGGCGGATATTTTCATATTCCTCGCAGTGAAGAAACGTGCTAAGTCAGTGAGGTAATAGTTGATATTCTCGCAAATGTCATCCACTTTAAGTCCTGACGCCAGAATTGTGCAATCGTCAGCGTACGACACAATTTCAACGCCGTCTGGTGGTGCAGGAATTTTAGAGAGGTAGAGGTTAAACAGAGCCGGGGATAAAACTCCACCCTGGGGAACTCCTTGTTTAACTCTACGGGGCTTCGACTTTCTGTCTCTAAATTCTACATATGACTGGCGCCCACACATATAGTTTACGACCCAACGTTTCAAACTGGGCGGAAGGGACGTTTCTTCAATGTCCTCGAACAGAGTGGCATGATTGACCGTGTCGAAGGCTTTTGTGAGGTCAAGAGCCACGAGGACCGTCCTGTCGTTAGGCTTGTTCTGGTTAAGGCCGCGACTTATACGTGTGGTGATGGCGTGTAAAGCAGTTGTTGTGCTGCTTGCGGAATCCATGCTGATGATCAGCACTAGGAAAGTGTTCGATCAGGCTGGGGAGGAGCAGTGCTTCAAGCGTCTTTGCTACTGGAGAAAGCAAGGAGATCGGCCTGTACGAATATCCTTTACTTGCGCCTTTGCCTGGCTTCAGTAGCGGGACCACTCTGCCCATTTTCCAGGCATCGGGAACTTCGTGAGTGGCTAGCGACAGATTGAGCACTTTGGTCATGTACTCTACTCCCGGAGTATCCAAGTGCTTTAACATCAGCATTGAGATTCCGTCCGGACCCAGCGCCTTTGATGACTTTGCGCTGCGGATGACATGGGCAACTTCGCCAACGGTAAATTGTGGTGGTGCCTCTTCGACTCGGAGAGCGCGGATACGACGCAATACTCTCCTTTTCGCCTTATCTCTCTCTGGGTGCTCAATAAAAAGCCGGTTAAAATAACACGCGCACCGCTTCGGATCTGTCACTGTTCTATCACCGAACGTGACAGCTGTCCGATCATCCTTCCTTACAGGGTTAGAGAGTGATTTGACCGTTGTCCACAACTTACCAATTCCGGAACTCAAGTTGCACTGCTTTAAGTGGTCTAGCCATTTGTTCCGCTTATATTCGTTGACCAACCTACTGATCTCGGAGTTGAGATCCCTAATTCTAGGGTCAGTAGGGTTGGAGCGACGAATGTCATCACGCTCGTCTGCGAGTCCCGCTGCCTCTGCTGGGCAGTTTGGTCGTACTTCGGGTATTCGACCAGCAGGGATATGGCGAGCGGCTGCTGCGTTAATATATATATTAGAAACATGCATGAACACACTCTGGTTTACAATACATTCAATTAGTCATTGTACCAGTACCACTGTCCCGAATAGTGTAAACAATGAAATGAAACGAGACGAGTTTGCTTGCTCTTCGAATGAATGTTGTATGGTTCTCTGCTCTCTTAACTACTCTATTCGTCTCAATTCTGTTAAGAGAACACAATATTGTTCTCAATAAATATTCGAGACTGTAAAAGGCATTTGAATACATAAGAAGTCTTTGAATGGTATACGGTAAATTATGAATGGTTGTGGGTATCATTAGCTTTCAGTCATTTAAGAAATCAACAAGGGTGAGCAAGGTGTAAACAAAAAAATATATAAATATATTCTTCTTAAATAAGTTTAACTGAGAAAAAAATGGAAATTGATGAAGTAAATAATTATTAAGAAGAAATAATTAATATTATTATTAATATTTAAAAATATTTTAGCTTTCAAATCAATCGATCGCTGTAAATGCAGACAACAGTATTTATTCTAAAATTTCAACGGGTGAACTTGTTTTGAAGGAAAAAAAAGGCCGCAGCAAAGTTTGGGAGGTTTTTTCGATAATTGTGGATCGAGACGAAAACGAATTAAAATTTGTAAGTTGCAATAAATGCAAAACAATTTTAAAATACTCCAATTCAACATCAAACCTTGTGAAACATAAGTGCTACATTTATAAACAACAACAAGAAAGTAGTTCCAAGCTTGAGTTAGATGATTTAACAAAAAAAACAATAACAACATTATTAACAAAGTGGGTGGTAATAAATTGCAGGCCTTGCAATATTGTAGCCGATAGTGGGCTGCAAGAAGTTCTGGAACACTTTGCATTTATTGGATTTAAATATGGTTGCAATGTCGATGTCGCAATCGCTTCCACATCCAAGTACAGTGTCCAGAAATGTAGGTAATTTATATACACGTTGCTTTGAGAGTGTTCGTCAGGAAATATCCTCCATACAAGAAAACGGATTCAGCCTTACTTCTGACCTGTGGACCGATGATTACATAAAAAAACATACATTGCTGCAACCATCCACTTTTTAAAAGATGGTGTCTTAAAAACAAAACTATTAGGAATGAAGTCTATGGAAGGCGAAAGTTGCACAAGTAAGTATATAATTGTAATGCAAGTAGTAATAGAATATGATGTTAATGGACTTATTTAGTTAGTAGAAGGTGTTTTGTGTGATCTGTTTCATTGTATTTTTTTAATTTTTTTTTACAGGTTACAATATATTTCAAAAAGTACAGAAACTGCTGTGGGACTTTGGCTGCCAATTAACAAACAAAACTCTCATAGTCACTGATAGAGGTGCCAACATTAAAAAAGCTTTTCAAAACCACCAAAATGTTTCCTGCATTTGCCATCTACTCAACAATGTTGCGCAAAAATCTGTAGAAGGAACTTCAGAGGTTGCAGAAATAAAAAATAGTTGCATAAAGTTGGTGAAGTATTTTAAGAAATCAGGGCTGAATGCCAATTTAAAAACATCTTTAAAAAGTTTCTGTCCCACTCGCTGGAACACAGTTTATCATATGTTAAGATCTGTTGAGGCAAATTGGGGCGAAATAACACAAATAATACAAAGAAAAAATGAACTTGGGAAAATTGTCAATATTAATATTATAAGCATAAAAGCTGTAGCTAATCTTCTGCAGCCATTTGAAGAGGCTTCAAAAACATTGGAGGGTGAGAATTATGCGACAATGCATTTAGTTGTTGTTTACATGCATCAGCTGAAATCAGCATGTACTAGTGAAAATGAAGATACAGAATTAGTTCTAAATTTTAAACAAAAATTACTTTTTAATCTCAATACTATAGCTTACCAGAATCTTAACAAATTTCATAAAATAGCACTTTTTCTTTTCCCTCCAACTAATAAGTTGTTGCAATTTCCTGATATTGAAAAACAATTAGTTGAAGAAGAATGCTCGCAAATATTGGAAACCTTTCAAAATCAATCACCAACAACTCACGAAAATTTTAATTCAGAACCACCCGTTTGTAAACAAATAAAATTATTTTCAGCTTTTGTTGAACAAAACTTGCAAAACAACTGTTATGGCGCTGTGACGCGCGAACTAGAACTTTATAAAAATACTAGAGTTGCCTTTGAGGTAGACTTCAATGTTTTCAGTTGGTGGGACCTCCATAAAAGTAGTTTTCCACTTCTTTATAAATTAAGTACCATTATTTTTGCAACTCCAGCAAGCAGTGCCTCTTCGGAGCTGGTTTTTTCTATCGCAAGAAACTTGATATCCGAGAAAAGGACGGCGTTGAGTTTAAATGACATTAGCATAAGCCAACTTATATTTACGTACTATAATATTGATAATGTTGAATTCGATATCTAATAATTTTCATACATATTATTCTTTTATCTTCATAGTATAATTTAATTTTAAGAAATTTCACCGAATCGGATCTTATTTTAATTTATTTTGTTCTATTTTATTTTTATTTTTACATGGAAAATTTTTTATTTTTTTGTAAGTAAATAATAATAAATATAGTCTGAACATTTGTTTTATACTAAATCTGTAACATTTGTTTTATTTGCAATAACTTAAATTTGATGAAACTATTTTTATACGATGATAAGTAACTTGCAGTTTAATTTAACTCCAATTCTTCACACGAAGAGAATGAAATTCATTTAATTGTCGCCCTATTCTACATTCCAGAGAAATCAAAGCAAAAACATCATTTGCTACGCTCATCATATGTTACGCTCATGGAAATAGATTTTTTCTCAAATAGTCTTATTAATACATCTCAGTATTCGAGTAGTTGTGGTTGTCTCTAAAGACCTTTTACCCGATCACCTTACAACTCGTTCATACCCGAACTCTGTCGTCTCGGTACCATTCTGTTTCATTCCCGATGCTACTTGCTAAGAGGAATGGTTGTGTGTACCATACTCTTATCGCTGGAATGAGCACATTGACGCTTTTGTAAACAAAAGAATGTGTTCGGGTGTGTGAAAACGATGTTCATGCAGGGTTTTAATATATATATCATAACATTAATTTTCGTTGCAGGTGTCGAAGTAAGTGCTATATATATTTCTGGCCTAGGCAACAGTAAGTGTTGCCTGGCGCCATCTGATATTTCCATTGGAAAGTTTGACATTTTTAAGCTTAAACGTACTTAGAACGGAGAACAATTGAAAGCGAGAACGCATTTATTTCTAAAGGAGCGAAAAAAACATTGTCAATCGTTGCCAGTTTTGTCTTATGTGAGAGATTATTTCCGCATGCAGTTATTATTGCTACTCATATCGGAGTCAAATTTCTCTAAAAAAATTTTAACATGTATTATGTTTTTAACATGTATATTTATTTTATATTTTCATTTATATTTGGTGTGGTTTTCATGTCGGAGCCATTGGATTTCTTTTTATGGCGCCACATCAAGAAATTGGTCTATGCCAACAAGCCAACAACTTCAGACAAGCTAAGAGACAACATCCAAATTGCCAACGTTGCGGTCGATATGTGTGCAAGAGTGGTAGAAAATTGGGTCCAAAGAATAGATCGCTGTAAACGGGCTCGTGTAAACTTCATTCATGAAATGTAACATTTGCACTACACCTGTAATATACTTGAACCCTATATCTTAAGTATTTTGGTTAATAATTAATATTTACTTATATATGCGACAGCGCATAGAGAAAGGGACCTAAGGGTAAACAAATCAATTTTCACTTTATTTTTTGATGTGGACAACATCTGAGCATCGCATGAGACCGATCCGATGCCTCAAAAGTGTTCCCTCCCAGAGATATGCGCGTTTTATGAAAGTGATCTTTAAAATGACTCTACTGAACAAAACTGGTTTTTACCCTTAGGTCCTTTTCTATTTTGCGCGTCACATATATAAAATTGTTATGTTCTTAATAGAAAACCCTGTTTAATGATACAAGGGCTGCTATATATATTTCTGGCCTTTGATGAAAATGCAAATAATGGTTTATAGTTTTTCAAAGTATTCTCCAGTAAGATTTATATACTTTTGCATGCGCTCATACCAATGGTCGAAGCACTTCTTCCACTCCGATTGAGACACCCCCAAAACATGGTTTTTGAAGGCTTCAACAGCATTTTCTGGAGACGAAAATCGTTGGCCGCGCATTTATATCTATGGGAATAAAAATAAGTCACTGGGTGCCAAGTTAGGGCTGTACGGCGGATGACCCATCAATTCGACGCTTTGGTCGGTCAAAACGGTGTTGGTTTAAGACGATGTGTGAGAGCTCCCATTGTCATGGTGCACAATAATTCGTCTTCGTTCGTTTTTCGAATTTCTCCGAAGACTTCAGGCAAACAAATTGTGGTGTACCACTCAGAATTGACCGTCCTACGTTGCTCAAGCAGAACAATCGCCACATGACCAGTTTTGCCGAAGAAACAGGCGACCATTTGCTTCGAAGTGCTTCTTCCACGTACAACTTTCGTCGGATTTGGCTCGTCTTCGAAGACCCTCATGGTCGATTGCTCTTTTGTTTCGGGTTCATACGCATAGATCCACGATTCGTCACCTGTGAGATCTTATAAACGTCTTTCGATGGTATTTTTGCAAAATATCTTTGCACCAATCGACACGATCCTTTTTTTGAGCGATTGTCAAATTGTGCGGGATCCAACGAGAACAAACCTTTTTTGTGGCCAGGTGTTCATGCAATATCGAAAGAATGCCTGTGGAAGAAATGCCCAAGGATGCCTCTATCTCACGGTATGTCACATGACGATCTTGCATTATGAGTTCATGCACGGTATCAATGTTCTCTGGCACAACGGCCGTTTTTGGACGACCTTTACGACCTTCGTCTTTAAGCGAGCGTCGGCACGGTTGAATTCATTAAACCAGTTTTTCACAGTGCTATAGGATGGTGCTACATCGCGATACAAAGATTTAAGTTCATCGATGCACTCTGTTCGTGATAATTCACGTCGAAAGTTGTGAAAAATGATCCCACGTCACTGTAAACAACACAAATGATGGTCGAACATCAAAACGTTCTAAGTACGTTTATGCTAAAAAATGTCAAACTTTTCAATGGAAATGTCAGATGGCGCCACACAGCACTTACTGTTGCCTAGGCCAGAAATAAATACCCCTCGTATTAGAGCTAGGAAAAGTGGGGGCACGACGAAAAAAAGTATGGTTGGAGTGACAATATTCGAAAAGCATCATACTATAGTTGAGTATATGGATGTGGTAGACCAATACTCTGATCTACATAACTATAGTATGATTCATAGCCAACCATAATATGATCCTCACAACAACAGTATTTTTCTCACACAACCAATATGATTCAGAAAAATAGTGTAATTCATACATAACCATATTACTGTCCCACAATTATATTATGATCCTCAAAACCATTGTATAATTCACACGCATCATGTTTTGATCTCTACATATATGTATGTATATATATATATATATATAGTTTTTAAAAAGAGAGATTTGTAATAAGTCATTTGAAAATGCATTAAATTCAAAATAAAAAGAGATAAGAGTTTATATTTAAAATAGAACAAATCAGTTTAAAAACCGCAACTGTTTCATTTATAAAAACTATTTCAGTTATACACAATCGAAAACAGCTTGTTATGATTTTAATTTATCGATAAAAAGTAGGTACTACTCGTGTTATTGCATAAGATTTACCAGAAAAAGACTGTTTTAAAAACCATGTTCATATTTATAAAACTACAATTACACGCTACGACTGCCGTGATCATGTTATTGTTAACATAAAACCCAAAAAACAATATTTTTGTCGCACCAACCATATTTATATTGTTGTTAAAAACTTCTTTTTATTTCTCAATTTTGCAAAAAAAAACATTGCTACATTTTAACAATACTAATATTATTGTTATTATACTATTGTCAAATTAAAATTCAAAAAACATTACTATGGTTGCGATAAACATGCCTATATTGCAAATAACATATTATTGTTGCCGTGACCGTGTTGCCATTTTCAAAAGCGGTGCTAGTCCCATAAATAAACACAGTAAGCTTGCGGCCAAAAAATGTTTGGAACATACGAGTATATAAGTACTATAAGTGTGTAAATAATTAAGTCTTGTGGAAAAGTGGGCCCCTTTTTTAGAGCTCTTTAACTTTGTGCGAAATCAATTGTTAAATTTCATTCGAAAACTTTTAAAGTACCCTGCGTTAAAGAATTTGTGTACTTACGAAAATCCTTTCAAATGTGCATACATCTCACCAAAAAATTCAAACAAAAATGCTGCATTTTAGTCATGTCATTCTGGCGTGCTTGTTCCTGCAGTGTATGGCGACATTGACAGCGACGGACGACGACCGGCTTCTGTCTTCTTTTCATTATTTTTGGCAACTACTCAAATAACACAAACTCTCTTTATACTTGTCCGTACATCGGGATATCAATGCATTTGGCAGCCCTGTATGTGTGTGTGTTTGAAGTTCTGGTCGTGTTTGTGGCAGGATTATTGCCGCCATTCGATACTGTCTTATTTCCAAGAATATCGTCGTCGCTTATTCATGTGTTCCAAATCGTAGATGCGCATAAAAAAGTTCACATGCACATAAAACGAACATTGTATCATTTATAAATGATAATAATTATCAACTTGTCACGACTTTTCGCAGTCGGGGACAACTTCTCTAGTTTTGGGTTAGTTTTCAGGGGGAATTAAGGGATAAAGTATACTGCAATTTAGTTTTTCTGCAACTTATTAAATATGTATTCTTTTTTCTTTAGTCAGACACATTTTAAGATTTAGATGATATTTTAGGAATTCAGCAGTGCCAAAGATGTTTTCGATTATATTTATAGGGACATGGGATTTTCTATGATCTTCTATTGAGCATTCGTTGGTGATCGCGAACTGTAGACATATGTTTACATTAGACTAGATTGACACACGTTACTATCAGTAGGCGTTGATAAATTGTACGCTTTGATCCCGCTTAAGTGGAAATTTAAATTCTCTAAACAAAAGACGAAATAGCTTAACATTAATTGGGCTCTGGAGCAGAGGGTTGTAACATATTGAACTCAATTTCAAAATATTCTTTCAAAGCCCATTGGGGGCTTACTAAAGCTATGTTACAATATTCATTAAAGTGTTAAACGGAACAGCAGAAACTTATAGAAATATTGCAATATAAACTAAAAAATATACACAAATCAAAAATAATCCTACATTTCCCTAATAAACTTTTTTTTATTTCCCTAATAAACTTTATTTAAAAAGTCGATTAGTCGACAAATCGATAACCGACTTTTAGAAGCCTATTCTGGATGAAGACTTGCTGCAACTGAAAAGGCACAGGTGTAGATTAGAAAATCTCGTTCGAGTTTCTGTTTTTGCTTTATCTTTTTATCTTGAATTGCATCTCTACCAAGAGGCATTTTCAGGCCTCGTGTATGTTTTTATCTCTCATACCGCAATGTTTCGATTGGGCTCTTGGGTTTGTTGAGATTGGTCGAGCTTGCTTTGCCCCATAGCTGAGTACAGGTTTGATTGCACTGTTGTACAGCAGGACTTTGTATTCGAAGCTTCGTTTTGGCTGCTCCATAAGAGACCAGTGAAGTCGCATCAGTCAAATCTTCTTGGCTTCAATATGACTTCTCCAGGTTGGTCATCGATCTAGGGGGATCCCCACGTCTGATTTTTATTTTGATTGAACAAAATGTGCTAAAATTCGTTTATTCTCCAGTCAAATAGCCACGATTCTACTCGTCTGAGATGAACACCTTAATTCATATTTGACATATCGTGCTTTTTATGTGGCTCATAATAGATTTATCGTCGGCAAAAATAGATGTTCGTTTGCGGCTGGTAGGGATATCTGAGAACAGAATATGCAGAATAGGTCCCATGAAGCTATTTTTGTTGATAAAGTCATAGTGCCAGCTTAGTCAATGCTTAAGCATTATCAAGAAACCTGATGCGGCAGTATTTCCGAATTTCACAAGATTCTTCCATTGATTGCTTTAGACGGTTTACTTGTCCGATGGTGGTGTGACCTCGGAATCCAAAGTGATCGTCTGGTATTACGAGTATTCAAGAGGAGCGGCTTTATTTTAGATAGGAATATTTTTGCAAAACGGATAATCAGGGAAGCCAAGTGATCGGCCTATATGATATATAGGCCGATATGTCCTGTCCTGGCTTTAAAATCATTTGAATCAAAGAAACTAACGACGCTTTGGGAGTGAACCAATATTTAAAATTAAGTTAAATATTTTTTTCGGTAAATTATATTTCAAATATTTTTGTTTTTACTCAGAACTGAATTGTTGCAGTACATGTTTTAAATTTTAAAGTACTAATAATTGTTGAGCTCGTTTGTTTTATTTCGGTCTGTTGCTTTTACACATTGAATAGGGATTAAACCGGCTCAAGACCTCTTGCTTCTATATTTAAATAGAAGACACGTTTTTAACAAAATGGCAAAGTGGTGCCATTTTGTGGTGAAGCACTCTAGTAACTTGCACAGAAAAATTTTGTTCACTGATGAAAAAAAATTTTCCGTTCAGGAAAAATTTAACAAGCTAAATAATAGAGTGTATGCGCGGTCATTTAACACAGTTCAACATTTTTCAGTTCGTTGATTGCCAACTCAATTCTGAGAACAGTATGTGAAATTATACCCAAAACGAATAATTTCTGCATCATTCGTTTTGTCTTCTTACCTGCCGAAATATTTTTAATATCGATTTGAAGTAAGTACTATCGTATAGGGGAATTTATCACGTTTAAGGCCCTGTTGTTTGACATAGCTCGACAGATCCGTTCAGAATACCTGTTTTAAATACATTTGCATCGATTTTCATGATCTTTGTCTCATTTTGCTCATAGGTTATGTGACTTTGCGAAAAAGTAACTACACTTGAAACTTATTTCCGTTTCGTATTTTTTATGAATTTAAAAAAAAAAATAAAAAAAAATTTTCTTCATTTTTTATTGGAAACTTAATTTAACTTGGAAACTGTTGCTTGTATAGGAAAACAATATATAAACAGATTAAGGGAATTGTAATTCTTAATTTTTTAAAATTTATTTCAACTAAATCGGGCTAGTGGCTGTCGAGCTATGTCAAACTACAGGGCCTAAAACTTGATAAATTCCCCTATACGATAGTACTAACTTCAAATCGATATTAAAAATATTTCGGCAGGTAAGAAGACAAAACGAATGATGCAGAAATTATTCTTTTTGGGTATAATTTCACATACTGTTCTCAGAATTGAGTTGGCAAATCATGTGTTGTACTGTGTAAGGAACCATCTGTACTGATCCTAAGGGTGGAAAAGGATCATCACCCAGCTTCAGTCATGGTTTGGTGGGTTGTCTCTTACGATGGGGTCACTGACCTGCATTTCCGCGAACAAGAATTCAAAACATCGGCCAAAGTTTACCAAGAAACCGTTTTGGAAGCAGTTGTGAAGCCTCTTAACAATTCCCTATTCCAAAACCAGCCATGGACTATCCAGCAGGATTCTGCGCCGGCCCATAAGGCTAAAACGTCCCAGGCCTGGCTTCGAAACAATTTGTCTTCATTTCCTCTGAAGAATGGCCCTCAGGCAGTCCAGATTTGAACCCATTGGATTACAAATTGTGGACGGTTTTAGAGGACAAGGTTTGTCACAAACGATACCCCAACATTGGATCTCTTAAGACTGCTTTGGTTCGAGCTGTGGCCAATTTTCCAATGGACGAGGTTCGTGTAGCTATTGACGATTGGCCAGTGCGACTTAAGGCGTGCGTATAGGCAAAAGATGGACATTTCCAATAAGTAGATTCTTTTTGGATACAATATATATTAATAAATATATTCAAAAATATTTGGTCCAAAAAAATTACGTACTTTTTATTTTGTCAGCATAAAACTTGTGTAACAGTATTTATGTCCCGGTTCCATCACTGACCTTGTATGAGTATTTGCCTAGATATCAACGAGTAAGTAATCGCTTTCTTTCGGAGTCACCGCCACTTTCTCCATCTGGGTTGTTGTGTACTTACTCGTTAAGTTTGTCGTTTACGATCTCCTCCCTTGATTGGTCTCGTTCGCTGCTTTTTGTACTATTTGCCAAAGTAATATGGCTTTCTAATAAAGCTTCCAACCGTTTGGAAATAATTTTAGTCTAACCCTTTTGCATTTTTATTTTCAAAAAATACCCTCGCTAACAGCCAAAAAGCCATTCATACTGGCTTTTTCACATCGTTTTCAATAATTATTTAATTAAATATGCAAAATTTTTTATTAAAATTGACAATTATTGTATGTGTGTTTTCCGGCTTGGAGATAAAATTAGTGCTTACATTTCCCTTGATTTTTAATCCAGAAATAAATAAATACAATTTATGATTTATAACTTAAATTATGCACATAATATGAGTTTCAAGTCGATACAGGATACCCTTTGTTTCCGGAATCTAGAAGAGTCTTGATGGTTCCAGAACTTCGGTGCCGATCTCTCGGGTGACCTAAATCCCTTCATGTTCATATCTGTGGTATAAATTCTATAGTTTACGTTTGCTTTACGACATTTCGATTGTGATATAAAAGTTTAAGTATACTTTTTTCGTTATTACACATAATGATGTATTTTATCCCATACATAGTAACATCACATTGTATACTTGTTTGTATGTGTGTACATATTTATTTACCCCTTGCTGTATGATTTCGGTCATCTGACATTTTTCCCCATTTTCCAAATTCAATTTCGCATAAAAGCACTGCCGAAAGTTTCGTCCATCACTGAAAGCAATTTAATTTCACAGCGATAATATTGACATAACTTGACTTCTTTGTGGTGGGTGGTGGCCAGCCATTGAGGTCCGTCCGTTCGGTCGTTATTGCTGTGGCTCTCATAAGTGTGTTTTTGGTGTTTTGTCCACATGACGAAGGGGGTTTTTAGTCGGAGTGTATGTAAACATTTCGCAGAGGAAGACCATCTTGGTGGAGCTTCTAGTCGTTGTCGCCTGTTTGCTTTGATGCGAACAACTGACCAACTATTACGAGTGGAAGCACCACAAATACGCCAGTCCTCTGAAAATGTTTACTTACACTCCGACCACTTATTTGCTTTGAGAACAACTCCAAGAAAGAAAATATAAACCATTTTGAAACATATTATTTACGTTATGGTAATGGTATGTCTACGCCGTGTAGCGACGTGGAGCCTCATTTCATTGGCATGAAAAGTATTTGTGTTGAAGTATGAAGCAGTCTCTTGTTTTCAAGAATCTAATAGTTATACTAGTTCTATCTACTAGCAATCCTCTATTTAAAACACTCCAAAAGAAGCAGCAACTCTGATGATGAGGAGATTCAAATACGATGTTTTGACCAAAACACCTTTTTGTGTTGCAATGTGAACTTTAGTGGTTGCTGATAGGCTAGTTTAGAGTCAACAGGCGTGTTGATTGGTTCGACGATAAGCCTCAGAGAATTTAGATTTAATTTATTAAAAAGTGAACCTAAAAAGTTGTTTGCGATTTTAATTTCCTGTAGATGAAATATAGGAAACAAATATAATAAACAAAAACTATATTTTTATTTGTAATATGACCATAAGCAAGGCCATTCAGAAATATATAAATAAAATATTTTTTCTATTAAGAATACTTCAGTCCTTTAAAAAAAGAAAATCAGAAAAAAATCACAGATGTAACAGCGCAAACATGTTTCTAAGTTGGATTTTCTGCTATATATATTTTCTACTATTTAGTACAAATGCTGGTCTTTTTTCGGCACTGATTGTATCAAGTTTATGAAAAGATTTTGTGCCCAAAAAAAGGCCCACATAGTCAAAACGCACCATCAGTACTCAAACTAAAACAAATTTTGAAGTTTTGGCTGACATTAGGGACGAAAGCATCGGCCAAAGAAACGAAACAATTTTATTTTACTTGTTTGCTTTCTGAAGTACATACGGGAATTTGAATTATGAGTCTTGAGGCCCACAAATGTTTTTAATGGGTAATAATTAACAAGAAGTAAATTTTTTTTATTTTAAGGTTTTGTTTTATGGTTTTAGATTTGTTTCAGATGATTTAAGAGCTTTAAACAAAAACAAAAAGCAGATATGTATGTGGGAGCTATACCTTAATCTGTACCGATTTTCTTCAATTTTAATAGCGTCCGTTATTTGTCCAAAAAAACTAAGTTCTGTCATATTTCATAAAAATTAAATTTAATGTGCTCGGTTTCATCAGCACGCTGTTTTAATTTTCAAACACGTATATCTCAGAAACTACACAATATAATGCATAGGTGTAGCACACTTTTATTTTGGTCTCGAATAGCGGATTCATTAGGAAAAAAATCATTCACATCGGTTCACAAATACAAAAGTTACATGCGTTTTAAAATTTTATTGAGGTGCCCAACTTGGGGGCACTGTAGCTCCACTCCTCTATATAGAGGGGGTCCAAACTCAAGACTTAAGCTCGAAAATACCTTTCTATAAGTGTATGAAATTTCATTAAAATCCGACTGTTAGTTTAGAAACGGCTGAATTATATCCATATTTTTTTAATTTCATCCCACTGTGCAGCGTCCATTGTTGTTCCAAAAACTGACTTGTTACAAATTTTTAGCAAGCTTGGATGCAATGTGTGGCTCGCAGAGCTTAAACCATAACATCGGAGGAATTAGATGTGTGTGGACGATATATCGATATATAAAAACTTACTTTAGCTAAATTGCATGAAGATCGGACAACAATTGCGACGTGTAGTTTGATTTCATGCTTTAGATGAATAAAAGACCAGACTGGTGATCATACGTGGGTTTAAGTTTTGTAGTTTTATGGTTCGGAATCTGGACCTACAACTCTTAACGCCATATATTACACTTGATTTCAACCAAATTTCGCAAAAGCGTTACCAGTATATCTCTGGTGAAATTGGAACACATCGGCCCATGCTTTCAAATAGCTCCCACACAAATGTCCTTCCTGATTTGAGGTTCTACAGCTCTAGAACCTCAACGTGAATGATACGTTGTGAACAGCCCTAAATATACTGTGCTAAAGTGGACCACATAGGTATATTTTTTTGTATAGTGGGATTCCGATATCAAAATCTGCCACTTTAGAAGCCATACTTTAATCCGATTCTTACTAAATTTCGCATAGAGCTACGAGCGACCAACACCCATGCACCGTAACATTGGACTATATCGGTTCATGGTTTTGAATAGCCTTCAAGCAAAGCTACCTCCCGATTTGAGCTCCTGCAGATATAGAAGCCACAAATTTTACCCGATCACGTTTTATTAATAATATACTAAACTGTCACGTGTTTTTTGTGTATGAGTCCAGATTTACCTTTGTATGGGGGCTGTACGAAAATATGGACGTATTTGGTCCAGTCTCAACAATGTTAATTAATGGTCGCCCATAACTTAATATTCACAATTTGGGTATGATTGGTCAAGCTGCTGGACCTGAAATCTGGAGGGTACTTTCTGAGGGAGCTATTCTAAAACATGGATCGATATGGTCTTATTTCACTAGAGATATGTTTGGGCACTGATAACGTTTTATTTTAAATTTGGTCGGAATTAGGTGCTTTTAGAGCTATTGGTTCTGAAATCGGGAAGAACGTTTCACCAGAAAAGGGTTTACTCAAAATTCTTTGTGCAAAATTTGGTTGTACTCGGATGTAATATGTGGCTTCTAGAGCCGTAGGTTTTGAAATCGGGGGAAAAAATATGTATGATAATAAAATTTGGACCGACTAGGACAAATTTAAATAGGGATGTCCTTGACCCAAACTTGAAGAATGTACCAAATTTTATCGAAAGCGGTTCATAATTGCAACCTGTACATTAATGGGTGGACAGACGGACGGACATCGCTCAATGGAAACAGATTGTAATTCTAAATCGATCGGTTAACATAGGGTCTCTCCATTTCTTTAAGGTGTTTCAATATCAGCACTCAATCATAATACCACAGGGTGGTGTATGGTATACATATCCCGAGACTAAAAATTTCCGGGATTGGCGGGAATTCTAAAAGGAAACCCCTAGTCGCAAGGCTAAAGTATTCAAACTCTTAAAAATTCGTAAAAAATTGGTGACATGTAATGTCTATGGTTGCCAGGCAGACTGTACAGCTGTTTCTAAACCCGCTGTTTCTACGTTGTTTCTGAATAAGAAACAACAAAAGGTCTCGAACCAGAATAAAAACTGTTTAAGTCATAATAACACAGTGAAAAAAATTCAGGTTGGCAAAATTTAGGTCGATTCTGAGAGCGAGGGATGAAAATATAGGCTAAATTAGAAGACCCGTATCGCGGCGTTTGTTTATGTAAGTTCTAATTTTTTTTTAATCGACCTTCGAACTTTGTAGTCAAATGCCGATTTTCAGCATATTGTTTATATGGTTTTTTGGCTATAACTCGTCGACTAATTGATATTTTTTCTATCTGTTAAAGCCAAATTCCAACAACTAAAATTTTTTAAAAAATTGATTTAGAAAATTTTTGTGGTGCTTATGAAGCAAAATGCTGGAAAAATTTTTGTTTTTCATGCTTTTTGAAAATATTTTCCACAATCCTAGATTTTTTTGCTTTCTGTTTGATCTATAATATGCTTCTCAGTTTCTTCAATAAACTTCATTTGAAAATAAAACAATTATAATACAAAATTTGCGTTTTCCAGCTTAATATTAATTTACTTCTCATTTTTTATGTATCAATTTTTATCACAGTTGGTTTTTAAGAAACATTGAAAAAGAAATTATAAAAATATTTAAAAAAAATAGAGTATTGAAATGTTAGTTATAAAAAGTTTTATGTAAAAAAATTAAATTAATGATTTGACCAGTTGCCGTTTAACAGGCTGCTGTAGATCAACATCACTGCTCTCTCTAATATCTTGGTCATCGTCATCATCATCATCAGAAAGGTCGATAATTTCGTCCAACAGATATTCTGGAATTTCATCTTTGTATTTCCCTTCTTCTACTTTTTCCTCTTCTTCAAATGTTTTTTTATACCACCCACAAATTTCAGCGAGTATTGCAGCTGGAGATTTCTTTCTTCTATACCTGAAACGAAAATAGTTGCACTCTGACAAAGATATTAGAAACATCTAGAAATTCAAAATATGCACACTCTATAGTTACCTTATTTCTAATGGAAGTGCAGTTTGGTGATAACGTTCGCCTTGCTCATCAGATTCAGTTGGCAACTGTTGAGCGAGTTGATCAAGATGCTGATACAAGAGATGAATTTTGTACGACATATTAACCCCAATTTCATCGACAGCTGCCAACATGTTTGCAACAGATTGCCTGTATTTTGCTTGTACGAAATAAAAAAAAATCGCTACCTGTGCGGTGGTTGAAAACAAAAAAGTTGTTTCACTAACTCCTAATTCTTGGAACTTCCCTTTTTAATTACTTCTACCTCTTTTTCTTATTCAATGTTTCTTCAAAACCAACACTGAACAAAATTGATACATAAAAAATGAGAAGTAAATTAATATTAAGCTGGAAAACGCAAGTTTTGTATTATGATTGTTTGCTTTTCAAATGAAATTTATTTAAGAAATTGAGAGCCATATTATAGATCAAACAGAAAGCAAAAAAGACTTAGATTTGTGGAAAATATTTTCAAAAAGCATGAAAAAAAATAATTTTTCCAACATTTTGCTTCATAAGCACCACAAAAATTTTTTAAATCAATTTGTTAAAAAAAATTAAATTGTTGGACAGGTCTCTAGCAATAATTTGGCTTATACAGATTGAAAAATATCAATTAGTCGACGAGTTATAGCTAAAAAACCATATAAACAATATGCTGAAAATCGCATTTGACTGCAAAGTTCGAAGGTCGATAAAAAAAATCGAACTAAGATAAACAAACGCCGCGATACGGGTCTTCTAAATTAGCCTATATTTTCACCCCTCACTCTCAGAATCGACCTAACTTTTGCTAACCTGAATTTGTTCCACAGTATAATTTTGAGACAGAATAAATGTAAACAAAACAAAAACAGATTCGTAAATATATTTTATGCATTGATTTCAATATTTCGCTTTTGATTTTTGTATGATCTGTTGCGAATCCAGCATATGCAGTCATATAAAAATGTCAAGTTTAATTCCCTTTGAATTAATAATTTCAATTAAATTTCTACACAATACAAATTATTTGTGTAACAAAATAGACCAATTTTTTTTTTATTTGCTTAGTTCGATCTGAATAAAATAAAAACACCTGTTACTATTTAATCAAAAAAAAAACAACTTTACTTACCCCACTTTCTCTTTATTGGCGAATTAGTTCAATTAACCTGTATGCAATACTTTAAAAGAAAACTTTATTCAAAACTCAGTTGAATAGTAACGATGCGACAATAAACTTGTGTGTCTGTCTGCAAATGACGAATGAGATTTTCTTCCTAATTAAATTTCATTCAAACTTGTCTTGTCGCTGCCACTGTCAAACTAACAATAGACTCTGAAGTAACACAAAATATGGAACGAAGGAAACGAATCGCAACCAGAAGCTACTTGTAGGCATTGTTACAATAATAATCAAGCGACATTATGGAAATGTTTACATCATCATCGTCATCTACCGCCGGCACATACTCCGGAGAAGAAGCTGCAGACCTACGACGACGTAGATTAAGCTGATGATGAACGACATCATCCAGAGACAACTGTCTGTTCTTTATTTATTACCTCAAACTCTAGAGCATCTGAAAATTTCAAAATACAGGATGCCAGCGATGCACTCTATGAAAATGCTAATTTTCCCATTTGTTGTTCATTAAAATTATTCTGCTTCATAAATATCTTCAGCAAGACTTAAATGACTTTTAATGAACTTTTGTATGTGTGGATGTTTTCACGTGCATATATTTGGCCCTTAATGTGTTAGATTCCACTGATGGTTTAATTAAATAATTTCGATAAAAGACATTTTAATTACACGTACAATAGAAGTGTTATTAACATAAACATATTAACGTGCATTGTTTTATTAGAAAAATTTGTAAAAATTCAATTTAACACAAATACATTTTTTTTCATTGTTTAACAGACGCTATAACCGATATTTTTAATAGTACTTATTATTTTAACACTGTCCGACAGTACATATAACACTTAACCTTTAACTACTGTGGTGGTGGTAAATTTTACCCTCTCTTATTTATTTTCTTAATTTACTCTCTTCAGTTGAGCGCTATCAATTTTATTCTCTGTGTATCTTCCATAATCCCGTTACTATTATTCAGTTGTGTTTTGGTCGTCGTGGGTATCGTATAAGCGGATATATATACAGTATGTCAAGAATGACTTTACACAAAGAAAATAAATATAAAAATTCATCTTTGTAAGCAAGAAAGTAATTTGTTTTATTCTATCAAGTATTTTTTTTTGATTTATTATAATTATATACATTATTTACATAAGGTTAACAAAAAAATAAAGCAAATTCCATGCTAAAGAAACTAAACGTAAAACAAAATCAAGTAGAGTTCAATTTTGCTAGTGTCAATAAACTCTTTTCACAAAAGTGTTTGTATTAAATTTAAGACGTGTTACGATGTTTTTTAATTGATTAAGTATTTCGTATGACCACCCTTTGCATCCACCACGCATTGTAATCGCCTTTTCACAGAATGGATCAACTTTTTGAGGTCATAATTGCTCGGTATATTTTCCCACTCTTCCAATATAGCGGATTTGAGTGCTGTCATGTTTTTGGGTTGGCGTTTGGCGACATTTTTCTTTAAATGCACCCACAAATTTTCAATAGGGTTTAGGTCAGGACTTTGAGGAGGTGTATCTATAACTTTTCCGCAATTATAAAGTACCCACATCCGCACCATATGCGACTTATGCTTAGGGTCATTATCCTGATAATATTTGAATTTTGGTTTGTTGACTCTGAAGAACTCAAATTTCCTAGCGCTGCTTACCAATTTGCTCTTTAGAATGTCTAAATACTGCTTAGCGTCCATGGTAGTTTCTAAAAAGGCTAAGTCTCCCACTCCTTTACTTGAGATGCAACCCGAAATCATAACCGACATTTTTCCAAAATTGACAGTTGGAATGATTTTGCGATTTTCTAGCGATGTTAATGGCTTTCGCCACACTCTAGACGGCAATTCGTTGTAATACAGCATCATTTTGGTCTCATCGCAGAATATGACGTCGTCCCAATAGTCGGCCGTTAGGGAAAGATTCATTACAGCGAAGGAAAAGCGCTTATCTACATTGACTGAAGAAAGGAGTGGTTTTTTTCGTGCAGCTCTTGATGAATATTTGTTCTTTAGAATCGCCTGTCTAACTGTTTCATGAGAAACAACTACTCCACACTCTTTCTCGAGCTCCCTTGCAAGGGTTCTGGTCGAAATTTGGGGGTTTCGACTAATTTTCCGTATCATTAGGCGCTCCGCACGTTCAGTTACTTTTGGCTTCGGTCCTCCTCCACGTTTTGGCTCCAATCTAGCCTCATTTTCAGCTCGATTTATTACATTATAAATTGTCTTTCGTGTTACAGAAAACATTTCCGACAATTCTTTCACATTTTTTCCCAATTGGTGATTGTAGTAAATCAGCTGAAATAACTGTAAAGTACCGTTGGCCGTTAAGTGAGTGTCAAAAGGAATAACAAATGCGAGTTTCTTGACAGTAAAAAAATATTGATAATTCTTTAAGTCCTATTTTTTTGTTTTTTACACATTGGATTAACGTTCTTTTTATTTATCCCCTTTGCGAATACTGTATGTAATCATAATAAATAAAAAAAAAAATAAGTTAAAAACCAAAAACTTACATTTTCATACAAATTAAGTTGAAAATTATAATTTTTTTGTAATGTGTAAAGTGATTCTTGACATACTGTACGTGCTGGTGTAAAAATTACCACTCGTCCGGGTATACGTCTTTTTTATTGGAAATATGTTTACCCCCACATCAGACCTAGCGTAAGTATTTAATGTAAAATAAAATACCACTCCTCTGGTTTAGCGTTAGTTTTTAATGGAATCATTTTGACCAGTCCTACAGTTTATCGCAATTTATTTTTACAGACCATGTCAAATTCCAAGAAATTTAGAGATAGCCAGATTGCTGGAAGACGATGACGAAATCAGCGACGTTGATGTCGAAATAGCAGATCCAGATTTTTGCGTTCAAGATAGCATAGAAGATGAATCAGGCAGTGAATTTGATATTACCGATGAATATATTATTGACGAAATTTGCCAAAGTATTGCAGAAGAAAGTGGAGAAGACGCAATTGAGCCAATAACAAACGATTTTTATGGAAAAAATGGTTACAATCAATGCAGGTTATACGAGTACAAGAATTAAAAAAAACAACTTACGTACTTGCGTACATTAAAAAAAACAAACAAAAGAGAAATACCCACAGAGTTTCAGCCCAACAGAAATAGACCAGTTGAATCTTGTTTATACGGGTTTACCAAAGACATTACCATTTTATCATATGTGCCTCGTAAAAATAGAGCTGTTCTTTTATTATCTTCCATGCATCACAAAAAAGAAGGGGAAGTTGACGAACTTGACAAAAAATGCTCCATATATTCATGTAGTCGACGTACAAGACGCTGGCCACTTACAATTTTTTTATAGATTAGTGGATATAAGTGCTGCAAATGCTTATGTAATATACCAATCTTGTGACGAGTTTGATGGTAAATCGAGAGCAGACTTTTTTAAAAATCTAGGCCGACAATTGGTTTTACCACACTTGCAAAGGCGAGAGCATAACCAACGACTACCTAAGTTACTTCGAGATAACATAAGTAGCAATTTAGGACCAGACTCCGTAACTCCCCCTCCAGTAGAGCCGACCACAGTTGCCAGGAAGCTGTGCTACATCTGCCCTAGTAGGTTAAAGCGAAAGACTACACATGTTTGTCTGTTTTGTTGCAAGCATATGTGTATGGGATGCAGTAAACGCGTATGCGTGAATTGTGCAAGTAAGGAATTAGACAAGTAAAATTCCCAAAAATGCATTGTTCTCAATTTTTTTTCCAATATAATTTTTCTCTGTTTTCTTTTTTATTATTAATGTTATACATTTCGCTGTGAAAAAATGGCTTTTATGTTTTTTTATACGTTTTTTTTAAGTTAGTTTGTTCCTTTTCTTAGTTTTAAGAAAAGTGAATATGAAATAAAATCCTTGTTTTGTTTAACTAGAAGTTTGTTTTGTTAATTTTATTACTTTATTCGTTTAAAAATGTGTCATCTAACTCCAAATAAAAGCAAATAAATCAAAAAAAAAATATTTTTTTTGGCAACATTTTCTAAAAATTAAAAAGGGGTAAAATTTACCACCACCACAGCATATCCGCAAAAAAATTTCACCTCAGTAGTTAAAGGTTAAACCGGTCGGTATACGTCTGAAGCAGGGGTCCAAGTGAAGTAAAATTGCATTTATAGTTTTCACTTTGTCATTAATTTTCCTTTTTAAAGGACTTTTAAGTTTCAAGGATTAATTTTTTTGAAAAATATTTTCTGTTTACCCTACGATGTTTAAATTGACGTCATATGAAGTCCTCTTCATGGCTATTTTTTGATTATTTCATGGCATTTTTTTGATAATTTTATTTTATCGCTGCAAAGGAAAAAGGTTGCATATAATATCCTTTAAAAACATATCTAATGGAATTTTTCTCCAATTTTTTTAAAAAATTTTGGTACGATGTAATATAATGAAATGTCAAGTAAATACTTCTCGAAAACTTCATTTGTCTATTTATGATCGGTTAGTAAGCGAGTATGAGGTCATTTAAAGAATACAGTACACTCTCTCAAATAAGACCACATTTTTTTGGGGTTGGTTCTGTTTATGTATGTTTTATTCACAGAAATTTAAAAATAATAATGAAACCTAAAAAAAACTTTATGTTAACACAAAACAATTTTTTTTTATTAATATTTCATGTTTTTTACAGGGACCGTAAATCATGATTATTGTTCGTTTTTTAAAATCAATCACTTAGGGCAGACATAAAAGAAAAATAATGTTATCATTTTAAATTTCTTTGGACAATCTTTGTTTTCCGCTATGATTTTTAAATTCTTGATTTTTACAGTTTTCATTAATGGTACTGATTAATTTTGAGTTATATTATAAAAATCATAAATAATCATTATTTTTGAGCAAATAAAAATAAAACTCAAAAATAATAATTATATATGATTATTATTATTTTTGCTCAAAATAATACTCACTTTCAATTTATGGCTTTTTTGTTTTTTATTGCCAATATCGTTGCATATCCTCATAAAACAAGTGTAGAGGATTTTATTTGTACAAATGCTGGTACAAGCTTTGAGGCTAAGTCAATACATGTTACTTCTGTATACCCCTAACTAACCAACGCAAGTTATGTTCCTTCTAATTGCTGCTCCCTCTTGAACGAGTATCTCAATACAATTGAGGTAGCTTCCGATGAGGAAGCAGAAGATTGTGGTGCAAAGTCAGCAGTTACAAAAAGGCTATGCTGAAATTGACAGCTATTGTCCAAAGCCTGTTTGTCTCAACAAAAATATTATGGAATACTGGCAGGAAAAAAATCTATAACCCCATCTGTACCAGCTGGCCAAAGTGGTGCACTCTTGCCTGCTACTTGTGTAGATCCTTTTCGGCAATAAAAATGATGCTTACGGATCAAAGATGCAACCTCTCAGAGGAGTTGTTGGCGAAATTACATTTTGTAAAATTAAATAATAAATAATTAAAAACAAATAAAATTAATAAAAAAAAATAATTTTTAATAATTTTTTTAGCCTTGTTTGCTTCCTCTGGATTTGTTTTAAGAGGATAGGCAACGTAATTGGCAAAAAAAAAAACACAAAAAAGTCGTAAATTGAAAGTGAGTTTTATTTTGAGAGAAAAAAATAAAAATCATGAATAATTATTATTTTTGAGTTTTATTTTTTTTGCTCAAAAAATAATGATTATATATGATTTTTATAATTAACTCAAAATTAATCATTAACATTGAAGAAAATCCTTAAAACTCATAACACTATGCGATTTTTAGAAGTATAATAAAGCTCATAATGATTACGGTCCCTGAGTTTTTAACTTAAAATTCATAGGCAAAAAAGATTAACTCTAACTAAAAAATCTTTTCTACCATATTATTTAGGTTTTTAATAGCGATTCAACGCCTTTTAACATATAATTTTTAATTTTAGTTTTTTTTTCTGATTTATTAAAATTGGAAACAACGATGTCTTAAAGAACGCTTAAAAGATTAAGCATGTGTTTATCACCATTTTTGTATCATTTTAAAACAACTTTTTCGCCTTCAAGTACTTTCGAATGAAGTATAGCGGGCGAGAGATCGGTTATATCGGCGTGACCCCAATCTGAGGCCCTATCATCACTCTCTTCTGCCCCATAAGGCTAAAACGTCCCAGGTCTGGCTTCGAAACAATTTGCCAGCGTTCATTTCCTCTGAAGAATGGCCCTCAGGCAGTCCAGATTTGCACCCATTGGATTACAAATTGTGGACGGTTTTAGAGGACAAGGTTTGTCACAAAAAATACCCCAACATTGGATCTCTTAAGACGGCTTTGGTTCGAGCTGTGGCCAATTTTCTAATGGACGTGTGTAAAGGCAAAAGGTGGACATTTCGAATAAGTAGATTCTTTTTGGATACAATATACATCAATAAATGTATTAAAAAATATTTGGTCCAAAAACATTTAGTACTTTTTATTCTACAGCTTAAAACGTGAGTAACTGTATTTATGTCCCTACTAAGTATATTCGAAATGAATATATAAGTAGGTAAACAAATTGAAGCAAATATCACAACTAGTTCAAATATTGTTTTAACTTTAAGTTTAAACTGCGAAAAGGGTCAGTCCGATGCATCCGTGAGTTCCAATACACGTTCGTCACATATGAGTATTGTTATTTTTATCATATCTGCTGCAAATCCCTAGCCTGGCTGAATGTTATAGTCAAAAAAACTTGATGTAGTTTTTATTCCTTCTTAAGATCAATCTGAAATTAAGGAATGTACTCGTAGAACACAGGTGTCTCGAAAGTCGCTAACTATTTTTTAAAAAGGGACTAATTGTAAATATGAGCATTGAAGTAAATTTTGTTTCAGATCTTAATATGGATTCATTTTTTATACCCAAATTATAAAAATCACTCAATTTGCTTTAAAAATATTTCAAAGAATAATTCTGTCACTGTGGTGTTAGCAAATAAGTATTTTCCTATCTGATTTTACGGTGGTGGTTAGTTTTTGTTACACATTCATCATGTTCATATCACATTTTCCTGATATAAATTGTTATCTTCCATTCCTCCGACAGTTGTGACCTTTTTGTCGGGAGGGCTAGAGTGAAAAATTATTACCGTCGTGATCATTTATCACAAGTAAAAAATCTTGACATTTTGTGAACGACAAATAGTCGTCATAGCGGAAGGGGTTTGAAGTCATTTTTCACTTGTTTCCGTATTTTTAGATTTTCTTTTGAAAGACAAAAACTTGTGTCACAACATTACTGTGATGCAATTTGTTCATACTCCTCGTATATACTCGTATTTAAAATTGTTTTAATTCCCTTCAACGTACATTTTGTTCTCTCTGTGCTCTGTTGTCTTTGCTGTTGTTGTTTGCATTTGGTAAACAGAATTTTACTTTATAATTAGATTCTCTTGGCAATTGCCCTACTTGTGTTCATTTGCCATTTGGAGAATTTCGTTATAAAAGCATTTTGTGGTTTGGAACATTAAGCAGGAAATTAATTTTCCTTCTCCCTTCTTCTTTGCCTTGACTTCCTTTGCGTTGCTCGGCGCCTGGATCTGGAAGATGCGTTTCTTCTTATGTTTAGTTTTTTTCTTTCTCTCCTTTTGGTTTGTTGTCGTTGTCGGAGGAGTTAAAGACTGAAGAATTCACCGTATCTTCTTGAACCTATCAAAACGAGCAAATGCCAATCAATAAGTGTAAGTGGATTAGTCGATACAAATCTTGTGCGGGTTTATTAAACTAACCCGTATGCCAGTCCGTTCTCTCTCCGCTCCCCCCAAAACCACCACATCTCTATTGACAAATGTTGTGTTAGTGTCAAATGCGGTAGTCTTTAATGGCTTGAGAGTGGATCTAGTAGTTGGCGTGTTGGCGGCATTAAACTGCCATAAGTGGCCGGAATGTGGTGGAGGGGCTAATGCGCTTTTTATTGGATTTATAGTCCCTTAAGAGGGCAGACTTGCGGCTTTCGTTGGCCTTTTTATTCTTACGGATTCCTCTAATAAACACTTTAAAGTGTGAAAATACTCTGAATCGCTTCTGTAGCTTTAAATGTTTTTTTTTAATTCGATGTTGTAAGAATCTACACACAGAGAAAAAGTCGTTTGCTAATCGGTCCGAACTACTAAAATGCTGTTGGAAGTAAAGACTTTATCTTGAACTACCAAATATTTGTAATCTTGACGGAAACCTGGTTCGAAACTCAAACTGATTATAATTATAGAACAAAAAACTAACCTTACGGGTGTACAAATGGAATGAATTTTAAAAAATTGGTTGGAACGGTCTATAAACTTTAACCACAATTTGTCATTTAAAATTAAATTGAAATTTCTATACATTAAAAAAATATGTGAAAAACTTTGATTAAAAGAAAACTTATTTGAATTTTTTATTGTAGCAAAATTGGTGCGCCACCCTGTATTTTTATTGAAATTATGTAGCTCATTTTTAAAAGTTGTTACTTTGCTTATGACTTGAAGTCTTGACGGCAGATTGTCTTAGAGACGTATTCTGATGTTTGACTCCTAATTCTCGGATTGATCAGTTACATTTCCTAAAAAGATAATCAGGCTCTTTGCTATTAATGTTTTTATGAAGTAGTAAAAGAAATTCGATTTTGAATAGTTCCTTGGCGCATCATCGTATGCTCCGTATACTCCAGCATTAAAGCTTGAAACATATAAGGAAATAAATGAAATGTACACGGAGAGAAAATTATGGTTACGGCAATAATAATATTGTCTCCGCAATAAAAGTATGTTCGTCGCAATCACAGCATTTTTTTAAATGAAATTTGGCAGTAGTATGATTGCCGCAATATTAATATTGTTGAAATGTAACAATAGTATTATTGCCAAATTTAAAACTAAAAATGTGGTTGTAGCAACAATATAAATTGGGTTGGTCCGACAAAAGTATTGTTTCTTGGGTATTATGTTAACAATAATATAATAAAGGCAATCACACTGTATGATTGTAGTTTCTCTTTGTTTGAATATGCTTCTTAGAACAATGTTATTGTTGCGAATTTTATGCAATAATAGTACTTTTATATGAAAATTAAAATTTTTCAAAGAAACTGCTTTGGCTTTGTTTAAGTAAAATATATGCAATAAAACATTTAAGTATAAGTATTTTTAAACTGACTTTTTCTACTGTGAAATAATCCACTGCTGTTATTTTGATTAAAATGCGTTTTTAAATAATTTTCATAATTGAAATCTATTGTTCAAAACCTTACCTAATTTTAACAAATAATTTTGTAAATCATAATACAATTGTGTGTGATAATACGTACTATGGTTGTAGGGATCATAACATGGTTGTATGTGCACCATACTTTGGTTGTTAGGATCATAATATGGTTGTAGAGATCATAGTATGGTTGAGTGTGAATCATATTATTTTTGTTTGGATCATAGTATGGTTATATGCACAGTATGTGTGAATCATATTATGGTTGTTGGGATCATAGTATGGTTATGTGTGAATCATAGTATGTATGTGAGAATCATAGTATGCTTGTATTTGAATCATACTATTATTGTGAGGATATTAATATTGTTGTACTACAACCATATACCCGACAATAGTATGATGCTCTAGGAATATTGTTAAACTTTTTTTCTGCGTGTATGGGGCGCAACTTCAACGGAATAAACAATTTCATAGAGAAACCAATTGAAATTTCTTATTAAGCGTATATTTCAACAAAATTATTTGTTGTGACTTCGCTTTATTGCTGTTTTATTTTAGGTAGAATTTACAATTTATTTAAATAATGGAAACAGCAACAAACAGTATGTAGCAGTCTCGTTCATTTTCAGCCAATACTGTAGTTTATTTCTGCCAGGAAAAGTGCCGCTGTTGAAGACTTTCTTAAAGTAATTGCAGGGCTCGTAGTTTGTACTACTTTTCTTTTGGCAGCGTCTGTAATCCACATAGGATTGGTAGCATTTAACTGGTCACGTTTTGTTTAGGAAAACGTGGATCAAAGGGGGCCATTTCCAATATAGTTTTCATGTTTTTTATCGCCTTTAATTAGATTTTCTTTCCCCAAAGGAAAAAAATTCATATAAAATATCATTCTCGAGCTGGTGCTTCCGGTATACGAGGGCGACCGCAAAACTAACTGGTCTGGCTCATTTTCTGTTTACTAGTAACTTTTGTTTTTTTTTTAAAGCAATCTTTTATAAGCCATCTGTCAAAATTTCCGAAATATTTAATCATTATTTGTTTTGTTACAGGTGATTGAAGTAAACAAGCTTTATAATTTTTGAAAAATTGAAAAATAAAGAGTTTCGTGCGGTAATTAAACACTTTTATATTAAAGGTAATACGCCACAATTAATCAAAGATGAATTGGATTCTGTTCATGGTGATAATGCACCATCATACTCCACCGTGAAATCCTGGGTTTAACAATTTAAAATGGGTCGTTCAAGTACGGAAGATGAACAACGCTCTGGAAGACCGAAAACTGCTACTACTATTAAAAACATTAGAAAAATATTTAATGAAGTGACTAAAGATAGACGAATAAAACTCAGAGAACTTGCTGATATTGTTAAAATACACGAAACACAAGTTTGGAGTATTTTACATGATGAACTCCACATGAAAAAGCTATCCGCAAGATATGTGCCGCGTTTGTTGACTTTGTCCCAAAAATCGTTCCTTGGACCAATTCCGAGGAGCTTTTAGCGATTTATCAGCGTAATCCAATAGAGCCGATTCATAACTGTTGATAAATCCATCACTACATCCAAGAATGCAAAGAACAGTCAAAACAATGGATAGAAGCTGGTAAAAGTGGTCCCAAGAAGGCGAAAACTGTTAAGTCAGCAGGAAAAGTAATGTATTTTGGGATGCAAGGGGTATAATATTTATTGATTATCTTGAGAAAGGAAAAACTATAAATAGTGAATATTATTGTGCATTATTGGATCGGTTGAGTAAAGAAATCAAGATAAAACGACCGCATTTAGAAAAAAAAGTTCTTTTTCATCAAGATATTGCTCCTTCACACACTGCATTTTTAACTCAACAAAAACTGGCCGAATTACGATTTGAAATTGCTCCGCATCCACCATATAGTCCAGATTTAGCTCCTTCTGATTATTTCTTGGTTCTAAATTAAAAAAATTCTCGGTGGCAAAAAATTGTCGTCCAATAGCGAGGTTATTGCTGAAACTGAGGCATTTTTTGAAGGTCTTGAAAAATCTTATTTTTCGGATGGAATTAAAAAACTTGAAAAACGTTTGATGAATTGTATTGAGTTGGAAGGAGATTATGTTGAAAAATAAATAATAATAATTCCAAAAAAACGGTTCTTTTTATGTTAGGCCAGTTACTTTTGTGGTCGCCCTCGTATGTCACGAAAGTTCTTATGTTAAGCTAAGTCAAAGCATATTAAAGACAATTTAATTTTTTACTGACGCTACATCTACCGAAATGTTTTGTGGACAAACTACTATACGGTTGTAGTGATAGAATACCTATAGTAGACTTAGCCTCAATCATTCGGTATTGTCAAGCCGTCCACACCAACGGTGTCCAACCAAACGGTGATTTGTTTGATTTAACTTCGCCAACTTACGTTTCCTTCCCTCTATAACAAACGGCAACAAACCTGATCTTATTAGCTTGTGGAGTAATTCCTCCTTCAAAAATTAGTTCGATGGTGGGTGGACTAAATAACACTTCATTTTGATTGATTTAAGAGTTTCATGGAGTTCATTTGAGCCATGGCTGGTAGGATTTGTTAAAATCAGGTGTTATATTAAATTTGTCATTTCGCTTTTAACACCATGTTATTGATCGTCGTTGCAAAATTCTAAGACACACTAACGGACGGCCACATCCGTTCGTCCTTGTGTCTGTTGAAATGGTTCCTAAAATTTTACATGTAACTGTTGATGGGCGAAATCGGTTGAAGCGGAAAAAGGTATAAGTAGAAATTTCTCAATTCAGTTATACTTTAAATGTTTGAATACATTTCTTACAGCCATTTATAACCTTCTTACTTGCAGTTGGTTTTGTAAACACCAGCTTAGAATTATACGAGTCTTGTATGAAAAATTTCCCTGGCACATCTCTGGGTCACCCATTACAGCCTGAAGTTTTTCCACTTCATGGTCCTAACAGCCACTTTATTATTGTGTGGATTTTGAATAATTTCGCCATTTAATGCGGTGCAAAACTACTGGAACGTGATAAATCAATTCTATTGAGGTGGAATGACTCAATCCGATCGTTTCCCCGCTCGAAGCAACTTGTGCTTTCCCAAGCCTAGACATTAGATGGCAATGTCATTAAGGCATTTGTATAATTTATGTTTCTGCTGCGAACAGCACCTCCCATGCTGTGACTGGATTTGGTTAATGGACAAAAAGATTAGTTTCATTGACACACTTTTGTAAGAGACAGACGACGGGGACTGCTCTAACACTTTTTGGGAGTTAAATTAGACAGAATAAAACGATGGCTGGCGGCATGAGTGATCATTGGTATTTGGGGTTATGTACGGTTGGTGATGATGGAGTTTTCCAAAAATAAAGGTGGTCAGTCGATACTATATTGTAACGTGACCCTTAGAGGCACCAGTAGTTAATGCGGCCTAATCTCTTTTGTTGTCACTTTGTCTTAACATCTTCCGTCGTAGACATTTAACGGTGGCTTATTTGGTGGACCACTGTGACGCATTCTGATGATAATTTCTCAATGAGGTAACCTCTTTCGGCCAGAATGTTTAAAGGTTGTTGGTATTTGTTGATTTCTTAGTGAGCAAGTCATAAAGAAACCACCGCCGCAAGCAATTATGAAATATTTCACGTCTTAACGCTTAATGGCTTATTTTTCGGGCTATTACTAACTTTTAACTTGGGAGGCACTGGGCGCATTTCATTTCTTTTAGTGCAGCCAGAGTTAGTCGGAGCTTAATTTGCATAGAAATATCATTTCCAGAAAATTTATGGGTTGTGTGGTGGTGAGGAGTTCTAGTACAGCAGCAGCATCGATCTCCGTCTCCACCGCAAGCACCAGCGTCACAGGTGGTGGCAGTTTTGTTTGCGCTCCAATTATTTGAGAAGCTTAGAAAGTTAACACATAAATATTGGTATCAGCAGCCATTATGTTTCCAATCCAGCCAATACAACTTTGCAAGGCGTTGTCGGCTACCAAAGGTATTTATGGCTCAATATAGCCGCTTGTTGGCCAAACAAGCAGCTACTAAAAGCTACTTTATTTGACCAAAGCAAATTCCATATTTATGGCCACGTTTTAAAAAGATAAACACTCGATAATCTCCGGCAAATAGAGAGCAAAGACGGACGGACGGGCGGACAGATGTCGTGTTTACCATATCAGATTTTATTTTGTTGGTCATATTTTTAAGCTTTTAATCAGAAGATGCTTTAAAATATAGAGACTTTACATTTTGTGTTTTGTTTCATAAACATTATGGTTTCCACCAGAAACCTGCACACTGAAAAGAAAACAAACCGCTCGATATTGGATGGAATGAAATGATGGAAACAAAAACTTGCCCTCTACTTTGTTTCATACCAATTGAGGGGGGGGGGGGGGGTCTTATTATGAAAATCGATCACGAACCGTGCGTGCGTGCCAGCGTGTGTTTTGAAAAGTTTACCCACTCCCAAAGGCCAGTCGGTGTCCATGATGTGCTTGTCGCACTTTTCGAACCAGGTGGCTCGCCTCGTACCTGACATGCTTAAGTCTTCATTTGATGTGTTTCGTTCTTAGGTGTCCTTTGGTATTCTTGTCCTTGTTGTCCCTTGTATCTTTTTACAAAATATTAAAAAGTTTTCTATGTAAAATACTTCACGTACTACAACAGGCGAACCTTTTGTCATAATCCAGGCAAAAACGAGTAAAAATGTCGTTAAATTCGGCCAGGGTGAACCTTATACACCCTCTAGCGTCCCTAAGTTACTAAAGCTCATGTTTGGGCCCATGTGTCCGTTCCTAATATCAGCCAAAACTTCAAAATTACTTCTTATTAAGATTGGTAGCAAAATTTGCTTTAATTTGAATACCAATATGTCTATACTGGCTATTAATTGCCTGTTTCGGCCACGCAGGACGTTTTCTGAGTCACATGAGCCAAGAAGTGTGGCAACTATGTCCTTTTTAAGGTTTTTAGTGCGTCCCAACTAACAGTGATTATTTTAACCATTGTCCGTCCACAAAAAATTATTAGTTGCAAAGCAAATACCATAAAAAGTATATTTTTTACCGATGTACTTTTAGTCACTTTAAACAAATCTTTTGCAATCCCATAAATGCCATTACCATTAGCCATCACAATTTCCGCAACCTACACAGAGAGAACAGATTCGTTGCCACAACCGATTTTTTTTTGCCAACGGAAGGACTGAAGTTGCATCAACTATAAAGTTTCCAGCAGTAAAACCGAATGTTGGTTGGTGCACTGTAGTTATCAGAAACTGAAAGTATCGCTGTAGTTTCCTTAAGAGAAAATGAGCAAATATAAGTATTTTTACAGATAAAATTTAATTTTTTGGAAAAAAGAGTTTATGATTTTGAGTTAACACCAGGTTTTTAACATAAGTTAATATAAATCGTTTCTATTCGCCCTATAAAATATTAGGCAAGGAAAAAGAAAATCTGGATTTTCTTTATTAAATTCGATAAAAGAAAATTTCTTTGCGAAAAACCAAAGGAAACTTGATTTTATCATATGTGACAGCGCATAGAGAAAGGGACCTAAGGCTAAACAAATCAATTTCCACTTTTTTTGATGTGGACAACATCTGAGCATCGATTGAGACCGATCCCATGCCCCAAAAGTGTTCCCTCCCAGAGATATGCGCGTTTTATGAAAGTGATGGTACACCAAAGATACACGTATTTAAATCTTTAAAATGGCTCTCCTGAACAAAACTGGTTTTTACCCTTAGGTCCCTTTCTTTTTTGCGCGTCACATCTATTAGCTCAGTTAACTTAAACTTGTAGCTTTATCTTGGAGTACTTCAATAATATTTACATGCACCTCTAGCATTCCATCAGTACAACCCAATGTTAGTTGGTGCTCTGTAATATTTAGTTATTGGAACTAAAGTATCGGTTCAACGCAACAAGTATCCGAACCTACAGAAGAGAATTTTTGGATCCAAAAATCCACATATTTGTTCAAGAGGATCAAGAGGAAAAATTGGAAAAGATGATGGATGATTTTCCTGGAAACAAAATTGGTTAATACTAGTTTGTACTAATCAAAATTATTAGTATTAGTTATCATTACTAACAATTGGTTATTACAACAAAATATTTGAATATTATTGGTTAATTGTCATTTTCGCGTTTCATTGGTATAACCAATTAATAAATTGTGAGTGCAGTACAAGTCATATTTATTATTTTGTTGTATTTTGAACCGAATATCCATTACGATTATAAACATTCGGACATTGCAACGGAAATTCTTCTTTTGCAACCGAATCACAGTAGTTTCAACCGAATTCCAAGTAACTTTTACTCTGTGTGTAGGTTAATTCGTTGACCGCTATCGTGCTTTCAACAGCCACACTAACGGACGGACATGGCTATATCGTCTCAGAATTATACTATGATCAAGAATATACTACGAAGAATAATATAGGGTGTTCAATCTAGAGGTATTTTTTCAAAAAATTCTAATCAAGTGTGCAATCTTTATTGTTCATTCAAAATTACATTTTTTGTCATTTATTTTATTGAATACAATTTCCTTAAAATGATGGCCGCAACTACGCTTCAGAGTATTCATTCTAAGGGTTCAATTTTGGATGACTCGTTCAAGCATTTCGACTGGTATGGCTTTAATGACACGCGTAATGTTGGCTTCCAAAACCTGACTCACAGCTGGTTTGTCAGCATAGACTTTGGACTTAATGTAGCCCCCCAAAGAAAAAAGTCTAAAGCGTAAAATTAGTTGCTCTTTAAAATGACCTCTCAATAGATCCATTGTTTGAGCAACACTATGGCATGTGGGACCGTCCTGTTGAAACCAAATGTCATCATGATGATGTGATTCAATTTCAGGGAGCAAAAAGACCGATTTCATGGGTCGATAGAAAGCACCATTCAATGTTACGTTACGGCCATCACGATTTTTGAAAAAATATGGAACGATGATTCCACAATTCCATAAACCGCACCAAGCTGTGGTTTTCGCGGTGCAAGTCTTTCCATTATGAATAGGCGAACAATACTGAAAAGAAAGGAAAATATAAGTTAACACAACTCACTGTGAAAAACCCCTATTGAAAAAATACCTCTGGATTGATCACCCGTTATGTAATTTAATGGGTCCCATATCAATATGTCGTGGTGTTGCAAACTGAATGACAAACTAAATATACCATCCACCCTTTGGGGGAGGGTATAAATATAAAAATCGCTACTCTGGCTCAATCACCGATTGGTTAAAGTTTGCCAAATGTTGTGGCGTTTTAGTTTTACCTTTCTTGTTTATACTGGGTGGCCCAAATAAGACAGGCGTGTTTAATACATTCAAACTTCTTTCGTTTATAATTTTTAACCCTCCTGCAGGCAATATTTTTTGTATGGATGTATATGAACTCGTCAAAAATGTTGTATTGTACGCAGTTCTTTTAACAACTATGCGCATCAGCCATCGTTATTTCGAATACGTACCCACTCCCGAAACCATTGCCTCTTTTTGCGCTATTTCAGCCATCATTATTCCGACTACGTACCCACTCCCGAAACCATTGCCTCTTTTTCCGCTTTTTGGCCTTTTCCTTTCTTCCAAGACTATGAAAGATGCTGCTCCACAGCAAAAATCAGTAAATTTTTTTCTTCCTGCATTATTGGTTTCAAAAGGTTGACAGACAAATAAATTTCTATTTTTGACAGTTTGATCAAATATTGTTTTTAGTCAAATATTTATTCAAATGTGAACACAAGTCAAACATGTTTTCCCAAACTTCTATATGACATTACTTGGCATCTGTTGGAATAAACAAAAACTGTCAAATAACTGTCGGTATTGTGAACACAAAATCAACCCTGTGTTATTTTGACAGAATTTTGAGGAAATATGTGACCGTACCTTTACTCTTCTTCCAATCCCAACAAAATTGTAGTCGTCATTAAAATGTCAGAACAGCACCCAGTAACAAGAGGATAACGAACTTTGTCCCACGTTTTGAGAAACAGGAATCAGTGTCAGAATCCTAGGGTATTACATCAGCGTCGATTAGACTACTCCACATGTACTGTTTGGAGCAGTGTTATGGCTGAAAAAGTTATCGATCCATTTATTTTGAAAATGAGGATGGTCAACCAGAAACCATTAACAGGGCTTTGTATATGACTATGATTGAATATTTTTGCGTCCGCAAGTTGAGAATAATCCTAAAGTATGGTTCCAGCAATATGGAGCCACTGCGCCTACAACAGGCGCCACAGTGGAACTTCTTCGTAATCTTTTTGGTAAAGCCTTCATTCTTATTTGGGCCACCCCGTACATACTTATATTATAAATGTGGTATAGATTAGAACTTTAGTAGTCCTTATTTAAAAATATGTTCCCAGCTTTCTCTGTTGTCCACTTGACGTGATGCCTTAAAATAACGCTGGGCAACTAAATTTGAAAAAAAAATCTGCTGAAAACGGTTTGAGAGTCCATTTTAGTTAATTTGGAGCTTACGAATCTGTCCACCAATTTGCCAGATTTCTTACAAAATCTTGAATTACTCAGTCAATTTTAAAAGGACTGTAAAAGATATAAGATTGTTCAGCGTGGATTTTATTTAATACGCTATAATCAAGTTATTATGAAAGTAAAACACTGGTATAGAACCCAAAAAATTTAGGCAGCTTAAAATTTGTTGTAACGAAAACTCGAAATTTCTGTAGAACTTTGTCTAGTATATCTTCAACAATTTTTATCCGAAATGAAAGCGCTGCGTATCGTTGAAAAGGATAATAAACACCGCGCTCGATTCACCAATAAGGCAGTTAGGGGTCCTTTTATTAAAACAAAAAAAAACGAAAATAACGGTTTATGTGAATATCTACTAAACTGGAGAGAATCTGCAAACCGTAGTTCAAATTCGTGATCACTCGCAGAGAAAAAATATGGTTACTATATGGTCACGGGAGCAATAGCATGTTTCCCGCAATAAAAGTATGGTCGTCGCAACCATAATATTGTTTTTTTTTTTAATTTCATTTTGACAATAGTATGATTGCGGCAATATTGTTGAAATGTAACAATAGTATTATTGCCAAGTTCATATATTAAAATATGGTTGTAGCAACAATATAAAAATGGTTGGTGAGGAAAAAGTGTTGTTTTTTTGGGTTTTATGTTAATAATAATATGTTTACGGCAATCATAACGACAAAATCGTTTTTTTTATTTTGACAATGTTATTGTTACGAATCTTACGCAATAATAGTACTTTTTATGAGAATAAAATTAATTTTTATTCAAACAAACTACTTTGGGTTAGTACGAGTATAACTGAAATACTTTAAATAAATAATTATTTTTTTGTTTAAAGTTTAATGTATGTTTAAAAGAATTATTTACTTAATATCTCTGTTTTTGAATAAAAACTTGACCCAAGCCTTACAAAAAAATTGGGGATCATAGTAATAATACTATGGTTGGGAAGATCATACTTTGGATGAATGCTAAACATACTATGGTTGCAAGGATCATATTATGGAAGTGGGGATCCTTGTAAGGTTGTATTTGAGTCATATTATCATTGTGATGATCATAATATTGTTGTGCCACAACCATATTGCCAACAATATAATACTAATAATCTTTGAATATTGTTACCCCAACCATATTTTTTTTCTTCGTGCAGTAGCCCCAAATCAACTTAAGTAGACTATTAAAATTTTTGCCGCATATTTTGTATTGACCAGTGTAACTTAAAGTAATTGTAGTCTTGTAATGTTAATTGATATTCTTCAAGTGCGTTGAGAGCTCCAGTTGGATTCTTATATTTCCATTGTTGGTCATCATAATAGTAATGGAATAATTTTATTTGATGGCTTATTGTGATAAACTGTTTGGGCTTATAAATGGGCGAAAAAATGTTTCCTTTTGAGAACCTAAATGTACCTCTGAAAAAGGTATTGCTTAACATATCTCTATTATTGGCGGACAAACCATAGGTTTTTTATATCGCTAGAGGAGGCGCACTCCGCCGATGTATTTTGGATGCGGGGTCTAGTGGCCCACAACACGGCTAAACACCGAATATTGTTTACCCAGAATTTCTTACGTGAAGGCAACTTACTCGGTTTTAATAGTAGTAAGTAGATAGATTAGTCCCCTTAACATCCCATCAATGAACCATGGGTTATATATAATATATAAATAATATATAAATAATATATATAAATAAATATAATTTGTATACTCACTGCACACTCCGAACGACTTATGCATTGTACGGAGCAGCTTTCCCAATGCAAAGAGAACTAACCGACTTCAACTCCTTAAGTCACTAGAATTTACAAGGTGGGAATCTCGTAACTAAAATACCTTCCTCGCACTGAACCATGACCAAATCGCTTAGGTCATGGTTGCAAAGATTTTTACCCACATGTTTCGTAATCTATTATACAGACTATACCTAATGCCCAGATTAGCCGATAAACCATGACATTATGTCTTCCATGCTTATAGGTTCTTGCTGTGTCACGGAAACAATGCTATTAATTTATTTTATGTGAGATTGAGCTAAATTTATTTCAAATTAGGTAAGTCTCGCTTTTCATAAAATTGTATGTCTTTAGCTCTAAAAGACATATATTACATCCAATCTTGAATCAATTTGGCTGAAGTCAGTGTCTTATGCCGCTGTTAAAATTGGATAAAATCGGTAAAGATAAAGATATAGCTCCCACAAAACCGATTTTACAAAAAAACAATGGAATTTTTCCCCAAATTTCATTTGACTTTCGTTTTAATATCTGGGTAAATTTATAGCTCGTCCAAGCTGGTCCAAAAATCTATTTTTAGTTGGCTTTTCGGAACGCCCAGAAGTGCGGGGTATGCCCGACGGCCATGCCCGACGTTCAGCTTCTTTGCTAGTTTTAGTTGAATACTGGTTTGGTTGTCGTTGTATTCGGCGAACGGTTTTAACACTTTCGGAGGGCGAACGATATTTTTTAACTCACTGACGGGTAAGAGTCCTGTTGCTACGAGTTACATATTTCATTCATCGTTTTGTTGTTTGTGATGTGTTTTTTGCCAAGCTTGTCTGAATTTTATTTCCACACCATCTTAGAACTTTGTTCAGAGGTTTGTATATCTATAGACCCAATAAAAATTGTACTTTTCTGTTTATCGATCTGTTGTTGACTAGGTTGCAAATATGAAATGATCTTGATAAAACTTCCCAGAATATTTTCGGGAAATGTATGTTAGTATCGGATTTGGGAGAAATCGCTGCAAGTTCCGATATAGATTGGGGGATACCTCCCGATTTGGGTCTAACTGACGTAACAGCTGCAAATATTATCTGATTTCGGTGCAATTTGATTTGTGACCAGATCGGTCTAAGTCTTGATAAAGCCTTCAAACAAAACTTCCTCCTGATTTGATGTCTGGATGACCTAACAGCTGCAACATGATGTCCTTAGCGTGTGGTAAGGATCAAGCCGGACTTACGACTTTTCTTAACTGTTTCGTATGTTATAAGATTTTTGATCTATTGTCAAAACAGGATTTTCCACGTGATACAAAGTTCTTTTATAAAAAATCGTTTATTTTACTACAATAATTTCGTCGGCCCATTTATTAAAATAAGAATTACACTTTTATTTTGAGAACACAAAACATTTAATAATTTATCACCTTATAATTTAAATCAACTCCAAAGATTTTTCTTTCGATTTTCTACTTTAATGTTATTTGACTGCACACAGAGAATAAAGAATAATTGATACCACAGCCGAATTTGTTGCCAACCGAATGTTGGTGGTTGCACGTACCATTAATGTATTACATAGCAACAACCGAATGATTCAGTAGCGGGGCTGGCAGTATCGGGTTTAGAGACAAAGTATCGGTAACCCCAACTAATTAGGATGAATATAGGAACTGAACTTGTAGATGTATTGGTTGTTGTTATAGATTATTGGCTATAAGCACTCTTTGAATTAGGTTGTTTTTAACTAAAGCATTTGTTTACTGGACCAGCTGATGGTTTCATTTTTCGTATTCGGTTATGGCTCTATGAACTAAAGTCCCAAGAAATAAGGACCCAAACTGAAAATGAAATAAAGCCCCAAAAATTTGTATAGAAAGCAACAACAACGATTTTCAGGGTGTTGTTTCATATTTTTTAGGGCTTTATTTCATTTTGGTAATTTGGGCATTATTTCATAATAAAATAAAGTCCTAGATTCTAAAATGAAATAAAGCCATAAATATTATTTTTGAGGTGTTATTTCGTTTTCGAGAGTTTGCAAAACACAAGCTGAATAACAGGGATGCATCGCGAATTTTTAATCTCTACCCCTCTTACTCTTCGAAAAATTTTAGTGCAAATGTTTTTTATACACCATCAATCTACATTTACCTGAAATTGAAATTCGAACTGTCGTTCTGCACCATGTATTTACACACGTCTTTCTTTAAGTGTAAATTGGTGGTGTTTAAAAAAAAGGCTTTAAACTTCGACAAAATTAAAGCTTTTTTTCAAACACCACCAATTTACACTTTCTTAAAATTGAAATTCCAATTATATTTAGTTTAATGAAAATTGATTCATTAAACAAATTATTTTTGTAAGTTTCATTATTGCCAAGCTATAAGGCGAAATATGTGTAGCCGAAAATTATTGCTTAACTATATCAAAGCTTCGAAGGTAGCATCTGTGGCTTATCATAAAATAACGGCACTTCCGTTGTTGCCGTCAGGTTCAATTAGGATCGAAAATTTTAGTAATGGATAGCGAGGAAGTATTTTTACCATTTTTGAAATATTTTGAAAAACAGTAGTTACAAAAGGTAATTATATTTGTTAAAGTTGCTGTACCGTATACTTATTTTACTTTGTTTTAGATTGGATTAAAAATATATCGGTTTTCTTTTCAAAACATGGGGCCTTAGTTCATTATAAAAAAAATTAAATGGGGTGTTGTTTCATTTTAGGTTTGGGGTCTCTTTTCATCTTTTTATGGTTTTATTTCATTGTAGGAATTGGGGCTTAGTTTCATAGCGAAATAAGGCCCCATTTTTGGGACTTTATTTAATTTTCGGTTTGGGGCCTTATTTCTTGGGGCTTTATTTCATAGAGCCTTCGGTAACCTGACCCGAATACAGAATGGGCGATTTAACATTTAAATTTGAATCGGCTGAAAATAAAAAGTACTAATAATTTTCAAATATCTAGTATTAATGGAAATTTTAAGCTTTGTCATTTAATAATGGAACACCATCCGATGAGTTTTCGCTTCGGCCAATGGGCTGAAGATTGTTTGGCTCGAGATAAAGAATTTTACTGAGAAGTCGTGTTTTCAGATGAAACTCATTTTCAGCTTAGCGACTATACCAAACTGCCGCATTCACAAATACCACAAACGAATTCTGGCTACATGTGATAACAAATATAGGTTTTCAGATCTGCCATATTTTGAAGCTTATTTAAAACAAATGAGTGGATCATTTTGAACATAACTTATACCTTAAATTTTATTAAAATATATATTTATTTTTAAAGAATTATGAAAAGGGCCAGTTTATTTTGAAATTATTCTGATTTAATTTTAGACAATCCAATATTTAGAACATATTAATTTAAAAACGACAAATTTTTGAAAACATTTATATAATTTCGTTAAAAAGGGACTGATAATATTTTTATACTTTTTCCAAGAAAGGGACATTCCAATGTTAATGATAAGATAAAAAGATATACAAAAATAAACTTTATACGGTTTCACTTAAGACATCTCCTCACAAAAACTTACTTATTTTTTTATTAGCGTTGGAAAATAAAAAAAATTCTTGCGCTAAGTCAAACTAAGTAATCATCAATACCATGGAATACTGTTGATTGCAAAAGATTGTATGTTTATCCAACCGAATATTTGTAGTTCGGTCTGATTTCCAACCGATTATTTCTCTGTGTGTGCTTAAAGCTCCTAACTATTCTGAAATTTAAGCTATGCTTATTCCAATTATATGTATACCGAACATATGAAACATTATAACAATTCGTCCATTATATGCAAAATCATGCCCAAAGACAAAATTGTAAACAACGGAATCTTAACCGTCGCTGTACTGCTTTTGTTTTGACCATAACTGCAAATAGTTAAAATATAGAATTTGGAATTATTCCATTTGGCGTGTGATGGACTAATTCTTTAGTTTCAAAGGTGTGTCCTATTGATTATGGGTTGTCTGTAATTGATGATTCGTCTGTAAAGTGTTTGGCTATGGTCTTTACACTCAAATACATTCCTACTCGCACAGTGGGTAAAAACCATTGTCGTACATAAATAAATTTTGTTTATAATTGAACAACTATTTCTTGTATATACATCTATACTAATTGTGGACAATTTCTATTTTTGACCATTCGGTTTTAGTGTCTAATCGAATCCTACAACTGCATGGTTCAGGACTGTTGCCTTTCCCTACTGTAAATGTATATGTTTTTACATTTACATCACACTCCCAGCAATACTTAAACATCCTTATTCACCCTGACATTATTTGTATTTACTTTTGTGGAAAGGAGGAGGAGGAATAATTATAATTGTGAGCTTTCTAATAGCATTGGCATGACAGTTACAGGACACTTTTGAAGCACTGCAGCACGGCACGTTTCCCACAAACAAAGAACAGTCAATGGACTGAAGTTGTTTGCTTCGTACTAGCCTAAGAATCACTTGAAACATTCAACAAACAATAAATGGTACTTCTAGTTTGGTTGAACGTATTTTTATTTTAATGCCAAATGAAGGGTTTCGAAATTGTATTGATTCAAATTGTTGTCTTTTGTTTTATTGTTATAAGGACTCATCCATGCTGATATTCTTTTGCAAATGGACGTTGTTGGAGAGGGACATTCATTTATGTCATAACCAAATGGACATGGAAGTTGATTAAAAACAATTATGTGTAGATTTCCATTCAATAGAGAAAATATAAAATGCTCGTAAATGAACGGGTAAAAATTTAAAGTGGGAGTGTGAACCACATTTTGTTTTGTTTGTAACACTTAAATAAGGCAATGCATGAAATCATACGCTCGGCGAAATCAATAGTTTCTAGAGTGCTAAAAACTCTAATTTTGACAATTGTCCTTAGGATTAAATGGCACACTTTCTCCCTGCAAAAATCGTCCAAAAATTTGGCATACATATACAACTAATACAGGGTGGGTTTACCATGGGGCTTAAAAACTCAATAACTTTTTCGTTTATATATCTTTTTTCAGATTATATAAATAACGCTTAAGGAATTGTTAATGAAGAGATTCACAACTAAAAACAAACCAAGGTAATAGAATTTTCTTATTTAAATCAGCGATCAATTATTTTAACTCATGAGGGATAAGGCTCAGTTTCATTTGAATGGCTTTGTTAATAAGCAGAACTGTAGGTTCTGGGGTTCTGAAAATATAAAATCCATTCATCAACGCCAATTGAACCCCATTAGGTGTACAGTGTGGTGAGGGATCACATCTGCAAACACCATTGGCCCTTTTTTCTTCGAGAATGAAGATGGAAGTGCTGTAACCGATAATGGAGAGCGGTATGGGTTTATTAATTGAGGTATACTGAAATTTTTTGACGTTCTGTTGTTGAAAACAGACCTGAGATGTAGTTTCAGCAGGACAAAATCACTGCCAACACTTCACGAGACACAATGACAATTTTAAGTAAAATTTTTGGAGAGCGAATAATTTCAAGAAATTCGGAAATTATTTGCCCAGCGATATCGCCAGATTTGTCAGCACCCGACTATTTTCTTTGGGGTTGTTTTAGGGAGCGAGTATATGTGAACAATCACGAGACAATCCTTCAACTCAAGGCCAACATTGTTGCATAAATTCGAACGCAACAGCCACAAATTTTGAAAGATGTTATGGAAAATGCTCTAAAAGGAGCCCATCATTGCGAAACGGAAAATGGGGGCATTTAAGTGACATTATTTGTCATAGTTAGGGTAAAAGAATGTTCATTTTGTATATAATATAATCTAAGAAAAAAATAAGAATAAAATAATAAACGAAAAAGTTATTAAAGTTTTTGATCCCATGGTAACTTTTGGCCCACCCTGCATTAATTTCCAAATTATCACATCTCTATTGATCTCCACATACTAATCTCTTTAATTTACTAAATTTCTAAGGCTGGTTCCACAACATCTTGTTGGTCTGGGCCTGCTCAATAAATGATTTATAAGCACTTAAGTCTTGGGCGTTTTTCATCAACTTTCTAATTCCAAGGATTTTCGCATCATCCTCTACTTGTTCTCCTTACCGGAGTCTCATTACTCCTTGTCTGCGCTTTCGAAGATAATTATTGTCTATAGACTTTCTGTCTAGGGCGGTTGTTTCCATTCGACCAACATGTTCAAGCCAGCGCACATTCAGGTCGGGATTCAGGTCTCGGTTCGTCCGACGCTTATACTCCCCGCCAACGTAGCTGGGGCCAATGATTTTACGGAGGATTTTTCTCTCAAAACCTCTTTATATTCGTACACTTTCATCCGCTTTTGAAAGCACTTACGTCCAGTGTACTCGTAAAGATGTGATCGATAGTTGACTTATTCGGCCTGAAAACGCACTGAAATAGGTGGATCAGGTCGGCGAGTTTGGGCTTTAATCTGTTACTCAGTATAGTTGATACTATTTTATACGCGATCGATAGGAGACTTATTCCGCAGTGTATGGCGCAAAATGTTTTGCCTACTTTTTTGTAAATTGGGAATTGTACGCTGAGGTTGAGGCATGCGTTTGGAATTTCAGAAAGTGCAAACTAGCTGATGCATTCACCCTATCCCTTCGTGCCCCCTAACTTGTACCGCTCAGCCGGAATTCCGTCAACTCCAGCGGCTTTGTTGTTCTTGAGCTGGGTTATTGCTGTTTTAACCCTTTCAACTCAAGCATCTTTGATTGGTAGCATGTGGCTGCCATCGGCAAGATCTTCAGCAGTAATAGGTGGGAAAAATGCTCTTTCCAAATCCTTAGAACACTCGACGTATCAGTTACCAGATTCCCATTACCATCTCTGCACGAAGCTATGTCAGTTGCCAATTCTCTCGTCCGGTGTTTGACTGGTTAATAAAACTACCTGAAGTATTTTCTGTTGTCGTACAACTTGGTCTCCTCACATGGGCGTCTTTCCTTTGTCTCTACTTTCTTCCCTTCACAACTCCCGATATCTTTCCAACACTGCTCGCGCTGCAAAAGGTACACAGTACACTCCTCATCGTACCATTTCTACCATTATATACCAATACCAATTTCTTCTTTGGCAGATTTTCTTTTGGAGTCTAGTATGTGTTCGCGTCTAGTATGCCACCAAGCGCTGATGTTATCGGGAGGTGAAGGGATTTTTTTAAGGAGCTGTTCAGATAGCTTCGTAGAGAAAGCTTAGGTTGTCTGCTGTGAGTGCAGCTTTTTAACGTCTAGCTTTCCCTTGTTGTTGGTGCTACGTAAAACTTTTGCAGCACTTTACCTAGGTTGTACCTTTGCAGCTGCAAGGTTGTGGTCCGATCGATATATACATTTCGGAACGGTCGTACGTCCAACACACAGGCTGCATGCCGAGTGTCAATCACAACGTGATCGATTTGGTTGCTCGTGTTTCCATCAGGTGACAGGCACGTCTTGTGGATATCGCGATGTTTGAATCTGGTGCTACTTATTGCCATGTTTTTTGCAGCGGCAAGGTCGATCAGCCTAATTCCATTGCCGGAAGTGTTACCATTGAGGCTGAACTTTCCAACGGTCGGGCCAAAGATACCTTACCTGTCAACTTTGGCATTAAAATCCCCAGGCCAGCGCTCAAGGCGCTCATAAAAAGTACGTTTCGTCTCCACGTACTTTTATTCCGTTTGTGCATGTGTTCAAATTATTCTAATACAGGGTGGCTCATGAATATTGCTACATTAAGAAACTCAAACAACTTTTTTTTAGTGTACGGAATTAATTTTTAATTATGTTAAAGCTCATTCAATTTTATTAAATATAGCTTAATTAGTTTTAAAAATAATTGAATTTAAATGTCCACCTGCTCGTGGATGCATGTGCGGCATCTTACCAAAAAGTTGTTCATTACTACTTGGAGAGTTGAGACAGGAATAGCAACAATTGTTTCTCGAATGGATTGCTTTAGTTCATTCAAATTAGTTGGCTTTGCTTTGTAGAATTCCTGTTTGCAATAAACCCACATGAAAAAGACAGGTGCAGAACGTTATGCGACCTGGGGGGGCCAACGCAATGTGGAGTTTCTGTATATCAGCTTATTGGGAAATTTTGCCAAAATTCTATCATAACAGGCCGGGCTTTGTGAGGAATTGCATTATCTTGCTGAATAAAAAATTCTCATTCGGCGTAATTCTGGAAAACCCCTTTCAACATGCTCAAGAAACGGTCCTTACTAACCGTAACGTTTTCTTTGAAGAAGTAGGGCCTGACAATGAAGCGTGATCAAACTGCAAACCACACTGTGACACGAAGTGATGCAATTCCATCTCATGGAGTATCTGTGGGATGGAAGCACTCCATTTGTTTGTTTTTGTTGCCGTTTAAATTGAAATGGCCCTCGTCAAACATGATAAGACAGTTCAACATGTTTCCGTACATTCCACCATATGAAGCATCTTTTGGCAAAATTCAAGCGAATCGGGAAGTCTGCTGCATTCAGTTTGTTGTCCATTTGAATTTTATATGGGAATAAGTCCAAATCTTTGTGCATAATTGTATGCAATGACTGTCTGCTTATACCCATTTGAGAAAAAAGCTTCTTTTCGTAACTCTGGAATTGTTTTGTATGGCAGCAGCGATTGTTTCCTCCGTCCGAACTAAAGGGCTTCGATGGTATATTTCTGTTAACTGTCCCATGCTCGGCAAAATTGTAAACAAATCTCATTATGGTTCATGATAGCGGCGGACAATCCAAGTTCTTGTTTCAGTTTCCCAGTCATCCATTTTTGTTAAATGTAAAAATTCATTTTTTGTTGGTAGCGGCTTTCTTCAGCCATCCTGTATAAAACAATTTAGCTTTATGCTGATTGTAGCCAGCCATTCGTATGAGTATGCTGGGGTGCAACCGACGTATTCGCATATATAAAACAAAACCGCATCCGAATTAGTACTCATTATCATGACAGCTCTTCTGTATGTTGTAATTTTTCATCCAACTTCAACCTTTTTAGTCTGAGGTCAGGTCGCCTCTCACACGTTAGGCGTTGCTAGACGGATGTCAAAGCACCGTTGTCCAGGAGTTACCACGAGGTCTGTAAGACGACTTGTAGTATAGTCAATAAGGAACACAATGGGTTCAACAAGTTGAACCGATTAGGTATACCACCTACAACTCCCAAAGCGTGTTTAACTAAGGGTGGCCCAACAAAAATGCACGATGTTAATTGTACATAAAACAAAAACTTTTTAGATAGATATTAGATTTTATGATAGAAGGATCTATGGAACTATGCGTGAATCAAAATATCGGCCAAATGTTTGCCACGGCTTCAGTGGAATACTTCAATGCGATGGTCCATATTTTCAATGACTCTGAGGTATAATGGAGGTTCAATATCGTTAATGTTCCGAATTATCTCAGCCTTTAGCTCTTAAATTGTTCTTGACTTATAGACGTACACTTTTTCTTTTAAATATTTCCAAGAAAAGAAGTCCAACGATGCCAAATCACATGACTGTGGCGGCCAACTAACAGCGCCACAACGTCAAATAACACGGCCGTTGAATATCTCGCGCAAGAGTCATTGTTTCGTTGGCTATGTGGCATCATCCAGTTGGAACCACATAACGTCCATTTCCTCAATTTCTGGCCACAACAACTCCATTATCATCTCGCGATAGCTAACACCATTTGGGATACCAGCTTGGCCGACCTCATTTTCGAAGAAGTAGGGATCAATGACTCCGCCAACTCATAAACCGCATCAAACTGCCCCTCTTGGTGGATGCATCGGATTTTAAACAAAAGCTAGTGGATTCTTAGTTGCCCAAATGCGGATTATTTACGAATCGACTGAGGTGAAAGTGCTGCGATTATGCTGACCAAAAATATCACAAAGTGCACAAATTTTCTTTGGATTTGAACGCCAATTTCAGAAAAAAACTTTAACAATCTTAACGCGCTGTTCAATTGTGTACCCGTCCATGGTTAAATTGGTCTAACACTGAAACTAAGAAATGTCAAATTGAAAACTTGACGTGGTGCGACTCACAATTACCATCGTACATTGTGGGGTGGACCACCCTTTAGTTTTGTTTTTGTGGGAGAAACAACATTTGCAACATCTTGCGCATTGTCAGCATTTTTGTTGTGGTTTGTATTGCCTTCGTGCATTCCTTTCTATCGAACAATGAAATAAAGTTTTCCCTGCATTTTCTGCACGCCTCGCTGAGTAAATGTGATTCAAAAGTTTTAATTTAAATTGAAATAAATACATTTTACTGAAGCGTAACACCACCAACTGAATTGACGTGAAACGCTTCGCTTCCACTTGGATGGATGGATAGGATAACAGTTCAGGAACTAGCTGAGGCACAGTGCGATGCAAGCGAAAGTATTTGTCTTAAGATTAGTAATGGACAAAATCGTATGTGATGCGCAGTCTGTCCTTACCTCAAATGTCCTTCAAGATGTATACGAGTATGCTGGCAAAGTTTGCGATGAATGTTATTTTCGCCCTTATTATATGAGAGGCCATGCTGGCAGACCTAAAAAAAATTGCGATCTAAAAAGCATACATTTGTGATTTTGATTTATTATGCTCTGTTGCTGTACAATCTGATCAACAGCTGTACAGTCTGACTGACAACCGTAGCCAACAGATTTCACCAATTTTTTACATTGGTTCTGAAAAAAAAAACAACAAAAAGGTCTCGAACTAGAATAAAAACTGTTCAAGTCGTATGAACAAAATTATTTTTTTCATGGTGTAATGGCTTTATTAGTAAGAACAAACATAACGAGGGTAATTATTTATATTTCGGGTCCGGCAATAAAAACACAATAATTTATCATTGGAAATGGTTTACTGTTTTTCAAAATATTCTCCTTTAAGATCAATACAATTTTCATGCGCACAAGCCAACTTTCGAAGCACTTTTTCCACTCCGATTGAGACACCTCCAAAACATGATTTTTAAACGCTTCAACAGCTGCTTCGGCGATGAAAAACGTTGACCACGCATTTTTTTCTTGATGCTAGGGAATAAGAAGAAGTCATTGGGTGCCAAATCAGGGCTGTACTGTGGACGGCCCATTAATTCGACATCTTTAGTGTTCAAATAGCTCATCGTTTCAGCTCTTATTATCTTTCCTCATTTCTTCGAACCCCGTTGGCAAACAGCTAGTTGTATACCGCTCAGAATTGACCTCCTACGTTCCACTAAAGGCACTGTGGCAAAATGGCTGTTATACCAAAAAAAACGTAATCATTTGCTTCGATATACTTCTTCCACGAACAACTTTTGATGGATTTGGCTCGTCTTGAAAGCCCAATACCGCCGATTGCTGTTTTATTTTGGTTTATATGCATAGATCCATGATTCGTCACCTGTAACAATGTTAAACACTGCCTCTGAGCTACCGCAGTTATAATTTCTCCAACGAGAACAAATTTTTTTTCACCACCAAATCAACATGCAATATCTTATAGATGCTTGTCATGCTAATGCCCAAGGATGCCTTAATCTGACGGTATGTCACATGTCGATCTTGCTTAATCGGTTCACGCAGAGCACCGATGGTTTCTGGCAAAGTGACCGAAGTTCGACGTCCTTCACGAAATTAATCCTGGAGCGAACGGTGCCGAGACTGAACTCTTGGTACCAGCGATTAACAGTGGTTTTTGATGGTGCTTCATCGCCAAAAGTCGAATCAAGTTGATTTAAACACTCTTGTCTCGAGAACCCAAGCCGGAAATCGTGAAAAATTGTCGCACTAAAATGTTCACGGGATAATTCCATTTTTTGACTGAGATGAATTTTTCAATTCGCGTTCAAATGACAAAACGTTCTGAGTGAAGTTATGCCAAAAAGTCAAAGTTTCTAATGGAAGTTACAGTTTTCATCTGGGAACACTAGTATTGTCAGGACCCGAAATATAAATAGAGACCCTCGTACCATTAATTATGGAATACAACTTCGTTCAAGTGGCTGCCTCAGCTGGTTTCGCAGGAGCACATTCTGTCACTCCACTATTCCTATTACTTGTTAATGCTTTCGGGATGTATCTCACTTGAATACATTCTTGATCGTTTTTGGATGTTTGGCAAAGAAGTCAAATCGTAGCTTTGAGGCGGCCAGTTGACATCGACAAGACGGGAATTTTGGTGTGCAAAATATTAATTAAGACATAGGATGTGTGGCATGGCGTGCCATTCTGCATGAACCAGAAGTTGTCCTAATCCATGTCTTCAAATTTAGTAAAAATAAAACAGAAAACATGGCTCTGTAACTTCTACCATTGACCGAAACTCTGTTCCCACCCTCATTTTCGAAGAAAATAGCCTTATGACGGCACCACTCCTTTAATGGGTGCAAAAATGGGTGCAAAGGTGACTGCCGAATAATTTGAGAGTTTTCAATTGCCCAGAATCGACTATTCTTTTTATTCACATAACCATTCAAATGAAAATGTGCCTCTCCTTTTGTCATATGTACGGCGGCGAAAATGGTCTTGTGGAAGAAGCTTTTGTGGCAACTCAATCTTAAAAAGAAACAAATGCAAATCCTTGGGCAAAGTTGTGGCCAAAGTTGTTCTTTGAAGACCAATCTCCTGAGCACGGCGTCGAATTTAGGTTGATGGATTGTTTTGAACACTTTCTTGAGCAGCAGTAATGTTTTTAGACGATCTTGCAGTACGTTGTGGTCCCTGCCTGGGCCTATCATCTACAGACCCTCTTTCTTCAAAATCATTCACTACACGATAAATAGTGCGTTTTGTTGGAACGTTGTCTCCAAAAAATTTCACGTAACTTTCTTATCGTCACAGTAATCGATGATTGATTTGATAAAATGTTTTAACGATTAAAACACGTTGGTTTATCGAATATTTTTCATTATTGACCGATGCATTGGGGAAAGTTCACTGGAGCTCCATATATTACGAAGTGTATGCAACCCTGGCCTTGTAAATTCTGCTTTCTACGTCGCTCTCAACGCCTTCATCTGAGGTAATTGTGCTCCCAAGGTAGCATATGTTTGTTTGTTAATACGAGTAGTAGAGTGTCAAGAAAAACCGGCACCATTTCGTGATTTTTAAAAACCTTGATTTTAAAAATCTGCCTGCCGGGGTTTTTGAAAAGTAAAAAAAAGCATTAACCGACATTCCGGTTTTGATCTTTTGCCATGGAATGGAAAAAAATTCCCCAATCATTTCCCCAATAGTTCTACAATTTAAAATGCAACAAAATCACTTGATGCTTTCAAGGGGTTAATTTTTATTTAAAAATAGTAAGGCAGCTTAAGAATGGCATGGTCGAATTTATTATATTCTGGCTAAGGGTTTGTCACCCGAATATAGTCGAACTACGAAGATCATTCTATTTTTGTCCATGTACAGCGTGGCCAATTACAAAATTTAAATTTGAATCGGATGGAAATAAAGTACTTAAGTTTTTATTTTTTTGGTCTTATTATGACTTGAGCAGTTTTTTTATTCTGGTTCGAGACCTTTATGTTGTTGTTTTTTTTCAGAATCAACGTAAAAAGAAGAAATTTGTGAAATGTATTTGCAATGGTTGCCAGGCAGACTGTACAGCTGTTTCTAAACCCGCCAAGGTTCTTCTTCAGCAGTCTTTGGCAACGATTACTTCGGCCACAAATCAAATGACTTATACGGGAGACTCATTTTTATTAATGAGAATTACCCTTGCGTATAGTCTTCGAACTGTGCGTAGAGCAATCTTCAACGCGCAATATCATTTCCACCAATTCCGTTTCGCATGGGTCTTCGTTGAAAACCACAAATGGAAAAAGCATTTGGGTTTGGAAAAGTTGAACTTTGTCTTTTAATACTGGAACTCAATATCAGGCATATGACTAACTCAACTGGCTCGGCAGTACCTAATCCGATCCCAATCCAAACCGACCAATATTTCAGTACATTTCTGTTTCGGGTCGATTTTTTTTAATGGCAACTTCGATTCCATTTTTCAACGCTTGAATTTTCTGTGGATGCTTTGCGTAACATTTATCCTTAATGGCTCCCCACGGAAACTGTAGTGTTATCGATAGACAACACTAACTTATCGAAATAATCACATCGTCATTTAAAACTTAGAATTATAAACTTTTAAGGATATGTTTTAAAGAAAAACTAGGATTAAGAGTTCCGTTACCTTTATTTATAAGGAAATGAAATTTTGTCAATAAACACAGTCTTACTTGAAACAGCAGACTAATTGGCATTGCATTCATTTTTATTTTTTCCCGCGCTCTTTAGTGCTTTAATAATAAAAATTGCAATGGTGCTTTTGAGTGCCCGCAAAAAAAAATCAAAACTACAATTTTTGACAGTGGCAATTGGTTGCATTGGCTGTGTATTGGTTGTTGAAACCAAATGTCTTATATATGGTTCTCTTGAATTTTTGGAAACAAAAATTCGTTGAGCACGGCGCGGCTACGATCACTGGCAAAGGTCGCGGCTCCTTGCTCATTTTCGAAAGAAAAATGGCCCAATGATGCCGCCAGTCCAAAATCCACAGAAAACAATGACACGTTGTGTATGCATTGGCTTCTTAATATTCGGGTGAGGGTTCTCTGAAACCTGCTTGCTGCAATTTTGCTTATTGACATAGCCAACAAGATGAAGATAGGTTTTTATTTAAAAACACGATTTTTCGGTAAAATTCTTCATCTCCTGCCAAACAATATTCAACCCAATGGGCGAAGCGGAAGCGCATCGGATGGCGTTTCATTATTAAATGACAAAGTATAACGTTTCCAATTAAACCAGAGGTTTGAAAAAGGTTATTTGTAGTTTTTTAAAAGCCTTTCAAATTTAAAATTCTAAATGGCCCACCCTATATGTTCATCTGATTTTTCTGTTCTTAGCTCTACGAGAGCGGTTCGGAAAGTTCTTAGCATATCAATGAAAGAGAATAGTTAGTTTTTCAAAAATATTTTTATTTTTCAATATAATCTCCTGAAACTTCAATACACTTAGTCCAACGCTTATCTAGCAATTCTATCCCTTGATTAAAATAGTTTTCATCAAGGTCTTCAAAATAGTGGTTTACAACTGTAATTGCATCTTTATTTGAGGTAAAACGCTTGCCAGCAAGGAATTTTTTTAGATTTGGTAACAGGTAAAAGTCACTGGGAGCTAAATCAGGAGAATAAGGTGGGTGGTCAAGCAACTCGTACTTTAATTCGTTGATTTTAGCCATTGTTAAAACACTCTTGTGCGCTGGTGCGTTGTCTTGATGAAAAACTATTTTTTGTGTTGTAAGCCAGGACGTTTTTCTCGAATTTGTACATTTAATTGATCTAAAAGTACTCTGAATTTATTGTTTTACCCTTTTGCAGATAGTCAATCAATAAAATACCTTTGAAGTCCCAAAAACCCGTTGCCATGACCTTACCAGCCGATTGAATTGTTTTTGCCTTCTTTGGGGCACTTCCTCCAGCTTCAGTCCATTGTTTGGATTGTTCTTTTGTCTCTGGAGTATAGTGGTGGATCCATGTCTCATCAACAGTTATGAAACGACGCTTAAAATCCATTTTATTTCGCTGAAAACGATCCAAACAAGCTTGAGAAATGTTCATTCTTATGCGTTTTTGGTCGACTGTTAACAAGTCCGGCAGCCATCTTGCAGAAAGCTTTTTCATCTGTAGTTCTTCATGCAAAATAAAATGGACTCGATCATTTGAGATGCCCATGATATTAGCTATTTCACGCACTTTTATTCGTCGATCATTTAATACCATATCATGCACTTTGGCTACAATTTCTGTTGTTGTTGCTGTTTTTGGACGTCCACTACGTGGTTCATCTTCAATGATTGTACGACCACGTTTAAATTCAGCAACCCAATTTTTAACTGTTGCATATGAAGGAGCACTTTCACCTCACACATTCACCATATCATTATGAATTGCTTGTCCTTTAAACCTTTGTAAAAAATCCCGGATGCGTCTTTTGTGAACAGCTGTTTCTATAGGAAGCAGTTGCCAGATCGAAACCAAATTTAACATGTGTTCATAGAAGAGATGGAAGTTGCCAAAACACTTAACTTTTTTCTGTTTATACCGCGCTTTTTGTGCTAGGCTAAGAAGTTTCCGAACCACCCTCGTAGATCCTATACTTTACATATTTTCATCCGATTTTATGTTTTAAGCTCTAGAAGCCACATATTACAACTAAATAAACTTTGGCACTGGTTTGTTTTCTTTTATAATTTGATTGTTTTTGAGTACACCACCGAGTTGTCTTACTAAGGTATGAAAAAAACCAGTAACCACACATCCATGTTTTTCACCCAATGCCTATTGCGTTAGGTGGCGGTTTTATCACGATCATCGCTATGTTTTTGGGAACAAAAGTATGTATACAAACTCCTTTAGTTACGAGCAATGTCTGCTTTCACACGTACCATTTCATGTTTGCAATTTTATATTTGGAATTGCATATTCGCTTCTCGCTGTTGTATTTTATTTTCTTCTATCCTGTTCAGATACTTTTCCTTTTCACTTTGTACATGGTGGAGACGGTACGATATTTGTAGTGAATACACATTCCAGGAGTTACTCACTTCCTACAGCATTCTCGCCATATGTCGAGATGATAATTTCACACAAATACTCACACGGAGTTTACTATCCCACAATGTGAATAGAACGCAAAACCTTTTTTATCTTGGAGAAACTTTTTGCTTAGTCGTATAAAGCGATACGTGGAGAGAGCGGGTGGGAACAATTTACGAGTTGCAAATGTGTTCTACTAATGCGAATATCTATTCACAACCTGTGTGCCGAGTAAATTATTAAACATCTCCCACTGTTTCCATAATATCCCCGCCTCAGACAGAGACTTTGGTGAAATATGGCTTTCACAGTCATGCTGAGGATAATGCCCTGCCTTGGAGCTACTGTTTGCTAATTTCTTAAAGCTGTTATACAGAGTCAGTAAGGTATTAATATGACGTATATACCTAACAATAAACTTATTTAAAATTGCAATCTTTTCTTTTTTATACCCTACACCACACTATAGTGAATTAGTGCTGCTTATTGTACAGAGAATGATTCAGAATTAATATCTGATTCCGTTCTTTAATCAATCACGCTACTGATTGAAATTATATACAGATTTTAACGAAGCTTGATATATTGCTCAGGAAGTTTTTACTGATCGGTCCATATTTTAATACATACAAAGCTTTTCCGATCTGCAGCTCTACAAGCCACATATACGAGTAACATTCAATTACGACTGAATTAGCATAAAGTGTTATTAGCGACCATCAACCATTTCTGGTGAAATTCGAACCCATCGGTTAATGTACTCGTACTTGATGATTTCATTTCTCAAAAAAGAGTAACCTTCTGCTAGAGCAACATTTTCAAAATGTTGCCTCCGCCCTGTCACAGTAACACACTTTTACAGCCAACAATCGACCATTTCTAAGTGCGACACTTAAAGAAAAACAAAACCTTGTTGCAAACTGTGTTTAAACCTTAATACGAAGCCATATCAATAATTCCGTTATTTTTCGAATAAAAAACACAGTTTTTTTGTACTTATACTTAGTCCAAAGATTTTCCAATTTTTGTATCGGTTCAAAAAAAAAATAGGATTTTTCAAGGTCCATAAAATAGTTTGATCAATTATTTCATCCTTGAAGCTGAATCTCTTTCTTCTGAGTCATTTATTTAGGCTTAGAACTAGTCACTAGGGGCTGAATCCGGAGAACATGGCGGATGAGGTACCAGTTCGTAACCCAAATCATGCAATTTAGCCATTAAGACTGCACCCGTGTATTATTTGATAAAAAAAAAAACTTTTTCTTGGCCATTTAGGGTCGTTTTTTTAAATCCTCGTTAAACCGGTCCGATAATTTGGTATAATATTCGCCGTTTATTCCTTATTTACGAGGGCGGTTCGGAAAGTTCTTAGCCTATCAATGAAAGAGAATAGTCAGTTTTTCTTCTGAAACTTCAACACACTTAGTCCAACGCTTATCTAGCAATTCTATCCCTTGATTAAAATAGTTTTCCTCAAGGTCTTCAAAATAGTGGTTTACAACTGTAATTGCATCTTCATTTGAGGTAAAACGCTTGCCAGCAAGGAATTTTTTTAGATTTGGGAACAGGTAAAAGTCACTGGGAGCTTAATCAGGAGAATAAGGTGGGTGGTCAAGCAACTCGTACTTTAATTCGTTGATTTTAGCCATAGTTAAAACACTCTTGTGCGCTGGTGCGTTGTCTTGGTGAAAAATTATTTTTTTTTGTGTTGTAAGCCAGGACGTCTTTCTCGAATTTGTACATTTAATTGATCTAAAAGGTTGCAATAGTACTCTGAATTTATTGTTTTACCCTTTTGCAGATAGTCAATCAATGAAATACCTTTGAAGTCCCAAAAAACCGTTGCCATAACCTTACCAGCCGATTGAATTGTTTTTGCCTTCTTTGGGGCACTTCCTCCGGCTTCAGTCCATTGTTTGGATTGTTCTTTTGTCTCTGGAGTATAGTGGTGGATCCATGTCTCATCACCAGTTATGAAACGACGCTTAAAATCCACTTTATTTCGCTGAAAACGATCCAAACAAGCTTGAGAAATGTTCATTCTTATGCGTTTTTTGGTCGACTGTTAACAAGTCCGGCACCCATCTTGCAGAAAGCTTTTTCATCTGCGGTTCTTCATGCAAAATTAAATGGACTCGATCATTTGAGATGCCCATGATATTAGCTATTTTACGCACTTTTATTTGTCGATCATTTAATACCATATCATGCACTTTGGCTACAATTTCTGTTGTTGTTGCTGTTTTTGGACGTCCACTACGTGGTTCATCTTCAATGCTTGTATGACCACGTTTAAATTCAGCAACCCAATTTTTTACTGTTGCATATGAAGGAGCACTTTCACCTTACACATTCACCACATCATTATGAATTTCTTGTCCCGATAAACCTTTTTTATGTAAATATTTAATTATACCACGCATTTCTAATTTTTCCATTGTAAAAAAATCGCGGATGCGTCTTTTGTGAAAACCTGTTTCTATATGAAGGAGTTGCCAGATCGAAACAAAATTAAACATGTGTTCATAGCAGAGATGGAAGTTTCCAAAACACTTAACTTTTTTCTGTTTGTACCGCGCTTTTTGTGCTAGGCTAAGAAGTTTCCGAACCGCCCGCGTACCTTCCCTTTTGAAGGTAATCGATGTGGATTATCTCGCGAACATCCCAAAAAACTGTTGCCATCACCTTATTGACCGACAAAGTCACCTTTTCCTTCTTCGGCGCCGGTTCACCCGGACAAACCCATTGCTTAGACAGCTGCTTGGTCTCCGGAGTGTTGTAATGTAGGGATGCGACATCGATGTTTTTCAAAAACATCGATTACTTTTAACATCAATGTTTTAGTGCCGATGTTTTACCGACATCGATGTTTTGTATCGATGTTTGCATATTTGAAACGTCCCGTGTCTAGACTTCATAAAAATCCCCTGAAGGCACATCAACAGGGATACGTGCCTAAAAACTCAGCGTTGATGAAGGCGGCTATAAAATATTTATCAATTATGTGCACTTCTGTCCCCTCTGAGAAAGTGTTCTAGGCTGCTGGAAGTATTGCTTCAAGCAGAAGCAATACTTCCAGCAATACACCCCACCAATACAATACACCCGCAATACACCCCAACAAACCATGACTGAAGCTGAAGCTGGGTGATGACATTTTTCCACCCTTGGGATCAGTTCAGTTTCTACCTAAGATGACCGCGCATACACTCTATCATTTTGCTTGTTTAATTTTTCCTGAACGGTATTTTTTTCGGTAGAAGAACATGCGGCTAATCCCTAGTGGCCGGAGCGTTTTGAAAATATCGCTTTTTTTCATTTCACACTTAAAAAGCGCTATTACACCGATACGGTTCTCATTATCTGACCACTCCATGATGAAATTTGAAACAATTTTAAAATCCCGTTACAGACTAACGCTATTGAGTTTAGCTTTCAAACCCCATATGACATTAACGGGGTATGTTCAGTTCTACTATTAAAATGGGTGTATTCAATGTTGTAACAGTATTTATGTCGCTACTAAGTAAACTGTGGACTGAAGTGAATGCAGAAAATGCGACATTTTCGAATGCAAGGATTTGACAAGCCAATTCAAAATGTGTTTGTAGGGTTGCACTTTTAAACAAACGAACACAAAAAATGCGGTTTCAGTGTAGGGCTGTAAACGTTGATTATCGTGAAAGCCGTGTGTTGTAAGTAAGTTACATGGCAAATGTTTAAACAAACAAACATTTTTACCTGAAGCCATCTTTACCGATGGTATCACAATACGGAGCTGATTTGATTTAAAGCATGCAATCAAACTGCAGAACGCAATTGTTGTCCGGCCTTAATGCAATTTGTCAGAAGTATATTTTGTGGACCAATAATAGACGTTCTTGAATTTAACGCAGTCGGTTCAAATCTAGATGCCGCACATATTTTTAGCCGATTTGATATCTAGAAGCCTTATAATCGGCGATCAATAAAATTTATTTGAAAAAAATACAAAATTTCAAATCAAGTGTGGAATCTTTATTATGCTTTCCAAAGGACAGTTTGCGCCATTTATTTTCGTTCGAGCATTTCGACCGGTAGGCTTTAATGACACGCGTAATGTTGGCTTCCAAAACCTGAATCGTAGCTGGTTTGGCAGCATAGACTTTGGACTTTACGTAGCCCCAAAGAAGAAAGTCTAACAGAGTGATACGAGGGTTGCTATTTATATTTCGGGTCCTGAAAATATTACTGTTCCCAGATGCAAACTGAAACCACCATTGGAAACTTTGACATTTTTAGCACAACTTCGCTCAGAACGTTTTGTCATTTGAGGGCGAATTGTTTTGTTTACAGTGTGTTGAAAAATTCGTCTCATTAAAAAAATGGAATTATACCGTGATCATTTTCATGCGATGATGTTTTACGATTTTCGGCGTGGGTAATCGAGACAAGAGTATTTAAATCAACTTGTTTCGACTTTTGGGAATGAAGCACCAACAAAAACCACTGTTAATCGCTGCTACCAAGAGTTCAGTCTCGGACGCCGTTCGCTCCAGGACGAATTTTGTGTAGGACGTCCAACTTCGGTCGCTTTGCCAGAAATCATTGATGCTGTGCGTGCACTGATTAAGCAAGACCGACATGTGACATACCGTGAGATTGAGGCATCCTTGGGCATTAGTATGACAAGCATCAATAAGATTAGTATGACAAGCATCAATACCTCACCCCCTAGTTGTGTGTGTCAGCAGTGCAGCACAGCCGAAATATAGGGTGGGCCAAAAGTTACCATGGGGTTAACAACTTTTATAATTTTTTTGTTTAATATTTTTATTTTTACTTTTTTTCAGATTATATAATACACAAAATGGAAATTTTTTACACTAAGTATGAAAAATAATATCACTTAAATGACCCCCGTTTTCAGCTTCGCACTGATGGGATCGATCGTTTTAGAGCATTTTCCATTCGAATGTCTACAGCAATGTTGGCCTTGAGCTAAAGGATTGTATCGGTCTTGTTCACATATACTCGTTCATTTAAATAGCCCCAAAGAAAATAGTCGGGTGCTGACAAATCTGACGATCGCGCTGCCCAAATAATTTCCGAATTTCTGGAAATTATTGCTCTCTAAAAATTTGACTTAAAAGTGCCATTGTTTCTCGGGCAGTGTGGGCAGTGGCTCCGTCCTGGTGAAACCACATCTCAGGTCTGTTTTCAAGAGCAGGACCTACAAAATCATAATCCGATACCGCTCTCGATTTACAGCACTTCCATCTTACACAGCACTTCCATCTTAATTCTCGACGAAGTAAGGCCCAACGACATTTGCAGATCTGATCCCACACCACACTGTACACCAAATGGGGTGCAATTGCCGTTGATGAATGGCTATTGGATTTTCAGAACCCCAGAATCTACAGTTCTGCTTATTAACAAAGCCATTTAAATGAAAATAAGCTTCATCACTCATAATAAATTTTTAATAAATTTAATTTCATTTCTGGCCAACTGTTGAAAATTAACTGCAAAATTTAGACTTTGCCGATCTGCGGGTTTTAATTCTTGCACCTTATATGGGTATAACAGTAAATCTTTTTTTAAAATGCGCCGCAGTGAAGTACGAGACATTCCTAGCTGAGCAGAACGCCTTCTGGCAGATGTTTCTAGTGTTTCGTTAGCACTTTGCTGTACTCGTTAAATATTTCCCGCAGTGCGAATTAACCGTGGTCTTCCGGTTCAAGGCAAATCTATTACGGTGCCATGTTGGTGAAGACGATCAACTAAGCAACGAATCACTGCTCTGAAGTCGAAACGTCGACGATATGCTCTTGCGTTAAAATAATTGATCGCTGATTTAAATAATAAAATTCTTTTATTCCGGGTCTTTGTTCAGTTGTGAATCTCTCTATTATGTATTCTCCAAGCGTTATTTATAAAAACTGAAAAAAATATATAAACGAAAAAGTTATTAAATTTTAAAACCCCATGGTAACCTTTGGCCCACCCTGTATGCTGGTACAGATACAGGTCTTAGAAATCAAACCGAGTCTGATATAGCAGCTATAACTGATGGATGCTCCACCTTTGGTTTTTCTGTTGCTTAAATTTAGTTATTGGTTCTCCAATTATGCTCCTGCCCCTTAAATGATACTTTAACTTCAAACATCCTTACGTTAAAGTATAAAGCAAGGATGCGCTCTAGATGACAATGGAAACAAAAGTCTTGTTTTTTTATAACATGCATTTTGTTTTAATCTAATTTATGATTTTAATTACGCCCTAGTTCTTCTATGCACACAGGTGTTGCTTGTTGTTGATTTGCTGTCTTTGCGCCGAGTTTAAACTTAATTACCGTAAAAATGTGTAATATTTCGCCGTAAAGCGGAAATTAAAACAATGCCAAGACATTCAAACGCAGCGTAAGCGTATGCCCTGTATAAAGAGACTACATATATGGAAATAACCATGAGTCGTCCCACCTCTCGACACGTGTCCTGTAACGTCTTTCCGTGTCACTGCCTTCATTACCACAAGTGAAGTGCGGCTTTAAATGATATCAACGCCATTTTATAGCACGGTTAACAAACACTTAAAACAAAAGTTGTCTTTTTCTCTACAAACGAGGGAGGTTCAAGAAGTTGGTAGTCTTTAGGCTACACCCTTGCATTGCGGGAACTGCTCGTGGTCGAAACTGATATGAGAACCTTGTACAGTGGCTCCCTAGTTTAGAAGTTAAAATATGACCTATATAATATGGCTTAAAATTGAACTTCTTAATTTGAAACCTATCTTATAGCTACGATTTGTAATCTTTAAGAATGCAATCAGTAATTACTTTCTCGCACTACAGTCAAAGTCTGTTAAAGTACAACCGTTTCAATTTACATTGCATCGTCCTAAAATCCATGTATTTCATCCGATTAAATTGAAAACTCGGTTTGAATTACAAAGGGTTTGCTGCACAAGTCTAGATTCCAACCACTAAGTGTTTACCGTATTGAAGGGCTTTTCAACTTTTCTTAAAATTAAAGCTATGAATATAAGTATATCATGATACCCATAACCAGTAAATTGCTTGATCCAATGTAGAACTGTCAAGTTATTACACATTTTATGGAAAAGTCATATCATTTTCGAAGGTCGTATATTTTTTTATGCAAAACGGTATACACTTTTTGAGAGGAAAGAAAACTGCTTTCAATAATAAAAGACAACAAGTAGCGAAATACTTGGTATGCTTTATTTCGTGTAAAACTATAGTTTTCATAAAAAATTTTATGTCTTGGGGGAAAACATTACAGAGAACATTGCGTGTAATCTACTGGCATTTAGATTTCATAAAGAAACATTTTTATTATATTGAAAAATGTCTGCTTTATTAGTGGCTACTAGGTCTTTGAAATGATTCCATCGAAATAAATACATTTTTGAAAGCGGAGAAAATATTTTAAAAAAATTAAGATGTTTTTAACACAAATGGTCGCCATATCTTTATTCACCGCAGGGCTATTTGTCGTTATATTTTCTAAGCTATTATTCAACATATCTGTGGTCTCAAGGCATAACAGCATAACTCGAGATATGCTAAAATTGAGTTAATAGTACCATGGGGTTCCCCATATTCCATTACATATTGTGGCAAATTTTGGTCCTGATACCTTGTTTAGTTATCGAGATATAAGGCAAGATTTATTAGCATATGTCGCTGTGTCACTTCATTACAAATGGAATAACAGCACAACAATACTTGTGTTTCTATTCCTCAGTCAACTTCGAACTGCTGAAGAGGTAAGTCATAGGAAGCCATAACAACATATCTGAGTAGTGTTTTTATTCCAAATTGAACTTAAGACCTAGGATAAAAGTAACTCAACTTATGCTGTTGTTCCAAAATCTAATATTGCCAATTGGCACACATATCTCAAAAAGTGCTGTTATTCCAAAATCTATTATTGCCAATTGGCACACATATCTCAAAAAGTGCTGTTATTCAAAATTATGGTTCTTCCAATTTAGGGACATATCTTTAATTATGTTGTTATATCAAAATTGAATTCAATCAAACTGGAAAAATATATCTTGTTATGCTTGTATTCCAAAGACAAATTAACACCTTTTTTTAAAATATGCTTTTATAAAACCACTAAATACTATGAATTTTAAAATGATTAAGGTTTAATATTAACTTTCGTTCTTAAAAGTATAAGTTAACAATGCAGCCAAGGCTACGTCTTCACTGCATGGCACATTAGACACAGGGTCGCACGAAGCGTAGCAAATCGGGCTACGAAGTTGCTCGCAGTGTAGTGGGCGTCAATACACCGTTTGGCAGATCAACTGGCGCGAGCTGATCTAAATTGGCGGGATAAAAGCACGAAACTTCACTTGTAAAACTAACATTGAAAGCGATAGTTCGATCTTCGATAATATAATTAGAATAGTATTATTTCATGCCTACATAGTAGGTAGTGCTCAAATTAAGTAAAATTAAATTTATTAATAGTAAGTTAATGATAAATTGTGAATACTTAAATACTTAATACTTAAATTAATACTTCCTAATTAGATTTTAACTTAAACGTTAAGTTCAGCAAGAATTTTAAGGATGGCGGAGAAAATACATGAAGGGAACACAGATGAGAAGCAAATAAAATTTAAGATTAACCAGTGGCCTTCGAAATACTTATGCGAGAACAGTATATTTTCCGCAATCGGCGATACATTTTTCGAAAATACATTTTTTACGCCATGTGTTGATAATGAAACTGAATCGAGCTTTAATAGCCCTTTAAACAACTGTAGCTCTGAAATTTATGCAGCTTTTGTCAAGAATACTCCACTGCAAACTTCTTTACCGCAAACTTCTTTACCGGAATATTTTGAGGAATCTAGCTATATTGATTTTGATTCCGACGATTCGGTGAAGGACCGAGATTTCATACTTTCATCTACCGAAATTTCTCACATCTCTGAATCTTCTGAAGCTAGTCCAGAGAAGACTCAGAGCTTCCAGACCAAAAAAAAAAGCTCCCATGTCTCAGAATCTATTGAGACGCACACTGAAACTTCTAAGTCAAGAAAAGAGAGAAAAAAGAACCGCAACTCAGGGAAATCATATACTACACAACTTGGAAAGGTAATTGATGAAAGAAAATGTGTTCCTATGGGATCATGCAGGAAAAAATGTAGAGATAAAATACTATTTGAGGAGCAAACATGATTTTTAAAAAATATTGGAGTCTTGGATCATACAATGAACGAGTTATATACATTTCATCGCTGATTGAAATATCAGAAAAAAGGACGCAAACAAATATCAAAAGTACGAGAAATCCAAAAACAGAAGTAACACTAACTATTATTATTTGGAAGTTAATGGAAATAGAATTAATGCTTGCCAGATGTGCTTCATCTGTTGTTTTGGAGAAACTAAAAGTTTTATCAGAAGCGTTATTTCCAAAAAAATTAATTTTCCAAACATTGAACTTTCTGATCGACGTGGATCATTGACACCAAAAAATAAATTTACTGATTCACAGATTTCGTTAATAAAAGCACATATTTTGAGCTTTCCTGCATATGAAAGCCATTACTGCCGAAGAGACTCAGAGAGGAAATACCTGAGCTCAGATCTTTCTATCAGTAAAATGCATGAACTATTTTGCAATCAAAACGAAACCTTGGTAAGTGTATCAAAATATTCAGAAATATTTCACACAATGAATTTAAAATTTAAACAACCAAAGCTCGACACTTGTAGTAAGTGCGATATTTTTAAAGCCAAGCTGGAATACACGGATAAAAATAATGAGTTATATGTTCAAATAAGAGCAAACCAGGCTGAACATCATGATTTAGCAGAATTTGCTTATAAATCAAAGGAGAAAGATAAAAATATTGCAAAGTCCAACAAAAATGTAAAGACATATGCCTTTGACCTACAACAATGTCTTCCAACACCATATTTGAAAACATCTATTTGCTATTATAAAAGACAATTATTTACATTTAATTTGACTGTACATGACTGTAAAACCAACGAGCCATACTGCTATATGTGGCATGAAGCGACTGGTCGAAGAGGCTGAAACGAAATTACATCGTGCTTATTCAAACACCTTAGCTCATTACCTGATAACGTCGATACATTAATTTTTTATAGCGACTCATGTGCTGGACAAAATAAAAATTCTTATGTAAGCGCTATGTTCATGCTATATCTTCAAAACAATCCGCACATCAAAACCATTGACCACAAATTTTTAGTGCCAGGACACACACACATGGAGTGTGATTTAGATCACGCAGTCATAGAGAGAAAAAAAAGAAAACATCCCAAAAAATTCACCACCCTCGTGACTGGTACCAGTTTGTCCGATCAATGGGTATGAAAAATAAATTTTGTGTTATAGAAATGGAAAGTACAAATTTTTATGACTTTGGGTCTTTATCGAAAAATAAGTTTGTTTGGAGAAAGTTAAATGAAAATGGCGGCAAGTTTTCATGGTCAGATGTAAAATGGTTAAGGTACAGCAATAATAAATTTGGTTACATACAGTATAAGACGTCATTAAACGATAACGAACCGTTTGAAAGTCTTTGTGTATTAAAACGTGGGGTAATTTCGCTTGTGTCATCTGATTTAGAACAAGTTACAAAGCTACCTATTATCTCGAAAGAACAAAAAGGCGGATCTTTTAAGTATTCTTGATTTAATTGATCCATGCTTCCACGACTTCTATAAAAATTTAAATGATGGTAACATTCCAAACACCGATCCAGATATAGCCGAAGATGATTAAATAAGGACAACATTTAAAGCACAAATAACTATTGCCAAAATTTAATTCATAATTTTTTATTCCAGAGATTGAACTCAATTTTAATTTTACGTATTTTACTAATAAAAATTTAAAGTGTATGTTTAAATAAAGCAATTTTTTGTAAATGTATTAATTAAACAAGAAATGAGACTGAACTCAATTTTAATTTTACGTATTTTATTAATAAAATACATATACAAATAAATATTTGAACATAAAAGCGTTTATTTGATGTTTGATTTCATTGCAAATAGGTCAACTACTTTTCATTACGGACAAATATGTTAGTTTGGAATGTTGGAATAAAAACATAACTCGAGTTGAGAGAATATAATGCGTTTTGTAAGATCGACAAAAGTCGAGGTGAGTTACAATACAGAATATAATACGTTTTGTAAGAACGACATAAGTCGAGGTGTGTCTCTATAACTTAATTTATTTAAAAAGGAATAACAGCATAACTTCGTTTTTAATCAATAACATTTAAAATTAAAATAAATATATTATTGTTTTTACATAAATTCATTTCCCTTTTAATGTCTGAGAAATTTGCGGTGAGATAAATCAAATAAGTCAATAAACATTTTTCCTATATCAATTTAAACTTTAAAATGCTCTCCTGAAAAGTTGCAAAAACACACTTATGCTGTTATGCCTTGTGACCACATATTATGTGGGGAAGTAAATACAGGGTGGAGCGCGACAATTGATGTTATATTTTAATTATAATTAACAGTAAGGATATTTAAAAATTATATGCTTTTAAATAGTGTATCTGGCAAATGTCGACCACACACTGCTGCATACTTTTTTTTGAAGTTTTCATTAACTCTAACAAGCATGTCAACTGATATTTTGCCAATTTCAGCCTCAATATTGTTAATTAGGTCTTCCAAGGTATTGGGACGGTTGATATACACCATCGACTTCAGGTAACCCCAAAGGAAAAAAATCGCATGGGGCTAAGTCTGGTGAGCGTGCCGGCCAGTCCACATCACTCCTCAAAGAGTTAAGCTGCCCAGAAAACATTTGCCTCAAACAATTCATGGTAACTCTCGCTGTGTATGCAGTGGCACCATCCTGTTGGAACTACGAGGGCGACCGCAAAACTAACTGGCCTGGCACATTTTCTGTTTTACTAGCAACTTTTTTGTTGTTGTTTTTAAAAGCAATCTTTTATAAGCCATTTGTCAAAATTTCCGAAATATTTAATGATTATTTTCTTTGTTACAGGTGATTGAAGTAAACAAGTTTTATAATTTTTGAAAAATGGAAAATAAAGAGTTTCGTGCGGTAAATAAACACTTTTATATGAAAGGTTATGCGCCACAATAAATCAAAGATGAACTGGATTCTGTTCATGGTGATAATGCACCATCATACTCCACCGTGAAATCCTGGGTTCAACAATTTAAAATGGGTCGTTCATGTACGGAAGATGAACAACTCTCTGGAAGACCAAAAACTGCTACTACTATTGAAAACATTAGAAAAATATTAAATGAAGTGACTAAAGATGGACGAATAAAACTCAGAGAACTTGCTGATATTGTTAAAATACACGAAACACAAGTTTGGAGTATTTTACATGATGAACTCCACATGAAAAAGCTATCCGCAAGATATGTGCCGCGTTTGTTGACTTTGCCCCAAAAAATCGTCCGTTGGACCAATTCCGAGGAGCTTTAAGCGATTTATCAGCGTAATCCAATAGAGTTCTTGCGCCGATTCATAACTGTTGATGAAGCATGGATCCATCACTACATCAAAGAATGCAAAGAACAGTCAAAACAATGGATAGAAGCTGGTAAAAGTGTTCCCAAGAAGGCGAAAACTGTTGAGTCAGCAGGAAAAGTAATGGCCACAGTATTTTGGGATGCAAGGGGTATAATATTTATTGATTATCTTGAGGAAGGAATAACTATAAATAGTGAATATTATTGTGCATTATTGGATCGGTTGAGTGAAGAAGTTATGATAAAACGACCGCATTTAGAAAAAAAGTTCTTTTTCATCAAGATAATGCTCCTTCACACACTGCATTTTTAACTCAACAAAAACTGGCCGAATTACGATTTGAAATTGCTCCGCATCCACCATATAGTCCAGATTTAGCTCCTTCTGATTATGTCTTGTTTCCAAATTTAAAAAAAAATTCTCGGTGGCAAAAAATTTTTGTCCATTAGCGCGGTTATTGCTGACACTGAGGCATATTTTGAAGGTCTTGAAAAATATTATTTTTCGGATGGAATTAAAAAAACTTGAAAAACGTTTGATGAAGTGTATTGGGTTGGAAGGAGATTATGTTGAAAAATAAATAATAATAATTCCAAAAAACGGTTCTTTTTATGTTAGGCCAGTTACTTTTGCGGTCGCCCTCGTATGTATCCTCTAATTGCATTGCCTTAAAAGACGGCTGAAAAAAATGTATCATAGTCAAGTACCGTTCGGAGTTCGCAGTTACGTCAAGACGGTTATTCTTAAAAAAGTAAGGGGCCAATGGTGCCTACCCCATTGAGGAGAATATGTGCCTCATCACAAAAAATGTGCCTCATTGATAAAATATGCTTTAACACAAAATGACCTCTCCGCACGCGTCCAATGCATAATGGCAACTGAAAGGCAGACGAATACAAATCTCCCGTCAGCCAATATAAGCCACGCACACTCTCCACTGTCTTCGACCAACAGTGCCGCCACAGTCTGCAGTGCAAAAAAGGTAAATATCGCGCTCCACCCTATATAATGGAAAATTTCTTATCTGTACTTTGCCATTATATATTGAGAAAACATTTTTTCTTTAGTAAAACTTACCAATTTATTATTTCCTCAACCATTTGTTTTGAAAGGAATTGTTTATAAATTATTTATTAATTAATTATTTTTAATTAATGTGTATTAAGTTGTTAATTTTAACTAAGATTTAGTATTAAACATTGCGTAGTTTTTTTGTTTTAATTTATTTTAATATGAGGCTTTAAATTACACATAATACTTAAAAAGAAATGTACTTAAGAAAAATGAAAACTTCGGCGAGGACAATCAATATATCAATCAATTTCGAATTTAAGTCAAAAATTTTCCACTAGAATATTTAAGCTACCTGATGAAAATTAATTAGATGCGACACGTATGCAACACGCAGAGAAAAAAACTTGTTGGCAATCGGTTGAAACTTTAATGATTTGGTTGCAAAATATGAATTTCGGGTGCAGTTACCAAATGTTTATAATCGTAAAAAGTTTTAGGTTCAAAATTCTACAAGATAATAAATACGACCATCGTACTGTACTCACAACTTATTGATCGGTCATACCAATGAAACACGAAAAGAAAAAGTTATTTAGTTTTTAAAAAATACAAATTTGTTAATGGTATTTTGTAAAAATAAAAACACGATTGTTATTGACTTTAAGCAAATCGATTAGCCATTTTTTTCCCCAGTAAAAATCATCTATCATCTTTTCCACTCTTTCCTTGTCCTAACACTCATTGTCTTTTTTCTAGTACTGCAATTGTGTAAGCGAACATTTTCCCCTCTAACTAAATTTTTTTTTTTGGGTTATACCATAATTTTCTTCTGAATGTTCGTATACTTGGTTTATTGCACCGATACTACAGTTTCAATAAGTGATAATGTAACCTCAATTATTCAGTTGGCAACAAAAATCGGTTGTGGCAACCGATGTAGAGGTCACACTATTACCAGCAACAATTTATATATAGACGCACATTCTTTCCTACCCCATTTGCCATCCCCTCGTTGCCTTATTTAAAACAAATGAGTTTTCATGGCAATTTATTGAATGCTTGTGTCTCCACCCTTTCCTCCGACAAGAACATCACAATTACGTAGCATACGTTGTTGGCCGTATTCTGCCAGGGCGTCCGGGCCTACCCAAGTATCCGGTGGTGTGTTTGGGTCTTTCTTCTTTCTGTCTACGCTGCTCATACGGAATGTCTAAATTGAAAATAAAGTGCGAAAATGTGCAAATTAGATTGCGGCCTAGTGATGCTTTGCACTACACTCACTCACACATACTCAAACACACTCTCGCTTTTCCTTCTCCCACCCGTTCCCAGCGGGGGTGTGCCGGCAGGAACAGCTCCTTGCCCGTTCCATGGTAAGTGTAAATACATATGTGTTGTACCCGAATACACCGAGTGTATTGTAGCGTAGTAATGCGTAACGTTACATTCTCGCCGTAATAGCGGCGGAAGGAGCGGTGGAGTATGTCAAATTGGGCTTGTGTGTATGTGTGTGAGTTGGTGTTGGTTATTCACATTTGCCATCGTATTTTGTAACACTTTACTTATGAATTAATTAACACTTGAAAAGTGCTAAAATACGACTACAGTGTGGTATGTGTTGTTCGTTTGTGGCATACATGTGTAGCACTATACTCGCATGGTGCAGGGTATTAACTAATGAGAAGTACCCATTGGTAGGTGGTGGCTTTTGTAAGGCCTTTCATACGGCAGTCAAGAAATCTTGCCTTTAAATTTAAAACAAACCAGTGTCCTACTGCGAGCAAAGACAGCATAAAAGCTGGAAAAAGACTGCTAAGTAAAACTTTATAAGATTTTCTAAGGATGGACAAAAAAACTTTCTATTGGGGGAATTTTAAAAGATGTTGACATTGATATTTTAAAGCCTTTTCATGCACATAAAGAACATATTCATTCGTTGACCCAACCGATTTTTTTGCCAACAAAATGACTGAGATGGCATTAACTAGAAAGTACAGGGTGTCGCAAAACAACCGTTGTGGTTTGAATGAAGGGTTCTTGCGACGCTCGACGTTAATAAGTCCCCGAGCCCGGATGGTATTTCGGCACTTGTCCTATGTAAGTGCTCCTCGACGCTAGCCCGTCCATTACGCAACCTTTTCAACCTTGCTTATCGTACGGGAGTCTTCCCAGAGTGTTGGAAGGTTGCGAACGTCCAGCCAATCCCTAAAAAGGGTGAAGCCAGTAATCCTGCAAATTATCGGCCAATCGCGATTTGCTCTGCGCTCTTTAAAATAATGGAGAGCATGGTTAACCACCATCTTGTGAGGTATCTAGAGTCCAACGACCTGCTTTGTGATCGACAGTATGGATTCCGTAGAAATCGCTCTACTGGAGACCTGGTGGCTTTCTTGTCGGAACGCTGTAGTCGGTCTATCCACCAGTTTGGTGAGAGTAAGGTTGTGGCTCTGGATATCTCCAAGGTCTTTGATAAGAGTCTAGCACGGTGTACTCTTATCAAAGCTGATGGCTTTTGCTGTCGGTGATACTTTCGCTCGTTTTATATCGAGCTTTCTTAGAGATCGCACTATAAGAGTTGTTGTAGATGGGTTATCTTCCAACAAACATAGGCTTACTGCAGGTGTACCACAGGGCTCTGTCCTTACTCCCTCTTATTTCTAATTTTCATGGATGATCTGTTTGGTCAGACCGTGAATCCAATATGTGACAGCGCATAGAGAAAGGGACCTAAGGGTAAAAAATCAATTTTCATTTTTTTTTCTTTTTTTGATGTGGACAACATCTGAGCATCGAATGAGACCGATCCCAGGCCCCAAAAGTGTTCCCTCCCAGAGATATGCGCGTTTTATGAAAGTGAAGTCGACGATTCTAAGCGCAAATAGAAAGGGGCCTAATCTTTAGAATGGCTCTCCTGAACAAAACTGGTTTTTAACCTTAGGTCCCTTTCTATTTTGCGCCTCACATATACTCCTTTGCGGATGACAGTAACCTCTGTCATTCATATTCATTCGACCGTAGGCCGAGTCTTCAAGATATTAAAGACAAAAGGCGAATTATGGATAAGACACTTGGCCGGGATCTACTGGCCCTTTCCGAATGGGGTCGAGTGAATACAGTAGATTTTAATGCGCGTAAACACAGTGCTGCTCGTTGTCTCACAAGCGATTCGCTGACCCAACAATATCGTCAATTTCTATTGATGGTACAGATATTGAACAATCAGAAGCTCTCGATGTTCTGGGCATGAAAATACAATGTGACGCTCGTTGGGCGAGACATGTATTCGAAGTGTCGAAAGAAGCACTCAAGTGCATAGGCTTTTTAAAGCGGTGCAAGAAATATTTCACTCCTTCTGATCTTTTCAATATGTATACAACTTTCATCAGGCCGAAGATGGAATACAACTCCCATATACGGGCAGGTGCTCCAAAATCATCCTTGGAGCTACTTGACCATGTTCAAAGGGGTTCGATGGTGCTGATTGGTGACAGTAGGGTATCCAACTCTATTGTTTCTCTTGAGCATCGTCGGAATGTGGATTGCGTAACGCTGTTCTATCGTTACTTTCATGGTGTGTGTTCATCAGACATCCGTCGCCTTATTCCTGACGTAAGGATGTTCGGCAGGGATACGTGACATTCTAGGAATTCACACACGTTTGTTATCGATTGACCAGTTGACCGCACTATACACTACAGATCAAATTCGTCTTTCGCTCTTACAGTCCGTATGTGGAATCGACTTCCGGCGAATGTATTTCCCACTAATTACGACATTCACAAGTTCAAGGCAAGTGTCAATAAACATTACTCCTTCTTTCTCCCTCCGATCCTTTACTTTCCACTCGCCAACGCAATGCACCGCATGTATAGGGGGCGTCCTATGAGTGTTGGTTATTTAAAAAAAAATATTATTTTTTGTTTTATAGTATGTATATTAATGGGGAATATTTTTGGCTTAAGTATGAAAAATGATGTCCCGCAAGTGGTGGTCATTTTCGCCTGCGCAAATTCGTGCTCTTTTCGCGATAGGCTCAGTTGGGCCGAACGTCTTCTTGGTGATGTTTCTGGACTGTCCTGAACAATATCTACAACATGTTTGATATTTTCGACCGTACGTGGTCTGCCGGTACATGGAAGGTGTCTAACTGTACCATATTGTCGAAAATTTCCAACCAAGCGGTTTATTGTTGGTTCTGATGGTCTAGCACGCACATTAAAAAAGCGCGTCAAAACAATTGACTCTTGATTCTTAAAAAAAATGCAACAATTACTGATTGCTGTTCTGTGTAGTGCTCCAATTCAAATTCCCCAAGTTTGGTTTACTATATTCTGAAATAAAAATAAAAAATACGTGTATAACTAAATGTTTAGCTCGTTTGTTATATTTCGGTCTTTCGCTTTTACACATTAAACAGGGACTAACCGGCTCAAGACCTCTTGTATCTTTAAGTCTTTTTAAATAGAAGACAAATTTTCAACAAAACGGCAAAGTGGCATTGATTTCGTGACTGCACACTGCTTTTAGCTCGATTTCAGGTCCGTGAAACCCTCTTCAGAAAGCTTCGCAGCTTCGTTGTAAGAAAAAAACAAAAAAATCGGATGAACATGTATGTGGCAGGCGTATCTTTACCTAAACCGATTTTCTTTAACTTTAATGCGTTGACTTGACCAAAAAAAACTTACTCTAGCTAAATTTCCACACGGTTGGTTATAAATGTGCCTTCTAAAGCTAAAAACAGAAAAATCTGATGAACATATATGTGGGAGGTATATCTTAATATGCAGGGATTTTCTTCAATATTAATAACGCCCTTTCGTGGTCCGAAAAACTAACATGAGCCAAATGTCATCAGGATTGGTTGCTATATGAGGCTTCTAAAACTAAATTCATAAAACCAGATGCAAATTCGAGCATGTATTTATCGGAGCTTTATGTAAATCTGCAGCGATTTTAATTTCAAAAGCGTTGTTCCTTGGCCCTAAAAATGTAAGTTCAATCATAATTAGACGTAAGATGTGGCTGCAAGAACTGAAACACAAAAATCGGATAAATGTATATGTGGGAGCTATATCTTCACCTGCGCCGATTTTTTTCAATTGTTAACTCTTGCCCTGGTGCAAAAACCTTACTTGTGCCAAATTTAATCAAGACTGGATATAATACGAGTATGTGGGAGCTTAAAAATTAAAAATTTAAATTTGAATCTGATGTACAAAAAAGTACTAATCATTACATCAACCCAAGTTTTCAGTACATTTTCGACTCTTTCGGGTCGAATCTATTCAAAGGCTACTTCGATTTCATGTTTAAACGCTTCAATTGTCTCTGCATGCGTTGTGGCATGGCTCCTCATAGAAAATAGTCCGAATAGCTCCGAGGAGGTCAATTTACATCACACTTTCGGCTGATTATTTGATTTTCAAAAACATTACGTAAAATATCGATGGTGTGTCATGTGGCCCAGACTTGTAGAAACCAAATGTTGTCCATGTCATACTCTTGAGTATTTGGAAACGAAATTTTATTAGGAATGGCGCGTTCAAGCTCACTGTTGACGCTAACGACGAAAGAAAAATGACCCAATGATGCTGCCAGCCCAAAATCCACACCAAATAGTGACTCATTGTTTTTATTGCTTTCACAATAGGCACGTGTGGGTTCTCTGAACCCCATATGCGGTAAATTTGCTTATTGACATAGCCACCGAGAGGAAATACAAATTTTTCAATAAAATTCTTCATCACATACCAAACAAATTTCAGCCCACAGAGTGAGTGGCACAGTGTATAAAGAGAAATGATGTGTACAAAGAAATTTGGGTTTTTTTTAAAAAAATTTAAACATTGGAAATAATCAAATCAAAATATAAAAATCACAAGTTTTTTTATTAAATATATGACTGCAAAAAAAATTAAGTAATTTTTTTTATAAAAATAAAATTCTGCATTCGAACCAAAAAAAGATTTACGAACAAGCATTTAGGTTTTGTTTAGTTTTTGTAGATTGTCCATAATTGGTTGCAACAATTAATTCTCTGCAATGCTTTTGGTTGCCTCAACCGCTAGTAGTGACAACTAAAAATGTTTCTTCGTTGTGTAGATCATATTTATGATCTAGTTGTTGTTGTTGTAACAACTTTATTTTTTTGACTCGGCTACCCGAACGTCCGACGGAATAGCTAGATTATTAAAGCTGCGGTTAGAGGCTTCTCTGAAGGCCTCCCAATCAGCCTTTTTTTGATTGAGAAACGTACGGCGTTCAGAGGTTATGAAATCGGGTGGTCTATTTATGGAGAGAATTATGGGAAGGTGGTCAGATCCTAGTGAGATGACGGGTTGCCAGGTGACGTCGTTGATCAGGCCAGGCGATGCCAAAGTGATGTCTGGCGAGCTATGGCAATCGCCCATAATCCGCGTGGGGACGTCCTCATTCACTGTGCAGAACGTAGAGCTATCAATTTGCTCTGCCAAAGCTATGCCCCTCTGGTCGTTGTCTAGGAGAGAATGCCACAGTTCGTGGTGAGCATTAAAGTCTCCTAGGACCAAGCGGTTATTGCCTTGTAGCAAATTGCTAATGTCTGGCAGATAACGCGGGGCACAGCTACCAACCGGCGGGATGTATACGTTGTACAGCTCTATTTCGGCAGTTCCAGACTTGACTGCTACCCTCATACATTCCATGTATGGGTCTCTAGAGTCAAGCTCAGGCGAAATAGGTCTGTACTGCACAGAATGGCGTAACAGGAAAGCAAGTCCCCCACCTTCACTTCTGGTGCGATCCTTACGTAGCACGTTGTATCCGTCACAACTGTGCAGGCTGCAGGTGGCATTCAGCTTAGTTTCTTGGATCGCGGCGACCATGATGTTTCTCCGATTCATAAATGCTATGACCTCACTGATTTTGTTGCGTAGGCCATTACAATTAAATTGCAAAATTGATGCACTGTCAGGAGTGGCAACAGCAATCTGTGGTGTAAGATGCAGTATATGTTGATGCTGTTGCGAGGGTGACTGCGGGGGAGTCTCGTAGTTGGATGATGAAGACGACGACGAAAATGCAGACGACGATGATAACACCAAATCCAGAGACCCACGGCTAACTTCGTTGATACAGCATGAGGCAACAAAGTCTGCTTCGCTATACTCCCTGATGTGGTTCAGACCTGAACAGCTCCTGAAGTGCACCCACTCCATGCAACGATTACACCTTACAGACGTAGCACGATGGTGTATTCGGTTCTGACAAACCGAGCAGATCCAAGGTCAGGGGTTTTGTTCGATACCGGCTCGGACCAGTAGTATTCGGAGCAGGCATTCCGGGAAGTGCTGCTTCCACGACGAACAAAAAACATATATTGTTGAGGTGACTGCCCCTGGCCGAAGAGTTTCGGGTCAATCCGGTACCTAGAACCGGCAGTCGCGGGATTGTATGATCTAGTCGTATGTCGAACCGAATACTCATTGCGATTGAAAACATTAGGTAATGACAGCATTAATTTTTCTTTTGCAATGGATATTTTGTTGTTCCAACCAATTTTTTAACTGTTTTTTTTTTAACACATTAAAGGAATGGAGATAGAGTCTATATTATGAATACCAATCGACTAAGAATCTCTATCTGATTCCATTGAGCGATGTCCGTCCGTCGGTCTGTTTATCTAGGACGCACCGTATTGATTTAGGTCCACATCGATTCAAATTTTTATAAAATAAGTAATGCCAGCATAACTACATTGTTATGTTTACCAGAAAATACAAGAACCAAAATGTGGGGTACTGATTCAGCAGTTCCATGAGGCGCATGAAACTAGGTGTGACATTTTTTTTACCCACATAATCGACTTTACGGTGAAATTCACATTGCATATTTAGAACTTAGCCGAAATATGTATTATAATGATAATTTCTACAAGTTGAGAATACGGAAATTTCCGCATGAAATGACAAACAGCATGAAATGTACAAAAATTGTCTAGATCTCATAGATGGAGCCCTTAAAGGCCTTGTTAGAGATTTCCTCATTTCGTCTCTGCATTACTTGGTTTCATATAGGTGTGCGCTACTGATGATATCTTAATGAATTTGTGGTATTTGCTTTTAGAGCTTTGATAACATATTTCAGACTCACCTTCAGTACCATCCTTACACACTCTCCCCCCCGTCCCTCTGTTTTGAGGTAATGCTAAACAGATTTAATTTCTGTTAATTTTCTTTGTGTAATTTATACCTTTTCTGCATGTAAGAAGGTGTGTTCTGTGTGTGCTTTTCGCCTCCGTATCGCACATGCCTGCCAACTGGAGCTTGTTCCTTTTCACCTTCCTAAATATTCAGGTTCTAATGTCATTATGCATACGAATATCAGCACTCTCGTATCACACATGGAGCAATTCTTTTCCAACAAAATTTTGGGGTTAATGAAACACATTTCCAAATAAATTTTTGAAAATAATTTCCTTACAGCTCTTATATGTTGCTGCCTACTTAAACACTACTAAATCCTTTAAATCTTGAGAATACGGTTTTGACGGTGCTGGGTTTTTTGTCTAAAGTACCTAATCATTTTTGCAAAAAAGGTTATTGTTGTCTGGAGTTAATCTAAAATGTAGCTGACATTCTTATACGAGGCTTACTTTAAAAGTGGTGCTTGAATAATCTACGAGAACAAGTGAAGCACAGCAACTACTCCACCTATTCTACTCGTAGTGTAAACATATATGTGACGCGCAATATAGAAAGGGACCTAAGGGTAAAAACCAGTTTTGTTCAGGAGAGCCATTTTAAAGATTTAATTACGTGTCTCTGTGGTGTACCGTCACTTTCTGGGAGGGAACACTTTTGGGGCATGGGATCGGTCTCATTCGATGCTCAGATGTTGTCCACATCAAAAAAAAGTGACTTAAGACTTCGACAGCCCCAGAGGAAATAATTGATTTGTGAACACTCGCCTTGAGATGTCCAAGTTGCCAAACTTGTTCTTCCAGTGTCTAGCGTTGCGCCGTGTACAGAGCCAATGTATTGGAAATTTGGATCAAATTAAAATATTGTCGGGCACCGACCGCATACAGTCGGATAATAAAAACCGATGACCAAAGACGGCAAAGTTGTCTTTTGTCATTTTGATCAATGTATGTATGGTGGACAATTTTTTTTAAAGCCATCGGCCATCTTGCATCCATACAATCTTATACAGAGGCTTAAATAAATTTGCAAATCACGTCAGCTTAGCTATCTAATGATGCCCAATTCCGGATTTGTTTTTGTCTATTCATCGAAGCTGGGCCCTACGATATTCTTATTTACATTTCTATTAACAACTTAGAAAAAATCCCGATATAGAGGGTGATCCTTTTAGAGCTACTTTTTCAGAACAGAAAAAAAATATATAAAAATTCAAATCAAGTGTGGAATCTTTATTGGTAATTTGAAAGGACATTTTATGGCATTTATTTTTGAATATAATTTCCTTCAAATGTTGGCCGCAACTACGCTTCAGGGTTTCTATTCTGAGGGTCCAATTTTGGATGACTCGTTCGAGCATTTTGACCGGTTTGGCTTTAATGACACGCGTAATGTTGGCTTCCAAAACCTGAATAGTCGCTGGTTTGTCAGCATAGACCCTAGACTTTACGTAACCCCAAAGAAAAATGTCTATAGGTGTGATATCACTCGATCTAGGCGGCCATCTCACCAGTCCAAAACGTGAAATTAGCTGATTTTCGAAATGACCTCTCAATAGGTTCATTGTTTGAGCAGCTGTATGGCAAGTGGCACCGTCCTGTTGAAACTAAGTGTCGTCAAGATTACGGGCTTCAATTACAGGTAGCATAAAGACCGATATCATGGCGCGATAGCGAGCACCGTATGGTTACGTCTGGCCATCATCTTTTGAAAAATATGCACCGATGATTCATTATAAACCGCACCAAACCGTGGATTTCTCTAGGTATAATGGCACCTTTTAAACCTCTGTTGCTCTTCAGCCCAAATGCGGCAATATTGTTTATTGACTTTGCCGATAAGCCAGAAATGGGCCTCATCACTGAACAAAATTTTTGTCGAAAACTGCGGATCTTCCCGTTTCACACCGAACGCTCATTTCCATAATACAGTTGCCAACATTTGAAGGAAATTATTTTCAAAAAATAAATGCAATAAAATGTTCTTTCAAATTACAAATAAAGATTCCACACTTGAATTGAATTTTTATATTTTTGGTTTGTTCCGAAAAAATACCTGTAGATGCAACACCCTATATATAACGGGTTTTTCAATAGATACATAATAATTTCGTACCTTTATGTCAACGCACCCTCAAACATTTTTAATGATCTTTCAGTGACAAAACCGAAGTCAATTTTCAATATAGTAAAGTTCAGTTATGAGTGCGTTTTGGAAATCATTAAAAATGTCTACCGAAATTCTGAGTCAGTGGTCTCAACTTTAAGAGCGCTTACTCCAATTTTTGGCCGTGATAATCATCCCACCCGACAGGATAAGAACTAAAGCTTATTTCTGGCTGAGTGGTTTTGTCAATAAACAAAATATGCGTTATTGGACAGCAACAAACCCGCATGTGCTTCAAGAGACACAATGCAAAAAATGACTGTGTGGTGTGATTTTCATGCCGGAGGTGTGATTGAGCCGTATTTTTTGTCGATGATAACAAACGTCATGTTACCGTCAATTAAGCGCGCTATCGTTCCATATTAGAAAATTATTGTTTGACAGAATTCAATAAGATTGGCATTGCCGATAAGGGGCTTCAACAAGACGATGCCACTAGCAACACAGCACGTGTTACAATCGATTTACTGAAAGGCAAATACGGTAAGCTTGTTATCTCGAGAAATGGTCCGGTCGAATGGCCACATCAAGTCAGTAGTCTATGCCAACAAACCGACAACTTTCAAAGAGCTACGAGACAACATCCAAACCGAAATTGCCAACGTTCCGGTCGAAATGTGTGCAAGAGTTGTGGCAAATTGGGACCAAGGAATAGATCGCTGTACACGGACTAGTGGTGGTCATATGACCGAAATCGAATTTCATTCTTAAAATGCAATATATGTGACACCACATAGAGAGAGGGACCTAAGGTTAAAAAAATCAATTTTCAATATTTTTCTTTTTTTGATTTGGACAACATCTGAGCATCGAATGAGACCGATACCATGCCCCAAAAGTGTTCCCTCCCAGAGATATGCGCGTTTTATGAAAGTGAAATCAACGATTCTAGGCGCAAATAGAAAGGGACCTAATCATGGCTCTCCTGAACAAAACTGGTTTAAAACCTTAGGTCCTTTTCTATTTTGCGCGTCACATATGCTTTACACCTGAAATAAAGTTGAACTCTGTATCTTAAATATTCTGTTTTATAAATATAAGTACTTCGTAGGGACATAAATACTGTGACACACGTTTTATGCTGTGAAAATAAAAAGTACTGAATGTTTTGAACCAAATATTTTTTAATACTCTTATACTCATTGATGTATATTGTATCCAAAAAGAATCTTCTTATTCCAAATGCCCGCCTTTTGCCTTTACACACGCCTTAAGTCGCACTAGCCAATCGTCAATAGCTGCACGAACCTCGTCCATTGGAAAATTGGCCACAGCTCGAACCAAAGCAGTCTTAAGAGATCCAATGTTGGGGTATCTCTTGTGACAAACCTTGTCCTCTAAAACCGTCCACAATTTGTAATCCAATGGGTTTAGATCTTGACTGCCTGATCGCCATTCTTCAGAGAAAAGGAACCCTGGCAAATTGTTTCGAAGCCAGGCCTGGGACGTTTTAGCCTTATGGGCCGGCGCAGAATCCTGCTGGAAAGTCCATCGCTGGTTTTGGAACAGGGAACTGCTAAGAGGCTTCACAACAGCTTCCAAAACGGTTTCTTGGTAAAACTTGGCCGATGTTTCGACTCCTTGTTCGCAGAAATACAGGTAAGTGACCCCATCATTAGAGACACTCGACCGAACCATGACTGATGCTGGGCGATGATCCTTTTCCACTCTTGGGATCAGTTCAGATGCTTCCTTAGATTACCGCGCATACACTTTCATTTTGCTTGCTAAATTTTTTCCTGAACGGTAAGAATTTTTTCATCGGTGAACAAAATTTTTCTGCCCAAGTTATCAGCGGTCTTCACCAAAAGACGTTTGCATTTTTCACTCCCATTTTTTTAAAGCTGCAGTCAATAAATATCTGGTATGTCGTTTGAAAGCCCCAAGTCCCAAGTCTTTTTTAATGATTCGACTCATGGACTTTTGCGTGATATGAATTCTGGATTTAGCGGCTTTGATGTGTTCGAACAGAGAGCGTGAGCGGTCCGACCGGTGGCGGTCCTTTACATCTCCAGTCTTCTCAAACAGTTTTATGCATCGGTAGACGAACATGCGGCCAATCCCTAGTGACCGGAGCGTTTGAAAATATCGTTTTTTCATTTCACACTTGAAAAGCGCTATTACAGCGATACGGTTTTCATTATCTGACCACTCCATGATGAAAGTTGAAACAATTTTGAAATCCCGTTACAGACTAACGCTATTGAGGTTAGCTTTCAAAACCCATATGAAATTAACTGGGTATGTTCAGTTCAACTATTGAAATGGGTGTGTTCAAAGTTGTAACATTATTTATGTCCCTACTAAGTATCGACACATATAGGCCAAAAAATCGGCCTCCTTGAACTATGGACATATACAGAGTGGGCTAAATGTTATCATGGTGTTAAAAACTTTAACAACTTTTTCTTTTATTATATTTTTATTTTATTTCTCAGATTATATATAATAAACAAAATTTTTTTACAATTGGTATGAAAAATAATATCACTTAAAAGTCCCCCGTTTTCAGCTTCAGAATGATGGGTTTTATATAACATAACATCTTTTAAAATTTGTGGCTGTAGCGTTCGAACTTATGCAACAGTGTTTGCCTTCAGTTGAAGAATTGTCTCGGGGTTGTTCACATATAGTAGCTCCTTCAAATAACAAAGAAAATAGTCGGGTGCTGACAAATCTGGCGATCGCACTGGCCAAATAATTTCCGAATTTCTGGAAATTATTCGCTCTCCAAAAATTTGGCTTGAAAGTGCCATTGTGTCTCGGGCAATGTGGACAGTGGTTACGTCCTGCTGAAACCACATCTCAGGTCTGTTTTCAAGAGCAGGACCAGACCGCTCTCCATTTTTATTTACAGCATTTCCATCTTCATGACGTGATCTCACACCATACTGTACACCTCAGTAGGTGCAATTGGCGATGATGAATTTTTGATTTTCTTGGATTTTCAGAACCACAGAACCTTCAGTTATGCTTATTAACTAAGCCATTCAAAAGAAAATCAACATCATCACTCATGCGTTGGCGTTAAAATAATTGATCGCTGCTGTAAATAATAAAACTCTATTATTCTGGTTCTTTGCTCAGTTGTGAATCTCTCCATTATTTATTCTTCAGGTGTTATTTATATTTTATAATCTGAAAAAAATATACGAGGGCGACCGCAAAAGCAACTGGCCTAACATAAAAAGAACCGTTTTTTTGGAATTATTATTATTTATTTTTTAACATAATCTCCTTCCAACTCAATACACTTCATCAAACGTTTTTCAAGTTTTTTAATTCCAACCGAAAAATAAGATTTTTCAAGACCTTCAAAATATGCCTCAGTTTCAGCAATAACCTCGCTATTGGACGAAAATTTTTTGCCACCGAGAATTTTTTTAAATTTGGAAACAAGACATAATCAGAAGGAGCTAAATCTGGACTATATGGTGGATGCGGAGCAATTTCAAATCGTAATTCGGCCAGTTTTTTTTGAGTTAAAAATGCAGTGTGTGAAGGTGCATTATCTTTATGAACAAGAACTTTTTTTTCTAAATGCGGTCGTTTTATCTTGATTTCTTCACTCAACCGATCCAATAATGCACAAGTGAATATTACTATTTATAGTTTTTTCCTTTCTCAAGATAATCAATAAATATTATACCCCTTACATCCCAAAATACTGTGGCCATTACTTTTCCTGCTGACTTAACATTTTTCGCCTTCTTGGGACCACTTTTACCATCTTCTATCCATTATGACTGTTCTTTGCATTCTGGGATAGATCCGTGTTTCATCAACAGTTATGAATCGGCGCAAGAACTCTACTGGATTACGCTGATAAATCGCTAAAAGCTCATCGGAATTAGTCCAATGGACGATTTTTTGGGGCAAAGTCAACAAACGCGGCACATATCTTGCGGATAGCTTTTTCATGTGGAGTTCATCATGTAAAATACTCCAAACTTGTTTTTCGTGTATTTTAACAATATCAGCAAGTTCCCTGAGCTTTATTCGTCTATCTTTAGTCACTCCATTAAATATTTTTCTAACGTTTTCAATAGTAGTAGCAGTTTTCGGTCTTCCAGAGCGTTATTCATCTTCCGTTCTTGAAGGACCCATTTTAAATTGTTGAACCCAGGATTTCACGGTGGAGTATGATGGTGCATTATCACCATGAACAGAATCCAATTCATCTTTGATTAATTGTGGCGTATAACCTTTCATATAAAAGTGTTTATTTACCGCACGAAACTCTTTATTTTCCATTTTTCAAAAATTATAAAACTTGTTTACTTCAATCACCTGTGACAAAGAATATAATCATTAAATGTTTGGGAAATTTTGATTATAAAAGATTGCTTTTAAAAAACAAAAAAAAAGTTGCTAGTAAAACAGAAAATGTGCCAGGCCAGTTAGTTTTGCGGTCGCCCTCGTATAAACGAAATAGTTATTACATTTTAAAACCCCATGGCCCACCCTGGATATAGGTAATAGAAAACAATAAAATTTAGTCCCGAATCATAATATTATATTATTTTTAGGATTCGAAGAAATGTGATGCCTTGTCCCATGGAGGTAAGGTTCCTAGGCGCATATATTCCCAAAGGACCAAAAATCTGCCTCTTTGCACTATTTAAGTGGACATATGGGTATTAAAAACCTTCCCAATTTCGGCTCGAATGCAAATATTATATTAATTTAACGATTCGATTAATTTTTAGTTCTTAAACCATGGGTCTAAGGTTCTTAGGGTGCCGAATAATTGGTCCTTTCGAACATGGTGACATTTTATAAAGAATCTAATGATGGATATCAATAAGCAACAACCATTTTCGTCACGAATCCGATAATAATATTAATTATATGGTTCGATTACATTTGAGGACTTGGCCCTAAAGCTTCGAAGATTACATATTTTCGAACATCGACATATGGTTACTTAGATGCAATAGAATTTCCTGACAAATCTCAACATGCTGTAACTTTTAAGATTTGTCTATTTTGTAGGCCCTAATCAACTCCCTTTCCCTTTACAGTAAACACGCAGAGAAAAGATATGGTTACACTATGGTCACCGCAACAATAATATGTTCTCTCCAATAAAAGCATGATCGTCGCAACCATAGTATTGTTTTTTGAATTTCATTTTGACAATAGTATGATTGCGACAATATTGCTATTGTTGAAATGTAACAATAGCATTATTGCCAAATTTACAAATGTAAATATGGTTGTAGCAACCATATAAACATGGTTAGTGCAACAAAAGTATTGTTGTTTAAAATTTACGTTAACAAAAACATGATTACGGCAATCATACAGTATGGTTGTAACTATGAACATAACAAAACAGGTTTTGTAGAGAATACATGTATGTGTGTGCGTATGTTTTTTGATATACAAAAAAACACATACACACGATACAGTGAATGGTTGCTGTCCATTAAAAAAAAATAACAATCGGAAGGTAGTTCGAGGGATTTTTATTGTGTTTACTTTGTTCGGTGAAATACTCTTATACCGACTGGTTCTCGTTTATTTAAAATCTGCCTGCACTTAAGTATATAGCCATTGATCATGGTTTAATCACATTCGTTACTTGGTGTCTACGGATGGTGAAGTAGCATTCACCTCTGCTGGCAACTAAAAGTATTCTTGACCGTAGGAATATATATTTTGGTTTCTTGAATGAAATGTTCAATACAAACGTGGCCTCAAAATTGGCTATGATCTAATAGTAATGCAATTTATAATAACTTGCTTGATAAAAATCTCTATTTTAGAATAACAACATTACCCAATCCTAATAAATAATTTTGGGGATCATAGTATGGTTGAGTGTGAATCATACTATGGTTGTGGGGATCATAGTATGGTTGCGTGCGAATCATACTATGGTTGTGAGGATCATACTATGGTTGTATGAGAAACATACTATAGTTGTGAGTATCATAATATGGTTGTGAAGATAATAGTATGGTTGAGTGTGAATCATACTATTGTTGTGATGATCATAGTATGGTTGTAGAGATCATAGTATGGTTGAGTGTGAATCATACTATGGTTGTGAGGATCATAGTATGGTTATGTGTGAATAATACTATTGTTGTGAGGATCATTATATTGTTGTGGCACAACCATATAGCCAACAATAGTATGATCCTCTTCGAATATTGTCACCACAACCATACTTTTTTTCGGCGTGAAGTGTTCGAATCTGAACTGCAAAACGGTTCTTACGGCCCAAAAAAGCACTTCAGTCAAACATGGACTTGTCCACTTGTTTTTAAATAGTTTCTTTATTAAACTTCATAACAACTCTGACATTGTTGCAGCATCCTCTGTAACATTTTTAATTTCCATAAACTCATTCTTCTTTATGTTACATCTTCAACCCATAATTTTTACGCTGAGGCCGTTTAAAAATCAAAAGATGCCTTCATCACCATCTTCTGCTCCTCGGTATGTTAATTGATTGCAGAGATGGCCTTTTTGGGGTGGTCCATGTGGCAATTCATTGTTAAGAGTAATTGTTAACAAATTGCAAAAATTGAACGACGTTGGATAAATTGGCCTCGCCGTCGTTGGTCGTGTCTACAAATATTTCACATCACATTTTCACATGAAGTTTTTAGGACCGTGGCCCTTGACGTTCATTGCTGGTGTTGTTGGCTCATTCATCTCAGCCAAGCAAGCCATAAAGTTTCTTGTAAACAACCATTCATACGTAATTACAACTTTGTTAAATCAACCGAAAAACACTTTAAGGCCTCTGGCGGCCTAGGAAATGGTGATGCTGGTGAAGCTGGCGCTGGCTACGGCTTGGTGTTGGGTAAACAAGGCTTCTTCCTCCAGTCAAAACACAACACAACAATCAGAGATCAGACGAAGAAGGAGTTGGAGAGAAGTGGCAGTCGCTGTAAGCAGCATATTGGTAATTTTAGTCATACAAAACTTTATAAATTATGATTATGATTAATTTCAAGTATTTTGTGTTGTTTGCCTTTCGGATCTATCGATGGTTGGTTTTGTTTGTAAACGCCCTCAAAACAAATAAACACCACAAAATAGCAGCACACACTCCCAAAGAAATCGATTGTTCCGAGTGTTTGGCGGCGGTTTGTGGTCTGTGCCTCTCGAAAACGAGGGCATAACTGAACAACGCCCATAAACAATTAGGGAATAATAAACAGTGCTACAACAACAACTAGCCGAAAATGAATATGTGGGGGGTCATAAACCAACATCGTCATCATCATTATTCGCTTGGAGCATTCTCTCAATCGATTGCAATGTCTGAGGCCCAGACCCTTTCTACTTTTAGGGTTGCTCGGGGAAGTGGTGTCTGGCTAAAGGGGCCAACTTGTTTTGTAATGACCTCTTATGTGTTATGACCAATCGCTGTATTTCTTCACTAACAAGAACACCAGAAATGCCATAAACTCTTGGCTCTTTTTGTTATGGTAATTTTGTGGTGGAAATAATTATAGGATTCTTGTTTATCAACATCGTCAATCCCTCGGTTTACTTTGCTATTGTTTGTTTGGTGTCGAGACCTACAACGTGGTGTGATTATTTGAAGGGCAAGAAGAATTAAATTAATTTGGCTTGAAATTTCCCCCTAAAATTCCAAAATGAGGTAATCACTGTTTTCCTCTCATATTAGGGGCTTAATAAAGTAACACACACATGCTATCTGGGCGCCAGCTAAATTGTGGTTTCCACCGATTTTCTTCCTATTGTTACCCTGGTTTGTAAAAACATAGCCACAAATATTTCTCCAGATTCACTCAAACAAAAACAGACAAACGCTATCGCATAATTTTTAATCCAGCTATGATTGGTAAATTCCTTATAGCCATAACATACTAAGAAGTTGTTCAGCTCGTTATCTAATATAAATAGTAACGCGCGATCCATTTGAGGTTCCCTACTTTTTTAAAGAAAAAACACAGAAAATTCAAATTGAATGGGGAATGTTTATTATTATTTGAAAGAACATTCTTTGCATTTATTTTTTTAAAGATTATGTCTATCGAATGTTGGCCGCGGCTACGCCTCGGATGGTCTATCCGTTGAGTCCAATTTTCGATGACTCGTTCGAGTATTTCGACTGGTAACTGGCGAATGACATGCGTGATGTTTTGCTCCAAGGCTTAAAGCGAAGCGGGTTTGTCCGCATAAACTTTAGACTTGACACATCTCTACAAGAAAAAGTCTAACGGTGTGATATCAGACGATCTTGGTGACCGGCCCAAAACGTGAAATTATCTGCTCACCGAAGTGTTCTTTCAATAAATCCATTGATTGTTGTGATGTGTGGGAAGTGGCGCCGTCTTGTTGAAACCAAATGACGCCGAAATCACGAGCTTCAATTTCACGCATCAATAGTCGGTTATCATGGCACGATAACGGCCGCCATTGACGGTGACGATATCACCGGCATCATTTTTGAAGAAATATGGAGCGATGATTCCACTGGCCCACAGACCACACCAACCTGTTTTTTATATGGATGTAGGGCAGCCCTTAAACCTCTTCTGGTTGCTCTTCGTCCCAAATGCGGCAATTTTGCTTGTTTACATACCCATTGAGCCGGAAATGAGCCTCATCGCTGAACAAAATTTGGCTCGAAAACGTCGGATCTTCTTGGAACTTTTCAAGAGCCCATAAAGCGAAGCGATGTCCTTGGGAACGTCGGGCGGCTTCAGTTTTTGCACAAGCTTTAAATGCGTCTAGTCGTTCCATACGTCAGTAGGAGTTGCTGCGAGCGGCGCCGAATAGACTCTCCACAGTCTTTGTGTACACTCTCAGCTACGGCCGCTACATTTTCTTCACTGCGTGCTGGACGTGGTCTATTCGGTCGAATATTATCCTATAATGAATGCTGGGTCTCAAGATGGGTAATGGTGTTGCGAATAGTACGCTCAGTAGGCCGATTATGATGACCATAAGTTAAACGAAGTGCACGAAACACATTCCTCGCAGAACGTGAATTTTCATAATATGTGACAGCGCAAAGAGAAAGGGACCTAAGGGTTAAAAAAATCAATTTTCATTCTTCTTTTTCTTTTTTTTCTGTGGACAACATCTGAGCATCGAATGAGACCGATCCCATGCCCCAAAAGTGTTCCCTCCCAGAGATATGCGTGTTCTATGAAAGTAAAGTCGACGATTCTAAGCGCAAATAGAAAGGGACCTAACCTTTAAAATGGCTCTCCCGAACAGAAATTTTCATCAACTTTTCACTTTTTTTTTTTTGAAGTGGACAACATCTGAGCATCGAATGAGACCGATCCCATGCCCCAAAAGTGTTCCCTCCCAGAGATATGCGCGTTTTATGAAAGTGAAGTCGACGATTCTAAGCGCAAATAGAAAGGGACCTTATCTTTAAAATAGCTCTCCTGAACAAAACTGGTTTTTAACCTTAGGTCTCTTTTGCGCGTCACATATGTTGAACGATTTGTAAACGTTGTTCAGGCGTAAGTAAGTCTTTTCATGATGAAATGCCAAACAATACTAAACAAAAATGGCATGACTCATGACTTGACTCACACGTGATCGGTCAAAAAAAGGCTATTGAAAAAAGTATCTATACTTGGATCACCCATTATAATTATAAATACAGGATGCGGCAAAAGTAACTATATAAGTACATATGATGCAAACAAAATTTTAATTTCTTTGCTTGCGAATATTGAATTTTTTTTCTTTTCGGGAATTAAACTTGGGAGAATAAATAAAAAATAACACGCTACGAGTATACCAAAAAAACTACGAATGTTTTTCTATTCCTTTAAAATAATTTACAACTACACTGGGCAATTGTTACCAAAAAAATTACTTTGAGCTACCTTAATTTTGTTGGATTATGTACCAGTGTGTATTTTTATAATAACTCTACTATAGCGTATTAAAATCTGCGCCCAACAGTATGTGGGTCTTTTGATAAAAAAAAATAAAACAACGGTAAACGTGAAAATCTTCAAAGCTAGATCGAATCTGGCGAACCGGAGCCAGATTCGATCTATCAGCATTCCCAAATTATCAGCATTCCCAAATTAAGACTACAAACCTTCTACCTCTTATTTAGTGATGACCAGTGTAATTAACGCTCAACGTGCGTACACAAAATGTTATGGTGTAAAAACTGCTACAACGGGACCATTCGATAGTTGGTTCATTTTCTGCTAAATTTGGGACTGTCCGAGATTTAAGATGTAAAGCCAGATGGCAGATCGGCCAAAAATATTAATGCTGTTAGAAAATGTGTCGCAGAATATCCGGAGTCATCAACGATAAGACGAATGGGAAATGCTCATTATTATTTGAAAGAACATTCTTTGCATTTATTTTTTAAAGATTATGTCTATCGAATGTTGGCCGCGGCTACGTCTCAGATGGATCTGCCCCTTACAGCTTTTTGACCGCACTCTTCGTCGAATTTTAAAACACGATTTGCACCTGTTCCCAAACAAAATCCAAGTAGTCCAAACAATTAAACCTGAAGACTGAATTTCGCTTGGAATATGCTAGATCAGTTTAAAATCTCGGTTATCAAAATGAACACTTTTTGTCAAATTAAATGATGACCGACGAAGCGCATTTTTACTTGAACGGTTTCGTAAATAAACAAAACAAGAGATTTGGTGATCACAATATCTCAAATAAATATCTTCATCAAATATCTGTAAACACAATTCGTGTTAATGTATGGTGTGGCATTACCGCTAAAGAAATGTACGGTCCATTTTTTTGAAAACGAATAAGGTGTAAGTCAAACAATAAATGGAGAACTTTTCGGAGTACTGCTTTAAAATTTTTTTATTTCTGCAATTTCCATCAAACAGCCCTTGCAACGATGGAGTTATTAAGACAAAAATTTCGAAATCGAATAATTTCTAAAAACGACGGTTTGAAATGGCCACCACGATTGCCTGATTTATCTGCACCACATTTTTTCTTCTTCTCAAAGATAAAGTTTATATGACTATGCCCCAAACCTTGCAGCAACTAAGGGACACCATTTAAGAAGAAGTTTATTTTTATTTATTTATATTAAGGAAACACTCAACAATGTTTTGGAAAATGCTATGGAGCACATTTTTGCATTAGAGAAAATGGATCTCATTTAACTGACATTTCTTTTTATAATTAATGTAAAAAAAACTACATAAGTTCAGCTTGTTTGTATATTTCGGTCTTTTACTTTAAGGCATTGAACGGGGATTGAATGGCTCTCGAGACCTCTTGCGTCTATATTTTAATAGAAGACAGGTTTTTTACAAAATGGCAAAGTGACACTGATTCTCGTCGCTGCACACTGTCCGTGACGACCATCATCAAAAAGCTTTGAGCAATTGTTGAAAGGAAAACCGATCTCTTTCAGACCTGGTTCTCACCAAACGTATGAGAACTACTGTTGTATATCTCACTTTTCAAGTTTCCTTCAAACAATTGCCCACAAAACTACAATTGACCTTTACAACCTCTGCAGAGACTTCACATTCAGAGCCATCTATAGGTAGTTGAGAAGTGTAACATAAAATAAACTTTATTTGAATCATTTAATTTTTTGCTTTTTTCATTAGATACATTTTTTTTTAAAATCCTGTGTAAAATTGAACAATCCTATGTAAAATTGAAAAGCAAGTAAAGAGGTTGCAATCGATCGGAGCCCACTAAATGATATTAAAAACCAGACTCCTTTGTTTAGCTTCATCTATACGGAATTTGTTCAGTATCAGACATAAAATGCGATTTACTAAACTGCTCGACCTCATATTAAGAGGGACCTTGGAAATGGGACTATTTAATCAGGAGAGTTTTTGCAGACCCAATACAAAGTTGTCTTCCAATTCTTATCGATCGAATTACACAATGTGATGTGCTAGGAGGCTGCTATATATATTTCTGGCCTAATTAAAAAATTCGAATATTTATCACCAAACATGGTTTTATTGTTTTTCAAAGTATTCTCCAGCATGATTAATACAGTTTTGCATGAGCTCAAACCAATTGTCGAAGCCCTTTTTCCGCTCCGATTGAGGCACCTTGAAAACATGGTTTCTGAACGCTTCAACAGCATCTTCTGGCGGCAAAAATCGTTGACCACGCATTTTTTTCTTGATGTGCGGAAGTAAAAAGAAGTCATTGGGTGCCATGTCTACCTGCACGCAGAGAAAAGATATGGTTACACTATTGTCACCGCAACAATACTATGTTCTCTACAATAAAAGGATGTTCGTCGTAACCATAGTATTGTTTTTTGAATTTCATTTTGACAATAGTATGATTGCGACAATATTGCTATTGTTAAAATGTTATAATAGTATTATTGCCAAATTTAGAAATGAAAATATGTTTGTAGCAACCATATAAACATGGTTGGTACAACAACAGTATTGTTGCTTAAAATTTACGTTAACCATAATTTGATTACGGCAATCATACAGTATGGTTGCGACTATGAACATAACAAAAAAGGCTTTATAGAGCATACATGTATGTGCGTGCGTATGTTTTTTTGATATACAAAAAAACACATACACACGATACAGTGAATGGTTGTTGTCCATTAAAAAACAATAACAATCGGAAGGTAGTTCGAGGGATTTTTATTGTGTTTACTTTGTTTGGTGAAATACTCTAAAATCGACTGGTTCTCGTTTATTTAAAATCTGCCTGCACTTAAGTATACAGCCTTTGGTCATGGGGTTTAATAACATTCTTTACTTGGTGTCTACGGATGGTGAAGTAGCATTCACCCCTGCTGGCAGCTAAAAGTATTTTTGACCGTTGGAATATATATTTTTGTTTCTTGAATGAAATTTTTAATAAAAACATGGCTTCAAATCTGGCTAAGAACTAATAAATAGTAATGCAATTTAAAATAACAAACTTAATAAAAATCTCTATTTTTGAATAACAACAAAAACCAATCCTAACATATAATTTTGGGGATCATAGTATGGTTGAGTGTGAATCATTCTATGGTTGTGGGGATCAAAGTATGGTTGCGTGTGAATCATACTATGGTTGTGAGGATCATACTATGGTTGTATGTGAAACATACTATTGTTGTGAGGATCATAGTATGGTTGTGAAGATCATAGTATGGTTGAGTGTGATTCATACTATGTTTGTGGGGATCATATTATGGTTATGTGCAAATCATACTTTTGTTGTGAGGATCATAATATTGTTGTGTCACAACCCTATACCAAACAATAGTATGATCCTCTGTCACCCCAACCATACTTTTTTTTGCATGCACATGATCAGTTTTGCCGACGAAACAGGCGACCTTTTTCTTTGAGGTGCTTCTTCCACGAACAACTTTGGATTTGGATCGTCTTCGAAGCAACACACGGTCGATTGCTGTTTTGTTTCGGGCTCATTCGCATAGATCCATGATTCGTCACCAGTGACGATCTTATAAACGTCTTTTGAAGCACCGCGATCGTATTTTTTCAAAATTTCTTTGCACCAATCGAAATGCGCTTTTTTTGAGCGATTTTGAAATTGTGCGGGATCCAACGAGAAAAAAACTTTTTTACGGCCAGATGTCCATGCAATACGAGTATCGAATGTATGCTGGTGGAAGAAATGCCAAAGGATGCATCTATCTCACGGTATGTCACATGACGATCTAGCATTCTCAGTTTACGCAAGTCATTAATGTTCTCTGGCACAACGGCCGTTTTTGGTCGACCTTCGCCTTCGAGCGAGCGTCGCCCACGATTGAATTTATTAAACCAGTTTTTCACAGTGCTATAGGATGGTGCTTCATCGCCATACAAAGATTTAAGTGCATCGACTCTTGCCGTGGAAAATGATCGAATGAAAATGTTCAAGAGTTAATTCCATTTTTTTGCCGAATTGGTTTTTTTCAAGTCACTGTAAGCAACACAAATGATGGTGGTACGTTAAAACGTTCTGAGTTCGTTTATGCTAAAAAATGTCAATCTTTCCAATGGAAATATCAGATGGCGCCAGGCAACACTTACAGTTGCCAAGGCCAGAAATGTATATAGCAGCCCTTGTATAAAACTTAAAATTTGGTTTGTAGACCGGTAGTATCTCAAATCGGGGTAGAAATTTGTACACGCATAAAAAAAGTATGGTTGGGGTGAATATATTCGAAGAGGATCATTTTATGGTTGGTTATATGGTTGTGGCACAACAATACTATGATCCTCACAACAATAGTATGATTCACACATAACCATACTTTTATCCCCACAACCATAGTATGATTTACACTCAACCATACTATGATCATCACAACCATAGTATTATTCACACACAACCATACTATAAATCCCACAACCATACTATGAGTTACACTCTACCATTCTATGATCGCCAAAGCCATATTATGATCCTCAAAACCATAGGATGATTCACAAGCAACCATACTATGATCCCCACAATCACAGTATGATGCACACTCAAACATACTATGATCTCCACAAACATACTATGATCCTCACAACAATAGCTTGATTTACACACAACCATACTATGATACCCGCAACCAAAGTATAATTCTCTCGACCATACTATGATCACCAAAATTTTTAGTAGTATTGGGTAATGTTGTTATTTAAAAATAGAGATTTTTATCAAACAATTTATTAAATTGCTATACAATTAGTTTATAGCCAGAAACGAGTCCTTGATTTTATTGAACATTTCATTCAAAAAACAAAAATATATATTCCAACGGCAGTCTAAAGTACTTTTAGTTGCCTGTAGGGGTGAGTGCAACTTTACCATCCGTATACCCCAAGCAACGAATGTGATTAAACCATGATCAATGGCTATATACTTAATTGCAGGCAGATTTTGAATAAACGAGAACCAGTCGGTAGTAGAGTATTTCACCGAACAAAGTAAACACAATAAAAATCCCTCAAACTACCTTCAGATTGTTGTTGTTTTTTATAATGGACAAAAACCATGCACTGTATCGCGTGTATGTGTTTTTTTGGTATATCAATAAAAAACATACGCACACACATACATGTATGCTCTATAAAACCTCATTTGCTATGTTCATAGTCGCAAATATACTGTATGATTGCCGTAATCATATTATTGTTAACTTAAATTTTAAACTACAATACTTTTGTTGCACCAACCATGTTTATATGGTTGCTACAGCCATATTTTCATTTCTAAATTTGGCAATAATACAATTGTTACATTTTAACAATATTAATATTGCCGCAATCATACTGTTGTCAAAATGAGATTCAAAAAAAGCAATAATATGGTTATGACGAACATGCTTTTATTGTAGAGAACATATTATTGGTGCGGTGACCATATAGTAACCACATCTTTTCTCTGCGTGTAAAGAGGGCTATATGAATATATAAAACGAAATGGGTTCCCAGTCACTGTTGCTGCTGGTCAATTTGTTTTCAATCAAAATTTCTCAATTATCGCCCACAATCAATATACTTATATAAACATTCATAAATATATTGATAATAACACAGTACAAAAGCCAATCTGGGGGGGTGAGAAATTCCAAGTCAGGGTGATGGTACTAGGTCAGTATATTAAAACCCTCAAAGGGTTTTGCGTTCGTATGTTCGTATTATTCAAAATTAAGCAACTTCACTTAATTGTAAATTAAAGCAGAACGCGTTAATCGATTTCTATGATCTATATCGCATTTTGTTTATAGGTTATGTGACTTTACGTGAAAGTTATAAGACTCTACACGTTTTTCCGTTTGGGATTTATATGTTTAAAAAAAAAATTTTTTTTTGGCAAAATTTTCTTCTTCTCCTTCGACATTGTACTTCTGTCCAATAACTGTCAATTACCTTCAATTTGCCACCATAATGCAAGTTGCATTGTTCTTTTTTCCGGGGTAGACTGGCCAGCATAAACTCTAAATGGACGACCACATTTATCCGGCCATTGTGGATCGTAGGATATTTCCACATTGCCTTCGCTGTTGCCACAAGATATTTCAGTTTATTCCTCTAGTTTTTTTTTTTGCAGGCATAGCTGACTGAACGCTGGAGGAAGAATACAAAGTTTAATGAAGCTTAAGACTTGCCAGTACGCTGACACATACTGACACTAAGTACGGAATAATAAAAAAAGACGATGGCGGCGAAAGAAATAAGTCTTTCGGTTTGAGCTAGAAGTTGTATACTTTAATTCAATTTTCTATAACGCACCAAGGAAAGAACATAAACAAAAACTCCAGAGGGGAAGAAGACCATAAACCGAAAGTAAACACATCTAAGGGAAAATTAGTGTTTCCGAAAAGTTTTGCCAACTGTTATCATTGCGCGCCACAGCCGCCATAATCACTTTATAATGGAATGTCGTTGTAAAATCGCGTGTTTAATGTTGGTTGAGATATATTTCCTCATTTATAGTAGAAACTACACTGATAGCAATACTGTTTTCTTTTACAGGCCATGATTGATGCTGAAAACGTGCCGATTGAGAAGGTCCCATCCAACTTGAGAGACCAAGGCAAACAAAAGGAATTCTTCATGGATGTGCCGTGAAATCGGTGTAAGTCATTCAATTGCTTAATCAATCATTTTCAATTGCAAATATGGATGTATGGCCAACCAACCGCACAATATTTCCCTGCGGTAGGTACAGACATTTTCAATTGTACATTTTTTTTTTGTTACCTCGGAACTGAAAGAACTTATAAATTCTCCAGCGGGTTGTACCCGGGCGCGAACAATAGTAGCATCTGTATTCGAAAAAAAACAAAAGAAAATCAATCAGAACATCTGATACATTTATGAGTTGTTGACAAATTGCTGGCAATCGGGCGGTTGTTTTTTCTTCTTTCACTGTCTTTGCTCTACAAAAACCGACTTTGAATTTCGGAGTAGTACGAGTATTTTACATTTTCATATTTCTTTGTCGTTGCGATGATTTGTTAAGAATATCGAGATGGGTGGTATTTATTCAAAGATGGATGGTAAATTTAAATTGCAATCATTTGCCGAAAGTACTTTACTTTAGTTTACGGTAGATGGTTTCTCCAGAAACATTAAATGATAAATGATGGCATGGTTACTCGTCTGTTTATATTGTTAAAATCCTACTTTCACGTAAATTTACAAAAGTTTTAAAGAGCTTTTGTTATAAAGAAAACTTAATTTTTATGAATAAGAATGTCTTAAAATTATGAATCTAATTCACTTAAAATTTAAATTTCGAAATTAAATCAATGCGTCCGCCAAATGCTCGTGGTCTTTTTTGTACTAACATCTTGAATGTATGGCCTTATTCTTTAATATTGCTAAGTATGTATTCTATTGACCGATCCATCCTAAGAACGCCCAGCTTAACCTAAGATAAGAAATTGTCATCTATTATTATTGAAATTTGGTACGAGCATTTAGTCAGTGGACGACTGTACTGTGGAATCACTGTTGTAGTATTATAATTTCTTTGAGGAGGTATACCCCACGTTTTCTTTATTCCGATTGAATAAGAATCACTATCTGATTTCATTGAACGATGCACATACGAGGGCTGCTCTATATATATTTTTTGGCCTAATAATGAAAATTCGAATACTTCTCATCAAAAATGGTTTTTTTTGCATGCGCTTAAACCAATTGTCGAAGCACTTTTTCCACTCCGATTGAGTCACCTCCAAAACATGGTTTTTGAACGCTTTAACAGCATCTTCTGGCGACGAAAATCGTTGACCACGCATTTTTATCTTGATGTGCGGGAATAAAAAGAAGTCATTGGGTGCCAAGTAAGGGCTGTACGGCGGATGTCCCATCCATACGACGTTTTGGCCGGTCAAAAAGGCGCTTGTTTGAGCCGATACGTGAGAGCTCGCATTGTCATGGCGCACAATGATTCGTGTCTGTCCTACGTTGCTCAAGCGGAACAGTCAGAAGTGTTTCTTCCACGAACAACTTTCGTTGGATTTGGTCTTCGAAGACCCACACGTCGATTGCTGTTTTGTTTCGGGCTCATTATCATAGAGTTATGATTCGTCACCTGTGACGATCTTAATAACATCTTTTGAAGCACCGCGGTCGTATTTTTTTTTAAATTTCTTTGCACCAACCGACATGAGCCTTTTTTTAACGATTGTCAAATTGTGTGGGATCCAACGGGAACAAACCTTTTTTCACGGCCAGGTGTTCATTCAATATCGAATGTATATTAGTGGAAGAAATGCCCAAAGATGCCTCTATCTCACGGTATGCCACATGACAAAACAAACAAATGATGGTCGTACGTCAAAACGTTCTGAGTACGTTCATGCTAAAAGATGTCAAACTTTCCAATGGAAATGTCAGATGGCGCCAGGCAACACTTAGTGTTTCCTAGGCCAGAAATATATAGCAACCCTCGTAGAAGTATTTTGATGATCTGGGGGCCAAAAATCAAAATCTTAATTTTAAAATAAAACCGTTTAATTAATTGTGAAATGTAGGGGACTCTCCATGTGACGAAAAACCACCATTACAAATTAATTTAATTGCGAGAAACCCCAAAAAAACTAAAGTTCAAACTTAATGATTGAAAACTGCGACATGTTTCTGTTTCCTGCAATTTTACGAAAGAGTTTAGTTTTTATTAATTTTAAAGCGTTTAATTTCCCCCAAGTGCAAAATAGCGATGGATTCTGAATCTATAGATGATGGGATGATTCAAATATTATATATTTCATTACATAGTATGTTTCCCTAAAAATTTTTAAATGGTCCGCAAGTAAGGACCGAAATAAAGCTGTTTTGTTCAAAAAGATTTTTGTTTAGGTAGCCTGTTAGATCCCGCAAGTCTTGCGAATGATATGAAAACTTGTTGGCCTTATATAACAAGTTCAGAAAAGGTTTGCCGCGGAAAATCGCGGATGGACAAAAAAACCGCTAAATTAAGTTCACTCCAATGGAAATATATTCCAAAGCTGCTTTGTACCAGTTCGATTAGTTTGTGGCAAAAACAATAAAAAGGTGTTATGGCAAAATCCCACCCCTCTATATCCCTGATTTTGTAATCAAATAAGGCTCCGGTTCATCAAAGAGACAAATAATGTCACCATTAAAGAAATTATCTTCGTTAAAAATTCCATAGATTCTCTCAATGCGACTGTGTTACCTGTGGTGAAAAAAAGTTTTATGTACATATGTTATGACAAGGGTAGATGGAAAAGTGTGCAACGCAGCTTCTGGAACAGCATGCACCAATCGTTGTTATGTTTGTAGAAAAACTTCCAAGGACAACAAAAGAAAAACGTCAGACGCAACAGAATTTGGCCCATCTATTTTGCATGCGAGTATAAGAATTAAAGGCCTGCAGAGAACCATCCAAACACACTTGTTGTGTGTTATTCATTTGTCTTATATCTGCTTGTATCTGTTTCGCTCTCTTTGGATTGAGTGCGTATGGAATATTTCTCTTTTAGGTAACGATGGAATAGGTATGAGAGAGTGAAAGTATCAAGTATCAAAAATACTTGTATGATCACATACATAACAAACAGATATATCGGTATTCTTGTTACCTGTGCTTGGAATATGTGGAGAGCTGATGCTGCAAGCACACACATAGAATAAAGAGCGAAATAAGCAATAAAGAGGTAACACTATTAAATATAAATATTATAAATATTACATTTATTTGAAAAAAAACATAAACATAACAAAATCATGTTTCTAATTAAATTAATAAAATTAAACATTAATTCACATATTAAAAAATAAATAAAAATAAAATAAAAAAAACAATTCTAATTTAGAATTTAAGGAAGCATTTAGCATATAAATTGCCAATAAAAAAGTATCGCTGAAAAAGAATTGAAGACGAAAAAAAGATCGGATGGGAGAAAAAGCTTAAAATACAAACGAGATTCCGTAATGAAACTGGATTATGCCAAAAACAAACTTTGGAAATACAAATGACGGCAATACAAGCAGGAGAGTTCCGAAATTATCCTCGGCAATTACTGGTACTGATACCGAGCTGATTTTTAGACTTAAAGTTATTTCAGAGGCCATATCAAGGGGATACAGCATTTCAATAAAAAATTTAACAAATATGCCGAAGAAACGCAGAAACTTTACGTAAAATTGTATCCTTGGCACCCAATGACACCTACACTGCATAAAGTACTCATACGAGGGTTTTTTATTTATATTTCGGGTCCGGCAATAAAAACATAATAATTTATCATTGAAAATGGTTTTTGAGTTTTTCAAAATATTCTCCTTTAAGATCAATACACATTCGCCTGCTCACAAACCAATTTTCGAAGAACTTTTTCCACTCCGATTGAGACACCACCAAAACATGATTTTTGAACGCATGAACGGGCGATGAAAAACTTTGACCGTGCATTTTTTTTCTTCATGTTAGGGGATAAGAAGATTTCAATGGGTGCCAAATTAGGGCTGTACGGTGGATGGCCCATCAATTCGACATCTGGAGTGGTCAAATAGCTCATCGTTTCAGCTGATGTGTAAGAGCTCGCATTGTCGTGATGCAAAATAATCCGTCTTCTCTTTCCTCATTTTGTCGAATACTGTTGGCAAACAGACGGTGCATACCACTCAGAATTGACCGTCCTACGTTCCACTAAAGGCACTATGGCAACATGGCCGGCTATACCGAAAAAAAAACGCAATCATTTGCCTCGATGTACTTCTTCCACGAACAAAATTTGGCTGGATTTGGCTCGTCTTGAGGAACCCATACGGTCGATTGCTGTTTTGTTTCGGGTTCATATGCATAGATCCATGATTCGTCACCTGTGACAATGTTATAGACTGCCTTTGAGCTACCGTAGTTATACTTTTTCAACATGTCTTTGCACCAATCCATACGAGCCTTTTTGAGCATTCGTCAAATTATGCGGTATCCAACGAGAACAAATTTTTCACGGCTAAATGAACATGCAATATTTTATTGATGCTTGTCATACTAGATTCTAAGGATGCCTCAATCTCACAGTATGTCACATGTCGTTCTTGCTTAATCAGTTCACGCACAGCATCAATGGAAATTCATCCTGAAGCGAACAGCGTCCAAGACTGAACTCTTGGTACCAGCGATTAACCGTGTTTTTTGATGGCGTTTCATCTCCAAATGTCGAAACAAGTTGATTTAAACACTCTTGTCTCGATAACTCATGCAGAAAATCGTAAAAAATCATCGCACGAAAATGTTCATGGGATAATTCCATTTTTTGACTGAGATGATTTTTTTAACACGCTGTAAGCAAAACAATTCGCCCTCAAATAACAAAACGTTCTGAGTGAAGTTATGCTAAAAAATTTCAAAGTTTCCAATGGATGTTCCAGTTTGCATCTGGGGGCACTAGTAATGTCAGGACCCGAAATATAAATGGCAACACTCGTACATGGATCGGAAATAATAGAAAATGCGTTACTGTCTATAAAACAACTGTCTGAAGAGCAGTGGCTCGAAACAAACATTTTCGAGCTTACAGGCAGGATATTGCAAGAAAATTCTCCAGAGAATCGTGCAAACAGGACATCCTTAATAGGCTTCTCTTGAGCTCAGATACACTTCTTAATGTGTCAACAACTAAAAATAAAATAATGTTTTCTTCATTTGTGCCAGAAACTATAGAGATGTTTCTCTCAGCTCAACCAAATCTAGCAACTGAAAGTAATGTGGGCGAGGAAATTAGCGATGATGGTGATTAAAAAAAAAAATAAAAAAAAAAAATGGAAATATTGTGTTTTAAATATCCAATATATGCAAATATAACTGTTTTCTACTATAAAAATCAATTGTTTATGTTTTAACCCTCCGGCGGGAGAGAAGGTCCCTGGGGACCTTTTTCATTTTCAAACAGAAATAACTCCTTGATGGTCCATGGGAAGTATACCCGACCCCCACATGTATTCCAAGGATATTTTATCTAGAATCGTTTTTGAGATTTAAATGTGTTTAGTACGGGAACGTGTGATAAGGTCCGCTGGGACCTTGTACTGAAATTTCAAGAAATCGTTAATAAATGCACTGTCCTTTGGCTTGTTTTATTGTTTAAATACATCACAAACGTGTTTCTTCAATTTTAGTTACTTTTTGCATTATTTTATTGTGCCTTTCCTTGAAAAATAATTACTTTTTACGCATACTTTTACCTACTCTTACTCTCGCAAAGGAATGGAAACCAATCACTTTGAAAGAGTACGATGCTTTTTTGGCTATTATTTTGTATGCTGGTCTCACTAAATCGAATAGTGAACCTCTTGAAGTGTTATGGGGCCCAACGCTTTGTCCAATATATGAAGTGGATAAAAGGCGATCGTATGAAGTGCATAAAAGGATATACGCGACAGCAGCGACTAATCAACAGGAAAACTGCGGCTATTGATGATATTTGGCAAATTTTGCAGTCTAACTTGGCAGCAGCTTACACTGTGCATGATGCAGTGACCGCAATGATGAGCAGTTATTACCATACAGAGGCCGCACCCGCTTCACACAATACATTCCATAGAAGCCTGCCAAGTACGGTATAAAGATATGGTGGTTGTGCGACTCAAAATCATTTTATCCTGTCAAAGGAATGATTTACTCTGGGAAATTGCCTGACCAGGCACGAGAGGCGAATCAAGGGCAGAATGTTGTTCTTCAACTTTCGGAGAGATATTTGAATACGGCCGCACAATTTATGCCGACAATTATTTCACAACTTTGGATTTGGCGCGTACTTTGACCAGGAAGAAAACTGCATATGTTGGAACAGTGCTCTAGAATAAGACATGTGTGCCTCGATAATTCCAAAAAAATCATACGCGTCCTATCGACAGCACATTGTTCGGCTTCAACAAAGGCGATTTAGCTCTATGTTTATATGTGCCCAAGAAGAACAAAGCGGTAATTTTGCTGTCGACACAACATTATACTTGCGGTGTGGGCATGCAAACTGAAAAGAAGAAGCCGTTTGCTATTTTGGATTACAACGCCAACAAATCGGGCGTGATACAATGGACCAGATGCTTGGCACATATACATGCAAGCGCTCAACAAACCGCTGGCCATTGGCCATGTTTTTTAATATGGTGGACATTGCTGCATTAGCTGCATTTATTTCGTACAACGAGATGAAGCCAATAAAAAGAAGTGATAGACGACAGTCATTTCTACTGATGCTGACAAAACAATTGGCACTACCAACCATAGATGAACGAGCGCTGAACAACCGCATAACCGCATATCCAAGGATACGGAACGCAATGGAAGCATTTGATGTAGAGGTAAGAAAAAATAATTCTAAAATTCAAAAGCAGAATAACTACATTATTTTTTTCTTTTTAGATATTATCATGACCGGCAGAAGGAGCTGCACCGTCGTTTGCGTCTAGAACGAACAGACCGTCATATAGCTTATGCCGTTCTGAGTACGGACGGCAGCGGGAAACAAGGGCCTATTGCCATTCCTGTAACAATCCAGTTTATGCAGAGCATTCAACACTTATGCATCGATGCTACACCTGCACAGAAAGTATGTTGGACGAGGGACAATCTACACAACAATAGTTTTTTAGGATTTTTTCATATAAAACTCATAAAATGAATAATGTTATATATAAAAAAAAAATTTTAACGTTCATTGTACTTGTATAATTAGTAAATAATAATAATAAATCAAAACAAAAAAAAATGTAAAAAATGCGTTTTCATATAAAATTCCATACAAATCGAAATAGGTCCCTGTGGACCTTGTACTTCGTATAAGGGCAATGGATGACTCCGGCTAGATTTATGAAATACCTCTCTGTGCGATGTCCGTCCGTCCATCAGCGGTTAAAGGTACATTATATTTCGCATAAATGAATCGATTTCGAGGAAACATCGTCCATGTATTGATATCTACACGGAGAAAAAAATATGTTAAAAATAATTTTGCATGCAAACATACTCGTATACTATTATCAATATACGACTGAAGAATTGATGATTTTAATTTGCTGCAGTGTAAACAATAAAATAGAATTTGTGTACGAAAGTAAAATTTAAATAATATACATACAAAAATTTAAAAATTAGTTTTGTTTTGTAATTTTAAAGTGTTTTTTAAGTTTGCATATGCAATATTTATAAGTAATTGCATATTCATTGCATATGGGACTGCATATTTTTTGCTTAAAAACACTTCACGCACTAGACAGGGGAGAATTCTGCAGAAAGATCTCGAATTGTTCGCTTACAAGTTCCAATGACTCAGCAGTTGCAGGCGCACGACAATACACTTCGTTAATGCATCGCAGTTTGGGAATTGGGCAACGATTTTGGGCGAAAAATTATCTTTTCCGACGACTCTCATATTTATAAGAGTCATTTCATATTTACGAGAGCCACGTTTGCAAACAAAATTGCCGCATCTGCGGCTCGAAGAACCTGCACTTTAATGTCGAAAAACCAATGCTTCCACAGAGAGTGACAGTTTGGTCGTATTTAGGATTGGTGGTATTATTGTTCCATTTTTCTTCGAAAATGAGGCTTGGAACAACGTTTTGGACAGCGGTGGGCGTTACTAAACAATGTTATACTTTTTTTCATTGAAATTGAAAACATGTTTTATGTAGGATGGTGCGTCGTGCCACACAGCACATGCACCAATCGATCTTCAGCTGTCTTGGCAATGTCAGTTGGCCGCCTCAAAGCTGCAACTTGACCACTTTGGACTTCATTTGTGGGGAAACGTAAAGGATCCATGTAATGCAAACAATCCAGGAACGATTCAAGCACTAAAAGCCAATATCATACATGTAATCTATGTGATCTACAGCCCGAAGCCATCAACAAGGTCTTGACAGAATGCGAAACCAGCCAAGGCAGCTACTTGAACGAGTTGTATTTCAGAACACTGTGCGACAGCCACAATCGGTTTGGGATGAAACCACCGGGGAAAGTTATATCGGTCAAAAAAAGGTCATACGTGTCCCAGCGTTTCTTTGGGTCTCATCTAGGAATCGAGATATATCGATTTGAAGTTAGTAAGTATCGTATAGGGGAATTTGTCACGTTTTTGGCTCTTTTGCATCGATTTTCATGATTTATGTCTCATTTTGGTCATAGGTTATGTGACTTTACGTGAAAGTAATAGGACTTGACACTTTTTACCGTTTTGGATTTTTTATGAATTAAAAAAAAAAAAATTTTAATTTTTAGGCAAAAATAATTTTTTTTTTTCATACATTTATTTATAATTGCGAAACTGTTGCTTAAGTAGGAAAACGGTTTAAGAACAGATTAGAGGAATTGTAATTCTTAATTTTTCTAAATTTGTTTCAGCTAAATCGGACGAGTGGTTCTCGAGTTATGTCAAACAAAAGAGCCTAAAACGTGACAAATTCCCCTATACGATACTTACTAACTTCAAATCGATATATCTCGATTCCTAGATGAGACCCAGCGAAACGCTGGAACACGTATGACTTTTTTTTTACCAATATAACTTTCCCCGGTGGTTTCATTCCAAACCGATCACTGACCCTTACCATTTGTCGCAGAGTGTAATTAATGAGAATGTTTGTTCCAACTTATAAACTTTGAATAAATGAGTACTTCAAGTAACTAGCAAAACAACAAAAAATGTTTTGCTAGTTACTTGAAGTACTCATTAGCATACTCGTAGGAAGGGCCATTTCGAGGAAAAAGAGGAAAAGATGATGGAAGATGTTTACTAAATAAATTCAACGATTTGCTTAAAGCGGTAACTAATAGGATTAATTTCGATTTTGGTTGTGACGAAAGTTTAGATATAATCACCAATATTCGGTTACAATAATAAACCGTTGGCAAAACTATTGGCTGCCACAACCACCAGTTATGGCAACTGAATGCATTTGACAGATCAAACATTTGCGTCTACAACACGATGATCATATACCGAATATCCATTATGATTATAAACATTTGGTGATCGGAACCGAAATTTTTTTTTTGCTACGGAATTTTAGTAGTTCCGACCGATTTCCAACTAATTTATTCTCTGTGTGTATTTTAACATTCGTTGCTATTTTTTGTTTTTTTTACTTATGTTATATGAATGACTTAAACTTCTATAATTGTACCATGATAAAGCTTTTTATTCAAGTCTTGAGATGCATATGTGACGCGCAAAATAGAAAGGGACCTAAGGTTAACAACCAGTTTTGTTCAGGAGAGCCATTTTAAAGCTTAGGTCCCTTTCTATTTGCGCTTAGAATCGTCGACTTCACTTTCATAAAACGCGCATATCTCTGGGAGAGAACACTTTTGGGGCATGAAATCGGTCTCATTCGAAGCTCAGATGTTGTCCACATCAAAAAAAAGTGAAAAGTTGATGAAAAGTTTTGTTCAGCAGAGACATTTTAAAGATAAGGTCCCTTTCTATTTGCGCTTAGAATCGTCGACTTTACTTTCATAAAATGGGCATATCTCTGGGAGGGAACACTTTTGGGGCATGGAATCGGTCTCTTTCGATGCTCAGATGTTGTCCACATCAAAAAAAGAAAAAAATGAAAATTGATTTTTTTACCCTTAGGTCCCTTTCTCTATGCGCTGTCACATATATAGGGTGATTAATTTTGAGGTTCCCTACTTTTTTAAAGAAAAAACACAGAAAATTCAAATCGAATGGAGAATATTTATTATCATTTGAAAGAACATTCTATGGCATTTATTTTTTGAAGATTATGTCTATCAAATGTTGACCGCGGCTACGTCTAAAATGGTCCATATGTTGAGTACAATTTTCGATGACTCGTTCGAGCATTTCGACAGGTATGGCGTTAATAACATACGCAACGTTGGCTTCCAAAACCTTAATCGTTGCTAATTTGTCAGCATAGCCTTTGGACATTACGTAGACCCAAAGAAAAAAGTCTAACGGTCTGATATCACACGATCTTGGTGGCCAATCGACCGGCCCAAAACGTGAAATTATCTGCTCAACGAAGTGTTCTCTCAATAAATCCATTGATTGATGCAATGGGTGGAAAGTGGAGCCGTCTTGTTAAAACCTAATGTCGCCGAGATTACGAGTTATCATGGTTATCATGGCACAATAACGGTCGCCATTGACGGTTACGTTCTCACCGGCATCATTTTTGAAGAAATATGGACCGATGATTCCATCGAAAGCCGTTGTTTTTTCTGGATGAAGTGGCAGCTCTTGAACCTCTTCTGGTTGCTCTTCATCCCAAACGCGGCAATTTTACTATTGAGCCAGAAATGTTGGCCGATTATTTTGAACGAAGTTTACGAAACACATTCCTCACATAACGTGAGTTTTCGTAATAAAGTTGAACGATTTGTAAACGTTGTTCAGGCGTAAGTCTTTTCATGATAAAATGCCAAACAATACTAAACAAAAGTAACATGACAGAATGAAAGGCTATTGAAAAAAGTATCTAAATGTTCTTCATATTTTGAAGAAACTTTTCGATCAAACTAAAAATATCCACTCATTGGAAAATGTCTCGTTTTTAAAAAAATCCCATACTTTTCTTATAAAAACAATGTTAGCCACTTCAAAATATTTTTTGAGACACTAAAATATAATACAGCGATTTGTAAACAAAATGTCTAAACTGAATACCTATGGCTAAGGCTTCCGGCTGCATTTAATTTAGCCATTTTTAAATGGCTAAATAAAAATAAAAACCGAAATCTAGCCTGAAAAAGGCTGAATTGGCAACAGTGGCTTCCGATTTTCTATTTACTTATTACTCGATTTATTTTTGCATATGAGATGTAGTACGCTAAAGATTGAGGAAAAGGACGACTCTCTGAAAAAATCCTACCGTATTGACAGACAGTCCAACTGATTTTTTGCCAGCTTTCAAAACAATTTAGTTTGCTCAATAACTCAATCCACGGACCAATAGTTTTTAGACACATCTTGAGTCGTAAAAGGTTCGAGAACTACGGCAGATCTTGTTGTACGTATCAACATTTGCGAGCATATGCCGAAATTCTCAGGTATTTTACAAACTTAGTCCGCCTAAAGTCTCGATTTTCTTTCCGCCTACAAAATTGTGTACTATTTCTCTCCGTTTGAATCCTGTTAAGATCTTAAACATATTTCTGGTGCTACATTCAAACGTGTAAAGTTGATAAAAAAAATTGTTTGCAAATAACCCAATGTTGGATGTTTGTGTTAACCTCTTCCATTCATCGGTTAAAGGGTTCAACATCATTTCGTACATCTTCTGGGCAATTTGGTTCGCGCGTACACTGCCGCCTGCCTCATTATGGTCTTATTAAGGAATCTCATTTTGCTGCATCTGTTATTTATGATAAACACCTTCACCAGGAAGAGCAACACCAATGGATACTCCTCTCTATCGTCCTCTAAATAGAAAAACTGGAGCTGGAATGGAACAAAAAAAAACAAACACTTTCGTTTGTGTTGTGTACCTTTATTATGAGACTCGGTTGGTCGTATATTAAAAGTTTCTTGGTGTTAGTGAAGGATTATTTGATGTATATGTGTGTGTATAGGTGTGACTCACACACACGCATACGCACACTGACATGTCATATAACTTCCGCAAACATAACTCATGCTCTAAATCTGTACAAGATTTTGCTCATTCATGGACTGCATGCAGCAACAGCATCGACAACGACGACAACAACAACAGCTCCTTCTCCACCTCAACTCCTCCACCGGAGGCTGCGGAGGCTTGTAATAAAAGGCAACAATTTTAAAATGCTGTTGTTTACTTTAGCTTTGGCATTATGCCCGGCCAGGTTCTGGTCGGATTTGGGCCTCAAATCGTACTGTAGATGGCAATGAAGGTGGGCCGAAAGAGACTCCCCGTATCTTGATGTACGTACTCATACATGGCGTAATGCTTTTGCCGTGGGTGGGGCATGGGTACGCCCATGAATAAGTAAAGGTAGTGGTAGTAGTTGTCGTGATAGCGCAGCAGACTCGTTCGCAGTGTCTTGCTGCCTGCCAGTCTGTCTGCCTACTTTTAGTTTTGGACTGGCGGTGTGTGTGCCCCTTTTTGTTTTGCTCCACATGGTGTTATGTTGTCTTTGCTAAATTACATATTCTGTATTTATGTAAGGACGTGTGTTTGTGCGGAACTCTGTGTGTTTATGCGAGCGTGGTATGAACCATAAAGTATTACGAGATGATTATGAGATCAGTTGGCATACAAAAACATCGTTAAAGCGAACGAAATAAGAAAACAACAACAGCAACATAAAAAATATGTGTGTATCAGCTTCATTTATGTCTCTTAACGGAGGAGTAGGGTTTTCCCCGGAAATTCCCGATACGGGATTTTTTTGGGAGTTTATGTAATTTATGATACAACTATACATTATTTTAGAGAAGAGTTGTAAGGTCTTCTCCTGGTGAGTATTTATTTCATACTTTAAAATGAAGATTTTAAAGGTCTTCTTCCGTTGAGTAATGATAACATACTAATTTCTTACATCTATTTAGAAGGGACATAAATACTGTTACACACGTTTTATGCTGTAAAATAAAAAGTACTGAAAGTTTTTGGACCAAATATTTTTTTTATATATTTATTGATGTATATTCTATCCAAAAAGAATCTGCTTATTCGAAATGTCCGCCTTTTGCCTTTATACACGCCTTAAATCGCAATATATAGCTGCACGAACCTCGTCCATTGGAAAATTGGCCACAGCTCGAACCAAAGCAGTCTTAAGAGATCCAATGTTTGGGTATCTTTTGTGACAAACCTTATCCTCTAAAACCGTCCACAATTTGTAATATAAAGGTTCAAACCTGGACTGCCTGAGTGCCATTCTTCAGAGGAAATGAACGCTGGCAAATTGTTTCGAAGCCAGGCCTGGGGCGTTTTAGCCTTATGGGCCGGCGCAGAATCCTGCTGCAAAATCCATGGCTGGTTTTGGAACAGAGAATTGTTAAGAGGCTTCACAACAGCTTCCAAAACAGTTTCTTGGTAAACTTTGGCCGATGTTTTAACTCCTTTTTTCGCAGAAATGCAGATCAGTAACCCCATCGTAAGCGACACCCCACCAAACCCTGACTGAAGCTGGGTGATGACCCTTTTCCATCCTTGGGATCAGTTCAGATGCTTCCTTAGATGACCGCGCATACACTCTATCATTTTGCTTGTCAATTTTTTCCTGAACGGTAAAAACGTTTTCATCGGTGAACGAAATTTTTCTGTGCAAGTAATCAGCGTGCTTCACCAAAAGACGTTTGCATTTTTGAATCCTTTTTTTTAAAGCAGCCGTCAATAAATGTCCAGTACGACGTTTGAAAGCCCCAAGTACCAAGTCTTTTTTAATGATTCGACTCATGGACTTTTGCGTGATATTCATCTCACGGGCCATGATTTTCTGTTTCCGGAGCGGATTTCTGTGAATTCTTGAGTTAACGGCTTTGATGACATGTGGTGTTCGAACAGAGCGTGGGCGGCCCGACCGGTGGCGGTCTTTTACATCTCCAGTCTCCTCAAACAGTTTTGTGCATCGGTAGACGAACATGCGGCTAATCCCTAGTGTCCGGAGCGTTTTGAAAATATCGCTTTATTTCATTTCACACTCGAAAAGCGCTATTACAGCGATACGGTTCTCATTATCTGACCACTCCATGATAAAAGTTGAAACAATTTTAAAATCTCGTTACAGACTAACGCTATTGAGGTTAGCTTTTAAAACTCATATGACATTAACGGGATATGTTCAGTTCTACTATTGAGATGGGTGTGTTTAATGTTGTAACAGTATTTATGTATCTGCTAAGTAATATTTCATGATTCCATATCTATCCGTTGTTATTTCCCATCTTCTTAAGAGATGAATTTTATTGAAATAGATAATCTTTTACAATTTCAAAATTAATTTCTATAAACGGGTTTTAACCTGAAATGAAACATAAAATATTAAAATATAATTATAAAATTTAAAACCTAATATTACAGTTACAGCTTAAGCAGATAAATGCTTAAAACTACACGCAGAAAAAAAAACATGGTTACTACATGGTCGCGGCAATAATAATATCTTCTCCGCAATAAAATTATGTTCTTCGCAACCATATCATTGTTAACTGAATTTATTTTTGATAATAGTATAATTGCTGCAATATTAATATTGTTGAAATGTAACAATAGTATTATTGCCAAATTTAAAAATGAAAATATTGTTATAGCAACAATATAAATATGGTTGGTGCGACCAAAGTATTGTGTTTTGCGTTTTATGTTAACAATAATATGATTACGGCAATCATACTGTATGATTGTAATTTTTCTTCATTTAAATATGTTATTGGTACGGATCTAATGCAATAATAGTACTTTTTTTCGAAATTTTTTAAACAAGCTGCTTTGGCTTTGTTTAACTGAAATGTTTTTAATAAAAACTCTTACGTTTATTTAAACTTATTTTTTCTACTGTGAAGTAAATCACTCCCTATTATTTTGAATTTAATGAATTTTTGAAAAATTTTCATAATTCAAATCTATTGTTGACAACTTAAACAAATTTTAATAAATTATATTGGGGATCATAGTTTAATTGTGTGTGATTATACTATGGTTGTAGGGATCAGAACATGGTTGCGTGTGAATCATAATATGGTTGTGAGGATCATACTATGGTTGTACATGAAACATACTATGGTTGTGAGGATCATACTATGGTTGTGGAGATCATAGTATGGTTGAGTTTGAATCATACTATGATTGTGGGGATCATAGTATGGTTATGGGAATCATACTTTTGTTGTGAGGATCATATTATAGTTGAATTTGAATCATACTATTGTTGTGAGGATCATAATATTGTTGTACTATAACCATATACCCAACAATAGTATTATCCTCTTCGAATATTGTCACCACAACCATACTTTTTTTCTGAGTGTAGGATCACAGATGAACGTTATAACTATATATAGCAACTATATATAGCTTTACCAGAAAGTTAATGCCCGAGAAATTTTAAAAATGTGAATTAGATATTGTAACATGTTGAAGTTGGAGGAGGACTTTGAATAGTCATTAGTGAATTGCACTGTTCTGCAAAAATTAACTTTTGAGCCCTCCTTTTTTCTAAAACCAAATGAGCCTTAAGTTAAACGATCTCCTGAATCCGAATGAAGTATCCGTTTTGCCAAGTCACGTATAGTTTTCTGACATTTTTTTTATTAGTTTGCCTAAAACTTCAGCAATTCTTATCCGATCAACCAAAATATTGGCAATATTAATTTGCAATAAATGCATCTTGCCCATAAATCATAATTTATAAAAATCGAATAAAATTGTGGCCAAAAAATGTTGTTTGTTTTGTTAAAAAATTTTGTTTTGAATTCTTACCCAGTTCTAGAGCTCTACCAATTTATTTTGGACAACATCATATACAGGATTTTTCTCACTGTAAGAACGAGATTTAAAATTATTGTTAATAAATGTTATTTCTTTACAACGTCTGTATGAAAAACTTCTACGATTGTTTACAAAAACTGCTGTCACTCAGGCAATTTTAGTCAGATCCAAAAATATAGCACGTTGGTAACTTTACAATACGTTCTCTATGAGTTTTTGCAGAAACGAGTGGAAGAACTCTAGAATTGGGGCACAATTGACAGTTAAAAACAAAAAATTGCTATAAAAAAAAATGAACTCTATTTGTCTGTAATTTTCACAATTTTTATTTTAAGAAAAGGAGAAAAGGAAAGGATTTTGTAGCCGAACAGTGTACTTTTTGTTTCTCAGGATTAAAAAGGGATTACTTTAAAACAAGCTGTAAATAAATCTATTTTCAACGCAAATTTATGCTTTCAATTTAAGTCCCAAACCAAATATTTAATACTTGGAGTATTCTTCAAAGTAATAATCGAAATATATTTAATTATAAACAATTAAAACATATTATAATAATATTATTTAAAAAACATTTTAAAAATTTATTATTTCGATTAACAAAAAAGAAAAAAAACTAAGCAACTCATTTCCTGGGATCGAATCGAACGAAATTTGTTGTTTTCCAAATGTCTTCACCACGTACCATTTTGGATAAATTTGGATTTTGAGTTGTTTCAACATATTTTTCAGTATTTACCATTGTTGACGACAGTACGGTATTCAAATTGGGTGAGTTCAATAGAAACAAATTTTATGTTCCATAGGAACAAATTAAATATGGACAGAATATTTTCCGCTGAAAGTATAACTTTACAAAAAAATAATATTACTCCGTTTGTCTATTAAATAACACAGTGCAACACGAAAAAATTTAACCATACGAGTATACGGTTACCACTACTTGATAAAAGAACCGCGTCTTCCAGTTTTGCCCAAAGTCATGCACTTTTTTATGGGCCCCTAAAAATTTGGGGCCTCGGTGTCATTGAAGGCTCATATCTTGCAAACCGTTCGGAATTTTGATTCACTCTCTGGGGCAAATTTATAAGAGAATAAGTTAATGGTGGTGAACAATGCACTTTAAGATCCTATATTAGTAAGGAGTGTGTTTACTAGATATACTCGTATGTATAGTATTCTTTACTTTCTCTAATTAAAGTAGTTCAACATCAATCAAATTAAAATTAGTTATTTTTCCCGGCCGGGAAATTTGAATATTTTGTTCGCTTTCCCGGAAAACGAAAACGACCGGAAAAAACTCTACAGGGGAGGAATAAACCGATTTTTATCCCGTTTCCCCCCATTGGCGCAGAGTGTGAGTCCGTGTAGTTTGTATCAGCATACGCTGCTTTTTGTTGATTTTTTTTTGTTGTCTTCTCTATAGTAAAGTCCGTCCATACGTAAAGATTGTTTCTATGAAAAAATGTGGCAGTAACACTAAAATTTGCTGTAGTACAAGCGTACACGTGGACTTAAATGATTTAACGTAGACGCTTGATGAAATGTTCAGTTGCAGGCTCAAACTGTGTTTGAATTTCTGAAAAAAATTGAATTTTTATCCTACAATGAAAGTTCTTAATTTTGTTTGTAAAAGTGTTTCACTTGATCAGTGTAAATTTCTTAACACTGTTTCTTAGAGGGAAAACACTACTTTACAACATTTAACATTTTCTGCCATTAGGGACGGATTCATCATAGATTCATCATAGATTCATCATAATTTTGTACTCGTATCTATAACATCATGGACTTAGACGCTATAAATAACATGTACAAAGTTGACCCAAAATTGATAACCAAATTTTGTTCTAGAATAACCTATTTACTAAATAAAGAAAATATTCTGATGCAAATCTATATTTGGACCTTAGAATTTCTCCAGTTATGTGGATAAGATGACTTCAAACAAGTGACTGCCGACAGTGTTTATACATATTTTTGCCCGTTTCAACGCATTTTCCATGACTCTCCGCAAGATTCCGGTAATAACTTTTTGCATTGCTGTCCAATATTCTACATAAGGCGATTGTGTGAGGTTTGTTGACAAAACCCCCCAACTTCAAGCAGCCCCAAAGTCTCGTATGGTTAAATAGGGCGATCTTGCTGGCAATGCCGAAAGTCTCGTATGGTTAAATAGGGCGATCTTGCTGGCAATGCCGAAAGCGAGATTTGACCAGGAAGATATTTTTTCACAATCAAGAAAAAATAATTACTTAACTTAAGTCCCACAACATCCTTTTAAGAATAAAGGGAAAACTGCTCTCGAATCAGGGAGCTGTGAACGATTCAACTTCAATACTCACTAAACGGGACTTACTGTTTAACGCTTGCTTTGAACAATAAATGCCTTTTATGTAGAAGTTTTTAAATGGATTAGACATAAATCTCTCTCCTAAAGTCACAGGCATTTAAGGAGGTGAAGAACCCGGCTCTGAAAATGAAATTGTTAGATATTATTACCCCAGGTTGAACATGGGCCTACGGGCATGATAGTCGTGTGCACTTATATTACAAATAAAATCTCTTGAAAACACTTTGTTTTATTACTTATTTATTCTCAAAGGGAACAATTTTTTTCAGAAATACAAACACAGTTTGTGCCTGCGAATGAACAATTCATCAAACGTCCTACGTTAAATCATTTAAGTCAACGTGTACGCTTGTACTACAAATTTAGCTAATGTACGATAAACAATACCAACATATCCAAAGTTCGAATGTAAAGTCGCGTAGTTGGAACTTTTTTATTTGCATTTTTCTATTGCACGTTTTTGTTCTATACAGGGTGATTCATTCACGAATGGACAAATTTCACCAGCGTACTCCTTAGCTGATTTTATGACAACATGTTCGTCTACGATCATGCCCAAAAATGCAAGGGGGCGAAATGGCAGCGGTTTAAAAATTTTCGGATTGTTGTTTGGAGGGTCATAGGGTCAATTGCTAAGTTTTTTGTTTTCAGCTCTACCTCTTACCTCTCCAAAATTACCTAAACGAAGACCAGACGACCTATCGTTACAAAGTTGTGACTATTTGACTAAAATGTTTTTTTTTTACAATTTTACAGACATTTTTTTATATTGATTTTTTTCGAACTACTGATTACTGATTTCGAAGTTCGTATTGAAACTAACGTAACCCTATTCAGTGAAGTTATCTTTAGAAAAACTATTCCTTATCATTCAGAACATTATGATACAGTGTGGCGCAAAACTACCGTTGTGATTTGAATGTTTAATAATTTTTTAAATTTATTTAAATTTTAAATTTTTATTTCAGAATTTTGTGAAGCAAACTTGCGAAATTTGAAATGGAACACTACAGAACAGTGATCAGTAATTGTTAAATTTTTTTAAAATCAATAGTAAATTGTTTTTATGCAGCGTGCTAATTGTCCCTTTTTAATGTGCCTTTAAATGACAACCAACAATAAACCGTTCGGTTAAAATATTTTGACAACATGGTACTGTAAGACACGTTTAATGTACCGGAAGATCAAGTACGGTCCACACGGACGAAAATATCCAACGTGTGCAGGACTGGCCAGAAACATCACCAAGAAGACGTTCGGCACAACTTGGGCTATCGCGGAAAGAGGCCGAAAATGGCCACCACTTGCGGGATATCATTTTTCGTACTTAAGCCAAAAGTATTCCACATTAATATACTATAAAACAAAAAATAATAAAATAAATAGTTAAAAGACATTCAAACCACCCTGTTAAATATTTCACCATTTGTATTGGTTCCAGGGCTATTAGGCACTTTCAATAATGCCATTCAAGGGGAAAACATTGGACATTGTTATATTCTTTAATCTTGAATCTTCATATAAAATACAGCTAGAAATTCTCAAAAATGCATTTTCATGTATAATAATTTTCTCAAGAATTATACTAAATTATACAACAGCTCTGAGGCGGCAACTTGACATCACAATTTGCGTAAAATATCTGTGGTTGCGTTGGATGTGTGACATGTGACCCCGTCTTCTTAAAACCATGTTCGTTGAGCATTTCGCGGTAACGCTCACCGTTGATGGTAGAGGCAGATCCTTGCTGACTTTCGAAAAAAATGGCCCAATGATGCTGCCAGTCCAATATCCACACCAAACAGTGTCTCATTGTGGATGCATTGGTCTCTCAATAGCCACGTGTGGGTTCTCTTATCCACATAGGCAGTAATTTTGCTTATTGACATAGCTTCTTCTGATAAAAAAAATCTTTATCTCCTGCCAAATAATCTGCCTAGCCAGTTGTGGAAGTCATATAAATGATATTGTGTTCCATTATTAAATGACAAAGTTCAACCTTTTCAATTAAACCAGAAACTTTAAAGAGTATCAGTACTTATTTAAATAGCCGATTAAAATTAAAAATTTTAAATGGCAAACCCTTTATTATGAGAAGTGTGCCAGATTTTGATTTAAAACTTATTTCACTGCAATTTCACAGAAATTTTTTTTATATGTGAGGCGCAAGATAGAAAGGGACCTAAGGTTAAAAACCAGTTTTGTTCAGGAGAGCAGTTTTAAAGAATAGGTCCCTTTCCATTTGCGCTTAGAATCGTCGACTTCACTTTCATAAAACGCGCATATCTCTGGGAGGGAACACTTTTGGGGCATGGGGTCGGTCTCATTCGATGCTCAGATGTTGTCGACATCAAAAAAAGAAAAAAAATTAAAATTGATTTTTTTACCCTTAGGTCCCTTTCTCTATGCGCTGTCACATATGAATTTTGACACAGTTTCCCCTGAAAACGCGATCATTGCACCAGGCTTAACGATAAGTCTATGTAAAACTTTTTCCAAATGGGTAAAACCAAATATATAGAAAAAAATAGCTCTCAATCGAATGAACATCTTCGTTATAATAGAATTAAAATATTTCTAAATTGTAGTACGAGGGCTGCAATATTTATTGCAGGCATAGTAATGAAAATGCGAATATTTATCATCAAAAATAGTTTTATTTTTTTTTCAAAGTATTCTCCAGCATGATTTATACACTATTGCATGCGCTCAAACCAATTGTCGAAGCACTTTTTCCACTCCGGTTAAGACACCCCCAAAACATGGTTTTTGAATGCTTCAACAGCATCTTCTGTCGACGAAAATCGTTAAACACGCATTTTTTTGGCGAAGTTTTGGCCAGTCAAAAAGGCGCAGGTTTGAGCCGATGTCTGAAAGCTCGCTTTGTCATGGTGCATAATGATTTGTCTTCGTTCTTTCGTTTTTCGAATTTTTCTGAAGACTTCAGGCAAAGAAATTGTGGTGTACCACTCAGAATTGACCGTCCTACGTTGCTCAAGCGGAAGAGACGCCACATGACCAGTTTTACCGTGGAAACAGGCGGCCATTTGCTTCGAAGTGCATCTTCCACGAACAACATTCGTTGGATGTGGCTCGTGTGCGAAGACCCACATGGTCGATTGCTGTTTTGTTTCGGGCTCATACGCAAAGATCCATGATTCGTCACCTGTGACGATCTTATAAACGTCTTTTGAAGCACCGCGATCGTATTTTTTCAAAATTTGTTTGCACCAATCGACACGAGCCTTTTTTGAGCGATTGTCAAATTGTGCGAGATCCAACGAGAACAAACCTTTTTTACGGCCAGGTGTTTATGCAATATCGAATGTGATAGAGATGCCTCTATCTCTTGGTATGTCACATGACGATCTTGCATTATCAGTTCACACACGGCATCATTGTTCTCTGGTACAACGGCCGTTTTTGGACGACCTTCACGTCCTTTGTCTTCGAGCGGGCGTCGGCCACGATTTAATTCATTAAACCAGTTTTTCACAGTGCTATAGGATGGTGCTTCATCGCCATACAAAGATTTAAGTTCATCGATGCACTCTTGTCGTGAAAATCCACACCGATAGTTGTGAAAAATCCGCGCACGAAAATGTTTACGAGTTAATTCCATTTTTTTGCCAAATTGATTTTTTCAAGTCACTAAATCAAAACAAATGATAGTCGTACGTCAAAACTTTCTGAGTACGTTTATGGTAAAAAAGTTAAACTTTCCAATGGAAACGTCAGAAATATACATAACAACCCTAGTTAATGAGTTGCGGTAGTACCTCGGTACTTTTATAGGCTGTTTCCACTACGGTCGCGTCCACGTCCGCGTCCACGATTTATCGAAAATTTTTAATGGTGTTTCCATTGTGTTTTGCGTCCACGTTTGCGTTCAAACAGCTGTTTGTGTTTATTTGTTTTCTTTTTTGCGGTGCGAAAAATTTTAATATTTTTGTGTTGTGACATTAAAATGGAGTTTAATGATATTATTTTCCTAACCGCAGTGGAAAATGAGGACCAAATGGTATTGCGCCTAATGGAAATTGTCAGTAGCAGCAGCGCTGCACATTTTTTGTACAATGCACGAAGCGTCTGGTCAAAAATATTAACTCACCTCCTGTTTTTTGCATTTTGGATGTTTATATTTATAATGATTAACAGCTGTTTTTCTAGGGATGTGCAATTCGCGATATTGCCATTGATAGGTATGGGTGGGTTTCGATTGCAAAAATAATCGAATTTACAGTAAACGCGACTTATCGATAAACGCGTCCAATATGAACGCGACTTTTTCCCATACCTAACTGCGTATGTTTTTTGTATAGGCTGTAACGCGCGTTCATTGATTTTTGGACGCGGGCGTGGACGCGACCGTAGTGGAAACAGCCTATTACTCTAAAATTGTACTTAATAAATACTATTGTATCAACTTAGGCATCCCTGCTACATAATTATGGCTGCTAACCTGTGTGATCTACATACTACTCGGTAATTTATCTTGGTCCCGTATTGTTTTATTTTTTTATCTTATTTAATTTAACCTTCGAAATATTGATTACGGATTCCAAATAAATTGTTCCAAGTATTATTTTTCGCAGAATGAATTGTGTGCAAAGTTACTTGTTACTTTTTAGAAGTTGTCATAAATGTTATTGGGTGTATTTACGCTGATGTGTAACACTGTGACTTCAAACCTTTATCAGCAACCCACGTCTTCCTTTTTTTATTATTTGAGAGTATTAGAAGAGACAAAGTCAACGTCGAGTCCTTTCCCTAGCGCTGTATAAAAAATACTTACACGAATTGAAAAGACATACCATCACACACTTCGCCTAAGAAGTGACTATGCCCTATCAAGTTGTCCTCGACGGGAACTTGTTTAAATGTATGTACGACATGTACACCTAAATGATATTTCCTTTAGCAGAAAGGACTCAATAACCATCATCATTAGCATTACAAAGACAACAAACAATGTTTTCGAGCAAAGGATTTTTCCGAAGGCACGGCAACGAAATGCCATCGCGAGTACGAGTTCGCTCACAATCAAGTTTAGCACCAGCAACGAGCAGAAGGAATACCCTCACACTGGCCCATAATTGCGTTTGAGTAATAAAATTAAAAATTAATGCTTCGAAGAAACGCCAGCTAGGGCGGGGGCGAGGTGCACCGTATTTGCGCGACAAAAAGAGATAATCATCATGATGTCATAATATTGTGTCATTACATCACCACCTTTTATTATCATTTCATGCAGGCAGTCAGGCGGCCAGGCAGCAAGCAGCTCAGCTCTATCCAAGAGGTTTCGTAACGATACGCCAAAGACTTTAGTTCTGATACAAACATATTTTAGGAGGTACAAAACACACGACCGAGTCGGGTCCTCTCTTCCTTTGTAAATACATTTGCAAATACTCGTACTTTGTGCATGTGGTCTTAGCATTACGGGAAAGTATGAACGCGCCTCTATCGAGCAGGAGATACCGCATTTTTTTATTATGCAAATTGAAAACCGTACAGCATTCAAAAAGTGATGGCTAACAAAAAAACTGAAAATTGCGTTTGCCGAAACGAACTCACACATGTGAAAGCATTTGAATATGCGCTCATTTTGAATCGCAAAATAAGTATGCCCGTTTATCTGCTGCGGTGACAACGATGATGGCCCCGATATTATCTTATCATTCAAAATTCATACATGTATGAATTAAATATTCATAGAAAGTATGTGCTTCTTCTTATTCCTCTTGCTTCATTGTGACATTCGCATTAACGAGAGAGACATTCGCATTAATGTGTTGTGAAAAAGATCCCAAATTATCCAATATGTGTACCTAGGGTTTAGTCTTCATCTTCAGCTCCTTGGATGGAGAAAACATGCCATAGGCTGTTGGTTGTTTTCATTTGTTTTGTGTACTTAAAATATATACATGGTGATCCATCTAGAGGTATTTTTTTCAAAATAAAAAAATTCTAAAATTCAAATCAAGTGTGGAATCATTTTTATTCATTCGAAGGAAATTGTATGCCATTTATTTTTTGAATATAATTTCCTTGAAATGTGTCCATTCTGAGGGTGCAATTTTGAATGACTCATTCGAGCATTTCGACCGGTATGGCTTGAATGACACGCGTAATGTTGGCTTCCAAGACCTGAATCATAGCTGGTTTGCCAGCATAGTCTTTGGACTTTCCGTAGCTCCAAAGAAAAAGTCTTCAAGTACGATATCACACGATCTAGGCAACCAATTCACTGGTCCAAAATGTAAAATTAGCTGCTCTTCGCTGCATGACCTCTCAATAGATCCATTGTTTGAACAGCTGTATGACAAGTGGCACCGTCCTGTTGAAACAAAATGAAGTCAAGAAGACGGGCTTAAATTTCAGGTAGTAAAAAGTATGATAGAGCTATAGCGAGCACCATTAAAAGTTACGTTTCGACCATCATCATTTTTGAAAAAATATGGACCGATAATTCCACCAGCCCATAAACCACACCAAACCGTGGTTTTCTCTGGATTTAATGGCACCTCTTGAACCTCTTCTGGTTCCTCTTCAGCCCAAATGGCGCAATTTTGTTTATTGACGTTGCCATTGCGCCAGAAATGGGCCTCATCACTGCACACAATTTTAGTCGAAAACAGCGGAACTTCTTCCATTGCGCCGCAAGCTCATTTCCATATGACAGTTGCCAACATTTGAAGGAAATTATATTCAAAAAATAAATGGCATAAAATGTCCTTTCGTATGAACAATACCGATTCCACACTTGATTTAAATTTTAGTATTCTTTTTTATTTTGAAAAAAAAACACCTCAGATGGATCACCCTATACAATCAAATCGGGGTTGGATATTGCTGTTTTGTTTTTTGCATTTAGCCAAACGAGAACTCTGAACGATGTCTTTGTCCATACTCTGGTGCTGCTCCTCAGCTCTGAGTTAACCTACTTTCTGATAAGGCCTCTTTAATACGACGAAATCCAAATTTTCAGAATCCTGGTTAAATGCACACTAGAGAACCCATAAAACAAAAAGTGTTATTATTTCCGTTCCCCGCTCATTTTCTAGTATATTGGGCATCAAAAATAATACACGTGCAAAAAAATTTTCAATCATTCAAAAATTGTTGACTCAAATTTCAAGTTTGTCCCCTGAAAACACAATAAAGGTTCATAGATAGGTCCAAAATTGTATTAGAGAAGTATGTTTGCCTGTATATATGCAAATGCTTGAGGTGTATTTTTCGAAAGTCGTCTGGCTTACGAATTATAGCTCATCAAAGCTTGCAACTAGTTTTACTCCATTTTTAGGTTGAAAAAATTGATGATGCCCAATATACTAGAAAATGAGCGGGGAGCGGAAAGAATAACACTTTTCCATTTTTCTATGTATTTCATGGGTCTCTAATTTGTTCAACATAACTCCTTTTAGCTTAATACACTTAGTACAACGTTTCTTCAATTTTTGCATCCCTTCCAAAAAATAGGATTTTTCGAGGTCCGTTAAAAAAAGGCATTTGCATGATCAATTATTTCATCGTTGGAGCTGAATGTCTTTCTACTGGGCCATTTCTAAAGGTTTGGAAAAAATTCATTAAAGGCATACGAAAAATCTGTTTGATGTTTTTTACTTAAGTCATTAAATTGTCTAAGAGATCTGATTATAGGTTCAATCGTGCCATAGTTACAAGCGGAAAAAGAGAATGGTTGGGGTGAAAATATTCCAAGAGCATCATACTATTGTTGGGTATATGGTTGTGGCACAAAAATATTATGATCCTCCTTTAATGGAAATATGTGACAATTGATTTGTGTGCTTCACCATTATTTGTTTATCAAATTAAAGTTTTTTAAAGAGCAACGTTAGTTCGATTCATTTTAAAAAGTTCCATACAAGGAGGCTGCAACGCACAATCTGTATCGTATTAAATTAATCTAATTTTCCTCAACAAAACATGTTTTTTACTTATTACAATACTAGTGTACAAATCTAATAAAAACATCCAAGACTGTTAACTGCAACTTATAAAATCTACTTCTGATTCCATGGTCAAATGTCTCTATTTGATACAAGATACAAAGAACGTAGGCGGTAGTGTGGAAGTCAAATAAGAAATACCAAAACTGTTGACAACAATTACTAAAACATGTAGTGAATCACTAGTTACAATGTCTTCAAGTAGTTCCATGTGAACCATTTAATCAATAGTTCATGGGTCAGTAGGTCAGTAGTAATGGCGACAAATTTCATAAGAAATCAGTATATTGTCACTATTAACATTTCCTACAGGCTTGAGATCAAAAATAGACAGGATCTTCTATGTTATGGTGTAGTTACTTGCTAGTAATCCAGTGGTGACTTGAAAATGCAAGCAACACATTTTCTCATCGATATATAATATTATTTGAGACTTTTTTGTTATGTGATTAAGGTATATATATGTTTCTCACACTATACTATGATCCTCATAACAATAGTATGATTCACACACAACCATACTAAGAACCCCTCAACTACATTATGATTCACATACAACCATACTATGATCCTCACCACAATACTACTATTTACACACAACCATACTTTAAACTCCACAACCATACTATGATCATCACAGCCATATTACTCGTATGTTTCACGTCCAACCATAGTATGATACTCACAGCCATAGTATGATTCACAAGCATATATGAATGAATATGAATCATAAAACCAAAGTATGATTCCATTAAACCATACTATGATTCCTAAAATTATCTATTACGGTTGTGTTATGTTGTTATTTAACATTGGAAATTTTTAATAAATTAATTATTTTTATATACATTAAATTCAAAAATATTGGATTGATTCATTTAACAGTAGAAGCACCAGGTTATGATCCCTATAACCATAATATGATCCCAATAAACCATGATATTAACCCTCAAAGTTATTTTTTAATGTTGGGTAATGTTTTTATTCAACAATAGAGATTTTGTTTTAAAATTTTGAAATTATTTTACTTAGTAGGTAACAGTATTTAACACACGTTTTATGCTGTAAAATAACAAGTACTGAATGTTTTTGGACCAAATATTTTTTAATATATTTATTGGTGTGTATTGTATCCAAAATGAATCTACTTATTCGAAATGTCCGCCTTTTGTCTTTACATACGCCTTAAGTCGCACTGGTCAATCGTCAATAGCTGCACGAACCTCGCCCATAGAAAAATTGGCCACAGCTCGAACCAAAGCAGTCTTTAGAGATCCAATGTTGGGTATCTTTTGTGACAAACCTTGTCCTCTAAAACCGTCCACAATTTGTAATCCAATGGGTTCAAATCTGGACTGCCTGAGGGCCATTCTTCAGAGGAAATAAACTCTAGCAAATTGTTTCGAAGCCAGGCCTGGGACGTTTTAACCTTATGGGCTGGCGCAGAATCCTGCTGAAAGTCCATGGCTAGTTTTGGAACAGGGAATTGTTAAGAGGCTTCACAACAGCTTCCAAAACGGTTTATTGGTAAACTTTGGCCGATGTTTTGACTCCTTGTTCGCAGAAATGCAGTTCAGTGACCTTATCGTAAGAGACACCTCACCAAACCATGACTGAAGCTGGGTGATGACCCTTTTCCACCCTTGGGATCAGTTCAGATGCTTCCTAAGAAGACCGCGCATCTACTCTATCATTTTGTTTGTTAAATTTTTCCTGAACTGTAAAAATGTTTTCATCGGTGAACAAAATTTTTCTGTGCAAGTTAGCAGCGTGCTTCACCAAAAGACGTTTGCATTTTTCAATCCTATTTTTTTAAAGGTGCAGTCAATAAATGTCCGGTACGTCGTTTGAAAGCCCCGACTCCCAAGTCTTTTTTAATGATTCGACTCATGGACTTTTGGGTGATCTCACGGGCCATGATTTTCTGTTTTCGGAGCGGATTTCTGTGAATTCTTAATTTAACGGTTTTGATGACATGCGGTGTTCGAACAGAGCGTGGGCGGCCCGACCGGTGGCGGTCTTTCACATCTCCAGTCTCTTCAAACAGTTTTATGCATCGGTAGACGAACATGCTAGCCGCATGTTCTAGTGCGGCCGGAGCGTTTTGAAAATATCGCTTTTTTCATTTCACACTTGAAAAGCGCTATTACAGCGATACGGTTCTCATTATCTGGTCACTCCATGATGAAAGTTGAAACAATTTTAAAATCCCATTACAGACTAACGCTATTGAGGTTAGCTTTTAAAACCCATATGACTTTAACGGGGTATGTTCAGTGCTACTATTGAAATGGGTGTGTTCAATGTTGTAGCAGTATTTATGTCACTACTAAGTACCAACAGCATACAACAAACAATTAGAGTATGAAACATCGGTTGATAGATAATTCCTTATTAAATTATACAAAATTACATAACACCACCCTGAGGTAGATACATTGGAAAAAAATCGTAGGCATCAATAGATACAATATATGATCTATTATATATATTAAATCTATTATATATTACGCAAAATCGAAATAGAGCCAACTTGGCAACCTTTATCAATACTCTTAATATAAAGGTAAGTAAAAATTAAAGATTCGTAGTCGTGGAATGACCTTGAATAAATCCGTGCTTTCAATCGGACAAAAAATGGCTTTACAGAAGAAAATATTTTCTAATACTTACATACATGATTTGTTCAAATACTTTAGGAAAATTTGTAATCTTTGATAAAGGTCTGTAATGGCAAAGGTAAGATTTATCTCCAGACTTAAAGACCAGCGTAACGAAAGTAATCTTTTAATTTGCTATAAAAATCCCCCGTGTAGAAATTTATTATACTTATATATTATTCTCAATGGTAAACAAATACTTATATAACAAGAAATGTTTTAGCAAAATAAGACCAGATGAACCATCGGATTCTTGCAACCACAGTATGATTCACAAATAATGCCAAAACTATAGTGTGCCTCCACAGCCATCGATAAATTTATTTTTATTTATAGGAAACTATAAGTATTATTTGTTCCCATTATAAAAGTTTTACCATATCTATTCTTTACGTGTGCCAACTAATACTCTTATCTACATTGTTCCCACAGCAACCTATTATAGAACTAACGGGGAACTTTCATATATGCAAGCGGTGCACGATTCAAGTTCATACTTATGGACTAGGACCTACAGCTTGTCATCCAAAAATTCAGTAAGTACAACTTATTACCATTTACTTTACCAGATACTGATCTTTCATTACTCTCTGCATTATTCTAAAACTTTTGATGTCAACTTACTCTCAGTGTTATTTGTCCAACGAAGGGAGCATGGTATATTACATTTATCATTTCGTTTGTAACAGCACGAAATATTGCTCTTGGACCCTGTAATGTATATATATTTTTATTCGTCGTAAAATTCCAAGACGATTTATTCATGTCCGTTCGTATCTCTGTTGAAAGCATGATAACAGTCAAACAAATCAATCTAGGATCCGGAAATTTTGATGGCTTAAGGGCGAAATCGGCCCAGGGGGAAGTTTCCCTTTCAGGGACTAAAGATACCTCGGTACAAAGTACACTTTCATGAGTATTTGCTTAGTCATTGGTCAATGGTTAAAATGGGAAGGATCTTTGTATTGTTTACAAAGGATCAATGCGAACCAACCTTGCAGAAATTTTGGTGGGGACAGCATTATATTTGCTTCCTGTACTTGTCATTAGCGATACATGAGACTACCAAACATCACTCAATCGAATTCATTAAAAGTGCTGAGTTGATCAGTAAAATAAGAATTAAGTCAACTTGTTTTAGGAAATTTTAAACATCAGCACTAAATAAAAACTACCTGCAGCACAGTAAAAAGTCGGACCACTTCTTGTTGTACCATTCGCGTGCCCCATTTGCCTTCCTTCCGTCCTCCATTGCCTCAAGAGTACCGATTTTTATCGAAATATCGAAAGGGGTCGATTGAGTAGAATTTGCTAGAATGGCATCCACTTTTTTCTTATGCGCATACAAAGCTGAAATAAGAATACTGCAGAAAACAACATTATGGGGGTTTCAATCCACGTTTGAGTAGTACCGAGTGTGTGGAAGGTGCTAAAAGGGGTGTGGCTTAGGCTTAAAATTTATGTGAGTTATCTAATTTATAATCTTAAACAAATTACTAATAAGCAGAATCGTATGTAGGGTATTAAAATTATTATGCATCTGCACTGGTGGTACCTGCACGGGGCTTGTCATCTACTAGTTTCGTACACGTGTAAAAAGCCATTATAAAAATATAATGGAGTTTTACGCACTGGATAACAAGTTATGTGGGTCTAATGTGCACTAAAACAGTGACATTTGTGTGGGAGGTACCAGAAGGGGAGTGGCTAGGAATTCAATTAGTTGTCCCCAAGTTAGGCTTATAATTGTGTAGTAATGACTTTGTTTTTTTATTGAAACCAAATTAGGCGGAATGCTACATTTGTGTGGGAGGTACTAGCAGGGGTGTGGCTATACGGTCTATTTTCAATCCCATAGGCAGTTTAAGAAATTATTACGAAATAAAAATTTTTAAAATGATTCCTAGCTCCTTTCGCGGGTTATCTTGCGAACCAGTCGCACAAACGGACATGACTGTAGTGTCTTAAAATATTTTTTCTGTGCGTTACTTATAAACTTTTTGTCAGTACCAAATGATATATACCATCTTACGCAAGATTTCTTTTGACCAAGTTTTTTTCTGCATTTCATTTGATATTTCTCAATTTCACACGAACGTCACAAACGTCATCAATGTTCAGAATGGTTGCAAGAAATGGCAACAATTTTTCGAAGAAAATCATCTTCAGTGATGAGGCACATTTTCACCTCAGTGGATTCGTCAATAAGCAGAATTGCCGCATCTGGGCGAATTATAATCCAAGAGCGATTGTTAAAAAAACAATGCACCCACAAAGAGTGACTGTTTGGTGCAGTTAATGGGCTGGCGGCATCATCGGGCCGTACTTTTTCCAAAATGAGGCCGGTCAGGCAGTTACTGTGAATGGTGTTCGCTATCGTAACTTTTTATGTCCCGAATTGGAAGATATGGATGTGGACGATACGTGGTTTCAACTGGACGGTGCCACTTGCCACACAGCTAACGAAACAATGGCTCTTTTGCGCGACAAATCAACATTGGCCCTTAAAATTTAACCCCCTTTAAAATACATTTTTGGAAATTAGCAGACTTTTAACGATATCTCCTTATTATGTATATTATCCCTTTCTAAGAAAGCAAAGCAATCGCAGATATCTTACTACGTTCATCATTTAAAATAAACATTCCTTTTTTAGGATCTTTAAGTTTACGGAGATTAGCAGAGGCTTCAAATAATTCGTTTAGGGCCCCCGCAGACTGCAGACTTTTTATCGGCCGATAGTTTAGTCGGGTTGGGCTGAAAGTGCGCACACCGAGCCAACTAAACAGTTTGTTTGGTGAACAGGGCGCAGACTATCCAACAGTCGGTCAACTATTCTCGAAATAGTTTGTAACTGATTGTAACCATACTGATTAAGAAGCCGACCAAACTATCGGCCGATAAAAAGTCTGCAGTCTGCGGGGGCCCTAAGTAGTCATGATCGGAAATTTGCATAATTTTCAAATAAATTAAAAAAATTGTGTGGTTTCAAATTATTATCAGTATGCACGAAGAAAAAAAGTGTGGTTGCAATAATAATATTCGAAGAGCATCATACTATTGTTGGGTATATGGTTGTGGCACAACAATACTATGATTCTCACAACAAAAGTATGATGTTATAATCCATACAACCATAGTATGATTCCTAAAATTATTAATTAGGATTAGTTTATATTGACAACAATAGAGATTTGTATTAAGTAAATTATTTAAAAATATATAAAATTCAAAATAATAGGAATTATTTAACAGCAAAAAAAATCCGTTTAAAAAACGTAAGCGTTTATTTATTAAAAATATCTCCGTTATCTAAATCCAAAGCAGTTTGTTCTAAAATTGTTTGTTTACATACCAAATGTTCTATTATTGAATAATGTTCGTAACAATAATATTGTTTTAAAAATCATATTCAAATAATGAAACATTACAACCATACAGTATGATTGACGTAATCGCATTATTGTTAACATAAAACCCAAAAAACAATACATGTGTCTCACCAACCATATTTATATTTTTGCCACAACCATATTTTCGTTTTTAAATTTGGCAAGAATACAATTGTTACATTTCAACAATATTTTTGGTCCATTTCAACAATATTAATATTGCCGCAATCATAATATTGTCTAAATGTAATTCAAAAAACAATACTATGGTTGCGGTGAACATATTTTTATTGCAGCGAACATATTGTTTCCGTGACCATATAGTTCCCATATTTTGTCTCTGTGTGGGCGTACTCTATCTGCTTGCTTAAGAAAACAATACTCGTACATAAACATAACCCTGTCCTGCATAAGAAATGCTTCCCAAGCACTTCGATCTTCAGATCAATAGCTTGTCACTCATAACGTAACTTGTGAAATTTAAGCAAAGTCGGCAAGGCCTCAAATCGGGAATAATCTTTGTAATGGGGTAGTTAATACTTTGGCCGAAATGGTCCAATTTTACTAGGTGCACTTAGAGAAATCCCACAATGCAATTTGCTGAATTTAATCAAATCCAAAGGAACCTTTCACGTGGGCCATAGGAAATCATGAACAAATTTGGCAAAATATTACCACGGTTAATTGAGGGTCGCTTAAAATTCATCAACTGAAATGTGAACAAGATCGGTAGGTATTGTTGTCATTATAAACAAAGCAATTCGTCGATATCGTTGTATATTTTAAACTAAAATCTCCCAGTTGATTAGACAATGATTCGAAATTGATCATTATATCAAAATCGAGGTCTGGTGTTACAAAAATCGGCACTCAGTTATAAGGTACAGTGTGGAGTAGGTTATAATGATGAAGTTTGGGTCAGGTTAAATCGGTTCGTCTCTCTAAGATGGGCCATTGCTGTGGTCCTTTGTCTGCGGATCAGAGGGAAAAGAAAGATTTAAGAGATATAGGTGGATTTTTTGGAGGAAGTGTTTGTGTGAATGGGATATTTCAGATTCTTGAAACCTTGGACACGCAAATAACAAGTGCTCTACAGATTCTACTTCGTCGAGGCAGCTCCTGCAGAAGTCCCTTCTTGAGTTGTCGATCCTCTCGGTCATAATGCCTATAGCGTTACTCGTATAACTCATGTCGGAGTGCTGATACAGTTTTTGTCAAAAACCAGAAGCTAATCACTCCTTTTTTGGGTTATGCTTGAACCTAAGGTTCGTGCGATTTTGCAGCAGAATATCAATTCCCATTTAAACCCTGCCTTTGTGTTTGACAGGTTATCTACACGCAGAGAAAAGATATGGTTACACTATGTTCACCGCAACAATAATATGTTCTCTCCAATAAAAGCATGATCGTCGCAACCATAGTATTGTTTTTTGAATTTCATTTTGACAATAGTATGATTGCGACAATATTGCTATTGTTGAAATGTAACAATAGTATTATTGCCAAATTTAGAAATGAAAATATGATTGTAGCAACCATATAAACATGGTTAGTGCAACAAAAGTATTGTTGTTTAAAATTTACGTTAACAAAAATATTATTACGGCAATCATACAGTATGGTTGTGTCTATGAACATAACAAAACAGGTTTGTAGACAATACATGTATGTGTGTGCGTATGTTTTTTTGATACACAAAAAAACACATACACACGAAACAGTGAATGGTTGCTGTCCATTAAAAAAAATAACAATCGGAAGGTAGTTCGAGGGATTTTTATTGTGTTTACTTTGTTCGGTGAAATACTCTAATACCGACTGGTTCTCGTTTATTTAAAATCTGCCTGCACTTAAGTATATAGCCATTGATCATGGTTTAATCACATTCGTTACTTGGTGTCGACGGATGGTGAAGTAGCATTCACCTCTGCTGTCAACTAAAAGTATTTTTGACCGTTGGAATATATATTTTGGTTTCTTGAATGAAATGTTCAATAAATACGTGGCCTCAAAATTGGCTATGATCTAATAGTAATGCAATTTATAATAAGTTGCTTGATAAAAATCTCTATTTTTGAATAACAACATTACCCAATCCTAATAAATAATTTTGGGGATCATAGTATGGTTGTGTGCGAATCATACTATGGTTGTAAGGATCATACTATGGTTGTATGAGAAACATACTATGGTTGTGAGGATCATAATATGGTTGTGAAGATAATAGTATGGTTGAGTGTGAATCATACTATTGTTGTGATGATCATAGTATGGTTGTGGATATCATAGTATGGTTGAGTGTGAATCATACTATGGTTGTGGGGATCATAGGATGGTTATGTGTGAATAATACTATTGTTGTGAGGATCATAATATTGTTGTGGCACAACCATATAGCCAACAATAGTATGATCCTCTTCGTATATTGTCACCACAACCATACTTTTTTTCTGCGTGTAGACACAGGCAATCGTTCCACATTACAAGAAATCTGTTGGACACATAGACTTTCTGTTGCTTTCACCGAAAGCTATTATTCTAGATAGAAATTCGGTTAGACTTACCGTAAGGTAATAGCTACAATAATGGTATGGTACTAACAATTAACTATTTTTTTATACTAAAGCAATGAAACAGAAATAATTGGCTGCAATGTAAGCTTTCATTGTGGCATCTTATAGTTATTTTGAATTTCTAGTTGGGACCTAAAAATTGGTAATGAAGGCTAATGGAGGCTCCGATACTACGAGTGTTCCAACGGCACCTCAGTTCCACTGACGAAAATAATGGAGCATCAATAAACATTCGGTTGTTCTGATAGACTCGGTTGTTCTGATACTACTCGATTCGGTTGGCAAAAAAAATCGGTTTGGTTTGCCATTTCATAATGAATAGACCTACATCGGAACAACGTTTGCAAATCGTAGTAAATGGGCCCAAAATTGGCTCAAAGCGAGATGGCCACCGATTCTGATTTTTACAACAAAATTTTTTTAGCAGTGAGGTCCATTTTTGTTTGAATGGGCACGTCAATAACCAAAATTGTCGCATTTGGAATAATGAAAATCCACTAGCCATTACTGTGGACAGAGGGAATCATTGGTCCATATTTCTTCAAAAATAAAGCCTTCATAATATTACAGTCAAGGGGTAACGCTATAGAGCCATGCATAATTAATGACTTTTTCGTGCCTGAATTGAAGGATGTTGATGTGGACGACCTTGGTTCCAAGGAAGGAAACTTTAGGTTAGCGCATTATCTCGCGTCGTAGGCCTGTGGCGTGGCCCCAAGATCGTGCGATTTAACACCACTGGACTATTTTTTGTCGGGTTATGTGATGTCGCTTGTCTACGCAGATAAGCCCGACATGATTTACGCCATGGAAGAGAATATTCCGAGCTTTATTGCTGAAATACGGCCCCAAATGCTGCAAAAAGTGGTCGAAAATTGGACCTCACGGCTGCAATTTGTTCGAGCCATCCGCGGCGGCCACATGTCCGAAATCATATCATAATGGCAAACCCTTATTAAACATTAAATTATATTCGTTTTATCACTTCTTAAAAACCACACGTCTGAAAAAACACCCTTTATATGCTCCATATTAAAGTGTATCCTGCAATAAGGCATTGGCTAGTTTCTTTTGCCAAGTAAGTATCCAACCGACCTTGTACCGATTACTCGGCACTACTTGCTGAGCTCACTAAGCTTAATTTGCAATTTGATTATCTTGGGCCGGAACAAATGAATACTAGATATATAGTATTTTGAATAAAATTGTGACCCCTCGACTAACTATCGGCCACACTGTGTCATGGCGTTTGAGAAGAACATTTGCCATATTTTTGCTTTAAAGCAAAATTTAAATAAATTACCCCCTCCTACATCGAGAGTCTTATTCCTTTTTCTTTTCATCTGCAAATGATCCTTTGTGGCAAATGGTACTTTACGTCTTGGTTTTACTTTTTTTTCGATTTCGTCCTCCTTTACCTCTGGTGGCGTAGTTCTCTCATACTCGTATTGACATGGAATAGAAATTGCATTGCTACGAGTGTGTACACTCCGATTCGTCATCATTATTTTTTGATTTACGAGCAAATACTTGAACTTACATTTAAATGGAGGAAGAAAGCACCAGATGAAGTTTCAAGGATGCCTTCCAAAGACTGACTAGGGCACAAGATGCGAATGAATGCTGCCGTCAGTGGTTAGAGAATAAGACATATTGATGGCCGTTGGCTGGCTGGTCGGTCGGTCAGATGGATTATTTCATTTGATTTCATAAAATTGAGTAGTTACATAAGTTCTTGTTAAGTTAAAGTAATCAATATTTCACAAGTTTTTTTTCGCTTAATGACTTGCGCTGAATTTATCATAATCAAATGTGCTGAGAATGAGTTCAAACACAAAAATGCACTATGGGGAAATTCCAGACAAATTATAGATTATTTTGTTACAATGACCACCAACAAACTTAAACTGTGGATTAATAGAAAATAATTAGCTGTCTTACTTTTCCTTCCCTATATGTGACGCGCAAGATAGAAAGGGACCTAAGGTTAAAAACCAGTTTTCTTCAGGAGAGCAATTTTAGAGATTAGGTCCCTTTCTATTTGCGCTGAGAATCGTCGACTTCACTTTCACAAAACGCGGATATCTCTGGGAGTGAACACTTCATGGGCATGGGATCGGTCTCATTTGATGCTCAGATGTTGTCCACATCAGAAAAATGAAAATTGATTTTTTTTTTACCCTTAGGTCCCTTTCTCTATGCGCTGTCACATATGACAAATAACAACATACCTGCTATAATTAGCTTGTAGAGTAATTCACTCTAACAAAAAAAAATTATCATAACAAAACAAAACAAAAACCACCCAAAGACAAGAATTATGTGAAATTATCATTTGATAGTATCGGGTGATCAATCTAGAGGTGTTTTTTGAAAATAAAAAAATACGAAAATTCAAATCAAGTGTGGAATCTTCATTGTTCCGTCGAAAGGATATTTTATGCCTTTTTTAATATACAGTGGACTTCCAACCGTACGTACTTTCGTTTCCAAGAGTACGAAAGGCACATTTTTCTTTTGAGACTTCCAAGACACTTTTATTGAAAAGGTGATAGAAAAGCAACTACAAAACAAAACATGCCAATGTTTAATGACTGATTTTTTTAAACAAACTTATTTTATGCTTCAGTACCTGCATATGTACAAATGTATGATTAAACACTTGATCGTATTGATTTCAATTGAATTTGAATATTTTTGAAGATTTTTTCTTTCGTTTGTTTTAAATAAAAAATAATTTCATTAAACTTTCTGTAAGTGTTTTATTTTGTAAAGAGGAAAAGTCTGTAGTCCAATAATACGAATTTTCCAGCATTACGAAAAAGCCTGACATTATATAATTCGTACTATTGCACGTCCACTGTATCTTTCAAATACTGGCCGCAACTACGCCACAGGGTGTCCATTCAGAGGCGCCAATTTTGGATGACTTACACAAAGAAAAAAGTCTGACGGAGTGATATCACACGATGTAGGTGGCCACGGTCCAAAACGTGAAATTAGCTGCTCTTTGAAATGACCTCTCATTACATCTATTGTTTGAGCAGTTGTATGTCAAGTGGCACCGTCCTGTTCAAACCGAATGTTGTCCAAATTACGGTCTTCGATTTCAGGTAGCAAAAAGTCGATCGCATGGCGCGATAGGAAGCACCATTCACGGTTACGTTCCGGCCATCATCATTTTTGGAAAAATTTGGCCCGATGATTCTAACACTCATAAACAACGCCAAACCCTGGTCTTCTCTGGATCTAATAGCACCTTTTCAACCTCTTCTGGTTGCTTCTTAGCCCAAATGCTGCTAAGTTTATTGACGTTGCCGTTAAGAAAGAAATAGGCCTCATCAGTGAACAAATTTTTTGTCGAAAACAGCGGATCTTCTTCGAGCTTTTGAAGAGACCAATTGGAGACGTGTTGCGGTGTAAGTCTTTCCATGATAAAATTGCAAACAATACTGAAACGAAATAAAAATAAAGTGTAACACAATTCACGCGTAATCTATTAAAAAATACCTCTATATTGATCACCCTATACTTAATATGACTTTAGTTCAGAAACAATTTGTGAAATCTAAAAACTTAAGACTCTTGGGTATTAGTTTTTTAGGGAAAATTATTAAGCCAACCAGTTTGGTGTTCACTAGCGATCAATATTGATACACATATGTGACGCGCAAAATAGAGCCATTTTAAAGATTGGGTCCCTTTCTATTTGCGCTTAGAATCGTCTACTTTACTTTTTTAAAACGCGCATCTCTGGGAGGGAACACTTCATTCGATGCTCAGATGTTGTCCACATCAAAAAAAAAGTGAAAAGTTGATGAAAAGTTTCGTTCAGGAGAGCCATTTTAAAGATTTGCTCCCTTTCTATTTGCGCTTAGAATCGTCGACTTCACTTTCATAAAACTCGCATATCTCTTGGAGGGAACACTTTTGGGGCATGGGATCGGTCTCATTCGATGCTCAGATGTTGTCCACGTCAAAAAGAGAAAAGAAAATAAAATTGATTTTTTTACCCTTAGGTCCCTTTCTCTATGCGCTGTCACATATATGGGTGGCTATATATATTTCTGGCGCCATTTGACATTTCCATTGGAAAGTTTTACATTTTTTAGCATAAACGTACTCAGAACGTTTTGACGTACGACCATCATTTTACGTTGACTTGAAAAAATCATTTTTGCAAAAAAAAGAGTTGTAAACATCATAAAATCCAATAAAAATCGACGGTACTCTACAGGAATACTTCTTCTGGATATTGAGAAAGCCTTTGACTCCATCTGGCATAATGGACTTGTATACAAGCTTCATAAAATGGGATGTCCATTATACATAATAAAATTAATCAAAAGCTTTCTTACAGACAGGTCCTTTACTGTTGAAGTCAATGGAAAGCAATCCGCCACAAGGGGTATTCCAGCTGGAGTTCCTCAAGGTTCAGTTCTCTCGCCTTTACTTTACACTCTATACACTTCAGACTTCAAGCAACTAAGGGGAAATGATGTTGCCTTTTACGCAGATGATAGCGCATTCATATGCCATGGCAAAGTTTCAAATGCTATAGTAAAGCGTATGCAAAAATCACTTTCTTCTGCTAGTAAATACTTTTTAAAGTGGAAAATAAAGATTAACGAGGCGAAATCTCAAGCAATTATTTTTCCCTACAATAAATCTCCAAAAAGAGTCCCAACACAAAAACTTAAAGTTCAAGGAAGAGAAATCCAACTCTCAAACTCTATTAATTATCTGGGAATAACTTTAGATAAAAAACTAACTTTCAAAACTCATTTGCAAAATGTGTCTCAAAAAGCGGTAAGATGCGGTCGAGCACTATATCCGCTTCTGAACAGAAAGTCAAAGTTAAACTGCAAAAATAAATTGCTTTTGTACAAAATGTGCGTCAGACCAATTCTCACTTACGGGTGCCCAATTTGGAAAGACTGCGCCATCACTCACAAAAAACGGTTGCAAATCATACAGAACAAAAATTTAAAAATCATATATAATCTGCCAAGAAGATTTTCGACTGCTGAACTGCATAGAAAATCGAAACAAAAAACGATTCAGACTCTGATAAATGACATGACTCTGACATTCACTGAAAAATGCAGAAGATCAACCTACGGCCATTTAAGAAGTTTGTTTAGCACCAATTAATCCATCCTATATTTCATAATATAGAAGGACTTAGTTGTTGTTTCTAAAACTTTTTATACACTTTTTGTGATATTAATTATAGGTTTTTTACTATCATTTTCCTATTAACTGAATTCTTTTAAATGTTAGTTATATATTCATTATTGTAAATATTTGCTGTAATATCTTTAAGATAGTAACTCAAACAATGTATATATATTACCAAACTATGTATTACTGATAGCGAATAAATAATAATAAATAATTTTTGCAAAAAAATGGAATTAACTCGTAAACATTTTCGCGTGATCATTTTTCACAAATTTTGACGTGGATTAAAACGACAAGAGTGCATCGATGAATTTAAATCTTTGTATGGCGATGAAGACCATCCTTTAGCAGTGTGAAAAACTGGTTTAATGAAAGCAATCGTGGTCGACGCTCGCTCAAAGACGAAAGTCGTGAAGGTCGTCCAAAAACGGCCGTTGTGCCAGAGAACACTGATGCCGTGCGTGAACTGATAATACAAGATCGCCATGTGACAAACCGTGAGATAGAGGTACCCATGGGCATTTCATTCACCAGCATACATTCGATATTCCATTAGCACCTGGCCGTAAAAAGGATTGTTCTCGTTAGATCCCACACAATTTGACAATCGCTTAAAAAAAATTCTCGTGTCGATTGATGCAAAGAAATTTTAAAAATGCGATCGCGGTGCTTCAAATGACGTTTATAAGATCGTCACAGGTGACGAATCATGGACCTATGCGTTTGAGCCCGCAACAAAACAGCAATCGACCGTGTGGGTCTTCGAACACGTGCCAAATCCAACGAAAGTTGTTCGCAGAAGAAGCACTTCGAAGTAAATGGTCGCCTGTTTCTTCGGCAAAACAGGTCGTGTGGCGACTGTTACGCTTAGGACGGTCAATTCTGAGTGGTACACCACAATTTGTTTTGCCTGAAGTCTTCGGAGAAATTCGAAAACCGAACAAAAGAAGACAATTACGAATTATCGTGCACACATCGTCTCAAACCAGCGTCTTTTTGACCGGCCAAAACGTCGAATAGATGGTTCATCCGCCGTACAGCCCCGACTTGGCAGCCATTGACTTCTTTTTATTCCCACACATCAAGAAAAAAATTCGTGGTCATCAATTTTCTTCGCCAGAAGATGCTTCTGAAGCGTTCAAAAACCACTCTCAAACGGAGTGGAAAAAGTGCTTCCACAATTGTTTTGAAATCATGCAAAAGTGGAAAAATCACTTTGGAGAATACTTAGAAAAACAATAAAACCATTTATGATGATAAATATTCGCATTTTCATTTTTAGGCCAGAAATATATATTGCAGCCCTCTTAGTCTCTTAAACTCAACTCTTAACTTCAACCTTTGTTGGTGTTGACCGGCACAGTAAATGTCTTTCCAGCACTTTAATCTTGATCGTTCCTTCGACAATTTGTGATACCAAGGATCTTCTTGATCATCCATAAAGTATTTCCACAGAAGCCACTGCATTTTATCTATCTTCTTGTAATTTTTGTTAAATTTTAAACGAAATGAAATTTGTGTTATTTACAGGTTAATAAGCATTTGTTTGGCAGTTACTCGGTTAGCAAGCGAGTTGGCCCTCAAGTCGCTAAAGAAACGAGAAAGACTGACCACACTTATTTTTTACAGAAAAAAAATTAAACATCACACACCCTGCTTTATAAAATCACATTTTATGCTATGTCTACTTACAAATAATGAAACAAGATGAGGTTTCAGCGGCGCATTCGTAGTAATCATAAAATCAACTCAAACTTATATTTTAAAGTCATTTAACACACTTTTTCGAAGGTGAAACAGTTTATGGATTTATTATGCAGGGTGGCGCACCAATTGCTCTACAATAAGGAACTCAAATAACTTTTTTTTTAATTAATGAATTTCGTTTATTTTTCTTTTTGTTAGAAAGTTCAATTTAATTTTTCATGAATTTTATAATCGAACAGGGACTAACCGGCTCAAGACCGTAGAAGTCAAGTTTTTAACAAAATGGCAAAGTGACATTGATTTTTGTGGCTGCAGATTTCGGGTCCGTGACAACCCTCTTCAGAAAAATTCATATCAATTGATGAAAGTATGACCGAACTCTATAAGGCCAGGTTCTTGCCAAACGAATGAGAACTACTGTTGCAAACCTTACTTTTCAAGTTTTCTTTACGCAATTTCCCACGAAAATACAACTCAGTCTTGCCACCTTTACAGAGACTCTACATTTAGAGCCATCAACAGATTTAAATTATATAATTTAATTTTATATGAATTTTATAAATGTCCTCCAAGCTCATCCACCCATAAGCAACACCTGATCAGAAAATTTTTCATTGTAAACTGAAAGGTTGCAGGTGGTATCGCTTTGTTAAAATGGATTGCTTTAATTTAGTCAAAATACTTGGTTTCTTTTTGTATACCTCTTGCTTGACAAAACCCCGTAAAACAAGTCAGGTGCAGTCAGATCCGGTGAACTTGGGGGCCAGCGGAAAGTAAATTTTCTGGATATTAATTTGTTTGGGAATTTTCGTTGGAGCTCTGCCATAAACGTCTCGCTAAATGAGCAATTGCCCCATTTGGCTCGAACCAAATGCTGTTTAAACGGATATGTCTTCGGCACTTCATTTAACATCTTCAATTAACGATCCCCATTGAAAGTCAATCACTGTTTTCTTTAAAAAGCAGCTTGTTAAAATTCCGCACCATACAATAACTCGTTCAGGGTGCAGTTCTGTCTCCTGAAGTATTTGTAAATTCATATACCACAATTTTGCTTGTTAACATTATCGTTTAGATCAAAATGGGCGTCCCCAGACATAAACAAGCAATTTGTCATGCTGTTGTCTTCTTCGGCCATTTCAATAATTTTTTGGCAAAATTCCATTTGAATAGTCAAATCCAGAGTAATAACTTGCTTGTAATTTGGACCTTGTACGAGGCAAGTTTACGAGTAAGTCATCATGAATTTTCCGTTGTAAACACCGTCTGCTAACTTCAAGCAGAGAAAAAAATATGGTTACTATATGGTCACGGCAACAATAGTATGTTCTCTGCAATAAAAGTATGGTTGTCGCAACCTTAGTATTGTTTTTTGAATTTAACTTTGACAATAGTATGATCGCGGCAATATTAATATTGTTGAAATGTAACAAAAGCATTGTTGCCAAATTAAAAAATAAAAATATGGTTGTAGCAACAATATAAATATGGTTGGTGGGACAAAAGTATTGTTTCATAGGTTTTATGCTAACAATAACATGATTACGGCAATCATACAGGCAAAATCGTAATTTATTTTTTATTTTACAATGTTATTTTTACGAATCTTACGCAATAATAGTATTTTCTATATATAAATTAATTTTTTTCAAAACAAACTACGGATTAGTATAACTGAAATAATTTTAATAAATGAATTGTTTGTACTGTTAAATAAATCACTCCCTTTATAAAGAGTTTTATGTATTTTTACATAATTTATTTAATAAAAATCTCTATTGTTGAATAACAACTTAACCCAATCTTTACAAAAAAATTTGGGGATCCTAGCATGGTTGTGTGTAAGTCATACTATGGCTGTGAGGATCATGCTATGATTGTGAGGATTATAGTATGGTTGTGGGGGTCGTAGTATGGTTGAGTGTGAATAATAATATGGTTGTGGGGATCGTAGTATGGTTGTGTGTGAATAATTCTATTGTTGTGAGGACCATAATATTGGTATGGGGATCATAGTATGGTTGTGTGTGACCATACTATTGTTGTGACGACCATAATATTGTTGCGCCACAACCATATAACCTCAATAGTATGATGCTCTTCGAATATTGTTACACCAACCATACTTTTTTCTACGTGTGGAATTAACGCTGATAAGTTTCGAGTCGAACCGACTGGATTTGCCTGTATGGACCATGCTTTAGCCAGTACGGTGTTCGAGCGATGCTTCCAGATTCAGAAACATGTTTGGCAGCCTCATAATTGTTCATCTACTCCCGCCTAAATTCCTTATGGACAGAAATGCAGGACTGTAAAGCATGGAACCGCTGCACTATCCAAATTCTCTTTTCGATATCCCATGCATGCATTTTAGTAAATCAAAATACTAGCCTTCCAGATAAAATGAAGAATAAGTTTTTTACTTACACTGAAAAAAAGTTACGAGTATTTATTTCGATTCGAGCGCCACACTGCATTTCAATGATTACTTTCTTACAATGTATGGTCTTTTTATTTGGCTGTTCAATCTTCTTCATTGTATAGGGTGATTCATCTTGAGGTATTTTTTCAAAATAAAAATAAAATAAAAAAATTCATGTCAAGTGTGGATTTTTTTGTTAATTCTAAAGGACATTTATGGCATTTATTTTTTGAATATAATTTCCTTCAAATGTTGGCCGCAACTACGCCTCAGGGCATCCATTCTGAGCGTGTAATTTTAGATGACTCATTCAAGCATTTCGACCAGTATGGCGTGAAGGACACACGTAATGTTAGCTTCCAAGACCTGAATCATAGCTGGTTTGTCAGCATAGATTGGGATTTTCGTAGCTCCAAAGAATAAAGTCTAAAGGAATGATTTCACACGATCTAGGCGGCCAGTCTAAAATGTGAAATTAGCTGCTCTTCGAAATTACCTGCCACTAGATCCATTGTTTGACCAGCTGCATGACAAGTGGCACCGTCCTGTTGAAACCAAATGTCGTCAAGAATACGGGTTTTAATTTCAGGTAGTAAAAAGTCCAATACGATAGAGCAATAGCGAGCAGCTTGAAAGTTACGCGACCATCATCATATTTGAAAAAATATGGACCGATAATTCAACCAGCCCATAAACCGCACCAAACCGTGGTTTTCTCTGGATATAACGGCACCTCTTGAACCTATTCTGATTACTCTTCAGCACAAATGCGGCAGTTTCGTTTATTGGCGTTGCCGTTGCGCCAGAAATGGGCCTCATCACTGAACACAATTTTAGTCAGTTTTTTTTTAGTTAGTTAGTTTAGTTAGTTTTTAGACAGCGGATCTTCTTGTTTTTCGCCGAACGCTCATTTCCAAAGTACAGTTGCCAACATTTGAAGGATATTATATTCAAAAAATAAATGCCATAAAATGTCCTTTCGAATAAACAATAAAGATTTGAACTTTTATTTTTTTTGATTTTGAAAAAATACATCTAGATGGATAACCCTATATATAAAGATAGATAATGTTGCCATTTGATTCTCAATTTTGTTCGATGTTGCCATATTACCATATTGGAAACTAACGAGGTAAATAAACTATTTATCTCAAAAGAAGTTGTGTAATGGTTGACTTATCGATTCTACAGATTTGACTACCTAATATCCCACTGTGCAATGTTTGTATTCCCCGTATAGTTTGTTATTAATTATATTTGAGTGATCCTTATAGAGAAATAAAAACTGACTATTAGACGTAATGTTCGCCCAGCCCGAACCGTGTATACTAGAACGGGTCGATTTGTAGGGAGGCAAAAAAATCGCTCAATTGACAAGAAAAATCGAATTCTAGGAACAAAATAAGAAACTGTGCCCGAGGAACCATACCTCTAAAACGAATTCTGATATCCCGACTCTTGACTCGGCTTTTGACCCGTCTTGAGAGCCATTTGAAAGATACCATCTTTGTTTTAACAAGGCATTTTGTGTGTGTGCTTAATTTTGTTGCTACTGTTTCTTGGATTGTTATAAGAATTTGATATATGTGACGCGCAAAATAGAAAGGGACCTAAGGTTAAAAACCAGTTTTGTTCAGGAGAGCCATTTTAAAGATTATGTCCCTTTCTATTTGCGCTTAGAATCGTCGACTTCACTTTCATAAAACGCGCATATTTCTGGGAGGGAACACTTTTGGAGCATGGGATCGGTCTCATTCGATGCTCAGATGTTGTCCACATCAAAAAAAGAAAAAATATGGATTTTTCCCCGTTTTTAGAAAGGGTGGCTCAATTTTAAGGTCGATGCCACCATTCTGACCATTGATGACGTTTGGAATGGTCAAGAGGCTTTGAGTAAATTGCACCTTGTAAGCGTGTTAATGCAAGTCTTTACGCTTAACAACGAGCGTAAAAGGTGCAATTGTTGGGCACGACGACAACTTGAGGTGGTACGAGCTGTACAACCATGCACTGGTGTTTTCACTTCTCCTACAGACATGGTTTGCTCAAATTTTTTCGGTTGTACGCACATTTGGACGATTAAATTGACCGAAAAAATCACGAAGTGCATGATACGCACTTATAATGAACGCCCATATTCATAAGCCTGAATAGCTTTACTCGCTCGTGTACCTTTCCATGATTCAAATTGAGAAATATTAAATGAAATGCAGTAAAAAACTTGATGTTTAGATGAGGTTAACATTCAACATCGGCCCCTAAAATTTAACCACCCTTTATATTCTTTAGTTTAAAATGAATCCACCATCCTCTACACAGCAGGGTGTAGCAACAACAACATCAACAACTATCGAAAACCCAATGGGTTAAAGTGGGATTTTTCAAAATTTGAGGATTAGGGATAAGGGTTCCTCGGGCAAAATTTCTTATTTTGATCCATGGAATACGATTTGCCTTGTCACTTGGGCGATTTTTAAAACGACCCACCTTAAAGTGTATACAATTTATACCCTTTACTAAACCGTTCGGTATAGTACCTTTACTATAATCGTTATTAAAGTGCAAAAAATGGTCCGTTTTCTGGGCAGTTTCGGCTCATGAGCCCTTTATTAAGTTGAAACTTTAAAACTACTCTTTATTTGGTTGGTAGCAAAATTTGCATTAATGTGAGCACCCAAGTGTTCATTTTGACTAATAAATGACCGTTTTGTCCTTGCGGGACGTTTTGTGGACCCCTAAAACAAATTTTTTTATTACTAAAATACCCAGAAAATGTACTTTTTCCGAGGTAGCTTTAGGTCTTTAAAAAACAAACTTCTCTCCCCCTGGACCTATTTCGCCCATTTACAAAGCTTATTATTATAAGCCATCTTTATACAAGGTTTCTGGATCATTTCAACAGACACACGGACAGATGGAAAAACATATGAAGGGGCAGACATGGCTAGATCATCTTATAATTGTTCAACGATAAAAGATGTATTCAGTTTATATGGTCTCCATCAAAATATTTTGTGTGATGTTACTAACTAAAAAAGTATATCAGAGAGGAAATTAAAAAGTATTCCTTAAAATCAATTAAATTCATGATATCAGATGGGCGACTGGAATAAATGGCTTGTGAATTTTTTTACGATAAGGGTGGCTCAAAATCGCCGCAAAAAAAGCGCCCCTTTACTGAATCCAATTAAAAAAAAACACAAATTATATTGCCAATTGTTTATCTTGGGGTGCCTTGACTGAAAACAATCTTCTTTGCTGGCAACAAAATGAAATTATTATTGCGGTGATTGAATTTTGTATTTTTGGGTAATGCAACTTTCCTAGTCACAAAATTATTGTGTATCCTGTGACCAGCCAAACACGTCAGCCACTACTAGAACTCTTAAGCGTCCCAGTGGGAAAAGAAAGGGTCCAGCAAGGCCTGCTAGGACGCTCGGAGGCATGCACGCATTCAACTCTCACATCAAATTAACAATTACAGTGCCTTCCATAAGGCCTGTAGAATTCATATTCAATTATTAAATAAGTTTTGTTTATTGAGAAAATGAATTTTTAATTACTTAATTTTCAGTTTTATTTATTTTTTGATATGCCTCCACTGAAATTTGAACCTACGACCTACTGGTTACAACTCCGATATGCTGCGTACTGGCCTTCCAAACCAAATTGTGTGTAAAGTTCAAGCGACTAGACTGGGCAAATTAAACCAGCGTAAGGAATACGCTGGTCCATATCATGAAAATATGTCCTTTTACGACCATGCCCGAAATTCAAGGGGAAAAATCGAAGCGGTTTGAAAATTTTCGAAGTGGTGGTCAAAGGGTACAAGGGTAAAAGTTCTGAAAGAGTGGTAGGATTTTTTTCTCTTAAAAGATTGCCCTACCTTTAACCTTTCCAAAATTACTTAAACGAAGCTCAGAGCTCCTAAACGCTGCTATTTCGCCCCTTGCATTTTCGGGCGTGGTCGTAAAAAAAACACATTTTCATGAAATGAAATGCCCAGTGGTAAATGCAACACCCTTATATAGGGTGATCCATCTAAAGGTATTTTTTCAGAACAAATAAAATACTTAGTAGGGACATAAATACTGTTACAACATTGAACACACCCATTTCAATAGTAGAACTGAACATAACCCGTTAATGTCATATGGGTTTTGAAAGCTAACCTCAATAGCGTTAGTCTGTAACGGGATTTTACAATTAATTCAACTTTCATCATGGAGTGGTCAGATAATGAGAACCGTATCGCTGTAATAGCACTTTTCAAGTGTGAAATGAAAAAAGCGATATTTTCAAAACGCTCCGGCCACTAGATATTAGCCGCATGTTCGTCTACCGATGCATACAACTGCTTGAGAAGACTGGAGATGTGAAAGACCGCCACTGGTCGGACTACACTGCCATTAAAGCCGTTAAATCAAGAATTCACAGAAATCCGCTCCGAAAACAGAAAATCATGGCCCGTTAGATGAATATCACGCAAAAGTCCATGTGCCGAATCATTAAAAAAGACTTGGGGCTTTCAAACGACGTACCGGACATTTCTTCAGTGCAGCTTTAAAAAAATAGTATTAAAAAATTCAAACGTCTTTTGGTGAAGTACGCTTATAACTTGCGCAGAAAAATTTTGTTCACCGATGAAAAAAATTGTACCGTTCAGGAAAAATTTAACAAGCAAAATGATAGAGTGTATGCGCGGTCATCTACTTACGGAAGCATCTGAACTGATCCCAAGGGTGGAAAAGGGTCATCACCCAGCTTCAGTCATGGTTTGGTGGGGGTCTCTTACGATGGGTTCACTGACCTGCATTTCTGCGAACAAGGAGTCAAAACATTGGCCAAAGTTTACCAAGAAACCGTTTTGGAAGCTGTTGTGAAGCCTCTTAACAATTCCCTGTTCCAAAACCAGCCATGGACTTTCCAGCAGGATTCTGCGCCGGCCCATAAGGCTAAAACGTCCCAGGCCTAGCTTCGAAACACTTTGCCAACGTTCTTTCCTCTGAAGAATGGCCATCAGGCAGTCCAGATTTGAACCCATTGGATTACAAATTGTGGACCATTTTAGAGGACAAGGTTTGTCACAAAAGATACCCCAACATTGGATGTCTTAAGACTGCTTTGGTTCGAGTTGTGGCCAATTTTAAAATGGACGAGGTTCGTGCAGCTATTGACGATTGGCTAGTGCGACTTAAGGCGTGTGTAAAGGCAAAAGGCGGACATTTCGTTCTTTATATACAATATACATCAATTAATATATTAAAAAATAGTTGGTTCAAAAACATTCAGTACTTTTTATTTTACAGGATAAAACGTGTGTTACAGTATTTATGTCCCTACTAAGTATAAAAATTCAAATCAAGTGTGGAATCTTCATTGGTAATTTGAAAGGAAATTTTATGGCATTAATTTTTTGAAAATGATTACCTTTAAGTGTTGGCAACTGTATTATGCAAATGAGCGTTTGGTGAGTAACGCTGTTTTCGACCAAATTGTTTTCAGTGATGAGGCCCATTTCTGGCTTAACGGCAAAGTCAATAAACAAAATTGCCGCATTTGGGCTGAAGAGCAACAAGAAGAGGTTCAAGAGGTGTCATTATACCCAGAGAAAACCACGGTTTGGTACGGTTTATAAGCTGGTGGTGCATATTTTTTCAAAAATGATGATGGCCGGAACCTAACCGTAAATGGTGCTCGCTATCGAGCCATGATATCGATCTTTATGCTACCTGAAATTGAAGCCCGTAATCTTGACTACACTTGGTTTCAAGAGGACGGGCCTTTTGCCATACAGCTGGTCAAACAATGGATTTATTCAAACGTCATTTCGAAAAGCATACGTAAGAGGATATTTTTCATTTGTAATGAAAAACGATTCCTTTTTAAATGCCAAATTTTGGACTCCTTCAATATGACGGTAACTAGCTTTTAATATAGTTAGTTTAGTTTTCAATATAGAAATCTGGAAACATCGAAAACAATTTAGAGGAATTTGGCAACATTGACATTCTTTGTACGCACCAAAGAGAATTGAACAGCAAGAGGGTTTATCGGCGAATTCGTCAAAAGTAGACAATAAATAAACCACTAACTGTAGTATCATTGAGTTATAAAAATTCATTGATTGCTTAACATTTTCTTTGAAAAAATGTGTAAAATTACTTTAAGATACGAGTATAAGTTTGAGTTGATGTTAAGTTTCTCTTATCCTTTCTCGTTCAAATATACCCAATTCGAATGCGCCGATGAAACCTCTTCGTGTTTGATTATTTTTTTAGCACACATAACAAAATATATGCTTTAATAAAGCAGGGTGTGTCAGGCTAAAATTTTTGTTTGGTTATAAATAGGTGTGGTGACTCTCGCTCGTTTCTTTAACGACTTGAGGGTCAACTCGCTGGATAACTAAGTAACTTCCATGCAAATGCAAGTTAGTACAAATCAATAAAAAAGTATAAAATACAGTGGCATCTGTGGAAGGACTAAGTAGAAGAAATTCTTTGGTATCACAAACTGGAGAAATCACGCTCAAAATCATAGTGTTGGGTAGACATTTTCTTGCAGGCCAACACCAACAATCGGTTTTAGTGCCAACCTATGTAGGGTTAAAGACTTGAATAAATATAGTCTATAAAAATCCGGGAGCCAGGAATTGTTATTAGATATCTCTCTTTGAAAATATGAAATATGAACGAATGATAAGAAGATTTATTGCAAGGTCAACTAGCAGGGCTTATAAAGAGCATTAAAGAGCATTAGATTGTGTGGGGGAGATCATTTTTCATTTTTAAGGAAAACTTTCTGAAATACCAAAATTTGTGAGGCATTTTGGAGAAGTCCGAAATTTGGGCTTAAGATGGCCTTTTTTGGAAATGAAAATGATCCCCCACACAATCTCACGTCGCTTCTCTAAAAAAGCCTTGTAATAATTTCTCTTCTCATTCGCTGGTGCATTCGTTAAGGAAGCCTGCAAAAAGGCCTTCAAATTTTCAAAGAGAGAGATCCAATAAAATTCCTGGGCCCCTTCATGTGAAAGGCATAGTACCATGTCTGATAAGTAAAGGCAGCACGAATGGGGTCCTAGAAGGCCTTTCTGGGCCCTTTTTAACCCACCCACACTCTCGCACAAAAACAAGCCGGTACTCATTGCATTTTTTATGGTTGAAATCTCCATTAGCAGAGTAGTGCCTCTGCTCCTACTCCACCATGAACAGTTTTTGGTCATTTCATCCTGTGATAGCTGTAGGTGGTACTTTTTTCGCACTCTTCTCTGGCACTGGCTTTTTGTGATTTTCATCCTGATGCATTCATTTTCCATGCGATACGACGACATGCAGTACTCGTATTCTGCTTTTGTTGAAACTCAAATTAGTTACACTAATTGATGGTGACGGTGACGATGTCCACGTCGATGGCGATGGCGACAGTGACGGCGACATTTGGCAACGGCTGTGTGTGTTAGTGCGTCCCAACTGACACCTGTATTATTGTACCCGATGTTTGTCGATGCTGAGTTGTAATTCAATGTTCAATTTTTGGCTGTGTTTCATTTCATTTTTTAGGAAATTGCAATAAAAGCGAGATTTCGTATATGTTTTTTTTGTTAGTCAGCGATAGTGACTTTCGTATTTGATTAAAAGGTGTTTTAAAATAGAATGGCGCTGGATTATTTTTTCTTACCGCGAAAATATATTTTGCATTTTAAATTTATTACCGGGTTTTGACATGCAATGGATGTGACAGCTTACTGACCTAAAAGAATAAATCACTTTCGGTGACAAAGGGGAAAAAATGTCGCTTTGAAAACGCTCAATGGAATTGAGTTTCCACCTTTTAAGGGAAAAACAGACACAATCCTAATGATATTTTTTGAGTTGAAGAAAAAGGTACCATTAGCTTTGTCCTGATATTAGTGTGCCTCTCTTTTAATGAGAAATGTTAAAAATCCTAATATATTCGCTGCTGAAGAAAAATGTACCATTACCTTTGATCTGATATTAGTGTGCCTCTCTTTTAATGAGAAAAGTGACTAATAGATGAATCACTCCGTCAACACTACTCCCTTGAACTAGTGAAAGGTTTTCCATTATGTTTTTGATTTTGAAATTTGAAAACAACTAAATTCGGTTGGAAATGGCTAAAAGATACTTTATAATCAATCTTTCGTACAAAAACAATATATCTGTCCAGAAGAGCATTAAAATATGTGTAATTTGCTTGTTCTGGAATCAATAACGCTGGCACTTCTGGAGATTGGACGGTTTCTTAGGCAAGTTATTGCACTAGCATGGTCTTGCCAGTTCCCAAAAATGTTAGTGAATGTGTGCTACACTACCCTTGAACGTAGCGCAAGGCAATATAGCCGAACTGATTTTTGATATTAATTTCAAAAAGCTGTTCCGGTTTAAATCTATTTTTTACACTATTGATATAGAGTTGTAAGACCAGATTATACAAAATTATGCCGTAAAATCGATGATATGTTTAAGAACATTATTTATTTTAAATTTAAACTTTAACGGACGTTGTCCTTCTGTATTGATTTGATTTACAAAGTGAATACTTAATTTTTTTTTAATATATGTGACGCGCAAAATAGAAAGGGACCTAAGGGTAAAACCCAGTTTTGTTCAGGAGAGCCATTCTAAAGATTTAAATACGTGTATCTTTGGTGTACCATCACTTTCATAAAACGCGCATATGGGGGGGAATACTTTTGGGGCATGGGATCGGTCTCATTCGATGCTCAGATGTTGTCCACATTAAAAAAAAAGTGAAAAGTTGATCGGAAAGTTTTGTTCAGGAGAGCCATTTTAAAGATTAGGTCCCTTTATATTTGCGCTTAGAATCGTCGACTTCACTTTCATAAAACGCGCATATCTCTGGGAGGGAACACTTTTGGGGCATGGGATCGGTCTCATTCGATGCTTCGATGTTGTCCACATCAAAAAAAGAAAAAAAATGAAAATTGATATTTTTACCCTTAGGTCCCTTCTCTATGCGCTGTCACATATGCTTTTTAGAATTATTGAATCTGCTTCTTAGGAGCCTAACAATAAGTATACGAATCTTAATTTTATATTTCAATAATAAATCTTATTATTGGCAGGAATTTGCATTAATTTGGTCACAATAGGATATAACTTGTCTGGATCACATGTCTAAGAATTTATAAACCTGGTTTGGCTTAAATCTCGTGATGAAGGGCCAGAGAACCTTAGCAGTCATTTACACAGTGTTTGCGATATTATGTGGAGTGAAAAACTCTAGTTATGTATGTTTAACGGATAACTCTAGAATAACAGAGTGGACGACTTTAAAACATGGACCGTAATTATTATGAGTTATATTATAAAAATCACAAAATTATATTATAACAAGTAAAAAATGTTAAGTTTGGCTGTGCCGAATTTAGCATACCCTCCGCCAGATTCCCAAAAAAAACTTTTTTTTAATTTTTGTAATTTATTTGTTGTAATTTATTTAAAGCAATATAACTAATATAATTTATTATAACTTAAAATTTACATATTTTCTTTTTTGTCTTTTTTTATTATTTACACACAACATTTCTTATTAAGAAGCCTAAAAATTATTATGAATAAAAACTAAATGCCTATTACTATAGCATCATGATGACTGTGAGCTGTAGAATACGTTTGAAATTTTACCGAATTATGTTCGGAGTTGGTGATCGATATGTGTTCCGTGTTTAGTTGTTGGTACAGATTTTTCTAACAATGATGAAAATCCTTTTTGTTCGAGAATAGTTTCTGTTGATTTTTTTTTTGCAAAGTAGCGCGGCATTTGCGAATTACCAGACATCTCGATCAATTCATCTAGAGCTTGAGATAAAAACATTCTGATGAGACCTTCAGGGTATGACGCATTTCGGTAAAGGGCAAGTACAAATATGCCTTTAATCTGAAATGCAATGTATTGAATTGTGTGGCTTCCAATACTGTGGTCTCTTTTGAAGAGAGCAGCATGGAGCTTATCATTTCATATAATTTCATATCAATAGGTCAAATGTGTGGTAAGTTATTGCCATATTATTTTTCAAGGTCCATGAGACCGTTAGTGTGGGAGGTACCAGTAGGACTTTTCCGGTCTAAACAGAATTCAGCGTAGAAGTGTATATAGAAATCTTGATGTGGAAAATTTCATATCGATAGGTCAAGTTTGTGGTGAGTTATCGTCATAGTATTTCTCAAGGCCCATAAGACCCTTTGTATGGGAGGTATCAGAAGGGACTACCAAATCTCAACTTATATTGGTCCAACAGTGTGCTCTATATAGAAATGTTTATGTGTACAATTTCATTTCGATAGGTCAAGTTAGTGATGAGTTATCGTCACATTATTTCTCAAGGCCCTTAAGACCGTTTGTATGTATGGGAGGTATCAAAAGAGGCTACCCAAAATCAACTCAATTTGGTGCAGAAGTGTATTTTATATATAAATCTTTATGTCGAAAATTTCATATCGATAGGTCAAGTTTGTGGCGAGTTATTGTCATATTATTTCTTAAGGCCTATAAGACCGTTTGAATGAGAGGTACCAGAAGGGAATACCTATTCTCAACCAAATTTGGTGCGGAGTTATCGTCATATTATTTCTCAAAGCCCATGTGACTGTTTGTGTGGGAGGTACCAGTAGGACTTTTCCGATCTCAACCGAATTCAGCGTAGAAGTGTGTTATATATAGAAATCTTGATGTGTAAAATTTCATTACGATAGGTCAAGTTTGTGGTGCGTTATAGTCATATTGTTTCTCAAGGCCCATAAGGCCGTTTGTATCGGAGGTACAAGAAATGGTCGTCCAATCTTTTACATAGATGATTGCGCCTATATAGAGATTATAGTTTGCAAAATTTCAGTGATTTTGCTCAAGAAACTGGACGGATATTTCCAAAGAAAAAACAAATTGTTTGAGGTAGTGTCGGTTGAGGGTCCCCAACACCAACTTCCCGTAAAGCTATATAGCCCATTTAAAATACCAACCATGCTAGGTTAACTACACATGTTTGTGCCAAATTTCAGCTCCCTATCTGTTTTGATTCAGGCTCTATCTTGTTTTCAACAGACGGACAGACAGACAGCCGGACAACATGGCTAGATCGTCTTAGAATTTTACGAGGATCAAGAATATAAATACTTTGTTGGGTTTCCGAGGATTATTTCAAGGTGTTACAGACAGAATGACAAAACTAATATACCCTCCATTGTATGGTGGAGGGTACAAAAATCACAGTAATTATGTTATGAGTTTTAAGGATTTTCTTCAATGGTAATCATTAATTGCATTTACTACTGTCAGCATTTTAGTGTTCAGAAAGTTGAGAGTTCTAAGCCATGTTTGGGTTAAACCTCGTGAAATAGAGGTGGCCTCTATAGCCAGACATTGCACTATAGGCGAAATCACGATTTTAACGGCAAAAAATACTTCCCGACAAGCTAGCTTCACCAAATTTAGTGTGTAGACTTCTAATGATGAAAAAAAGGATTTGAGAAAAAATGGGCGCTCCACGCCCCCTTTTTCTAAAGAAATGGCAAATAGTAGTTCCCGACAAGCTAGCTTCACCAAATTTGGTGTGTAGACTTCTAATGATAAAAATATGGATTTGAGAAAAAATGGGCCGGCCACGCCCCCTTTTTTCTAAAGAAATGTCAAATAGTAGTTCCCGACAAGCTAGCTTCACCAAATTTGGTGTGTAGACTTCTAATGATGAAAAAAAGGATTTGAGAAAAAATGGGCGGGCCACGCCTACTACTAAAAAACAATTATATGCTACCAACAAATTCATTTATTTCTTAATTCATAAATTTATAATTTTAAAGAACTTGAAAATATTAATGTGTTAGTCTGAAAATAACAAAAGATATATGCCTTAATTATTCACAGTGGCTTTCTTCAATTTCAACCGCTTCTAATTCCAAAGAATAATTATTTAACGACTCTAAGCTATCATCAGAATCCGAACTATAACTGCAGCTGGAGGCTTCTTGAGATGTTGAAGGTAATAACAGTTCTGCTGGTAATTCAGGCGTTTTAAAAAGAGCAACGACTTCTCGAGGAAATGGAAGTTTTTTTAAACTATTTGTACGTTCTTGCAAACATAAACTTGAAATGTTGATATGCAAGTATTCTTTCTGCTGTGTGGTTTACCAAATTTTGCAACGATACTTCGACAGAGCTTTCATTCCCTTTGATTCCATCTGGTCTACATTTCAATTTACTCTGATAAAGTTTATCATAGGTCGGATAAATACGAGAGTTGTGTTTTATGTTTAATTGACGCATGTTTAAGTACACCTGTTTAGTTAAACCGTTTACTAACAAAAACATTAGAGCTTCTTCAGGTGATACTTGGGTAACTTCTTCATGGCTAGCATTAAGAACTTCTTGAATTTTTGCTGGCCGGTTTAGAGATATAGAAACTTGTTGTAGGACAAATTTCAAATCCGTTTCGTTTGATTTTTTGGCAGAAATAGTGGCAGCATGAACTAATATTCGCGCATTGTCTCCTTGCTGGGAAGCTAATTCGGATGCCAATCGCCTTTTATTTCTTTCGCCGCTATTATCACAATTTAGTTTTGGTCGCCCAACAGTATTAATCTTTTTCGGTATAACAAAAATTGTTTCTCGATCCAACCATTCCTTATTATGTTTTCTAAAACCTTTTTCATTTCGGTATTGTCTATCCCATTTTAGTTTTATAAAATTAGATAAATTCCGAGCTTTAGCACATATTAATTCATTTAATTGATCGTCAATTTCGTACGGAGTTTTTTCTTTTATATAACTCGCAACATTCCTCTTGTTTGTCAACCAAAACTCAAATATTTCAGCATTTTGGAACCTGAGTGTTTCTGCAAAAAATTAAAAAACTCCTTTAATTGCAGTCAAACGCATAAACTTTTGTCACAACATAAAACTATAGTTTTCTACAAACAATCACATGTAAATAGTTCCAATGACACTTCAAAATATTTGTAGTTTTACTCCACGAAAAATGATAAAACTCTTCAAAATTTAACAAAACCGACACACACAAAAAACCACCAAAATAAGTATGAAGTACAAACATTTAGCACTCTATATATATATATATATATATATAGCAAAACTACTCACCTTGTGTTTTAGAACTCATATTTACACTTTTTGTTTACAACAATATATTATTAAAATAAACTGTTTTTAATTTTACAAAATTGTGCTGCTTCACTTGTATTAACACGTGCTAAAAAATAGGCAAACTTCAACAGATGTTTGTACATAAACAGGGTTGCCAACAGTAAAAAAAATACTTATCAAAATGTTGGGTATTGAACACCATCTAGAAAATATTAGGAATTTAAAGTTGAAAAACTGACTTTTTGCCGCTAAAATCGTGATTTCGCCTATAGTGCATTGTTGTAATTTAGGTATTGTAGGTTTTTTGTATTGACTGTTTTAAGGATCAGGTATGAGAGCATTTAAGCCACGTGACGTAGAATAAAGAATTCTTTTGGGCGCATGTGTTCACGGGGGTAGATTAGATAACACGGCTTTCGTTTTTCCGAAGTTTAAAAGAGCTTGGACTGCGCAATAATTTTCTACCGAGTATGTTATCATGACGTTCGAGCTTTCAATGCTTTATACGAAGGTTGCTATATATAAATATTTTTGGCCTAGGCAACACTAAGTGTTACCTGGCGCCATCTGACGCTTCCATTGGAAAGTTTGACCTTTTTTAGCATAAACGTACTGAGAATGTTTTGACGAACGACCATCATTTGTGTTGTTTACAGTGACTAGAAAAAATCAATTTGGCAAAAAAATTAAATTAACTCGTCAACATTTTCGTGCGATCATTTTTTACAATTTTCGACGTGGATTATTATGACAAGACTGCATCGATGAACTTAAATCTTTGTATGGCGATGAAGCACCATCCTATGCACAGTAAAAAACTGGTTGAATGAATTCAATCGTGACCGACGCTCGCTCAAAGGTCGTCCAAAAACGGCCGTTGTGCCAGAGAACATTAATGCCGTGCGTGAACTGATAATGGAAGATCATCATGTGACATACCGTGAGATAGAGGAATCCTTGGACATTTCTTCCAACAGCATACATTCGATATTGCATGAACACCTGGTCGTAAAAAAGGTTTGTTCTCGTTGGAACCCGCACAATTTGACAATCGCTCAAAAAAAAAGGTCGTGTCGATTGGTGCAAAGAAATTTTGAAAAATACGATCGCGGTGCTTCAAAAGACGTTTTTAGATCGTCACAGGTGACGAATCATGGATCTATGCGTATGAGCCCGAAACAAAACAGCAATCGACAGTGTGGGTCTCGAAGACGAGCCAAATCCAACGAAAGTTGTTCGTGGAAGAAGCACTTCGAAGCAAATTGTCGCCTGTTTCTTCGGCAAAACTGGTCATGTGGCGACTGTTCCACTTGAGCAACGTAGTACGGTCAGTTCTGAGTGGTACTCCGCAATTTGTTTGCCTGAGAAATTCGAAAACGCACAAGAGAAGGCGAATCATTGTGCACCATGACAATGCGAGCTCTCACACATCGTCTCAAACCAGCGTCTTTTTGACCGGCCATAACGTCGAATGGATGACTTCTTTTATATCCGCACATCAAGAATAAAATGTGTGGTCAACGATTTTCGTCGCCAAAAGATGCTGTTGAAGCGTTCAAATCCATGTTTTGGAGGTGTCTCAATCGGAGTGGAAAGTGCGTCGGAAATTGGTTTTTACGCATGCAAAAGTGGAGAATATTTTGAAAAGCAATATCAACATTTCCAATGATAAATTATTGTGTTTTTATTGCTGGGCCCGAAGTATAAATAGCAACCCTTCTATTTGACTTCTCTCTTGAAGGCACGAATTCAGCCGATCGTGCTCAATTGAGCATGGTTCATACCAAGAAACTTCCCGATTAGGGGTTCTGCCGCTCTAGAAGACTCATATTATACCCAATCTTGTCAAATGTAACGTGGCTTTTAGTAACCCTGACGATGTTAGGCCATATTAGACCATGCTTGCGAACAGGCTCTATGCCCAAAGTCCCTCTCCAAAATCCCTCCTGAGTTGAGGTTCTGCCGCTATAATTTATCAAAGCGCGTTATGAGCAACTTCTACCCATCCCTACCGAACCTCGACTTTATATAGCCCCATACTATTGATCTTTCCAATTTAAAGTCCTTTCTCTATTCGGGATATATTTGATATAACTCTAATGAAGCATAGCGCGTTAAGTGCCATTATTGGGTCATATCAATCTTTCTGTTCATGTAGACCAAAAGGTATATAAGTATAAGTATATCCTTCCCGCTATAAAAGTCACATATTAAGTTCACCTTACTCAAACACCAGACAGAGAAGCTAATTCTCCTAAATAACAGTGTATGGTACCGCACTCCCGCTTGACTAATATACCATTTTAGGCCTTTACTCTTTGCAGCCGCTACAATTTACACTTCGTATATTAAAGAGCCATGAAACCATTCAATCACTTGACAACTTACGAAATGACCATCTTGTGCTTGGTTCAAAGTCTTCTTATCCTATTTAAGTTTAAAAAAAATACTTAAGTAAGGTCTTAATTTATACTACACTCACACACAGTGGGACATTAAATTAACGAAAAGTCCATTCACCCATAGCTTGGTCACTTGCCAGCGTTTTCCCAATCCTTTGTAGCCTTTAAAGTTATGTGCTCCTTTCCTCAACAGCGTCCTTTCCCATGTGTGCAGAACTTTATGGCGCCAGGCTAACAAAGTTTGTTGTTGCATTTACAATTTTTACGAGTTTAATGGATTCTCCACTTTGTTTGGCCGTAGGACTAAGTGGATGGATGGTCATATGGCCCAGAGCATTTATATCAGTCTTTTGAACAATTCTGCTGTTTACCAGTTCCAATTGTAACTCGTACTGGTACGAGTATTTGCTAAGCAATAAATTGGACATGCCAAAGAAACAACAAGAACTAAATCGTCGAATCCATTGATGGTGACAGAGAACATGAGGGAGCCCCAGCGTATTTCCTTCCTTTTGTATTCCACCAAAGTATGCAAATATTTTGCCATTATTGGTAATCTCGATTTACATAATGCTTGGCACTTCATAGCTAATCATTTAAGCGTGAGATATCCGTCCACTCATCTTCACACAATTGATGCCCATCTCAGCTCGATGGAAAAGTGACTAGCTTGCACTGAATTTGAAATCGAATGGTCGTTTATGAGTTTCTTTCGTCACTGCTTTTCCCTATTCCTCCATATCAACGACACTGAAAGAAGTACTTGAAGCTAAGTTGGCCAGGCTCCACCAAACCGTTGGAGTGGTGTGTGGCATCGATGGATGTGAGCAATAAGAAAGACCATGGCTGTCTTATCGAACAGCAGCACGAATGAAGTGAAAGAATTCTAATGTCAAGACGATATGTCACGTAAGCCATTGATCAGATCTACGCGATACAATTTTCAATTGTAAACGCAGCCAGGGCAACGTTACCTTGACACTAGAGCGAGCGCAGCAAAATGTCTGGCCTGGCAAGAAGACGACGAGGATGGCAGTGCATTTTACAACAAATAACTGAAAACTTCTTAAATTCGTTGTTGGTCTTTTTAACTTGAACTTTTTTGTTTTGGCCTGTATTGGCGCATAAATTTTGTAATTTATTTAGTCAACTTTAGAGAAATGAAGCAATTAGCTCATAGCCAATCTTATCCTTTGGGAACCGCAATATATGACCGGCCAGCCGTATACATTTGGTTGCTGGGCTGACTTGATTATGGCCAAATTATTTATAACCCTAACGGAGCCAAAATTCTGTACTGGCCGGTTATAATTCTTAATGTTGGCGGGGAAACTTCCAAGCACTCTGTGCTCTAATATTTAGCCGATATACCGAAAATGAAATTTACCAGACAAATATGGAAGCAAACTATGAGGGGTGGCGCAATAATTTTTGGTTGAGAAATCGATAGAATTGTGACGAAATTGGGAAAACATGACAGAAGTCGAATAGAGGGCTGCTATATATATTTCTGGCCTAATAATGAAAATGCGAATATTAATCATCAAAAATGGTTTTACTGTTTTTCAAACTATTTTCCAGCGTGATTTTTACAATTTTGCATGATTTCAAACAATTGTCGAAGCACTTTTTACACTCCGGTTGAGACACCTCAAAATCATGGTTTGTGAACGCTTCAGAATCATCTTCTGGCGACGAAAATTGATGACCACGAATTTTTTTCTTGATGAGCGGGAATAAAAAGAATTTATTGGGTGCCGAGTCAGGGCTGTACGGCGGATGAACCATCAATTCTACGTTTTGCCCAGTCCAAAAGACGCTGGTTTGAGCCGATGTGTGCACAATGATTCGTCTTCTTTTGTTCGGTTTTCGAATTTCTCCGCAGACTTCAGGCAAACAAAATGTGGTGTACCACTCAGAATTGACCGTCCGAAGTTGCTCAAGCGGTACATTCGCCACATGACCTGTTTTGCCGAAGAAACAGGCGACCATTTGCTTCCAAGTGCTTCTTCCACGAACCACTTTCGTTGGATTTGGCTCGTGTGTGAAGACCCACACGGTCGATTGCTGTTTTGTTTCGGGCTCATACGCATAGATCCATGATTCGTCACCTGTGACGATCTTATAAACGTCTTTTGAAGCACCGCGATCGTATTTTTTCAAAATTTCTTTGCACCAATCGACACGAGCCTTTTTGAGCGATTTTCAGTTGTGCGGGATCCAACGAGAACAAACCTTTTTTACGGCCAGGTGTTCATGTGATATAGAATGTATGCTGGTGAAAGAAAGGCCCAAGGCTGCCTCTATCTCACGGTATGTCACATGACGATCTTGCATTGTCAGTTCACGCAAGGTATTAATGTACTCTGGCACAACTGTCGTTGTGAGCGAGCTTAAGGATGGTACTTCACCGCCATACAGAGATTTAAGTTCATCGATGCACTCTTGTCGTGATAATACACCTCCAAAGGTGTGAAAAATAATCGCGCAAAAATGTTCACTAGTTAATTCCATTTTTTTTTTGTCTAATTGATTTTTTCAAGTCACTGTAAACATCACCAATGATGGTCGTACGTCAAAACGTTCTAAGTAAGTTTTTGGTGAAGATGTCAAACTTTCCAATGGCCAGAAATATATATAGCAACCCTCGTATAAAGAGTTTATTTTTGACGTTAAAAAGGATATTGAAAGAAATGGGGGCTTCATACGATTTGATAGCAATGTAAATATAATGTTCCTTAGTATTTGACAAAAAATGAATTTTTATAACTAACACACCACGATTTTCTTACCAAAACCAATGTTTATACCCTACACCCCACTCATGCAGGGTGTTAAGACTTGGAGAATGTAGATAATAAAACCAATCGTAACAGAAACACTATATATATTCCATTGAGCGATGACCATCCGTTCCATCTGTCCATCTTTCGTGGTAACTACTGGAACTTTCTTCAAGTTTGGGTAAAGGTCGGACTCTTTTGAAATTGGTCATTATCAGACCATGTTGTGATATCTGACAAAGGTTTTGTTTTCCTAAATTCAGAGCCTGCAACTTTAGAAGCAACTATTATGTACATCCAATTCCCACCTTTGGTAAAATTGGATCTCTGTCAATTTTTTCGAATAGACCCCACACAAAGTTCACTTTTGATTTCAGGACATGTAGCTCCTAAAGCCACTAATAATATCCGATCGTGCTAAAACTTTGCATGGTATGTTCTGAGCGACTACTTATTTAGCTTGGTAAAGCTGAACCATATCGGTCCATATATTCGTATACTTAGTAGGGACATAAATACTGTTACACACGATTCCCTGTGCCCATAGAGCACACAGTCACACAGTGACTTTTTAAGGATGTAACGACGTCTCAACCATGGCTTGTGGATTTTCATTACCCCAAATGCGACAAATTTGGTTATCAACGTACCCATTTTTCAAAATTTTCTTGTAAAAATCAGGATCGGTCCATTCACCACGATTTGCAAACTTTGTTTCGAAGAAAGTCTATTCATTATGAGATGGCAAACCGAGCAGAGCATATCTCATATGACAGATGTCAAAAAGACCAGCGAAGAGTGGCCAGATTAAAAACCGCACGTCTAAAAAATAACATTTATATCAAATTGTTCTATATGTGCATACCAACTTTATGAGATTCTAAAGTAAAAACCAACTTTTAAATAAACCTGCTCGTAATTTAAATAACAGAAGAAATATTTTCAAATCGTTAAATATAAAAATTATATAAAAAACTTTATTTGTTCGGCCACCTAACCGAATACATAATATGGTACTTTCAGTTGGTCCAGTTAACAGATGTTCGTGGTATTGACAATCGAATTCAAAGAATAGTTATAGCCAATAATCTAACACAACAACCAATACATGTAAAAATTTAGTTTCAATAATCATCCTAATTTGTGAGGGTTGCAGATACTTTGTCTCTTTGGCAGATACAGTCAGTTTCCACTACCGAAAATTTCTATGAACCCAATTAACATTCGGTTGTTGCGATGGAATTTGTGGATAGTACGTACAAACGCCAACATTTGGTTGGCAAAAATTTTGGTTGTGGCAACAAATCAGTTCTTTGCGTTACCAAATGTAAAGACGTTTTCGTTGGAATACGTGGATAATACGTATAAACACCAGCAATCGGTTGGCAAAAAATTTTGTTGTGGAAACAAATCTAAATATGAAGACTTTTTTTCATATGGAAAAAAATTTATGCAAAACTCTTTTGGAGTTGCCGATTGTGATGAAACTAGTCATGCATCAGTTTTAGATTATAGAAAGTTTGGTATCAAATAATAACATCCACACATATAGAACAAATTTGTTGCTACAACCGAATGTTGGTAGTTGCACGTTCTATGCATGTATTCTATTTCTACAACTGAATGCGGGAACTGACAGTACGAGTATCGGTATCCCAAACTACATTCGAATCTAAAAAAGTTTGGATGCACAAGTGAAACGATTCTATAAATAAAACTGATAAAGTGGTTCAAAAAAATCCATCTTTGTTTTAAATTGTCTAAAAAATTTTAAGATAAAGCTGATTAATATCAATTGCTGCTACTTAAGTTTATGTGGCACAAATTACCTCAAATAAATACTTAATGTCTTGCCTACATATCGGTCATATTATGTAACCTATTTAAAAAATGTGTGGAACATACTGAATATAACATATTCATTGAATTGTAATAAAACATTTAATTTTTTAAAAAAAGAATGAAAAGGAACTGTTTATTTTGATATTATTCTGATTGTTTTTAGACGATCTATACTAAAATAATGACAGCAATTATTTATTAGAACATTTTAACCCAAAAATGACCATTTTTCTTTTTTGATACTGTTATTGTATCAAAAAAGAATCTACCTATTCGAAATGTCCGCCTTTTGCCTTTACACACGCCTTAAGTCGCACTGGCCAATCGTCAATAGCTGCACGAACCTCTTCCATTGGAAAATTGGCCACAGCTCGAACCAAAGCAGTCTTAAGAGATCCCATGTTAGCGTATCTTCTGTGACAAACCTTGTCCCCTAAAACCGTCCACAATCTGTAATTCAATGGGTTCAAATCTGGACTGCCTGAGGGCTATTCTTCAGAGGAAATGAACCGTTTTAGCCTTATGGGCCGGCGCAGAATCCAAACCCCATCGTAAGAGACACCCCTCCAAACCATGACTGAAGCTGGGTGGTGACCCTTTTCCACCCTTGGGATCCGTTCAGATGCTTCCTTAAATGACCGCGCATACATCACTTTGCTGTTAAATTTTTCCTGAACGGTAAAAATGTTTTCATCAGTGAACAACATTTTTCTGTGAAAGTTATCAGCGTGCTTCACCAAAAGACGTTTGAATTTTTCAATCCTATTTTGTTTCAAAGCTGCAGTCAATAAATGTCCGATACTTCGCTTGAAAGCCCCAAGTCCCAAGTCTTTTTTAATGATTCGACTCATGGACTTTTGCGTGATATTCATCTCACGGGCCATGATTTTCTGTTTTCGGAGCGGATTTCTGTGAATTTTTGATTTAACGGCTTTGATGACATGCGGTGTTCGAACAGAGCGTGGGAGGTCCTACCGGTGGCGGTCGTTTACATCTCCAGTCTCCTCAAACAGTTTTATGTGTGTGCCCAGAGCGTTTTGAAAATATCGCTTTTTTATTTCACACTTGAAAAGCGCTATTACAGAGATACGGTTCTCTTTATCTGACCACTCCATGATGAAAGCTGAAACTATTTTAAAATCCCGTTACAGACTAACGCTATTGAGGTTAGCTTTCAAAACCCATATAACATTAACGGGGTATGTTAAGTTCTACTATTGAAATGGGTGTGTTCAATGTTGTAACAGTATTTATGCCTCTACTAAGTAGTCGCCTTAACTCGTTCAATCCGGATTTCAGAACTTGCAGCTGTAGTAGTCACATATTACATTCGAATCTAACCAGCACCTGTCTGTGGAAAACTTGGACCATATCGGAGCCCAGAGTGATGCTCAACTTTAGCATAGTGCGTTACGAGTAAATTATGTTTGCCATCCCCACTGAAACTAGACCATATTGGTCTGTCTTTTGATATAACCCCAATTAAACGACCTTTTCGGTTTAAAGTCCTATCGCTATACACTTTATAATGCATATGTTGCCATATTCCTTGTCAGATATAAGGTCTTGTTTATCACATTTACTGAATCAATAAACCATAATCAAAGCCAAAAGTATTCGCGGTTAAACAAATGGCATGTTAGCTGTACTTCAAACAACAGGCATGCTTGAGGCCTTTGGTGTTTTAATATTTTTAAGGTATGAATAAAAAGTCATTAGTTTTGGTTTCAATATAATGAAAACGGTAATGACTTATCATTACTATGTAAGGCAGGTGGTAATCAGCTCTCCTTACAAAGTTACCGCTGATAGGTGTTCGGATTTCAAATTTTATCCGATTTTCTAAATGGTCTTCGTATCACACCTCAAGTTCTTAAATTACTGTCGAATATGTTGCAGTACGCTGGTCTCGGCAAATGCAGGTGGTGGTGGTTGGGCCAACACAGCATATGAATTATGACACAGTAGCCATGGCACATACCTGTACCTGTGGGGACATTTACTGCTCAAATGAACTAAATTGAATACAAGTCGTATGTGAACGTGGAACGAGACGATGCCATAAGAACCGCCTTGCTCTATTCCTGTGGACTTTGTGTGTGCCTACATCTCCATGTCCAAGTATACGAGTAGGAGCTACGAAGTATGCGTATGCAATGGTATTAAGTGGCACAATTACCATTTCATATTCATGGCGGAAATGGTTACATTAAAATTTAAAAAATGCTTTTAAATTACAACTGAACTGCTCAACGCTTATTTCTACTATTGAAGTACAGAGTGAATTGCTTACTTGTCATGGTCAACAGCCAAAATATTAAGTGCAGAGGGCCAGGGGCGAAATGAAAGGTGTATTTGAGGGCCTCAAAGAAAGCATGCCAAAGTAGAAATTGCTGCTGTATTTTAATTTACTGCGTGATGGTGAAAGGGTACCATAGGAAGCCCCAAAAAAAATGATTTCAGCTAACTCCCCAATGAAAACCCTGTTTTTTACACGACGAGTTATTATTAGTCATTCTCTTCTAAAATCAAATGCTGAGTAAATTAGTTTGAAATATTGAACTGGGACTCTTAAGTATAACTGTCTGGGTAGTTTAATAAATTGCCGATTTCTTTTTTTAAAAGGGAAATTTGTTTATTTATTCCGAAATTTAATTTAACCTTATAGTCTCCACTTAATACAGCGTTTTTTGTGTAATCCTTGTATAGAAAGAATAGCAAGCTGATATTCAACTAAAATTTCAACTAAAAAAGTTTTCAAAAAAACACAAAAAATAGTTAATGAATTTGTTAAGTTGGTAAAAAATGTTATCGAGTTAATAGAATCGTAATAAAGCAAATAATTTTCAAGAAAGCAATTTTTACTTGGGTGCAATTTTTTGTTTCGCAGACTTTTTTCTACTTCGTAGAATTTAATAAAGGGGAATTGGTTGTAAATTTCCTTCCTTTGAAAATTTAACAGGGATTAACCCTAAAGCTTCTGTGGAAAGAATTTTATTGTGTTTGTTCGGTAAAAACACTACTGCCTGCTAATCTCGTGTAATGTATAAATACGAGGGCGAACGCACAACTAACTGGCCTGGCACATTTTTTGTTTTACTAGCAACTTTTTTTTGTTTTTTAAAAGCAATCTTTTATAAGCCATCTGTCAAAATTTCCGAAATATTTAATGATTACTTTCTTTGTTACAGGTGATTGAAGTAAACAAGTTTTATAATTTTTGAAAAATGGAAAATAAAGAGTTTCGTGCGGTAATTAAACACTTTTATATGAAAGGTTATACGCCACAATTAATCAAAGATGAATTGGATTCTGTTTATGGTGATAATGCACCATCATACTCCACCGTGAAATCCTGGGTTCAACAATTTAAAATGGGTCGTTCAAGTACGGAAGATGAACAACGCTCTGGAAGACCGAAAACTGCTACTACTATTGAAAACATTAGAAAAATATTTAATGACGTGACTAAAGATAGACGAATAAAGCTCAGAGAACTTGCTGATATTGTTAAAATACTCGTAAAACAAGTTTGGAGTATTTTACATCCGAAAACTATACGCCGAGTTTGTTGACTTTGCCCCAAAAAATCGTTCGTTGGACCAATTCCGAGGAGCTTTTAGCGATTTATCAGCGTAATCCAATAGAGTTCTTGCGCCGATTCATAGCTGTTGATGAAACATGGATCCATCACTACATCCCAGAATGCAAAGAACAGTCAAAACAATGGATAGAAGCTGGTAAAAGTGGTCACAGGAAGGCGAAAACTGTTAAGTCAGCAGGAAAAGTAATGGCCACAGTATTTTGGGATGCAAGGGGTATAATATTTATTGATTATCTTGAGAAAGAAAAAACTATAAATAGTGAATATTATTGTGCATTATTGGATCGGTTGAGTGAAGAAATCAGGATAAAACTACCGCATTTAGAAAAAAAGTTCTTTTCCATCAAGATAATGCTCCTTCACACACTGCATTTTTAACTCAACAAAAACTGGCCGAATTACGATTTGAAATTGCTCCGCATCCACCATATAGTCCAGATTTAGCTTCTTCTGATTATTTCTTGATTCCAAATTTAAAAACAATTCTCGGTGGCAAAAAATTTTCGTCCAATATCGAGGTTATTGCTGAAACTGAAGGTCTTGAAAAATCTTATTTTTCGGATGGAATTAAATAATAATTCCAAAAAAAACGGTTCTTTTTATGTTAGGCCAGTTACTTTTGCGGTCGCCCTCGTATCTTTCCTCATTTCTTTGAACACTGTTGGCAAACAGATGGTTTTATACCACTCAGAATTGACCGTCCTACGTTCCACTAAATGCAACATGGCCGGTTATACCGAAAAAAACGCAATCATTTGCTTCGATGTAGTTCCTGTACGAGAACAAATTTTTTTCATGGCCAAATTAAAATGCGATATCTTATTGATGCTTGTCATACTGATGCCTAAGAATGCCTCAATCTCACGGTATGTCACATGTCGATCTTGCTTCATCAGTTCACGCACAGCATCGATGGTTTCTGTCAAAGTGACCGAAGTTGGACGTCCTTCACGAAATTCATCCAGGAGCGAACAGCGTCCCAGAATAAACACTCGGTACCAGCCATTAAAAGTGGTTTTTCATGGTGCTTCATCGCCAAAAGTTGAAAAAGTTGGTTTAAACACTCTTGTCTCGATAACCTACGCCGAAAATAGTATAAAATCATCACACGAAAATGTTCACGGGATAATTCCATTTTTTGACTGAGATGAATTTTTCAACACACTGTAAACGAGACAATTCACCTCCAAATGACGAAACGTTCTGAGTAAAGTTATGCTAAAAAAATGTGATAGTTTCAAATGGAAGTTCCAGTTTGTATCTTGAAACTCTAGTATTGTCAGGACAAGAATTTTTTTTTAAAAAAAATTTAATTTTTTTTTTAATGTTCGTAGTCCTCAATTTTTTTTTAAATTTTTACGAAATTTGCTCATAAGTCTTACAAATTCAAAACAGTCATTAGATTTTTGGGGCTGCCATAATTGCAGATGATATGGCCATAACACTGGTGTGGATCGGAAGATACACAACCATTTTTCCGTTCAGTTTTACAGTTCGCAAATATGACTGAATCTCAACCAAACTTCGCACATTAACAATGTTCCGACTAAGGACGAACTCTGTTGAAAATTTATAAAAACAATCAAGGTCTTCAAACATAACAAAAATTTTAATTTCTTTAAAAAAAATATAAAAAAATAAAAATATACATTTATATACGAAAAAAAAACAAAAATATATACAAATAAAGCGAATCGATTTATAAAAATTTCGAGCCAAAAAAAAAATTAGGTACGTGTTTAATATTCTGACTTTTTTGATTGCTTTTAAATCTGAGCACTCACACAATTTTCTTCGGTCAGAAACTGGTTTGTGCTTCGCATTGAAAAAACATCGCTCTTATATACATACATACACACACGAACTTATCTCATTTATACTCTTTTGCCTTTTTTGGTTGCCTTTTGGGCATTACCGTTCGTAATACAAAAGAAAAACTACTAAGAAACTGAAGAAATGTATTGTTTATGTATAACAGCTGTTTCTCGTAATTTCTTTTTTGAGTCATAAGCTACCTTTTCATAGGCCGGGTCACATATACTTATTATTTTTTGATGTTTCTTTTTGTTTTAGACGCTTCGCTTATTATTGTTGTTGTCTTTTGCTTGCAATATTCAGAAATACACCAATACCTCGCTTTGCGAAGATAATTGGTTCCCAAAAAATTCGTCGCAATCAAAACGTCGCAATTCGAGAAAACCTTTTGTATGGAATTGCACTGAAATATTAAAGATACGTTCCAATTCTAAATCAAATCCATTATTTTACCAAAAACAAAGTCATTTTTAGTTTTTTATAAAATTATTTAATATTATAAAAAATGAAGACTTAAAAATTAAAGGAATTATTAAAATAAAAATTTTCTTATTTCAATAGTTTTATTTTTAATTAAAGAAAACAAATTCATTAAAATTAAAAAACAGCAATTCAAACAACAAAAATTCTTCTAAAAAAATTGAAAATTCAGTACTGTTACAATCTAGATTTTTAATGATTATGAAGAATCAAAATCTAGCGTTATTGGAGTATCGGATGATGCAACAGTTGTTGGATGTGTAGATGTAGATGCTAATGGCTGCAAATATTTTTCCAAAGTTTGCTGGATCGTTTTCTTTTTTTGTTGCAAGTAAATCTCCTTGTAGGAACTTACGCAATCAGTTAAGGATCGTGCCACTTTTGAACTTCTTTCTTCGTCAGGGTCATTTTGTATAAAAATAGAAGCTGCTTCGTCAAGTAGGGCCATAGCTTTGCTAATTTGTTTTAATGTTAGAATTTTTGGTTCAGGAGTTTCAATTAAATTTTCTGTTGGATTCTCTTTATACGCCAATTCAATATCCAAATCTATTAAATCACTATTGCTGATATCTTCATTCTGTGCTGTAATAATCTCTTTCACACCATCTTCGTCCATTCCCTCAAATTCATTTTGCTTTGCCAGATTTACAATTTCAGTACAAACTGCAGATGTTACAACACGACTATGACTAGAGTCAAGGTTTTTATGAATACATTCGGGCCATATTTTCCGCCATACATACAAGAGGGTGTAACTTCATTCCACGATTCTGAAATGTTGTTGATTGCATCCAGTACATTAAATGTTTTCCAAAATTCTGGAATAGTAGTGCTATTTTTTTCAGAATCATCAATAGCGATTATAAGCTGTTTGAATGTTCTTCTAAAATAAGCTGAAATGATGCAAAATTTTTTTTCGACGCAACGCGAAATGTCGCAAAATGAAACGTCGCAAAGCGAGGTATTGGTGTAATTAAATTTTTGTTGTGTTTCTGGCTAATAGCGTAAAGAAAATAAGCGATTTTAACTGGATGCTTTCAAATAGAGCAGGGGGTCTGCTGAGTGGGCTTGGCCTGACAATTAAAGAGGTGCAGCTCTTAATGTGATCGCTGATGACAGGCAGGACTAACTTCCGAAGCGTTAGCATCAATTCTATGATTCAATGATTTGAAGGCGGATATTTTCATATTCTTTGCAGTAAAGAAGCTTGCTAAGTCAGTGAGGTAAAAGTTGATTGTGCCGAATATAGCATATACAAGTATGACGCCTGAATTGTGCAATCATTAGCGTATGACCCAATTGCAACGCCGTCTGATGATGCAGGTATCACAAAGAGGTAGAGGTTAAACAGTCCCGAAAAATTACCCCACCCTATTTAACTCTACGGGGCTTCGGCTTCCTATCTGTAAGCTCTACATATGACCGGCGCCCTCACATATAATTTATGACCCAACGTATCGAACTAGGCGGAAAGGACGATTTTTCAATGTCCTCAAATAGAGTGACATGATTGACCGTGTCAAAGGCCATGGTAAGATCTAGGGCTAAGGACCGTCCTGCCGTAGGGCTTGATCTGGTTAAGGCCTCGACTTATACGTGTAGTGATTGCGTGTAAAGCTGTTGTTGTGCTGTGCTGATTGCGGATCCCGTGTAGTGCTTCAAGGTGTTTTTGCTACTATGGAGATTAGCCTGCACTATTCTCCCTTTCTTGCGTCTTTGCCTGGCTTCAGTAGCGGTACAACTCTTTCTATGTTCCAGACATAGGGAACTAAGTGAGTGACTAACGACTGATTGGACACTTTGGTCACGTACTCTACTCCTGGATAATACAAGTGCTTCAACATCAGCATTGAGATTCCGTCCGGACCCAGCGCCTTTGATGACTGTGCGCTTCGGATGACATGGGCAACTTTGCCAACGGTAAATTGTGATGGTGCTTCTTCGACTTGAAGAGCGAGTATACGAAGCAATACCCTTCTTTTCGTCTTATCGCTCTCTAAGTGCTCAATAAAAAGCCGCCTAAAATAACTCGAGCGCCGCTTCGGATCTGTCACTGTTCAGTCACCGAACTTGACGGCTGTCCGATCATCCATTCTTCCAGGGTTAAAGAGCTATTTAGCTATTGCTTCAACATCCGTCCGGGCACAAGCCTTTTTGGCTTTGCGCTGTGGATGACATTAGGAACTTCGCCAAAGGTTAATTGTGTTGGTGCATCTTTGACTCGGAGAGTGAGGATACTACGCAATACGCTCCTTTTTGCATAATCGCTCTCGGGGTGCTCAATAAAAAGCCGCCTAAAATAACTCGAGCACCGCTTCTAGTCTTTCATTGTTCAGACACCGAACGTGACGGCTGTCCGATCATCCTTTCTTCCAGGGTTAAAGAGCGATTTGACCGTTGTCCACAATTGGTAAATCCGGAACTTCAGTTGCACTACTGCATTTGTTCCGCTTATATTCGTTGACCAACCTACTGATCTCAGAGTGAAGATCCTTAATTCTAGGGTCAGCCGGGTTGAAGCGACGAATGTCATTACGCTTAGCAGCAAGTCCCGCTGCATCTGGTGGGATATTTGGTCGTATCTCGGGTATTCGACCAGCAAGAATATGGCGAGCGGCTGTTGCGTTGATGATGTCCCGGGACTTTTTCTCTGCTACCCGAACATCCGAGGTAATGGGTAAGTCGCTTTAGCTGCGTTTAGTAACTTCTCTGAGGTATTGTTTGTCCAATTTCCTCTTTGTCATATATACTCGAGTTTTTTTGTAATTCCAATATTTTTAATTCAAACTAAAATATGTTTTTCAGGGCCCTTTTAATTTTGCAACTAGGCCTGTATAGTCTAACTAAAAAGTGTAAAGGTCCATTTAAAGTTTTCAATTTGTTTAATTAAAAATAAATAGACTAGTGCTGGATTTTTATTTACTTCGACGTTCGTATGTATGTATTTGATATGGACGCATGCACGCAGTTACATAAACCACTTTACACACACAGTCCTGCATGCGGCAGGAATTTATTGCTCCAATAAAATGAGGAATATGTACTTATGCGGTCTATGATCCGCCGCAATGAGTTTCAATTTATCATTTGCCAAATTTATGTTCTGCGATTTAAAATTGCGAACCGCTTCCAAGCCTGAAAACAGATGGCAGGGGGAGGTTCGTATATTTTGCTTACATTATATATTATTTAATAGGAAGAATGATTACTATGATTAAACTGTATTTAAATGAATATAAAATTCGGCCATCAGAATTCAATGTCAACACATAAAGTTACCTATTCTAACCTACCTAAAATTACAGGTGTTCAATATCTCCGACAAATGGCTTCATGAAGAACCAGTCCAACCCACGATAAGCGGTTCCATGTACCGGATTGACCTGAAGCAGCAATTTTACAGCCAAGAGCTGTCACCCAGGCACACAGTGGTCGCTACAACAACGAAGAATCAGTTCTGCTCAAATACCATACCGGGAGAATTTGGGGAGTTTCAAAAATTACATGAATATTTGAACCTAAAGGGTGGTTAAATTTTAAGGGCCGATATTGATTTTAAATAAAACACAAATTATTTAGGAAACTAATGTCATTTCTTTTTATTATGATAATATTAGTATGGTCCAATTGTGCGTGGAACGAAATATCGGCTAAACAGCCGCAGCGACCTCGGTGGCACATCTCCACCCGATGGTCCAAATTTTCGATGAAGCTGAGGCATAATTGAGATTCTATGTTGTTAATGTGCCGAATTATCCTATCCTTTAGCTCTTGAATTGTTGATGGCTTATCGACATACACCTTTTCTTTTAAATAACCTTAAAGAAAGAAGTACAACCGTGTCAAATCACATGATCTTGGCGGCCAATTAACATCGCCACGACGTGAGATAACAAGGCCGTTGCATTTGTGGCGCAAAAGACCCATTGTGTCGTTAGCTTTGTGGCATGTGGCACCGTCCTGTTAAAACCACATATGGTCTACATCCATATCTTCGAATTTGGGCCATAAGAAGTTCGTTATCATCTCACGATAGCGAACACCATTCACAGTAACTGCCTGACCGGCCTTAATTTGGAAAATACCGCACCAAACAGTCAATATCATTCTCCCATATGCGGCAATTCTGCTTCTTGACGAATCCACTGAGGTAAAAATGTGCCTTATCACTGAAGATGATTTCCTTCGAAAATTGATCATCGACTGTTGCCATTTTATGCCACCATTCTGAATAACTTAAACGCCTTGCTCGCTTGTGCATCCCTCGGTGGTTCAAATTGAGAAATGCAGAAAAAAATTGACGTTTAGGTGTGGTTCCCATTCAACATCGGCCCTTAAAATTTAACAATAACGAAGAAATATCAATGCTTGTGAATAGCATTTTTCCATGTTTAAAGGAGGCCATTATAGCCCAAAAAAGATGCGAGTCTCAAATTTGGAGAAATGTTTTAAATCTGTACACCATTGTTTGTAGCTAAAGTATGATTGTCCCATAAATTTGGAAAAATCGTAAACTAGTGGCGTATTTAAATTCGTGCCGTCGTCCCTGTTTTGATGGCATCATCCAAGCGCTTCTGAAATAGTCATTGGATTCTTTATTGCTCGATCTGCGAGTTTGCTAGTGTCACATACACCTAAGTCATGGACAGAGGTCATGTGGCCTTTGTGGTCCGAAAAGTGCAACAAAATACCACAGATCAATCTGTATTTAATTATTCCTGCTAAAAACCGTTTAAATGTGGGTTGATTTCCACGTGAGAAGAAAATCGGCTCCCCTTAATGCAAGTACTACCTACGGTAGCGTTTCTGCACGTAGAGGGGATCGTCAGTACTGTTAATATAGAATCTATTGCGCAAACCAAAGCATAGACAAGAGGACAGAAAAGCTAGAATCATTAACTCATCAATGACCAATAATATGGCAAGGAAAGAGAGGCATACCAAGGAATCTAGTGATAAACAGGCAGATAATAATTCAAAACAGTTTTTTTTTGGCAAAAAAAATATTTTTCAACATAATCTTCTCTAAGCTCAATACACATAGTCCAACATATCTCCAATTTGTGTATTCCTCCCATAAAATAGAAATTTTTTGATCAAAAATTTCATCGTTGAAGCTTAATCTCTTTTCACCGAGCCATTTCTTTAGGTTCGAAAATAGTCACTGGGGGCTAAATCCGGTAAATATATATTTATTTCATAGAAAAAGAATTACAGATACAATGATTTTAGCGTCTCCGCGCCTTAAAGGCTTTAATAGAGACTAATTGGCTAACATTTATCGATACTTATACATATACTTAACTGAAACACAATTTCAGTAAAAAGTACCTATATTATAATTATACAAGTGTTACAATTTTTTGAAATAAATATGACTTTAATTAGGATTTAAAAATAGATATTCTAGCAATTTCTATGATATCGTGAGGTAATTGATTAAATTCATAAGGTCCAGCATACTCAATCTTCTGCTTAGTTAATTCAAGCCTGCATCTTGATGGTATAAGGTTTGAGCGATTTCGTGTATTCAACTGAGTTTGATCAAAGTATCAAAGAAAAAACGAATTTCCAACCAGTTTTGTTGATTTATACATTAGCAGTATTAGGCTATATTTAAAAATCCCTCTTATAGGAAGAACATTTTTTGCATAACTTCTATATAGTTCAACAGTGGAAAAATCTCTAGGTAGATCATAAACTATTTTTAAGGCTTTATTTTGAAATGATTGCAAAGATTTAAAAGCAGTTCAGCATTTTGAGGCATATGCTGTAGATATAAAGACGAAAAAGCAATGAATTTGGGAGTAATATAGTTGAAGTTTAATCTCAGTAGACATTATAGACCTAAATTTCCGTAGAATATACCAGAGGCTGCCGAAATCTTCTTCTGACCACTTCTATATGCATATCCCAGGAAAGGTTTGAGGTAATAATAACTCAAAGATATTTAACTGAGTGAGATTCATTTACAAGTTTACCATCGTTAAAAACGGTCATATCAGGTTCCCTCTTTAATAAATATGGCCTGAATCCTTCAAATTTGGTTTTATTAACATTGATACACAATTTATTTAGACGAGCAAAATCAAACAAAATTGACGCATCGTGCTCGACCTGTGCCTTAAGAGCTACTTGATGCTTATAATTATACAACAGGCATATATCATCAGCAAACATATAAAGTTTTCTAAAGAAGTTTATATTTTTCAAATCATTTATATATAAATCAAAAATAGCAAGGGGCCAATAATACTTCCCTGAGGAACACCACACTCTACGGGCTTGGTACTACTTTTAATGTTCCCAATTTTAACATACTGTCGCCTATTGCGCAAGTAACTCTCAATAAGTTTTATACTAGAGGATTGAATACCGAAAAACTCCAGTTTTTTTATAAGGATTGAATGATCAACTAGGTCGAAAGCTTTGCTCAAATCAAAAAAAAAAAACTCCTGCAACTCCGGTATAACCTTTATCAAGGCCATTGCATATCTCATTTACAACACTAACTACAGCTGTTTCGGTGCTATACCCTTTTCGAAAATATTAAGTTATTGTTTTCTATATAACTTACTAACTGATTAGTAACAATTTTTTCAAACACCTTATTAACGTTCGATAAAAGCGAAATTTGTCGATAAAAATTAACACTACGCACATCAGAACCTTTAGGTACAGGTATTATTTCGTGCATTTTTAAAATATCAGGATAATTAGAATTATCGACCATGACATTAAATATTCTCGTCAACAGTATCGATATAAAAGACGGACGTACAGATAGCATCTTCGTCGTTATTTCATCATGTCCTGATCCCTTATTTTTAGGCAACATTTCCAATATGGAATCGACTGTAGTTGTATTAACATTCTGAAAAACAAAGACTAATCTATTGTATGACAACGTCCGAACGTTATTAAAGTGGTCGTCGACAATGACAACAATATTATTTCGCAAGTTCTGAACGGTGTTATAAAAAAGTTGCTGAGTGCAACGGCTTTCTCCTTATCAGATATTAATACTTCAACTTGCTCACCTCTTAATACGCTAGATTTTGCATTAGTTCTCCCTAATTACTTATTTAAAAATCTCCAAACCTTCCTTGGGTCACCGCCACAGGATGTAATATTTACTTTATAATACGAATCCATCAAAACCTTCTTTGCATATTTGATTATTATGGACACTAGGGTGGAGTGAAATTCAAAAAAAAAAAGTTAACCTCGAAAAGAGATGTAGTCTGGGGTCCTAATGAGGGGAAAAATAAAGAAAAAAATTTAAAAAAATTTTTAGGGGTCGCGCCACTCCCTAGAAATTTGGAAATTATCGCTATTTTGGCGTTGATTTTAGAAAAATCCTAAAAAGTTTTATGTCAATAAATGTTTGCAATAGCGTAAACAATGAAATAAGGGCATGAAAAAATTTAAAAAAATTTTTCTCATTGTTCAAAAATTTCAAAAAGTAAAATAAGTCAAATCGTCCCTTCTTCAGAAAATTGACTGGACAATGAAATCGCTACCAAAGCTACAAATATTAGTCGATTATCCTCATATTTGCCTCAAATACTTTTGTTTGGGCACTGAACAAGCTCAAACTTTTAAATTTCGAATAAGTTGTCGTTAATTTTTAGGATTTTTCTAAAATCAACGCCAAAATAGCGATAATTTCCAAATTTCTAGGGAGTGGCGCGACCCCTAAAATTTTTTTTAAATTTTTTTCTTTATTTTTCCCCTCTTTAGGACCCCAGACTACATCTCTTTCCGAGGTTAACTTTTTCAAATTATAAAAAAAGCATGTTTTCACTCCACCCTAATGGACACTCTTTCAATCTGGTTCATTAAAAAATTCATCATTTGTTCTTCTTCTTCCTTTCAATAAGTTATTTTTAAAATTGATCAGATCTAGCAATCCTCAACTCATCCACGGTTTTAATTCGTAATGAACATCTTTTTGAACGGGGTTAAACTCGGAACTATAAGTTATTGCATTTCTCAAACAATTAACTAGCCTATCACACTGTTTAGATTCATTATTAACACAAACATTGAGATCAAGATTGTTATCAACATATTAGTTTATCCTTAGAAAACTTTAATCAATAGTAAGACTTGGTTCAACACTGGATTGCAAAATAGAGCATATATAGTTATGATCAGTGAAGTTATTTTCAATGCAATGCACCACAATTTGTTCGCAGTTGCTTCCATATACCCCGTCAATGGATGAGCCACTAATTGTTCTAAAATTGTGATGCGAACCAAAAAGGTTGGTCAAGGAAATAGACTGAGAGTTTGTTATGCTCATATCAATATTGAAATCACCCACAAGTAGACAAGCCTCTGCACAAAACTTTTCCAGTATCATCTCGAATCGATCAAGAAACTCTTAAACACTACACTTTTGCGAACGATATAAGCTGATTAGCGTTAAAGCTTTATTATTTAATTTTACCTCTGGTAGGAGAAGACATATGCAGTCAATAAACAGCGAGCTTTCTTCATTAAAACTTCGTACTTTTAATCTTTTGATACATAGGCAGATGTTCCACCATAGCCATCGCTTCTACAACAGTGAACTGCTTCATAGCCAGGTAAATTATATAACTGAACGCAGGTCTCACTAAACCACGATTCTTGAATTGCTAAAATATTAGGTAATTTTGAAAATTTACCTATTTCATATTTAAATCTATTAAATTTTGATAATTAAGAAACAAACACTACTGGTATTTACTGATACAATTTAATTCAATCAGTATAAAATCTATTTAAATATTCATTAAACAACTTTATAGAAATATTGGTTACTCTTAAAAAAATTTTGTTAATGATAACACATTTCAACATTTTAATTTAAATTGGTTACAAACAGTTTCCTCTGCTTCATCTTCATTTGAGCTATCATCATCAGGCATTATCAATCGGCTTCGCCTTGTTACAGCACCAACAATAGCTGAATTCAATAACAAGTTATCAACATCTTCCTTTGTTTTTATCCAAACAGCACGAGAATTTTCAAACAGCACGATAATTTTTTTGGCGAAAACTTTATTGCCCTTGCAAAAAACGAATTTAAAACCAACAGCTTTCACAGACTTTGCATGATTGAAAATATCCAAGGTTTCTTTTGACAAATAATCATTAATAAAAACATTTTTCATTTCAGGATTTTCCCTTAGTTTAACTTTTTTCTAATTATTTTATTAAACCACATCAGATGATAAATGCCGATGAGCGCTTGTCAATGACATTATTGTAAGTTTTGATTGTGAAACATAAAAATAACATTTAATGTGTATTTCCACAGATTTTTGGCACAAGGCGTGACCATGCAATCGATTGCTTGGAACTACAAAATAGGCAAATCGACAGCGCGGATTATTATTCTGGAAACATGTGAAGCAATTTGGTCTGCACTTTCGCCCTTATATCTAAGTGTACCAACAGAATACGAATATATGGATATAGCGAATGATTTTGCAGACATGTGGAATTTTCCCAATTGTGTAGGCGCGATTGATGGAAAGCACGTAGCTGTGACATGCCCTGCGAAGTCCAGAACATTGTACTATAATTACAAGAACTACTTCAGTATTGTTTTGATGGCCATGTGCGATGCAAAATACGCATTCACTGCAGTCAGCATTGGCAGCTATGGCAGTGAAAGTGATGGTGGTAAGTTGAATTATACTTTATTTTTGAAATATATTTAAATTCATTCAGACTTTCACCTTTTGGCATGCAGTATTGAATGACACATTGCCTTTACCACCTGATGCTCCCTTGCCAAAAAGCTCATCCCAAGAAGCAATGCCCTACGTTTTTGTTGCTGATGCAGCTTTTCCACTGTGCAAGCGCATCATGAAACCGATTTCTCCGCGACGTAGTGGCGAATTGCTCTGCTTGGAAGAGAAAATATTTAACTATCGCCTATCAAGAGCGCGGCGCACAATAGAAAATGCGTTTGGAATCCTGACTGCACGCTGGCGCATTCTTCACAGGAAGTTGGAGTTTATGCCAATAAACTCTGAAAAGGTAGTGCTTGCTTGCGTTGCCTTGCACAACTTCATTCTCATGAATGATTATGCGCGCTACTGCCCATCAACTTTTGTGGACAGTTATTCACCAGAGGGCACAAGAATTCCAGGAGAGTGGAGAAAGGAACTGGACAATAATGGCGGCCCTTTGCGGTCCATAATTTCGCATGCTCGTAGAAGCTCATTTAGCTCTCTTCAGCAGCGAAATATTCTTGTGAACTATTTTCTTGCAGAAGGAGCAGTATCTTTCCAACCACAAAATTAATAACAAGAAAAAGTATTTCATAACCAACTCAATCTGTTAAGATTGAAAAATGAAAAAAAGAATAAAAACAATCCTGTAATCAGTCTTTTCATTTCATTTATTGATTTATTAAAATTTAATTTTCAGTTTGGGCAGCAATTAGTATTTGAGTAATGTCGCCAATTACTCTCATCTGCTTTTTCTCCTCCATTCCTGTGAGGCAGCTTTCCACAAATTTGCCAAAACTGTGCGCTCGCATGTCTGCCGGAGCTTCTTCTTTCTCAAGAAAAGATTTCATTGTTGCTGTTATCTCCATAAAGGCTGCTGCTTGCTCGTCATGCGCCACTTCACGTCTTTGGGACTGCGAGCTTGTTGAAGCACGTGGCTCCGTGAATCCCACTGGTGCAAGCACTGGAGATGGCAATGGCGTCGTAACCAGCACTGGAGATGGCAATGGCGTCGTAACTAGCACTGGAGATGGCAACGGTGTCGACGCAGAAAACAGCTCACTCTCTTCTAGACATAGCATGTCTTCCGTTTCAAATGAGAAGTTCGAACGCTGCCTAAATATAATTCATTAATAATTATTTGCTAATGAAAAATAAAATTTTATGATGCACTTACCTTCCTCCACGCATATGTCCACTCAAAAAAGACAAACTTTCAAAGTGCTGCCATTTCGTCTCTGTTATTGCTCCACTTCCAGAGCTGCAGGCCATCCTTCGCACTTCTCTGCAGTACTTGTCACGCAGTGACGTCCACCTTTTACAGCATGCATCACCTGTTTGGTTAAAAATTTATTTAGTTATCAAATTGTTTTTTTATCATATTGTTTCTGTATTATCTTACCACTTGCTCCTATCTCCAATCCAATTGCCTCCCAAACTTCTTTTTTTCTTTGCGTATTTTTGTACTCCTTGTTGGTTTTATTGTACAACAAATCATTTTGTTGTACTAAAACAATGAGGCTATCTTCATTTATTAGTAAATTACTCATAATTTTTAACTTTTAATGTAATTTACAACTTACAAACAATTTCCGCGCGCAAAATGTCGAAGTGAAAGCAATAACAATAAACAGCTGTTCGGTCTCGACGGTTGATTCTGCAATCTGCAGAAGTCTACCGTCAATTTTAGTTGTCTCTCTCTAACACATGCATAATGCAACCCCAACTCAAACAGCTGTTCGGCTACCGTCCACCGTCGAGACTAAATGGGCCTGTATGCAAAACACGGACACGTCTTATTACTTCAATGTTGCCAACTCAATTCGTACCCCATTTCTTGCAAATTTGCCATTGAGACTGCATACGTGTGCACCCATGCATTATCTTGTTGAAGTGGTAATCGCGACACACATCTTGCAGACAGCTTTCTTAAACCCAACTGATCATGTAAAATCGAAAGCACAGTGCCATATAAAATGCGAATGACGTCAACAAACTTACGCACGTTAACGCTTCAATCGACCAACACCATATCGTGGATTTTTTTTGAAAATTTTGGATGTATTGACCTCAATTGGCGGTCCAGAAATCTCACAGTCAAAATAATCCAAACTTTTCAGGAAGCATATAAATGTTTGGAGGATGCTATAATCATATACAGGGTTTTCCAATAGGGACATAATAATTATATACATATATTAATAAAACAAATAATATTTTAAATACTCGTATAAGGTATACATTTATTCCAGGTTCAAATATTACGTTTTAAGAACCAAATTCGATTTCGGTCATATGACAAGCACGAGCCCGTGTAAAGCGATCTATTCATTCGACCCAATTTTCCACCACTCTTGCACACATTTCGACCGAAACGTTGGCAATTTCGCGTTTGATGTTGTCTCTGAGCTCGTCTGAACTTGTTGGCATTGACCAATTACTTGATGTGGCCCCATAAAAAGGTATCCAGTGGCATTAAATCGCAAGAACGAAATGGCCATTCAACCAGACCACTTTTCGAGATAACACGTTCAACGAATTTGCCTTTCAGTAAATCGATTGTAACGCGTGCTGTGTGGCTAGTGGCACCGTCTTGTTAAAGCCACCAATCGGCTATGTCAAGCTCATGCAATGCTGGCCAAAAATAATTTTCTAACATGACGATTATTTTTATCGACGAAAAAATACGGCCAAAATACACCACCGGCATGAAAAGAACACCACACAGTAATGTAATTGTGTCTCTTGAAGCATATCTGGGTTTGTTGTTGTCTAACAACGCATATTTTGTTTATTGACGAAACCACTTAGCCAGCTTTGAACTTCATCAGTGAAGATGATTTTTCTATGAATTTCTGGATTTTCCTGAAACTTTGCCAGATGTACCGACTCTGAATTTCGGTAGTGATTTTTAATGATTTCCAACGTTGATCGTAAGTGAACTTTACCATGATGAAAATGTTGTCTTCGACTACGTTTTGACACTGAAAGATCATTAAAAATTTTTGAGGGTGCGTTGATGTTTGTGGTTATTTTTTTTTGCGGTGCGAAAAGTTTAAAATTTTTGTGTTGTGACATTATCATGGAGTTAAATGATATTATTTTGCTATCCACAGTGGAAAATGAGGAACAAATGGTATTGCGCCTAATGGAAATGTGCAGTAGCAGCAGCGCTGCACATTTTTTGTACAAAGCACGAAGCGTCTGGTCATTTGTAAGTGAGGAAAAATATATTTTGTTTTCAAGTTAATTTGCTTAACTTTTATTTAATAGGAACGTTATGGTACCTTTTGGGAGAGAGACGTGCCTCTGAATTCGGACGAGATGTTCAAAGAAAGTATCCGTGTGGAGAGGAGTGCGATTAACATTTTGGCACAACGCCTGTCTGCACTGACCAAGAAGGACACCTCGTTTCGCCTCGCTATCCCTTTAGAAAAGTGGATCGCTGTGCCCCTTTACACATTTGGCTCCTCAGCGGAATACCGAATAGTTGGAAGGCTATATGGTATTTCAAAATACTGCATGAATTCTGCAATGAAGTCATCGTTCAGCAAGCACCTGAGTATCTGCCAGCAGACTTCCTATCAGATGAGAAGGTAAAGGAGTGCGAGGAAGGATTTCAGAAGCTAGGATTTCCGCAGTGTTTTGGAGCAATGGGTAAAACAAATCTTGATGCATTGCTAAATTACAAATTACAATTTGTGTAAATTTATTGCAGATGGGTGCCACATAGAAGTGCAGCCTAAAGCAGAAGAAACAGTTGATTACCACAACTATAAAGGGTGGAACTCAACAGTGCTTTTTGCTCTGGTTGACCACCGGTAAGTGATCGTTTATTAACTATGTTTACAATAGCATTAAAAGCGTTTTAATCGTAGATACAGATTCATGTATATCAACGTCGGCTGCTCAGGACGTTGCCACGACTCGCAAATATATACGGGGAGCAGGCTCAAGTCCATGTTAGAAGAAACACCGCTGTTCAGGGAGAATGCCAGAACTCTGTGTGGCACTTAAGTACCAGTGGTTGCGTTGGGAGATTCAGCTTTTAAATTTTCCACAACCGTAATGAAGCCTTATCCGTTTCCATTCAGCATACGGAAGAGGAGAGTGCTTTCAATTTATCCAAAGCACGCCGAGTAGTGGAAAATGCCTTTGGCATTCCGACGCTTCGCACGTATTGGAAAAGGTTTATATAATAATATATCTAAAACTTCAAATATAATTGCATGTTGTTGCATCCTGCATAATTTGCTGAATGAAAATGACAGTCACATGAATGCAAAATGGGAAACCGATCGAGTAGAAGAAAGGCAGCAACCTATACATACTACACACCTGGGCAAGCATGATGAGCAAGCTCAGGCTATACGACTTGCACTTGGAACTTACTTTGTCAGCCGATAAAAATAAATTATTTATGGTTTTCAAAAAATAAACATAAAATAAAATTCATTTAATCATTGCTATGCAATTTATATACTTATTATTATTGTCTTATTATTACTTTAAGTATCAGCCTTTTTGACTTGAGCAGTTTTTTATTCTGGTTCGAGACCTTTATGTTGTTTCTTTTTCAGAATCAACTTAAAAAGAAGAAATTGGTGAAATGTATTTGCTACGGTTGCCAGGCAGACTGTACAGCTGTTTCTAAACCCGCCAAGGTTTTTCTTCAGCAGTCTTTGGCAACGATTACTTCGGCCACAAATCAAATGACTTATACGGGAGACTCATTTTTATTAATGAGAATTACCCTTTTTGTATAGTCTTCGAACTGTGCGTAGAGCAATCTTCAACGCGCAATATCATTTCCACCAATTCCGTTTCGCATGGGTCTTCGTTGAAAACCACAAATGCAAAAAGCACAATCAAAGTGTGCATGTTTTTTGTGCGTACATATACTCATACATGCGTTGCACATTAGGGCGTACCAATCCTTTTTAATAGTTTTTTTCGTTTTTTTGTTATTTATTCGGTCTTTTATCATTATTATGACTTGAGCAGTTTTTTATTCTGGTTCGAGACCTTTATGTTGTTTCTTTTTCAGAATCAACTTAAAAAGAAGAAATTGGTGAAATGTATTTGCTACGGTTGCCAGGCAGACTGTACAGCTGTTTCTAAACCCGCCAAGGTTTTTCTTCAGCAGTCTTTGGCAACGATTACTTCGGCCACAAATCAAATGACTTATACGGGAGACTCATTTTTATTAATGAGAATTACCCTTTTTGTATAGTCTTCGAACTGTGCGTAGAGCAATCTTCAACGCGCAATATCATTTCCACCAATTCCGTTTCGCATGGGTCTTCGTTGAAAACCACAAATGCAAAAAGCACAATCAAAGTGTGCATGTTTTTTGTGCGTACATATACTCATACATGCGTTGCACATTAGGGCGTACCAATCCTTTTTAATAGTTTTTTTCGTTTTTTTGTTATTTATTCGGTCTTTTATCATTATTATGACTTGAGCAGTTTTTTATTCTGGTTCGAGACCTTTATGTTGTTTCTTTTTCAGAATCAACTTAAAAAGAAGAAATTGGTGAAATGTATTTGCTACGGTTGCCAGGCAGACTGTACAGCTGTTTCTAAACCCGCCAAGGTTTTTCTTCAGCAGTCTTTGGCAACGATTACTTCGGCCACAAATCAAATGACTTATACGGGAGACTCATTTTTATTAATGAGAATTACCCTTTTTGTATAGTCTTCGAACTGTGCGTAGAGCAATCTTCAACGCGCAATATCATTTCCACCAATTCCGTTTCGCATGGGTCTTCGTTGAAAACCACAAATGCAAAAAGCACAATCAAAGTGTGCATGTTTTTTGTGCGTACATATACTCATACATGCGTTGCACATTAGGGCGTACCAATCCTTTTTAATAGTTTTTTTGTTTACAAAATTATCCAGATTTGTTAAGACTAGCTGGTTAAATTTTTAAATTTAATAATAACAATACTTATTTATTATTGTTCCTTTCTAAAGCTTGAAACACTTTTTCGTGGAATAATTTCATTTCTTCTGTCATCTCTTTAATAGCTTCCAGCTTTCTCTCCTCAATCTCTAGCAGTCTCTTAAGATTGTCGACCCGTCTTCTTTTTCCTTGAGATGTGGAAGCTTCGCCGCGGGTGTCTTCCGAGCTCTCCTCATCAATGCAGCCAGAGGTGAGAAGAGGCGTAAATCTGTAATGAATATAGATGTTTGTGTTACCTTTATTTAGTTTACATTACCTGTGCTTTCGACCATCACTCTTTTATAGTTGATGGCCTTCGATGTCGCCAATATTTTGTTAACACGTTCAAAGTGTTCCCAAGTAGATGGCGCTCCACCTGATGGCCCAACTAGCGCCTGCTCCTTTCTGCAATAAACGTGTACACAATCGATTTAATTCCCACTAAAATATTGGTATATAAAATATATTTAAAAAGTAACCTGTATTTCTTTGTTAAATTGTCAAGTTTATTTTTAACCTCAGCGCCAGTCACTCCCAACTTCTCCCCATCTCTTTGTGTATGTGGGTGTTCAATATTCTCCTACCAGAGATCCAACAGATATAAAATTGAGATTGCTGTCTTCTTGAAATCTAAAATAATTGAAAAATTAAAATTATTTAAAATCGCGTAATTTTAATTTTTGTAGTCGAGCTTTATATTAAATTTTACTAAATAATTATTTGTGTCCTGACAGTCGTGTTTTCAGTCTGAAAACACGACTGTCAGGACACAAATCTGACATAAAATTAAAAAATAATAATATGATGACACCAAAAACAGCACTTGTGGCCCACTGTGCAAGCGAAAAACACCAAACAAAGCTTAAGAGAGTGAGTATGTTACAATGTGAAAGCCACTACAACAAACGATTAACACTCGAAATGCTGCACATTATGAGTACTCCAAATGAGCAGAGAATGAATTTTAAAACTGACGTTGATAATTCTGCTCAAAGCTATAGGAGTCTTATAAGAAAAACAAATAAAGAAAGAACAAAGAAAGTGCAACAAAGCAACGACGGACAGTACATTTCTTAACAACAAGAAACTGAGGTACTCGCTACGGAGTTATTTTGTTTAATTTAGTTGTAAGTGTGGGCACAAATGTTTTTTGTTTTTACGTAATTTACATGTTCATTTGTTTTTGTATTTCCAATGAAATATCTTGTAGATTTCTGATGATGTTCTTCAAAGAGGAACGAAATATCGAATAAAGAGAAAAATATAACAAAAAATAATAACCTTGGCCTCGAGCTCGATGTAATAATTATTTAGTAAAATTTATTTAAAATCCTTTTTTTTGCATTTTGGATGTTTATATTTATGCTGATAAACAGCTGTTTTAATAGGGATGTACAATGTGCGGTTAATAGGTATGGGTGGATTTCGATTGCAAAAATAATCGAATTTATAGTAAACGCGACTTATTGGAAAACGCGCCCAATATGAACGCGACTTTTTCCCTTACCTAACTGCCTATGTTTTTTGTATAGGCTTTAACGCGCGTTCATTGATTTTTGGACGCGACCGTAGTGGAAACAGCCTATTATCCTTCAACTAACCCGAAAATTGGAATTTGCTTTTTAACTTTATAAATTAATTACTTAAAACATTTTGGTTTTAATGGGAAAAATTTGCATAGGCGATTTTGAGAGAAAAAAAAAAATCGGTGCAAAATGTGTGTTTTTTTTTTACTTTTATACTGACTTAGGATACATTCCCCTCTCCCATTGATGATAAATTCCAGAGCAGTCTGGCTGGATACAACCGTCAGGCCTTTATATACCGAATGTATTGGCCTACCTTAATCCTTCGACTTTTGACTCGTAATGCTCTTACCCGGATTCAAATTACGACCCTGCCCTGGTGACTTACATGGCCCAGTTCTTAATGGCATAGTTACCCAGGACGCCACAAAGGCTGTGCACCAATGGGTAGTGTCGGTTCTTAATGGAACCACTGGAACCACAACGCTGCTGTCCTCACAGGTCAAAATCGGCGAACTCATTGTTATACTCTACACGCAGAAAAAAAGTATGGTTATGGGTAACGATATTCGAAGAGCACCATACTATTGTTGGTTATATGGTTGTGGCACAACAATATTATGATCATCACAACAATAGTATGGTTCACACACAACCATACTATGATCCCCATAACAATATTATGGTCCTGACAACAATAGAATCATTCACACACAACCATACTATGATCCCCACAACCATATAATTATTCACATTCAATCATACTATGATCCCCATAACCATATTATGATCTTCATAACCATAGTTTGTTTAACGTACAACCATAGTATGATCCTCACAACCATAGTATGACTTACGCACAACCATACTATGATCAACAAAATTGTTTGTAAAGACTGGAATACGTTGTTATTCAACAATAAAGAATTTTATTAAGTAAGTAATGTAACAATAGGAGTGATTTATTTAACAGTAAAAAAAATTATTTATTAAAAATATTTTAGTTATACTAATCCGTAGTTTTTTTTTTAAAAAAATATAATTTTTATTACTATTATTGCGTAAAAATCGTAAAAGTAACATTGTCAAATTAAAATAAATAAGGGTTTGCCGGTATGATTGCCGTAATTATGTTATTGTTAACATGAAACCCACGAAAACAATGCTTTTGCCCCACCAACCATATTTATATTGTTGCTACAACCATATTTTTATTTTCAAATTTGGCAACAATACTTTTTTTACAATTCAACAATATTAATATTGCCGCAATTATACTATTGTCAAAATGAAATTTAAAAACAATACTATGGTTGCGACGACCATTCTTTTACTGCAGAGAACATACTATTGTTACCGTGATCATATAGAAACCATATCTTTTCTCTGCGTGTAGCTTCGGCCTACTTCGGAAACCTCCTCAATTGGGATGTGTAATAGCTTCCATCTGCTTCATTGCATATGTATGTTGTCGTATAAACAAACAGAAAAAGAACTTCCCCTACTTTCTATGAGAGGCTCTGTCGCTTGGAGTATTACAAATCTTAGCATTCGTTCAAAAAGTTCAGAAGTGCAAAAAACTTCGATTACCCCTCTATAAATAAATTAAGACACAGTCAAATGTTAAAATAAGTCTCACTTACGGTTTCAAATCATTTCCGTGGAAAACTCCTAATGTTTCGCCTTGCAATGAAGACAATAAAAAGGTATAAGACTTAAAACATCCAACTTCGAACCAATCGGAAATGGATAAATATGCCTACTCTGACCAAACGAATGATTAAAAATCGGCGTATGGGTAGATTTACGGGAATGCAAAGGTATGTAGAGGTAAGGATTAAAATTTGAGTGACTCGTGACGTTTAATATATTTTTCTTGCTGGTTTCATGAGTACAAAATTAAAGAAAAAAAGAACAAAGAGCTGGAAAAATGGGAGATAGTTTCGAACGAAGCCATAGGAGACAAACAAATGTGCTACAAACACGGTCATGGGTCAGGTGCCCTCAACGCTGTGTGACAGCAAAATGTCCCCCTATGTCCACAGTCTTCCTAACAATCCGGAACTAATTATTCACAAAACTCTCAGCGCCGCGTTTCCGAGTGAAAAACTCTGTTAAGCGTGACTGAGGAGCCATGAAAATGATTTAGGCTTGCCGATCCAGGGATGCAAACAATGATGAACACACTGATGGGCTATTGCCAGAAAACGATCAGAAACGAATTAAAAAATCTTGACCTAAAAAGCAATTAACCACCATTAAGTTGAGCGATTAAGTCTTAAAAATTGAATTAAATGTCGCATCTTAATTTTTGATTTGGATAAAATCGTATGAATAAGATTAAAGATATTTCAAGAATACCAAAATAAGCGTAATGGAGCATTTGTGTTGGAGGTACTACAAGGGGCGTAGCTACATGGCCCGTTTTAATTTTACATAGTAGGGACATAAATACTGTTACAACCTTGAACACACCCATTTCAATAGTAGAACTGATCATACCCTATTAATGTCATATGGGTTTTAAAAGCTAACCTCAATAGCGTTAGTCTGTAACGGGATTTTAAAATTGTTTCAACTTTCATAATGGAGTGGTCAGATAATGAGAACCGTATCTCTGTAATAGCGCTTTTCAAGTGTGAAATGAAAAAAAAAACGATATTTTCAAAACGCTCCGGCCACTAGGGATTAGCTGCATGTTCGTTTACCGATGCATAAACTGTTTGAGGAGACTGGAAATGTAAAAGACCGCCACCGGTCGGGCCGCCCGCGCTCGTTTCTAACACCGCATGCCATCAATGCCGGTAAATCAAGAATTCACAGAAATCCGCTCCGAAAACAGAAAATCATGGCCCGTGAGATGAATATCACGCAAAAGTCCATGAGTAGAATCATTAAAAAAGACTTGGGACTTGGGGCTTTCAAACGACGTACCGGAGATTTATTGACTGCAGCTTTAAAAAAAAAAGGATTTAAATGCAAACGTCTTTTGGTAAAGCACGCTGATAACTTGCACGGAAAAATTTTGTTCAGCGATGAAAACATTTTTACCGTTCAGGAAAAAGTTAACAAGCAAAATTATAGAGTGTATGCGCGGTCATCTAAGGAAGCATCTGAACTGATCCCAAGGGTGAAAAAGGGTCATCACCCAGCTTCAGTCAGGGTTTGGTGGGGTGTCTCTTACGATGGGGTCACTGACCTGCATTTCTGCGAACAATAAGTCAAAACATCGGCCAAAGTTTGCCAAGAACCCGTTTTGGAAGCTTTTGTGAAGCCTCTTAACAATTCCCTGTTCCAAAACCAGCCATGGACGTTACAGCAGGATTCTGCGCCGGCCCATAAGGCTAAAACGTCCCAGGCCTGGCTTCGAAACAATTTGCCAGCGTTCATTTGCGCTACATAATTGTCCTCGGGCAGTCCAGACTTGAACCCATGGGACTACAAATTGTGGACGGTTTTAGAGGACAAGGTTTGTCACAAAAAATACCCCAACGTTGGATCTCTTAAGACTGCTTTGGTTCGAGCAGTGGCCAATTTTCCAATGGACGAGGTTCGTGCAGCTATTGACGATTGGCCAGTGCGACTTAAGGCGTGTGTAAAGGCAAAAGGCGGACATTTCGAATAAGTAGTTTCTTTTTGGATACAATATACATCAATAAATATATTAAAAAATATTTGGTCCAAAACATTCAGTACTTTTTATTTTACAGTAAAAACGTGTGTAACAGTATTAATGTCCCTACTAAGTATAAACAGTTTAGGGAAAATATTACAAAGTGCATAATTTTAATAACGATTGTAAGCTCCTTTCGCAAATTCTAGTGCAAACCAGCCTCACAGACGGACATGGATCAAATGTAGGGTCTAAAATATTTTTTTGGATGCGTTACACTTTTTGTCCGTAACAAATGATATATACCCTTTTACCCAGTAGTGAGGGTAGTATTGTTGCTGGACATTTTGAGATACATATGGGTAATTTTGTTTTGAGTGCGATTAGGAAGGACGCATGGGTCGAGGAACCAAAAAACCGAACAATTTTGTTTATTTTTTCTTTAGCTTAATATCGCAGGGGAGTTGGAGGGTCGGCCTGTTCAAACTTAACGATCTCAATCGTAAAATCACCCCCCCCCCCTTTGCGGAAAATATAACAGATATACTTTCTAGGACTTGAGCGTCGATGTCTTGTGTGATAGTTGCGCACACAGCCTAGCATTCCACGGATGACTACTAAACTTGTGTTTGTTATGTAAATTGCAAACTATTTCAAGTGATTCTCATTAGTAGTTTACATCACGTTACTGGGTTCTTTCATGTATTCCTTTCAATTGGCTCCCCTATTTGGCAAACTTTAAACGTTGAAATAGGACCCACCAAACATAAAAGCCTTTAAATTAAAAACAAAAGCCATGCAACTGTCAACGCTTTTTTTTGATAAAAGCGCAAAGGATTCCAACAATGCCGAAATGCAGGGGGAGCCATCATAATGGCTGTCGTCACCATGGTCTTCCTTGACGACAATGTGGCTGACTGACTGTTGAGATGTTACAGCATGTTGCTTCTGCTGTTGTTCAAAATGGCCAAAGGACTGGACAGACTGAGTGAGTGGCAACTGCAATGATGGACTTGCAAGTGGAAGGCATATTTTGGTTAAAATGTCACCCCTGGTAAAACTACAATCAAATAGGCTCTGGACAGGCTAAACAGGGCAAGTCATGTACGAAATTATGAAGTGGAGCTGCAGCAGACGAGGAGAGGGTGACTGTACAGTATTCGTAAACTAAACGTTTTGTGAAAACGACCATTCTTTTAAATTAACAATCTCCTCTTGAATTTTGTTCATTCGTGAAAAATGAGCGTGGGGGAAATTCATCAAGTTGCTTTATTTGTTGAATTCCCAGGGGGTGAGATGAAGCCACTATAGAATGGTATCGGTAGCACGAGCTTCTCGGCTTACTTTGTCAACTTCAGCAGCATCCGTTGTATCACAACCCCTTCTCCTCCTTCTCAGCCAGCCTAGTTAGAACGTCTCCTGTTATTTTACTGCTTCCTTTTATTTTTGTGCTATTTTAAAGGCATGTCGTAGCGTTGATGTCGTTGTTGCTGCTGTTGTTTCTGCGGCTGTTGTTTCCAATTGTGTCTCCAATTACATAAACTGTTAATTGTTTTAGCAGTCCCCTTGTTCTTGTTTTGTTGTTATTGTTACTGCTGTTGCCCAGCATTGTGTCAACAGTTTTTTCTGCCAGTGTACGCTGGGTAAGAAGTGCCTTTCGCTCTGTTCCACTTATTTGTATTTGTCTCGAAATTCGTTCGGTTGGTATTTATTTAACTCTCGCCCCCGGAATTCTACTTTTCGCCTTTAATTCTCGTCTACATTTACCACCCATCACTATAACTTGCTCTTTCTGATACATCATACAGGGTGGTCCAAATACCTAATTAATAAGTACACTTTTATAGGCTTTGGCTTACACCTAGGATTAAGGCTTAAATAAAATAAAGTCAAAAATAATCCAGTTAGATCATCGTTAAAATCGGCCAGGCCAAAATAATTATTTAAAATAAATTTTCCCCCGGCTCTAAAGATACCTCTGATAAAAGTAGACTTTTATTAGTATTTGCTCACCAATATATAATTAATTGTGCAAGGACAATGGTTTAGTTGGGATGCACTTAATATCTCAAAAGGTCATAGTATGGGCCAAAAAAGGCCCGTAAGATCAAAACGAGCAAACACTAGTCAATATTGATTGCTCCAAAAAGGGCACAGTATAGCCCAAAAACGGCCCGAATGGTCAAAACGAGCAATCAATAGTCCATAGTTTTCTACAAATCCAAAAATGGATTTATTTTCAAGTACCGGCACGGCACTCAAGTTGACATAGTCAACTAAACTCTTTTTACAACACACACTTTGTTGTAAAAGAAATCTATTGATGGCTCTCGATGTGGAGTCTCTTTAGAGGTGGCAAGATTGAGTTGTGTTTTCGTGGGCAATGGTGTGAAGAAAACTTGAAAAGTAAGGTTTGCAACAGTAGTTCTCATTCGTTTGGGGAGAGCCTGGCCTTATAGAGTTCGGTTTTACTTTCAACAGTTGCAGCAAAGCTTTCTGAAGAGGGTTGTCACGGACCCGAACCAATGATAAAAGCAGTGTGCAGCCACGAAAATCAATGTCACTTTGCCATTTTGTTAAAAACTTGTCTTCTATTTAAATATAGAAGCAAGAGGTCTTGAGCCGGTTAATCCCTGTTCAATGGACCGAAAGTACCCTACTGGTAATCGTTTTTAAATCTAATTATTCCAAACTTCGATTTCAAGAGAAGTTTCTTGTTGCATCATCAATGGAATGTCGAGGTATTAATGTTAATATATTGCATAAGCTTCCAAAGTTTTCAATGTCAGCTAGCTGCCAGAATTTTCAGAAAGGTTTTTTTTTTCTTAAACACACCCAGAGAAAAAATCAGTTGGAAATCAGCCCGAAATACAAATATTCGGTTGAAAAACAGACTTGCAATCAATAATATTCGATAGTAGTGATGGTTACATGGTTCTCATAACAAAAATATGGTTAGTACAATAGTTTTCCGGTACTCGCAGCCAACAAAACGGTTATAGCAACCGAATTTAGTTAAACTGCTGGTTGCCATAACTGGTGGTTATGCCAACCAACCAATTTTAAAGTTCATAATACTTTGGACAAACAATTGGTTGTGACAACAGATACGTTTTTTTAGCAACCAAAAACTGTTTGGTTCACTGTTGTAACATATTATCCGTTATCCCCACATCAAAATATAATCGAGGGTTGCTTTATATTATTCTGGCCTTGGCAACACTAAATGTTGGCTGGCGCCATTTGACATTTCCATTGGAAAGTTTGGCATTTTTTTTTAGCATAAACGTACTTAGAACGTTTTGACGTTCGACCATCAATTGTGTTGGTTACAGTGACTTTAAAAATAAACTTGGCAAAAAATGGAATCAACTCGTGAACATTTTCGTTCGATCATTTTTCACAATTTTCGACGTGGATTATTACGACAAGAGTGCATTGATGAACTTAAATATTTGTATGGCGATGAAGCACCATCCTATAACACTGTGAAAAACTGGTTTAATGTATTCAATCGGGGCCGACGCTCGCTCAAAGACGAAGGTCGTCCAAAAACGGTCGTTGTGCCAGAGAACATTGATGCCGTGCGTGAACTGATAATGCCAGATCGTCACGTGACATACCGTGAGAAAGAGACATCCTTGGGCATTTCTTCCAATAGCATACATTCGATATTGCATGAACACCTGGTCGTAAAAAAGGTTTGTTCTCGTTGGATCCCGCACAATTTGACAATCGCTCAAAAACAGGCTGGTGTCGATTGGTGCAGAGAAATTTTTAAAAAATACGACCGCGGTGCTTCAAAAGACGTCGTCACAGGTGATGAATCATGGATCTATGCGTATGAGCTCCAAACAAAACAGCAATCGACCGCGTGGCTCTTCGAAGACGAGACAAATCCAACGAAAGTTGTTCGTGGAAAAATAACTTTGAAGCAAATGGTCGCCTGTTGTCACCGGCAAAACTGGTCATGTGACGACTGTTCTGCTTGAGCAACGTAGGAGGTCAATTCTGAGTGGTACACCACAATTTGTTTGCCTGAAGTCTACGGAGAAATTCGAAAAACGAACAAGAGAAGACGAATCATTGTGCACCATGACAATGCGAGCTCTTACACATCGGCTTAAACCAACGCCTTTGTGACCGGCCAAAACGTCGAATTGATGGGTCTTCCGCCTTACAGCCCTGAGTTGGCACCTATTGACTTTTTTTATTCCCGCACTTCAGGACAAAATGCGTGATCAACGATTTTCGTTGCAAGAAGATGCTGTTGAAGCGTTCAAAAACCAAAGAACATTACGATTTATTATTTGTTTCAAAATATTTGTAGCCGAAAGATAATCATTTCCATAGAGTTTCTTAACAAGTGCATAGAAACAAGTTACCTATATTTCGGGCCCAATACTCTTAGACCTCCGCTATTCGATTCGCATTGTTTAAATAAAATAAAATTCAAATCATCTGCTTTTGAATGTTTACCCTAATACAGTATTTAACATTATTAATAAGAGATTTAATAATAGATTGTGTAGAGTGGAAATTGATAAAAAAAACTAAGAGAAAAATATAAGCATTTTATATAGAAAAGGCATTTCCATAAATCTCCTCACTTATTTAGGTATTTTAATCATAATAAGCCTTTTCTTCAAAGTTCTTCGGACACTTTAAAACGAAATTTCACTTTATGACCCACTACACCAATTTGATCCAGAAAATCGGTCCACTTGTTTATTCAAACTAAACTAGATTTATTATTTCGGTCATACTCGTATGAACCAAATTCATTAAATTTGATCATCAGTTGGTCTAGTCCACAAACGTTCGTGGTTATCACAACCGAATTCACAGAGTACTTCTAACCAATCATTTGTAACAACAACCAATACATGTAAAAATTCAGTTCTAATAATCACCTTAACTGGTTAGAGTTACCGATACTTTACCTCCTCAACCGATAGCCTTTACTGAAAATTGCCTTGGACGCAATCAAAATTGATTGCAGCAATGAATACATGGATAGTACGTGCAAACACCAACATTCGGTTGTGACAACAAATCTGTTCTCTGTGTGTAGCAAGGAGGTTTCGGTGGGGCGATAAAAACATACTCTGATTGGAATGATCACTCACTATCAAAAGTAACTTTTAGCTTCTACAGTTGCAGGCCTTCAAGTCGGGATGGATCTTTTGTGTTGTCTAATTTTACCGGAGTTAGTATCGGGTGATCAATTTATAGGTACTTTTTTGAATAGAGGTTTTTTCACAGATAACGCGTGAGTTGTGTTGAACTTTATTTTTTTTTCTTTTCTGTATTGTTTGCCATTTCATCATGGAAAGACTAACACAGCAACAACGTCTCCAAATTGTGCGACTGTATTATAAAAATGAGCATTCGGTGAGAAACTGTTTTCTTCCAAAATTTAATTATTGGTCGCTCATAATGAACTGGCGAAACTTCCGCCCTATCTGAATTACTTTTTGTTTGCAATTGCGGCAGGACCTTAAATCAGGAAATACCTTTGTCTACGGGCTATTCGAAAACATTTACTGATAAGTCCAATTTCACAAGAATTACATATTGGTATACAAGGCTCTATGCAATATTTATTCGGAAATGTATGCAATATGTGTATTTTAAGGCTACACGTTCTGAAATCGAGTATTATATTTGTGTGGAGACAACACGCAGAAAAAAAGTAGAGGATCGAAGAGGATCATACTATTGTTGGGTATATGGTTGTGGCACAACAATAGTATGATCATCACAACAATAGTATGGTTCACAGACAACCACACTATGGTCCTCACAAAAATATTATGGTCCTCACAGCAATAGAATTATTCACACACAACCATACTATGGTCCCCACAACCATATTATTATTCACACTCAACCATACTGTGATCCCCAAAACCATATTATGATTCTCATAATATGGTTTAACATACAACCATAGTATAATCCTCACAACCATAGAATGACTCACACACAACCATACTATGATCCCCAAAATTCTTCGTAAGGATTGGGTTAAGTTACTAGTCAACAATTTTTAAGTATATTATGCAAAAATACATTAAACTCTTAATATTTTACTTATTAAAAATATATCAGTTATACTAATCCAAAGTAGTTTGTTTTGAAATAATTTAATTTACATATAAAAGTACTTTTATTGCGTAAGATTCGTAAAAATATTCTGGTATAACTGCCGTAATCATATTATTGTTAACATAAACCGCAAAAAAAGAATACTTTTGTCGCACCAACTATATTTATATTGTTGCTACAATCATATTTTCATTTTTAAATATGGCAACAATACTATTGTTACATTTTAACAATATTAGTATTGCCGCAATCATACTATTGTCAAAATTAAATTCAAAAAACAAAACTATGATTGCGACGATCATACTTTTATTGCAGAGAACATACTATTGTTGCCGTGACCATATAGTAACCATATCTTTTCTCTGCGTGTATGTAAAAATATCGGCCGATTAACTCCACTCTCACCAGTCTAAATTTTTGGGAAATTGCGAAATTTGAGTACGGTCGTGGTTTATTTGTAGTGTCTAGAGATGAATGACCTACAACCGAGAGGAACGTTTGGTCGATTTAATGGAGGAACCTCTAGACGATGAGGTTGTGTATTGAACGGTTAAAAAGCTTAGTATGAAATTAGGTCCGTATCCGATAATACAAAAGCTGTAAATTCTCAAATCGAGAAAGTCCTTTTAATGAAAAAAATCATTGACCTATATTAATACGGCAATTTTCTTGAGTTAAGCCTGAAAAATGCGGTTACAAATGCGGCTGTCATTTGGTTGCAATGGTAGATGGACAAATGGATGGACATCACTCGATGGAGTTAGGTGGTGATTCTTAATCGATCGGTATACTATACTGGGTCTTTAAGGTGTTACGAACACCAGCTCCGACACCGCTGTTTGGTATACGAGTAGGAACTCTGCTGTGCCAGCCATAGAATGAAATCGTGTTTCGTAATAATGGAAAGCTTTTTTATTTTTAACGAAGCCATAAAATATACCATAGCATTAAGTTTTTTTAACGTTCTTTCATTTTGGATCACCCTTTATAAGTTGTTTTCGCTCGTCCACTTTGCCTACAGTCAATAAACAAACAATCGTCAGTCAGTCCGCTGTTTTATAAGCCAAATGTATCCGGCCATTTAATGCTCGCTTTTCCCAAAAGGGGTGGATGGGAGTCCGTGGGTGGGAGTGCAACACGATGTTGATGACGATGATATCCTGAATGATGGTGGTTTAGTGTTTACCATACATGCCCCCCACACAAGCAGAGGCCACTGGAGCGCACATTCGTTCTTGCTTTTCTTCACGCCGTGTATTATTTCGCAGTGGTTGTCGTTTATCTACCCCATTTATTATGTGGAACGACTATCTTCATATTTGTGTGCGTGCGTGTTTGTATATGTGTACGTGCGAAACCATTTTGTCCTTTGTTGCCACACATCATTGCATTCGATCTCTCCCGATTTTAAGTGGCATCATTAACAAAATCGAACCATGTTGTCAGTAGGTAACGCTTGGCATGTCCTAGTGAGAGGGGCCGGAGGAGTGTTTGCGTTATTAGCTGGGAAAAGTATTTCGTTGAGGTGGCTTTCATATCCTGTTCTATCAGCCCTTTATTGTGACATAAATTAAAAGAGCATAAAGCCTAATTGGCCTTTAGCGCCGGGAATTTGCATTAAAATGATTTTAGTTGACATGAGTTGAAGGGAGGGGTGATAAAATCCATCTGTGACTCATATAACTGATCTTTAAACCGGCATTAATTGTGGGAGAGTTTTAAGTTGAGAATGCTGTTTATGGCTGTCAATATTAAAGTGGTAGTCAGCATTGACAGTTATAAAAGGCAAGGATGTGGTAAAGACAAATTTTAGAAATAAAGGATAGGATATTCAGAAATATAGGAACTATGTTAGAATAGTCTACACTACTTTTAGTCAACAGCAAACTTGGCAGAGTCAAGCCCATAGCTATGACAATTTGTTTTACCTCGTGCCTAAATCAACAGGCAGATAACTGCAGAATGGTCCTACACTGAGAAGAAAAATAACCTTATATAAGGTTAACTTAACCATACATAAACATGATTTGGAGTCTACGTTATATAAGGTTAATTTGAACATTTTGTTGTTGACTGGCATTTAATAATAATAATCGTTAATTTAACTATTCTATGGTTGAACTTTTTGACCACGACAATTGGTAATTTTAAAATAATTACTGTTGTTTTGACAATGCATTGTTGAGTTTTTTAACCATTAAAATTGTTATTATTATTGTTTTAACAATGCATTGTTTTAACCATAAAAATTGTTAATATTAAAATTTCACAGTTAATTTATTGAAACATGCATGTTCAATTTAACAATGAAAATGTTAATATTATTAACTATGAAGATTGTTATAGAATTCATTTTTCTTGCTAAGTTAACTAATTATTGAGGTAACCAACAAGAAATATAGTGACTGTTACAATTTTTAATAGTAAATTAACCTACTAATTATGTTTGTTTTTCGTTCACATTTATTCGGTCTTTTTTGATTATTATGACTTTAATAGTTTTTATTCTGGTTCGAAGCCTTTTTGTTGTTTCTTTTTCAGAATCAACTAAAAAAATCTTGAAACATATTGGCTACGGTTGCCAGGCAGACTTCTTTTAAACCCGTCAAGGTTTTTCTTCAGCAGTATTTGGCAACGATTACTTCGGCTACAAATCAATTGACTTTTATGTGAGTCCCAATATGATAATGAGAATTACCCTTTGCGTATAGTCTTCGAACTGTGCGAAAAGCATATCGTTGCACTATGAAGATTGTACAGTTAGCATTTGCTGTTGGTGGTGGTTTTTTAAAAGAGCGAGATAAATTGTCTTACGATCTTTCTCACAATTAAAAACGTTCAGAGCAGAGGAAAAAAGGAAAATTAGTGGAAGGGGATAAGGCAGTCTAAATCGTTGCAACTTCGTGTAACTTAATTCTGAACTTCGTATTGCACAAAGCAGATCATAAACTTCGATAAAACAGAGCCGAATAATCTTTGAATTTTTACTTATGTCGCACAATTTTCTGCCTTTCTCATAAAAAATCCAACCTAAAAAAATGTTAACTCAACTATTTTGTTTGACCATTTGACCTTATACTTATTTTGTCTTCGTTTTCAAACATTTACCATGAAAAATTTAACCAGACACATGGTTAAAAAATCATTGTATTTTCGGCTCAGTGTAGTACAAAGAGATTTTTGCAAACATGTAGCGGACTGCATGAAACCCTACATAACTTTAATATTCTGAAACTTTTTCTTTACTTAATTTTAGCAAGACGCGCCTGTTTTGTGATTTCTTCAAAGTTGTCGTGAAGTTTTTGCGGAGCCGGCTTAAGAAAATATCACTGACAGAGGCTAAAAGACGGCTGAAGCTTTCACTTACAAATGTTATTCTTTTTGTAATATAGTTATTGATAAAAAAACACAATATCTATGCGGACTAGACAACATTTGCTTGAATCATTTCATATGAAAAATTGGACATAATCAAGGCAAGAGGACAATTGTTAAGAACTCAAAATCCTTTACTATTCATTGCGTCCAAATATTGCAAAGGAGTAGTTTTCTTTAAAAGATGTGTATCCTAGCTGTTATTTTTGTCAAATGTAAACCTTGTGTTCTGTCTTTGGGTATCCCTTAGGCTACGTGTGGCGGTACCTGTTACTTAGTCCAAATGGACCATGGGTGCATTGAGAGTAGTCATGAAATTAACAGCATATTTGGTTTGGATTAACCCTTTTTGGTTTCTGATATGTCCGGTGTCAGTATTAGTGCTAATTTTGCTTATTCTAAAAAAGGAAAGAAACTAACAATGAATTATAATTCATTGTTAGTTTCTTTCCTTTTTTAGGCTCCTTTTATAGGCTAAATAGGCCTTTATCAAACGTTGCTTACGAATAGTCAAACGTATCACCATAAGCAATTTTTACGCACTATACGCAAAACTTATGTGGGTTCCAATCTGCACTGAACAAATTTCATTTGTTTGCAAAATACCAAAAAAGGTGTGGTAATCCAAATTTTTGTCACTAAGTTAAGCATAGTTCTTAAGTATTAATTAATTAATTAATTTGGTTAGGTCGTTCTAATAGCATTAAAGATATTTCATGAATACCAAACGTAGGCGTAATGCTACACTTGAGTGAATGGTATAAAAAGGGGTGTGGATATATGGCCCATTTTTAATATCACAAACAGTTTTGAAAAAAAATTTTACGACATTCAAAATTTAAGAAAGATTTGCTAACTGCAGCTAGCTATTGTGCGAACCAGCCAAACAGGCAGACATAGCTTAAACGACCTAAGAAGTAATGAAACTGTTTTGGTCACAACATACGAGTAAGTAGGGTCTTAACTATTTCCTAGATAATTTAGTCCCTTGATGTGAAACTTTTTCCCTCTGGACCTTGTTTTCCCTCTGACAGCTTATAGGGTTATGAGCCATTATCCGCTAGTGACCTTTTATCGGGCCTAGAGACGGATGGATGGAAATCCATGGCGCAGATCGTCTTAGATTTTACGAAGATGTAGTACTAATGTGAAATTCTATTCTATTATATTCCTTAATTAGATGTTGTTGGATTTAAGTCGTAAGGTGGCGCACGAATCGTGCTACGAAAAACAAAACGTAACAATTTTTCGGCTTATTCTTTATTTTATTTGAAAGGTAAGTATTTAGATTTATTATACTGAATGCTTGCGATACCGAAAAGAGGATTTGGACAGCGGTATTATGCTTTGCAGTTTCGCATTTTCGTCTAGAAAGAAATTAGGTGGGAGTTTGGCGAGTAGATAGACTATTATGAGGCTGGTAAAGTTGTTTGGTAAATCTGCAAGCCGCCGTGCACAAGACCGAGAGATCCCTATTTTCGGGTTCAAGACAGCATCGCGGTTGCAGCATCCTCAATTCAGGCAAATCCAAGCATTTCGACTCGAAAGTAAAGGTCATTAAATTGATAATTTAATGGGGATCGTTATTTAATGATTTTAAAGGAGCATTTTTACCCAGAACTGTGCCGAAGACGTATTAAATTCAACGTCGCGGTTGCAGCATCCTCAATTCAGGCAAATGCAAGCATTTCGACTCGAAAGTAAACGGTCATTAAATTGATAATTTAATGGGAATCGTTATTTAAAGATTTTAAAGGAGCATTTTTACCCAGAACTGTGCCGAAGACGTATTAAATTCAACATCATTTGGTTCCTGCAAGTTGGAGCAACTGCATTTATAGCCAGACCGGTTATGGCACAGCTCCAACGAATAATCCCAAACTAATTAATATCCAGAAATTTTAATTTCCGCTGGCCCCCCAAGGTCACCGGAACTGACTGCAGCAGACTTTTTTTTATAAGGTTATTTCATGCAAGAGGTATACAAAATGAAATTAAGAAATTTGACATCAACCCTACAGGCCGCAATGAACAATTTTCTGATTAGGGATCACATATGTAATCATATAAAATTCAATTGAATTTTCTTTTTTTCCTACATCATTGTGCCATTTTTCTGATAAAATGAGCAATGAGCCGCCGTAACCGTGAACGGTGAGCGTTGCCACGTCCAACTTATTTTTGATTCCAAAAAGTCAAGAGAATAACATGGATTTTAACAACACGGGGCGACATGTCACACAGCAAACGCAACCATCGCCATTTTACGCACTGTTTTTGAAAATCGAATAATAGGCCGAAAATTTTGATGGCAATTGGCCGCCTCGGAGCTGTAATTTTCTGTGGGGAGCCATTAAGAGTAAATGTTACGCAAAGCAGCCAGAGACAATTGAAGCGTTGAAACATGAAATCGTACTTGCCATTGAAGAAATTCGACCCGAAACAATCGACCAATGGATTGGTCGGATAAGGTACTGCAGAGCCAGTTGTGATAGTCGTATGAATGATATGGTGTTCCATTTTTAAATGACAAACTTTAACCTTTCCAATAAAACCAAAAAAAAAAATTGTGTCAAAATTAGCCTAAGTTTGGTTCAGCTTCGGCCTAAACAATCTACCGTCGGTTCGGCTCATTTGAGGGGTAACATCTTAGCTTCGTATTCACTGGAATTTCGGATAGCTTCTTCGACTACTTTAATGCTCTAGCATTTTTAAATAGTGTTGGCTGACTTACAAACGAACCTATCTCTTAAACCATTTGCAATTATTAATGTCATTGTTCTAGACAAATACTTTCAGAGTCCTAGCCTAACGTCTATACTTTACGAACCTTAATAAATATTTTACAAACCAAGGGCATTACTTTAAGCTCATGTTCTCTCAATTTTTAATTGCATCTTATACTTGTTTGCTCAAAACATATATTTGTGATTTTATGTTCTTTTGCATTTTAGCTAACTAACGTGAGGTTATTTCTTATTTCCACATTGCAACTTTATTGAAGATTTAAAAATGAAGTGAACGAATCGAATGATGGTAACTGATTGCTGCTTCGTGACTCGTGATGTCGTCTTTCAATTTATCCATTCACATACATACATATGTATATTTATAGAAAATACATATATATTATACGTTATGTATTCATTTAGAGTGGAGTCGAAGGAAAATTTTGATTTGCATGTGAAAATGAAGATGAAATTGAATTTTATTATGCATGAAATATTTATGTATAATTGAAGCATGTGTGGCATGGTATGACTCCAAAACGAGTCTTTCCAAGAAATGCCTTAAGCGTCATCATGAACGCGACATCGTCATCCTCACCTTGCATCACCACCACCACCGCTTGTCGTCAAATCAACAACCGCCAACCACATTAAGAGGAGCGAATGAAGCGATAGAAATCGTGTTTCTCAATATTTGCATATAAATGCGTTGACGTAACGATCAGTTGCCATGAATGTTGCCAAATCATGAAACTACGTACTTTTTTCGGCACTTGTATGGTAGGGACAGGAACTTCTTTATCGTGGTTACACCACACCACGTTGGGTTTCTAGTTACGAGTATTTTTGTAAGCCATCATTCTATGCCAACTCGCAGCGACTAACAAAAACTGTATTTTCTTGTAGTTTTTTCAAAGACCAACATAAACATTCAGTAAGCAGAAGCCTGGTGGTTCTATTTTTCAAAAAATGGTCGGTTATTTTAGGTAGTTAGGGAGGACCAAATCCTTTTAGCAAGCTACAGCGCAACTACTGTCGATTTAGAGAAAAAACAATTATTATTTTACTTTTTTTGTCACTAGTTCGGAGGTCCGAGACCTAATCTCTTCAAAATCACAGTTTTTTTTGTATTCGTCATGAGATTTGCATTAATTTTAATACTCACAAGAGGCTTGATGAACAAGTTTGTCATTCTTTTTGTATCAACTTGAAATAATTATGTAGGATCCTGGAAAGTATACTTACATACAGGGTGGCTTACCAATTGTGCTACAATAAGAAATACAATTTACTTTATTTTATCAAAGTATTTCATTTGTATTTATTGTATAGAAAATTCAATTTATATATACAGGGTGATTTATTCACGACTGGACAAATTTCACCAGCGTATTCCTTGGCTTATTTCATGAAAATATGTCCATCTACGACAATGCCCGAAAATGCAAGGGGGCGAAATGACAGCGGTTTGATAATTTTCGGATTGGTGATCTTAGTGTACTACGGTAAAATTGCTGTTCATCATATTTAAATATCAATCCCCATTGACAATCACTGTTACACCATTTTCTTCAAAGAAGTATGGTCCTACAATGCAGCTTGATGAAACTGCGCACCACCCAGTAACTCGTTCTGGATTCTGTTTCGTATCATGGAGTTGTTGTGGACCAGATTCACTCCATATACGGTAATTATGCTTGTTTACATTCCCGTTTAGATCCAAATGGCCCTTATCAAAAATAAACAAGCAATTTATTAAGTTGTTTTCTCTTCGGTCATTTCAATAAACTTTTTGACAAAATTCCACTTGAATAGGCAAATACAGATGGTTTAACTTGCTTGTAATTTTGGCTTAGTAAATATTATGAAATATTAGATGTAATAACGGTGTGCTAACTGCAATTTGGGCTGATAGTTTCGAGTCGAAACGCTTATATTTGCCTGAATTGACAATGCCATAGCCGCGATGGTGTCATGAACCCGAACTAAGGGATCTCGATGGTACGGTCTTTGGCGAGGCTTCCAGAATCGGCAAACATGTTTACCAGTCTCATAATTGTCCATCTACTCGCCAAACTCCCGCTTAATTTCCCTGTACAAAAAATTGCAGGAATGCAAGGCAAAGGCCACTGCACTATCCAAATCCTCTTTTCAGTATCCCAAGCATTCATTTTAATAAATCTAAGTACTAAAAAATTATTGCGTTTGTAGCACGATTCGTACTACACCCTGTATAAAGGGTGTCTCATTAAGAGTGCATTTTTGAAATTTAGTGAAATTTCTCTGAAATTTGGCTGTCACTCCGATTATTAAAAATAGAGCGCTTTACGAAAGAACAACGTAATAATTTGGAAAATTATGCTACAACCGCCTGCAAACTTTGAAGATTTTTTTGACGAGAAAGTGCACCTTATGTGTCAAACATTCGAAGAGTGGTCAAGAAAGTTATCAGATCAGACCCTATGACTTCTGTAAGACTTCAAATTACAGGTCGGTCTCTTGAAAGCAATGCTGCTGTAAACGAGTAAGTCGCCGGAAAGCCAAAAACATCAATTCGACATCCTCCTCAACAACTTCTAATTTTACGAAGCACTTTTTGGCGAATTTTGGCAAAAGTCTTCCCCCCTGCTCACAAAATTGAGCTTACTCAGTAGCTCAAACCAACAGATCATAAAAATAGAAAGCCCTGGCAATTCTATCAATAAGTAGTGGAGCAAATTGAAGTAAATGCCAATTTTTTAAATAAAAGGTCTTCTTCTCCGATGAAGGGCATTTTTTTCTAAAGGGCTCCGTGAATACTCAAAGTTTTTAAATTCGGGGCTCAAAAAAACCGCATGCAAAGAAGAACTGTATAAAGCGGATTTTGCTCAGGCGGCTTACTTTTCTCTACTTTTTTCTTACTTTTTTCGAAGACGAAGCCAAAACTGAAGTGCCTCTGAATAGCATTCGTTATGGGAAATGCGCTATCATGATAGCGGCCTCAACTTTACGGCATGGATCTGTACGACATGTGGTTTCAGCAAGACGGCGCCACCTGCTACACTGCTCATAAAACAATTAATTTATTACTGCAAGTGTTACGTTCGGCCAGACTGAACTTAGTTAAATCCGCTTTCTCTCGGAAAAAAACTAGTCGCCCGACGCATACTCGTCTTAAAAAAATAATCAACGAGGTAGAACAATTATTGCAATCGCTTCCATTACATTGTACGACAAAATTAAAAAAAAAAAAAAACACTTTTTCCACTTCGATTGAGATACCTCCAAAAATGGTTTTTTGAACGCTTCAACAGCATCTTCTGGCGACGACAATCGTTGCCACGCATTTTTTCTTGAAGTGCGGGAATAAAAAGAAGTCATTGGGTGCCAATTCAGGGCTGTTCGACGGATGACCCATTAATTCTACGTTTTGGCCGGTCAAAAAGGCGCTGGTTTAAGTCGATGTGTGAGAGCTCGCATTGTCATGGTGCACAATGATTCGGCTTCACTTGTTCGTTTTTCGAATTTCCCCGATGACTTCAGGCAAACAAGTTGTGGTGTACCACTCAGAATTGACCGTCCTACTTTGCTCAAGCGGAACAGTCGCCACATGACCAGTTTTGCCGAAGAAACATGCGACCTTTTGCTTTGAAGTGCTTCTTCCACGAACAACTTTCGTTGGATTTGGCTCGTCTTCGTAGACCCACACGGTCGATTGCTGTTTTGTTTCGGGCTCATACGTATAGATCCATGATTCGTCACCTGTGACGATCTTATAAACGTCTTTTTAAGCACAGCGATCGTATTTTATTAAAGGCTTTTAACTTTTAAATAATTACATTTTTTAAAAAATATTTTAAAATATTCCGGGTCAAGTGTAACATGAACTATCGGACATTGTTGTATAAATACATATTTCGACATTTGTTAGAGATTTTTTCGTAACTCACTTAAATATTAAAAACCATGTAAATATTTATTTTAATTCTATGATTTAATTTCAGTAGGATCCTTATATAGTACCCTCCACAAAAAACTACGTTTTTCTGGCCACTTGGAGCAATGCGTACATCCATAATTTCACCAAGAACTTTAAGAGTATTCAATAATAGAATTCTATTTACAGTCCATCCAGCCATCAGCTCGCGAAATTCCAGGCTACTTGGTAAATTCGTTTGACCGCTATCGTGCTTTCAACAGACACAAGAACGGACTGAAAGGGCTAGATCGTCTTTACTTTATGTTGTCTCCAAACAATATTTCGTGATGTTGCAAACGGAATGACAAATTATAGATGCCATCCAGCCTTCCGTAGATGCCACAAGATGGGTGCCGCTTTTGCTCTCAATATAAGAAGAACAACGTTGTGAAGATGTTTGGCGATGTTACACCACAATAAAGCGGAGTTTTTGCGTCGATTTGTCACCATGGATGAGACGTGGGACCACCACATTACACCAGAGAAAGAAAGTCACAACAGTGGACTGGAGTAGAAGAATCCTCTCCAAAGAAGGCAAATGCAGTTACATCTACAGGCAAGAGCATGACTTCTTTTTTTTGGGATAATTTTTATTGATTATTTTTAAAAAGGAAAAATTATTAACTGCGAGTATTATGCTAACTTATTGCAAACTCATTTAGTGAAAAAACGTGTTGTTTCATCAAGACGATGCACCAGTTAACAAATGCACTATTGCGAAGGCCAAAATCAATAAATTATAGTTCGAATTGTTTCAGCACTGCACCTTGCACCTTTTCGCCAGATTTAGATACCTCGAATTATTTGCTGTGTCCGAACTTAAAAAATAGCTCTGCGAAAAATATTTGCCAGCAATAAAGAGCTAGAGGTTGATAGCTACGTATGTTCAGGAGCTAGACAGTTCTATAAACAGGGTATCGAAGCTATTGCAATCGCTGAGCTAAAAAGGGATTATGTTGAGAAATAAAGAAAAAATTCACAAATTAGTTGAGTTTTCTTTGTAAAGTCGGCGACTTCGAAAAATGTTTATCGTACTCACAGCCTTTCTTGGTATTATAGGACATTACCGTCTGCATTATTTTAAACCATGATATAATCACTTACGCAGAATTACTTAAATAAGTTGTTTTAGATAGGTAACTTTTAACAAATTGTTATTTTACAGATAAATACTACTAGAATGCGTTGCCGTATTTCTGGGCGTTAGTGGAGGGATTTAAATATAATTTCCTAAAAACTGTGAAATAAAAAGTATATGATTTCACAAATTGTTCTATTGTTCGTGTTTGCGGACCAAATATGGTATATACATATGTACCATAAGTTATAGTAATAGGTCCATAACAATTTCGTTTCTTTATGTCAGCGCACCCTAAAACATATTTAATGATTTTTAAGTGTCAAAACGTTAGTCGAAGTCAACATTTTCATCATGGTAAAGTTAACTTGCGAGCAACGTTTGAAAATCATTAAAAATTACTACCGAAATTCTGAGTTGGTAGTTGCACTTACTCGAATATTCGGCCGTAATACTCGTTCCACCCGACAGGCTGTGCGTGCTATAGCGGATAAATTTGGATCCAAATTTTCACTTTTGGATGTTTTGGCGCCAAAGAGATGGCGTACAGCTTGAAGCGACGAAAATATCGCAGCGGTAAGTGTATTTAAAATCAGACAAATCAGTCGATTCCATGTCGTTCTCAAGAATTGAGCATCTCTCAAACCACACTGTGGCGTATTTTGCGAAAAGATCTGGGTCTTCACCCTTATAAGATAAAATTGACTCAAGAACTACAGCCACTTGATAATTTGAAACGGCGTAACTTCTTCGCTTGGGTTCTGGCAAAATTTAACGAAAATCCAGAATTTCATCGAAAAATCATCTTCAGCGATGAAGCCCGTTGCTGGCTGAATGGTTTTGTCAGTAAACAAAATATGAGTTATTGAACAGCAACAAACCTACATGTGCTTCAAGAGACAAAATTGCATCTGCAAAAATTACTGTGTGGTGTGGTCTTCCTACCGGAGGTGTGATTAAGCAGTATTTTTTCGTCGATGAAAACAATCGCCATGTTACCGTCAATAGAAAAGCGCTATAGTGCCATGTTAGACAGTTATATTTGAAAAGAATTGGACGAGCTTGAAACCGCCGATACGTGGTTTTAACAAGACGGTGCTACTAGCCCCGAAGCACACCTTACAATCGATTTACTGAAAGGCAAATTCCGTGAACGTGTTGTCTCGACAAATGGTCCGGTCGAATGGTCACCTCGTTCATGCGATTTAGCCCCACTGGATTTCTTTTAATGGGGCTACATCAGGTCCTTGGTCTATACCAATGTGAAATGCGTTCGAAATGTGTGCAAGAGTGGTGGAAAATTGGGTCCAAATAATAGATCGCCGTACACGGGCCCGCGGTGGTCATTTGACCGAAATCGGACTTCATTCTTAAAATGTAATATTTGCACTGCACCTGGAATAAATTTGACCTCTTTACCTTAAATATTCTGTGTTTTATTAATATGTATTTTATTTATATACGAGTATATTTGTATGTCCTTAACGAAAAACCCTGTACTTACAATTTGTACTTATTCTTGAGCGCGCTAATCGCAGATAAGTACTTTCCCCTAATGCCATCACCATGTAGTCCGGAATAATTTAGAATAATACGTACTGAAGGCTTTGGCCTTTAAGGTACTCTGTCTCTCTCGGTAATGATGGTTTTAGCTAGGCCAAGACAACTTGCACCCAATTTCAGAAGTTAAATTAAAACCCACGTAGGTTTTTAATTCTACCAAATTGTCCATATATTTGGCTCAATTATAAGTGTTTTGGAAACTTCCATCTCTGCTATGAACACATGTTAAATTTTGTTTCGATCTGGCAACTCCTTCATATAGAAACAGGTGTTCACAAAAGACGCATCCGCGATTTTTTTACAATGGAAAAATTAGAAATGCGTGGTGTCATTAAATATTTACATAAAAAATGTTTATCGGGACAAGAAATTCATAATGATATGGTGAATGTGTTAGTTGAAAGTGCTCCTTCATATGCAACAGTAAAAAATTGGGTTGCTGAATTTAACGACCGTACAAGCATTGAAGATGAACCACGTAGTGGACGTCCAAAAACAGCAACAACAACAACAGAAATTGTAGCCAAAGTGCATGATATGGTATTAAATGATCAACGAATAAAAGTGCGTGAAAAAGCTAATATCATGGGCATCTCAAATGATCGAGTCCATTTAATTTTGCATGAAGAACTACAGATGAAAAAGCTTTCTGCAAGATGTGGTGCCGCACTTGTTAACAGTCGACCAAAAACCCATAAGAATGAACATTTCTCAAGCTTGTTTGGATCGTTTTCAGCGAAATAAAATGGATTTTAAGCGTCGTTTCATAACTGTTGATGAGACATGGATCCACCACTATACTCCAGAGACAAAAGAACAATCCAAACAATGGACTAAGGAAGTGCCCCAAAGAAGGCAAAAACAATTCAATCGGCTGGTAAGGTTATGGCAACGTTTTTTTTGGGACTTCAAAGGTATTTTATTGATTGACTATCTGCAAGGGTAAAACAATAATTCAGAGTACTATTGCGACCTTTTAGATCAATTAAATGTACAAATTCGAGAAAAACGTCCTGGCTTACAACAAAAAAAATAATTTTTTATTAAGACAACGCACCAGCGCACAAGAGTGTTTTAACAATGGCTAAAATCAACGAATTAAAGTACGAGTTGCTTGACCACCCACCTTATTCTCCTGATTTAGCTCCCAGTGACTTTTACCTGTTCCCAAATCTAAAAATATTCCTTGCTGGCAAGCGTTTTACCTCAAATGCAATTACAGTTGTAAGCCACTATTTTGAAGACCTTGAGGAAAACTATTTTAATCAAGGGATAGAATTGCTAGATAAGCGTTGGACTAAGTGTATTGAAGTTTCAGGAGATTATATTGAAAAATAAAAATATTTTTGAAAAACTAACTATTCTAAGGCTAAGAACCGAACCGCCCTCGTAGGTAAGTTTTGGTGCCAATCCCCTACACCGCGTCTCCGCCCACTATTAAACTTGTATGATATCTTCAATACGCTTCTCTCAAATAATTGATTTATGCTGTATCCTAGGTTGTTCTTACATTTTAAGTCGTCTTAGTGTGTATATACTTATATATAATCGCTCTATCGGTTAGGTTATTCTAAGTCGTCACAACCAACCTAAAGTCCTTTACCTGTTCTTTAGGTCAAATGATGTAAAAGGTGAACGTAATCATCACAAACCCAATGAATCCTATTGCAGCGTGTTCATTAGGATACGATGTGTTAAATTGTTATGGGAATGAAGTTCAGAGGGGAACTGCCCCCTTCCGCCTCTGGCTATACACTTGTAAGCGTATGTTATGCATTCGTTTACCTCCGCCATTCCCTCTACCAGGTTCATGTGTTGCGTCATAAAGTTTCTTGCTTTAATTGTTTTGCAATCGTTGTTGAATATTAAAACCAGATTCTCAAGTGGGTTGGGCTGTAACTTCTAGCGGCAGATATTTCAACGTCTTAGTTGTGTGAACGAACCTACAATGTAGTTGTTGTTGATATTATAGCGTGAAATATTGCTAAATAGTTGGTGCATGAACACATGCATGCATGCCATGCATGGTTTATGCCACCAACAGCAACAAAAGCAGCATCAGAAGAAAATTGGGGTAAAAGTTCATTCGCCAAGTGGCTGAATTTGGTCAGCAGCAGTCCTACGTACTACCATTGCCTCACTCTTTCTGCATTAACAACTATGGAAGTCATGACCTCCTTCAAATCAAAACTTTCCATAAGGTTACTGAGGTCGTAATGTTGGTACTGCAACGTATCGAGTAAAACAGTCAGTATCAACCAAAAAGTATCAACCGTTCTAGAAGTCACATGTTTACACTGTTGAAAGCACGTTGGAAGTCAACAAAGTTGACCGAAGTTATAGCTGCATGTTGGAAATTATCTATTCAAGCTATAGAATCTACTCACAGAGAACAGATTCGTTGTCACAACCGAATGATTGTTTTTGCGTCTACTCCAAGTATGCCAAAAGCATAACTGAACGTTAGTTCGTGCGCTGTAATTTTTAGTTAATTAAATTAAATTAATTCTCTTAAACTAACTTTGAGTTTAGTTAAGGGTCAATAAAGCAAAGTCAACTAATTTTGTAATCAAATCAATTAATACGAGTATATAACCACACACGCTCAAGTAACGGTCTCCAGTAACCGTAACGGTGTGACCTTTTTCTTCGAAGAAGTAGCACCCGACAATGCAGCGTGATAAAACTGCACACCAGACTGTGACACGAAGTGTCGATGCAATTCCGTCTCAGGCAGTATCTGTGGGTTGGTAGCTCTCCATATACGACAATTTTGTTTATTTATGTTGCCGTTTAAGTCGACTTGGACCTAGTAAGACATGAAAAGACAGTTCAACATGTTTCCGACCTCTTCTATTACCATTTGAAGTATTTTCTGGCAAAATTCCAAACGAATCGGGAAGTCTGCTGCGTAAAGTCTGTTGGCCATTTGAATTTTATATAAGAATAACTGTGTGCTTATACCCATTTAAGCATACAAGTTTTTTGTCGAAACTCTTGGATTATTTTGTATGGCAGCAGCTACAGCAGCAATTTTTTCCTCCGTCCGAACTGAAGGGTTTTGATGGTAAGGTCTTCTGTTAACTGTCCCATGCTCGGCAAAATTATTAACAACACTCATCATTTTGTCCATCTGCTCGGAGAATTGCCGCCAAACGTGCGCCTATACCGTCTTTGAACTGAAACTACGAACTCCAGTGCTTGATAGCGGTGGATAATCCAAATTCTTGTTTCAGTGTCCAGGTTATCCCTTTTTGTTAAATCTAAAAATCAATCTGCAAAATAAAAAATATAAACCAAATTCATTATTTACACTTTATTCTATTAGTACAACCGACTAGTTGGTAATCTGCACCATAATATTATCATAGATATCATCTTATGGTACGTCGAACCGAATATCCATCAAAACTGTTAAGATTTGGTGATTGCTTATGTTTTTGATTTGTTTACGTTTATTTGTTCTTTTATCATTATTATGACTTGAACAGTTTTTATTCTGGTTCTAGATCTTTTTGTTGTTTCTTTTTCAGAATCAACTAAAAAATTGGTGAAATGTGTTGGCTACGGTTGTCTGGCAGACTGTACAGCTGTTTATAAACCCGCCAAGGTTTTTCGTCAGCAGACTTTGGCAACGATTACTTCGGATACACATCAAATGACATATACGGTTGTCTCATTATGATTAATGAGAATTACTCTTTGCGTGTAGTCTTCGAACTATGCGAAGAGCAATCTTCATAGCGTAACATCATGATTGCAACAGAAAGTCTTTTCGTCTAACAGAATTCTTGTTGTCCACACCGATTGTCACCTGACTCTCTCTGTGTGTGGTATTGACGGTAACATGGTTAGACGTATATTACGGTACGCACAACCAATAAATCAGTTATTCCAACCGTGTTTAGTGAAACTCTTATTTTCCATAACTAGTGCTAATGGCCACCAACCAATTATGAAGTTCATATTACTTTGGTACTATCTTTGTCGTAACAAAACCTAGTTTAGTTCACTGCTTTAACATATGACCAGTTATCCCAACAACAAAATATAATCCCTATATTAGTTTATTATCCCTATATATAGTTTATATTATCCCTATATTAGTTCTAGTCACTACAACATATTTGTTTAAGAAGAAACCACATTTAGAACTCCCAAAAAAACGAATAGAAACAAAAAAATAGTTTTAATTTCTACTTGGGTCAGACAGTTTAAGCATCTTGAGTCATAAGGCTAATACTTCCAAATGATACAACCATATAAGTAAATTATTATTTTCTAAGATATAAATCAGGGTTGTATTTAAGCGACATTACGTTGACTTTATCAAAATGTTCATCATAGATAGACCTTTTTTATTATAAAAACAACAACCAATTTCGTTGGCGGCGACCTATATTTCCCGATATGGGTTTCATATATTTCTCGATCAAGGTGGTTAAAATATTAATGTGACTTATAACATATCTGACAATATTCGAAGAGGATCATACTATTATTGGGTATATGGTTGTGGCACAACAATATTATGATCCTCACAACAATATTATGATTCACACTCAACCATACTATGATATCCACAACAATAGTTTGATTCACACTCAACCATACTATTATCTCCACAACCATAGTATGATCCTCACAACCATAGCATGATTCAGAAGCAACCATACTATGATCCCCACAACAATAGTATGATTCACACTCAACCATACTATTATCTCCACAACAATAGTATTATTCACACTCAACCATACTATGATCTTCACAACAATAGTATGATTCAAATTCAACCATACTATTATCTTCACAACCATATTATGATCCCCACATCCATAGTATTTTTCTTATACAACCGTAGTATGATCCTCACAATCATAGTATGATTCAGACACAACCATACTATTATCCGTACAACCATAATATGATTCAATCAACAATACTATGAGCCCCAAAATTATTTATTAGGATTGGGTGTTGTTATTCAAAAATAGAGATTTTTATCAAGCATGTTATTTTAAATTGCATTACAGCTAGTTCGTAGCCAGATTAGGGGCCGTTTTATATTCGGCCGTTATTATATAAAAATATATATATCAACTGTCGAAAATACTTTTAGTTGCCAACAGGGGTGAATGCTACTTCACCATCCGTAGACACCATGTAACGAATGTGATTAAACCATGATCAATGGCTATATACTTAAGTGCAGGCAGATTTTAAATAAACGAGAACCAGTAGGTAGTCGAGTATTTCATCGAACAAAGTAAACACAATAAAAATCCCTCGAACTACCTTTCAGTTGTTGTTGTTTTTTTAATGGACAACAACCATGAACTGTAACGTGTGTATGTTTTTTTAGGTATATCAAAAAAATCATACGCACACACACATTAATGCTCTATAAAACCTGTTTTGTTATGTTCATAGTCGCAACCATACTGTATGATTGCCGTAATCATGTTATTGTTTAAATTTAAATTTTAAACAACAATACTTTTGTTGCGCCAACCATGTTTATATGGTTGCTACAACCATATTTTCATTTCTAAATTTGGCAATAATACTATTGTTACATTTCAACAATATTAATATTGCCGCAATCATACTGTTGTTATTAGTATTGCCGTGACCATGTAGTAACCATATCTTTTCTCTGCGTGCACAGGAAAAAGATATGTGTGAATTGTTTTTTGAATTTTATTTTAACAGTAGTATGATTGCGGCAATATTAGTATTGTTGAAATATAGCAATAAGTATTATTGCATAATTTAAAAATTAAAATATGGTTGTTGAAACATTATAACTATGGTTGGTGCGACATAAATATTGTTTTATGGATTTATGTTAACAATACTTTTTATCTGTAAATTCAATATTTTGCAAGACAAACTGCTTTCGATGCTTACGAGTACATGAAACACATACGTTTCTTTAAATCAATTTTTACTCCTACTCGTGTTATTTTGAATTTAATGAATTTTTAAATAATTTACTTAGTAAAAATCTATTGGTCAATAACAATATAGTACGATCCTGAGTGGGATCGTACTATGGTTGTAGGAATCATACCATGGTTCCGTGTGAATCGTACTATTGCTGTGGGGATCATACTATGGTTGTATCTGAAACATACTATGCTTATGAGGATCATAGTATGGTTGAGAGTACATCATAATCACCCCATTAGCAAATAAATGTTTTCGTATTCCTCCAACTTCAAGTCGGTCATTTTGTTTACTAAATAAATCCTTTGTTAAAAAATTTCCCCTACCGTGAATAATTTTTTTGTGATTTGTCTCCCTTTTCACTTCGTTTTGTTCACTTTTTTTGCTAGTGAGCAGAACGGACTCATCGTGAGTGTTTATTTTTGTAAAACTTAAAAAATTTATTGGTTTTTTTCTGTATATTTGTTCAACCTGTGGCTATAATGCCATTGCAAAAGAGTCCGTGGCTGGATTACTCCGGCAAAGTAAATATTGCAGGCCCTCTAGTAACAACTGTAAATGATTGAAAAAAGCTGATATTTGTTTGTTCATAAAAAATATTGTTACACTCATACAAACATATGGACTGACAAAAAGCGTTTCATTCGCAAAAACGCTGAAAGTAATATGCAGTAGCAACGGGGAACGGTAGACGGTCCTAACTAAAATCAAAAGCTTTCATATGTTGAACTATGTATATAGGGGCTGGTAAGCATGAAGTTGTCTGTAGAGTGTGTGGAGGACTATCGTGTTTTCGGTTTGCCCGCATTGTCGGAAAATCACATCAAGAAAAATCAGTAATCAGTTCGAAGCTTCAACTTTTTTTTAAAATATTTTCTAAATTTTACGCTTACAGTGAACTGATTATTCATTAGGGGGTCGATTTTCTTTCGCACAAAGCGTATATCATTAAAGTAATTTAGTGTATAATCTAAGAAAATTAGTTCCTAACAAAATTTTACTCCAATTTGGAAATGTTTTGGAAATATTTTTACCATTTCAAAATGGTTTGTCCGATTTGGTTAAAAATGTGTTTAAACATAGCAGAAGTGCTACAAAATTTAAGGTGGGAGGGCAAACTCCATCTATATGAGGGGCCTTTCAACAAAAAATTAAACATTAGACATATTTGTATTTTTTATCCTATACTCCCAAGTTTTGCCTGACCATTGTGCTAGTAAATATCTTTTAAACAATGATTTTTTTTCCTTGCTCTTTGTTTCGCTTATTACTTAAAAAAGAGTTTTTGGATGTTATCAAAATAAAATTTTGTTTTTTTTTTTAAATATAAATTTCCACACTTTTGAGATTGAAAACGATTTATCTTACGAGTAAAAAGTTATTGAGACTGAAATTAGAAATTTTGACTTTTGTAAAAAAAGACCCCAGTTTTGCTTCCAATTAAAAAAAAACATATCAATTATTTTACATTTTCTGTAAGCTATCATAATGAATATAATTGTAGGCAAACAAACTTAACGAAGCGTTTACTTGTTTGACACTTGCAATTTTGTTTACAAAAAAGTTTTAAAATTACAGCGTGCATAGACAATCAGTTATTAAAATAGATATCGGATAAATGTCACTTTGCCGTTTTGTTAAATTCTGGTCTTTTATCAGGAGCCGGTTAAATCCTGTTTAATATTTGTTGCTGTTCATTTTCGATATAACATTGCAGATTCAAAGTGAACAAGCTGTTCCCTATTACTTATATACGCGGTAGCATTTTCCACTTCCCGGCGGGTGAATATGGTTGTCGGGATCATAGTATAGTTGTATGTGAATCATGTTATTTTCGAATATTGTCAGCCTAACCATACTTTTTTCCTCGTTCAAAACTTGAAGCACTCATTCTGTGTCACATTAACCCTTAACTAGCCGGAAATATACGAGTATATGTTCTATTTATCATACACTGAATGGTTCTTTGGAAAGGTCGACCAACTAAAGAACCACACAGATATAAGTGTTTCTGTGCCTTTCCCAAAAACGAGATACATTAAAAAGAAATCTAGTATAACCTTTTCTCTGTATTTCAGAATTAGCCAGTGTGAGGGTGCACTCAGGTATGTGATAAAAAGGGTACTTTGAATGTAGTAAATAAAATAAGTTCGTTCAAAACCATTGAAGTGTTTGGTTGTCCGATCTCCGATCCGTTTTCATATGTGGAGTGCATATGAAACGGAGTGTTAGTAGATACTAACAGTCTTAATAATAGATCATAATAACTGACATTTTAAAACCAAAATTTAATTTTATGACCCACTATTCCATTTTGATGCAGAAAATAATTTCACTTGAGCATACGAACTTAACTAGATTAAAAAGTGAAAAAAATCATAAAGTCATTTATTTCGGCCAAGCCGTTGCTATATATATTTCTGGCCTAGGCAACACTAAGTGTTGCCTGGCGCCATCTGACATTTCCATTGGAAAGTTTCACATTTTTTAGCATAAACGTACTCAGAACGTTTTGAAGTAGGACCGTCATTTGTGTTGTTTACAGTAACTTGAGAATTTGGCAAAAAAAAATGGAATTAACCTGTGAACATTTTCGTGCGATCATTTTTCACAACGTTCGACGTGGATTATCACGACAAGAGTGCATCGATGAACTTAAATCGTTGTGTGGCAATGAAGCACCATCCTATAGCACTGTGAAAAACTGGTTTAATGAATTTAATCGTGGCCGAAGCTCGCTCAAAGACGAAGGTCGTGAAGATCGTCCAAAAACGGCCATTTGGTTTGCTCTTGTTGGATTCCGCACAATTTGCCAATCGCTCAAAAAAAGGTTCGAGTCGATTGGTGCAAAGAAATTTAGAAAAAATACGGTTGTGGTGCTTTAAAAGACGTTTATAAGATCGTCACAGGTAACGAATCATGGATCTATGCGTATGGGCCCAAAACAAAACAGCAATCAACCGTGTGGATCTTCGAAGACGAGCCAAATCCAATGAAAGTTTCTTCAGCAAAACTGGTCATGTGGCGACTGTTCCGCTTGAGCAACATAGGACGGTCGAGTCTGAGTGGTACACCACAATTTGTTCGCCTGAAGGGTTCGGAGACATTCGAAAAACGAACAAGAGAAGACGAATCATTGTGTACCAAGACAATGCGAGCTCTTACATATCGACTCAAACCAGCGCTTTTTTGACCGGCCAAAACGTCGAAATGATGGGTCATCCGCCGTACAGCCCCGACTTGGCACCCAACGACTTCTTCTTATTCCCGCACATCAAGAAAAAAATGCGTGTTCAACGATTTTCCTCACCAGACGATGCTGTTGAAGCGTTCAAAACCATGTTTTGGAGATGTCTCAATCGGAGTGGAAGAAGTGCTTCGACAATTGGTTGGAGCACATGCAAAAGTGTACAAATCATGCTGGAGGATACTTTAAAAAGCAATAAAAGCATTTTGGATGATAAATATTCGCATTAATATATATAGCAGCCCTCGTATATGAGCCAAAAGTTCAAAATGACTACATTTTGATTCGTAGCAAAAGTTGCTTTAATTTGAGTCGGTATTGACTATGAACATATAACACATGAGCCAAAACGTCCAGCAACTAAGACCTTTTGTAAGGTACTTAGTGTGTCCCAACTAACAGTATCCATTTTACCCATTGGCCATCCACAAAAAGTTTGGATTAGGGAGTACTTGACCATAAACAACCATTACGCAAAATTTCAGGATCCTTGGTTGATTTGTTTGATCGCTATAGTGTTTTTACCAGGCACATGGACAGGATTATATATACTTTTTGGGGTCTGCCATTAATATTTTGTGGTGTTGCAAATGGAGTAACAAATTTAATATACCATCCACCCTAAGGTTGGCGTTTAACATACTCGTAGTTTTCAAAAACAAAACAGCTCGTAACAAAATTAATATTTTATAATCGTTAAATAAAAAAACATTTTTTTTTTATTTTGATCAGATAGCCATAAAATTTAACCATCAGTTGGTCCAGTTCTAAAAACCAGCAATATATAGCAACAACCAATACATGTAATAATTTAATTCCCTCTACTGAAAATTGCCGCGCATCCAATCAATATTCGGTTATAGTACAACCACCAAAATTCGGTTGACAAAGAATTTGGTTGTGGCAACAAGTCTTCTTTCTGTGAGTGTACGACTTTTACGGGCCCGCTAGATATTTATAGCAAGATTTTTCAAAAAATATTTTTATTTCGTTCTAGTTAGTAGAAAGGAAAATCTTGAAGTCTGTTTATTTCTGGTCTTTATGTAGATTAGTAATAAAGGGTGGTTACATTTTATGGGCCGATGCTGATCTTGAATACAAATTTAGGAAATTTTTGTAAGTGATTAGTTGACCTTTAGTGTTGTTATGTTATAATTATATTTTTTGGCTTGAGGTCATTTATTTAAACTCGTTGTTCTATGTGTTGTTTAATTTTTATTTATCCCAATATTTCGATCTACTTCGTCAGTCATCTTCAGGGGCTGTCACTGACAAAATACAAAACATGATTACATTTAATAAACAAAACATAAACACAATATTTGAAAAATAATTACATTAACAAAACAATGTCGTCCGTCTGATTATCGCTGTCAACTGATTTGTGTGTTACTCTTCAGCTTGCGCCTGTGCTTATGCACCACATTTCTACATATGTGTGCGATCCCATCTGTGTCCGTTTTGTAATTAATTCTCCTCTCATTAGGTACGTCAATAATGTTAAGCATTTCGAGAGTGTATCTTCTTCAATAATTTCTCTCTTGCGCTACAATTTTTACGTCGGTAAAGTCAGGCTTATGTCCAGTGGGCCGCAAGTGCGGTCTTTTGTTCTATGGGCCTATTTACGGCTTTTAGGTCAGATTTGTGGGACGAAATTCTTGTCTTAAGTTTAGTTTTAGTAGTGCCGACATATACCTTTTGGCATATGTTGGACTTGTCACCATTGCACTTTATTTGGTATACAACGTCTGATTTATCTTCGTTATTTGTTCGAGATTTTGTCCTGCTAAATAAACTGTTTACTGTACTGTGTGTCTTTAGTGCAAGTTGATATTTGTCTTTGTTATAAATGTTGGAATGACTAAGCCTTTCTGAAAAACCCGGTATATATGTTGTTGGTTTATATATTTTTGTTACAGGTTCTGCGATGACATTTGAGGAATTGGATATTGATTTCCATTTGTTTAGTAGGTCTGTAATGGTTTTGTGTGGGAAGTCATTTTGCCTTAAACTGGTTCTAATTTTTTCTAAATTATGTTTGTGAAACTCTATGTCGCTAATATCTAAAATTCTATTGATGAAGTTAGTCGCTGTATTAATAATTACTTGTCTAGGATGCTTTGAACTAAAGTTAATAAGTCTGCCAGAAGCTGTAGGTTTTTGGTACCAATCTAATTTTAGTAACTGACCTTGTCAACAAACTATTGAATCTATATATGGTAATTTTCCGTCCTGTTCCATCTCCATTGTAAACTGTATTTGTCTGTTAAATGAGTTGAGTACATCCAGAGTGTTCTTAATTTCTTTTTTCTTAAAAATTCCAAAGAGATCGTCCACATATTTCGTTAATAATTTTGGTTTGTATGTCATTTTGTCTAGTGAGGTGTCTAGAAGCTCTTCCATAACTATGTCCACTATTACTGGGGATGCTGGAGAACCCATTGTCATCCCTTTTCGCTGCTCGTATATCTTTTCATCATATTTAAAATACCTAGTCTCTTTTATGCAAAATGTCACCAATTCTAAAAAAAGGTCCTTTGTAATATTTGTAAATTCCCTTATAGTGTCCCATTTCTGTTCAATTATCTTAATTGCGAAATTTACTAGGATGCTTGGAAATAAAGAAATAACGTCAAAAGAAACTGAAACCTCATCATCATTAATACATATTTCAATTCAATCAATTTTACTCTTGAAATGCTTGGAATCCCTTACGTTGTATTTCGATTCCTTCATCAAGTTTTTTTAAAATCCCAACTAAATATTTACAGAGCCCATATCCAGGGGAGTTTATTGAAGAGCATATGGGCCTTAGAGGAGTACCACCTTTGTGTATCTTTGGGAGTCCGTAAATTCTGGGGACATTCGTTGTCTTATTTGTCAAGTAGTTTTTGCTGTTCATGTCTATTATTCCCAAGTTGTATAATTTGTCCACTAATCTGTTGTTTTTGTTTTGTAAGGTAGACGTTGGATCCCTTTTTAGTCTCTTATAGGTGCACAAGTCTTTAAGTAGTAACTTCATTTTCACTTTGTAGTCATTTTTGAATATGGCAACTGTTTTCCCTCCTTTATCCGCACTCAAAATCAATATGTCATCGTTTTCCTTCAGATATTTTCTTGTCTGTCACACTGTGTCAATTATTTGTTTATCTTTCCTACTGGGTTTATTTTTGTGCAAGTGGTCGTCTATTAATGATGTGAGCTTAGTTCTTGCAATCTCCTGTTGTTCTCTATCTTCAAGCGTCTGTATGCATTCCTCTCCCTCCGCTATAACTTTAATATATTTAGGAAATTATTGTCATTTTTTATTTTTATAATATTGGTATGGTTCAATTATGTATAGATACAGCCTTTGAATTTGTCTCGCAAATGAGTCATTGTTTCGTTAGCTGCATTTTGTTGAAACCACATATCGTCCACATCCATATCTTCTAATTCGGACCATAAAATTTTCGTTATCATCTCACGATAGTGAACACCATTCACAGTAACTGTCTGATCGGCCTCATTTTGGAAAAAAAATACGGCCAGATGATGCCGCCAGCCCATAAACCGCACCAAACAGTCGCTCTTTGTGGGTGCATTGTTTTCTCGACAGTCACTCTTGGATTATCATTCGCCCAATTGTGGCAATTTTGCTTATTGACAAACCCACTAAGGTTAAAATGTGCCTTATCACTGAACATGATTTTCTTCGAAAATTGATCAGACGACGCCCATTTTCATAATAAGCCTGAATAACTTAAACGCGTTGCTCGCTTGTGTGTCTTTCTATGGTTCAAATTGAATTAGCCTAATATTGAGAAATATCAAATGAAATGCAGAAAAAAACTAAGGGTGTGAAGATAAATTTAAAAGTTAAATTTGTCCGCGACCCAAACACCCTAATGTGCAGCGCGACTGAGAATTTTTGCTGCTTGACTGGGAAATTTCGAAATTCATCTTTTTTTCGTTAAATCCTTCAAATATATGATAAAAGTATACAGATTTATTGATAAATTTATGAAAAGTAATAATATATTAAATGAAAAAACACATATGATAAAAAACATTTTTCGATGTAATTTTTGGAGGCATTTAGTGCATGCCATATATCTCCGATCTGAAATCTTCTAGGATATATGGTAAATTATGTCGTGATCTACTCCCTCAGACCTATCTGGGGATATCTCGATGGTCGATTAAGGTCGACCGGAAGTGTCCCGAAAGGGGCCTCCAAAAATTACATGTTATCGAGAAAATGTGTTAATATACAATCATGTACTTAGTAAGGACATAAATACTGTCACAACATTGAACACACCCATTTTAATAGTAGAACTGAACATACCCCGTTAAAGTCATATGGGTTCTGAAAGCTAACCTCAATAGCGGTTGTCTGTAACGGGATTTTAAAATTGTTTCAACTTTCGTCACGGAGTGGTCAGATAATGAGAACCGTATCGCTGTTATAGCGCTTTTCAAGTGTGAAATGAAAAAACCGATATTTTCAAAACGCTCCGGCCACTAGGGATTAGCCGCATGTGCGTCCAGCGATGCATACAACTGTTTGAGGAGACTAAAGATGTAACAGACCAGACCGCCACCGGTCGGGCCGCCCACGCTCTGTCCGAACACCGCATGTCATCAAAGCCGTTAAATCAAGAATTCACAGAAATCCGCTTCGAAAACAGAAAATCATGGACCGTGAGATGAATATCACGCAAAAGTCCATAAGTCGAATCATTAAAAAAAGACTTGGGACTTTCAAACGACGTACCGGTCATTTATTGACTGCAGCTTTAAAAAAATAGGATTGAAAAATGCAAACGTCTTTTGGTGAAGCTCGCTGATAACTTGCACAGAAAAATTTTGTTCACCGATGAAAAAAATTTTACCGTTTAGGAAAAATTTAACAAGCAAAATGATAGAGTGTATGCGCGGTCATCTAAGGAAGCATCTGAACTGATCCCAAGGGTGGAAAAGGGTCATCACCCAGCTTCAGTCATGGTTTGGTGGGGTGTCTCTTACGAGGGGGTCACTGACCTGCATTTCTGCGAAGAAGGAGTCAAAACATTTTGGAAGCTGTCGTGAAGCCTCTGCGCCGGCCCATAAGGCTAAAACGCCCCAGGCCTGACTTCGGAACAATTTGCCGGCGTTCATGTCCTCTGAAGAACGGCCCTCAGGCAGTCCAGATTTGAACCCACTGGATTACAAATTGTGGACGGTTTTAGAGGACAAGTTTTGTCACAAAAGATACCCCCAACATTGGATCTCTAAAGACTGCTTTGGTTCGAGCTGTGGCCAATTTTCCAATGGACGAGGTTCGCGCAGCTACCTCTTAAGGAGTGTGTAAAGGCAAAAGGCAGACCTTTCGAATAAGTAGATTCTTTTTGGATGCAATATACATCAATAAATATATTAAAAAATATTTGGTCCAAAAACATTCATTACTTTTTATTTTACAGCATTAAACGTGTGTAATAGTATTTATGTCCCTACTAAGTATAAGTACATCAAGTTGTTTGTTATACAGTATTTTGTTGTGCTAGCTGAATGCCAATCGAGATTTTTTCTGCGTGTATGTAAGCTTTGCGTTATTCTAAAGTTAGTTCCTTGGAAAAGGGTCTTGACTTATTTTTTTGCTTGCAAATATGCCGACCTTGCTTAAAATCGCATTTTATGACTGCAGGTTATGGCAGACTCTTTGTCGCTGCTCTGACGACGACGTTTGTGCATATTTTCCAAGGAGATGAGGACCATCTCCTCATTACAACGTTGGAAATCGGGCTGTTGAGATGAATGGATGCCCTGATGATGATGACGATTATTCTATAATTTTATATTCTTGTTCAGCGCATCACTTTTAAGGTGGACTCTACGGTGCCACTCGCACTGGGTTGCAAGGACATACGACATACTTGTGCATGGATAAGCAAAAAGTGTTTACTCTGACCACCAACGGACATGTGGCTGGGCCATCTGTAGTTGGCTATTTGTGCTAGTCTCGACGGTTGTCTGTCACCAACCGATCTATGCGACACACATGGACACTCTCTCGTATGTTTGTCATACTCACCTGATTACCCACATATGTATGTGTTTTTGTATTGGACTAGTTGGACAGTATGCTTTGTATGCCAGTTGATTTTGCTCCTAATTTCAGGCCTAAGGTGAAAGTCATTTCAATGCAGCGTCATTAAAGGACCACGTCCTTCTTTCAGCACCGCCAATATAGAGAACTTTGGCCCGGATGGTCAGTGCGTCGTACATGTATATGTAAACTAATTACACTAGATGCTAATTGGTTGTCCCACTTGGTCATTTTCAGGCCGTTCATTCGGTTCAACAAAAGGTTCAACAATCCAGTCATCCTGGCGCTCATCTCTCCTGTATCTGCTTGTCTGTGACTTGTTCATGTTCTCTGCCTGTATGATGGCCACACACACGTTGTGATATATTCTCATTTATGAATGGTTCCTCCCTGTATGTGTATTGAATCCTTTCAACTTTGTCACAGTTTTTATGCGTGTGTATAAAGTTTGTGGTGGCATTAATTCAATTGTAAAAGTTGCTGATTACTTTCCTTAAGTATCCTAATTTGCTACACTTTCTAGCATAGATTTAAGACCCTTCTGTCTCCATAGCCCAAGCGAATAAGTAGGTGTTGAAGGGAGTTTAATGGATATGGATTTGGTGTAGGTTTAGTAGTTATTTTAATTGTATGTCGGAAGTAGACACAATAGAAAGAAGTAGAATGCTTCATTTAGTTGATTCGACTTACATATACCCTCACCTCACATATGGATTTTTTGAAATCCCGTAATCGGTCGTTTGTGTAGGAGGTACTAGAATAGGGCGTGGCACCCATTTTTTTCTTGCAAGCTGTATTCATATATAGATGATATAAACATATTGCAGTATTCAAAATTCAAGCAAAATTTATGTATTCGGGAAATAGTTAAGCGGGTTAAAATCTTCCGGGGAACCAAGATAACCATATACCTCGTTAAGTATTTATTTATTACTTTAAGTATTGGTTCTTAAAGAGATTGTGCAAATATTATAGAAGATATTACAAGAATACTAAACGTGGGCGAAGAGGTACATTTGCGTGGGAGGTACCGCGTTATAGAGAAACGGTTGATTATTTGGTTAAAGGTACGTATGTATTAGTAAACACTAGCTATTTATTTCATTTAGATGCTATTTCGATACATACACTAAGAGAAAAAACATTGTTACTACATGGTCACGGCAATAATAATATGTTCTCCACAATAAAAGTATGTTCTTCGCAACCATAGCATTGTTAAATGTATTTATTTTTGACAGTAGTATAATTGCTGCAATATTTATATTGTTGAAATGTAACAATAGTATTATTGCCAAATTTAAAAATGAAAATATGGTTATAGCAACAATATAAATATAGTTGGTGGGACAAAAGTATTGTGTTTTGCAATTTATGTTAACAATAATATGATTACGGCAATCATAATGTATGATTGTAATTTTTCTCCATTTAAATATGCTTTTAAGAACACATGTTATACGGGTAGGTACGGATCAAATGCAATAATAGTACTTTTTTATCGAAATTAAAATTGTTTAAACAAGCTGTTTTGGCTTAATTTAACTAAAATATTTTTCATAAAACGCTTACGTTTATTTCAACTTATTTTTACTACTGTGAAATAAATCACTCGTGGTATTTTGAATTTAATGTGTTTTTGAATAATTTTCATAATTCAAGTCTGTTTTTGACAACTTAAACCAATTCTAATAAATAATATTGGGGATCAAATCTATTGTCGACAACTTAAGCAAATTCTAATAAATAATATTGGGGATCATAGTATAATTTTGTGTGATCATGCTATGGTTGTAGGGATCATAACATGGTTGCGTGTGAATCATACTATGGTTGTGAGGATCATACTATGGTTGTATGTGAAACATACTATGGTTGTGAGGATAATACTATTGTTGTGGAGATCATACTATGGTTGAGTGTGAATCATACTATGGTTGTGGGGATCATAGTATGGTTATGTGCGAATCATACTATTGTTGTGAGGATCATAGTATGGTTGTATTTAAATCATACTATTGTTGTGAAGATCATAATATTGTTGTAGCACAACCATATACCCAACAATAGTATTATCCTCTTCGAATATTGTCACCACAATCATACTTTTTTTCTGCGTGTACCTGTACAAGGCTTGCTATTTAAATTTCGGGTCCTGCAATAACAACACAATAGTTTATCATTGGAAATGGTTTTATTGTTTTTCAAAATATTCTCCTTTCAGATCAATGCACTTTTGCATGTGCACAAATCAATTTTCGAAGCACTTTTTCCACTCCGATATAGGCACCTCCAAAACGTGATTTTTGAACGCTGCAACAGCTGTTTCGGGTGATGAAAAACGTTGACCACGCATTTTTTTCTTGATGCCAAGGAATAAGAAGAAGTCATTGGGTGCCAAATCAGGGCAGTACGGTGGATAGTCCATCAATTCGACATCTTAAGTGGTCAAATAGCTTGTCGTTTCAGCTAATGTGTAAGAGCTCGAATTGTCGTGATGGAAGATGATCCGTCTTCTATTATTATCTTTCCTCATTTCTTCGAACACTGTCGGCAAACAAATGGTTGTATACCACTCAGAATTGACCTCCTATGTTCCACTAAAGGCACTGTGGCAACAAAAACGCAATCATTTGCTGCGATGTACTTCTTCCACAAACAACTGTTGGATTTGGCTCGCCTTAAAAGTCCCATACGGTCGATTGCTGTTTAGTTTCGGGTTCATATGCATAGATCCATGATTCGTCACCTGTGACAACGTTAAACACTGCCTTTGAGCTACCGCTGTTATAGTTTTTCAACATCTCTTTGCACCAATTCATACGAGCTTGTGTTGGAGCATTCGTCAAATTATGTGGGATCCAACGAGAACAAATTTTTTTCATGGCCAAATGAACATGCAATATATTATTGATGCTTGTCATACTAATACCCAAGGATGCCTCAATCTCACGGTATGTCTGTCACATGTCAGTCTTGCTTAATCAGTTCACTCACAGCATCGATGGTTTCTGCCAAAGTGACCGAAGTTGGAGTCCTTCACGAAATTCATCCTGGAACGAACGTCGCCCGAGACTGAACTCTTGGTACCAGCGATTAACAGTGGTTTTTGATGGTGTTTCATCGCCAAAAGTCGAAACAAATTGATTTTTTTACGCCGAAAATCGTAAAAAATTATCGCACGAAAATGTTTAAGGGATAACTTACATTTTTTGACTGAGATGAATTTTTCAACACACTGTAAACAAAACATTTCGCCCTCAAATGGCAAAACGTTCTGAGTGAAGTTATGCTAAAAAAGTCTCCAATATAGTTCCAGTTTCCATCTGGGAACACTAGTATTGTTAGGACCCTAAATATAAATAGCAACCGTACAATTTTATATAAACATTTAAACTTACGAGGGCGACCGCAAAACTAACTGGCCTGGCACATTTTCTGTTTTACTAGCAATTTTTTTTTTGTTTTTTAAAAGCAATCTTTTATAAGCCATCCGTCAAAACTTCCGAAATATTTAATGATTATTTTCTTTGTTACAGGTGATTGAAGTAAACAAGTTTTATAATTTTTGAAAAATGGAAAATAAAGAGTTTCGTGAGGTAATTAAACACTTTTATATGAAAGGTTATACGCCACAATTAATAAGAGATAAATTGGATTCTGTTCATGGTGATAATGCACCATCATACTCCACAGTGAAATCCTGGGTTCAACAATTTAAAATGGGTCGTTCAAGTACGGAAGATGAACAACGCTCTGGAAGGCCGAAAACTGCTACTACTATTGAAAACATTAGAAAAATATTTAATGACGTGACTAAAGAAAGACGAATAAAGCTCAGAGAACTTGCTGATATTGGTAAAATACACGAAAAACAAGTTTGGAGTATTTTACATGATGAACTCCACATGAAAAAGCTATCCGCAAGATGGGTGCCGCGTTTGTTGATTTTGCTCCAAAAAAATCGTCCGTTGGATCAATTCCGAGGAGCTTTTAGCGATTTATCAGCGTAATCCAAGAGAGTTCTTGCGCCGATTCATAACTGTTTTTGAAACATGGATCCATCACTACATCCCAGAATGCAAAGAACAGTCAAAACTATGGATAGAAGCTGGTAAAAGTGGTCCCAAGAAGGCGAAAACTGTTAGGTCAGCAGGAAAAGTAATGGCCACAGTATTTTGGGATGCAAGGGGTATAATATTTATTGATTATCTTGAGAAAGGAAAAACTATAAATAGTGAATATTATTGTGCATTATTGGATCGGTTGAGTGAAGAAATCAAGATAAACCGACAGCATTTAGAAGAAAAAGTTCTTATTCATCAAGATAATGCTCTTTCACACACTGCATTTTTAACTCAACAAAAACTGGCCGAATTACGATTTGAAATTGCTCCGCATCCACCATATAGTCCACATTTAGCTCCTTCTGATTATTGCTTGTTTCCAAATTTAGAAAAAATTCTCGGTGGCAAAAATTTTTCGTCCAATAGCGAGGTTACTGCTGAAAGTGAGGCATATTTTGAAGGTCTTGAAAAATCTTATTTTTCGGATGGAATTAAAAAACTTAAAAAACGTTTAATGAAGTGTATTGTGTTGGAAGGAGATTATGTTGAAAAATAAATAATAATAATTCCAAAAAAACGGTTCTTTTTATGTTAGGCCAGTTACTTTTGCGGTCGCCCTCGTATATATAAGTAGTATTAAAAAACGACGTTATTCACGTTTGCCCTAAACTTTTAAATTTCTCTTTATCGACAAAATCTTCACATCTATCGAGAAGGGAAAAAATTCATCCGGTACATTACGAGTATTTCTTAATTTCATAAATGTTCATACTGTGTTGAAAGATGAGTGTATTTGAGAATATGTTGGTAATTCATTTCCTACTTCATCCGAGTCATTATTATCTGAACCTAAATAAAAAAATATATTAGTGGATATTCTTCATCATTCTTAAGTGCATATTTTGTACTTACTATTTCTATCCCTATTCTTATTCCCTATTCTGATATTCTTTGCAGAATATCTTCCTCGGAAGGGCACTCCATAGTGAATGATTCGTTGTCGACATTAATGTAATCTTCGATAGTGACATCCTCAATGTTTTTATCTTCAATATCCACTGGTAGTTCAAAGCCTTAATAAGATCCAGCTCTTTTTTAAGCAGTTTGAAATTTTTTCCTTTTTGGAGCCCCAGGCTTTTCTTAAATCAGTTTAAGTCAAGTAAGTTAACTGACATAGGAGTTTCTTTCTCTGAAAAGCTTAAAACTTTATTTAGAATTCGCTTTCTATAGTGATGTTTCAGATTCTGTTTTATTCCCTGACCCATTGGTTGTAGGGATGATATCATATTTGGAGGAAAATAAATATTTTAATATGAATTTTTAAGCTTCGATTGTGCTGATTATGGATGTGCTGGACAATTGTCAATAAAAGGTAAAATCTTCCTTTTTTGATCCGCAAATTTGTTGTCCAACTTTAGAAGCCACTTCTTATATAATTCACTTGTAATCCAAGATTTTGAGTTATTCTTGTAATCCACTTCTAGATATTGTAATCCTTTAAAACGAGGATTTTTTGATTTTCCTATTGCAAACAGTTTTAAGTTTTCTGTTCCTCTACAGTTTCAACCTACCATGACACTTATTCTCTCCTTGATTTTTTGACACCAACATATTTTTCATTTCGAAAGGCTAGTGTTCTGGATGGCAAACTTTTAAAAACAAACCTGTTTCATCAGCATTAAATATGCCTTTCGTATCATATTCTTGAATAAGGGAAGGTAAAATATTTTGTATGCAATCATACCGAGTTTGGATATTAATGGGTCCGCTTTCACCACAAACTTTTCCAACAATGTCATTTGTTCGTTTAACATTTGTTCGTTTAAATTAATCAAGCCAACCAGTGCTAGCAACAACATCGAAATGTCCCAATGATTCTGCAAACTCCACAGCATTTTCTCTTATTAAAATGGACTGTTCTTATGCCTTGCAACGGTGATCCACTTAATCATGGCTTCATTAGCATCAGGATACTAGGAGGATCTTAAATCTTATCTTTATTCTTCAAAATTGTTCATCAAACTTATTTTGTTGTTTCCTTGTAATACTGAAGAAATTATACGAGTAAGACACGTTTATTCAAAAGATACACTTTTTTGCTTAGACATCTAAATTTGATAACAACCTTGCAGCACAAAACTTATTACAAACTAAGATTTGCTTACCCACTTTCATTTGAATTTTGCGACTGCTAAAAAAATAGAGAGGTTCGTTTGGTACATAAAAAACCAGCTGTGTTGTTAAATACGCCTCGTTACAGAGAAAACTACGTTATAAAGACGTTATAAAAATGTGTGAAAAACATTTTGAAAAATATTCGTTATAGAGAAAAATTCGCTATAGAGAAATTCGACTGTACATTAAAAATTGGCAGTTCCTTTCGAATGTTATCATGCGAACTAGTCGCACAGACGGACATGGCTCAAATGACTTAAAAACTCATGAAAAGGATTCGGTCAAAACATATGTAGGGTCTAAAATGCTTTATCTCGATGCGGTACACGTTTTGTCAGTATCAGATGAAAAATCTCCTTTTACCTAGCTAGGTAAGGGTATGCAAATTATCTTCAACATGAAACTACCCACCACTTTACCCAACATGGTAAGTTTTTAATTTCTAAAAGACCGCACAATGTTGGAGGTAGCACTTTAAATCAGCAAAAGGATTTTTAAAGGATAACATCGCATTCGTTTAATGTCTCCTCACAAGGAACAGATTAATTACCACAGCCGATTTTATATGCCAAACGAATGTTTGAGGCTGCATGTTATATCTCAAGTTGCCCTCAGTATTGCCAAGTTTTCGTGGGATAAAGGAAAGTTGTCTACATGGAACTGATAAAATAGTTGATTGAGAGTATCTTCTGATTTTCTGACTATTTCAATGTGGTTCAATCGAAAAATTTCTAATATCATACGATGACCCTTCAGTGGGCCCAAAGAAACTCTATATAAAAGAAAAAGTCTTTCCAAAGTCCCCCTTTTATGTATCCCCTGTTGCAGGGGCCTCTCTTGGAAAGTTCAAGCGGACGACAAGATTTGCTTTGACTTGATTCATGTAAAGGTCCTTCATATCACTACTTTTAAAATTTAGGTCTAAACACATTATTTTCAGCCAAAACTTCAAAATTACTATATATGTGGAAAAACTTGTTTAAATTTAAATTTGATCGCTTGTTTTGACTTTCAGGGTCCTTTTTGGGCCACACGATCTTTTTCAGGTATTTAGTGCGTCCCAACTAATACTCGTATTATCGATTTCAGCCGTCAACAATTAATTATGATTTGTTAAGCAATACTAAAAAAAGTGTATTTTAGTCGAGGTTTCGTTAGTCGCTTAAAGGGAAACTTTTTATCACTAGTCTGATTTCGCCATTTTATAATCCCAAACAGGTTATTACCATAAGCCATCATTAGACAAAATTTCGGGATCCTAGCCACTATTAAGTGATGGTACACCAAAGATACACGTATTTAAATCTTTAAAATGGCTCTCCTGATCAAAATTGGTTTTTACCCTTAGGTCCCTTTCTATTTTCCGCGTCACATATAGGGTCTCCGTGGTGTTACAAAAGAAATGGCAAATTTAGTATACCATCTACCTTTCGGTAGAGGGTATAAAAAGATGGACCACATGTTTACGAGTATCATACCTATCGATTAAGGACGACTAACTGATTTCATTGAGTGATGTTCGTCCGTCTGTCAATCTGCAACGATAGATATCCTCGGAACAATAGTATGATGCAAATACAACCATACTAAGATCCGTACAAAAATAGTATGATTCACACATAACTATACTAAGATCTCCACTACCAAAGTATACTTTACATTTAACCATGCTATAATCTCTACAACCAAATTATGATCCTCACAACCGTAGTATGTTTCTCATACAACCATAGTATAGGGTGTTCCATCTAGAGGTATTTTTTCAGAACAACAAAAAAAAAAAATAAAAATTCAAATCAAGTGTGAAATCTTTATTGGTTAATTGAAAGGACATTTTATAACATTTATTTTTTGAATATAATTTCCTTCAAATGTTGGCCGCAACTACGCCTCAGGGTTTCCATTCTGAGGGACCAATTTTGGATGACTCGTTTGAGCATTTCGACCGGTATGCCTTTAATGACACGCGTAATGTTGGCTTCCAAAACCTGAATCCTAGCTGCTTTGTCAGCATCGACTTTGGACGTAACGAAACCCAAAGAAAAATGTCTAAAGGTGTGATATCACTCGATCTAGGCGGCCACCTCACCTGTCCAAAACGTGAAATTAGCTGCTTTTCGAAAGGACCTCTCAATAGATCTATTGTTTGAGCAAGTGTCGTGAAGATTACGGGCTTCAATTTCAGGTAGCATAAAGATCGATATCATGGAGCGATAGCGAGCACCATTCACGGCAAAGTTCCGGCCATCGTCATTTTAAAAACAAATATGCATCGATGATTCCACCTCCAAACCGTGGTTTTCTCTGGTTTCATCTTGACCTCTTCTTGTTGCTCTTCAGTTCAAATGCAGCAATTTTGTTTATTGACTTTGCCGTTGAGACAGAAATGGGCCTCATTACTAAACAAAATTTCCATAATACAGTTGCCAACATTTGAAGGTAATTATTTAAAAAAAAATAAATGCCATAACATTTCCTTTCAAATTACCATTAAAGATTCCACACTTGATTTGTATTTATATATTTTTTTTGTTCTGAAAAAAAACCTCTATATGGATCACCCTATATAATCCCCACACCCATTGTATGATTCTCACGCAACCATGTTATGATCCCTACAACTATAATATGATCATACTCAATTATACTAAGCCCCCAAAATTATTTATTATAATTGGGTTAACATGTCAACAAATTATTTGAATTATGAAAATTATTTAAAAATAAATTAAATTCAAAATAATAGGAGTGATTTATTAAACAGTAAAAAAAAACAGTGTAAAAAACGTAAGCGTTTTTATTAAAAAAAATTCATTTCCATATAAAAAATGCTATTATTGCATTAGATCCGTAACAATAACATTGTTCTTAAAAGCATATTCAAATAAAGAAAACTTACAATCATACAGTGTGATTGCTGTAATCATATGAATGTTAACAAATAACCCAAAAAACAATACTTTTGTCGCTCCAAACATATTTACATTGTTGCAACAACCACATTTTCATTTCTGAATTTGGCAATAATAATATTGTCAAAATTAAATTCAAAATAGCATACTTAGTTGCGACGAGAATACTTTTATTGCGGAGAATATATTATTATTGCAGTGACCATGTAGTAACCATATCTTTTCTCTGCGCGCAGCATCTATGATAACCGCAAGGTTAGTTCGTACATCTGTTTTCTTCTGAGGAGCGCTCTGAAGATGCGGTTACGTAGAAAATCGACATGATTCCCGCTGATCGCGAAGTTACCGCGAAGTTACAGAGGCCGTAGGTGAGTCGTACAAAACGGTAAATAATATTTCACATGATAACTTAAGCACGAAAAGAGTTCCGCCCGATGAGTGCCAAGATTACTTTCGGTAGACAACAACCGAATTCGACTGTCAATGTCAAAGCACTATTTGGTCTTCATTAAGCGAATTTCGTAGGAGCTTTTGCGACGAATCTTCACCGAGGATAAAACCTGGATCCATTATTGTACGCTAGAGATCACTGTTTAATCCTCTTTAAGCAAATTTCGCAGGAATTTATGGGCCGAAACCTTATGGATGATAAAACCTGGAACCTTTATTATACACTAGAGACGAAGCGAAATTAAAAATAACGAAATGCAGCAGTACGCACACTGAAAAAATCTCATACTAGATTTCATTTTAAAACCTACAAAAGTGAGACGAGAAAATTTACTCTTTCTTCTAAAATGAAAATATAATACTCAATTAAGGCAACTCGCACTAGATTCGAGAATGCCCGAAAATATTACACGCAAAGAAAAAATATAGTTACTATATGGTCACGGCAACAATAATACGTTCCCTGTAATAATAGCATGTTCGTCGCAACCATAGTATTGTTTTTTTGAATTTCATGTTGACAATATAAAAAATATAGTTACTATATGGTCACGGCAACAATAATATATTCCCTGTAATAATAGCATGTTCGTCGCAACCATAGTATTGTTTTTTGAATTTCATGTTGACAATAGTATGATTGCGACAATATTGATATTGTTGAAATGAAATTTAAAAATGAAATTATGGCTGCTGCAACAATATAAATATGGTTGGTGCTACAAAAGTACTGTTTTTTTGGGTTTTATGTTAACAATATTATGATTGCGGGATTCATACTGTATGATTGTAATTTTTCTTAATTTGAATATGGGTTTTACAACAATGTTATTCTTACGAATCTTATAAAATAATAATGGGAATTAAAATTTTACAAAAAATCTGCTTACGTTTATTTAAATGTTTTCTACTGTTTAATAAACACTCGTATTATTTTAAATTTAATGTATTTTTAATTTATTTTCTTAATAAAAATCTCTATTGTTGACAGCATAACCCAATCCTAATAAATAAATTTGAGGACCATTGTTTGGTTGAGTGGGACCAACTATGGTTGCGTGTGAACCATACTATGGCTGTTAGGATCATACTATGGTTGTTTTCCAACATACTATTGTTGTGAGGATCATAATATGGTTGTGGGATTCATATTATGGTTGAGTGTGAATCATACTATGGTTGTGGTGATCATTGTATGGTTGTGTGTGAATCTTACTGTTGTTGTGAGGATCATAATATTGTTGTGCCACAACCATGTACCCAACAAAAGTATGATGCCCTTCGAATATTGTCACCCCAACCATACTTTTTTTTTGCGTGTACATACTTAAAATGAGTATGCCGAATTTCATATTTCTTTTGTTTTAACTTGGCTACATCTTTTTTGAGAATAAGAAATAGCGTTCTACATTTAATAATAAAAATAGTCCATACAAGTATGTAAAAAAAAATTAAGTCCACATTGTCCTTAACTTTATTTCAAATTGCAAAATTGAGTTCTACGGCTGCTCGTAAAACAGTTGGTAATTCCTACTGATAGTCTTCTAGTCTAACAGAATTTTGGTAATTCGAAACGAATTTCAATTGATTTCTTTTCAAGAGTAATGGACATTAACATGGTTTGAGTGCAAATTTAATTCTCGCGATTCAAAATCCCCTCTCTGCACAAAAATATGCAAATGTCATGGGCTGGCATTACAAAATGATTGAGAACAAACGACCAAATTGCAGCAATACACACATGGTGCAATGAGAGCAGCTGCCAACGATTTTCGTCGAATCCCAATTTAAGCTGAAAAGGCTCTTTGCTTCTGCTCTGCTCCTAAATCACTTGGAAATTTCTGTTGTTTTTTGCGAGACCAAATCCAAGAGCACCAACAATTGAAATGCATAAATTTTTATCAGATTTGTGTAGTTTTCGATATGCCTGTGCACTTGTTTCCTTTGGCATGGATACCAAGAAAGGAGGAAACTGTAAAGCTTTAAAGAAGGATCGTTAAGGATATCCAAGGGTGTAGAGAAGTCAAACGACTGCAGTTGTTAACTTTTCGATTTGTCAGCTTGTCAAGAGGGCAACAGCCAACAGTCGAAATCCAATACACCAAGGCAGGGCAAACAACACTGACAACAACAATAATAATAATAATAATAATGGATAGAGCACATTATGTTGTCATTTGTTGTAACAAATGTCCTTTTGCTACACAAGCAAGAACAACAACAACCGGGAGGGAGCACAGTCACACAACAACAACAGTATCGTTGGGATATCGATGCTACACAACATCTCGTCGCCGTCGACTGGGACAAGACAATCCCAAATGTCAGCACATATCATATGATTGCCTCCGAAAACCAAAAAAAAACGAACTGCAAGGATGGGATGGGTGTCCGCAGCCATGGAGGATACCGAGTACTTGTGATTGTTGGGTGTTGTTGGTCCGCAGGGCCAAAAAGGCGCACAAAGAAGGATGCCCTGACATGGATGCTTATTTTTATGAATCATAATAATAATAAATAATATGTATGTATATGAAATCAAATGAACACATACATATGCACATATAAATGAATGTTTCTGAGCCAACAACAGCAACACACAAATGATTGGGATTTCGCAAGTCCGTCTGTCGGTCGGGCCCACCAACACGCAAAGGGAGACGTAACGTTGAATATGATTTTCGCTATGGTTCAATATTCGATAATGTGTCCATGCCATAAAACAAAATCAAAATTCATTTTCGGAGGGCACATGTTCATACTCCCATTGTTTCGTTTTTATCTGCAGACAAATGAGGTCCAGGGGGCACAAAGGAGGCGGAAACGACGTATGTAACGAAGGGAGGGATTGCGCCAGTGACTAAATGGCGGCGACTGAAGAAATATGGGCTGGTGTTTGGCGCGTTTCCATGTTAATGTGTCGACAATGCTTTTATTACATCTATGAGTAATTCATTCAATACATCTCAAGCCTCTTGAACCCTACGATTCTGTGTTTACAAGTTCAATTATAACACGCGGCGAACGCCTTCTGCCATACGATGAATGAATGATCACATGTGCTCACAAATCGAAATACCGCCACCAGAAACCCATAATGACCTAACACGAACTTTCATGACATTACAGGAGAATCAAACAACCATTTTAAAAACTAAAATTCTTAACATCGCACTAAGCAATTTTTCCCATGCAGTTCTATATTTTCATGATTTTTCGACTTTATTTTGGTTTTTAATTCTAACCGATTTCGATGAATACTTATGCATACGATGGCTGCCATATACTCGTATCTTTTTAGACTAATAATGAAAATTCGAATATTTATTATCAAAAATGATTTTATTGTTTTTCAAAGTATTCTCCAGCATGATTTATACACTTTTGCATGCGCTCAAACCAATTGTCAAAGCACTTTTTCCACCCCGATTGAGACACCTGCAAAATATGGTTTTTGAACGCTTCAACAGCATCTTCTGGCGACGAAAATCGTTGACCACGCATTTTTTTCTTGATGTGCGGGAATAAAAAGAAGTCATTGGGTGCCAAGTCAGGGCTGTACGACGGATGACCCATCAATTGGACATTTTGGCCGTTCAAAGAGGCGCTGGTTTGAGCCGATATGTGAGAGCTCGCATTGTCATGGTGCACAATGATTCGTCTTCTCTTGTTCGTTTTTCGAATTTCTTCGAAAACTTCAGGCAAACAAATTGTGGTGTACATCTCAGAATTGACCGTCCTACGTTGCACAAGCGGAACTGTCGCCACATGACCAGTTTGGCCGAAAAAAGAGGCGACCATAAGCTTCGAAGAGCTTCTTCCACGAACAACTTTCGTTGGATTTGGCCCGTCTTCGAAGACCCACACGGTCGATTGCTGTTTTGTTTCGGGCTCATACGCATTGATCCATGATTCGTCACCTGTGACGACCTTATAAACGTCTTTTGAAGCACCGCGATCGTATTTTTTTGAAAATTTCTTTGCACCAATCGACACGAGCCTTTTTTTGCGCAGTTGTCAAATTGTGCGGGATCCAACGAGAACAAACCTCTTTTACAGCCAGGTGTTCAAGCAATATCGAATGTAGTCTGGTGCAAGAAATGCCCAAGGATGCGTCTATCTCACGGTATGTCACATGGTGATCTTGCATTATCAGTTCACGCACGGCATCAATGTTCTCTGGCACAACGGCTGTTTTCGGACCACCTTCGTCTTTGAGGGGGAGTCGACCACGATTGAATTCACTAAACCAGTTTGAATTCGTTAAACCAGTTTTCACAGTGCTATAGGATGGTGCTTCATCGCTATACAAAGATTTAAGTTAATCGATGCACTTTTGTCGTGATAATACACGTCGAAAGTTGTAAAAAATAATCGCACAAAAATGTTCACGAGTTAATTCCATTTTTTTTGGCAAATTGATTTTTTTCAAGTCACTGTAAACAACACAAGTGATGGTCGTACGTCAAAACGTTCTGCGTACGTTTATGCTAAAAAACTTTTCAATAGAAATGTCAGACTTAGTGATGCCTAGGCCAGAATTATATATAGCAACCTTCGTATTCTTAAAAAAAAAAGAAAACTTTTTTGATTCGGCAGCAAAGAAAATTTAAAGTATTTTCTGAATAGTTTTATCATTAAGAAATTTATAAAGCTAAATAAATATTTAGTCATTGAACATGTACATTTATGTGCTTTTCTTACTATGTTTTCTTTAAATTTCGCTTTAATATTTCTATAATGTATTGGGATTATGAGTGGTCTACAGTTAGAAAAAAATATTTAAAGAGCATTATACTATTGTTGAGTGTTGATGGTTGTGTCACAAAAAAGTACCACAACAGATTTGATACCGCAACCTAATTTTTTGCCAACCGAATATTAGTGGTTGCAAGTACTATCCATGTATTCCATTGTATCCATGTATTCCGACTGTTTATTGCGAACACAGCAATGTTCAGTAGAGGGAACTGACACTTTCGGTTGAAGAAAACAAGTATCGGTAAACAGATTAGAATGATTATTGGAACTGAATTTGTACATTTGTTGGTTGTTATTATAGATTGTTGGTTATAAGTTCTTTTGGAAATGATTAATATTTTATCGCATTGCAATGGGTTAACTATTCAGTGAATTTTAATACGTCTTTTGATAGAAGTTTTGATAAGCATTGCAGTGATGCCCCAATCTGAAACAATTATTTAAAGTATATGACAAGATTTATTGTCAAGCTTGAGTGGCCGTAACTCGGGAAAAATGGTCGCCATTAAAAAACTTGGTTGTTGTTTTAAATAAGGAGCTCTATTTATGGCAAAAATTCTGTTCAAGTCTGAGTAATGTCGCTAAATTGCAGTTAAGCCTGTCTATATTCTAAAAAATATATTTAGTTCGTTTATTTTAATGGCAGTATAGTTTGGAAGGATTCACCATCTAACCCAAGTAACTTAAACTGTCTAGCCATTTTTTTTTCTTTTATACATTTTTTGGGGATTTCGAAATATGTTTTCGTCGTAAATAAAGATTTTTGCTGTGATTAAAACCGATAAAATCGTAAAGGGTTTATTTTTTGTTGTTGGTATAACCAATATTATGTTATGTTAATAAAGTCAACAAACAGGGTTTGGTCACTACAAAGATCTAATCTGCTGCCGCCACCACTTATTGGTAGCAACGTAATATGTACATCACAATTCATTGGTTGCCATAAAAATACCATGTAAGTTTATGAACTCTTTTTTTGCATATTTTAAAATGGGCACCATCAATTTCTACGAAATAACGAGCTGAGGATTTCCTTCTAGACTGTTGTCTTTTAGTTATCTTTTTATACGACCTCTTCTTTTTTCCTACATAGTTGCAAACAAAGAAGTAGCTGTTTTGCAGATCATAAGATCCTAGTTCCCAAAACTGGGTCCTAGTTCCCAAAACTCTGGTGTTATTAAGCTTCTGTCTTCAATTTTGTTTGCAACTACAAGATTGTTCTAGTTAGCGTGCTTTAACAGTTTTCATAGTTTTCGAATACCAATACTCATGACCAGTGCTGCGTTTTCTTTTGTTCTTATTCCGACCACAATTATCTTCATTGCGAGCTCTCCAGAGAAATGCGGTGTTATTCTCATGCGATTCGTCTTCGATAACACACCACTACACAAGTTTCCTGAATAACAAGAAAAGTCCTTGTCTTTCACGCTGTCATTAGTATCTTCGACATAATAATCACTTCCACTGCTTTCTTCGTCAGAATCCATCGTTTTGTACTACAGTCATATTAATTGTTGCGGCATATCGAGTTTTTGACAAAAAAAAATTATAATCGAAATGTAAAAAGTGACACTAATAGCTAAAATATTTTCAGCGAACGTTGAAATGGTGTAAAGTAATTGAATTAACCGGAAAAAACACTTTTTGAAATCTTGTGGCTTATCGTGCTTTTACAAAAATATATATATTTTATCGATACCCATAGGTAAAATTATCATAAATCTAACCGTTAGGATCTAATTAGGCTAGGTTTTTAAATCTAAACAGATAAAAATCGTCCAAAGTTTCATTAGAAAAACGTCCATAGTTCTGTCGACAACGAATTGGAAATATACAAAATTTTACTTGATATAGTATAGTGCAACGTATTCAGAAAACATACTTGACATTAAGGCAATAGAGATTTCGATGTCAATGGATTTCCGAACAATTTGAGAGTATTTTTCGAGTCGATTTCGGCACATTTTGTTTACTGGGACATTAAAGATTCTGACATATATTTTTGAAAAACTAGTAAAAAATCTGAATCCGGCGTGGGTGATTTGTTTTACTCTGCACTTCAGGAAGTTCAGAGAGCCAACCGAATATATACATTTTTGAACCAGCTTGGAGGGGCTCTTAGTTTGGCTAGTTTTGTCATATTTGATTTTTTGAGAATATTTCATTGTTTTTGGTAACATCGGTTGACATATATGTGTGAGCTATATCTTAATCTGAACCGATTTTCTAAATCTTTATAAACGTTCTTTCTTGGTCCAAAAATCTAATGTGTGCCAAATTTCAACAAGACTGGATGACTTTAAGAATATCGGATTAACTATATATGGGAGTTGTATCTAAATCAGAATAGATTTTTTAGATTTTCCGATTTTACTCGTATAGTTAGTCAGTTAGTCTGGTCACATCTTTCCAAGTTTTCGAAGGTAATCCCTATTTGAGATCCTGCTGCTTTAGAAGCCACAAATTTTGCATGGTACTTAAGAATCGAACATTAATGAGCTGTCTGCACCACTGTGTGGAATGGGTTATTTTAAGTTAGTTTTAATGGCATATGTTTGTAACTACACTAAATATTTGAGCTAGACCCACCTTTAAGTGTAGCGATCGAATCAGAATCACTAGCTGATTCGATTTAACGATATCTGTCCGTCCTTCCTCCCTTGTTATTCAACTGTAGGTCGCATTTGTTGTCCGTCTTCATGAAATTTTGAAAAAATAAGTTTTTTAGACCAAGCACAGACGTTATTAAAATTAAAACAAATGGGTTCAGATTAAGATAATGATTCCACACATATGGTAGCTCGATTTTATGTTTTTTAACTCTAGCTGCCACATATTACATTCAATCTTAATATGTATCACCCGAATTTATCTTACGTGTTTAAAACGCAGATTTACAAACCTATCATGCATCCGGTGTTATCATAAAATGTTCTACATTACCATTGCCATAAAGAAAATAAATACTCGTACACTTCAAACAATTTCCAACTTAAATTTTTATAAATTTGTGGAGAAAAAATATAAAAGTTTGCGTGCGTGTAGTTTGTATTCCATCTGGCTCGACTCACATGCTTTAGTGTTCTTAATGTTTACAGTTACAGTTAGGGTTGCTACATATATTTCTATATTTTTTCAGAACGTTTTGACGTACGATTATCATTTGTGTTGTTTGCAGCGACTTGAAAAAAATCAATTTAGCAAAAAATGGAATTGACTCGTGAACATTTTCGTGCTATCATTTTTCACAAATGAGATTATCACGACAAGAGTGCATCGATGAACCATTCTATAGCACTGTAAAAAACTGGTTTAATGAATTCAATCGTGGCAAACGCTCGCTCAAAGTCGAAGGTCGTCCAAATTCGATCGTGGCGGAGAACATTACTTCCACCAGCATACATTCGATAGTCATGTGGTTTCTTCTCGTTGGATCCCTCAGAATTTGACAATCGCTCAAAAAAAGGCTCTTGTCTATTGGTGCAAAAGAAATTTTGAAAAAATACGATCGCGGTGCTGGAAAAGACGTTAATAAGATCGTCACAGGTGACGAATCATGGATCTATGCGTATGAGCCCGAAACAAAACAGCAGTCTTCGAAGACGAGTCAAATCCAACGAAAGTTGTTCGTGGAAGAAGCACTTCGAAGCAAATGGTCGCCTGTTTCTTTGGCAAAACTGGTCATGTGGCGACTGTTCCGCTTGAGAAACGTAGGACGGTCAATTCTGAGTGGTACACCACAATTTGTTTTCCTGAAGTCTTCGGAGAAATTCGAAAAACGATCAAGAAAAGACGAATCATTGTGCACCATGACAATGCGAGCTCTCACACATCGGCTCAAACCAGCGCCTATTTGAACGGCCAAAACGTCAAATTGTTGGGTCGTCCGCCGTACAGCCTTGACTTGGCACCCAATGACTTCTTTTTATTTTAGCATATCAAGAAAAAAAATGCGTGGTCAACGATTTTCGTCGCGAGAAGTTGCTGTTGAAGTGTTCAAAATCCCTTATGTGGAAGTGTCTCAATCGGAATGGAAAAAGTGCTTCGACAATTGGTTTGAGCGCATGCAAAAGTGTATAAGTCATGCTGGAGAATACTTTGAAAAACAATAAAACCAATTTGATGATAAATATTCGCATTTTCATTATTAGGCCAGAAATATATGTGACCCGGCCTATGAAAAGGTGGCAGCCTTTAATTCTGTTTTTAAATTTTTCAATTTCATTTATTATCTTGATTCTAGATTTTCAATAAAATTCTGTTTTTCTTTCATCTTTCTCTACATTTTAGTACACCTCTAAGCAAGTTAGGAATTTCTAGTTTTCACCACCGTGAAAGAGCGTCTCAAAAACTATCGAAACCAAAAAAAAGTGGAAATTTTTTTTTGAGTCATTAGCCACCGTTTCGTAGCCCTGGTCACATATATAGCAGTCCTTAGACGAAGATAGAAAGTATGGTTTGGGTTACAATATTCAAAGAGCACCATACTATTGTTAGGTAAGTGATTGTGACACAACAGTATTAAGCAACCTACAACCATAGTATGTTTCCCTCACTACATAGTATAATCCATACAACCATAGTAAGACTCACACACACCCATGTTCTGCTCCCTTCAACCATTCAATGATCCCCAAAATTATTTATTAGGATTAGGTACAGTTGTTATTCAACAATAGAGATTTTTATAAACTAAATAGTTTGAAAATACATTAAATTCAAAATTATAGGAGTGATTTAGTTAACGGTAGAAAAAAAATCGTTTAAAAATTGTAAGGTTTTTAACTAAACTCTTTTTACAACACACACACACACGTTGTAAAAGAAATCTATTGATGGCTCTCGATGTGGAGTCTCTTTAGAGGTGGCAAGAGTGAGTTGTATTTTCGTGGGCAATTGTGTGAAGAAAACTTGAAAAGTAAGGTTTACAACAGTAGTTCTCATTCGTTTGGGAAGAGCCTGGCCTTATAGAGTTCGGTTTTACTTTCAACCATTGCAGCAAGGCTTTCTGAAGAGGGTTGTCACGGACCCGAAATCATGATAAAAGTAGTGTGCAGCCACGAAAATCAATGTCACTTTGCCATTTTGTTAAAAACTTTTCTTCTATTTAAAAATAGAAGCAAGAGGTCTTGAGCAGGTTTAATCCCTGTTCAATGTGTAAAAGCAACAGACCGAAATAAAGCAAACGAGTTAAAAAACGTTTTTATTTATTAAAAATATTCAGTTATACAAATCCAATGCAAAATTGAATTAACATAAAAAAGTACTATTATTGCGTAAGATTCGCATTGTTCTAAAAAGCATATACAAAAAAATACTACCTTGCCATTATGATTGCTGTAATCATATTATTGTTAACATAAAACCAAAAACATACAATACTTCTGTGCATTCAGCCATATTTATATTGCTGCCAAATCCATATTTTCATTTAAAAATTTTTCAATAATATAGGGTGATCCATCTAGAGGTATTTTTTCAAAATAAAAAATATACTAAAACTCAAATCAAGTGTGGAATCATTTTTATTCATTCGAAGGAAATTTTATGCCATTTATTTTTTTAATATAATTTCCTTCAAATGTTGGCCGCAACTACGCCTCAGGGTGTCCATTCTGAGGGTGCAATTTTGGATGACTCGTTCGAGCAGTTCGAACGGTATGGCGTGAATGACACGCGTCATGTTGGCTTCCATGACATAATTCATAGCTGGTTTGTCAGCATAGACTTTGGACTTTACGAAGCTCTAAAGAAAAAAGACTGGTGTGATATCACACGATCTAGGCGGCCAATTCACTGGTCCAAAATGTGAAATTAGCTGCTCTTCGAAATTACCTCTCAGTAGATACACCAGCTGCATGGCAAGTGGCACCGTCCTGTTGAAACAAAATGTCGTTAAGAATACGGGCTTCAATTTCAGTTAGTTAAAAGTCCGATATGATAGAGCAATAGCGAGCACCATTGAAACAAAATGTCTTCAAGAATAGGTCTTCAATTTCAGTTAGTTAAAAGTCCGATATGATAGAGCAATAGCGAGCACCATTGAAAGTTACGTTTCGACCATCATCATTTTTGAAAAAATATGGACCGATAATTCCACCAGCCCATAAACCGCACCAGACCGTTGTTTTCTCTGGATATAATGGCACCTCTTGAACCTCTTCTGGTTCCTCTTCAGCCCTAATCCGGCAATTTTGTTTATTGACGTTGCCGTTGCGCCAGAAATGGGACTCATCACTGGACACAGTTTTAGTCGAAAACAGCGGATCTTCTTGTTTTTCGAAGAACGCTCATTTCCTATTACAGTTGCCAACATTTGAAGGAAATTATATTCAAAAAATAAATGCCATAAAATGTCCTTTCGTATGAATAATAAAAAATCCACGCTTGATTTAAATTTTAGTATTTTTTGTTATTTGGAAAAAAATACCTCTAGATGGATCACTCTATACTATTGTTAAATTTCAACAACAATATTGCCGCAATCATACTATCGTAAAAACAAAATTCAAAGAACAATACAATGGTTTCGACGAACATACTTTTATTGCAGAGAAAATATTATTGTTGCCGTGGCTATATAGTAACCTTATCTTTTCTCTGTGTGTAACTTTTGCAGAGCTGCTTACTCATTCCAGAGCGATTGCGGTATTATATACCCTCTTGCCCCGTTGAATAGGGCGACATGACCTTGTTGCCACTGATGCCATTTTCGTAGTTGGCTAGCCAATTATTTACGGCTTCACGAAGCATTCATTAGTTCCACTGATTTGCAATATATTTTATTGGGTTATATAATCCACCCTCCATTATCCCCTCGAAGTCGCACCGTCAGCAAAGTCTAGCACAAGAAGCGCGAATTAATATCCTCGTTGCCACAGTCGTGTCATTAACGTCATCATTGAAATCATGACTGTTTGTGTGGCACAATACTTAACCTCAAATTGAAATCCATATTATGATGCTAGCGTAAATCCTGCATCCGCTGAAATTGTTATGTGCCATCCACCACATGAGCTGCATGAGTAATGCCAAAGAAAACGAAACAGAATCAGAACAATTTAATGAAGCATTCAACCACATGAATATTGATGATCTGCCTGGTGCATAGGGGAACGATGAAGTTACTCCCCCCACCCAGCCTCTTATTCAAGACGATTTATTTCACTAGAACAAAACCAGTTGAGACAAATTTTCTGCTGATAATCAACTCGCTATGCAGTTGTTCACAGTTCACATACGAAAAGTCCTCCTCGGAATGGTGCGGCTAAAAGGGATTCGTCGAAATCACATCTTCCACACACACACGATGATCCTTGATGAGAGTTGTCAGAACAACAAAAAAAAAGGCAAATAAATTGTTATGGCCAAAAATCAGGCAATTGCTTTGCCATGATACGGCGAAGCAAAACAATTTCTATGGCAATTGTTCGGGTAATATTTGTGGCCATTATCCATTTGTCCTCCTTTGGCTGGGTCGTACTCGCTCGAGGATGTTTCGAATGTGATGACCGGACGGTTGTTTGGTTGTGGCTTGTCGTGCGGGGGAAATCTCATTTTATTATCCTTTTACTTTATGATCACCTTTACTTTTTGGCTTTATTTCTTCTAAGCTCACTTTTTTATAGTCTCGTCGGTGTGGTTGGCACTTTTTTGTCTTACTCTTTGCTCCACCACCGCCTTCTGTCTGTGTTGTGTATATTCTAGATGGTATCATATGATGAAGCACAGCACATTGCATACAAATGAATTTGTTTTGGTAGATATGAGCTTGAATGTATCACTACATTAGGTCAAGGCGAATTAAAAATGTTTTGTAATTCAAAACAAAAACAATGTTAGGTAAACAGTGGACATAATTGCGATTGTTGTTTTTGAAATACGATAAGCGTTATTTTGGTCGAATTACAATCACTATTTCAATTACGACAACGACATCAGTAATCAGACAGAAAGTATAAAGGAAATCATTCCGACGCCGTGGTTCTGGATCAATTTGCTTCGGCCAATAGTTTATAGCTTTTGATCTAGTTAACATATTCGGGTTCTGTAAAAGCCACGGACTCAAAAATTATTTTGAGTCAATGATATTCAAATTCGGGTAATTTTTTAAATTTTCGTTTCTTCAACAAACACACAAAACATTTTTTTTTTATTTTATAGATTGTACCCTTTTCGGGTTTGAAAATTAAAAAATCGTGAATTAAGTTTTCAAACTGTAACTCACATTGAGCAATTTCACTCAATGTAATTGAAACGTGTGGTTTCTTTTCTTTTTCTGACGTCAACATTGTAGTAACTACTAAATATACTTATATACTATGGAAGTAGTAACTACTTTAAAATTCGATTTTGATAAAACATGTTTTGGACAAACATTACTTTTTCCTTCAATAGCCTTTTAAGGGTGCAGTACCTGCTTGAAAAGGTAAAAGCGTTCCCCATTTTGGGGAGATTTGTTTAATCCTACACGCAGAGAAAAAACATGGTTTCTACATGGTCACGGCAATAATAATATGTTCTCTGCAATAAAAGTATGTTTGTTAACTGAATTTAGTTTTGTCAATAGTATAATTGCTGCAATATTAAAATTGTTGAAATGTAGCAATAGTATTATTGTCAAATTTACAACTGAAAGTATGGTTATAACAACAATATAAATATTGTTGGTGCGACAAAAGTATTGTGTTTTGCGTTTTATGTTAACAATAATATGATTACTGAAATATGTTTAATAAAAACGCTTACGTTTATTTAAACATATTTTTCTACTGTAAAATAAATCACTCCTATTATTTTGAATTTAATGTATTTTTGAATAATTTTAATAATTCAAATCTATTGTCCACAACTTAAACAAATTCTAATAAATTATATTGGGGATCAAAGTACAATTGTGTGTGATCATACTATGGTTGTAGGGATCATAACATGGTTGCGTGTGAATCATATTATGGTGGTGAGGATCATACTATGGTTGTATGTGAAACATACTATGGTTTTTTGAGGATCATACTATGGTTGTGGACATCATATTATGGTTGAGTGTGAATCATATTATGGTTGTGGGGATCATAGTATGGTTATGTGTGAATCATATTATTGTTGTGAGGATCATAGTATGGTTGTATTTGAATCATACTATTGTTGTGAGGATCATAATATTGTTGTACCACAACCATATACCCAACAATAGTATTATCCTCTTCGAATATTGTCACCACAACCATACTTTTTTTTCTGCGAGTACCAAATTTCCTCGCTAAAACATTGGTGCAAAAAGTTATTTTTTTTACCAAATTTCAAATATTTTTCCTGAACAACTTTTAAAATTTAGGTACACGCAGAGAAAAGATATGGTTACACTATGGTCACCGCAACAATAGTATGCTCTCTATAATAAAAGCATGTTCATCGCAACCATAGTATTGTTTTATGAATTTCATTTTGACAACAGTATGATTGTGACAATATTACTATTGTTGAAATGTAACAATAGTATTATTGCCAAATTTAGAAATGAAAACATGGTTGTAGCAACCATATAAACATGGTTGATGCAACAAAAGTATTGTTGTTTAAAATTTACGTTAACAATAATATGATTACGGCAATCATACAGTATGATTGCGACTATGAACTTAACAAAACAGGTTTTATAAAGCATACATGTATGCGTGTGCGTATGTTTTTTGTTATACAAAAAAAAAACACATGCACACCATACAGTGAATGGTTGTTGTACATTTAAAAAAAACTACAACAATCGGAAGGTAGTTCGAGGGATTTTTATTGTCTTTACTTTGTTCGGTGAAATACTCTAATACCGACTGGTTCTCGTTTATTTAAAATCTGCCTGCACTTAAGTATATAGCCATTGATCATGGTTTAATTACATTCGTTACTTGGTGTCTACAGATGGTGAAGTAGCATTCACCCCTGCTGGCAACTAAAAGTATTTTTGACCGTTGGAATATATATTTTTGTTTCTTGAATGAAATGTGTAATAAAAACATGGCATCAAATCTAGCTATGAACTAATAGTAATGCAATTTAAAATAACTTACTTAATAAAAATCTCTATTTTTGAATAACAACAATAACCAATCCTAATAAATAATTTAAGGGATTATAGTTTTGTTGAGTGTGAATCATACTATGGTTGTGAGGATCATAGTATGGTTGTGGAGAATATAGTATGGTTGAGTGTGAATCATACTATAGTTGTGAAGAACATGATATTGTTGTGTGACAATCATATACCCAACATATGATCCTCTTCGAATATTGTCACCCCAACCATACTTTTTTTCTGCGTGTACGCTCCTAATCAATGTAACAAATCGAATAACTGGAGGATAACTGTCTACATGTAGTACATAAACACGGAACTAGTAGTCAAAAGAACACATAAGCACATATGGGTGCTCAAATTTAATCTTATTTCCCCCTCAAATTCAAATATTGATTTTATTGAAGGATCTGTCTAAAGTTGGCGCTTGAAAACATGTGCCATAAGAGCCAAATAATGTCACTTATGGTCAAAAAAACTAACCGTAGTACCCTCCGACCACCAATCCGAAAATTTGCAAACTGCTGCTATTGCACCCCCTTGAATTTTCGGGCATGGTCGTATATGTACATATTTTCTTGAAATGGTTAAATTTGTCCAGTCGTGAATATAATATAATAATTTCTATTAGGAATCCAAATAAAGATTTATTTTTATAGTTTCGCTGCAACTAGAGCTAAGACTATATAGGCTTATATTATATTAACACTATGCAACAAAATTTTCTTTTGGTCATTTTTTTCAAAAAAAGTTAAAAATTACTCAGTAAAGGAAATTATTACTTTGTACAGACATTTTGACCAAATTAATTTCAGTAGGGGCCACCGAAGACGAAAAATCGAAACGTAAAACTTTTTCTGTGGCGAAATCTTGATGGTTAATCTATTTATGAGTTGCTAGAAGAGTTGCAACTTAGATTAGGATATAGCTTAATCTAAGATATAGCACCGATATACATATGGCATATTTTCATCTACTCTTGACGATATTTGCTCAGTTTATTAAGATCGATCAGTAACCAGTTCAGATTAAAATGGGTCATAAAGGTCCTCTGCAATTTTACATACAACACCTGTGTTAATTTCGATTCCAATTACACATAAAAAAAGAGTATGGTTGGGATAGCAATATTCGAAGAGCATCATACTATTGTTGGGTATTTGGTTGTGGAAATACAGTATTATGATCCTCCCAACACTAGTATGATTCACACATAACTATACTATGCACAACCATACTATGATCCTCACAACCATACTATGACCCTCACAACAATAGTATGATTCACACATAACTATACAACGATCCCCACAACCACAGTATGATTTACACTCAATCATACTATGCTGTCCACAACCATATTATGATTCTTACAACCAAGGTATGTTTTACATACAACCATAGTATGATCCTCACAACCACAGTATGATCACACACAATTATAAAGGGTGATCCATCTAGAGGTACTTTTTCAATAGGGTTTTTTTCACCGATTACGCGTGAGTTGTATTGAACTTTTTTTTATTTGTTTTCAGTACTGTTTGACATTTCATCATGGAACGACTTACACCGCAACAACGTCTCCTAATTGTGCAACTGTATAATGGAAATGAGCGATCGGTAAGAAACTGGCTTCGGTCAAAATTTTGTTCAGTGATGAGGCCCATTTATGGATCAACAGCAACGTCAATAAACAAAAATGCCACAGTTGGGCTGAAGAGCAACCAGAAGAGGTCCAAGAGGTGTCATTATACCCCGAGAAACCCACGGTTTGGCGCAGTTTATGTGCAGTAGATTCATCGGTACATATGCTTCCATAGGGTGATGGCCGTAACGTAACCGAGAATGGTGCCCGCTCTCGTGCCATGATATCGGACTTGTTGCTACCTCAAATTGAAGCCCGTAATCTTGACGAAATTTGATTTCAACATGACAGTGCCACTTGCCATACAGCTGCTCAAACCATGTATCTATTGAGAGGTAATTTCGAAGACTAGCTAATTTATCGTTTTGGACCGGTGAGTTGGTCACCTAGATCTTGTGATATCACACCTGCAGACTTTTTCCTTCGGCGCTATGTAAAGTCGAAAGGCTATGCTGACAAACCAGCTACGATTCAGGTTTTGGAAGCCAACATTACGCGTGTTATTAACACCATATCGGTCGAAATGCTCGAATGATTCATTCAAAATTGGACGCTCAGAATGGACACCCTGGGGCGATGTTGTGGCCATACTTTGAAGGAAATTATATTCAAAAAATAAATGGCATAACATTAGAACAATAATGATTCCACACTTTATTTGAATTTTTGTATTTTTTATTTTGAAAAAAAAAACCTCTAGATCACCCGATACTATTAACCCACAGATATTGGGTTAAGTTGTCAACGAGAGATTTGAACTATGAAAATTATTTTAAAAGTCATTAAATTGAAAATAATAGATGTGATTTATTTAACAGCAAAAAAATCAGTTTAAAATACATAAGCTTTTTTATTAAAAATATTTTAGTTAAAGAAAGCCAAAGCAGTTTGTTTGAAAAATATTAATTTCCATATAAAAAGTACTATAATTGCAGTAAATCCGCAACGAAATTTTTCTAAAAGTGAATAACAATTACAATCATACAGTATGATTGCCGTAATCATATTAATGTTAACGTAAAACCCAAAAAACAATACTTTTGTCGAACAAGACATATTTATATTGTTGCTACAACCATATTTTCATTTTTAAATTTGGCAATAATAATTTTGTTACATTTCAACAATATTAATATTGCAGCAATTATACTTTTGTCAAAATTAAATTCAAAAAACAATACTATGGTTGCGACGAACATACTTTTTTCGTACTTGTTATAGTAACCATATTTTTCCTCTGCGTGTAAATTTAGTATAGTATATAACTATGGACAAAAAACCCAATCCTAGACCATAATGACCCACGTTTTTGATGTAGTCCCCACTCAAATAATCTTTTTCAAATTTTTTTTAGGCAAGAAAAAAAAATCAACCATCCCAACCTAATGTACCTGTGTGTTTGTGAGTGCATGTACCCTAATACATTTATGGATTTCTGTATCATATTCTGTTCGGTGTCCGTGAACAAAAAAACATTCTGTCGTTCTGATTTTCTTCGTCTGGCTCTGCCTATGGATGCTCTAGTGCAGACTCACTCTGAGTTGCTGTTGGAGGCGTGCGAGTGTGAATATTCGTGTTCGGGTGTGTGTGTTGGGTTGATTTTATATTTGGAGTCATTCTTCCGTTGTAATCCCAAAAATCAAATATTTATTTTTACGTTGTGAAATTATGTTATGTTTTTATGGCATTTATGTCCTTTTCTCCGGCATTATTTTCGTCTGCTGATCTGTTTCTGTGTGCGTCTGTGAGTTACTGATGTCCTTTCGATGTGCTTGATGTTGGGGTCTGTCCATCGCTCCTTTCTACTTTTAACAAATTTGTTTGAGTGCGTTTTCATATTATATTCTGATCCATTTATTCTTTTGTTGCCACTCCATGCTACGGTCCGTTATTGTGGGAAAGTCTGGACAAAAGTTTACGATTATATGACGAGTGTCGGTGAACATATTGTCCTTGTTAATCCTTGGCGGTGTCATCAAGAATGACCATGAATTGTTGATGTGGCCGTAGCAGAGCATGTCAGAAAGAAAAATCTAAAAAAACCGCACAGAAAAAACCCTTACAATTGTCTTTTTCGGTTGCCACGACGAGAATAAATAACGCCAAAAATTGCTTGTCTGTGGTTGTGTTATAAACACGTGTACTTGGGGCCGGTTGTTAAACCTTAACTCAACCCGCTTTCCTTGTTGAAGTGTTTTTGTTTCGTTTGTGGTTGTGCGAAATATGCAGCACAAGAAGTTCTGTTAATTTCCATTTTTAAGCAGACAAATAAAATATTTAGGATTATAAGAGAATTCATAAAAAAATCCGAAAGTATCACTAACGTCTGGTGTTATTGAAATAAATTCTCAATTTCCAAATAATTTTTAATGAACGTAATTTTGAATTTTATGCAATCCCCATTCCTGGAATTATTAAAGTTTGAAGTAAAACATTTTTTATTGTTGACCAATGCTAATATCATTTTTGTTCTTATATTAATTATTAAGCTCTTTGCAGTTTTGTTTCTATAAAACATAATTTGTATATCTTTTAAAATTCTTACGCAGCACCTAAACAAGCATTGGATAATAATTGTATGCAAACATAATGATGTTTGGGGTAGATTTAAAAAAAACATGTTTTATTCTTATGAGTAAAAGTTAAATAGAATGTTGCTGTAATATCTTACTAAAAAAGTAAGCAATAAAAAATTTTTTTTAAAGTAGTGAGTTTTATTTTTCGCTGACAAATAATCTGTATACAAACAGAATATGTAAAAACTCTCATATTCATACGTAATTTCACGAAATATAGTTTTTTAAAATAGTGTATACCTTAGTAAATGACAAACTCATTTGCCCCATCTTTGATTTATATAGTCCACTAGCGGACCCGGCGAACTTCGACTCGCCAGAATTTACCGCCTTCAGATAAACTTCAGAGTGATAATAAAACACAGATAGTTCAAATTTCAATGCGATTTATTTGTAGGAAATCGAAATCAGTAGAGAGCTTTATGAACAACATTGTTTTTTTTTTGATTTTTTTGCTGCGCAAAAATAAACAACACTCGAACAGGCAACGAAAAGGCTGATCGTGCAAAAAAAACAGGAAAATTCGAGATTAATCCCACAGCCTTTCAACGATTAACCTTGCGACTTATTGATTGTTAATTTATTTGAACGGGGAACTGAATCCGTTTGAATTGAAATTGAAGATCTGTTGGAATACTCGAAATTAATGGGGTAAGGACTTCCTCTCCTTTGAATTTGCCCTTGATGTTCGTCGCTTGAATAACATTGTTCATCAGTTTCTTGACAGCCAACTACGTCCCGTTGCTCATATTATGATTATGATCGATCCGCCCTTCAGTTGTAAATTATGCGACGGAATTCCCGGCACAATAATCGAGTATAAAAATTCCGAAATTCCGTCGGATAGTTTGTCGCTTTACCCTCGTAGGTCACGCTGCTTTTATTGCCCGTTCAATAATGCAATCGAGATTTTTACAGTTTTGTGCTATGCCGGAAACAGTTTAGTGATGAGTTCCTCCTTTGACGATGTGAACTTGAAAACATTTTGCGGGAACGATATCAAGGCAGTGGAAAGATCAACAGGAATTGCCAAGCTTCATTATCAAGCGCTTGCAGTTATCTACACGCAGAGAAAAAACATGGTTACTACATGGTCACGGCAATAATAATATGTTCTCCGCAATAAAAGTGTGTTCGTCGCAACCATAGCATTGTTAACTGAATTTATTTTTGACAATAGTATAATTGCTGCAATATTAATATTGTTGAAAGTAACAATAGTATTATTGCCAAATTTAATAATGAAGATATGGTTATGCAACAATATAAATATTAGTTGGTGCGACAAAAGTATTTTGTTTTGCGTTTTATGTTAACCATAATATGATTACGGCAATCATACTGTATGATTGTAATTTTTCTTCATTTAAACATGCTTTTAAGAACAAATGTTATTGCTAAGGATCTAATGCGGTAATAGTACTTTTTTATCGAAATTTTTTAAACAAGCTGCTTTGGCTTTGTTTAACTGAAATATTTTTAATAAAAACGCTTATGTTTATTTAAACTTATTTTTTTCTACTGTGAAATATATCACTTCCTATTGTTTTGAATTAAATGTATTTTTGAATAATTTTCATAACTCAAATCTATTGTTAACAACTTAACCAAATTCTAATAAATAATATTGGTCTGATCATACTATGGTTGTAGGGATTATAACATGGTTGCGGGTGAATCATAGTATGGTTGTGAGGATCATACTATGGTTGTAAATGAAACATACTATGATTGTGAGGATCATACTATGGTTGTGGAGATCATAGTATGGTTGAGTGTGAATCATACTATGGTTGTGGGGATCATAGTATGGTTATGTGTGAATCATACTATTGTTGTGAGGATCATAGTATGGTTGTATTTGAATCATACTACTGTTGTGAGGATCATAATATTGTTGTACCACAACTATATACCCAACAATAGTATTATCCTCTTCGAATATTGTCACCACAACCATACTTTTTTTCTGCGTGTAGAGAATTCAAGAGTCGATGAGTCGTTCTGCAACGCGACTGTCATATTCAGGGTCAATTTAAACTTCATGACTTGCCGCCACAAAGACAACGATTTTAGGCATGCAATAAGTTTATCGGCAGCAGTTCGGAATCGACGGGAAGCGTTAGATGAAAATCTACGGAGATGTAAATATTTTTTTAAGCCACATTATAGATAAATAAACAAAAAATTTGGCCAAAAATTAAAAAAAAAATGTTAAGGGTGAACAACCCTTAGCACTTAGGGGCATGAAAAATAGCTAGTAGCTATTTTTTATGCGTATACGTAAAATCGGTAAAGCTTTCCGGAGGAGTAAGGTAACTAACATTCTGACACGAGAATTTTATATACATAAAGATTATAATTTCCTGATGGGCAGTACAATTGCTATTTATATTTCGGGTTCGGCAATAAAAACAGAATAATTTATCATTGGAAATGGTTTTATTGTTTTTCAAAATATTCTCCTTTATGATCAATACACCTTTGCATGTACACAAACCAATTTTCGAAGCACTTTTTCCACTCCGGCTGAGACACCACCAAAACATGATTTTTGAACTCTTCAACAGCTGCTTCTGGCGATAAAAAAAACGTTGACCACGCTTTTTTTTCTTGATGCTAGGGAATACGAAAAAGTCATTGGGCGCCAAATCAAGGCTGTAAGGTGGATGGCCCAACAATGGTAAAATAGCTCATCGTTTCAGCTGATGTGTGAGAGCTCGCATTGTCGTGATGCAAAATGATCCGTCTTCTCTTATTATCTTTCCTTATTTCTTCGAACAATGTTGGCAAACAGATGGTTGTATACCACTCCGAATTGACCGTCCTATGTTCCACTCAATGCACTGTGGCAACATGACCGGTTATACCGAAAAAATCACAATCATTTGCATCGATGTACTTCCTCCACGAACAACTTTTGTTGGATTTGCCTCGTATTGAAAGACACATACGGTCGATTGCTGTTTTGTTTCGGGTTCATATGTATAAGTATAGATCCATGATTCGTCACCTGTGACATTGTTTCAACATCTCTTTGCCATACGAGCCTTTTTTTGAGCATTCGTCAAATTATGTGGGATCCAACGAGGAGAACAAATTTTTTTCACGGCCAAATGAACATACAATATCTTATTGATGCTTGTCATTCTAATACCCAAGAATGCCTCAATCTCACGGTCTGTCACGTGTCGGTCTTGCTGAATCAGTTCACGCACAGCATCGATGGTTTCTGGCAAAGTGAGCGAAGTTGGACGTCCACGTTCACGAAATTTATCCTGGAGCGAACGTCGTCCGAGACTGAACTCTTGGTACCAGCGATTAACAGTGGTTTCTGATGGTGCTTCATCGCCAGAAGTCGAAACAAGTTGATTTAAACACACTTGTCTCGATAACCCACGCCGAAAATCGTAAAAAGCATCGCACGAAAATGTTTACGGGATAATCCTTTTTTTTGTTTTGAATGAGATGAATTTTTCAACACACTGCAAACAAAAAAATTAGCCCTCAAATGACAAAACGTTCTGAGTAAAGTTATGCTTAAAAATTTCAAAGTTTCCAATTAAGGTTCCAGTTTGCATCTGGGAACACTAGTGTTGTCAGGACACGGAATATAAATAGCAACACTCGTGGTACGCAAAAAATTTAGGCCGGGCGGTGTTAATATCAGGTGATAAATCTAGATGTATTTTTTCAGAATAAGAAATTATATAAAAATTCAAATCAAGTGTGAAATCGTTATTATTTATTTGAAAGCACATTTTATGGTATTTATTTTTTGAATATAATTTCCTTCAAATGTTGGCCGTAACTACGCCTCAGGGTGTCCATTCTAAGGGTCCAATTGTGGATGACTCATTTGAGCATTTCGATTTTTACTTGTTTTGTAACATTTTTACTTGTTTTGTAATAATTTCAACAAGTTTAAGGTTAAGATTGATTAAAAGAGTCTTTTTTAAAATAATAAAAGATTAAATGCAAGTAAAAACTAAAGTAATTTTGGTCTGGATAAACCTTATGTATCCTCCACCGTCACTTCGCTAAAAAAAATCGCGTTTTTGATCCTTTCCGCCCATGCGTATGACCCTTTAATTATTCCAAAAATGAATCCTTATTTGGATTTGTAGCAGAATTTAATTCAATTTAGTTACCTATACGTCCATATGTGACGCGCAAAATAGAAAGGGACCTAAGGCTAAAAACTAGTTTTGTTCAGGAGAGCCATTTTAAAGATTAGGTCCCTTTCTATTTGCGCTTAGAATCGTCGACTTCACTTTCATAAAACGCGCATATCTCTGGGAGGGAACACTTTTTGGGCCACATCAAAAAAAAGTGAAAAGTTGATGAAAAGTTTTGTTCAGGAAAGCCATTTTAAAGATTAGGTCCCTTTCTATTTGCGCTTAGATAAAATGTACATATCTCTGGGAGGGAACACTTTTGGGGCATGGAATCGATCTCATTAGATGATCAGATGTTGTCCACATCAAAAAAAGAAAAAAAATTAAAATTGATTTTTTTACCCTTAGGTCCCTTTCTTTATGCGCTGTCACATACATATTTTTCACTCTTTTTGACCCGACGGTAACTTACGGTAACGGTAACAGCGATGCCTTTTTTTAGGTATAAAGTGTGTTCCAAAAAAATATTTTTGTTAACAAAATCTTTTCTTGAGTTATCCTAATGCCTTAAGTGGAATCTCTTCCTCCCTTGGCAGACTTTTCTTAAATTCAAAATCAATTAGATTATGACCATGAACCATACTCATGCTAAATTTCAAGGTCTTCATTCGTTTAACCGCTATTGTACGTCACGGACGGACAGGTCTAGATCGTCTGAGAATTTTACGGTGGGTCCCCTTTCAGTATTTCGAGGAATTGTAAGCTGCATGCTTCGGTGGAGGGTATACAAATTAATGCACCTAAAGCCATCCGCTAAGAACTTTTTATACTCTCCACTATAGGATGAAGTGTATATACACTTAGAGAAAAAATAGTTTGAAATCGGTAGGAACTACAAAAATTCCGCTGTAAAAGAAAAATTGCTGTTGCATACACCAAATGTTTATTATCGTATTCAACCAATAGTTTTGAAAACATTTGGTTGTGGTAAAATTTTATTATAACCAAAAATTTGTTGTTTCATTATAATTTTTAGGTTTTATATGGTGATCCATCTTGAGGTATTTTTTCAATAGCCTTTTTCGCAGATTTCGCGTGAGTTGTGTTCAACATCACGAAGAGCAGCCAATTTCAAGTTTTGGACCGGTGAGTAAATATCACAGCTATAGACTATTTTCTTTGAGGCTACGCAAAGTCCAAATTCTATGCTGACAAACCAGCTACGATTCAGGTTGTGAAAGCCAGCATTATGCGTGTCATTAAAGCCATACTGGTCGAAATGCAAGAACAAGTCATCCAAAATTGGACCCCCAGAATGGACACCCTGAAGCTTAGTAGCGGCCAACATTTCAAGGAACTTATATTCAAAAAATAAATGGCATAAAATGTCCTTTCGAAAAAACCATAAATTTTTTTATTTTTAAAAAATACCTTTTGTTTGATCACCCGTTATTAAAATAAAATATGTAATTCAATATTTATTCTCATCATATTTTCCACTTTTGTGTAAGCAAAAAGCTTTTTTGTCTTTGAAATTTTTTAATTTTGTTGTTGAACAAATTCTTTTCTGGAGGTACTTCAGTTCCACTGACTGAAAATTACAGAACACCACCTAACATTGGCTTGTACTGATGGAATACTCTAGATAAACGTAACCTCAATCATTGGGTTGGCAAAAATTTCTATGGTGGCAACGAATATGTTCTCTGTGTGTATGTAAGATTGTCCTGCGAATTAATTATCAGCGGCCCACGGTGATCTAGGATCGATTTTCATCGTCCAAAATTCTAAAAATTTGGATCAAGTACTCGAAAACGGATTCTGCTTTGTGTATCTAACCACACGTGTAATCAATTTATTCGACATAACGCGTGGTCGTCCGCGAGTTTTAAGTCCATCGATAAATTTAATGGAATTGCGTATCATAGTTGGTGAGAAACCTTCTATGTTTTGTACTTCTTTATAAGTTTTGCCTCCTGAAATTATTTTTTTTAATAAGAGCACGTAGTTCCGAATTACAGTGCTTGCCCCGCCCCATTCTACGAAAAATAAATGTATTAAACTTATTCAAAATCTATTTAAATTAGTAGAAACAACAAATGCAGCACCCTTACCTTTGTATTGAACGATCAATTATATCCGAATTACAGATGAGCAATAAAAGAAGTAGAATTATTTCGTCCTTTAGATATCAATAGTCAATTACATGTGTTGGAATCGATACAATTTTAAATATCATCCCAAACCTGATATTTCTGCTTGATTTAGTTGCTGGGGGCATGTGTCAATACTTGCAGCTGATAACTCTTTCATTTTTTCCTAGAGAGAAGAAAAGAAAAGTGAAGCATTTAAAGGTTTTTCGGTAATTGACATTTTAACAGCTATGGCCACACTCGAAATTTGTGTCATGGTGCGATTGAAGTGTCCGGAGAGACAAGCAACCGACCGACCGAATACAGCCTCAAGAAGTCCCTTAACATTTGCTCACTTGCACTTTTCTACTTTTACAGTTCGAATAGCTGCTCTGATACATATCCATGTCATTGTGAATTTCCAGCAGCAGCATTGGTGTTGGTGATATCATCAAGTATTCCCTTACACAATCTGCACTCGAGAACGACGACGAATAGTCGCTCGGTCGGTTCGGGGTGGGTGACAGTGATTTGAAAATAATAGCAAAACGTAGGAGAGCCACCTACCCACTGCTACTGGAAAAGCCTTAAAACAATGTGAGTGCAAAAGTTGGTCGCACCTCCTCCTCCTTTTGCTTGCTTTCATTCATTTCGAATTGGCCTGACAGCTACACTGGCGAACAATGAAGAAAGACACTAAAAACTGTAAATGTTCTCAAAGATTTGCCGTTCGCATATTTTCGATTTGGTTTTGTTTCTTTTCGGCTACCCTTTGTTGGCAAGCAACTCGATTTCAATTCCACTTTGCAGGATGCATGTTTGACTTGACATGGGTCAAGGGTCAATTATCCATTGAAGTGTTGTCCAAAATGTGTACATTGTCTTTGCCATTCTTCCACTGCTACCCACTTGCGTGTTGCATTTTCTCCATGCATTTTTAAATATGCATTCCAGCCATTTTTCTGATATTCTGTTGTATCTGTCAATGCATTTTTAAATTTTGCGATGAGCATCGACTTCAGTCAGTTACAGCCAGCAGCATTTCCACAGAGTTTTGAAAAAATTGTGGTTACATGGCAAAAATGTTGTTCGCTTGAACATGGCATTCAAAGAAACCGACTAAATCCGGCCAAAAAGACAGAATTCTGATGATGGTGATGTGCAAATGCCAAGTATGCATTCATTCATATTCAATTGGTTTGAGGACGGCGGAAGAGCAACGCAAAACGACAACATTCAAGTAGACGAATTTTAAATGTCAGTTAGCAAAAATATATCTCTTCGTTGAGAATTCGGAACACTCTCACGCTCTCTAATAGACAAATGGCATAAATCACAATCACATGCTTGCCGAGTTCAAGAGTGGGATAAGCGTGCACGTCAGTCTTTCTGGATTATCTATCGTGTGCTGCTACTCTATGGAAGTGAACAATTTCCGATTATGTGTCAGTTATGTATGCCAGAAACTCCTGTGGCGTCAACGTGGCATCTTCCCAATAGCGCAACACATTTGTGTGTTTGGCATAACGGCTGGGTTGTGCTACCAAAGGTACGCATTTTTATGGAGTTAGCGCTTAATATTTAGTACGAGGAATTTCTAGTTTTTGGAAACTTTAACGCACATCACAGAAGCTGGAATTGTCACGACAACAATATTGCTGGTAATTCTTTGTTTAATCATCAGCATCAATCCAGTTACTACGATTATGCACTATTAGAATTCACTCGATTTCCTCAAAGATCAGCTGCAATTCGCCCGTCTGGGGTTGATCTGCTACTCACTAACGCCAGCATCAATTTTTTACCACTTGAAACTCATCCAGGCGCTCTGCATTCGGATCATGTCCCTAGTATGTGTCAATTATATGGTTTGGTCTCCAAAAGTAGGATTGTCGTTCCTCGGCTTAGGTTGGCTGATTGGAATTACTTTAAAACCGGGACGGAAACTGAAATTAACAACCAGCAAATTGAATTATCCATTTTTACATCATTAAATATCGAAAACAAATTGTCTAAAATAACTAAGGTTGTCCAGGATGTCGCAGAAAAAGTGCCAAAAGTTGAAAGGAAAGTTTGGCAGAGAAGATTATCACGTACCAGTATTTGCTTAATTGGTCAACGACGTCAATACACCCGCAAATTCCAAAGATCGAACAAGAGTCTTCGAAGACACACACGGCCGACAGCTGTTTTGTTTCGGGCTCATACGCATAGATCCATGATTCGTCACCTGTGACGATCTTAGAAACGTCTTTTGAAGTACCGCGATCGTATTTTTTCAAAATTTCTTTGCACCAATCGACACGAGCCTTTTTTTGAGCAATTGTCAAATTGTGCGGGATCCAACGAGCCAGGCGTTCCTTCGATATCGAATGTATGCTGGTGGAAGAAATACCCAAGGATGCTCTATCTCACGGTATGTCACATGACGATCTTGCATTATCAGTTCACGCACGGCATCAATGATCACTGGCACAACGGCCGGTTTTGGACGACCTTCGTCTTTGAGCGAGCGTCGGCCACGATTGAACTCACTAAACCAATTTTTTACAGTGCTATAGGATGGCGCTTCATCGCCATACATAGATTTAAGATCATCGATGCCCTCTTGTCGTGATACGTTATTCACGTCGAAAGTCGTGAAAAATGATCGCACGAAAATGTTCACGAGTTAATTCCATTTTTTTGACAAATTGATATTTTCAAGTCCCTGTAAACTATACAAATATTGGTCGTACGTCAAAACGTTCTGAGTACGTTTATGCTAAAATATTTCAAGCTTTCCAAAGGAAATGTCAGATGGCGCCAGGCAACACTTAGTGTTGTTGCCGCAAGGCATGTGCAATTTTATGGGAGATGTAAGAGGTATAGATTTTATTCTCATAAACATATTTATTTCTTTCTCTTAAAAAAACTTATCTACTTTATAAATACTTAAAATATTGTCCTACATTTTTATATTGAAAATGAGGATTAAATGTGTTAAACTTTAAGAACAATAATTTTGGTTCATTTCGCAATCTCAAATACTTGTAAATTGATTATTTTTGAGTCGATTTTTAAAAACCCAGCACAAGCAATTGAATGGGCGAGATTAAAGCTATAGATTAATTTTGCTCTTAAAAAAACTAGTAGTCTCTTATATAATACAAAAACTTATGTACTTTAATACTTTTTTTAACACTATTCTATATTTTTTATTTTAAAAAAATCCTGATTTCTAATGTATTAAAATTCGAGAACAATAAGAAAAATTAATATGGAAAAAGATTAATAAGGTTCAAGTTATGACATTAGATTGTTAATATTTTGTTTAATTCAGGCTATCCAATAAAAACTCCTACCTTGGAAATCCTTGAATTTTGTTGTACGAGTATATTTGTTTTTTTTACAAATGTATTTCTCTTGAATTCAAAGCTTCGTGGCACCAGTTGTATTACTGTTTGTTAAACTTTCACACACTCTATCCTTATATGTCAAATATGATTGTGTAACAGAGGATAAAAGGAAGACAACGAACATCACTAGGATATGAATGAATTTTATGATATTTGACTTGGAAGTTATTATGCAAAAATCAAATAGGAAATCTAACAAGGAGCCCAAATTGACAGCTTCCTTCGACATAAGTTGTGTATTTTAGCCTGTTGGAAGACCAACACAGGCGATAGTAATGCTGTTGTTGCATGTTTGACCCCTCGTGGTATTAAAATACCACCAACCCTCCATTCCTTGATGATTGCTTGACACCACCCGGTAGTCAAATACCACCATACCTCCATGCCTTTACATAGAATTCTAAGTAAGGAACTTTATAAAGGGTGTTGCAATGGGACGTATTGATTGTAAGTAAAATAAAGCTATTTGCAGTTTTTGAATAGTTTTATGGTATACTTATATAATGTTTCAAAGTTCAAAGTATGTTATGATAGACCAATAAAAAGGTGAATTCGGACTTTTCGGCCTATGCTTTATATGTCCTTCTCTTGTCAAAATCATCAACCCGCCCAATTATTCTTGTTTACCTTGCTGATCATGTATTGCTGAAATCGTGTATCGTTCTCATCACTTTTGTTGACAGGACGTTAGGTTTTAAGTAACTATGGACCTTTTTGGGGAAATTTGTAAAAGTCCATCAAAAATTGATCTATGGTCTTTGATATTTTAAATTGTAATTTCCTTCTTGAAGTGTTTGCCTAATTCGCTAGACCTTAAATAATTTCAAAATCATCACCTAAATGCGACATGATTTTTATATGTAACACGCAAAATAGAAAGGGACCCTAGGTTGAAAACCAGTTTTGTTCAGGAGAGCTATTTTAAAGATTAGGTCCCTTTCTATTTGCGCTTAGAATCGTCGACTTCACTTTCATAAAACACGCATATCTCTGGGAGGGAACACTTTTGGGGCATGGGATCGGTCTCATTCGATGCTCAGATGTTGTCCACACCAAAAAAAGTGAAAAGTTGATGAAAAGTTTTATTCAGGAGAGCCATTTTAAAGATTAGGTCCCTTTCTATTTGTGATTAGAATCGTCGACATCATTTTCAGAAAACGCGCATATCTCTGGGAAGGAACACTTTTGGGGCATGGGATCGGACTCATTCGATGCTCAGATGTTGTCCACATCAAAAAAAGAAAAAAATGAAAATTGATTTTGTTACCCTTAGGTCCCTTTCTCTATGCGCTGTCACATATACAAAAAAAAGTAAAAACTTCTTAAATTCGCCCAGGATTATGATGGTATCGGGTGATGGTATTTTTTAAAAATAAAAAAAATATTAGGTACAAAAATTGAAATCAAGTGTGGAATCTTTATTGGTAATTTAAACGGACATTTTACGCCATTTATTTTTGAATATAGTTTTCTTCAAATGTTGGCCACGACTACGCTTCAGGGTGTCCATTCTGAGGGTCCAATTGTGGATGAACCGTTCGAGCTTTTCGACCGGTATGGCCTTAATGACCCGCGTAATATTGGCGTTAAAACCTGTATCGTAGCTGGCTTATTAGCATAGACTTTGGACTTTAAGTAGCCCTAACGAAAAAAGTCTAAAGGTTTGGTATCACACGAAATAAGCTGCTCTTCGAAACGACCGATATCATGGCGCGATAGGAAGCATTATTCACACTTGATTTCCGGCCATCATCATTTCTGAAAAAATATGGGTCGATGATGGTATAGTCACTAGCCCAACAACAAATAAAAAGTTCATTGAAAGAAAATGCCAAAAATATTTTTTTCCGTACGACTGATACGTACTTACTTATATATTGTGAATGTTTGATATAGAAATTTAGCTTTAAACACTTCAAGAATTGTGTTTCTCAAATTTTAAATTTGAACATTTAAATTTCTACGAGAAAAAAAAACTGTAAATCAGCTGATAGCTTAACTATACCTTCTATATTGTACCATGTCCAGGTAAAATATTGTTTTTAGTGGAGCCACTTGTTTTACACTTTTTTTTATAAATAAGCGATGTGGTGGTTTTATACAAAGACGTATCTCAATCTGAGAGATAACTAACAATTTTATTTTTGTATACAATTTTAATTTAAACAAATTTACCCACTCTAATGTACACTCTGTACATGTTACACAGTGTGGGCAAAAATCCTGTTGAACGATGTGCTAATCGAGTCAATTGAATTATAAAAATTTCTCCACCTCTATACAAATATACGGAATAATTCGCTCCAACTAGTCTTTAGTTACTATTCTTATGAGCAGCTTCAGCTGAAACAGGAGTCAAATTTACTTAGTCGTCAAAATGATTTGTGTAATTTCGTCTTTGCAAATAATTTGACAATGCAACAGCAAATGTGAAAATTGTATTTGTTCAACGGATATTTTGATAATAGAGATGCAGAGGGTACCAAAAGATTGACAATTATCTGTAGCATACAAAAGTTGGAAATTTGACTTATGTCAAATCAAACAAAACTTGAACAATTCAATCGAAAGATAATTTGTGCTTCTAGCTGGTTGTGGGAGTTCTTAACAAGATGCATGATTTCTTATAAATCTTGCTATAGAAATATTACTAACTGATATGTATTTTTGCCACGCCACACAAAAATTAACGTTATGTGTCCATGTCATACTTTTATTTTATCGCAAGCCGTTCGGTGTGTTATAATGGATGCAACAACACTTTCGATAGAGGGAAGTGGTACTCGTACCACATACTTTAAGTTTATATTAATTAATCGTTTTTATAAGTTATGATATTTTAAAATGAAAGCAACGTATTGTTACAGAAATCTTATAACATTAATGCAATATCTTATATTGCATTTTCATTAGGCCATTTATTCTCGTTTTCGCTCGAAACTTTTCAAAACGTCTCAACTAATTTTCACACAATTTCGTTTTTCGTTTTCATTCTCGTTTTGGTTTATGTTTGACAGTTCATTATTGTTTACAAACAAAGAACAACGTGGCGACTATTAAAATACTGAAATACATATTTTTCTTAAACAAATGTATAAATTAAAGCTAAAGGCGTTTTTTTTTAAATTTATTACTTGATGGTTACGAGGAATTGAGGGCGCTCGATGATACAATAGAACAATGTAAAAGAAAACGAGTACAAATTTTAAGTCGCATACAAAGTATTTCATCCGGGGAAGCCTCACAGCAGTATGTGTTAAGCTGGACGCTCATCTCTTGGAAGATGTGCCATACTTTCTTACTCCCCGTAACTGGTCTACGTATTCTCCCCATACGTCAATAAGCATACGTTCTTCACTTTCGGCCCAAAATTTGTTTCTTTTGTATGTTTTTTTGAGTTTTTTCTTTTAGCACACTCATTTTTACTTTATAAAATATCTTTTTCACCAAATATGTTTGACGTTTGATTAAAAATGTCTGCCTTGAGATGACAAACCAACGATAAAAAAAAGATTACTTTGGCCTGTGCGAAAAGTTTTCGTTCCTATTTCGTACAAAAACAAGTGAACGTGAGACGTTTTCATCACTTAAATTTGTATGGGAAAACGTCTCATGTTAACTTGTTTTGGCCAAACTTTTGAAAACACTTCAAAAGTGCCTAGTGAAAAAAGAGCATTAATATACTTTAAGATTGACTGGGCCATACAGCACCTGAGAGCATGCAAACCTTTCGTTTTTGAGTTTCTTAGCAGACTTACCTAGAAGAAGAGTAACCACGTGTCTATGTCATCTTTTCTATAATAATCGGCAAAAAAGTGGAAACATAGTCTAAGAGGGTTGCTATATAGTCTACGGGTCCAGACAATACTAGTGTTCCCAGATGCAAACTGGAACTTCCATTAAAAACTTTGACATTTTTTAGCATAACTTTACTCAGAATGTTTTGTCATTTGAGGGCACACTGTTTTGTTTACAGTGTGTTGAAAAATTCATCTCAGTCAAAAATGGAATTATCCCGTGAAAATTTTCTTGCGATAATTTTTTACGATTTTCGACGTGGGTTATCGAGACAAGAGTCTTTAAATCAACTTGTTTCGACATTTGTCGTTGAAGCACCATCAACAACCACTGTTAATCGCTGGTACCAAGAGTTCTGTCTCGGCCGCCGTTTGCTCCAGGATGAATTTCGTGAAGGACATCCACTTTCCGTCACTATGTCAAAAAACATCGATGCTGTGCGTGAACTGATGATGCAAGATCGACATGTGACATACCGCGAGATTGAGGCATCCTAGGGCATTAGTATGACAAGCATCAATAAGATATTGCATGTTCATTTGGCCATGAAAAAAATTTGTTCTCGTTGGATCCCATATAATTTGACGAATGCTTAAAAAACTCATATGATGATGTAAAACTGTAGTAGCTCAAAGGCAGTGTCTAACAATGACGAATCATGGATCTATGCATATGAACCCGAAACAAAACAACAAATGGCCGTATGGGTCTTTCAAGACGAGCCAAATCTAACAAAAGTTGTTCGTGGAAAAAGTACATCGAAGCAAATGATGTCATTTTTTCGGTATAACCGGCCATGTTGCCACAGTGCCTTTACTGGAACGTAGGACGGTCAATTCTACGAGGGCGGTTCGGAAAGTTCTTAGCCTATCAATGAAAGAGAATAGTTAGTTTTTCAAAAATATTTTTATTTTTCAATATAATCTCCTGAAACTTCAATACACTTAGTCCAACGCTTATCTAGCAATTCTATCCCTTGATTAAAATAGTATTCCTCAAGGTCTTCAAAATAGTGGTTTACAACTGTAATTGCATCTTTATTTGAGGTAAAACGCTTGCCAGCCATTGTTAAAACACTCTTGTGCGCTGGTGCGTTGTCTTGATGAAAAATTATTTTTTGTGTTGTAAGCCCGGACGTTTTTCTTGAATTTGTACATTTAATTGATCTAAAAGGTTGCAATAGTACTCTGAATTTATTGTTTTACCCTTTTGCAGATAGTCAATTAATAAAATACCTTTGAAGTCCCAAAAAACCGTTGCCATAACCTTACCAGCCGATTGAACTGTTTTTGCCTTCTTTGGGGCACTTCCTCCAGCTTCAGTCCATTGTTTGGATTGTTCTTTTGTCTCTGGAGTATAGTGGTGGATCCATGTCTCATCAACAGTTATGAAACGACGCTTAAAATCTATTTTATTTCGCTGCAAACGGTCCAAACAAGCTTGAGAAATGTTCATTCTTATGCATTCTACACCCATCTTGCAGAAAGCTTTTTCATCTGTAGTTCTTCATGCAAAATGAAATGGACTCGATCATTTGAGATGCCCATGATATTAGCTATTTCACGCTCTTTTATTCGTCGATCATTTAATACCATATCATGCACTTTGGCTACAATTTCTGTTGTTGTTGCTGTTTTTGGACGTCCACTACGTGGTTCATCTTCAAAGCTTGTACGACCACGTTTAAATTCAGCAACCCAATTTTTTACTGTTGTATATGAAGGAGCACTTTCACCTAACACATTCACCATATCATTATGAATTTCTTGTCCCGAAAAACCTTTTTTTATGTAAATATTTAATGACACCACGCATTTCTAATTTTTCCATTGTAAAAAAATCGCGGATGCGTCTTTTGTGAACACCTGTTTCTATATGAAGGAGTTGCCAGATCGAAACAAAATTAAACATGTGTTCTTTGCAGAGATGGAAGTTTCCAAAACACTTAACTTTTTTCTGTTTATACCGCGCTTTTTGTGCTAGGCTAAGAAGTTTCCGAACCGCCCTCGTAAGTGATGTACAACCATTTGTTTGCCAACAGTGTTCGAAGAAATGAGGAAAGATAATAAGAGAAGACGGATCATTTTGCATCACGACAATGCGAGCTCTCACTGATCAGCTGAAACGATTAGCTATTTGACCACTCAATATGTCGAATTGAGGGGCCATCCACCGTACAGCCCTGATTTGCCACCCAATGACTTCTTCTTATTTCCTAGCATCAAGAAAAAATGAGTGGTCAACATTTTTCATCGCCCGAAGCAGCTGTTGAAGCGTTGAAAAATCAAGGTTTGGAGGTGGCTCAATCGGAGTGGAAAAAGTGCTTCGACAATTGGTTTAAGCTCAAAAGTGTATAAATCATGCTGGAGAATACTTTGAAAAACAATAAAACCTTTTTTGATAAAAAATATTTGCATTTTCATTATTAGGCCAGAAATATATATAGCTCGTATGTGTTCTGTGCATAAGTAATCGAGCGGTTACTGTCCATCAACATTTCAGTATGTACTGCTCATTACCAGGTTTGGTTTAATAATTACTTATCAGCATAATGTGTGACTGTAGTTCTATTAAAAGGCCAAAATTTTGTTGTTCAGTTCTCAGCTTCACATTCTCAAGTTTCCGCAGAACTTTTATTTATTTTTATAATATTTCAAAATTTACCCTCTCACTCGCTTTTACACTCCAACTACTTTAAATAAGTAGTATAAATAAGTACTTATTCTTAGGCTCCGTGTATGCTTGTATAAGTACTTATAGATAAGTACTTTCCTCCAATGTCATCGCCATGTTAAAATAATACGAAACGGATCCGAATTATAAGTGGAAAAGACTTGATTTCAACTAACGCGTAAGGTTACTTGGTAATGACAGCTTATGCTGGTATCATGGTCGAAATAGTGATTCATAGTAAAAATAGTCAACAATAAAATTCCTCTAAATTAGTTTCTGTGGTCATAACTATCGCCAATTTGGAGAATTTACTAAGGCTTTTCCCTCTTTTCTTAGATATGGTCACTAGGTATGAGGTGGCGAAAAATTAAACAGGAATAAGTGAAGAAAATGGCATGATATGCATTGAATATCGTTGTGCGAAAATCAAGATTACCGGTAAAACAGTTTTTTTATTACTTTGATAGTGGTAAATAGTTACACATTTATTAAATCTTTTTATAAAGTATTTCCGTCTCTCAATTGAAATTTTTGATTTTAAGGACTTCTGAAATCGTTTATCATTGTGTTCACTTAGGTTAAGCGGGCGTAAAATCCAACCCTATAAGTGATACATATTGCTTGTTATGCATTGAATAGCATACAAAGAAAAAAATTAAATAAAGCTACTCTTTATACCCTACACCACAGTGTGGTACAGGGTAGTATATGGATGACAGACCTTATGTTAAGTATACCGATTTACTCACAATCTGATTCGATTCAGCGATGTCGGTCCCCTTGGCCATCTGTCCCAATCTTTCGTTTTAATAAAAGTACAGGTCGCAATACCTATAAAGTTTCGGTTTCGATGAAACTCGGTAGATTCTTTAAATTTGGGCCAAAGACGAACCCTATTGAAATTGGTCCACATCGGTTTATATTTTAATACCATACATAGGTCTTTCCTGATTTTAGAGCCTATAGCTCTTAAAGTTACGTTTTATAACCGATCAACTTTCGCGCCGAGCATTTCCAGTGACTTACACCCATCTCTGTTTCAAAATTATCCATATCGGTTCAAGTTTTTTAATAGCTTCCACACCAAAGTTCTTTCGATTTGAACTTCTGCAGCTCTAAAAACCACTAATGACACCCGATCACCCCAACATTTTGCATGGTACGTTATGAGTGACCATTAATTGTCAGTGGTGAAACTGGAACACATATTTCCATATTTTCCTACGGCCTCCATACAGAGGTCCTACCACTTGTAAAGGACATACAGTTTTAAAAGCCACGTATTACTCGACGGACAGAGCATAGTGAGTGGCCAACACATATATCTAGCGAAATTAGACGATATCGGTCCATGTTTCAAACAGCTCCCGAATTGAGGTCCTGCAGTTCTAGAGGCGACAAATGACACCAGGTCACCCCATTAATAAACTGTGAAGAAACTGGACCACATGGGACAATATTTTTTCACATAAAGGTTTTTTCCGGTTTTGAAATATAAACCACTTATTACATCCGATTCCTACCGAGTTCAAGCGACCAACATAGATGGTCTGTAAGATTGGTCTTTGTTTTCGAATAGCTTCCTATTTAAGGACCTGCAGCTTGGGAAGCTACAATTTTACCCCAGCACGTTCAAATTGTATACGGTACGTTATAGCTCTAACATATTAAGTCCAACCTTGATCAAGCTCCAGATAGAGGTGCATAGTCCTCTGAATAGCAATGGTTTATGGTAACCCATAGTCATCCTATCCCGACTTAAACTATTTTTACTTGTTTTATTTATGATAGGCCTGATAAAAGATAGGGTGAATTTTACGACTACAGCACATCACATTATCTAAAGTTATACAGGGTGGGCCAAAAGTTTTCATGGGTTTAAAAAATTACATTTTTTTTCGTTTATATATTTTTTTAGATTATATAAAATGGAAATTAACACTAAGTATGAAAAATAATGCCACTTAAATGACCCCCGCAATGATGGGCTTCGCAATGATGGGCTCGTATTAGAGCATTCGTTTTATAACATCTTTCAAAATTTGTGGCAGTAACGTTCGAATTTCTGCAACAATGTTGGACGTGAGTTGAAGGTTTGTCTCGGGCTTGTTCACATATACACGCTCCTTCAAATAACCCCAAAGAAAATAGTAGTTCCGACGACTTCTTTCAAATTAATTAGTTTTTCGCACCGTTTATAAATCGTCGTCGGATGGGCAGTTCTTAAAGTGAAGGATGTATAACACTATTTTGTCTTTTCGTGGTATTTCTCCAAAATATCATTAGTCTATTGTAAGTTTCAGTGAATCTACATTACATTTCCAGTAGACGAAATCCCGAAATCCCTGTAAAACTTTTTTCTGTTTGTGTTGGTTGGTTACTAAGTAACTTACTACCACAAAACTGATGCCTTTACATTCACACACTGGCTCCATGATCATGTTCTATATCAGATGTATCTGCATGGTTATCGAAAGCGCTTTGGAGAGCGTTCCAAAATGTTGCTTTTAAAACAAATATTAGTTTTTATCAATTTTGTTATTTCTTGCTTCGGTTTGTCGGTCTGTCTTGTCTGTTTATACACATTAAAAATTCATAACATAAACCCAAAATTATTTTGACTAAGCATTTTTTTTTGCTTTTCCATTTACAAAATTTTTTATTCGCAATACAAAAAGCTTATGGGAATATTGAAAATGCTCATATCCCTCTACTTATTCATCGAGTTGTATGGAATTTACATATGTATAGAGATAGAAGCGATACAGCGGTAAAAGTAGCAAGGCCTTTTTGTAAAGGACCATCTGAAAGCCTTATTTTCTGATCTTGCATCTGAAAAGAATGCCTCACTTTATTTAAGTAAGCTTTCCAGAAGGCCTTCTTTTTTTTAAAATATGAAGCAGCTACTCTATAAAGGCCGCTTTAAGATTCTTTTCCGCAAGAGTTGCAAACGTGATACTTATCCTAAGTGCATTGTGCATTAAAGGGAATTATTTTATCAATATGGGTTACGATAAAAGTCCTTCTTTTGCTACTTTCTTACTTAGGGGAAACTTCTCTTAAATCTGTAAGCTGTGCACGATTTTACTGTTTAACTCCGGCTCCAAACGGCTAAAGCATTTTATAGAGAACTTTACAGATACATGACTTAGAGATAAATCTCCTACTCTTAAAGTCGAAGGTATTTACGAGGCGGAACCTGCAGCTCACAAATTGTTAGCTATTCTTACCCTAGGTTTGCAGGCACGTTAGTTCTCTCACGCCACGGTGTCCCGAATGAAAGCTCCTTCTTTTAGAGGACCTTTTTATTCTCAATTAGAAAGATCCAATAAGCATTTCAGCCTTCCTTCTGATCTTCTGATAAGGCTGCAGGTTTTCCTCTTAGTCGTGTTAATATTTACGTCTTTGGTTTGTGGCCCAGTAAGTTATGCGATAACACTAGTTTACAGCCATTTTGGAAAAGCTAAAATCCTTTCATTTGAGACCAATCTTGATCAAATCGATAAAACCGTTTGGTAGTTGTGGTCCAAAAAGCTGAGACATCTCAAATAAAATAGAAAAAATTTTTATCTTGAAAACTAATTAGAGGAAATTTTTTTTTAAATTTATTTTCGGGTTAAGAAGCCCAAAATCTATAGGAAAAAAATAGTTAGAACTCTGGACCAGGAAAAAATCATAATTTGTAAACTTAATGAGATAATCCGTTACATGTCATTAAAGACACGCCTCCTTCATGGTTTTAATTTCAAATTCAAATTGGTTGAATTTGATAACCTATTTGTTCCTTCTCATGTTTAGTCACTTGACCTAGCTTTAGGCTTTTCTCCGTCACTCTATTCAAGCTTTCCTCATTCTGTCTGTCCGTCGAGTCCTTTTTGTATCTGTCTACCCACCCGTGGAAAAATCGTCTGTCATTTGTTTTTCGACCTCAATGCATTTTAACATGTTCTGCCAATGAACTTCAACCTTGAACCAGTCTAATAAATTGCATCAAAATCGTTTCAGAGAAAATGTGTAACCCCAGACTTCTAACTTTTTTTGTTTTAATAAAACTAAGGATCTTATATTGGGCCGGCCGAATACACATTAGTGTCTTTTTCATATGGTAGGTTCAGGCAGAGGCAAAACAAAAAAATACAATTTAATTTTTATTTAAAATTAGTTTTGTAATAAAATAAAAATAAGTTTAACAACGGTTGGAAGGTCTTTCCGAAGACCTAATCTCCAGTTAAACAAGTGTAGAATAAAAAAGGCCACGTAGAAGGCCTTACATTCACCTTAATTTGACCACTGGAAAAGAGATAACATGAATAGAGAATACTATCGGTATATTTGTTTGTATTGAATATTAGTTGGCAGCAGACGAGAAATGGGTAGAGGAGATGACAAAAAGTGTTGGTATATCCGAAACACCCAAAAAAATAAAGCATTAGCATTATATTATTCTCATATCTTTACAGTGTTGTATATTTTGTAACGGAGTATGTAGTTTTTTAGTTTAAACGATTAAGAAGAGCAGTAAAGTTATGTTTGGGTCCTCCAAAAAAGTGCCGGTTGGTTTGAATTCATTGTGGAATTCTAGTAAACCAAAAGTTAGTTAGATCGTGTCCAGCTGTGACTTCAAAGGCCACAGCCTATTTTTGCATAGTAAAATTTAAATATGAAAACTTGGAATTGGAGTGCCACCCCGATAACGTGATATGGAAGGAAAATGTAGAACGACCATTGCAAGTTACAGGTAGACTACTATAGTTAACTTCGAGCTGAGATAACTTTCGCTGGTTTGTTAAATAAACGGAAGTGTTTCACCTCTTTTGCAAGCCACATGTCTCACATGGCGTGGTTATAAATTAAAGCGCACCATTTCAATACATTTCAGTCATACATCGACAGATGGAAAATGGATAACGAAGCTGAAATAAATTTATGTATAAATGATCATTATATCGACAGCTTAATATAGAAAGGAGGTATGCAAACAGACCCGAACTGAGTTTGAACCGAACCGTATAACTTTATTTGACTGTGAACCAAACCAAATTTAACATCACATTTTATAAATTTACCTACCTCGTATTTAGTGTTAACGTACTTATACATACATACCTTAGTGTAAATAAATTTTCATGCTCTTCACTATATTTGTCATTTCGTTTACAACACCACGAAATATTACACGGATACGCTATGAAGTATATATGGGTGTTTCCATGGTTATGTACGTTACAATTGTACACGTTTAATTGTCTTTGAATATTGTGAAAATTGAAATGGACTGGAATTTTAGAATGGTATTTTAGAATCGTATACACCTAATCCTGTTTTTGACCGGTACATGTGTTCCAGAAAATATCGTGTAAAAAAATCGTGTAAATAAAGTACTACTTAATGGAAAAATGTTAGATTGGTTCAGCAACCCAAGAAAGCCTACGAAAATTAATACATAATTCGGTAAAATAAACATAAATTTTATTCTTCAGTATACTATGCGCATTTTATTTCACATATTATATAAAGGAACTAATTTTATATAAAGGAACTTAAAAAATAAAATCATTTTAAAGTTTTTAAGCAATAAAAATCCAATTTAAAAACAAAAAAATCTCCTATGCAAGGAACATAAAAAAGTTGTATAGAAATATAAAAAATGGTATAAGGGTAAATTCTATTCGGTATTAGTTTCTGAATGTAAGCGCATTCTTTTCTGCTGCGTTGGAGCAATATCTGTTTCGTCAGTAGAATTGTTCAGTTCTACGTCCACATCTTCAACTGCGTTCATTGGTAACTGCATATCAGAACTTGTTTCAGGCACAGGTTTATTTATTTTAATAGCAAATTCAGTTATAGTACGTTGCGATCCTACTTTGGAGAGTTCTTTGTACAGTTCCTTGTATCGAGCCATACAGGATTGTAGATCTGATTGAAATTTCACAGCTCCCCTAACTATCGGTATAATTTGCAATGAAATGTCAAAATCACATTGTGTTGCCATATTTAAAAAATATACGGAAAAATAATATTTGAATGGCAGTTCCTTGTGGAAACAGTGGCAAAACTTCATTATTAACTGGCAATGCTGAAGAGAGAAAAAACTATGCATATGTAGATAAAATCACAGTTAAATTCAAAATAGATTTTATTTCCGTCTAAAAAAACGTGTAAAAACAGGATAAGTGTTTTCCTGCTATTTAGAAAAACGTGTAAAAGCAGGATAAGTTTATTTCTGTCGACCGTGTTATTTCAAAATAGTGTAAAAAAAGACCGTGTAAAAACAGGATTAGTGTATTGTATATGATGAGATCTTTCCAAAAAGTATATATATTGGAAAATTGAGCACTGGAGACCCAAGTTCCATGCAATCAAAGTTGACTTATGCACATGACAAAAAGTGGAGTGCCTTTTATAGCCGTAAGAAGAAGTACGAAAGTAAGCGAATTGTAGGCAATTTTTTTTTCGGAAAAAATGTTTTTATAAAGGTTAATAATAGACATTTTTAATCATGTTTTGTTCAAAAAAAAACTATGCATGGGTTGGCAAAAAAAACAATTATTGATTACGCACGTGACACTTTTAGTCTTCATACATATTTTAGTAATTTTACATATATTTTTAGATGTTTTTAACAAAAAAAAAAATAAACTTTTATTCAAAAATTAAAAATATATTACAAAATTAATCCAACTTAACTTTTTCCTTAAGTTAGTATCCTGTTCGAGCAACATTTATAAAGGGTGTCCCAAGAAGAACGCAATTTTTAAATCTGGCAACATTCGAAGTGTCATTGTTTGACATTTGAACAATTGTTATTGGTTGTTAGTAGAAGGTACGAGGTTAGTAAAAAGCTGACCATGGACAGCGAAGGGAGTTCGTTATTTGGGTATTGGAGAGACAACATGAAAATGCTGATTTTGCCGATAAAATCATCTTCAGTGACGAGGCCCATTTTCATCTTGATGGCATTTGGGGTGCGGAAAATCCTCGAATGATTCACGAGAAGCAAATGCATCCTCAACGTGTCACTGTGTGGTGTGGTTTTTGGGCTGGAGGAATCATTGGACCTTTTTTTTATGAAAATGAGGCAGGTCAAGCGCAAACAGTCAATGGTGTTTGGTATCGTGAAATGATAACCAGTTTTTTCTTGCCTAGAATTGAAGAAATGAATGTGGAGGGCATGTGGTTCCAACAAGACGGCGCCACATGTCATACAGCCAGAGAAACAATTCAATTGCTGCATCAGTCATTTCCCGGTCGTGTTATTTCGCGTTTTGGAGATCAGAATTGGCCGTCTAGATCGTGCGATTTAACACCATTAGATTTTTTTCTTTGGGGTTTTTTGAAGTCGATGGTTTACGCGAATAAGCCGACGACGACTCAAGCCTTAAAAGACGAAATTGGACGCTGCATTAATGAAATACCGCAGCATTCATGCAAAACGGTCATTGAAAATTTCATTAAAAGATCGCGTGCATGGCAGCAAAGCCGCGGCGGCCATCTGCACGATATATTGTTCCATACATAACCTCATTCTGTCTACTTTACGATATAATAAAGTTTCACGATTTTTTCTTAAATATCTGTGTTTTATTTAAAATTTAAAAATTGCGCTCTTCTTAGGACACCCTTTATATTCATTATCTTGGCAGGAAAAGCAATGCATTTTTTGTATTCCTGGAATAGAGCGGACAATTTTCAATTTTTCATTTAATGGTGGAGAAAAATCGTCAATCTTCTTTGCTGAGATATATAAACAGATAGCTTTTTTCAATTTTCTGTGCTTAAAAAAATTATGCGAGCGTTTTGATTTTTTAAGTCACGGTTGACCATTTCATGGAAATACCCATATACTACTGATTGTAAAATTCTAAGATGATCTAGCCATATCCTTCCGTCCGAGAGTCTGTTTAAAGCATGTTAGCGGTGCATGATAGCCCAATTCTGGTACCTCCCATAAAAATGCACCATTCCGCGCACTTGCTAATTCTTGAAATATCTTTAATGGATCTCATGCGATGTAACTCAAACCAATACATAAAAATACAATTATAAGATTAACTTGGTGACACAAAATTGGATTCCTAGCCAAGCCCCTTTTGGTACCTCCTACACTTGGAACGCTACAGCCACAAATTTTGAAAGATGTTATGGAAAATGCTCTAAAACGAGCCCAATATTGTGAAGCTGAAAACGGAGGTCATTTAAGTGGCATTATTTTCCATACTGTGAAAAAAATTACATATTGTATATTGCATAATCTGAGAAAAAAAAATTAATCAACGAAAAAGTTATTAAAGTTTTTACCCCAAGGTAATTTTTGGCCCACCCTGTAGTTAATATTAAAACTTTAAAAATACCAAAAACAAAGTAAATTGCTTTTATCTGATAGGAAAAATATATAATACCCTTTAGTCACGATAATTTTATAAAATAAGTTTTAAAAATATTATTGAACAAATAAAAGCACGTGAACATTTTAGATATAAAAAGCTGGGTTTCAGGAACTACTTACATCAAGAAAATGAATATTAATGAGTAACAAGTAAAAACGGCGCAAAGTTCGATCGGTCCGACTCCTATACGAGTATACCCTCTACCATGGATTATGTTCAAATCAAGAAGAATCATAATATAAGCTTAATTAAATCATGGACCAATATGGTCAAGGTCGTTAACAATTATTGGTCATTCAATAGAACTACTTTGTATTAGACAAGGCAATAAATGGTGCTTCCACAGCAGAAACTAACTCGGGAGGGGCTTTGTCTGAGGGATGTATAAAATCATGGGCCGATATGATCTTAATTATAAACTGTTCTCATGCCATAAAACTACTTCGTTTCACATCTCGCCGAGATCAGACCATAAATGCAGTTTCTAGAGCAGTTCCACCAGTTCCTCAATTTGGGAAGGTACTTTGCATCGGGGCTACATCGAAACATTTACCGATTTGGACCATATTCAATCATTTATAGGACTTGTACAGTTTCATACTTAGTTTCAGCAGCCTTTATCAATCCTATGGTTCCAAGTAGAGTTGGGTATTTCCCGAGAAAATCCTAATCTCGAGATTCGGGATTTCCCGAAATAACGAAAATTTCAATTTTCGAGATACGGGAATTCCCGAAAATGATTTTTAAGAATTCTCGAGAATTCCCGAAATATCGGGAATTATAAAAAAATCTAAAATCAGTGTAAAAGCAATGAATTTCATAAAATATTCTTTTTATTTAAGTATTTGAAAATATTATTGTTTCAATAGTAAAAAAAATAGATTAAAAAAATAATTACAAAAAAAGCAAAACAAAAACAATTCAAAATTATACTTATTAAATAGGGGAAAAAAGTAATTGTAAACATTATTTACCAAAATGGTGTTTTAAAAAACACAGACTGTCAATGGCTTCGTCTGACAATCGCGTACGCTTTTCGGATACGAAATTACCCGATATTGAAAATATAATTATTCTGCTTTCCAATCTATTACTAACATTATAATTTGGCTGTAAACAGTGTAAGCACAACCAAAAAATTATTGGTTTTCCCTGGTTTAGAACGGTGGGAGAGCGCACATGCAGCGACCTAGTGTATAGAAATGAGTAAGAACCAGTTTTTCAAGAGTAAATAAAATTCCGTTTAACTGGCATCTCTACACTGAGTGAAAAGTGTATTATATTTAAGCCAAATTATGCTAAAACTGAATATATCTGCCGCTGAAATATAGCTTGCGTCAATTTCATTTAATTTAAACAGAAATCCGTTAAGAAACAAAATTAAAATCGATGTTTTAAATTTTAAAAGGTTTATGTTTAAATCCAATTTTAAAAGAGATTTTTTTATTTTTAAAGTAATTGTTGTCACCATGGATTTCTCGAGAAATCTTGAGATATTCTCGAGATTCGGGATTTCCCGAAATGTTAATAATTTCAATTCTCGAGATTCGGGATGGAAAATTCTCGAAAATTTCTCGAGAATTCCCGTCGGGAAATTCCCGAAACCCAACTCTAGTTCCGAGTTTTATACGAAATAGCCCAAAAAGTATTATTTTTACAGATGTTGTTTCAGTCCTTGTATATTGTTGTTGCAAATAACTTGCAACAACAATACATGTCTCTGCAAAGTTTGGATCTTCTAGGTCTATTATTGTGACCGCTATCGTGCTTTCAACAGACACGCTGACGGAGCTAAAGCGTCTTAGAATGTTGCGCTGTTCAAAGACATATATACTATATATGTGACAGCGCATAGAGAAAGGGACCTAAGGGTAAAAAAATCAATTTTCATTTTTTTCTTTTTTTGATGTAGACAACATCTGAGCATCGAATGAGACCAATCCCATGCCCTAAAAGTGTTCCCTCCCAGAGATATGAGCGTTTTATGAAAGTGAAGTCCCGAACAAAACTTTTCATCAACTTTTCACTTTTTTTTTTGATGGACAACATCTGAGCATCGAATGAGACCGATCCCATGCCCCAACAGTGTTCCCTCCCAGAGATATGCGCGTTTTATGAAAGTGAAGTCGACGATTCTAAGCGCAAATTGATAGGGACCTAATCTTTTAAATGGCTCTCCTAAACGAAACTGGTTTTTAACCTTAGGTCCCTTTCTATTTTGCGCGTCACATATATTATAAGATCAATATTTTGAGGTGTACCAAAAGAAATGCCAAATTTGGAGGATAAAATAATGCCTATGTGTAAAATACTAATTTATATTTTATTTTTATACAGAAAAGGCAGTACTAACTAAAATGGCACACGGGTTGCTATATATATTTCTGGTTTAGGCAACACCAAGTGTTGCCTGGCGCCATCTGACATTTCCATTGAAAGTTTGACATTTGTTAGCATAAACGTACTCAGAAAGTTTTGTCGTACAGTAAAAATGTAATTAACTCGTGAGCATTTTCGTGCGATTATTTTTCACGACTTTCGACGTCTTTTGAAGCACCGCGATCGTATTTTTTAAAATTTTTGAGCGATTGTTAAATTGTGCGGGATCCAACGAGAAGAAGCCTTTTGTACAGTCAGGTGTTCATGGAATATCGAATGTATGCTGGTGAAAGAAATGCCCAAGGATGCCTCTATCTAACGGTATGACGATCTTGCGTTATCAGTTCAGGCACGGCATCAACGTTTCTAAGATCGTCACAGGTGACGAATCATGGATCTATGTGTATGAGCCAGAAACAAAACAGCAATCGACCGTGTGGGTCTTCGAAGACGTGCCAAATCTAACGAAATGGTCGTAGGTTTCTTCGGCGAAACTGGTCATGTGGCGTCTGTTCCGCTTGAGCAACGTAGGCGGTCAATTGTGAGTGGTACACCACAATTTGTTCGCCTGAAGTATTCGGACACATTCGAAAAACGAACAAGAGAAGACGAAACATTGTGCACCATGACAATGCGAGCTCTCACACATCAGCTCAAACCAGCGCCTTATTGACCGGTCAAAACGTCGATTAGATGGGTCATCCGCCGTACAGCCCTGACTTGCCACCCAATGACTTTTTTTTCATTCCCGCACATCTAGAAAAAAATGCGTGGTCAATGATTTTCTTTGCCAGAAATGCTGTTGCAGCGTTTAAAAACCACGTTTTGGGAGTGTCTCAATCGGAGTGGAAAAAGGGCTTCGACAATTGATTTGAGCGCATGCAAAAGTGTATAAATCATGCTGGAGAATACTTTGAAAAACAATAAAACCAGTTTTGATGATAAATATTCTTATTTATTTTTTATATATTTTATATATTTTCATATAAGTACAGAAAAAGCAGTACTAAAAGGGCATAAGTGACATTTTTTTATATATTGTTGTGTCATACAAAATCGCTCCTCAAACTTATTTTTTTTAATAAAAACGTGGTAAATCTGTTTGTGTAGAAATCGACTGCAATTACTAATTTTCGGAAATTCAGCGAAATGAATAAATGCAACAGTTTTTGGCTTTCCTGAAAATATCGGAGAAACATATAGGCATTCAGCATTTTCCAGCATTAAAAAAAATTTAATTTATTTAAAAATTTAAATTTAGAGATTTCACAAAGTCAAACAAAAACCTACAGGTCAGCTAAGACAAAAATTTAGAATTTTTTTTTAAAACAAAATGCTTCTAGCAATACCCATACATTTTTGTTTACATTCCAGGCTGAACACCGTAGCTGTAATACGAGTATATATTTAAAACATTTTTTATTTCATAAATATTAAAGTAAATAAACTTGCAAAGACTATTTATGGAAAATTTGGGCACCTTTTCTTTGAATTCAGTTCCTTTCCTTCAGTTCCAAAAAAAAATATGAAATACAGAAAAACATTTTTTTAAGTTTAGCTCCTTTTTCATTTTGCGCCTTTTTTTTAACCATTTCTCACTTTTTTGTAGACTTATGGCAACACTGAAGGCAGCATCGACTTAATTTTTTCATTTTTGGGTGCAAGCCCTGCTACAAGTGTAAGTTTGAAGTTGTAGCTGAGATTAGAGATGGACGCATGGGCCGAAGCGCCCATAAATTGCTTTAGTATTGTAGGTATAGTCGAGGGGATAAAAGGTTCGGCCTAACGGAACTTATTTACCTTTAAATAACAAACTTCTTCACTGTGTACATACACGGAGGGGAAACACGTCTTTTTAACATATCCAGGAAACATTTATATGTTTGTAGCAATGTTCATAAATATTTTTATGTTTCTGTGCATACATAAATGTGGTTGCACTAGAGTTGCAAAATAAGCGGTGTTTCAGAACCAGCCATTTCAGTTTTTTTTCAAAACCATGTTTAACAGTAAAGTCTGGATGTGCGGAAAATCCTATTGAAAACAGGTTTTTGGATCCCTTGATGGGGTTCTAAATTTACCCAGATTTAAAAAATAGTCTGTACGGCGGATAACCCATCAATTCGACGTTTTGGATGTGTGAGAGCTCGCATTTTTATGGTGCACAATGATTCGTCTTCTCTTTTCTGAATTTCTCCGAAGACTTCAGGCAAACAAATTGTGGTGTCCACTCAGAATTGACCGTCCTACGATGCTCAAGCGGAACAGTCGCCACATGACCAGTTTTGCCGAAGAAACAGGCGACCATTTGCTTTGAAGTGCTTCTTCCACGAACAACTTTCGTTGGATTTGGCACACGATCGATTGCTGTTTTTTTCGGGCTCATACGCATAGATCCATGATTCGTCACCCGTTACGATCTTATAAACGTCTTTTGAAGCACCACGATCGTATTTTTTTTCAAAATTCTTTGCACCAAACGACACGAGCCCTTTTTGCTAGTTTTTTTACGATGCTATAAGATGGTGCTTCATCGTCATACAAAGATTTATGTTCATCAATACACTCTTTTCACGTCGAAAGTTGTGAAAAATGATCGCACGAAAATGTTTAAAAGTTAATTTCATTTTTTCCAAATTGATTCTTTTAAGTCACTTTAAACAACGCAAATGAAGGTCGTACCACAAAACGTTCTGAGTATGTTTATTAGAGCTACGAGTATAACCAAATTTTGTACCAAGCACCACACGATGGCGAAGGTTGTGTTCTTTACAAAAAAAAATGGGTCATTTCGTATAAAATACCTCACCACCACCAAAATCTCCCAAAAAAAAGATTAATTTTAAATAAAAAATTTTCAATATTTTATTAATAATGTTAAATAGTAAAGTGAAATATGTTGTTTAATGATTTAAAGACTTAAACTTCAAATTTAACGTGCGCGGTGTTTTGCATAACGGATAAAAGTCCTGTACTGCTTTAATACAGCGTTCAGCGCATATGTTGGTTGCTACGCTGTTGCTTTAGGATTGTTGAAGCTTCTTTAACCCAGTGTCTTTTAAGACCTGCTTGCCCGTTCTTAAATCGTTTTAATGATTGTTCTTAAGCGGCGAAGTTTTCTTTATTAAAACAATGATTGGAAAACCATATGTGACAGCGCATAGAGAAACGGACCTAAGGGTAAAAAAAATCAATTTTAATTTTTTTTCTTTTTTTGATGTGGACAACATCTGGGCATCGAATGAGACCAATCCCATGCCACAAAAGTGTTTCCTCCCAGAAATATGCGCGTTTTATGAAAGTGAAGTCGACGATTCTAAGCGCAATTAGAAAGGGACCTAATCTTTAAAATGGCTCTCCTGAACAAAACTTTTCATCAACTTTTCACTTTTTTTTGATGTGGCAACATCTGAGCATCGAATGAGACCGATCTCAAGCCCCAAAAGTGTTCCCTCCCAGAGATATGCGCGTTTTATGAAAGTGAAGTCGACGATTCTAAGCTCAAATAGAAAGGGACCTAATCTTTAAAATGGCTCTCCTGAACAAAACGGGTTTTTACCCTTAGGTCCCTTTCTATTTTGCACGTCACATATATTAAACAATGTTCCACATATGAATTCACATATTGGGGTAAATTTGTCTCGGTATTCCGGGTTAAGCACAAATGTTAAAAAGGCTAGAATTGCCCTTGAATTAATTTTTCATTTTTTCTTTTTTACTAATATACTTTGCAATTTTGGTAGTTTCATCTTATTCCACAAATCGCAAAGTTCATTTGAGATAACTTTATACCTCTTTTTTGGATTTTTCTGAAGCAGCTAACGCATGAAATCTTCCAATTATCATTTTTTGGCTTGGCATTTTGCACAATTGATGTAATGCAATGACGATATCTGGATGTTTCTTGACATTGTTGCATTTTTCAAAATGCTTAAAGGACTTCTTTTAAAACTCATTGCTTTAAAGAAAATTAACATTAATAATTTTGTTTGAATATTAAAAACAATGAAAATACATGACGTTATTTACAATATCTGCTTTCTAAATATTTAAACAAATGTTAAATGCAGGTTGATGAATAAAATTTTTTGCGTTTTTATTCAAAAAATAAATTATTCAAAAAAAAAAATTAATAAATCATTTTCAAACTTTACCGCGTTTTGTGGGTAAAGTTTTTTGACAACTGTGAAAAAGTATTATCATTTTTTTATATAGTTTTGAATGACCTATTCGACTATGTACATTTTGATATTTGCAAAAAATGTAAAAAAGTTATAGCCCTAATGTTTATGCTAAAAAATGTCAAACTTTCCAATGGAAATGTCAGATGGAGCCAGGCAACACTTAGTGTTGCCTAGGCCAGAAATATATATAGCAAACCTCGTATGTGGCTTCTTATTGAGACCTTTTGGTAGACAGCAAACGGGAGGAGAGACGGTCAGACAGTTATCGTTAAATCGTATCAACTTTTAAGTCTATCGGTACACTAAAAGGTTGGTTAAGATAAAATGTTTTTGGTAGTAACGTATTCGTTCATACAAATATTAAATTTTCTTTGCTTTTACATCAACAACAACAAAAATACCGAAAAACCGCACAGCAAAACCGCTGGTAAACGGAAACATCGGGTTTTAGTAATTTTAAGATATCAACTGTCAGGTTTGGACATAAAAACCAGAATGTCGGTTTTCGGCTTTGGTCACTCTAGTTGCGCCCAAAAGTTAATAATTTTGCGGCGATTTTTCCCAAACAATCTCATGTTTGTATACAATCATTTATATGTTGAAACATACTCGTATGAATGATGCCAATTAATGTAGGCTTTTTTTGAAACCCGTCTAATTGATCGATCATTTATTTCCTTTATATCCCACTGATTGAGTAACGCTCCACTGTTTTTGACTTCTTTGTTTCTTCTACTACTGTTTATGGGGTTTTAATTTTATTATCATGGGTACCACTCCTATCACCTCTCGTCGTTTAACTTCCATTGAACAGTGTGTGGCATTTTAGTGGATTACTTTAATCTTCCCTCCTACACAAAGCCATATCACTGCACTGTGTGTTGAAATAACCATGAATGGTGGTGATAAAATTATCATGAGATAAGCACTACATTTCCAACGGATAATCTTCTGCTCTTGATTACAGTCCATGGTGAACCACTGAAAGCGCTTTAATAGAAAAAATGACCCACGACCAGCTGCCATAAAATATTTTTTTTAATTTGGTTAAAATGCAAATTATCAACGACAACAAATCTGGTCACACGTATGGAAAAGATAAACAAAGATGGAAAGGCTTATGTGGTAACCACCATTCCACAATTCACCAGCGGGCACAAAGTGAATTTACTTCACTCCATGCAATGGATGAACTTACCTCAACCAGATGATGGTTTTTATTATTCGAAACTATTTTCATTCCCAGCGGTAGCACCGATTGCATGGCCTAGTCCGTCAAAGCTGTGCTCTGAGTTGTGATGCTGGTGGCTGGCTGATGTCGAGGCTGAAAGCGTTGACAATTTGTGAACATTTTCGTAAAGTGTAAATAGAAGTAAATTTCGGAACTCCGGCTAATGCACATTTCTTGTAAAAATCAAATATTTAAAGTAAAATTAATTTGTTTGTATGTCCAATCAACCCACTAACTTTGTCAACCACTAAAAGTGTCAGGCATTTCAATGGCCACCGCCACATACGACCGTAGTCGTTGTGTTAGCCTCCACATACGTACATGAGTGTGAATGGTGTTCACTGGATAACCTCATTCTGTTACAACATCAGGGGTTCTATTGTACGCTCGGTTTCCAGCGGCTTCATTGTTACGGTGATCACCGTCTCTCTCTCCCTCGCTGTACTTCATCATGTCATAAATATTTCCTCTGGTAGTCCTAGGCTGACATGGTTTATGTGTGGCTGCCTGGCCATTTGTGAGAAAATTAAGAAATTAGTAAAACTGCTTAAATTGTACAGCCATTGCTCCTGGGCCATTCATTTATTGTCTTGTCTGCTTTATCGTTGGTTCCTTTTGTTCTATTGTATATGTGTGTGTGTGTTTTTTTTTTATAGTTTTACGCTAGAGTTTACAAATTAGTTAAGGAAAATCTATTAAAATGTTTATGTCGTTCATAAATAAACCCTAATGACAACTCCAGTTGGCCACAGTCCAAAAAAAGGGACCAACGCACTCACTCCCGTGTTAATAAGGAAGGACCACAAGGGAATTATTGTACCTGTTCGCTTTGAAAAAACGCCTAAACCCCTAAACAAAAGCGAATCAACCAAACTGAATGTGGATTAACTTCGGTTGTTTTTTGGTTTCGGTTTGGTTATGGTATTGTGCTCGGCCTTCTTTTGGGCCGGCTGTTGATTATGTGATGGTCCATAAATTTGTTCCGTATGTTGTTGGCAATTAACACAAGATTGTTTAACTAATTTCCAAGTAATAGAACACAAGAAACCAAGCGCAACGAATGGCAATCCCCTCTTACTTTCACATTGAGTTGAATGCAAAGGGATTGTTTTCACACGGGCAGGGCAGGTCGACAGGTTGATCCAACCTGTGGCAGAGATTTTTATCTTTTAAGATGTGGCACTGATATTTTAGCTGGTGAGTTTTCTTTTTTCTTAATCAAGACCGTTGATCTAAAAATATGCCATTTGTCTTCTTATATGAAATATTTCAAAGGATATCTGTTTATTTGTTTTATGATTGTTTTTCATGTCTTAACCCTTGGAATAACATGCGGGGCTGGCGAGGCCTTTTTTGATTTTAATTGCAGTAAAGACGAAAAGCCACTACCAGGGTAGTCTTAAGGAGAGGTTCCGACCAGATCTCCTGTGTAATAAATGTGACTATCGAAACAATTGTCTGGTGGCGGTTTAACATATTTTTGAGCCGTACGATGTAATTCGCTGCTGAACATTTTCAGATGTTGCCTTTCTTGTCTAATAGTAGCTAAACGGAGAACAAATATAGTTTCTAAAGGGTGGTCCAACGTTGAGTGAAAAATTAAATAAATTAGTTTATTTTCTTCATCATAATTTGACCAAATAGCCCGACAAAATCAAATATTATATAAAACAAGTTAAAAATGTTAAGTTTGGTTTTGCCGAACTTTGGATACCCTCCACCAGACTCCCAAATAAAACCAAATTTGGTGCGGAAGTGTGTTCTATATAGAAATCATTATGTGCAAAACTTCATTTCGATAGGTCAAGCTTGTGGTGAGTTATCGTCATATTATTTCTCAATGCCCATGAGACCGTTTGTGAGGGAGGTAGCAGTAGGACTTTTCCGATCTCAACAGAATTTGGCGCAGAGGTGTGTTCTGTATAAAAATCTTTATGTAGAAAATTTCATCACGATAGGTTATATAAGACTGTTATATTAATCTTTATGACGAAAATATCGTCTCGATAGGTCAAGTGTGTGGTGAGTTATTGTCATATTATTTTTCAAGGCCCATGAGACCGTTGGGAGGTACCAGTAGGACTTTTCCGATCTCAACCGAATTCAACGTAGACGTGTGTTGTATATAGAAATCTTGAAGTGCAAAATTTCATTTATATAGGTCAAGTTTGTGGTGAGTTATAGTCATATTATTTCTCAAGGGCCATAAGGCCGTTTGTATGCGAGGTACAAGAAATGGTGGCCCAATCTAAACTATTTTTACATAGATGATTGCGCCTATATAGAGATTATTATTTGCAAAATTTCAGTGATTTTGCTCTAGAAACTGAACGGATATTTCCAAATAGAAAACTAATTTTTATGAGGTAGTGTCGGTTGGGGGTCTCCAACACTAACTTCCCGTAGAGCTATATAGCCCATTTTCAATACCAACTATGCTAGGTTAACTACACATGTCTGTGCCAAATTTCCGCTCCCTAGCTGTTTTCATGCAGGCTCTATCTTGTTTTCTACCGACGGACAGCCGAACAGCCGGACAACATGGCTAGATCGTCTTAGAATTTTACGAGGATCAAGAATATATATACTTTGTTGGATCTCCGATGATTTTTTCATGGTGTTACAGACAGAATGACAAAACTAATATACCCTCCATTGTATGTCAAGGGTAGAAATATCAAAAGTAGTCATAAAGCAAAATAAAAAGTACGATTTTTATTGTAAATAAAACAAAAAGTTTTCGAAAAATTGTCAACGTTTTTATGATGATAGAAGGATCTATGACAATAATGTGTGAAACGAAATATCGGGCAAATGCTTGACATGGCTCCGGTGACATACCTCTATCCGATGGTTCATATTTTCAATGACTCTGAGACATAATGAAGGTTGAATCTCGTAATTTTGCCGAATTATCTTATCCTTTAGCTCTTGAATTGTTCTTGACTTATTGACGTTGACTTTTTCATTTGAATATCCTTGGGGCCAAGTAACATCGCCATGACGTGAGATAACACGGAATATTTCGTTGGATGTATGGCAAGTGGCACCATTCTGTTGGAACCACATATCCTTAATATATGACCACCAATCTCCGTTATTATCTCGCGATAGCGAATATCATTCGCGGTTACAGCTTGGCCGTCCTCATTTTTTAAAAGTACTGCCTGATAGCAGAACGAACTGGGCGAGAATGCACAGCTGGTTTCCCATTGTCTACACACCCGGTGACGCTGACTTTGTTAAGGGACGCCTGACTTCGGCTTCGGCCTAAGTTTGGGGTTCTTACTGACTGGCTATGGCTCCCTCAATGAGTACCTTCATCGGAGGGGTCTCTCCGAGACTCCCGATTGTCGATGTGGAGGTGGTCCTGAAGACTGGTAATAGGTCCTGTTAGTATGTCCGTTGTACAACCTGTGGCAAAGATATGGGACTTAGATGGAATGGTCATTGTCCAGACCGTCGACAGTTCCGACTTCAGTCACTGCTTGGGGGATGATCGTGCAATTAGGAGGTTGGGGGAGTTTGCTCGTGTAGCCTTCAATAGGAAAAGTCTTGCAGGAGCCTAACGGCGGTTTTCTGGTGCGACCATTTGCTGATAAGGCGTGGCACAGTCGTTGTCGTTGAACCTCTATACCTACTCAAAAAGCTGAATGCAGTAGGCCCATTTTTAAATCGACATACAAGGGTTGCTATACATGTTTCTGGCCTAGGCAATTCTAAGTTTTGCCAGGCAATTCCATTGGAAAGTTTGACATTTTTTAGCATAAACGTACTCAGAACATTTTGACGTACGACCATCATTTGTGTTGTTTACAGTGACTTGAAAAGATCAATTTGGCAAAAAAAAATGGAATTAACACGTGAAAATTTTCATGCGATCATTTTTCACAACTTTCGACGTGGATTATCACGACTAGAGTGCATCGATAAACTTAAATTTTTGTATGGCGATGAAGCACCATCCTATAGCACTGTGAAAAACTGGTTTAATGAATTCAATCGTAGCCGACGCTCGATCGTCGTTGTGCCAGAGAAATTGATGCCGTGCGTGAACTGGTAATGCCAGATCGTCATGTGACATTCCGTGAGGTAGAGGCATCCTTGGGAATTTCTTCCACCACCATACATTAGATATTGCATGAACACCTGACCGTAAAAAAGGTTTGTTCTCTTTGGATCCCGTACAATTTGACAGTCGCACAAAAAAAGGCTCGTGTCGACTGGTGCAAAGAAATTTTGAAAAAATACAATAGCGGTACTTCAAAAGACGTTTATAGGACCGCCACAGGTGACGAATCATGGATCTATGCGTATGAGCCCAAAGCAAAGCAAAACGTCGGACGCTCAATTCTGATTGGTACACCACAATTTGTTTGCCTGAAGTCTTCGGAGAAATTTGAAAAACGGTGAAGAGAAGACGAATCATTGTGCACCATGACAATGCGAGCTCTCACACATCGGCTCAAACCAGCGCCTCTTTGAACGGCCAAAATGTCGAATTGATGGGTCATCCGTCGTACAGCCCTGACTTGGCACCTAATGACTTATTTTTATTCCCGCACATCAAGAAAAAAATGAGTGGCCAACGATTTTCGTCGCCAGAAGATGCTGTTGAAGCGTTCAAAAACCATGTTTTGGAGCAATCGGAGTAGAAAAAGTGCTTCGACAATTGGTTTGAGCGCTTGAAAAAGTGTATAAATCATGCTGGAGAATACTTTGAAAAACAATAAACACATTTTTGATGATAAATATTCGCATTTTCATTATTAGGCCAGAAATATATATAGCAGCCCTCGTATGCATACTAATAGTATGAATACTAATTTAGAAATTGTTATTCAAACCAACCCTTAGGGAATTTCAACCTGCAAATACCACCACTTATGATTTGTCTACAATATTTTCTAGGTTTATTTCTGTAAGTTGGTGCCAGTGGTAGGTCTACCCCTCGTTTTGTCAGTTAACTTATTCTAGTTTGTTGTATCTTGTAACGAGTATTACCAATTTAAGTTGCCCGCCCATTAAGTACACGGCACATTCCCTTTCGAAATACTTGAAAAAGAAAGCAATTCAACATTTATCGCTGCGGTATTGTTTTCACTACAATCGGCACTTCATCATCAGCGTCAGAGACATCCTACGTAGCGAAGAAAAAGAAAGAACAATTATCACTCTGTCATTAACAACCCTAAAAACTCAATGATGCGTTTTATGTGTGTTTTGTCTTAATCAACAAATTTGTAACACACGTAGTGCCCTTACCCTGAAAAAAGGTAAAGAGGGACACAAAAGGATAAGAAAAACACAATAGAAGAATTGAAAATATTTCACGCACAGGCAGGCGGACAATGGAATGGCCAATGAAGGGCAGGTATGATATGGGTGATGACAGATTGTGCGTAAGGGAGAACTCGGTATAAGTGAGTTTTCCAAAAAGTTGATCCTTTTTGGTTTGCGGCTCTTGCCGGTGCCTTCTTCAATAAAAGAAGGCGGGCAACACATTAGGGCATATCACTACAAAGAATGATGATGCACGCGAGGATGAGAGGCACATAATCCTTGGTCAAAATATGTTTTCAGTAACAGTTTTTCTTTGAAGTGGCCCACACTTCAGTGCTTGCTCCAACAGTATTCACCATTCGTGGTTACTGGTCTATGAAGCACCACGTCATTGTTTGCTGGATTTTGTGTTTCTTGATGGCCTGACTGCAACTGACACTGTCATCACATGTTGAGTGTATGTGTGCATGTGCCGAGGTTTAAGGCATAACAAAAGGATGCGCCTGCTTGAAAACACTTGACCATTGTGGCCAACACTTGGCGCTCGCATTGATGAAGAGGGTGGAATGATGATGTATGTTTATGAAATCAAAGACTCTTGATTTTATTCAGCATCGATATACAATTCATTCTTGTCCGGCTACCTGGTTAATATTCATTTGCAAATGCTTTCGACTTGTTTGTTGGTCACTCCGTATTCAGTTAAAGGCCATTTATAGCAGCTCAACAAGGAACACAATGGCAATGACCCTAAAGGCTTGTAAATGCCGGGGTAACGTAAGCATACAATATATACTCTCTCCATTAACTATAACCGATAACAATTCTATATATGTGACGCGCAAAATAGAAAGGGACCTAAGGGTAAAAACCAGTTTTGTTAGAAGAGCCATTTTAAAGATTTAAATACGTGTACCTTTGGTGTACCATCACTTTCATAAAACGCGCATATCTCTGGGAGGGAACACTTTTGGGACATGGGATCGTCTCATTCGATGCTCAGATGTTGTCCACATCAAAAAAAAAGTGAAAATTGATATTTTTACCCTTAGGTCCCTTTCTCTATGCGCTGTCACATATGTACATTAGAGCGTACCCACCTTACAGGTAAAAAAAAGTTCACTGTACACCTTCGAATATGAAGTATTATTACAAGGTAGTTTCTAAATTTTTTTGTATTTTTCTCCCGAACGTAGGGGCCGCGCTTTTACATTTTTCTTTATATCTTTTGCATTTAGCCGGATCTCAAAGTGTGATTCATCGATGGTTTTGTATCGAAGAGAGCAATTTTGAGTTTTAGTAGACACCGACCTTAAGTATCCGCTTCTGGTACTTACCCATCACATCTCAGTTGCTACTACCCTAATGTACCACTCTAATATCAGAAAATTAAAGCTCGCACAAAATCATTAAACTCTTCCTGAGAAAGTATGTCGATAATCCCAGCAGATCAAATTTTAAAAATGTTTTGCCTATTTTGCCGAATGTAGGGTTTGTCATTTTTTGTTGTTCTTTGTACCTTGTTACAGATTAGTTTTGTTCATTTTGTACATGAATCTGCCATGGCTGTCACCGATTAGCAACGCATGGACCATATTTTTGCTAAACTTGAGAACAGTCAAAAATACAACTCACTTGAGTCAGGTAGAAATATGGTTGATTAAAATTGTTTATTGGGGATAGTTGACCTTTCGTATCTATTATCTTTTGCTATTATTTTCGGCTTGATGTAATAAAAAACTTCTTGTGTTTTTTATATATTATTTTAATTCCTAATATTTCGACTGACTTCGTCAATCATCTTCAGGGGTTGTCACTAGGAAATACAAAACATTTTAAGCATTTAATACACAAAACACTATAATAATATTTAGCAATAATTACATTTTAAGCAAAGAAACACTGTCGCTTGTCCGTCTGACTATTTGTTTGCAACTGATTTTTGTCTTAAGCTTACTTTTATGTTTATGCACCAGATTTCTGTAAATGTATGCGATTCCATCTTTGTCTGTCTTATTGTTGATTCTACTCTCTTTCGGTACGTCAATTATGTTAAACATTTCAAGGGTATATCTTCGTCTGTAATTTCTCTCTTGTGCTAATATTTTTACGTCAGGAATGTTCGGTTTGTGCCCAGTCAACGTGCAGTGGGCCGCAAGAGCATTTTTTTGCTCCAATGGTCTATTTACTGCTTTTTGGTCTGATTTATGTGCAGAGATTCTTGTCTTTAGTTTTGTTTAAGTAGTGCCAACATATACCTATGTCGGACTTGTCACCGTTGCAGTTAATTTGGTATACTACTTCAGATTTGCCTTCGTTTTTTTAATTTGGATTTAGTATTGCTGAATAAATTGTTAACTGTGTTATGCGTCTTAAATGCTAGTTGGTATTTGTACTTGTTGTATAGTGTCTAAGTCTCTCCGAAAAACCAGGCATATACGATATTTAATTATATATTCTATTTATAGGTTCTTCGACATCAAAAGCTATATTCCTATTTAGCCTGCACTTATCTAGAAGGTCAGTAATAGTTTTTGGGGAAAGTCGAAATCTAAAACTCTATTTATAAAGTTTGTCGCCGTGTTTGTTTGGAACAAAAGTTAATTAATCTACCTGGAGCCGTGGGCTTCTGGTATCAATTTAGTTTTAATGCAGGGCCTCGTCGGTAAACTATTGAGTCTAAATATGGTAACTTCTTTTCCTGATCTAATTCCATTGCGTTTGAATTTCAGAGGGTTTTGAATTTCATTCTTCTTAAATATCCAAAAAATATCGTCCGCGTATTTCGTCAAAAGCTTAGGTTTATATGTCATTTTGTCGATTGAAGTGTCAAGAAGCTCTTCCATCTCAATGTCAGCCATAACTGGAAACGCTGGAGAACCTATCGGTATACCCTTTCGCTGTTTGTATATCTTGTCGTCATATTTAAAATATCTTGAGTCTTAAATACAACAAAAATACTAATTCTATAAATAAGTTCTTCGTTATATTTGTAAATTTTTCTATATTTATTTAAAAATTTTCATTATTTCATTTAACCTTAATTTTGTTAATAATTGTAGTAATAGTTGAGACATGATAGATAAGTATAAAAGGGGGTTCTTCAGGTCAATGACTTTAAAAACAGAAAAATTGGTTTCTTCAAGACCAAAATATCGATGTATCGCAGTTTACACTGAAGATAAAAGAACAACATAAAAAAGCATTTTTAAAGTTAATCTGCTGGGATTATTGACATACTTCCTGAGCAAGAGTTTAATGATTTTGTGCGAGCTTTAATTTTCTGATATTGGGGTGAACACTAGGGTAGTAGCAACTGAGATATGATGGGTAAGTACCAGAATGGGGTACTTGAGGTTGGTAACTACCAAAACACAAAAATTGACTCCTTTGAAACAAAAACATTTATGTTTCACACTTAAAGATTCGGCTGGAAATACAGTAGATATAAAAACAAATTTAAAAGCGCGAACCCTACGTTCGGCCAAAAAGTGATAACAAATTTTTTTGAAACTACCTTGTAATTATAATTCCTATTCGAAAGTGTACGGTGAACTTTTTTTGAGGTACGGCCGAAGGTACATACTTGTCTATAAATAGTAGATTCCCTTTGATGCGAGATCACATCTGAATTATGTCCAATAAATTTGCTAATGATAAATATCAGTCGATAAAATATGAAACCAATTGGAAAAGCAAACAACCATACCTATATTTAATAAGGCGTAACGTTATGGCGTAAACAATTCCATGAACATAATTTAGACCTGGCTGAGAACAAAGCCACAACAGAAACAATCCAAGACTCATTTGAGTTGCCCTAAGGGCCGACAGGTAATATTTTCTCCGCCAGGTGACTTTTTGTTTCATCGAAAACAACACAGTGTAATCAGCCACAGCCGCAATGTCCTTCTTGGAACACAGGACTGAAGGCCTATTTACATAATTTTTAAGTCACCCTTTCGAGGTAGAAAATTTGTTTCACACGATACTTTTTCTTTATTTATTTTAAGGAAAGAGGATACAATGCCTAACACCCCACTGTGCTGCTTAGGTTGGCTCTAACAACTGATGTTGGTCTTGGCCAACAACATATAAAATGACTTCCAAGTACAGGGTGGCGCAAAACTGCCGTTGTGGTTTGAATGTTTAATAACTTTTTAAATTTATTTATAGTTTTTATTTTTATTTTAGAATTTTGTGAAGCAAACTTGGGACATTTGAAATGGAACCCTACACAAAAAAACAGAGATCAGCAATTGTGAATATTTTTAAAATCAAGAGTCAATTGTTTTGACGCATCGTGCTTATCGTCGCTTTTGAATGATTACGCAAACAAACAAAATTGCTGGATATGGACTACGGAGAATCCAAGAATCCATTTATGTGTACTATTGGGTGCGGTGTATTTGTCCGTACGGATTGCATTTGTCCATATTTCTTTGAAAATGCACATGGCGCCTCAGTTACGGTTATCAAACGATGCTGAACATTTTTTTTGGAGCCAGCAGTAGAAAGCCATCCACAGTTGTGGTTCCAATACTTATAAATAAATACTAATAATAATTAACCAATAAATAAAAAAAGTTGTTAAACATTCAAACCACATCGGTAGTTTTAAGCCACCCTGTACATTGATATTATGTGGCTCTGCCTCCAGCTGGAGTCTTTGGGTATTCCTTCTGTGCATTCCGTGACTGGAGTCTTCTGGCGGCACCACGCCCACATACATACAAATTCAGAATGATCATAACTTAAAATGTATAAGAGCTGCGTACATAAGGTTTAGTATAACTTTAGGTTAGTAACAAAAGAAGTTGTGCGGTGAAGTGGACGCCACTTTTTTTAAAAGGTGTAGCGCCTAGTTATAGGTCGATCGTCTGTAATTTTAATATGGGTCAGGAGATTGTGACATACGAGGGTTGCTTTATATATTTCTGGTCTTGGCCAGATGCCTGGCGCCATCCATTGGAAAGTTTGACATTTTTTATAAACGTACTCAGAACGTTTTGAAGTACGACCATCATTTGCGTTGTTTACAGTGACTTGAAAAAATCAATTTGGAAAAAGAATGGAATTAACTCGCGAACATTTTAGTGCGATCATTTTTCACAACTTTAGACGTAGATTATCACGACGAGAGTGCATCGATGAACTTAAATCTTTGTATGGCGGTGAAGCACCATCCTTACAGCTCTGTGAAAAATTGGTTTAATGAATTCAACCGGTGCCGACGCTCGCTCAAAGACGAAGGTCGTCCAAAAACGACCACTGTGCCAGAGAACATTGATGCCGTGCGTGAACGGATAATGCAAGATCGTCATGTGACATACCTTGAGATAGAGGCATGCTTGGGCATTTCTTCCACCAGCATACATTCGATATTACTTACATTAACACCTGGCCGTAAAAAAGGTTTGTTCTCGTTGGATCCCGCACACTTTGACAATCGCTCAAAAAAAGGCTTGAGTCGATTGGTGCAAAGATATTTAGAAAAAATAGATCGCGGTGCTTCACAAGACGTCTATAAAATCGTCACAGGTGACGAATCATGGATCTATGCGTATGAGCCCGAAACAGAACAGCAATGGACCGTGACAACTGTTTCGCTTGATCAACGTAGGACGGTCCATTCTGAGTGGTACACCACAATTTGTTTGCCTAAAGTCTTCGGAGAAATTTGAAAAATGAACAAGAGACTACGAATGATTGTTCACCTTGACAATGCGAGCTCTCACACATCGGATCAAACCAGCTCCTTTTTGACCGGCCAAAACGTCGAATTGATGGGTCATCCGCCTGACTTGGCACACAATGACTTCACATCAGGAAAAAAAATGCGTGGTCAACGATTTTCGTCGACAGAAGATGCTGTTGAAGCGTTGAAAAACCAGTGCTTCGACGATTGGTTTGAGCGCAGGCAAAAGTGTTTAAATCATGCTGGAGAATACTTTGAAAAACAATAAAACCATTTTTGATGACAATTATTCGCAATTTCATTATTAGGCCAGAAATATGTATAGCAGCTCTCGTACAATAAACGAATACAATTTTTAAAAGGGGTATGGTATGCTACCGCCCACTTATTCAAAAATTTAACACACCCAAAGATCAAAAACTATAGGAGTCGGGAATATCAGAAAAGGAATACATACTTTAAGTGTGTACGTACGGGACAAAAAGTGGGCGGTCACACACCACCCTTTTTAAAAGCAGTGTACCGCCTATTATTATGGGCCGATGCCTTATTTTTGAACATTATGCTTCTGTGAGTCAGCAGATTGTGACATATAATAAACAGATACGATTTTAAGAAAGGGTGTTGCACCGCCCACTAATTCTAACATTAAACACAACCGAAATTCATAAACTACAGAGTGGAGCGCGGTAATTTGCTTTTTTGCACTGCAGTGCAGGCGGCACTGTTGGTCGAAGAGAGAAGAAAGTGTGCGTGGCTGACGGGTGATTTGTATTCGTCTGTCTTTCAGTTGCCATCATGTATTGGACACGTAAGAAGAGGTCATTTTGTGTTGAAGCGTATTTTTCAAATGCGCACTCGATCATTGCAGTGCAGCGTGCTTTTCGGATACGATTCGCTATTTCCCCCAGTAGACGTGTTCCTGGACGGCAATCAATTGCAAATTGGGTAACTTCATTGAGAACAGCAGGGAATGTGCCATGTGTACGAATTGGACCTGAGAGTAGGATTACAACACCACAAAACATCGATTTGGCACATTTGATTAGCACATTTGAAATTTGGAACATTTGGAAAATGTATCAAGTAAGCAGTAACTGAGCCGTGGTTGTCACGGTACTTTCGATGCCGAAAATGTATCAAAAAAGTTCTATTGTATCATCTTTTGCAACCTTGATTCGAGGTGGCCGAAAATCCGGCCCATTCATTCAAGGACATATGGGTACCAAAGTTTAACATTTTATAACAAACCGAACGAATCCATATGAAATTATTTTTAAAATCTGCTTAAATTAAGAACACTGGACTTCAAGGAGCCCAATAGCCTAGTTTCAGTTGGCTCATCTGCGCATCCAGTAGAGCAAGGTATAATATAGTCTGCCATGCTCGACTTTTAATGTTTGGATTTTTTTATAATATAATGTATATATAATCTTGATTATAGTAAAATTCGGAGACGATCAAGTAATATCCGTCCGCGTGTTTTCTGAAAGCACGATATCGTTTATACGGATCAATATAGTTTTCAGAAATTTTGCATGATGCAGGCTTATGGTCACAAGCTGATGGGGATTGTAAATGGGCGAAATCGGTCCAGGGGCAAAAAGTTTTTACCTTTTTTAATACCGCAAAAAAGAGCTAAGCTGCTGAAAAGCTAGGCTCAGGTGGCCTGCATGGTCAAAACCGGCGATTAACAGTCAATATGGACATATGGGTACTAAAATGAAAGAAAATTTTGCTACATTTTTTCCCCTTCATGAGGATCAGAAATTGAATTGTTTTTTAGTTTGATTTTTTTTTACCTCTGATTTCATGGAACTTAGTTTTTACTGTGATGTTTGTTACTTATCTTATTAAATTTAAGTGTATTGTTTTAATAAAATTAACTTCCGAAAAGTTTGAGTCTTTTTTTTTAAAAAAATACCCTTTTGCGCCAATTTTTTTTAAAATAATCCCCTTTCTCTGCAACTTTTTTGAATTTTTCAACGGTACCCCTGCTTGTAAAAACACTTCCACGAGAATCTCGTGTATCTTTTGATAGATATTGCAGCACATTGCCTCTATTGGAAAAGCTTATAGAAAAAGCAATATACGGGACTGGAACAATAATGAAAAATTGTATAAAATGTCTCAGTTTGACTGAAGATAAAAAAATAAAAAGAAGTGCCATGGAGGAGTTTTGTAGCCCAGGAGATAAAACAGAAAGAATCTAACTCCGTCCTACTGGTATCCACCACATTTGGATGTATAAGTATTTTAATAGACGACGTTGGTCGTTCGTGCAAAAAGGAAAAGAAATTCATCGAGGTTACACGTCCAAATGTGGTCCGTAAATATAGGGTGCTCCAGTAATCTTGACAACATTTAGTTTCAACAGGACGGTGCCACTTGCCATACAGCTGCTCAAACAATGGATCTATTGAGAGGTAGTTTCACGTTTTGAACAGGTGAGTTGGCCGCCTAGATCGAGTGATGTCACACCATTCTACATTTTTCTTTGGGGTTACGTAAAGTCCAAAGTCTATGCTGACAAACCAGCTACGATTCAGTTTTTTGAAGTCGTAATGTTGGCTTGTCATTACAGCCATATTGGTCGAAATGCTCGAACGAGTCATCCAAAATTGGAAACTCTGAATGGAAACCCTGAGGCGTAGTTGCGGCCAACATTTGAAGGAAATTATATTCCAAAAATAAATGCCATAAAATGTCCTTTCAAATTACCAATAAAGATTCCACACTTGATTTGAATTTTTATATATAGTTTTTGTGCTGAAAAAATACCTCTAGATGGATTACCCTATACAAAGAGTCAATGGGTGGTGTCGACATTTGTGACCATCTAATGGAAGCATATCGGACTTATTTTAAAACCCGATTAAAAGGTGACATCCATTAAGTAACATCCATTTTTTAGACTTGGCCTGTTGCAATTCTTGGATGGAATGCCAAGATTTGTGTCGCAAAATTGGGAAGCCACCAAAAGATATGCATGATCTGCTAAGTTTTCGTCATGCTTGCTGCAACTTAAACCGGCAACCACAACGAGAGGAGCTTCGAATCTGAGGCAGCTGTTTCGCCTACAAAATGATATCGTCCAGCTGATCAGCCATGTTCCGATTGGATGGATTAAATCACTGGCCAGATGAATTTGACTTGAAATCAGCCCGTATGTGTTGTCGCAAGGGTTGTACATCCCGTACCCGCCCACGTTGCACCAAATGTGATGTGTTCTTATGTTTAATCAAGAAAAAAAAATACGGTTTTACATTGTATCAAACTAAGGAGTAATAAAAATATTTACCAACTTTACATTAGGGACTTTGCTTTTTTTTTAATGAAATGAGACCGAGTTGCATCAAATGTGCGATCCCTGAAAATCCTTGAAGGATATGAAAACATCAAAGACTTTGTACTCAAAAAATTACAAATAAAATTTAGCGCTAGGTCTGAAAGGGATATGTCCACAATTTTTTTTAAAACAATTATAAGTTAATTCATTCATGAATCCCTGTGAGCAATTAACCCTTAAAGTAATTTTATTATTTTTATTCATGGCTTTTAAATTTAATATTTTTCTACAAGCCTAATCAAAAAATAAAACGCGCGTGGCTGAAGATGCCACCTAAACCACAAAAATGTGTTGAGGTGATTTCTTTAATTATTTTTATCGACGGCCTCTTCTAGGAATGCCGCCATGGTTCCCATTAAAATTAAAATTCAACAATTTGTTTGTGAGTGGGCGAAGGTTGGAATTTTTGTTTGTGACATTTGCCCGCTCGCACGTCTCTGTGGGCGTTTGACAGTATCACGCTTTTAAATTATTAATAACATGCCATTAATTGTTGAAATAATAAATAAGTTAAATTGGATTTATTATATATTTAATGTTGAGTTATTTAATTTATCAAATAAGAATGCGCTCGCTCTTATATGCCTATCATCATTTTATTTATTTGTTGGCCCACTAGCTGCAAAGGCCTTGCGTTAATTGAGGCAGTGATGTTTAAAATGGACACTTGTAAAGCCATTGTTTTGGGGAATGGCCAAAGTTTTAACTCTTTGGACCTCTTGGGATTGATTGCCTGGAAATGTGCGAATCGCGTTTACAGCGAGTGCATTAAAGTGAAATCAATGCAGATTGAATGGCGGACGGAGGAGGCTCATTTCTGCTCCGGTGGCGGGGATTTAAAATATTAAGTGTTTGCACATGATTTGATTGAATGAATGCATACGAGAGCTCATCTCGTATTTATGCAGCCAACCATACAATGCCAGTCACATTTCCATATGCAGCCTCATTCATTCTGGTTGTGGAAGCATATTAATGCACTGCATTTGCAAAAAGGCATAAAAGCGAAAATATCCAATGAAAATATGCATTGGGGATTTAAGACAACAAATATAAAATGAGTTGTATCCTGTGGAGGACGGTGATGATGAAGCCGACTCTGTTGTCGTTCAATTGATTGTTCAACAACACACCAGAGCTCGCAGTTATATGGGGAAAATATCACAATTAAAACAATTTGCTGTTTTTCAGCAGTAAAGTCAAAATTATCCTCGCTACGATATGTCTGTATACTGACTGTACACAAAGAGAAAAAATAAGTTGGAACGGCAAACATTCCGTTGTAAACGAAGAATTTCCGTTCCACTCACCCAAAGTTTTAATTAATAAATTTTCGGTTTGACATACAACTAGATGATAATATTGATCAAAGTATTGTGCACACAACCAATAGATTGGTTATACCAATACTATGTGGACAGATATTTAGTTGACACAACTGATAGTTATGGCAACCAACAGTTTTTAAAAAATTCATTGCGACGATCAATTACACGGTGTCACAAAAAAGAATAAAGTCGAAATACTTGGGAAAAAGAATGAAGAAAAATACCTTTCTTGTAGATCTTGCTGCGTACAACAAGAAACCGGTTTTGAAATTTCCCAAACACCTCCAAAATCTGGAGTTACGGGTAAAAAACCGATTTTTCGGATATTACGCACTTATATGCCAGTAACTTGGTTGAATATCAACCGATTTTAAGAAACTGCGGCCTTTCGAATTGTGTTAACACTTTTTTTATTAATTTCTTATTAATTGAACATCATCAGCATCCCGTTTAAGTGACCAGCAATATTCGGAAATCATTTTTATTGTATCTTTTCCTTCAAAACGATATTGCATTGTAATTAATTCTTAATGAAAGTGTTCGCCTTGTTCATCACTGAACTGGCCTAGGTTTTCTGGGAAGAAGTCTAGATGTGAATGGAGGAAATGAATTTTAATTGACATGTTGCAGCCCTTTCATAACACCAACCAACATTCGGTTGTACTGATGGAAACTTTATTGTTGATGCAACCTCAATCATTCGGCTTGCATAAAAATTCCGTTATGCCAACAAATCTGTTCTCTATATGTATAGGAGTACAAGCAAAAGGCCATTTTTTTAGCTGTGACCAATTATCAAAAACGGGTTGTTTAAAGGTCCTTTTTTAAATAGGCGTTATCAATTTACGATGATTCGAATACAACTGACTAAGCCAATCGATTAATCCAATTTATTTCAGTAAAAATCTCCTATATTTTATTCTACGTTTTTTATTCTTTTCAGCAGGTTTGGATACATCGTTTCTTCCAACGTTGCTTTAGTGATAATTTCTTAAAGTTACAGAGCTCCAACTAACATTCAGTTGTACTAACATTTATGGAAAACTCGAGGTGTATGCGACCTCAATCATTCGATTGGCAACGAATCTCCTCTCTGTGTGTAGAAATCTCTTAAACATTGTGGCCGAAATAAGACTGAAGGATTAAAGGACGCAGACTCTTGCAGCTGTACAATTATTGGCAATACTACTTAGAAATGTTTGTTTGACCGTTTTCTTATTAATTGAACATCATCAGCATCCCGTTTAAGTGACCAGCAATATTCGGAAATCATTTTTATTGTATCTTTTCCTTCAAAACGATATTGCATTGTAATTAATTCTTAATGAAAGTGTTCGCCTTGTTCATCACTGAACTGGCCTAGGTTTTCTGGGAAGAAGTCTAGATGTGAATGGAGGAAATGAATTTTAATTGACATGTTGCAGCCCTTTCACTATACGCACTGAAAAATTCATCAACAATCGCGACATAGTTGTCGCTTCTGTGCCTAGAATGTTTTCACATAGTGCAACAAAACTCTTCCATGCACGTTTTTCAACGGAACTGAGCTTGTTGATAAAATTCTCATCTTTCAAAACCTTACGAATTTGAGGTCCAATCCTGATATTCATCAGAACTGATAAATGCAATAACAAATATTAAATCTGTGAAGGAATTAATACCTTCTTTAATTTTGGCCTCGCTTAATATTGGGAACACCGCTTTAAGATAGGAAAAAGCTTCACCGTTTACGTTTGTTATCATCACCAATAATTATTGGCGATGATAACAAATATTTTATAATACACGATTTGGTTGGTGGTAAAACTTTTCCTGGGTCAAATGAAAAATATATTAAATATTCATAATATTAAGCCAATTTGAATGATGTGAATACAGTCGGAAAGAAACTTTAAAATTTCCTACAGCAATCTGAGCTAAAAATTGAAAACATCACGAGAACTTACACAGAGATATAAAATTAGTTGGAAATCGGTTGGAACTACTGAAATTAGTTACAAATAAATAATTTCGGCTGCACTCACCAAATGTTCATAATCATAATAGATTCGGTTCAACATACCACATAATGACAAATATGATCAGTGTTCTGTAGACGCAACTAAAACCAATGAAAAGCAAAACGTGTATATAGGTGCCATAACTAGTGGTTGTGGCAATCAATACTTTTGCAAACATTTTGTTGTTGTAACCGAATTTCGGTGATTATATCGTAACCTTCATCATAACCAAAAAACTAAAAAATACCTATTATTACTGCTTTAAGCAAATCGTTTAATTTAATTTATTCAGTAAAAATCTTCCACCAAAAAAAAATTCTAATCGTTTTCCTCGACATGACCCTTCCTACACACCGAGAAAAAATAATTGGGAAATCGTTCCGAACTAATAAAAATTCGTTGTATAAACCGAATATCTGTTGCAATAACCACCATTCCATAGTATTCATGGTAACATAATTCAAGATATTAAAAGATGGTTGCTACAACCATAAAACGGTATTCACAGCCAAAACCAACCAACGAATTGTAATGTTACTTTGGTAACAATAATTGGTGGTGATAATAGATCAAATCTTTGTAGTGGACAATCCCTGTTTAGTTGGGTTTGTTAATATTGGCTATTTCAACATCAACATATTAACCCTATAACATTTTATTGGTTCTAGCCACAACAACATCTTTGCTTACGACATAAACATATTTCAAAATCCTCGAAAAATTTATAACAAAAAAAAAAAATATCAGGCAGTTTAAGTTTTTGGGTTAGATGCTATCATACAATACAGCCGTATATGCTTATATAAACGAACTTTAAATAAATAAATATTTTCCATAATGTAGGAACAGGCTTAACTGTAATTTTGCGACATTACTCAGGCTTGATCAGAATTGTTGCCATAGAAAGACGTCATTGTTATTCAAAACTAAAACCAATTTTTATTATTTTGATTATTTTTTGACCTTTTTTTGTTTACCTTCCTTGGATTTTCTTAGGATTTCCTAAATGGGCTTTCAAGGTCACATTCAATGCAAATAAAAGATTATTTCTTATTCTTTCAATTCGACGTTTCCTTGGGATTTTTCCAACTTCTTCTGAGATGAGAACTTTATTAAATATATATACTTCCGTCATTCTACATTAATTTGTCTTTAATTTTTAATACAGTAACAATTTTGGTTGGTCGCGACCCATTTTCCCGACTTACGGCCAACCAAAGCTAAACAATCAATATTGTTATATACCTCAATTAATTCTTTTCAGATTAGGGCATTACTGCAATGCTTTTAAAAAACCTATCCAAAGAGGTATTTATTTCACTAATCAGTTGACCCATTGCAAGGCGGTAATATATATATATATTTCCAAAAGTCCTTATAACCATCTAAAACAACAAACACATGTACAAATTCAGTTGCAATAAGTATCTTAGTCTGTTACCGATACTTTTTTTCTTCAACTGAAAGTGCCTGTTCTGAAAATTGCTGTCTACCCAATCAACATTCGGTTGTAACAAAGGAATACATGGATAGTTCTGGCAACCACCAACATTCGGTTGGCAAAAAATTCGGTTGTGGCAACATATCTTTTCTCTGTGTCTATGTTTTAGGAGACTTAAAGTATAAAAAGAAACAGTTTTTTTAATGGAAAATTTAAACATTAAACAAACAAGTGCGGTATGTGGACTTCTAGATCCAAAAATGCATTGCTGGAGATTCGGATACCTTGTATTTTTTACCGATACTTCAGTTCCAATTTCTTAAAACTTACAGAGCACCAACTAACATTCGGTTGTAACGATGGAAAACTCGAGGTGCAAGGGACCTCAATTATTCAATTGGCAAAACAAAATTCGGTTGTGGTAACAAATCTGTTCTCTGTGTGTAGATTTTTATAAAAGAAATTGTCTTATCAAACAAGATAGAGGTTTATAAAAGAAACCGGATTAAACGCACTTCGTCAACAAAGTGGTATTAACTAAATATCTTAAATATTCATTTTCCAAAAAAGCACTCTGTCGAAATCTTTCCTCATTTTCTCCACTCTTTTATCTTAATGGTGCAGTGTACTTAAAAAATATAAGGAGTATTTTTGACTTACAAGTTTTATAAAAGGATATTAAGCACCAGAAAAAATTGTGTAGGTTTCAATACTTTATCACTTCTACCGATACCTTTAGTTTTATTTACTGCCAGTTACATAACACCAACCAACATTCGGTTGTACTGATGGAAACTTTATTGTTGATGCAACCTCAATCATTCGGTTTGCATAAAAATTCCGTTATGCCAACAAATCTGTTCTCTATATGTATAGGAGTTCAAGCAAAAGGCCATTTTTTTAGCTGTGACCAATTTTCAAAAATGGGTTGTTTAATGGTCCTTTTTTAAATAGGCGTTATCAATTTACAATGATTCGAATACAACTGACTAAGCCAATCGATTAATCCAATTTATTTCAGTAAAAATCTCTTATATTTTATTCTACGTTTTTTTATTCTTTTCAGCAGGTTTGGATACATCGTTTCTTCCAACGTTGCTGTAGTGATAATTTCTTAAAGTTACAGAGCTCCAACTAACATTCAGTTGTACTAACATTTATGGAAAACTCGAGGTGTATGCGACCTCAATCATTCGATTGGCAACGAATCTCCTCTCTGTGTGTAGAAATCTCTTAAACAGTGTGGCCGAAATAAGACTGAATGATTAAAGGACGCAGACTCTTGCACCTGCTCCACAGCTACAACAAAAACTATTAGCTGATAATAATAATGCCCTGCCAGCCCCTCAGTTCATCCGTCTGTCCATCTATCGTTGTAAACAAAGTACCGGTCGTAATTACAAACCGATTCGATGAAACTCAATACATTCATTAAGTTTGGGCCAAGGACGAACCCTATTGAAATTGGTCCAAATCGCTGCAAATTTTGATACCATACATAGTTTTTTTCTCCATTTTAGTGAACAACTCCCATCTCTAGTGAAATTTGCCCATATCGGTCCAAATTTTCGAATAGCTCAAAGGTCCCTCCCAATTTGAGGTTCTGCAGCTCTAGAAGACTCTGTCCGATTTCAACCAAATTTCGCACAGAGCATTACAAGTAGCCAACACCTATCTTTGGTAAAGTTTGTCAATAACTATCCAAGTTTTCTAATAGCTCGCACACAAGGGTACACCCGACCACAATTTTTGCCAGGTACTTAATGAGCCTTGTCCTTATATATAAAAGGAGCATATGTCCGTATATCCCATACAAAAAAGGTCTTTCCCGACTTTATACTCTGCAGCTTTAAAAGCCACATTTTACAGCCGATCGTTTCGAGCGACCAACACACATATCCTGTAACATTGGACCATATTTGTCCATGTTTTCAAATAGCCCCCATACAAAGGTTCTCCCGATTTCAGGCCAAACATTTTAGCCATGATTAATTTTAGTATGGTAGGTTATAAACGGCAAGTAATTAACTCCATACAGAGTTGCCTAATCATCTAAATAGCGGATTGGTATAGGGTATATCATAGTCTTCCGGTACTTTTCTCTTTACAACCCTCATAACAATAACTACAACAAAAGTGTGTTTAAGGACTGGCCTTTAAAAAGAACTACAGCCACACATCAGACTTCTTTAACCTTTTATCAACAAGTTCTTATTTTTAGTTTTCAACTTATGCAGAAGATAATGAGAAGTCATTACCAGGTAATGCAAAAAGTGATGAGTAGTACTTACCGAGTTTTTGCTGGGAAGCACTACAGCAATGCCGTGAATTGGCTTTGCGTAAAATTGAAAAGGTTTAAATACTGACCCTATGTTACTGTGGTGGTTCCTGTTCTATATTCAAAGATGCACTGAATATCGTAGCACAAGTGGGATTCCCATAGATATGGGTACTTGCTTACACGCACGCACACACTCTCACACAGCTGCCTCATTTAAGAGGCTTAATTCGCAAAAAATTCGTCTTCCTTCTCGCCTCATGGTAAATAAATTTTTTGTTTTCTTCTCTCGAACAAAATTGAATTGTAACTTCGATCACTTAAACTATGCATTTCTGGCACTTTTCCAAGTTGCTGGTCTATAGCCGAACTATTGGTATCAGCAGTTTACGGGACGGCGGAGGCATTCATCATACTAAGCCTGTTAACGTGAGTGAATCCCGTATGGGCATGGGATATGCAGATATGCATGCATCCATGCAAGGCAACGGCAAGCCTTTCCATTTCGTTTTTATCCGACACCAAATGGGGTTGGGGGCAAATAATGACCTCCACTCCAATGACAATGTGAATTCTTGGTACGAATGTTAGTTTATTGGACTGTGTGTAAGAGAATATCGATTTGGTCGTTCGTATGGTGCCTTTTAAAAGCTGGAATAACAATCTGTGCATCATCATCTCTGGTGCATGATGAGAGTGTGTTGCAAGTTTTTGCTATTTGTATGAATTGCTTAAGTCTATTCCGACTCGATTTCCAGTTTTACAGAATGGTGGAGTGAAGCCTGGCATGGCCAAGAACAAAGCAGAATACGAGTATAGCTTTTAGATTTTATTGCAACGACGGTTGTTTGCAATATTGGCGACTTTTTCATTACCTTCTTTTCTCAATACCGCCGGTGCCAATTCGAATCATATTGTATTAACTTCATTAGTAAAGGGATGACCTAAGCGAACACCTCTTGCTGATCTGATTTCTGGGTCGCAGCAACCGGTTGCTGTGCAACGCCACACTGAACAAATGATCTACCCGCAATTTTGGTGAAAACCATTGTCATCACGTTAACTTTGAAAGGGCATATATCCAACACCCTAGACCACACTTTGGTACAGGGTATTATAACTAAGTGCTGATGTTTGCAACACCCTTAAGGAATGGAGATTGACCTTATGTTAAGTGTACCGATCGACTCAGAATCATTATCTGAGTCCATTGAGCAATGTTTATCCGCCTGTCTGTCCATATATCGCTGTAGTCAATGAACAGGTCGCAATTGAAACCGATTTCAAAGAAACTTGGTACATTGTTTAAGGTTAGGCCAAGGACGAATTCTATTGAAATTGGTCCACACGTATTTCGATATCATACTTAGGGTTTTCCTGATTTCAGAAACTACAGCGCTAAAAGCCACACATTACATCCGATTTCAACCAAATTTCCAACAGAGTATACCCTCTGATGAAATTTGTCTATATCGGTCCAAGTTTTAGAATAGCTTCCACATAAAGGTCCCACCCGATATTAGTTCCAACATATCTAGAGGCCACAAAATTGAACCCGATCACTCCCAAATTGCGCATGGTACGTAAAGATTGACCACTTATTAACTGTGGTGAAGCTGGACCACATATGTGACGCGCAAAATAGAAAGGGACCTAAGGTTAAAAAACAGTTTTGTTCAGGAGAGCCATTTTAAAGATTAGGGTCTTTCTATTTGCGCTTAGAATCGTCGACTTCACTTTCATAAAACGTGCATATCTCTGGGAGGAAACACTTTCGGTGCATGGGATCGGTCTCATTCGATGCTCCGATTTTGTCCACATCAAAAAAACAAAAAAAAAATGAAAATTGATTTTTTTACCCTTAGGTCCGTTTCTCTATGCGCTGTCACATATGCTGAATGTCTTTCTTTCTTTCTTTCTTATACAACGTTTTCCATTAAGGGCATAACAATTTTATGTATTAATAAATTTTTTTTTTTAATTTTTTTTTTGTAGTGCAAATGTTTCATTTTATGAATGAAATTCGATTTCGACATATGACCACCACATATTCCACCACTCTTGCACACATTTCCATCGGAACGTAGGCAATTTCGCCTTGGATGTTGTCTCAGAGTTCGTCTAAAGTTGTTGGTATAGACCAATGACTTGATGTGGCCCCATAAAAATAAAACCAATGGTGTTAAATCGATATGGCCATTCGAGACAACACGTTCTCCGAATTGCCTTCAAGTAAATCTATTGTAACGCGTGCTGTGTGGCTAGTAGCACCATCTTGTTGAAACCAAATATCGGCGATGTCAAGCTTAATTTCCTAACATGGCACGATAGCGCTATCTATTGACGGTAACATGACGTCTGTTTACATCGACGAAAAAATACGGCCCACCTCTTACCACATAGCAATTTTTTGCGGATGCAATTGTGTCTCTTAAGCACCTGTGGGTTTGTTACCTCTCAGCTAGAAATAAGCTTCATCGCTTAAGATGGTGAACATTGGAGTAAGCGCTCTTAAAGTTGCGACCACCGACGCAAAATGTCGGTAGTAATTTTTAATGATTTCCAAACGTTGCTTGAACGTGAACTATAACACGATGAAAGTGTTGACTTTGACTTACTTTTTGACACTGAAAGATCATTAAAAATGTTTGAGGGTGCGTTGCCATAAAGATACAAAATTGTTATGTCCCTATTGGAAAACCCTTTATATTTTTCTCTGCCAAGGGGTTCTCATTCGAACTCCGGTCGCGGCATCCGCGCGATTTTATATACATTCTCGACTCTTCAGCCAGTATATAATTTGGGATCGTGCCCGTTATAACGTTTGTGGCATCTGCAGATAATATTTGGTAAAAGCAGCAAAAAACCCCAGTACATTCATCCTATATTGACCAGACAGGTGCTGCCTATAATAGCGTTGATGTCACAACTCTGACCATAATCTGTTTCTTGCTCTGTCTCGATACTTCTACGTGAGTTGGAACGGCGTCTAAATTCAATGATTTGTCGGATATGTAGCTTTTATGGGCCGAATGATCCATTTATAAAGATTTGTAAGTGATCTCTTGGATTCGATTTTGTACCGCTCTACACAAGTCGTGTTTGCTAATTAGGACTGCTTTGGTTTGACTTCCCAGAAGGCTGCAGTCGCGTTTGACTTTGTATTATACCACATGGGACTAGTAACTCATATGATTCGGAGCTTAAGTCACCGTATTCCTAAAATGTCTTAAGCACCAGGTGAACTGCCGTCGGAAATAGCAGATGCAGTTACTACGCCTGCGCAATTGGGTTTCATGTGTGTCGCATGTACACTTTCTACTACCTCTCGGTCATTTCACCCATTTAGTTGTTGAAACCACAGCCCCGGGAAACTTCGCGAAAGGCGGTTGCAGCGGACCAGGCTAGAACAACAGTTCTTGGAGCTCAGAGCCCGTTATTCTATGATGAGTTTAGGTCCACGACTGGCGACGGAAGCAGTGTTGCATCGATACAGGTAGTTTATAAGACACGTATCTTTTATTCCTATGAAAGTATAGACAAATGGAAAAAAACAATGTATGGAGATCGAGTTGTTCGGCAACAGAAACGACGCCTGAGCATTTAATCAACAAGTCAAATGTCATTCCAAAGACCTTAATATCTACTACCTTAATATCTAAGTGTAGGATCTAAAAAGACCATTTTTTAAATTTATTACCAGTTGAAGCCTTGCCGATGACAACCACATGCTACTTATCACAGATAATGAATGTCCACCTCAAACAATCCAGTAGCCGACGGAATACCAGCGGATCTGTAGAAATCCCCAGGAGGCTAGCATATAAGGCAAATACATCAGCTAGAGTGGTAGAGCGAGCGCATGGACGATGATTGGAACCTTAGCATACTAGATTCAATTCACAAAAAGGTAGAGAAGACTGTTTGCGGCAACTACCGCGGAATTAGTCTTCTATCATCGCGTCTAAACTACTATCGACTGTACTGTGTGAAGAATTGAAGTCCAAACTTAAGGACCTGATCCAACCGCATCAGTGTTTCGCTTTGCTTAAATTAGCAATCGATTAAATCTTGACACTTCGCCAAATTGTGGAAAAGTCCCACGACCAGTTAATTGAAGCAGACGACCTCTACAGTGACTATAAGGCTGCATTTGACACTTTGATAAGAGATAAATTATTTGAAACTATTGGTGGGTATGGAATATCATCAAAACTTGTACGAAATTTAATCCTAAATATTTCTGGCAACTTAAGGGTTAATGTAATACAAAATACCTCAAATAATTGCTTGAAGACTTGGCTACAGATGTGATAAATATATATATATTTTCACATCTATCTTATTTAGTAGTTAATTAAAAAAAACGTGGATACATCTTTCAATTCACCCCCTCTGTGTCGATTTTGGTTTCAATCCTATACAAACTTTATTCATTAAATTTGTTTATGGCGTTTTTGACTGAGCTGATTGGTCAGTCTTCCTTCATGAATTAAATAAAACAAATTTATTCCATGTTTTCCCAACGTTTTGTTAGCTTTTTTCTACTTCTTCAGGGGATGTTTATTTGAAAATCCTGTCGACAAAAAGTGTTGTTATTGATAATTTTTTATGTTATGTTTTTTATGTTATGTATGCCTTATTTATTTAATTTTATTCAACAAATTATTTTTATTATGACTTGAACAGTTTTATTCTGGTTTGAGACCTTTGTTTTTTCAGAATCAACATATAGGTGAAATGTATATAGGCAAAGGGTAATTCTCAGTAATTCAAATGAGACTCCCGTATAAGTCATTTGATTTGAAGCCGGAGTAATGGTTGCCAAAGAATGCTGACAGGTGCGGGCTTAAAATCAGCTCTACAGTCTGATTGGTAACCAAGTCAATACATTTCTCCAATGTTTACGTTGGTTCTGATAATAAAACAAAAAGGTCTCCAACCAGAATAAAAACTGTTCAAGGCATAATAATGACAAAAGACCGAACAAATGTAAACAAAACAAAAAAAAATATTTAATAAGGATTGGTACGCTCTAATGTGCAACGCTTGTATGAAATACACAAAAAAGCGTTGCAAAATAAAAATTTCCTTGGCTCATAAGAAATAACTGGAACCTATAAGGGTCGTCCTTTTGGAAATTTACTATAATCACATAAGTCTTTCATTTCGAGAATTAATCACTCATCCCCTTAAGAAAGTCAGAAATCTTGTTGCGTAGTGTAATATTTTACAACAGCGAACTAAGCGGGGTTTGGGTACTACAATTAATTTATCTGTTGTCACCGCTAATTATAAATACCAAAGTAACATGTACTTCATTATTGGTTGGTTGTCATAACAACTAATAGTTGTAATGAATTTGGTATAAACGACTTGTTGGCTGTAAGAATTGTAAAATTATTGTGGGTACCACCTTGTGGTAAGTCGAACCATGTATCCATCAATACCATATAATGTTGGTGATTGCAACAGAAAGTATGTTTATCCAATCGAATACATGTAGTTCGGAACATTTTCAAACTGTTTTTTTCTCTGTATGCAGAGGAGCCATACCAGACACACTTGTGAAATAGGGCGCCTGATTTTGGCTTAAGTATATGAAGCACCGTGTCACCTTTTGCTTTTCAAATCGGGTCAAAATTTAAAGCATAAGAGTTTTTTTCAAAAATGCCACCTTTTAACGAGAATATTTTAAATCCCTGTTTTGATTTTGAAGAGTTTATTTTCCTCCTCAAAAAAATCACGCAAAATTTCATGAGTAACTAGAAACCCATCTCGCTTAAAAACTCCATTCAAATCCAAAGCTAGCGCGACAAGATTTAGTCAATAAATTCTGCAATTACCCATATCTTGCGTATTTTTTTCCAGCACTTAACCACATGCAATGTAATGTGGTGTTGCCAAGGCTTAAATGTGAAATGAATACTGCTAATATTGGTTCAATATAATGAAAATTTAACAGATGACTAAACTTGGAAATTGAATGAGGGGGCGGGAATGGCAGGAATAGTTTTCAACAATAGTACAAATGGCTATCCATGTAATTTAGCAGGCCTAATAGCATGAACAGACAGCCAAGCCAGACTGGGGTTGTACTCGTATGTGCTGGAAACAAAAAAACTTCAATTCTATTGGCATGCAATTATGATTTTATTGAATGGCTATTATTGATATACAATTTCAAACCAACAATTAACGAACCGATTTAGAAACAAATATCTCTTTAGTAGCCTACATGGTCTGGATTACCCCTTCGAAGCTCAAACTCCATTGCTTTGCTTTTCGAATTCTCATTTAAATTTATCATAATCTCATATAAACTGACCCGACTTGAATGTTTTATGGTTTTAATGCCCTTTCATTACAGCAAGTCACGAACTTAAATGTCGATCTGCTTTCCTCTGTTTTCTTGATTTTTTGTTTTAGATGATACATCACTACTATTGGGCCATTGATGGAGGGAGATGTAGGCAAGGGGCCAGTTTTCCCGAATGAAAGATTTCTTTTGTTGCCAGAAAAGAAAAAATCGTGATTACCGTTTTCTTTTATTAATTTTTTATGCGTTTATGAAGTTTTATATTGTGCGCCTTTAGGTAGATGCAAATGCATTTATAGGCATGTAATCACTTTGATTTATGATTTATTTTCAATGTGAAATGTGTACGATTGGGAATTGTCGCATAAACGGTCTTGATTTTATGGCAATGACTTTCTTTTACGATTTCAACAAATGTTTATAATTTTGTAACATTTGATTTCTGTTTTATTAAATCCCACAAATGTTGCGCTCTGTCTTTTTATCAAATCGGCAAGAGGTTATTGTCTTTGACACAACCACTGGACCATAGTTAGAACATATAAGTATTGACTGATTTTGGCTTTGAATAAACAAGTGAACAATTTGACAGTAAAAACGCCGTCATTACTTTTATGTTCTCCGCCATGGAGTGTACATAATTCTAATTTCATTGGTAGTGTAAGGAGACATTGGATCGTTCATATATATTCACTTTAGTACGTAGTAAACCCAATTAATTTCACTACATAGGATGGCTCTTTGGTTTTCCATTCCAAGAACTCTCGCATCCTTCTCGGCTTAGTCTACATCGTAGCATTGTCTTATAAAAAAATGGACTATAGCAAACCAACAAATACGTAGAGGCGACATGACATGGAGACGCAAACGCATATGGATCCGGCAATACTAGTACATGGCAAGAAGTTAAAAACTAAGCATTATATAAATTAAAATGAAAATTGTTTGTTACGACTTTATGTTCCTACTATAGGAACCGGATGATGCAAAAATTTAATCAAACGAAAGTCACACAACTGCATTCACTGGCTCAGCGTTCCCTGACAGGGTCAATATACTCAGGTTAGATATTTGCAACTTGGATTAAATAATGCAAGGTGCAATAGTTGTTCATGAGTAAAACGGTGGGCTGGATATCTAGGGAGTATTTAGGCCATAAAAGAACTTATATTAGGATTCAACGGGCGGCTGGCATACGGTTCCTAACCTGATTGGCATTGCTGGGGCCTTGATATCGGCTGATAATAATAGGAAAGCCTCTTGGAGATGCTGTACTGGGCGCACTTTGCATTTATAAACTCGTTTGCTTTGAAAAATATAAAAGGATTTAACTAAGTCATGAGCAAAGAGTCAAAAAACAGAAATAGAGAAATTTGGTTTTTAAGTAAGGTTTTCTTTCGGCTTTAGCGAGACTTTTTTTCGTTTCGTAGCAAAATATCTTATTTTTCTTCCATCGATCTCTGGGTCCTTATAATATCCGCTTTGTACTATTATTTAGATTTATATTTCGTAACAAAAATTTCGAAAATATTTCAATTTCACGTTAATCGCTTTTTTATGTTTAGTAAAAAGGAAATAAATCGGTTCAATTAAAACATTCAAATATTCAAAAAAAATTAATTGGGAATTCTGTGATAAAAAGTTTTACAAATTAACTAACAGTAGAATCATACGGACAGACTGCCTATAAATCTTCTCTATCTCACTTACGAGTATTCCTCCTCGCTCTCCTCTATTACTTTTCACTCATTCTCTCCCTCTCGCTCTCTTGCTCACCCTTTAAGAATAGTTCCACACAGGGTTGTCAGATTTATTTCTACCTCTATCGCCAAATCAAGTGTCAGAAATCGCCAAAAATCGCCAAAAACAAAGATTCTTCGGTTTTTGTTAAAAGTTATAGTTTGTATTTAGCTTTTTTAAAAAATAATATTTAATTGATGTAGTAAAAGCAAAATATTCTTCACTATAAGTAGTAAGGTACACATATATTTAAAATATAATTTAAGTCTTAGTTAATAACTTGATATTATATATCAATATATATTTGAGATCAATTGTTACTGTTCAAGATAGTAAAACTAAGTACACAAATTTATAATATTATATACTTCATTTTCATCTGTTTCATTTTTGTTTTCTGGAATTTCATACATTATATTTGAGTTGAATCTTTTTAACATTTCTTGAGTTGGTGTGAAAGAATTACAACATATTTTATTTGTATTCAAGTGATTTATTACTCTTAAAAGAGCGTCCAAAAGCTCAAATTGGATCTTATTCCGTAACCTAGTTTTGGTGTAATTCATAATGGAGAATACCCTTTCCACACAGGCATTACTGGTTGGAATAACTAACATATTAAGAACGGCTAGTGATATTTCTTTAAAGTGGTATGTACCTGCCGCATCATGGTAATCAAAAACTTTTGGCCAAAAGTCGAGTAAATTTGTTGGAATTTCATCATTAAAATAATCATTCCAATTTATAAACTGTAGTTTTCCCCACTGTGTTTCATACACATTTAATGGCACGCTTGGGTTCATAAATTTTGTTATGGCTTCTCGGACAACCGTAAATTTTGTTTGAGTTAATGGATTGCCACATTTTAAAATTGAAAATTGTGCATAAACTTTAAAAATATTCATATTTTCCGGTAATCTTTTAATCATCTCTTTTAAAAGTTGTTTTAAATATGCAAAACAATTTTCTTTCAGTATACGTATTTCTTCTACATCCATTTCCACGATGCTTAGTTCGACTTCAAAATCTGATCCAAAATCAATAGCATCTAGAGACAGAAAACAATTGGATGTATCAATGAGAGTGCTCAGTTCATCTAAAAAATTGTCAGTATTTTGGAGTTTATTTAAAACTGAGGGCCTAAATATTTTAGATGCAAATAGAAGAATCGTAGAATACAATTTTTCGTGCATGCTTCCTGCGTCCATGTTGTCAGATTGAAATTCCACGTTTAAATGATTCATTTCGTTTATAATGGGGTTTACAAATATTAAAAAAAGTCTGTTTTTTTCATCGCAGAATTCGTTATAAATATTTTGGGCCGTTATGTCCTTTTCGTCGGTAGATATTAGTGAGAAATGGTACTTCAGCTCTACCCACTGCTCCAAAATCCGCTTTATGGCAGCCAACGAGTTCCAGAAATGTTAACAAGTTTTCTAAAATTGTTGCTATCAACTCCAGTGTTGATTAGATCAAAAGCACGTTTATAACGCAAAGCACGAAGCGGATTATAAACTTCTTTTATTAAAAAATCAGAAGTTTTCGGAATTTTTTCTGAAGATTGAGAGCAGCAAAGGTGGAGAGAGTGGCATGTACATTTCACTAGCATGAGTTGAGGGTTTTGTTTTCTAAGAAGTGCGAATAAAGATTTGTTCTTGCCGCACAAGTTTTTAGCGCCATCCGTCCCAATTGCAATCATGTTTTGAATGTTCAAGCCAACCTTTTTTAAAAACAATTCCATACTATCAAACAGATGCTCAGCGGTTGCTTCTTCTACCAAGAAAATACCCAAGAATTGCGTCGTAACGATATGTTTCTTTGTATCAAAAAATCGAACACACACACTCATCCATTTTGTTTGTGAAACATTTGTGGACTCGTCTACGATGAGACTATATTTTGAATGGCCAATTTCGTTCACCAGACTTTCTAAAATTGACGGTGAAACTACCTTTTTTAAAATTGCTGTACATTTAGTTTTGTGCAGTCTTAGTTTTCCAAATGGGCTTTCTTCCGAGGAACTGCTTCGTAATAACGTGGAAAGATGGTCTACAGACGCAATCGAACTGTGCTTTGCTATAAACACTGCAAGTTTAATGTCAACAATTTTTGACTCACTTGATTGAGGAACAATTACTAAATGCAAAATAAATTATTAAATCATTTTTTTTATTTTTATGTATTTAGTTACTCACCAAATTTATCAATACGATTTTGTTTAAATAAAAAGGACATGTTGTTTGTATGCTTAATTGATTCGGCATGCTTTTTAAGATCAACTTTATGTGATCTTAATGCAGTTTTACACGCAGAGCACCATGATGTGTTCATTGGGCTACACGTTGATTGGTAACTTAACGGAGCTTCTGAAATAGATTTCAGCCAACCTAAAAATTCAAAGTTGTAAACATTTTTAAGGAAAAATATGTTCTTGAATATATGTACCTATTGCCCAAATTTGATTTTCCCATTCTTTTTTGTGACGGCGATCCAATTTGGCCTGTTTCGATGAAGACGCCATAACAAAACACATTTGCAAGTATTCACATCCAATATTTTTTTTTTTCACTTAGTTTTGAGTTTTCTTTTGCTGTTCTTCACATATTTCGTTGACAAAATACTATTGACAATTCATTTGACAATCAAATTGGCATTCACTTTGAATGACAACAAATCAAAAAATATATTATACCATGTTCACATGGATGGATTAGTATATATTGTCTCAAATAAAAAAATAAAATACAAAAAAATCGCTAAATTAATAAAAACAGAGGAAGAATCATCATTAGCCAACAAAATCGCCAACTATTTTATAAACCGCCAAAAAATCGCCATGTCGCCAAATCAAAAATAATGTCGCCAGAAGCATTGAAAAATCGCCACGTTTGGCGAGAAATCGCCATATCTGACAACCCTGGTTCCACAATGAAATTCGTCATTTTTCTTCTGGAGGCATACCCTTTCAACCCAACACAAACAAATGACATTTTAAAACCTCAGGGCATAGTATTCCTTAAAACACAAAAATATATTTTCGAAATTTAAGCCGGTCATTACGTAGTTTTCACATTATGTTCCGTTTGGCAAGGAAAAATGTGAAGAACGCATTAAGTGTTTAATTGGACAATAAGGCGTGGCATTGCTCATACAACATCTCTCAAACTGTTAGAGGTGTATCAATGATATTTGGAACTTTCCCAAATTATTAAAGGAAAGCATAACACATCACCCAGGGGAAAACTGTAATATGCTCAACACTCTGTTTCAATGTCAACATTCTTTCGTGTTTCGTAACACAAGTAATGAGGAAGTCGAAGAAATAATTTCAGATTTACATGTAAATAAAAGTCCAGGACCTGACGGAATATCGGCGAAGATGCTGTTTACATGTAAAGATGCAATTCTCTCAAGTGTGGTGACAGTTTTTAATGCTACTGTTAATATCTCAAGTTATCCTGAGATACTGAAGATCTCAAAAATAGTTCCCATTCCAAAATCTGGAGATTTTTGTAATATTGAAAATTTTAGGCCTATTGCGTTATTATCAATCATTGATAAAGTTTTTGAAAAAATCTTACATAAACAGCTTAACGCGTATTTAAATGAGCATAACCTTATGTTTAAATTACAGTTTGGGTTTAGGAAAGGAAGTGGTACACAAGAAGCGGTAGTGAACGATATAAATACAATATGTGATGGTTTGGATAATGGTTATGGGGGAGTTGCTGGAATCTTTTACGATTTTTCGAAAGCATTTGATCTAGAAGATCACAATATTTCATTACAAAAACTTCACTATTACGGAATTGCAGGAAGTGCTAATAAACTTATTAGAAGTTACCTTCAAAATAGGAAGCAGTATGTTGAAATAAAAAAAAAGTAGAAGTGAAATGGGAAATATACAATATGGAGTGCCTCAGGGGAGTGTTTTAGGTCCATTATTGTTTACAATTTATCTAAATGATATTGCAAATCGCAAGTTACACGGTAAATTAATAATGTATGCTGATGATATAAGTCTCTTTTATCCCTATTGTCATGAAGTTATTCTCAAAGCTCAAATAGAAGAGGATGCGCGTATTATAACGGAATTTGCCAGGATAAATGGACTATTGTTGATTGCCGAGAAAACTAAGTAAGTGCGATTTCGACCTTACTCAGTTGGTAATAACGCTTTCAAATTTTCTATTTGTGGAAAAGGTGTTGTTGAATCCAGTTCAGTTCGATACTTAGGAGTACTTTTGCAAGGAAATTTATCATGGAACTTACATTTGCAACATTTGAGGAAAAAATAGCTTCAGGAATCGGACTACTCTATAAATTTAAAAATAAATTCGATGAAAAAACTAAATTATTGCTATATAATGGGCTAATCCATAGCCATTTTAATTACTTACCGATGATGTACTCTTACAAAAAAAGTCTCGAGTATAGGTATCTACAACGAGCACAAAATAAAGCACTCAGAATTGTTTACAATCTTCCACAAACGTATTCGATGGTATATTTGTATAAGGACGTATCTAAAACAATTTTGCCTATAAATGGACTATATAAAATGCAGTTGTTAATGCACATGTTTAAATCAGTGCGTAACATTGGTTATCATTATATTTCATTTTCTCAAAATCAAACTTTTTTCAATACTAGAAATCGATCAAACTTGCTTATCAAAAGATGTAGACTGGAATCAACAAAACAACGTATTAAGCATAACGGTTGCTCTGAATATAATCGTCTGCCTCAATATTTAAAAAATATTTTACGAATTTCAATTTTCATAACAACATTAAAAACACATTTATTAGATAATATTGAATTGCTTCTATTGTAAGTTTTATTTAGTTTTCAAGTGCACAGTTTTTTGTTATATCTAATTTTCGAGCTAAAACTACTTTTAGCTAGATCTTTGCCAACTGGCCCCAAAAATGTTCAATTGGCGCTGGGGCAATAATTTGTTTTTGAATTGTAAATATTATTTGGTACGAAATAAATAAATAAATAAAAAAAACTTATAATTAGAATAGTGTAATTGGTCGATCATTATAATAATTAACAAAATAACATAAATGGCTAACAAATTACAAGAGGCTATGTTATGCTTAAATTAGACAATAGGGCGTGGCACTGTAGTAACTTTTATAGGTCATATCTAATATATATGACTCAATAAAGTGTTCCGTTTGGTGCCTTTGGTTGCCACCTATAAAGGTGATTCATAGAAGGATTTTTTTAAACACCAAATTTAATGTAAAGGGCGCTACCATAGCTTCATTATCATGGCATTGCCATATCGACTAACACAGTCGCTAAATATCAGCTGTTCGATCATTCACAATTCTGTTGGTTGTGCCCCCAGCATTTATTAGATATTTAAATTTGCGCGCCAAACATATTTAAAACTCTGGTTTATGTTTTTTTAAAAAGAATTTTGCTTTTTCTTTTGTTTTTTCTTACTTATGCCAAGGACTTCATGAATATTGTTAAACACTTTCGATGGCAGAAAACTTTTTGCTAAAATCATGTTTTTATAAGAATTCATCTCTTATATTGGTTTTTTCGATTTCAAAACTCAAATATAACACCCGATTCCGACCAAATTTCGCACAGAGCATTACAAGTAACCAACACATACCTCTGGTGAAATTGGACCATATCGGGGTATATTTTTGAATAGGTCCCCCACAAAAGTCCCTCCCGATTTGAGCTACTGTAGCTCTAGGACCACAAATTACACCCGATCACGCTAAAATTTTCATGGTAGATTAATTAACTGTGGTGAAACTGGATCATATAGGTTCATATTTTTGTATAACCCGAAACAAAGGTTCTTCCCGATTTCAAAACAGACATCTGTAAAAACCATATTTACATACGATTCCTACCAAATTTCACATGGAACGTTACGAACGAAACACCCATGCCCTGTTTGATTGCACCATATTACTATATATTTTTGTATATCCCCTACGTCCCTCACGATTTGAAGTCCTACAGATATAGAAGTCTGAAATTAAAAGCGATCATTCTCATGGGCGACAAAAAATTAACTTTAACTTATTAAGTCCGACCATGCTCAAGCTCCAGACAGAGAAGCTGAATCCTGGGAATAGTAGAATAGAGTAGGGTATCTAATTGTCGACCACTCCCGACGTTAACCTTTTTCGTTTTTTCGGTTTTAAATGGTAAATCAATTGTAAACCATAAAAAGTAAATTTTTGTTGTTTTAAAATAATATATTCCTGGAGTTATTATTTATAAAAAATAACCACATTAAGTAATACACAAAATAAATTTATATTATTGATTTTATAAACAAAATATATTGTGATCCATCTAGAGGTATTTTTCAGGGCAAAAAAAATATAAAAATTCAAATCAAGTTTAATGACATTTTTTTTTTGAAAATAATTTTCTTCAGAGGTTGGCAACTGCATTATGGAAATGAGCGTTCGGTTAGAAACGGGAAGATCCGGTGTTTTCGACCAAAATTTTGTTCAGTGTAGAATCTTTATTGTTAATTTTAAAGGACATTTAATGACTTTTTTTTGAAAATAATTTCCTTCAGACGTTGGCATCTGCATTATGGAAATGATCGTTCGGTTAGAAACGGGAAGATCCGGTGTTTTCGAGCAAAATTTTGTTCAGTGTTGAGGCCCATTTCTGGCTCAACGGCAAAGTCAATAAACAAAATTGTCGCATTTGGGCTGAAGAGCAACAAGAAGAGGTTCAAGAGGTGCCAATATAACCAAAGAAAACCACGGTTTGGTGCGGATTGTGGGCTGGTGGAATCATCGGTCCAAATGATGATGGCCTGAACGTTACCGTGAATGGTGCTCGTTATCGCGCCATAATATCTAACTTTTTGTACCTTAAATTGAAGCCCGTAATCTTCACGACATTTGGTTTCAACAGGACGCAGCCGCTGTTGAAACCAAATGTCAATTTGATAGGCCAATTCGAAGAGCGGCTTATTTCACGTTTTGGACAGGTGAGTTGGCCGCATACTCGAGTGATATCACACCTTTAGACATTTTTCTTAAGGGTTCCAGTGAGTCGCTTTTTTCTTTCTCTTCGATAATTCGCATATGCAAAATAAAATGCACGCTTCGTATATATAGATCGTTAAACGAGTAGGGGCCAGGTCGGCATTACACATAAAAATGGTATTAAAAAGTCGGCCACACCAACGACGAAACGCCGCATCTACCAGACGGTGATGTGTTTGCTTTACTTCGCTGACTTACTTTTCCTTCTCTCTATGACAAACAACAACAAACCTGTTCTTATTACCTTGTGGAGTAATTCCTCTTTCAAAAAAATGTATTTTGGTTTTGACCAACTCTGCCAAAACAACAATGATTATTTTCTTATTTGAAAAATTTTAATCGGAAATTTCGTATAATATCACGAAATACTATTCCTTTTGCCCTTTTCAATTTTCGAAAATAAATAAGAGAAATTGGAAATTATGATTAAGTTTTTAAACAATTTTTATTTTCGTTTTTTTCCAAAAAAAAAATCGACTCTAAATCAACCACCCACATAAGAATCGGTTTGACTCGCAACACACGTGAGTGTGAGAACAAAACTCAACAAGTTACCCTTGTACGTACGAACGTCCGGCTTAATTTCTGTGTGGCTGTCGGTCTGCCTTAAATGCCTGCCACATTCCGAATGCGTGTGAGTCGGTCTCTTCATCTTGTCCCAGTGTGTATGTTCGGTTCGTTCATCTCTTCAGTTCCTACTCTCGGTCACCTGTAAGCTGATTTTCATCTGATTGTTTTGTTGTTGCCTGGTGGGTTTGCTTAAGCTCACTCGGTTTGTTTGCTTTTGTTCGGTTAATGTTTGGTTGATTGTTTTGTTACCAAATTGAAAAAACTAAGCTAATGTTTTGCTGCTTTTACCCGCCTATATAAGAGGCTTACAAGGGCTGGATGGATTGAATGGTTGGGTTTTTAAATGTACACATATTATGTTTCCTGACCTATACTCGTATAAGTAGAAATAAATTGATTTCATATGAAAATTATTTCCTTCAACAACAAAAAACAGTTGGAAATTTAAATATTAGTAAAAAGATTGAAATGACTACATTTAGAAGTTCATGGGAAAGTATTTGGAGCTTGTTTTGTAAAACAAATAGGTCTTGGTTTGAAATTGTCAAGAGTTCACCACTAGGTTTAGTTTAAGTATCTAAACATTTGTGACAATAAACAATGTTGCTGTACTTGTAGTTTATATCATAAGCAATGTTGCGGTACTTCTTGTTCTTTGAGTGGGGATCTCAATGTTTATAAACATTGTTTAATAGAGGCATGCTGCATCAATATGTTTCACATATAGTTTTGCATGGCGCAACTCACCACTCCGCTTGCATTGAGTGTGCATGTGTGTGTTTTGGGGGCCCTTGTGTGCCCTGCCGGTTTTCGTGTCAGTCATTGTGGTTCGGTTAATGCAACAAGAAGGTTGTCTGAGTCGCTCGTTACGTTTACATACCCTCTGTGCGGATATATCGTGTATTGTTTGCTCTTCTCCACCAAACGAGGTGAATTTCAATTACTTCCTTCCGTTTCGACAGTTGTGTTTGATAGTAAGTGCGTGTATGTGGCGAGCGCGCTCTATCTCTCTTTCGTGGTCGTTGTTGGCCTCTCTCGCAGGTTAATCGTAAACCGGGACTATTCGTGTTGCGGTAAGGCCGTCGTGTGCCAGAGAGCTTTATACGAAAGTGCGTGAGTAAGCAACGTTAGTTTTCAAGTGATGTTAAACGAGTTAACATGTGTTTTGCGTAAAAACCGGTAGTTTTTTTTCCAATTTCCCTAATGTTCAACTAAAAAAAAAGGATAATCAATTTACATGGAAATAGTGAAGAATTTAAATAAATAAATATTTAAAGTGGATATTTTGGAAAAAAGTTTTCACATTCATAGCGTAGATTTCTGTCGCTAAAAAGTATTTTCATGTTAAAGGGAATTTTATTGGAAACGGAAATATACGTATTGGCAACGGGAAGCCGATAATTCATATCCTCGGTGCTCACTTCGCTGTGTGCGTGTGTGTGTCAGTGTATCTGTGCATGAGTGAGTGTGCTTATTGTGGAGTGTATTCAGTGCTAGAAATTGCAATTACGTTTGGTGGTAAGGCTAACTAAAGTCACTATCGCTTGCCAGCCTTCCTCTAGTAATATACACTTGGTGCAACCATAAAATTCACTTCTACGCCAACACAAATTCGTTCTTACCTCTGGAATAACTTCAAAGGCAGAGGAGTATCTTTTATTACCCACAATTGTCATCAAACCTTTTTCTTTAACGCCACCGTCGCCGCGTAACTCAGAATTTAAGGCCATAAAACCAAAAGTGATAGTGAAAAACGAAACGAAATAAAAAAGCAAATAGTTCTAATCATATAAAAGTTATATTTGAAGTTGGCAAGAATTGTGCACACAAAAAACCAAAATATCCTTACCATTGAAAAAATTGCACTTGCTAAAATAGCAATGATGCCCTCAATGATCTAAACTAGTGCTAAGCTTCATAGGAATTTATTATTTCCTTCAAAGAACCGGGTTCTTTTTTATAACCCTCTGTGCCCACCACTCCGAAAAAAGGATTATCTCATGTTTATATAAGGATATACATAATAATTGCTGAACTCATGCTAATGTACAAGTAAGTTAAGAACTTTATACTTTCTTCCACATGCTCAACTATTTGTCAGGACCTTTCTACCTCCACTTAGTCTAGTCCCTAATTAATTATTTATATTAAAGTATCTATTAAGTTGTTAAACATTTGTTTTAAGAGGATTTGCTAAAATGCCTTCTTGTCTTCAGCTCCAGCAAAACTAGAGAAATGTCTTGGATGGATTAACCAAAAGAATGAAAGTCCTTCTTTAACAAACTATGAACATAAGTTTTAGCTAACTTTATGTTTTATATACCTTGGAGGTTAGTTAGTTAGGAAGCTTATAATTTATATTCTTTTCTTGGGCTTCTCTCCACTTCCTTTGGTTTCTTTGATAGGTTTTATGGAATGCATTGCGTTGGTTGGGTGGTTTTGTTTCCTTCACTTTGATTTCCGTTTAACAAATTTTCGATTGCATTGTATTACCGCCGGAAAACGTGTGTGTGTGTACCTGTGACTTTGTCGTAGTTGCTGGTTTTTTTGTTTAAGTTTTCTTCTCTCCCTGGGTGCAGTGGAAATTTTTGCCAAAAATTTAATTGAAAAAGTTTTTGGCAGCAATAAACACAAACACTCTCGCGCTTGCACCCTAACCAAACTTTGTGTGTAATGATGATTTCCCGTGAGTTTTGCATTGCATTGTGTACGGCAAATTGAAAGGTTTTAGTTTTCCTTAACTTGCAACGACATGCATATGAACAATAGGTTGGGTTGGTCAAGTTTTATGCAAAACTTAGAGAAATCGTTTTAATATGTGAAAATTGTAGCATTGTGTATGGCAATTTGTAAGGTTTTAGTTTCCCTTAACTTACAACGACATGCATATAAACAGTAGGTTGGGTTGGTCAAGTTTTATGCAAAACTTAAGGAAAATTGTTTTCATTTTAGAAAATTGCGGTGTTTACCAGCTTAATTGTTTACAAATTAAGTCACATAATAAGTCTCGCTAAGGCTATAATTTCCTACTGGTTACTCTAAAATGAACAACTTTTTCATTTTTTTTATTAAAATCGAAAAATATTTCGAAAAATATTATTCAGGGTCAGCCCGCTTAACTTTTTTTTAAATAAATTTTCCCTATATATGTTCAAAACAAACGTGTTGTAGCAGTGAGGATTTTCTTAAAAATCCTACAAAGCCTAATTACTTCAAAAACTTTTAGTAGAAGAACATACAGTTAGATTGATTTTGTATAAGGTACTGTAACATGATGTAATAAAACTTTTGTTGCACACCGATAGAAATTTTTCAGATTTTTAAGAATTCATAGTTAAAGGTATTACTTAATTTAATTATTTTATTATCTTCGAAACATAACTAAGCCACTGAGCTGGGAAAAACAAAAACATTATTTTACTTATAAATAATTTGTTTCCAAAGAAGAGATAACTTTTTAAGAAGTTGTGTAGCTGATAGCTTCTCTACATAATAATATATTCTTTCGCAATATTAATCCTATTTTTACTATAATTTTATTATAACATAAATAAATAAATACAAATCTTGGCAACGAATCTATTCTAAACATTAAATATTCTCTTAAAGTAATCCTCGAACTTGAATCTGTTTTCTAAACTCCCCCAGAACGTACCATTATGGAGATCTTTGGTTTTCGTGTTATCTCAACATATTTAAAGCGAATGCAATACACGAGGGCATATCAATAATTCCGTAACTTATCGAATTAACCACAAACAAATTATTTTTCATCAAAAACTCCTTTTAGCTCAATACACTTTGTCCAATGTTTCACCAATATTTCTCCCTTCCAAAAAATATGATTTTTCGAGGTCGAAATAGGCATTTGTTTGATCAAAAATTTAATCGTTGGAGCTAAATCTCTTTCCACCGATCCATTTCTTTAGGCTTGAAAATAGGATATAGTCACTGGGGGCTAACTCCGGAGAATATGAGGATGAGGTACCAATTCGTTTTGCCATTGAGTCTGCACACGTGTGCACCCGAGCATTATCTTGATGAAAATTAACTTTTTTCTTAGCCATATGTGACGCGCAAAATAGAAAGGGAACTAAGGTTAAAACCAGTTTTGTTCAGGAGAGCTATTTTAAAGATTGGGTCCCTTTCTATTTGCGCTTAGAATCGTCGACTTCACTTTCATTAAACGCGCATATCTCTGGGAGGGAACACTTTTGGGGCATGGGTTTGGTCTCATTCGATGCTCAGATGTTGTCCACATCAAAAAAAAGTGAAAAGTTGATGAAAAGTTTTGTTCAGGAGAGCCATTTTAAAGATTAGGTCACTTTTTATTTGCGCTTAGAATCGTCGACTTCACTTTCATAAAACGCGCATATCTCTGGGAGGGAACACTTTTGGGGCATGGGATTAGTCTCATTCGATGCTCAGATGTTGTCCACATCAAGAAAAGAAAAAAAATGAAAATTGATTTTTTACCCTTATGTCCCTTTCTCTATGCGCTGTCACATATGTGATCGTTTCTTCAAATCCTCGTTTAATCGGTCCAATAAGTTTGCATAATATTCCCCGGTTTACTGTTTTTCCATTTTGAAGGTCATCGGTAATTATGTGGATTATCCCGTGTGCATCCCAAAAAACTGTTGCCTTATTAGCTGACAAAGTCACCTTGGCCTTCTTCGGAGCCGCTTCATCTGAAGGAACTGTTTAGACTGCTACTTGGTCTCGGAGTGTTGTAATGGATCCTTGTTTCATCCACGGTTACAAAACGCCGCAAAAACGCATTCGAATTGCGGTTAAACTATTCGAAACAATCCTTTGAAGTTGTCACACGATTACGTTTATGGTAAATTGGTTAATATGCGGCAGCCATCTTGCAGACAGCTTTCTTAAACCCCAATGATCATGTAAAATCGAAGCCATACTACCCTTTGATCGGCCAACACCATATCGTGGATTTGTTTGATATTTTCGGATGTATTGGCCTCGATTGACCGTCCAGAATGTTCAGTGTCATTTGTACCAGTGCGAGTACAACGAAAGTCAGTAAGCCACTATTTTACCACTGAAATCAATGGTGCTGAGTCCCAATAGAGTTTATTAAGCTTTTACTTGGTTTGCTTGACGGTTTTTCAGCAAAAAAATTGTTTATTGTGTATTCGAAACTAAACAAAATTTTAACAAAATCCACGAGGTTGTATGTTTTGAACAGCTGTTAAACACAAACTATTTGACGTAACTCTCTCAAAATTTGACAGTAGTCTGTAAATATATGCTACTGATGGGAGCAGAGTTGCATTTAATATATCAAAAAGGGGTGTTGAAATTATGAAATTATTGATATGCCCTCGTAACATTAAAAACAAATGCGGCATTAAGCATTATTCTGCGACTGTTTCGTTCTCCTACCATAAGGTAGGAGAAGGAAATTTAAGTTCCATCCTTTTCCTGGAACAGAACAACCAATTTGTTTCTTCTTTTTCTCGAACAACGGAAATTTGTTTTGAGCTGATTCAATTGTATTAGAGTTGGATAGTAATCAAGCATAACCTCAGTAAGTACTATTCATTACCATTTACATTACCTGGTACTAACGACTTATTACCCTTTGCACTATTTTAAAGCCAAAAATAAGTACTTACTGATAATATGTTAAATATGTAAATATCAGTATGATGTGTGGATTCGAATAATAAGTAGTAAGGACTTTTGATTTTAACTACTCGCAATGTTACTTGGTAATAATGTTTTTTTGCGGAAAAAGAATCCACCTAATAACAGCATACTCCAGAACAGAAAGAAATACATTGTTTCTAACTAATACAGAATGGTAAGGACTCAATATAAAAGAAGGACTGTAGGTACTCCATAGCAAAGAATAATAGAAGTATGTGCTTCATTATATTAATATAATTGTATCGTAGAATTGTTGGATCACTTTTTTAAAAACCCTTAATTCTTGGGTCACTTATCTATCGTCAAAAAACCCATTACAACAGTGAATCCTCGTGAGAGTGATATTCATTACCATTACATTATTTTTTCGGCACGTGTCCGGCTACCTTTCTACCTAATCTATTTTAAGCCTTCAATATCTGAAATAATCATTATCGGCTTCTTTAGGGGATTGATTGGTAAAAATCAATTACTCTAGAGGAATCCTACTACTTGCCCTTTCGACTAGCCCAACGCTAGTCCCTGATAAAATCTTAAAAATGTTTGTTGTTTGTAACTTTTTATTTTTTGCTTCGTATGAGGACGAGCTTTTTTCCACTGCTCTTTTATTTCGGAATGAATTCTCTGATTAATTTTTCAAATCATTCTTCTTCTGGTTTGACAAGGATTCGGGAAAAAGAAATGTCACAACATAATTTTCTGTTTCAAGAGGGTAAGCACAAGAAATCGTTAATCATTTCCGAGTCTTGGTTGGTGTGTCAATGTAAATGTGACTTGTTGTTGTTGTGTTTGTTTTACCAATATGCCTTAGATACTGGTGGCGGTGACCTTGTTCTTGTGACTTGTGTGGCCCATAAACACACATGCAAAGTGGGCCACTTTACTGGAGGGGTTATCAGTAAAAAGACAAGAACGAATGTTGTGTGGCAATCTTATCAAAAAGTCAACAGTTTCCATCTTTTAGTCTTGTTTTGTTAGCGCGTTTTGGTTTTGTTGGGGATGCTGTGCTCCTTGTGAACATATATTCTTATATAATTGTAGTGTTGAGAGGGTAGTGGAACCAACTCCTCTATTTAACTTTTGTTATGTCGAAATTCTTACAAGAACTTAAGTTGTGGTTTTTTTGTTTCTACTCTTCCGGTAGAAAAGAAGGAACTGCAAAATGAAAGAGAGCAGAAGAAATTTGCGAACTTTATCCATAGACGGTAATCGTTTAAGTTCAACTTTTACTTGAGTTAAAATGTTGAGATTTCTTTACCCCAGATTAAGACAAATCGCAAGCGAGCAACAAAAGGAAACGCAAGGAAACTTTGGTGGTTTCTAAAACGAGAAAAAAATAATAGCAAGGAATTCTATGGTACTCGTATTTGGCAGGGTTTCCTTGCAGCAATTTTGCTTTTCATTCCTTTTGTAAAACGCGTGATGGTGGGAGGGGTGGTGGTTCTTTCTTTTCCAATACTCTCGAGGCTTATAAACATTTAATTTTTATAATTTACTTCTCCTTTGTGTTGCAAATCACTACTGCACTTTGAAATGGGATTTGTCCTTAATGTTGGCAGTTACGAAAATAGAAGCAAACAAAGCAACAAAAAACGTGATAGGCTAAAATCAAACGAAAGAGGCGAAAGAGACAGACACAAAGACAATGTTGTAATAATTAAAAATTTAAAAGGTCTTCGGAAAGTTTGGCCAACACAAAACTAAAATAAGCAGAAAATGTCACGGAAAAGCTTCAAGGCAAAAAGGATGGCCGCGTGTTGAACCAAGTCGAGAGAGAAGACTCGTTGGAATGTTGCTCTCTAACAAACTTGCCCCCTTTGCTTACGACAAAATCGGCGAAAAGGCAATAAAAGTCGACGTGGCTGCTCAAGTAAAAATAAACAAAAACTTGACACAAGCAAAACAAATAAAACAAGCATTGAACTTTTTTCTTTCTTTGTTTTCTTTTTGTGCGCTTGTTTAAGCAACTGCGGCTAAGGAAGAGTTAACTGGAAGGGAGGGCCTGCGGACGCGGTTATTGTGTAGGTGACTTGGTTTGCTTTGCTGTTTTATTTTTATCCTTTTATTTTTATAGGCTTACAATACGAGCGAGCTTTCTTTGGCGTTGTTGGCGGTGGCAACAATGAGTTACAATTGCAACAAAACGAGTCTAAGGAATGCCAGTCGCCGCCATAGAGATGCGCATAGCACACTGAATGCCACTTTTAACTTCTTGAAATGTTCTTGCACTTACGCACACACACATACACGCACGCAGAAGACACTTAACACATTTTCTACGTGTAGACACTCACTCGTTCACTCAGTCACTGGAACGTTTGCTGGAGCGTCTTAGACGAGTAGGAAGTTTTCCCAATTCTAAGCGCCTCTCTTTCGCTGTTGCCCGCTTGGTGTGGACGGGCCAACATAAAAGACATTAAGAGACGTGTTTATACGTTCGTTCCTTCAGTCGTTCATTCGTGCCATAGCTCGGTCTTAAACTGCAACCTTGTTGTCGTTGTTGTTGTTTGAAGCCATTGCAAGATTTATGTATTTCGAACTCAAGGATCAAGTTGCTAAGCTGCAAATCCATAGCCATGCACACACTTCTCTCTCAACTTTAGTTTCTGCAACATTATCTTGAACATCATCAGCACAATCATTATCAACATAGCCGTTGCTTAAGCTTTTCACAGTCTGGTGTTCGGCCGTCTGTCTATTTGTTTTTCCTACTTCTACGTCTTCTTGTTTTTTTTTTGTTTTGCAAGACCCTACAGCAACTCTTTGGGCACATATTTTGCTACAGGAGTAAAAAGTGAAAAAATACACAAACACTCTCCCACACAGATAAAAAGAAACGGAGCACACCAGCAGCAATGCGCAAGCATGCAATGCTATTTCATTATATTTGTATGGGTTAAGTGAGAACGTGAGTGAACATCTGTGCAGGTCTCTCTACTCGTATGTGTGTGTTCTTGTGCATTGCGAGAGTCTTACACATCGTCGTCTCAGGATGAGTAGGATTTCTTTTTGTACTTACTTGGTGTCACTTAAGCCGTTGTTGGTGTTTTTTCTGTTGTTTTTGCTTCGTCATTCGACGAGTGCTCGCGTATGTATGTAACGGCAACTTTAAGTTTACAACTTTAAAGCAGTTTAGACAAACAAAATTGTAATGCATTTTTATTTTAAGCAAAATGCAATTTAAATTTTGCACAAAGGCCCAAAAACTTGTCACCATTTCTATATACTTTACATTCAACATTAAAGGACATAAAAGCCTTGTTGGATTGGGCTTACTAGCTTTTGTTATCTATTAACTTTGCAATTTAAAAAAAAAATGCAATTTAAATTTTGCACAAAGGCCCAAAAACTTGTCACCATTTCTATATACTTTACATTCAACATTAAAGGACATAAAAGCCTTGTTGGATTGGGCTTACTAGCTTTAGTTATCTATTAACTTTAACCAAACTAGCATTAACCAAATGGCACCAAATAAGGGTTGTGAATAAGATCGCAAGTTATGCTAAAAATATTTTTTTAGCTCAACCAATGGGATGATAACTTTCTCTTTTTTTGGAGTTTCTCATACTCTGGGAAAAATTTAAAATTAAGACAAACCATGTTAATTTTTCAGTATCTTAAAATTTATTTATTTTTTCATCAGTAAAGTATAATATCGCTTGCCTCTCAAAGGTTCTACATTTTCTTCACCCAAAGGTAAAAGAGTGTGAGAAATTTGTTGACATACAGTTGGTTATACGAGGGTTGCTATTTATATTTCGGGTCCGGCTATAAAAACACAATAATTTATTATTGGAAATGGTTTTAATGTTTTTCAAAATATTCTTCTTTAAGATCAATACACTTTTGCAAGCGCTTAAACCAATTTTCGACTCCGATTAAGACGCGCCCAAATAATGATTTTTGAACGCTTTAAAACTGCTCCCGCAGTTTTACTTTTTAACATTTCTTGGCACCAATCCATAAGAGCCTTTTTTCGCCAATTTATGTTGGATCCAACGAGAACAAATTTTTTTCACGGCCATATGAACATGTAATATCTTATTAACGCTTGTCATACTAATGACCAAGGATGCCTCAATCTCACGGTATGTCACATGTCGGTCTTGCTTAATCAGTTTACAGTATCGATGGTCTCTGGCAGAGTGACCGACGTTGGACGTCCTTCACGAAATTCATCCTGGAGCGAACAGTGGTTTTTGATGGTGCTTCATCGCTAAAAGTCGAAACGATTTGATTTAAACACTCTTGTCTCAATAACCCACGCCGAAATTCGTAAAAAATCATCGCACGAAAACGTTCACGGAATAATTCCATTTTTGGACTGCGATGACACACTGTTAACACACTGTTAAAAAAACAATTCGCCCTCAAACGACAAAAAGTTCTAGTGAAGTTATGTTAAAAAATGTCAAAATTTCCAATGGAAGTGCCAGTTTGCATCTGAACACTTGTATTGTCAGGACCCGAAATATAAATAGCAACCCTCGTTTTGCAACCGCTAATTAATTCATATTTCACCGGCAAAGCTCTTCCACAGTAATTTAATTGGTTTTAAAATAATTAATAGATCAGCTTGTATGTCTACATTATCTTCAATCCAAAGATCAATTAGTTCTTAATCAATAAGAGCTGGTTTATTAAATTTTTTAAACATAAAAACTTTTCCAACACTGACACGATTGAATTCCACTTGGCAGTCTTAAATGCATATTTGACGACAGTCAGTCTAAAAGTAACCTTGACTTTATATCTTCGCGAATCAAGCAATAAAATGTCATAAATTTGTCAGTGCATATTTTTGTATATTTTCCGAACATGCATTTTTTTACAAATTTTGTAAGAGATTACAATTTTGTGAATATTTTGCTAAATTATAAGTTTTAATGAATATTTGTCTCAATCTTCTATGCATATTTCATAAAATTGTAGACAACGGCCGTGTTCTAATGGTAACTCGGTTAGAAAGTCGCTAACGCGATAACTTAACGCCATTGTACAAAAACTTAAAAATGATTTTGTTTACAGAAAACTAAACAATTTGCGCTAAACCCCGTTTGTTTTAAATAATTAACATTTTTGGGAAGAAATTTATTCAAGAATAACCTTTAGCGAGTTTAAGCGAGCTTGGTTATTACTCGCTTATAGTGTTTTTTACAATCTTTCAAATCAAGCGGATTATGATGCGAGTACCAATAGAACACGCCTAACGTAAAAAACTACGCCAATAGTATTACGAGTAAAATAATAATGTCCCCAACTGTTCAACAAAAACTATTCAAGTCATAATAATTATAAAGGGCCGAATAAATGTAAACAAAACAATAAAACATATCCCCACCAAAACTTAAAGAAAAATAAAATAAAAAGACGTGACTTATGGATAAAACATCCATAAGTCACGAAAATGAATATAATAAATTAAGTCAACATACATGGCGTTACAGGCAACAATTCTGGATGGCAGAAGATTGGCAAATCGAAGATGTTTTTGATATTAGTTTCTGCAGAGAAAATCTTGTTTCCCTAAAAAATGGACCTAGTTCTTCTTTCGGTACTGCATTTATATTTCACAACGTAAACAATTAATATAAAAATAACATATTATATTTTCTCTATCACGCATTTGATCATCAATTTTCCAATGAGTCTAAAATAATCTATATTTAATAGCTCGTTCTATTTTAATTACTGAAATTCCTTTACATTGTGTTTTATATTATTAATTAATATGAAAAAAAAACACATTTTTATGCATATTTTAAAACTTTTTGCTTATACTTTCTATCTTATATACTTTCTATCTTTCTATATTATTAATTGATATGAAAAAAAAACACATTTTTATGCATATTTTTAAACTTTTTGCTTATACTTTCTATCTTATCGGCATACTTTTACAATTTTTATTTATATTTTAGGTTTTATAGTGCATATTTGAGCGCCTTATACGCGATTTTAGGGCATATATTTTGATCCCTTTGTCACATAACGAATTTCTCAAGAATCCAAGTACCTCCAAATTATATTGGACCCAATAATTCTACACAGATTTTTCATTGCATGTATGGTATTTTCTTTAAAACAATTTTGCCCTCAACTTGGATGCGATTTTTCATAACTAATTTCCTTCTTGAAAGAAAATCAGTAAGACAAGTCGTAAGTCGGGCAAGACCGACTACATGGTATCCTCACCACAACCCTTAAACTTCGTAATTTTACTCGTAATATATAATATCTCTGTGTCTGTGCCTCAAAAAAAGTTAGTTAGACTCGTAATCGTGTTAGACCATAAATACTACTCGAACCGATTTCTCCCATTTAATGCCAAAAATAATCTAAAAAGCTTCATCGAGATTACAAAATAGATGGGAAGGCGGACAGGTCTAATTCGGCTCAGAAAATAATATTGAAATAAAAAAAAATATTTTAAATCGATAGAAAATAATTTTAAATCGATTGGTATAATTTATAATAGGATTATCTCACTTGCTGGGCGTTTTATATCATCACCACAGTGTGGTGATGATATAAAAAAAAAACATTTGGCTCTAGAAGGACACAAACCACGAACGACTGGTGTCGTAAACCAAGACTTTTGCTTTCTTTAAGTTGTTTGAATTTTTGTGATCATTTCTTGTTATAACTTTTGAAAGAGGAACTACTCCACAAGCTAATAAGATCAGGTTTTTTGTTGTTCGTCATAAAGGGATGGAAAGTAAGTCAGCGAAGTAAAGCAACAACCTCACCGTCTGGTAGACGCGGCGTTTCGTCGTTGGTGTGGGCGACTTTTGCTGTCTATGCTATTCATAGGTGTGTATTATTCTTGCTAAATCGCTTTCAGAATTAGAGTCCGATTTTAATGAAATTTGACCAAAGTAGGTTTTTTGGATTAAGGACGGAAGCTATTAAAACTGAAGTATTTGGTCCAGATTTAAATATAGATCCCATATATATGCTCATCCGATTTTTATGTGTTTAACTCTAAAAACCATATATTACATGCAATCTTTATGAACTTTGGCACGAGTAAGTTTTTTGGACCAAAAAAGGATATTGTTAAAATTGAAGATTGGTTTAATTTAAATAAAGCTGCTACACATATATGCCCATCCGAGTTTATATCTTTAGCTTTAAAAGCCACATATTACATCCAGTCTTGAAGGAATTTCGCACAAGTTAGTTTTTTGAACCATGGAGGGACTTTATAAAAATGTAAGCAAATCAGCTCAGATTAGCTCCCAAACACATACGTTCTTTCGATTTCATGTTTTCTAGAAGTCACATTTTACATTCAATCTCTATAAAATTTGGCACTCGGTTGTTTTTTGGTCCTAAGAAGGATTTTAATAAAATTATAAAAAAAAATCGGTTCAGATTTAAATATAGCTCTCACGTATATGATCTTCCGATTTTTTTTGCAATATTGATGAATTTTAGCACGATTAATTTTTTTGGGACAAGTAGCAATGTTATTGAAATTGAAGAAAATTGGTTCACATTATTGTTTTTAGCTCTAGAACACATATTACATCCAACCTTGGTAAAATTTAACAGAAGTAAGTTTTTGAGTCATGAAAAACGCTATTGAAATTGAAGAAATTCGGTTTAGATTTGGGTATAGCTCTCACACATATGGCCATCCGATTTTATGTTTTTGGCTTTAGAAGCCACATGTTACAACTAAACTTGAAGAAGTTTGACACAAGTTAGTTCCTCGTGTCAGGCACGGCAGCTGTTGAAATTGAAGAAAATCTGTTCAGATTAAGATATAGCTCCAACATAATATGTTAAATCGATTTTGCCAAAAACATCCAGCAGCGCAGGGTATAATATAGACCAGGTCCGACTTCAGATTTTTTTAACTAGTTTTGAACTTTATAATTTCTAATGAATTATAATTTCTTTTTTAAATTCAAAGCGTATTTAAGTTTGGACTTAATATTGCCACTAAACAATACACATACATGTATGCTACGTCGCTCATTATTTTAAAAAAATTCTTTTTTAAAATAATCAATTGAATTTTCTCATTAACTTTGTCTTTGGATACTGCCTTAATGGGATGTACCTTCCGCTTTAAAGCACCATAACGGTCAAACGAATTAATAAAGGAAACTGAAATTTTGTACTATGGTGGCTGCTAGTCAATAGCTATTTTGGTTTTAAAATTGGAAAAAAGTTCCCCTTTAATAGAGTAAAGGTATTTGGAAATTAAGTACACTTTTATTTTAATTCCTAATTATTATTTACGAAAGAAATATGGTCAATATGGGACTGTTAGTTGGGGGTCACGCAATACCTAAAAAAGGGCATAATTGCTGGACATTCGATGCATGTGGCCCAAAAAACGGCACGTGTGGCAACAACGAGCAATCAATAGAAAATGTGTATTAGTATTTATGATTGTATGAGATAGTATTTTTTTGTGCAGACATTTCTTAGACAAAAAATGAGTTGGAGCCTTTTTATATTAAGGTAACGATATATATAAAATCTATTTTTTTTATTAAAAAAAGCAATTGAAATTTCAGTTTAACTTTATTTTCTTCATCCCCTGGAACAGAGTACTTTTTTTGGGTAGTGCCTTTATGATATGTACCGTCCGACTGTGTGTCTGTCAAAGGCACGTTAATGGTAAAATGATCTAATATAGGAACCCGAAATTTTGCACTTTTGTGGTTTCTAGTCAATAGCTGTTTCGGTTTTTAACTTGAAAAAAAAGATTCCCCTTAGTAAAGTAAAGGTACTTGGAAAATAAGGACACTTTAAATTTCATTAAGAAATCATATTTTTTTTTTTGTAAAAGAAATCGGGACCAATTAAATTGATAGTAAAAAATTTTGGTAGTTGTTTTCTTAAAGCACACCTAATATATAACAACAGAAAACAAATTTAACAGTATTTATTTGGTAAACAGCCATAATCTAGATTTTTCGTTCCAGATTTATACTCAAATTAGTTCATGAATTCCTTTCAAAGTTTTGATAAGTTATAGAAATAGGGTTTCCGCAAAGAAGATATCAACAGTACCAAAATTACGATTTTTTGAAAAATATTTTTTCAAGTCCTCTGGCTACCAGTGTTTTGTAGAGTGTCATGTGGTCGTCTTCTGCCGACATTAGCAATTTTAAATTGTTTCAATTTAAATCGCGTGATTTTTCTAATAATTTTGAGATTGGAATAAGACCGAGCATTCTTAGAAAAATCTCGGGGCGGAATGTTCCCACGAAAAACTAAATAAAGAACTGAGCTAAACTTGCACTTTTTTGTTGGCCAGTTCAAAAGCATCAAATGTACATGGAGTTGTTGCAGGATATTATCTTCACTAGCTTGTGCTTATTGTTTCTTATCAACACCACCACTGCATTCCTCCATTCCACGTTGAGTTCATTTTGTTTTTGTTTGGAGTTGTGCTCTTTGCTTTTTTTCTTCCATGCCATTGTGTGTGTTGGAGTTGGTTTACAAGGATGCAAGGATTAGATGTACATCCGTATGACTCTGAGTATACTCCAGAGTGTACAATATATACACTAGGGTGAAGTGAAATTCGAAAAAAAAAGTTAACCTCGGAAAGAGATGTAGTCTGGGGTCCTAAAGAGGGGAAAAATAAAGAAAAAAATTTAAAAAAAATTTTAGGGGTCGCGCCACTCCCTCGAAATTTGCAAATTATCGCTATTTTGGCGTTGATTTTAGAAAAATCCTAAAAAGTTTTATGTCAATAAATGTTTGCAATAGCGTAAACAATGAAATAAGGGCATGAAAAAATTTAAAAAAAATTTTCTCTTTGTTCAAAAATTTCAAAAAGTAAAATAAGTCAAATCGTCCCTTCTTCAGAAAATTGACTGAACAATGAAATCGCCACCAAAGCTACAAATATTAGTCGATTATCCTCATATTTGCCTCAAATACTTTTGTTTGGGCACTGAACAAGCTCAAACTTTTAAATTTCGAATAAGTTAAGTCGTTAATTTTTAGGATTTTTCTAAAATCAACGCCAAAATAGCGATAATTTCCAAATTTCTAGGGAGTGGCGCGACCCCTAAAATTTTTTTTAAATTTTTTTCTTTATTTTTCCCCTGTTTAGGACCCCAGACTACATCTCTTTCCGAGGTTAACTTTTTCAAATTATAAAAAAAGCATGTTTTCACTCCACCCTAATATACACTACGAGTACGAGTATATCCTGTATTCCAAAGTGGCCTGTCTGGTGTGCATGTGCTTCTATATGATTGTGTGAGAAAATGAGTGTGAGTGTCAATGTGTACGAGTGACTGATTTACCTTTTTTTGTTGCCACTGAAAGTGTTTTTTGCTATTTTTTCTCAGAATTTTTAGTGGATTTTCTATTTGGTTCATTCATTTTTTTCAAAGGTGTCGACAGGATTATATTATCGAACAGGGAAGGGCAGCTCTTCGTTTGAAGGATATACGTACCTGTTCGGCCGCTTCGGACAAACTTTTGCCAGTGAAGGTGTTCTTGAAAACGTCTGTACAAACCAACAAGTAAAAGCGTCGTTTAGTTTGGCCTGGCCAAACATTATGTTCCCTCTACCGTCAATACACTACAATAGCTCAAAAAAAGATCGGTTTTTGGGCCCATTCAGGCCATGCGTCTGTAACTAATCTTAGCCAAAACTTCAAAATGGCTATGGACTTGTAGCTAAATTTACTGTAACTTGAGTACTCACATGTTCATATTGACTATTTATGAGCCAAAAACTCCAGCAACTATGTTTTTTTTGAGGTATTTAGTGAGTCACATCAACAGTACCCATTTTAAGCACTGCCCGTTCACAAAAAAAATATAAATTGTTCAGCAAATACTTTAAAAAGTGTGTTTTTACCGAGTTACATTTAGGTCTCTGATCAATTTTCGTGGTGTTGCAAACGGAATGACTCTTTTTGTTGGAGAGTAAAAAAAACTAGTTGTCACTGGCAATGCTTAACAAAGCTCTACACAGCCGAACCGACATTTCTGGGTCTTCTTCTATACCGGTGGTACTGTGGCTATTTATTTTTTCTGTCTTTGATCTCTGGCTTTTTGTTTTTTTTACTTACTGTGGGTTAGATCTTAATGGGGCAATTAAACTGCATTCTAAAACTATAATAACGGCGAATCTCTCGGCGAGTTTCTCGTTGTGTTTATATAATCATACCCATATATTCTCATAGCCTACCTTAAATTAGTAAGAAATTGCTATAGAATTCTAAACAACACACAAATAGTTCCGATTTGTTCCCTTGTGTTGTCGATGAACATTTAAAAATGTTCAAATAAAAGAATTTTTGGCTACCGATTGCTTGATATTGTATTAATTTGTGGTGCATTAAAGCGAGAATGCATATAAAGGAAATGCATTTAAAAGAAATGCATTAAGCCAGGAGACTAGAGAGTCTAAAAAAATCAGACATTAACCGACATCCCGGCATAAGGTCATATTTGAATTTTTGGTTTGGTTCATATATGTGCATATTTAAGTTCATCAGACTTTCGGACATAGGGACTGTCATCCAAATTAAGCCAAACTGCCGAAACAATTTTATTTTTATATACTTATATAATTTTATATACTTATTTTAAAGGCATGTATATGGGAAGTAATTTATTGGGCCCAAGCAATTTTTCCGGGACCTTAAATTTGAGTAAAATTTAAATTAAAAACAAAAGAGATATTTGCACTGGGGCTCTATCAAAACGTATACCGGTATGACCCATTTTTATCTGAGCTAATTACTGATCGATCCTAATGAGCTGTACCCAATTTCATCAATATTGGATTACTATTTGGCTTCTAGAGCTAAAGACATAAAATCAGTTGAACAAGTGTGTTGGAGCTATGTCTAAATTTAAACCGATTTCCATTAAAGCAATAGGCTTTATCCAAAAAAACGTACTTTTGTAAATTTCATGAAAATTGGACAACAATTGCGACTTGTAGTTTAAAAACAAGACAACGAATCAACTAATGATTCGGAGTCGGCGGCACATTTAAAGGTGGATCTACCTTAAATATTTTTGATATTTACGCATTTCTTACTCAAATATTATGGATCTTCTTTGCTTTTATATGAGGGTCGATTGCAGCAAGCTTGTGTTGGAGCACCCTAGAAAGCCTTTCATGCTGAGAACTTTCTTTCTCGCTATTTTTTTTTTTTGAAATTAAAAAGAAATTGTAAGAGAAAAAAATTACTTAAATCGGACCACAGGTGAATCACTGCCGTTCGTAGCAACGTTTTGTTGTTCGATCCACTTTCGGGACTTAATAGTGCATATTTTTTATTTAAACCAAGGTTTGCACAGGGTTACTATAGGATTTTTCGGGAAGGAGAACATTTGTGTCAAAAAGGAGGATATTTAGGACATTTACAAAGAGTATTTAGAATCTTCGGAGGACATATTTAAAAAAAAATGACAGTAAATGACAAAAATACAAAATGTTATTATGATAATCAATTCAATATAATTTTGTTTAAAAATAGGTTAAGTCCCATGTATATATAAGTATAAAAAGTGTATATGAATAAAAATAAAACAATAAAAAGTGCAACTTCTTTTTAAAAAAAATTATGCTATTATAATAATAGTGGTGTTTTGGTTAAGACTCTGATAACTTAGACTGGATAGCAATAACGCAATAACTTAGTCATATGTTAAAATAATATAAATTGTAAATTTTTCTAATACAATTTTTTTTTAATTAAATAAATTGTATTTTTTTCAAATAGAAAAGTTCTACTGTTCTTTAAAAAAGTCTGAAAACAGTCCAACATTTAATACGCATTTTTTTCTCGTACGCGTTTTTTCGAAGTTCTTACCGAAACTAACGTAACGACATTTGGATTTTGATAGTTTAGCTGCTGTTCAAATTTTATGACCTCATGTACATTTTGGCTAAAAATTGATTTTTGCGAAAAAGATGCAATTTTTCTAATGCAATATTACTTTAAACATGCAATTTGACTCAATGCAATATTGCTTAAACAAATTGTAATTTTTGCAAGAGTAAATTAGTCTACTTTTCCTGCCTTCGGCACAATTGTAACTATAGACGAAGAGAAAACTTATGTAAAACAAACTAACCCAAAAAACTGCATCTAGAGGTTTAAAATTTCTTAAAAATTTAACTATGAGAAATTTAGTGAGTAATCTTTAGAAAACTATAAATTATAATATAAATCATATTCCTTTTGAATACTGGAAACTGTTTTTACGCGAAAGAGATTCATCTCCAAGCCATGAAAAAATTCTCTATAAAATTCATTAGCCGTTCGGAGCCGGCGTTAAACAGTGCTAGGTCCCAGTAAGTGAGTGTAAGAATTATATAGTACACAGGCCCTTAATCAAGAAAGCCTTTGAATAGCAATAATTTTGTGCCAACAATCTACATATGTAAAACTCTTCCACTGTGCGTTGTTGTTGCGTCCATGAAATTGAAGTTTGGGAAATTCTGGTAGCTGGCAGGAAAAACTTCAGCATTATTCCGGCTGGCCATCGAGAGAATAAACACCTTTTCCTGCCATCCTGTTTGTCAAGGTTTCTTGTTTCATCGTGTTGCCACTTCGGAGTCTGCTAAAGTGCAGCCAGCACTTTCTGGTAAATCCGATAGAGAGTTGTCACAAAAGTGAAAATAGCGAACAAAACATAAGCAGCCCAACAAGACCGAGTTGACCAGAACAACAGCGGTAGCGTTATCAGGGAAAAGTGATCTTTTCAAGTCATTCATTCAACCATTCTGTCACTGTTTCCTGACAAAAAAAAAACAATAGAACATTGTTCAATAAGTACGGACCGACAGACGGCGGGCGTATAGACGGTTGGTCAGTCCCAGGGGGGCCATCGTGGGTGGCTCGAGTTTAGCTGCTTATTAACACATCATTAACAATAGATAGCGTCGATGATTGTTGGTGCGGCTGCTGTTGATTATGTTGCCGCAATGCCCCGAGTTTACAAAGACGACTGTTGCATGCATTGTTGGCAATGCATGCGCGTGTATGTGTGTCTGCGCTCGTGTTGTAAGTCCCTTTTCAGCATGCAGGTGACACCTTTATCTTGTTTGGGCCACATTTGATGTCATTCATGGTTGTTCATGTTGTTGCCATGCTTGCCTTGCCCTTTCTTGTTGGGCACACCTCTTTGTTGTGGCTGCGTCACAGGCCCAGTGTCGTCCCTAAACCCGCCCGCTTCCACGCTGCACTGTCGGTGCTTGTGCTGAGTGTGAACTCTTCGATGTTGTGTGGCCAACAACTTGACAAGGCGTAGTTAACCGTCACTAATGGTAATTAAACAATTGTAATTGTCTTGTCATGCTTTGTTGCTACTTGACATGTAAATGTTGTAAAATCAATTTCAAACGTTCGGACAGGAACGAACGCTTATCACACGGACGGACTACTGCTTAATGCGGTGGTTGTGTCAACCATAAATATTTGCCCCGTTTTTTATTCTTTGTTGTTTTGGTTAAGCTTGATTTGCAACTACCGATAGCAGGGTGAGGAGTCGGAAGTTTAATGTGACAATTTACATGAGCTCATTATAATTTACATGGTTTGCGAGCATACAAGGCATAAAAGCGTAATAACGACCGGTTTACCGTATCGAACATTGGAGTGGTCACGACAACCGCTGTAGTTAATCATTTTCACTCCTTTTTTCAGAGTTTTGTTTTGGTTTATAAAGGGGAGAATTATTGGAGGGATTGGCAGAAGTTCACAATATGAACGAGAATAGAGAAGAGAGGCCTTTTTGGGACTCTGCTTCTCCCTTTCTCAAAGACTATTAAAAGAAAGCAGCAATATTGGTATTTGATTCACCATACAGTGGTTGGAAAAAAACTATTTTGGTAAGAAGTCTCTTATTTTTATTGTTTGTCGTTTTGGCATAAATATTCATGATTTTAAATCTCATAGCTTTTGAAGCAATAAAAACGGGGTCATAAAATTTTACTCCCAACTACACGCAGACAAATAGTATGGTTGTGGTGACAATATTCGAAGAGGATTATACTATTGTTGGGTATATGGTTGTGGTACAACAATATTATGATCCTCACAACAATAGTATGACTCAAATACAACCATACTATGATCCTCACAACAATAGTATAATTCATACATAGCCATAATGTGATCCCCACAACCATAGTATGATTCACACTCAACCATACTATATTCTCCACAACCATAGTATGTTCCTCACAACCATTGATGTTTCACATACAACCATAGTATGATCCTCACAGCCATAGTATGATTCACACGCAACCATGTTATGATCCCTACAACCAGAGTATGATCACACACAATTACAATATGATCCCCAATATAGTTTATTAGAATTTGTTTAAGTTGTCGACAATAGATTTGATCCCCAATATTATTTATTAGAATTGGTTTAAGTTGTCAACAATTGATTTGAATTATGAAAATTATTCAAAGATACATTAAAAATAATAGGAGTGATTTTTTTTTTGAAAGAAGATAAAATAATTTTAAATAAACGTAAGCATTTTTGTTAAAAATATTTCAGTTAAACAAAGCCAAAGCAACTTGTTTAAAAATTTTTAATTTCGATAAAGAAAGAGCTATCATTGCATTAGATCCGTACTAATAACATTTGTTCTAAAAAGCATATTTAAATGAAGAAAAATTACAATAATACAGTATGATTGACGTAGTCATATCATTGTTAACATAAAACGCAAAACACAATACTTATGTCGTACTAAACATATTTATATTTTTGCTATAACCATATTTTCATTTTTAAATTTGGCAATAATACTATTGTTACATTTCAACAATATTAATATTGCAGCAGTTATACTATTGTCAAAACTGGGATTCATCTAAAGTGGGATTCATCAATGCACTTTTTGCATAGGCTCCGCGATCTTCGTCGCCTTCTAACTTAAAACAACACTTTTGCAACGCCATGAGCGTTCAGCTCTCTAAACATCTGGTTTTATATTTACTTCCCCGTCACCGATAGAATATATGAACCTGGTATGAACCTGGACTTACATAATAATCATACAAACTAACCCTCGCACCACGGCTGCCCAGAAATGTCAATGAAAATTAAAAAACTTAAATTTTATTTTATTTTCGTGAGTTTCATATTAAAAGTATACAAATTTAAAGATTTGAATGGGTTAGAAGTAAAAAAAACAATATATTAGTCCAACTAATATTTAAATATTGGGAATACTCGACAAACTACGACCAATTAAGTTATAATTTAAGATATAAATGTACTCGTACTATATATAAAAAAAAATCAAATAACTATTGAGCTGAAGGCTAGATGCTATTGCTCACTCCTCACATATTAATTGATAATTTGTAATTATGAATTAATATCTTCAAATAAATAAATAAATATATAATATTGGGAATAAAAACTAATTTTCAAAATATTTTGTTTTGAGTTTCAGAATACAATGGATGTATATAGGAAAAAAAGAAAGTCTGCCATTAATTGTGGGTTATAAAGCAACAAGTGCTTTTAAGGAATCAGTCGACCCGTCAGTCAAATGAAGGAATGCTCATTAGGAGTGTACGGTGCTCGCTCTTCGGCGATACTGATTCTGTGATATCTCGTGAAATAAGTGAACAACCAACTGAATGATTGTGGTTGCGTGTACATCAAAGATTCCATTAGTACAACCGAATTTTAGTTTAAATTGAATGACATTCAGCACTTGGAACACCAGGTGTCAACAAATTTAATTTAAGCAAGCTTTGAATTTAATTTAGGCTTTAATTTAAAAAAGTCCTTTAAAAAAAGGACTTCTTGGCATTCGAAACAAAATATTTTAATTGCCTTTTCTATATTTCTTTCAAATTATAATGGCAAACCTTAATGTTTCATCTATATTTTTGAATTCCACGTTTTGAACTAGAACGAAATTATTTGTTTTTGTTACCGATGAATGATCCTACTTAAGACTATTAGTGGCCTCAGCAGGTCATTCTGACAACCAATAATTTTAACCTGCTTCGACTGATAACTATAACCGTATACCCTTTCCTTCTACTAGGTGGGGTAGTAGAAGGGTTTTTTTATGTGGCTTTTCCAAAATATTTACAAAGTAAATCACAACCAAGGCTGATTTATACGAATCCATAAAATCATTTCAGGCGGTTAATGAAATTTAACCGCAACACAAACGGAACTATGCCGATTAAACTACTACATGACTGGGTGGTTGAATAATGCTGATGCTGTCATTTCCTGGCCATTAATTGACCAGTAATGTTCTGACTTAAGTAAACGATAAATATAATTTTGACCAATCAATCTTAATTAAGGGTTTTATCGTGTTGTTGGTTGTGTATGCTTTTACTGATTTTGAACAGATTCAATATTCATGACATTCAATACTCATCGGATTCAATATATGTACTTATATGTAAAGTTTTCAACAGAACTAACATTATTGGTTAATGCTGACTGTTGGTTGGAAATGGGATTTTTTTTTATTTTTCATTTGTGCTGCTGCTGTTTCAGTAGTTGCTCTGGTCCTGTTTGTTGTTGTTTTTATTATGAGCCAAAAACGTAAAAACTGAATTGCATTTAAATGTTGAGATCATTAAAGCCAGCAGCAACAGTAAAGACCAGTAGTGGAAACGGAAACGTACATTCGAATCAGGCTCATTACATACACACAGACTCATTCAACTACACCCACACTATTACACTTGCAACAATATCCCTCCTTCAGTGCCGAACTGCACTTGTGTTCAATTAAGTTGCAAGTATTGAATGCTGCTAACGTGGCTGTTGTTGTCGCTCGTTGTGATGATAATAGGGGGGGAATGGCATTCAGCACCACAGCAAAGCTGCTGAAGAATCAGTTGCAATAATTGCAAATTTTAATGCTGTCAGCAGATGCCGAAAATGGAAATACCAGCAATGGTGGCGACCATGAAAATAAATGTTAACATGTAGGGCACTGTGGAAGTTTAAGTTCTTAGTTACGAATTTGTCTTTATAAATCTTTGAGCCGAATCAGGCTGCTTAATGCTTTTGTATAACTTGGCTCTTTGCTCGAACAGTCCAGAACAGTTTGAACCCGACTTAAAACTTACTTCTCGATCAAAGAGTTAACGAATTATGATAATCGTGTCACTGATCTCTGAAATTCCCCATTTGAGGAAAGTAGCTAAGCTTTCTAAACTGCTTCTTGTATAATGTTTTTCTCTTAAAGCGGTACACATAGTGCGGAGGTGATAGACCTTGGCCGAAGAATTGTCAATTTAACTCAATCCGGTTCATAGAATCGGTTTTCGTGGGATTGTATTGTGTGAAAACTCTTTCTGCAAATACTTAAAAATTTGGCTCGTCGTCGGATTGAAATCTAACATAGCAATTAGGACTCATCCATCATACTTTAATAAACACACAAAGATTTTTCTAACCTTCTATGAAAAAATTTCTAAGTTTTTGCCCATAGTGTCATTTGTCTGAAACGGCGTTTTATTAAAATTAAAATTTAGCCTAATCTTAAAATAGCATTCCACCTTTAAGTATTTTTTTAAGTTTCTCTAGGCCCATGGGTACTGATCAAACACTATTGAAATTGGTCGACATCGGTCCATATTTTGAATCATACATAGGTGAATCCCGCTTTCAGAACCCACAGCTCTAAAAGCCACATACTACTTCTGATTTCGACCAAATTTGTCACAGAGTGAACAACGCCTATCTCTGGTGAAAAATGTTTTCGAATAGCCTCCACACAAATGACAATCCCGATTTGAGGTTCTGCAGCCCTAAAAGCCACAAAGTACTGCCGATCGCGCCCAAAATTATAATTATATTATAAATTAATTGTGAGAAACAGGACCATATAGGTTCATATTTCCTCTAGTCCTACCAAATTGGTCAATGTTTTCGAATAGCCCCCACACAAAGGTCCCTTCCGCTTTGAGATCCTGATTTTATGAGCGTGCCATTATGAGCGATCATTAATTTATTGTTGTGAAACTGTATCACATAGCTTCATATTTTCTTATAGCCCCTGTACAAAGGTCCTTTCATATTCCCAATCTGCAGCTTTAGAAACCAGAGTTTACATTGGATACTAAATTTTGTGTTGAGAGTTACGAGCGACCAACACTTATGTCCTATAACATTAGACCATATCGGTCCACATTTTCGAAAAGCCCCCAAACAAAGATTCCTCCCGATTCACGGTCATGAAGCTCTAGAAGCCACAAATTATCCCCTATCACTCTGAAATTTTGTATGAGTAATAAAAATATTAACTTAATCGTATTAAGTCTGACCTTGCTCAAGCTCATGTTGCAACCAACAATAAGTAACGAAAAAAACCTTTTCGATCTAATAACCGTCTTATTAGTAATGACCCTAACACAAAAACCAGATGTCTTAACACAATTAAAAAAAATTAATTGGTTATTCTGGACTTCAAGGATTAAACCGGAATGAAACTTGTTTGTCAAAAAGACAATTGAGATAGCTTCCTCTAAATACCAAGAGGATACGAAAAAGGAGACATAATGTTGAAATTGAATTGCTTGACTATTCTTATGCGTAGTCAAAGCTTGTTAAAGATAATTTTTTTTACATATGTAAATGAAGATGCATGTACTAAAAGTGCACTAACAGTCGGTTGTGCTGCTGAAATTTAAATAAACACCAAATAAAATAATCTACAAAATCTATAAATTCAAACCAAAAAGGACTAACTCAAATTAAAAATCGTTCATCGATTCAAAGAAAATACACGGCCTACTCTAGCTTTTGGAAATATTCTTGTCAATATTTACTTACTTAAGTCCCACAACTTTCAGTTAAAGAATAAGGTGGAAACTTCTCTCAAATCAGTGAGATCTACTGTTTAACGCCGGCTCCAAACGGCTAGTGCATTTTAGAGATAAATCTACGTGAATTAGAGATAAATCTCTTACTCATTAAGTCAATGGCTCTTACGAGGTGGAAACCTGCCGCTGAAATATTGCTCTTACTCGTGGTTGAACCTGGGTTAACTGGCAGTCATGCACACTTTCATCACACCAAGGCGATCCACACCATGTCGGCTTCTTGTAAATACTCGCACTAAAAGAAAATCCCAGTCTCCCAGCAGTCTGCAGGATATAGGGTCTGAGGAGACCTCAGACAATCAACTTAAGTTGGGTGGGTTCGTACGAGTAAACGCTGGTGTAACATGAGAATTATTCTTGGTACAAGCATATGCTGTTGTCACACTTGTTTTTGTCACAATTACTTTGGATGTGTTGTTGCTGCTGCTGTTGCCACAGTATGTGTGTCATGTTGTTTTTGCCTTTAAGTGTGTGTATGCTTTGTTGTTGTTGTGCGCTTTTTGTTTGTTAATAATTTTGAATATTTTGTTAACCCCTTATTGTTATACCGAGTGTGGGGTGGATTTCGGGGTGTGTTAAGATCAACATTTATGTCCCAACATTGCACACACACACATGTGTTCACATACGTTTATGTTCATAAACTGTATTAATTTACATATACGGACTCATTTAGGTGTGCTTTCATTATAACCCATTACTGGTGCTGCTGTTGTTACAGCTACAACGACCGACTCTTCTACGGCACTTTATTAATTAATTAAGTTGAGATTTTATGGCACATGCTGGACTGCAGTGTGTGCTTGTTGGCTCTGTCTGCTAATATTTTTTGTGTTTGGTGCAAAAGAAAAACAAAAAACCTAAACCTAAATGAAAACCCAAACTCTTATGCTTTTTATGTATTTGAATAAAATGCTTAACAAATATTTGTAAGTAAGTTAAAGAGCTCCCTTCGACTTGAGTGAAGCAAAAAAAAAATAAAAAATGCAGCCGACCCATATGGATCATCTAAGAATATAACTATGATCAAGGACTTTGTGGTTCGCAAAGGCCAATGTATTCTAAGCCAAATTTTGAGCAGATCTAAAAAATGCACTTATAACATATTAACTAAAATTTGATTATTTTTGAGTTACCATATATGTATGCCTACGTTTATTGGTAAAATGTTATAAGGACAAAAGGTAAAGCTTTTCGAGCAACTAAAGCACACAAGTCAAAAAACTATCCCCATTTTAAATGTGTTTGGAGCTTCTTAGTAAGATTCCAAGTTGAACCATTCAAATAAGGGTTAAATTACAAATAATAGAGAATCAAAAGAGATCTTCTAAGAATTTTACGATCAATACTATATGTGACGCGCAAAATAGAAAGGGCTACAAACAAGTTTTGTTCAGGAGAGCCATTTTAAAGATTAGGTCCCTTTCTATTTGCGCTTAGAATCGTCGACTTCACTTTCATAAAACGCGCATATCTCTAAGAGGGGACACTTTTGGGGCATGGGATCGGTCTCGTTCGATGCTCAGATGTTGTCCACATCAAAAAAAGAAAAAAAATGAAAATTGATTTTTTTTTTACCCTTTGGTCCCTTTCCCTATGCGCTGTCACATATATTTTATAACGTATCCGATCTAAATTGCGAGGTGTTGCAAAAGGAATGACAAATTCTATACACTTTCATCTATGGTACAGAGTATAAAATAGTTTTCCGCTCAACTGAAGTTTAAAATAAAATGATATTTCTAGACTAATTTCACTTGTTTTTTGGGTCCTGTTGGATTCGACGCAAATAATTTTGAGTTGTGTTTTTAAGCTAAAAGGACCTAAATTATCTTGTAAATAAACTTCATTTAATTTAAAATTACCCAACGTTTCGTCAACTATTTGTTGTCTTCCTCAGGGGTTTCGTAGTATTAATTTAAGAATTTGACATTAAATTAAACGTTACATTTTAACATACATATAACACAACATAAACACAACTTAAACCGAATATCACAGAAAGTTTAATGTATTGCAATACTGTAACGGGTAGTTATGTTGTCTGTAGTCCTATTAGCTTAAAAAACACAACACACAAAAGATCTGGAATTGACCAAAAACGCCAAAAAAAAGTTAATTTAATTTCCTCTCCAATGATATGATTTCAATTCAGTTGCATACGAGGTGTCTCAGAAACAAGTAAAAAAGGCGTAGCCGACTATGATAACCCTTAATACCTCCCTGTTATATTGAGCGTCTCTTTCTGGAGATTCATCACGATCAGACTTTATAAGTTACTTCTCGAACGGGAAGGACACATTTAATTTGGCTATAGAAACACAGACCGGCCCATTTTACCAGGTAAAGGGGTTTTTACAGACTTGTGGTTTTTCAAGAATAAATAAAGCGCATATAATTTAGTTTTGTTGCCAAGAATCTACGAGGGCGACCGCAAAAGTAACTGGCCTAACATAAAAATAACCGTTTTTTTGGAATTATTATTATTTATTTTTCAACATAATCTCCTTCCAACTCAATACACTTTATCAAACGTTTTTCAAGTTTTTTAATTCTTTCCGAAAAATAAGATTTTCAAGACCTTCAAAATATGCCTCAGTTTCAGCAATAACCTCGCTATTGGACGAAAAATTTTTGCCACCGAGAATTTTTTTTTAAATTTGGAAACAAGAAATAATTAGAAGGATCTAAATCTGGACTATATGGTGGATGTGAAGCAATTTCAAATCGTATTTCGGCCAGTTTTTGTTTTAAAAATGCAGTGTGCGAAGGAGCATTATCTTGATGAAAAATAACGTTTATTTTCTAAATGCGGTCGTTTTATCTTGATTTCTTCACTCAATCGATCCAATAATGCACAATAATATTCACTATTTATAGTTTTTCCTTTCTCAAGATAATCAATAAATATTATACCCCTTGCACCCCAAAATACTGTGGCCATTACCTTTCCTGCTGACTTAACAGTTTTCGCCTTCTTGGGACCACTTTGATGGACCCATGTTTCATCAACAGTTATGAATCGGCGCAAGAACTCTATTTTATTACGCTGATAAATCGCTAAAAGCTCCTCGGAATTGCTCCAACGGACGATTTTTTGGGGCAAAGTCAACAAACGCGGCACCCATTTTGCGGATAGCTTTTTCATGTGGAGTTCATCATGTAAAATACTCCAAACTTGTTTTTCGTGTATTTTAACAATATCAGCAAGTTCTCTGAGCTTTATTCGTCTATCTTTAGTCACTTCATTAAATATTTTTCTAATGTTTTCAATAGTATTAGCAGTTACGGTCTTCCAGAGCGTTGTTCATCTTCCGTACTTGAACGACCCATTTTAAATTGTTGAACCCAGGATTTCACGGTGGAGTATGATGGTGCATTATCACCATGAACAGAATCCAGTTCATCTTTGATTAATTGGGGCGTATAACCTTTCATATAAAAGTGTTTAATTACACTGTGGAACATCTTTGGGATTATTGTCTGGGGGGTAAGAAATTCTAAGTCAGGGTGATGGTACTAGGTCAGTATATTAAAACCCTCAAAGGGTTTTGCGTTCGTATGTGCCAGTTTTTTTTATTTACAATTAAGTAACTTCACTTAATTGTAAATAAAAGCAGAACGCGTTAATCGATTTCTATGATCTATGTCGCATTTTGTTTATAGGTTATGTGACTTTACGTGAAAGTTATAAGACTCTACACGTTTTTCCGTTTGGGATTTATATGTTTTGAAAAAAAAAAAATTTTTTTTGGCAAAATTTTCTTCATAAATTTATTTCTAATTGCAAAAATGTTGATTTGGTAGAGAAACAGTATATTAATGGATTAAAGAAAATGTAATTATTAATTTTTCTCAATTTATTTCAGCAAAATCGAACTAGTCGTTCTCGAGTTATGTCAAACTACGTTTTTGCCAACATTTTACAACTAAGCGAAAAAACATCAAGATAAGGAAAAAATGTAAAAGGTCATAAAAAACTGGCACATACGAACGCAAAACCCTTTGAGGGTTTTAATATACTGACCTAGTACCATCACCCTGACTTAGAATTTCTCACCCCCCAGATTGGCTGTTGTACTGTGTTACCGCACGAAACTCTTTATTTTCCATTTTTCAAAAATTATAAAACTTGTTTACTTCAATCACCTGTAACAAAGAAAATAATCATTAAATATTTCGGAAATTTTGACAGATGGCTTATAAAAGATTGCTTTTAAAAAAAAAAATAAAAGTTGCTAGTAAAACAGAAAATGTGCCAGGCCAGTTAGTTTTGCGGTCGCCCTCGTAAACAAAACATAATTTCCGCAATCAAGCAAATGAACCCATAGGAGTGTGAGTTTATGTTAGTTTAAAATTACAGAAATGCCCTCCAACCATACATAGCAGGCAGGCACTCATGTTAAAACACACACATACACACGCTTGTCGTGTACATACACCTGTGCACGACCTTTAATCATTTCCCTCTTTAGTGTGAAGTTTAATGTTAAAACCTCCTCATTTCATGTAAACTTTCAACAGCCACTTAAATATAGACACAACATTCTCTCGCTCTCTCTTACTCTCGCTCACTTGCATCAACATTGATTCTGCTTGTTTTGTAAAGGAGAATGACAACAATGAATGCATTTTTAATTAGTACATTATTTAATCATGCTTATGTGAAGGCTTGGTTGGGGCCTTGTCGGATGGATGTTGTATGGGTGCGGAGAGGAACATCGAGTAGGGACAGCCTTGAATCGTGTTTATACTTCCCGTCTCGGAAATCCCATCAAAAGAGATTTTTCTGTCTCGTTATTTTATTTGCCGCTGTTCATTTTATTCATTTGTACAGAGACTCGCGGACTTGAAGCTTCATGGCTCGACGCGCAGATTCTTTACGTCGGCTTCTGTGTTTATGTATTACCGCTTGTGTATGTTTGGGAGTATTGTTAAACACCAATACAGACAACAATAAGCTTTCGCTGTTATTCATGCTGATGTTTTTTGTTGTTGGCGCTGTTGTTCGTGTTGCGATGCTTTATATTACTTGCGTTTCACTCTTCTTGTACATACATTGTATTCGATGCATTTATACGCTCATCAGCCGGGATTGTCAAGTTAATAAATAAATCACTTAATGCTTTTTAACATACGGCTACATGTACACACATACACACATGAACGTACATTTATTGTTTTCGCTCTTTTGTTTGGTCTTTCAATCGGCTTAATAAACGCTTGTATTCCACTGGCGGTGTGAGGTAGGATTTCTGGAATCAGGCCTGAACTTACGAGCCTTCTTGCTGTCATGAAAGTCGTGCACACTTCCATCACACCACGGCGGACAAATAGGCAACTTAAGTATATTTATCGCTCACAAAACTTAGCAAGAAACAAAAAAATATTAATTTATATAACTATTTTTTTTGTGTTGATGATTTCGGCGTTAGAGCTACATTGTTAGTCACCATTTATGACAGCGAAAAAGACGTATGCTGTACAAAGTCTCGTTAGTTTATCAATTTGCCTAATTTTTTATTCAATTCTGTAGTTTGGTAAATATAAAGCTTACATAGTCAAATGGTTATTAAAAAAACCTTCTCCTTTAAAACTTGGTTTCTGGCACATACGTCATTTTGCTGTTAAGGAAAGATGTGATGTCACCAAAAATTCGACTTCCAATACCCCTTATTTAATATAATCGCTGTGTAATTTAGAAAAGGTAAGTAACGTGTGATCAATCTAGAGGTATTTTTACGATAGGGGTTTATTTCACAGATGACGCGTGATTTCTGTTTAACTTTATTTTTTTGTGTGTTTCAGTATTGTTTGCCTTTTTATCATGGAAAGACCTACACCGTAGGAACTTCTCCAAGTTGTGCAACTGTAGTATCATTCGGTGAGAAACGTTTTTTTTAACAAAATTGCCACATTTCGGCCGAAGAGCAACCAGAAAGGGTTGGTGGAATCATCGGTCGATATTTTTTTAAAAAATGGTGATGGCCAGAACGTAGCCGTGAAAGGTGCTCGCTATCGCACCTTGATATCGGCCTTTTTGCTATCTGAAATTGAAGCCCGTAATTTTGACGATGTTTGGTTTCAACAGGACGGTGCCACTTGCCATACAGCTGCTCAAACAATGGAGTGGTCATTCGAAAAGCAGCTAAGCAGCTAAGTGGTTATTCGAAAAGCAGCTAAATTCACTTTTTGGACCGGTGAGTTGGCAGCACAGATCGTGTGATATCACACCTTTAGACATTTTTCTGTGGTCTATGCTGACAAACCAGCTACAATTTATGTTTTAGAAGGCATTGCGCGTGTCATTACCGCCATACCGGTCGAACTGCTCGAACAAGTCCTAGTTGCGGCTTACATATGAAGAAAAATATATTCACAAAATTAATGGCATAAAATGTACTTTCGAATTAACAATTCTTCACTTGAATTGAATTTTTGTATTTAAAAAAATACATTTAGATTGATCATCTCTTAGTAGTTTCAAAATGGATCAAAACATAAAGATGCCAAATTAGAGTAACGCCGCGAGAAATGAGGCAAGGATAAGTTGGACACAGAGTTTTTATTACGAGGGTTGCTATATATACTTCTGGCCTAGGCACCACTAAGTGTTGTCTGGCGCCATCTGATATTTCCATTGGAAAGTTTGACATTGTGTTTTTTACAGCGACTTGAATTCAGTTTCACAAAAATTGGAATTAACTCGTGAACATTTTTGTGCGATCATTTTTCACAACTTTCGACGTGGATTATCACGACAAGAGTGCATCGATGAACTTAAACCTTTGTATGACGATGAAGCACCATCCTATTGCACTATGAAAAACTGGTTTAATGAATTTAATCGTGGCCGGCGCTCGCTCAAAGACGAAGGTCGTCCAAAAACGGCCGTTGTGCCAGATAACATTGATGTCGTGCGTGAACTGATAATGCAAGATCGTCATGTGACGTACCGTGAGATATAGGCATCCTTCGGCATTTCTTCCTCCAGCATACATTCGATATTGCATGAAAACCTGGCCGTAAAAAACGTTTGTTCTCGTTAGATCCCGCACAATTTGACAATCGCTCAAAAAAAGGTTTGTGTCGATTAGTGCAAAGAAATTTTGGAAAAATTCGATCGCGGTGCTTCAAAAGACGTTTATAAGATCGTCACAGGTGACGAATCATAGATCTATGCGTATGAGCCCGAAACAAAACAGCAATCGACCATGTGGGTCTTCTAAGACGAGCCACTTCGAAGCAAATGGTCGCCTGTTTCTTCCGCAAAACTGGTCATGTGGCGACTGTTCCGCTTGAGCAACGTAGGACGGCCAATTCTGAGTAGTCACCACAATTTGTTTGTCTGAAGTCTTCCTAGAAATTCGAAAAACGAATAAGAGAAGACGAGTCATTGTACACCATGACAATGCGAGCTCTCACACATCGGCTCAAACCAGCGCCTTTTGACCGGCCAAAACTTCGAAATGATGGGTCATCCCCAATACAGCCCTGACGTGGCACCCAATGACTTCTTTTAATTCCCGCACATCAAGAAAAAAATTCGTGGTCAACGATTACCATAGTTTGGAGGTGTTTCAATCGAAAATCGGAGTGGAAAAAGTGCTTCGACAATTGATTTAAGCGCATGCAAAACTGTATAAATCATGCTGGAGATTCTAATTTGTCTTACGGTCATCGTTCAAACTTAGTAAAAAAAATTTTCCCTTTGTGAGACAACTAAAAACCGATAAAAGTGATTCTAAGACGATCTAGCCATGTCTGTCCGTGTGTTTGTTGAAAGCATGATAGCGTTCAAACTAGAATCCTAAAGTTTTGCATGATGTAGGTTCATGGTCATAAGTTGTTTAGGATTGTACTTATAAATGGCAAAAGCGGCCCAAAGGAACAACTTTTCCTTTAAGAGATTAAGGGGCGAAATCGGCTCGGTGGTTAGAATAGGTACAGTTAGTAGGGACGCTTAACATACCTTAAAAATATCATAGTTGCTGGACAGTTTGGGTCATGTGGCCCAAAATACGTTCCGCATGGTCAAATCGGGAGATCAGAAGTCAAAATCTACTTATGGTTGCTAAAGTTATAGCAATTTTGCTATGAATCATAAAATAGAGTAAATTAAATATTTTGGCTGATATTGGGAAAGGACGCATGAGCAATTAACGGACCATTTTTTTAGGTTTAACTACTTAGTAGGGACATAAATACTGTTAGACACGTTTTATGATGTAAAATAAAATGTACTGAATGTTTTTGGACCAAATATTTTTTAATATATTTATTGATGTATATTGTATCCATCATGAATAAACTTATTCGAAATGTCCGCTTTTTGCCTATACATACGCCTTAAGCCGCACTTTCCAATCGTCTACAGCTGCACGAACCTCGTCCATTGGAAAATTGGCCACAGCTCGAACCAAAGCTGTCTTAAGAGATCCAATGTTGGGGTATCTTTTGTGACAAACCTTGTCATCAAAAACCGCCCAATGGGTTCAAATCTGGATTGCCTAAGAGCCATTCTTCAGAAGAAATGAACGCTGGCAAATTGTTTCGAAGCCAGTCCTGGGACGTTTTAGCTTTATGGGCCGGCGCAGAATCATGCTGGAAAGTCCATGGCTGGTTTTGGAACAGGGAATTGTTGAGAGGCTTCACAACAGCTTCCAAAACGGTTTCTTGGTAAACTTTGGCCAATGTTTTGACTCCTTGTTCGCAGAAATGCAGGTCAGTGACCCCATCGTAAGAGACATCCCACCAAACCATGACTGAAGCTGGGTGATAACGCTTTTTCACCCTTGGGATCAGTTCAGATGCTTCATTAGATGACCGCGCATACACTCTATCATTTTGCTTGTTAAATTGTTCCTGAACAGTAAAATTTTTTTCATCGGTGAACAAAATTTTTCTGTGCAAGTTATCAGCGCGCTTCACCAAAAGACGTTTGCATTTTTCAATCCTATTTTTTTTAAAGCTGCCGTCAATAAATGTCCGGTACGTCGTTTGAAAGCCCCAAGTCTTTTTTAATGATTCAACTTATGGAATTTTGCGTTATATTTATCTCACGGGCCATGATTTTCTGTTTTCGGAGCGGATTTCTGTGAATTCTTGATTTAACGGCTTTGATGACACGCGGTGTTCGCACAGAGTGTGGGCGGTGGCGGTCTTTTACATCTCCAGTCTTCTCAAACAGTTTTATGCATCGGTAGACGAACATGCGGCTAATCCCTAGTAGCCGGAGCGTTTTGAAAATATCGCTTTTTATCATTTCACACTTAAAAAGCGCTAGTACAGCGATACGGTTCTCATTATCTGACCACTCCATGATGAAAGTGGAAACAATTTAAAAATCCCGTTACAGACGAACGCAATTGAGGTTAGCTTTCAAAACCCATATGACATTAACGGGGTATGTTCAGTTCTACTATTGAAATGGGTGTGTTCAATGTTGGAACAGCATTTGTGTCCCCACTAATAGAGTAGGGACATTGTAGGGTATAAAAAGTTTGACCTGGTCGAATGTAACAACGTTTAAGATATTGAATGGGAAAAATAATGCAGCAATTAGGGCGAAGAAGTGGATACAGATAATTTATAACAAAATCATATGATTTTAAAGTGTTTTAAATTTGTATGTAAAATTTTAAAAATAATTTGGTTTTCTATTTTTAGAATAGAACTGAGCCATCCAAGCAGGATTTTGAATGTGACGGTGAAGCCAAAGAAATGATAGATAACGAATGAATATAGTTTTTTTCAAATAAAAACCAAAATATTGAAATAATTTTATCTATATTCTGCGAGGGTTACAAGGGCGCCAACTGCCCAAACAAAATCAAAAGATTTTTGCCTAAAAAAAAAAAAGATTTATGCATAATCACATCTTCAAAATCACGTCATGGGTGGCGGCCAGATGAGCCAAATCTTGTAAAAATAAATGGTATATTGTTTTCAATCTATTTAAGCTAGTTTCGCTGACATTAGTTAGGTCTCAAAACATCCTATGAAGGAACAAGCGGAAACTTCTCTCAAATCAGTGACCGCGACGGGACTTATTGTTTACCACCGGCTACGAACAGCTAACGAATTTTAAAGAGAAGTTTACACTTGCCCTACAGATATGTTAATGTTGGTTAAAGTCGCAGACATTTATAAGGTTAAAACCTGCCACTGAAAAACTATTAAATATTCTAACCCGTGGTTGAACCTAGGATAAGTAACGTGATAGCCGTTCATACTTCCATTACACCACGGCGACCTACAACACTGGCAATAAAAATATAAATAAAATTAAAAAATATGTTTCTTAGCTTTATTTCACTTTGAAATTCTGTAACTTCAAATGCTCCCATTATTAAAACTAGTCTAGTAAGATTCTAGAAGCAGAAATTCTTTCTTGTACATAAACCTAATCCACATTTAAATTTTTTTAAGAGCAACCCCACTTTTAAACAGTTTAACTTTATAAATTGCTATAGTTTCATGCTGTAACATTTTAAAAAGATATATTCTCAAAAACTAAAAAATAGATCGATACAGCATTTAACCTTACAAAGGCTGAAAGTATGGAGTCCTAAGTCAAAAGCTTCAAGTCTTTCACCCGGCAGTTTTTGTAAGAACCATTTATATGAAACTGTTTGAGTGGAGTTTACAGAGCTGAAAGTGTATTTTTTACAATTGGTTTGGTCTTATGAATGTTTCCATCAGTGTGAAGGAATATGTGTACCTTTGTGAGAAAAAATATCTTAGAAAGTAAAAAAATCGATAACAGTGATTTATCTCTGAGGAGACTAATTCTTCCTCGTTACTATTTTTAAATATTTACACATTTGTTCTCTAGTCTGTTTCTCAGGAAGGTATTTCAGGAGGCAGTGCTCCGGGCTTGTATAACAAGTCAAGCAATTTTGAAAGTATATAAATTTTGAACCCTCTTCTGGGCTCGAAAATGTGGCTCCTCCGCCGCTGGCAATGAATTAATAAATGCCGACTTTTGTTCCTTTGTGTATTTACACTATGCATACTGTTAAATAAATTATACTGTACATAGTACGAGTATAATATGAGATTGAATGAATATATTGGGGTTTTCAATATACACTTATCGGCTTTATTGTGTACCCTTATTAAGGCATTTAACAATTTCTCCAAGCGGACACATCCATTATAAAAGATTAATTCTGATCAAGAGCTGGAGTTGCATGACTATACAGTGCAACAACGAATTGTTCGTACACAAATGATTTGATTGCAAGACAACAGGGAATAACTGGCAGACAAAAGTTCAAACGCTGACCGATGGACAATATTTGAACAATTGCTTCAGAGAACTGTGTTCGTTTCAGTTTACTAAACTGACCGAGCGAGTTGACCTCAAGTCACTCTAGAAACTATAGTCATCATAGTTGTGCATACTGAAAAAAATCAGACAAGAAGAGGTCCCATCGGCGAACTCGTATTGGGCTCATGTAAAACTATAAATCAACTCAAACTGATAGTTGAAACACATTTTACTCATTTTATTTTATTGCGATTTATAGTTTTAGATTGTCTGATTATTTATTTGACGAATTCGTCGATATGGTAATCTGACAACATTGAACAAAATTAAAAGTAATATGCCAACATGGGTTTGCCGTTGATTGTACCAAAAACAAATGAACAAAAGAGGGTTCATTGACGAATTCGCCGTACTAGCTAGCTAACTAAGCTAGTTACCTAAATAAGTTATTACCTATCTGAACTGTTTGTAAAATGATATTGGGTCATTTTGTCTTGCGATAGTTGCGATTAATATTCATGTATTTGTGAACTCATTCAAAAATACATGTTCAGTGTAAGTAATCGAGGATTTCATTTAAATATTACTGTGTGTGTGTGTGTATTTGTAATTATTTTCATGACTCAATGAAATATTATCTCTTAATTTTCCGTCCGTGGTTAATTAATTTACCCACATGTATATTTAAAATACCATGATTACAATGATACAATACAGGTGGGTGGCGAATAGGGTGGCTGTCCCAGAGAAGCATAGAGTCTGTACGAGAAATATTGAATGAACTGCTGACCATTGAAATGCATAGATGCAAGAATACATGAGAAGAACTCTAAAGTATTGTTGAATCTACTTCTGCCATCCGTTTTGCATGACCTCCCCGCATACGACCGACCACAATTGTCATAATATATTCTAAAGCCATATCCAACCGTGGAGAGTTTTTCTAGTGATTGTCCAAAATTCCAACGATTGATTTTTGTTTCTACGCTACTACAACAGCAATTAAGGCAAGGGGGCAGAAGAAGGGGAACACATTTCACGGCGGTTATGTTTGAATGAATGAATATCAGAATCAGCAATAATAACAACAAACATATAATAATAATAATAATAAATGTAAATTGTTTACATTGTCCACGGCAGCTTTATTGTATCGATTATGTGCATAAATATGTTATATATAAGTAAATACATTACATAATTTTGAATTGTGTGAATTTGATAATCAAGTTTATAACTGATGATGATGTTGAGCTTTTGTATTGCCGCCTTCACAACACAGTGGCTGATAATTCGGCCTAGTCTTCTTTACTACCAGTCCGAAATACCTCTATATGTACTTTACTACAAACGCTTCTATGGAATATCCTCTCAGCAAAAACACTCATTACCCAGTAAGGTTGTGCGTAAGAAGGCCTCTATAATGTGCACTCCTTATAATTTGAAGGTTTCTTTTGGTAGTTCTCAAATAAGGAAATAAGTGGGTGGGTAACTACTTAAATCTGCCATCTGGAAAGTTGGATAATTTTATAGAATTAGCAAGAACTATCACCCTCGATTTTTGCCTCTTCAGTATAGTCGTATATATACATAATGGAGTCTCCGTCCAGTATTTTGAACTTTTGCAAACAGAATACAAAAGTGAAAGTGGTAAGGTGAACTAAATTTCTTAGCTATTAAAATTTAAATTTATAAATTTATTTTCATATTAAGGTTGGTTAAATTTTAAGGGCCAATGTTGATACATCACAAATTTTATAAAATTATTTTTTGGCTTGAGGCCATTTACGAGTATTTAAACTCGTTGTTCTGTGTTGTTTAAGTTTTATTTATCCCAATATTTCGATTGACTTCGTCAATCATCTTCAGGGGTTGTCAATTAACAAAACAATGTCGTCCGTCTGATTATAATCTGACGTCCGTCTGACATAATTGACAGCGATAATTATCGCTGTCAACAGTTGACAGAACAACGAGTTTAAATAAATGACCTCAAGCCGAAAAATAATTTTATAAAATAACAATACTAAAGGTCAACTTATCACTTACAACATATCACAAATTATTTAGGAAATTATTGTCTTTTCTTTTTATTATGATAATATTGGTATGGTTCAATTCTGTATAGAATAAAATATCGGCCAAATGGCGGCACATCTCCATCCGATGGTCCAAATTTTCTATGACGCTGAGGCGTAATTGAGGTTCTATGTCGTTAATGTGCCAAATTATTTCATCCTTTAGCTCTGGAACTTTTGCTGGCTTATCGACGTACACCTTTTCTTTCAAATAACCCCAAAGAAAGAAGTCCACCGGTGTCAAATCACATGATCTTGGCGGCCAATTAACATAGCCACGACGTGAGATAACACGGCCATTGAATTTGTCGCGCAAAAGAGTCATTGTTTCGTTAGCTGTGTGGCAAGTGGCACCGTCCTGTTGAAACCACATATCGTCCATATCGTATCTTCCGATTCGGCCCATAAAAAGTTCGTTATCATCTCACGATAGCGAACACCATTCACAGTAACTGCCTGACCGACCTCATTTTGGAAAAAATACGGCCCGATGATGCCGCCAGCCCCTAAACCGCATCAAACAGTCACTCTTTGTGGGTGCATTGTTTTTTCGACAATCACTCTTGGATTATCATTCGCTCAAATGCGGCAATTCTGCTTATTGACGAATCCATTGAGGTAAAAATGTGCCTCATCACTGAAGTTGATTTTCTTCGAGAATTGATTTTCGTTTTCATAATGAGCCTGAATAACTTAAACGCGTTGCTCGCTTGTGTTTCTTTCCATTTTTCAAATTGAGTTAGTATGAAATTGAGAAATACCAAATGAAATGCAGAAATAAGCTTGACGTTTAGGTGCGGTTTAAATTCAACATCGGCCCTTAAAATTTAACCACCCTTTGTTTTTAGACAATTTTTTGTACTCCTCCTAGAAGATATTATTTCAGGGTTCTAGATTGCCTGGTAAGGCCTTTTTTGTCTTATGTCTTAAAGCAACTCCCAAATGTTAGGAAAGAAGAAGGTCTTGCTCAGTTATCTAACCCTGTTTATTTGAAATGTGAGTAGAATACAGCAAGCATGTCTAAGGGCTCTCTAAAATGGCTTCCCAGAACACTACTGCAACCTTTATTTTCCCGCTGGCTATTTGTGGGGGTTCTAATGCGCGTTAACACTTGCCTACATTTACCTGTTTAATTTCCTCAAAATCCTATTTAGAAGAAAACGGGGTAAAACTCTCGAAAAATGGCATTTTTCGAATCTCAGTCGAATACTTTTTTAACAGAATTTAAATACTTAAATTCTTGTTTAAGTGCATAAGAAAAATTAAATTTTTTTTATTATGTTTTTAAGTTCTTTATTTCTGAGTAATTCTCAATTGGAAAAAGCAAACATTTTTGACATTCGTAATTATTAAGCGACATTCACAAAAGAATCCCAATTCAATTTCGATTGAGTGGGACCATTAAATATTGCTATCGTTCACACAGAAAAAAATCATTTAGAAATCGACCTGATCTAAAAAAATCTGTAAGATAAACTGAACTTCTGTTGCAATAACTAACATTCCATAGTATCGATGCTACCATGGTTCGATATATCATATGATGGCTGCTACAAACATATCGCGGTATTAACAGACAATACCACAGTTGTACAAATCGAATTCAGTTTAACTATTGGTTGCGACAAGTGGCGGTTATGGTAACCAATCAATTATGATGTACATTTTACTTTGGTACCAATAACTGGTAGTGATAACAAATTTGTTCTTTGTAGTGACCAAACCCTGATAAGTTGGCTCTTGTAAAATAAAATTGCTCATTCCAATATCAACAAATAGTTGTTGCAACAAATTTGTTCTCTTTGCGATGATAAAAGCTCGTTCTTACAAAACTTATAAAGCTTCTAATTCTTCTAAAACTATATTGAAGTGGTTTCATTGTATCGTAGTTTTAGTGAAATTTTATTTGAGTTTCAAAACTGTTCAATATTTTTTTGGGAAACCGCCTGAGTGGCCATTATCTAACACTTGAGCATCTCAAGTAGTGCAACACTTTGAGGTTTTCATCAGACACATTTTTGTAGAATAGGTTGGAGTGTCTATTAAATTTTTTTCTTTCGATCGAAACATTTTGCCAAATCCCCCACCGTGCAAGGCTGCTGAGATATGGGAAAACAATCATATTGCTTTGGAGCTTATATTCATAAATTTAGAATTATTTACTTATGCTTGACAAAAAAGTAAGCAAACAGCAGCTATTTAATGGGGATTTTTTGTGATTAACTCCTATTGTTATTTGTTTTGGCATAAATACGGCATTTCTAATGGATTATTATGCGTATCCATATGGCTGGACAAATCGAATAAATGATACTCGCTAAAAGAAATATTTATTTTAAAATATGTTAAATTTTAAATTATTCAACACTGCTGATAATAACAAAATTTAATATTACTTTAATTAAATTTGTTTTTGCTTTAAATGGAAGTTTTAGGCACAGGAATTACTTTTCTGAATAGAGTCAAGTGTTGAGGGAGAAGTTGAAATTGGATCGACTGGCAGAAATCCCTTTCGTATAATTTAAACGATAGGAAACTGTACTACATCCTTTAATTTCACACTAGGTGGGTTGGGTATGTACCAGAAACCTTGTTTCAAAGCCCAGATTAGAGATTAAAAAATTTGTTGGGACGGTTCATCAAATATGTAAGCCAAGCGTCATTTTGAGTATAAAAGCTAAATAAACTATAAATTTCGAAAGCCGCTTAAAGCTAACCTAACTATCGGGCAGATATTCCTTCTCCCTAATAGTAAAGCAAATGAAAATTCAAGACGAAAAGTTAAAACTCTTGCTTGGTTGGCCTCTTAAGTTGCTGTTTGCAAAAATTGTGAAGAGTGTCTGGTGAAGTTTAATAGATGTTTGCTCGAATTGCAGCAGTTAAACAGTGTGTGACTTGTTAATATAGATTACTTTTTCCTTAAGGTACTTCTTGAGATTACATTTAATGCCTCGACGGAATACGAAAATTATTTCACTCTGCCAACGACGTAAATTTTTATTTTTGGGCAAGCGATCTGTTCTGCTTACTCTAAAGATGAAGTACGACTCTTCTATACAAGGGTTGCTATTTATATATTTCGGGTCCTGACAATACTAGTGTTCCCAGATACAAACAGGAACTTCCATTGGAAACTTTGCCATTTTTTAGCATAACTGCACTCCGAACGTTTTGTCATTTGAGTGGGAATTGTTTTGTTTACAGTGTGGTGAAAAATTCATCTCAGTCAAAAAATGGAATTATCCCGTGAACATTTTCGTGCGATGATTTTTTTTTTTAATTTTCGGCGTGAGTTATCGAGACAAGAGTGTTTAAATCAAGTTGTTCCGACTTTTGGCGATGAAGCAGCATCAAAAACCACTGTTAATCGCTGGTACCAAGAGTTCAGTCTCGGACGCCGTTCGCTCCGCTTTGAATTTCGTGAAGGACGTTCAACTTCTGTCACTTTGTCAGAAACCATCAACGCTAAGCGTGAACTAAGTAAGCAAGCGACATTTGACATACCGTGAGATTGAGGCATCCTTGGGCATTGGTTTGACAAGCATCAATAAGCCGTGAAATTTGTTCTCGTTAGATCCCACATAATTTGACAAATGCTCACAAAATAGCTCGTATGGGATGCTGAAAAAGTATAACTCCGGTAGCTCAAAGGCAGTGTATAACATTGCCACAGGTGACGAATCATGGATCTTTGCATATAAACCCGAAACAAAACAGCAATCGACCGTATGGGTCTTTCAAGACGAGCCAAATCCAACAAAAAATTTTCTATCTCACGCTATGTCACATGACGATCTTGAATAATCAGTTCACTTGAATTATCGGTTCACTGCCTCAATGTTCTCTGGCACAACGGCCGTTTTTTGGCGGCCTTCACGACCTTCGCCTTTGAGCGAGCGTCGGCCATGATTGAATTCATTAAACCAGTTTTTCACAGTGCTATAGGATGTCGCTTCATCGCCATACAAAGATAAAAAATCATCGATGCACTCTTGTCGTGATTATCCACGTCGAAAGTTGTGAAAAATGATAGCACGAAAATATTCACGAGTTAATTCCATTTTTTTGCCAAATGGATTTTTTAAAGTCACTGTAAACAACAAAAATGATGGTCGTACGTCAAAACGTTCTGAGAACGTTAATGCTAAAAACATGTCAAACTTTCCAATGGAAATGTCAAATGGCGCCATCCTCGTACAGCCCCTATTCGAATGTACCTCCCGATTTTGGGTCTTACCGACCTAATAGCCCTAAATTTTTATCAGATTTAATCTAGTTTGTGGGGTTATTAGGGTTATTAGACATACAGGATAAACATTGACCAGTTTGTTCCATGGTTTGACATTAGACCATAAGGATACATGCTTGTACTTATATATAGCCTCCCGACTTGGGACTTAAACAATGAAAGGGCAAAACATTTAGATAGATTTTAGAGATATTTGCTTTCTATGATTTGGAACAGTCTTGTAGTGGCATTCATTCCGACACATTACAATGGAGTCTAACTACAGGGATTACGGTATCGTATAGTCGGCCCCGCCTCACTGTAGGCTTTAACAACCTGCTATCAGTAATTTTTGTTTTGGTGCTCAAAATCCACAAGAATCGACTCCATTGTGTTTCCCTTAAGAATTTCGGTATTTACTATTGACTGCAATTAAGGTCACTTTACAACACATGGTACGTGGTAATCCTCGAAAGTGGCCCGTGCGTGTCTGTATATTTGTATTATCGCTAAATTTGCGTTTGATCCAATCCAATCAGCTTTTATTGTTAACTCAACTTATTTCTCCTTCCGATCCTCTTTCCATTTCGTTGGCGACGGTCCTATAAATATATTCAACATTTAATGCCGCTGGGATTTCAAATGTTTCAAACTATAATTATAGACATTTGCGTTGAATATTTGGAAATGTCAACTACTCGTATATACATACGAATTGACGCCCATGACTTGATACCTTCGCTGCTCCGCCGTCCTGCACGCGGGTGGTTTTATGGCTGTTGTTTGAAATGATAATCGCATTATGGCCACAAATCATTTCGGTGCCCGATTATAATTCATGAGATTTATTTGAAAATGTTATTCTAATTTGAGTTTGTTTTCACTTTCTGCGTTTTTCAACCACCACAAGAAGATATTCAAATATGGAAGAGGAGTCTCAATGCGGGAGGCCTCTGTCTTCTGTCTGTCCGTCCGTCTAAACCCGAAAATGTAAGGATATTTTTTGGAAATTTGTTCAGGGGTTGGGAGTGTTCTTTCCAGTTTTTGGTGTCCTTTTGTCTTGAGCATCTTTCTTTCGTTTCTGTCTAATGAATGTCGTTGTTTTTGCTGTTTCTCGAATAATATATTCCGTTTTGTAGATGGCGATTATTTTTTCCCCGGCTCGTTTATAAAACAACAGTTTCCTTCGACGACTTTTTCCTTGTCCTGAACAACAGAAACAAATAAGGAAAAAAATACCCGCTCGTGTCGTAGAAGTGGATGCACGTCCACATTTACTTGACTTGACAACTGGAAAAATTATTGTATTCTAAATTAGGGTGTTTTGTGAGGAGTGACGGAACTTTTGTCATTCCTTTTTTTGCCGTCTGGCCTGACTTTCGTATACAGTTCACGTCTATGGGAAAAGCTATCAACTTGGATGAGCCAGCCGCCTGCTTTGGGGATCATTAATAACAAACATCCAAATATATTGCAAAATCATATTGTCAAATATGTTTTGTGTTGTCAACTTCAATGTCCTTGCCATTCATTTGCCTTGTCAAGAGTGTGGTTCTTGGTCAATGGCAAGAATTTTCCTACTCAATGTCATTAAGGATTAAATAAATATTGATGGGTTAGTTTTATTTTGATAGACTTGAGATGACGTAATGAAAAAGGTGCTTTCTATTTGAAGAAGATTGAGGATCAACTAAAGACTGGAGGGCAAATAATTCCGAAAAACCGATACCGTTTTTTTTGATAGCCGCATATGCAAGTGTCGGTTGTTTACCCACCAACCAGAGCATTAAATTAAACTCAGATTTATACCAAAAGAATTTTTATGTTCAGCCTGACCCCGATACTTTTCATAAACAAGAAGAAAACTATTTTTAGTTTTTTTCACATTTGTTTTAAATTGTTCTGCTAAACTTCAATAAGCCATTCAATAATACATAACAAGCATTCCATTTTTTTTAAATATGATTGGAACAAATAAAATCATGAAAAAAACATGACCTGGAACAAAAAAATAATTTTTAAAATATTTTGAAAATAAATTTTCGTATTCTAACAGGCTGGAACAATTTGAAATTGAAACTTTAAATTTACTTAGCTCGCTAGCAAAAGTAGGGAATGTCATTGCCCTCCAAGACTGAGGACTATTCCCTCCAATTTAAATAAAATTTATTCGAAATTCGTAAAATAGCTTTGAAAATAACCAATACAATTAGCATTTTATTTGTATTGAGTAGTAAAGAGTTCCTATTTATTGGGATACACATTTTTTTATAACTATATAGACTTGTTACAAATTTTGATTACTTCATGCTTTTTACTCAAATTTTGTATAAGAAAACTAGATTTAAAAAAAAAAATCAATTTTCAACTTTAAAGCCCTCTAGAGCCAAAACTAGGCCGTAACCATCTGTGACCAGTTGATTTCTGAAAATGTTGAACCTATCCCTTTCCAATGACACATGGCTCATCTTAATATTACGTATTTAATACGTAATATTTACTGTAGTATAGCTGCGCCACCTGTGAACAAGGAGTCATAACATCGGCCAAAGTTTACCAGGAAACAGTTTTGGAAGCTGTTGTGAAGCCTCTTAACAATTCCCTGTTCCAAAACCAGCCATGGACTTTCCAGCAAGATTCTGCGCCGGCCCATAAGGCTAAAACGTCACAGGCCTGGCTTCGAAACAATTTGCCAGCGTTCATTTCTTCTGAAGAACGGCCCTCAGGCAGTCCAGATTTGAAACCATTGGATTACAAATTGTGGACGGTTTTAGAGGACAAGGTTTGTCACAAAAGATACCCCAACATTGGATCTCTGAAGACTGCTTTGGTTCGAGCTGTGGCCAATTTTCCAACGGACGAGGTTCGTGCAGCTATTGACGATTGGCCAGTGCGACTTTAGGCGCAAAAACATTCAGTACTTTGTTCTTACAGCATAAAACGTGTGTAACAGTATTTATGTCCCTACTAAGTAAGTATAAATAAGTACATCATCTGCATATCCAACGAATTTGCATGGATTTACTGCCGGCATATCAGAGCAACAAGTATTATACATACAAAAACCAGATTTGTTGCCACAACCGAGTTTTTTGCCAACCGAATGTTAGCGGTGGCACGTACTGGTTATGGTCACGGCAATTTTTTTTAGTTGGAACTAAGAGTATTGGTTGAAGTGACGAAGTTTAGGTAACCCTAACTAATTAGGATAATTATTGGAACTGAATTTGTTTGTATTGGTTGTTGCTATAGACTTTTGGCTGTAATAACTCTTTGAATTCGCTTGGCCTTACCATGACCATTTTCTAACGGGCCAAACTGACGGCAAAATTTTATGTCTTCGGTTTTCTGACCGAAACAGTAAAGTTATTTTATTTTTATATTTGACGATTTGAAAATATTTATTGTTATTTAAACTATGACCAGTTCTTTTTTAAACACACAAGTGGATTTAATGCATAAAATTGGTGAAATGGATCAAAAAATTAAATTTAAAGAGTCAATAAATTTCACGATAAAGCTGATATTGATAAATTATTTAAGCGGAGTAATGTGGAATATTAAACGTTAATATTTCCGGCTACTTAATAGTAATGTGAAACAAAATACCTCAAATGAACTCTTGGCTACATGTGAAAAAAATATATACCTTCATATCGGTCATGTTTTGTAGTTATTTTAAAAAAATTGATGGAAAAAAAATTGTTTCCATTTTAAACATAACTCATATATTTAATTAAAGGACAAAAAAGATAGTTTATCTTATAGATATTATGTTTTTATTTAAGACGATCTATACTAAAATGATAATAGAGTAATTTAGTAAAACATTTTAACCCCAAAACCACTTGTTTTAAAAACATTTATACATTATCATTAAAAAAAAGGACAAAACCAACTCAAATTAATCGGACGACATAATTTTACTTTTTCGAAAATAGGACATAAAGGACACTTCAATCTTAGAGGTAGAATGTAAAAAATGTTCTACGATAATAAACTCCATACAATTTCACTTTAGACATCTCATCACGAAAATCTCATCTCATCAAAAAATTTGGAACTACGATGGTCGTCCTTTTGGGAATTAACTATAATCTTAATTTCTTATTTCTTAATCTTAATTTCTTAAGAAATCATTCATCAGAGAGAAAGTCCAAACTTTTGTTGCATATTGTCATATGTAACAACAGCGATCTACATGGGGTTTGGTTAGTACAAAGAATTTATTTGTTGTCACCACCAGTTATTGGTAACAAACTAACACGTACTTCCTAATTGGTTGGTTGTCATAACCACCTGTTGTGGTAACCAATACTTTAACTGAATTCGGTTTGTATAACCGGCTTATTGGCTGTTATAATCGTAATATTTTTGTAGTTACCATCTTATGGTAAGTCAACCCATGTAACCATTAATATAATGGAAGGTTGGTGATTGCAACAAAAAGTCTGTTTATCCTACCGAACATTTGCAGCTTGGACCGATCCCCAACTGATTTTTTCTCAGTGGGTACAAAACTGGCCCAAGCACAGAATCCTGAGGAACGTCTTCCAATTTGATTTGAATCCGATCGTGCTCAAATTTCTACTCAATGCTTTATCGTACATACCAGAATTTTGTTTTAAAAAATTCCCATAAAACATAATTTCTCAAATATCAAACCAGATTTTTATTTAAAGTCAGACTTCGTTTAATTATTTTAAAAGCCTGACAACATCAGTACAAAATATGACCGTAATTGTGGAAAATACAGTAGTGCATGAGCATGTGCAGCGCAACTTAAAACAAACGTAGCATCAGACTAAATAAAACGCACCATTTTCCCGACATTTATGATGTAATATTTTTTTAGTTTAACATTTATCTAATTTTTTCAAATATGGCGCTATAACACAGGAATTGGCATCGGCTGCAACAATACAAAAACAACAATAATTTGATTTTGGTGGTATACAACGAAGTTGTCAAAGTTGCTGGTTAGAATGTTCAGAGAAATACTAAACTCAAATGTCATTGCATGTTTGTGAAATGAAACTTGACAGTTTCGCTTACAAACACAATGAACAATTTCCATTGAAGTCGAACACATTCGAAACTAGAAATGACAAGTTTTATTTTTTCTGTAAGATGCGAATCCTCACAGACTATCCCCAAATCGCAACTGCATGGTATCGGGCGGGCGCATCTCAAAAATAAAATTTTCAACTTTCAGTCACCACAGATATTTGAAATATACATTTGTCTTTTTTTTTTCTTACACTTCTTTCAATAACACTGTTCTGCAACAAAATCCTTAGTTAGACAAAACCAACAGATCATTATGTAAAATTGTTTCCTGAATCTGAATTGAGTGTCCGATTTGCTTTATCACGTAAAGTTTTCCAGATATCCTGAAAATTACTTTTTTCTGACTTTATTATTAATTTGACAAAAACTTCAGCAATTATCCGATTAACTTGAAAATAGGCAATATTAATTGGATAGAAATTGCTCAAACATTTTTGGTAAGATATCAAAAAATATACCCGTGTCACGTTGGAAATGGTACAATTTGTTCTTTGTGATTTTCCCTTAAAACGAGTGGGAGAGCTCCAGGATTAGGGTACAATTAGAAGTTGAAAACAAAAATTTTCAAAAAAAAACAAACAAAATTTTCTTTTGGCTATAAATTCCACAATTTTTATTCGATTTTTATAAATTATGATAATGATACATGCCCATGATATATATTGCCCATTTTAAAGTGCATTGGGTAAGAATTGCCTCAGGTTTAGGCAAATTAATCAAAAAATTCATTGTCACGATATCTCGAAAACTAAACGTGATAGGGCAAAACGTACACTCACTTCGGATTCACAAGATCATTTTACAAAAGGAAAAGTTGATTTTGTCTTTAGGAGGGCTTAAAAGTACATTTTTCCAGAACAGTGTAAATAAGTATTCATTTACGTTTAATGCTCAGATAGGACGACAAAACATAAACAAAAAAATAATACAGAGTGTCCGTCGGGAATGTGTACTACTTTGTTAATAATAATTATAATTATTGATGAAATGAAATAGAATGGATCTTATATTGATAAATGTTTTATTTAATGTCGCCAATTATAATTAGAATAACTCAATCAATTTCTAACGGATGTCACCGAATTGTATTAGTAAGAACACTCTCTTTACACAGATTTTTTACAGTGTGATTTTAATATTCAACCAAGTTACATATGGCAAATAAGTGCGTAAGATCCGAAAACCCGGTTTTTTACCCGTAACTCCAGATTTTGGAGGTGTGTGGGAAATTTCAAAACCGGCTTCTTGCTGTACTCACTAAGATCAACAAGAAAAATAATATCAATTCCCAGGTATTTTTTCTCTGTCACACTGTGTTATGTATGAAATACAATATCAGTTAAATGTCCGCCTCAGAAATGCGAGCCCTGTTGAGCCAATTCTTTATTACATTCAGCACGGCGTCGAATTGAGGTTGATGGATTGTTTTGAACACTTTCTTGAGCAGCAGTAATGCTTTCAGCCGATCTAGCAGTACGTTGTGGTCCATGCTTGGGCCTATAAACTACAGACCACGTCTCTACTTCACGACTGCCAAATATGAACTGTCAAAACTAATGTTTACCAAAATGGCGACATCACAAAGTAGTATGTATACCTTCCCGCCGGACACTCTGTATATTGTTTATTACACTGTGCGACAGCCACAATCGGTTTGGGATGAAACCACCGGGGAAAGTTATATCGGTCAAAAAAAGGTCATACGTGTCCCAGCGTTTCGTTGGGTCTCATCTAGGAATCGAGATATATCGATTTGAAGTTAGTAAGTATCGTATAGGGGAATTTGTCACGTTTTTGGCTCTTTTGTTTGACATAACTTGAGAACCACTCGTCCGATTTAGCTGAAATAAATTTTAAAAAAGAATTACAATTCCCTTAATCTGTTCATATATTATTTTTTTTTACAAGTAATAGTTTCCAAGTTAAAAATAAGCGCATGAAGAAAATTTTTTTTTTTTTTATTTTTTGATCGTGCATCGATTTTCATGATTTATGTCTCATTTTGGTCATAGGTTATTTGACTTTACGTGAAAGTAATAGGACTTGACACTTTTTACCGTTTTGGATTTTTTATGAATTAAAAAAAAAAAAAATTTTAATTTTTAGGCAAAAATAATTTTTTTTTTTTCATACATTTATTTATAATTGCGAAACTGTTGCTTAAGTAGGAAAACGGTTTAAGAACAGATTAGAGGAATTGTAATTCTTAATTTTTCTAAATTTGTTTCAGCTAAATCAGACGAGTGGTTCTCGAGTTATGTCAAACAAAAAAAACTAAAACGTGACAAATTCCCCTATACGATACTTACTAACTTCAAATCGATATATCTCGATTCCTAGATGAGACCCAGCGAAACGCTGGAACACGTATGACTTTTTTTTTACCAATATAACTTTCCCCGGTGGTTTCATTCCAAACCGATCACTGACCCTTACCATTTGTCGCAGAGTGTTATTCATTAAAATTATTGGCGGTTACCCTGAGACTGTGTGGTTCGTTGGTGGTGGATCATTTCTATTTTTCGGACTTTATCATCGTTGCTTTCTTTGAAGAAGCTGTGAATAATTTGTTGTGATAAAATTAAAAACATTCTTTACTTGCTTTGCTCCCACCATTTCGATGGTATTTCGTTTTTTTTTACAAAATATATTGTATTTTATTTAATAAATTTGTATACACAATTGTGGCTCCATTGTCTTCGCCATGTCCGGTTGTCCTCTTGTATGCTGTTGTTAACCATTCATAGAGTCATTGTAAACAGCAGCAGCAGCCTCGAGACACAATGAATAAGAATACGGCATGTCTTTTCCTTGTCGTCTTGTGGGGAAAGCTCAACAGTTCTTGGCTTGGCGGTTCTTGTTTTTCTTGGTTGGTTGCATTAATAATGATGTATTTTATTTTAATTTCGCCCCTTTTTTGTTTTGCTTGGCGTTGCTCTTCTGTTTTCTTTTTTGGCCCGGTGTTCTTGTTGCTTTTCAGTTTTTCCTTCTTTAAGTTTTGGGTTGTTTGCTTTGTTGTTGCAACTGGAACAGAGATAGCAGGAGAGAGGAAAGGACCAAGAGTAGAAGCATATATTGGATGGGTGGGAGTTAAGACGTTTTCCTGCATAATGCGGAAATTGTGTTCATAACTCACAACGTCAGTTTCGCTTCATTCCCTGTTGAATAATAGTTCACATTGGAGCTATGGAGCTTTGAAGGGGGGACGTGGGGTGGTTGAATTAAAGCAAAAAAAAATCCTATTTAAAAAAGAAAAGTCGTGTAACGGCGGAGGAGCAGCACAAGAGAACTTTTTGCAGGATATAATTATGTCTGGAGCTTACTTTCATGTTTAACCTTTTCTATTGTTTTCGAGTGATCCGAGAATTTTAAATTTGAACTCGTTAAATATTGTAATGCACGAATCTGCCCTGTTTTGTGTTTCAAATATAATTTTAATTTGAATTTTTGTTTTGATATCTACAAAGATTAGAATTTCTGTTTTAGAACATAACCTTTTTTTACAAATGTATTGACTATGTTTTCATAAAACAATTTAAATATAGGAGGACCAACGGGACAGAAATAACAAATTATTTAAATTGACCCCTGATGATGAACAACGAAGACAGTTCAAAACATTGGGTTATATAAAATTAAATACAATAATTACTTCGCGAGAACAAATAACCTGCTGTTTTTATAAAGCGAAAGTTTCGTTCGAATAACGATCGGAAAGTAATTATAGTCCATTTGAGTTTTTGTAATCCGATTTGAACTCTTACAACTCAAATTGAAAATTTTGGAAATTCAATTTTAAACGAACGAATAAATGTGTGATTAATAAAAACCCAAACCCAGTTTGTTTCGAGTTACAAAAACAGAGAAAACACACACAGAAAACAGACTTGTTGCCACAACCGAATATTGGTGGTCGTACGTTTATCCATGTACCCCATCGCTATAAACGACTGTTAATTGGGTACACAGCAATTTTCAGTAGAGGGAAGTAATAGTATCGGTAACCCTAACTAATAAAGATCACGATTGGAACTGAATTGTTCATGTATTGATTGTTGTAATAGATTGCTGGTTATAAGTACTCTGGGAACTCGGTTGTGATTGCCACGAAGATTTATTAACTGGACCAACTAATGGCTAAATTTTATGTTTTCGGTCATCTGATCGAAATACAATTTTTTTATTTAATATTTTCTTTAACGATTTGAAAATATTTTATTTGTTATTAAATTATGAGCAGGTTTTTTAAGATATGGTTTTTACTTTCGAATTTTATAAAATTAGTACCAGTATGTACAAGTATTAACTTACTGATTCGTATTAAATATTAACAATTTAACCTATTTAAAAAAAAATTTAAAATATTTTCGTTCTGAGTTGATGAACAAATTTACATACAGTAGAATTCGGATATAACGATATTGAAGGGACTGGACATTTTCCTCGTTTTATCCCAATGACGTTATAACCAAAGTGCTTTAAAAACGTTTCTCAGAACGTTTTGACGTACGACCATCATTTGTGTTGTTAACAGTGACTTGAAAAAATCAATTTGTCAAAAAAAAAAGGAATTAACTCTTGAACGTTTTCATGCGATAATTTTTCACAACTTTCGTCGTGGATTATCACGACAAGAGTTCATCGATGAACTTAAACCTTTGTATGACCATGAAGCACCATCCTATAGCACAGTGAAAAACTGGTTTAATAAATTCAATCGTGGCCGACGCTCGCTCGAAGACGAAGGTCGTCCAAAAACGGCCGTTGTGCCAGAGAACATTGATGCCGTGCATGAACTGATAATGCAAGATTGTCATGTGACATACCGTGAGATAGGACATCCTTGGGCATTTCTTCCACCAGCATATATTCGAAATTGCATGAACACCTAGCCGTAAAAAAGGTTTGTTCTCGTTGGATCTCGCACAATTTGACAATCGCTCAAAAAAAGGCTCGTGTCGATTGGCGCAAAGAAATTTTGAAAAAAAAAAGATCGCAGTGTTTCATTAGACGTTAATAAGCTCGTCGCAGGTGACGAATCATTGATCTATTCGTATGAGCCCGAAACAAAACAGTAATCGACCGTGTAGGTCGTCGAAGACGAGCCAAATCCAACGAAAGTTTCTTCGGCAAACTGGTCATGTGGCGACTGTTCAGCTTGAGCAACGAAGGACGGCCAATTCTGAGTAGTACACCACAATTTGTTTGTCTGAAGTCTTCTGAAAAATTCGAAAAACGAATAAGAGAAGACGAGTCATTGTACACCATGACAATGCGAGCTCTTACAAATCGGCTGAAACCAGCGCCTTTTTGACCGGCCAAAGCGTCGTATTGATAGGTCATCCGCCGTAGAGCCCTAACTTGGCACCCAATGACTTCCCGTACATCAAGAAAAAAAAGCGTGGTCAACGATTTTAGTCGCCAGAAGATGCTGTTGAAGCGATCAAAAACCATGTTTTGGAGGTGTCTCAATCGGAGTGGAATAAGTGCTTCCACAAATTGGTTTCAGCGCATGCAAAAGTGCATAAATCGGTTTGAAGAATACTTTGAAAAACAATAAAACCATTTTTGATGATAAATATTTGCATTTTCATTATTAGGCCAGAAACATATATATATAGCAGCTCTCGTATTATCGAAAACAATTTCTTTTTTTTCTATGTACTTTGTTTTCTCAGTCCCTTTTTATTAAATTCTTCTCCTTAAACACCTTTAAAAATTCAAAACATAGATCGAAGACTTGTGTTGTATGTCGCTTTAGACATTACCATCGTCCTCCCTCCATTCCGTTGAGACACTTAAAACTTTAAACATTTTAAGTGACAACCGATAACAACACGGATCTTCGACGACGGACTGCATTCTTTCTTAATTTTCATATGACATGCACATTCCTGCCGCTAGTCACCCAACAGTGGAATCTTCTTCGTTTTAGTCTTTTTTAAGTACCTCTGCACGAAAGACATTCCTCATTTCATTCTACGGCCACCTTTTTTATGGGCCATAAATGCCTTTTTCCCTGTTGCCACAACAACAAGAACAACAGGCATCATCGGATACATTGGGTGACCCACATACTTGTGATGCACGATGAGAATGTGATCGTCGTCGTCGTGTGCCTTAGAATCCGAATTTCCTGCGGAAAACACAAATTTTTCTTTGGGGAGTTGTTAAGCGATAATATATGATTGTGTCACATTAGTGGTTCGGTTCGGGTTGCCTTGCTTCGATTGGGCTCAATGGGTTGGTGGTGGCGGCGGCGGCGTCGATGGCGGTTTCCTTGGATTGTTTGTTTGTTTACACGCGCCTTTGCGGTCGTTGCACGAACTACGCCAATGATGCTGCTGCCCTGCTTGCCTCCTGCTCTCTGTGGCCTTAACCGGACCACATTTATTTATTGCTGTCTATTTTTAGACATTTTAACGATTTGATAATGCCTGTTTTGAGTAAATGTTCTGAGTGCGTGTGTGTTGTGATTCAAATATTGGAAAATAACCAAAAAAATTATCTCAAATTACCGGAGGCCGGCAGTCAAATCGAAATGACTTCAATAACAATAAAATTAGAGCCTTTGACCTTTTGTGTGCACCTACGATATGCGGTTAATGCGTGTGAGTGAGTGTGTCATTTGGTAGTGGCGCCTCTAGATTATCGTCTCCTCCACTAGTATCTAATACGGTTTAAAGAACGTTCTTTTTTATTTTTTCAATCTTAAATTGGGGAAAATTTTAGCTGAAAAACATCACATAAATTTCAGTTGTTTTCTTAAATTGTTTTCGTGCAATTTAAACTTTTGAATTGTCGTAAAAATGAGAAATGTCTAATGACTTCATTACGTTCCAGACGAAACACACAAAGTTTGATTATGTCTTTAGATCAGCCTCCTGTCCTCTTGAAAATAAAGAACAAACAAAAAACATGTAAAAGACTTCAATAAATCGTTTCGTTCTTTGTACTTGTTCGTCCGGCCAGCCATCGTTAATGGAAATCAAAGTGTATTTCAGCCAAGACAGACTCGTAAAACAGCCTTAATGTTAAAGTTATTCACTTTAATGCCAGGTCAGTGTTTTTCTGTGCTGTATACTTGGGATACTTGCAATATAAATTTTATTTCTTGTTAGAAATTAATGGATTTTGTTCAGCGTCCGTTCATGGATGGTTTTATGGTTAACAAAGAAGCTAGGGGGGCAGAGGAGATGTCATAATATTAGAAACAAGTACATAAATTTAAGTACGGGCATAGTATAGTATTAAAGAATACTATCATATTATAGTTGTGAGGATCATAATAATATTGTTCCAAAGCAATATACCCCAAAAAATATATAATGAAAAATAAATGATTATGAGTGATGAAAATCGTTTTTTGGCCCCAAAAAAATTCTGGGTAATTTAAAAAACGCTGAAAAAATATGCTTGCTATGGTTACGGCAACAATATAAATTATTATGAATAATAAAATCGTTTTTTTGGCCCCAAAAATTTTCTGGGTAACTTAAAAAAAGCTGAAAAAATATGATTGTTATGGTTACAGCAACAATATTATGTTTTCTGCAATAAAATATGGACTCATTCGCAAAATAAATGATTATGAATGATAAAATCGTTCTTTTGGCCTCAAAAATTTCCTGTTACATTTGAATACACGCAGAAAAATGGTTGCTATATGGTACGGCAGAAATAAAAGTTTTCTGCAATAAATAATGTTGGGCGCAACCATAGTATTGGATTTCTTAATATCATTTTGACAAAAGTGTGATTGCGACAATATCGATATTGTTTGAATGTTGCAATAGTATTAATGCCAAATTTAAAAACGAAAATATGGTTGTAGCATCAATATAAATATAGTTGGGGCAACAAAAGTATTTTTTTCGGTTTTATGTTAAGAATAGCAAATTTACAGCAATTATATCGTGTGATTATAATTTTCAAAAATTTGAATATGGTTCATGAACAATGTTATTGTTACGTGTCCTAAGCAGTAATAGTACTTTTTACTGTACATACATTTTTTTTCAACACAAACTGCTTTGGTTTTTTATAACTGAAATATTTTTATTAAATGAAACAATTCTTTCTTTAAAGGGTTTTTATCTTTTGTTTATTAATGGGTGTAATTATACTTTGCATTTAATGTACTTTTATTGTATTTCTATTCTTGAATACCAACATAACCCAATCCTTATGAATAATTTTGGGGATAATATTATGGTTAAGTGGGCTCATACTATGATTGTAGGGATCATAATATGCTTCCGTGGAAATCATACTTTCGCCGTGAGTATCATTATGGGTGTAAGGATCACTATGTGTAGTTGAAGATCATAGTATGGTTGAGTGTTAATCATAATATTGTTGTGGAAATCGGAGTATGGTTGTGTGTGAGTCGTAATATAGATGTGAGGATCATAATATTGTTGTGTCACAACCATATACCTAACTATATTATAATGCTCTTCGAATATTGTCACCCCAACCATACTTTTTCTTCGTGTACTTGACATTTGCCAAAAGTCTGCCGGTAGAATTGTTATACATTTGTGCCCTTTCTGCTAAATTTTCGGTGATAAATGTTTGCCTTACTGCTTACTATTATCCTTACTGTTTGCGATTTTCTGAGGTTTGTTGGCAAAAACCAGCGACTGTAAGAACTCCCAACGATATATAGAGAACTGGAATAAAAGCAAATATTGCTACTAATCCATATGTGACGCGCAAAATAGAAAGGGACCTAGGGTTAAAAACCAGCTTTGTTCAGGAAAGCCATTTTAAAGATTAGGTGCCTTTCTATTTGCGCTTAGAATCGTCGACTTCGCTTTTATAAAACGCGCATATCTCTGGTAGGGAACACTTTTGGGGCATGGAATCGGTCTCATTTGATGCTCAGATGTTGTCCACATCAAAAAAAAAGTGAAAAGTTGATGAAAAGTTTTGTTCAGGAGAGCCATTTTAAAGATAAGGTCCCTTTCTATTTGCGCTTAGAATCGTCGACTTCACTTTCATAAAACGCGCATATCTCTGGGAGGGAACACTTTTCTGGCATGGGATCGGTCTCATTCGATGCTCAGACGTCCACATCAAAAAAGAAAAAAAATGAAAATTGATATTTTTACCCTTAGGTCCCTTACTCTATGCGCAGTCACATATAAGAATAAATACTGCAGTTTCGACCAAGATTAAGGTCGGGCGCAAATGCCGAAGGGACCAGAAACGGACAATTTTTTTTTGAATTTTTCTTTCGGCTATTCGGTATTGTCGTTGAAGGGTTACATATTTTTTAATTGTAGATGTTGCATTTATGCAGTTATATAGAGACTCATCACGTTAGTTAAATGAAAGTCTCCGCTTTGCTTACAGTGCTTCATTAGGGCAATTCACTTTTTGATGGTTTCCATACTATTTGCAACTTCTCATCAACCGATATCTACCATTGGCCCGGACTCCAAATATTTTATTGAAACAACTCAGCAAAGCATTGCGTTCTGAGCCTTTTATACCCAAACCTGATGAGATTGGCCTTTAGAAGCCTTAGTTTAATACGGATTTGGTCATTTCACTTTCCAGAAGAAAAAGGTTTCGGTGTAATTCAAATATTCAAAAAAATAATTTACTTATTAGAAATCCTGTGATAACAAATTTCACACATTAACATAAATATTTGTACGTTCTTTATTGAGAATTTTGCTGTTTATTGAAAATATTTTTTTTAAGAGGAGATGAAAAAATAAGCATATTAACAAAAAATTGGTAAGCCGCTTATCGAACAAAAAAATTCACATCAGTATCGTACAAAAAGAGTTGCAAGCTATTTATTGAAAATGTTTTTGATATGAGGCAAAGAAAAAATGCAAATATTTACAAAAAAACACGAACATTTTTTCAAAAAGCAGTCGGAGAGACTTTCAGTTACAAGCATGGGTGACTGCATTTAACGAGAACTGTCAACAGTAGAATTGTTTGTCCAGTTACGACGAAAATGGCTCATGTCGTATTTCGACAAGGACCATGGAGTTTAAGAATTAAATACATTTCTCGTTAAATAACATTTGGAGAATAAAAAATGGAGAGATTCACAACTGAACAAAGAACCAGATTAATATAATTTTATTATTTAAATCAGCGATCAATTCTTTTAACGCAAAGTAATGAAGCTCATTTTCATTTGAATGGCTTTGTTAATAAGCAAAACTGTAGGTTCTGGGGTTCAGAAAATCTAAAAGCGATTCATCAACGCCAATTGCACCACATTAAGTGTACAGTGTGGTGTGGGATCACATCCGCAAATATCACTGGGCCTTCTTCGAGAATTAAGGTGGAAGTGCTGTAACCGTAAATGGAGAGCGGTATCGGATTATGATAGAAGATTTTTTACGTCCTGCTCTTGTAAACAGACGTGAGATGTGGTTTCAGCAGGACGAAGCCACTGCCCACACTGCCTGAGACACAACGGCACTTTTAAGTCCAATTTTTGAAGAGCGAATAACTTCCCGAAATTCGGAAGTTATTTGGCCAGCGCGATCGCCAGATTTGTCAGCACCCGACTATTTTCTTTGGGGTTATTTGAAGGAGCAAGTAGATGTGAATAAGCCCGAGACAATCCTTCAGCTCAAGGCCAACATTGTCGCAGAAATTCGAACGCTACAGCCACAGTTTTTGAGAAATGTTATGGAAAATGTCCCAAAACGATCCCTTCATTGTGAACGGCGGTCAATTAAGTGACATTGCTATATGTGACAGCGCATAGAGAGGGGGACCTAAGGGTAAAAAATAATCAATTTTCATTTTTTATTTTTTTGATGTGGACAACATCTGAGCATCGAATGAGACCGATCCCATGCCCCAAAAGTGTTCCTTCCCAGAGATATGCGCGTTTTATGAAAGTGAAGTCGACGATTCTAAGCGCAAATAGAAAGGGACCTAATCTTTAAAATGGCTCTCCTGAACAAACCTGGTTTTTAACCTTAGGTCCCTTTCTATTTTGCGCGTCACATATATATTTCTGCCCTAACACTAAGTGTTGCCGTACTCAGACCGTTTTGACGCACGACCATCTTTTGTGTTGTTTACAGTGACTTGAAAAATCAATTTTGCAAAAAAATTAACTCGTGAACATTTTCGCGCCATCATTTTTCACAACTTAAATCTTTGTATGGCGATAAAGCACCATCCTATAGCACAGGTCGTGAAGGCCGTCCAAAAACGGCCGTTGTGCCAGAGAACATTGAGGTCTTGAACTGATAATTCAAGTGAACTAATAATGCAAGATCGTCATGTGACACACAGTGAGATAGAGGCATCCTTGGGCATTTCTTCCACCAGCATACATTCGATATTGCATGAACACCTGGCCGTAAAAAAGGTTTGTGCTCACAATTTAACAATCGCTCAAAAAAGGCTCGTGTCGATTGGTGCAAAGAAATTTTGAAAAAATACTATCGCGGTGCTTCAAAAGAGGTAAATAAGATCGTGACAGGTGACGAATCATGGATCTATGCGAGTAAGCCCGAAACAAACCAGCTATCGACCGTATAGGTCTTCGAAGACGAGCCAAATCCAACGAAAGTTGTTCGTGGAAGAAGCACTTCGAAGCAAATGGTCGCCTGGTTCTTCGCAGAAACTGGTCATATGGCGACTGTTCCGCTTGAGCAACGTAGGTCGGTCAATTTTGAGTGGTACAGCACAATTTGCTTGCCTGAAGTCTTTGGAGAAATTCGAAAAACGAACAAGAGAAGACGAATCATTGTGCACCATGACAATGCGAGCTCTCTCTCACACATCGGCTCAAACCAGCGTCTTTTTGACCGGCCAAAGTGTCGTATTGATGGGTCATCCGCCGTACAGCCTTGACTTGGCCCCCAATCACTTCTGTATATTCCAGCACATCAGTAAAAAATGCGTGGTCAACGATTTTCGTCGCCAGAAGATGCTGTTGAAATGTTCAAAAACCATGTTTTGGAGGTGTTTCAATCGGAGTGGAAAAAGTGCTTCGACAATTGATTTGAGCTCATGCAAAAGTATATAAATCCTGCTGGAGAATACTTCGAAAAACAATAGAACCATTTTTGATGATGAATATTCGCATTTCCATTATTAGGCCAGAAATATATACAGCAGCTCTCGTATTTTTCATACTCGTACTTAGTTTAAAAAATTTCCATTTTGTATATTATATAATCTGAGAAAAAAAAATAAAAACAATTAATAAACAAAAAAGTTATTTAAGTTTTTAAGCCCATGGTGACATTTGGCAAAGAAAGAACAAATTTTTACACTTATACTATGCGAAATATCGCGATATCAAATCTAACCTTTGGTATGATTACATTCTCAATATTCTCAATTGTTTAGAATATTGTCAATATTTCCACAAGTTCGTGAAATGCATATAGATTTTGTTGACCCATTCCATTCGGAGTTCATTCTCAGATATGGCGTGACTAGCATTGGACATCGTTCGTCACATACACTACGACGTAGGCCATTGCAAATGTAATTATAAGAATGCCATTACAAGCTTTGGGGATTTGAATCTAATAAAAACTATACACGCTCCATTACCGCCACCTTCGCCCTTCCACCCTGCTACAGCTTGAGGAGATACGTACATGTATGTGCCATCAGATTGAGTGGAATATTCTCAAAGGATTTAACTTCAGTTTGGTCGACAAATACATAAAGAATTGAAACGAATGAAATGTGAAATGCATTGTGACAGATTATTTTGTTTGCTATACGTCCTCTTTCTCTCTCTATGTCTGTCTTTTGTTTTGGTTTATTTGTATTTCTTTTAACCATTGTGTCCTTTACCAAAATCAGATGTTCTTTTCTACATGTGAATGCATGAATTGTCGTAGTTTGTTTATATTTCGGTATAAACAAATAAGTTTCCGTCTTATGTAAATATTTACTTGTACTCGTATATATGTACGTACTCGTATGTGTGTATATAAGTATATGGATGAATGAGGTCTGAATATTATTATGATGAGTTTCCGTAAGGGAAAAATAGTCAAACAAGAGCCTGATACATAGTTCTGCTATTTTCATGCATTATTAATGGAGTACAATTTAGTACTTCTTATGTACAGTTAACCAAAAAAGTTTGCGTACATCCAAGATTTACAAAAAACAATGCATCATAATTATTCATTATTAAATAATGAAGTGCTTAACTTCAAATAGTATGTTAGTATTTTTACTTAAGGTACGGTCACATTGGGCAAATATTTGACGAAAATCTATTTCATCATAGTCGTATTTGCTCAAAATCCTGTCAAAATAACACAGGATTTATTTTGTGTTCACACTACCGACAAATATTTGACAGATTTTGTTTGTTCAAACAGATGTAGAGTAATGTCAAATAAAAGTTTGGGTAAACATGTTCGACGTGTGTTCACATTTGAATAAATATTTGACTAAAAATATATTTGATCGAACTGTCAAAAAATAGAAATTTATTTTCTGTTAACCTTTTGAAACCAGTAATGCAGGAAGAAGAAAATTTAGAAGTTTGTTATAAGAACTGAGTACAGGAACCCCAGCTCTCTATAAAAACGTTTTGCACATGAACGCAGCAGAGTTTGACACAACAAACGACACAACTTCGTGGGTTAATTTCAGCCTCCGAACGTTTAGCTGTTACACAGACATTACTGCTTTTTGTTTTTGGACGACCTTCGTCTTTGAGCGAGCGGCGGCGATTGAATTCATTAAACTAGTTTTCCACAGTGCTATAGGATGTTGCTTCATCGCCATACAAAGATTTAACTTCATCGATGCACTCTTGTCTTGATAGTCCACGTCGAATGTTGTGAAAAATGATTGCACGAAAATGTACACGAGTTAATTCCATTTTTTGCCAAATTGATTTTTTTTTCAAGTCACTGTAAACAACACAAATGATGGTCGTACGTCGAAACGTTCTGAGTACGTTTATGCTAAAAAATGACAAACTTTCCAATGGAAATGTCATATGGCAGAAATATATATGTGGCAGCGCATAGAGAAGGGACCTAAGGGTAAAAAAATCAATTTTTACTTTTTTTTGATGTGGACCACATCTGAGCATCGAATGAGACCGATCCCATGCCCCAAAAGTGTTCCCTCGCAGAGATATGCGCGTTTTATGAAAGTGATGGTACACCAAAGATACACGTATTTAAATCTTTAAAATGGCTCTACTGAACAAAACTGGTTTTTACCCTTAAGTCACTTTCTATTTTGCGCGTCACATATAACAACCCTTAAAAATGTTAGGACCACTACAGGATGACATCAAAATGTCATAAAATTACGTCAAAGCAGTTGAAGCACACCCAATGCAAAGAAAAATATAAAAATATAACTTTAAGTTAAATGTATACTTTGTATGTCCTCCACACGCATCAATAGCGAATTGAGGATGACAGGTCATGCTTCTTTCCAATCCTTAAGTTTTATTGCAGAAAGTGAGAAAAACAATATTTAATCAACCGGATGCTGTAAAAAATTTAAAAAGGGACAAAAAGGGATGCAAAATTTTCAAAAGGGACAAAATACGAAAAAAATAAGATAAACCATATTAAATCAAGAGGTTGACATAAATAATTTAAATAGCGATCGAAAAAGGGGCAAAACAAGAGAAATTGACATAGTACTAATAACATTATAAAATCGATTAAGTGGCACATAAAATAAAATTGAGGACAGAAAATAGCGTAAACGGGGTTAATTATCAAAAAAAGCGAAACAACAATAACAAAGAAACGGAAAATATTAATGGGAATAAAAAGTGCTGAAACATTCATAATGTGAAAATATCAGAAAAAAATATTAAGGAATGACATTAGAGGACGGTTTAGAAAATAGACATGGCGATAAAAAAAACGAAAACTGGCGAAATATGAAAAAGTGTAAAGCAGTATCAACGGGATAATATACTTAATAGATAAAATGCGTATAAAATAATCAAAAATTAATATTTGAGAAAAATAATACGAGTATTAAATCAACAGCAAAGCTTAGAGCATATGTCGGGTGATCAATCTAGAGGTATTTTTTCAAATCAAGTGTGGAATCTTTATTGTTCATTCGAGAGAACATTTTATGTCATTTATTATTGGAATATAATTTTCTTCAAATTTTGGCCACAACTACGTCTCAGGATGTCCATTCTGAGGGTCCGATTTTGGATGACTCGTTTGAGTATTTCGACCGGTATGGCTTTAATGACATGCGTAATGTAGGCTATCTAAACCTGAATCGTAGCTGGTATGTCAGAACAGGCTTTAGACTTTATGTAGCACCAAAGAAAAAAGTCCAAAGGTGTCTGGCGGTACAAATCGTGAAATTAGCTGTTCTTCGAAATGATCTTTCTATAAATCCCTTATTTCAGCAGCTGTATGGCCAGTGGCATCGTTCTGTGGAAATTAAATGTCGTTAAACTTATGGGCTTCAATTTTAGGTAGCAACAGGTCTGATATCATAGCGCGATAGCGATCACTATTAAAGTTTACTATACGGCCATCATAATTTTTGGAAAAGTATGGGCCCATGATTCCTCCAGCCGCACCAAACCGTGGTTTTCTCGGGGTATAATGATACCTCTTGAACCTCTTTTGGTTGCACTTCAGCCAAAACGAGGCCGTTGAGCCAGAAATGGGCCTCATCACTGAACAAAATTGTTGTCGAAAACAGTTTCTCACCGAATGCTCATTTCCATAACACACTTGCACAATTTGGAGACGTTGTTGCAGTGTAAGTCTTTCCATAATGAAATGACAAACAATACTGAAAAGAAAACAAAGTAAAGCATAACACGACTCACGCGTAATCTGTAAACTACGCAGATAAGCCTGATACGTTAAACGCCTTGAAGAGATAAAGTAGTCTAAAAATGGCATTTATCCGAGCCAGCCACGGCGTGCACATGCACGCAGAGAAAATATATGGTTTCTATATGGTCACGGCAACAATAGTTTGTTCTCTGCAATAAAAGTATGGTCGTCGCAACCATAGTGTTGTTTTTTTGAATTTCATTTTGATAATAGTATGATTGCGGCAATATTAATATTGTTGAAATGTAACAATAGTATTGTTTCCAAATTTTTAAAATGAAAATATGGTTGTAGCAAGAATTTAAATATGGTTGGTGCGACAAAACTATGTTGTTTTTGAGTTTTATGTTAACAATAATATGATTACGGATAAGTATGATTTAATTTTTCTTAATTTAACAATGTTATTGTTACGAATTTTACGCAATAATAGTACTTTTTATATGAAAATTACTTTTTTTCAAAACAAACTACTTTGAATTAGTACGAGTATTACTGAAATATTTTTAATAAATATTTTTTTTTCTACTGTTAAATAAATTACTCCTGTTAATAAGTGTTTAATGCATTTTTAAATAATTTACTTAATACAAATCTCTATTGTTAAATAACAACTTAACCCAATCCGTACAAATATTTTGGGGATCGTAGTATGGTTACGTGTAAGTCAAACTATGGTTGTGAGGACCATACTATGGTTGTATGAGATATGATATTCTATGGTTGTGAGGATAATAATATGGTTGTGGGGATCATAGTATGGTTGAGTGAGTATAATAATATGATAATAATATGATATTATAGTTGTGTGTGAACAATTCTATTGCTGTGAGGACCATAATGTTGTTGTGGGGATCATAGTATGGTTGTGTGTGAACCATACTATTGTTGTGATGAGCATAATATTATTGCGCCACAACCATATACCCAACAATAGTACGATGCTATTCGAATATTGTTATCTTAACCATACTTTTTTCTACGTGTGCCCGATATCATTTTTAAAACATAATGGAAAAGCCTTATCTCTATAATAATGCTGAATTCTTGGCCATATCATTAAATTATATGAGTGTTATTTATTCTTAAAAACGAAACGTCAGAAAATAACACCCTTTAAAAGAAAAACCAAAAAACAATATCAAATTGTAAGAAATGCTGAATAAGTTTCAAAATGGGCGAAATATTGGAACAAAAATGGTCAAAAGCGAAAATATAGATAAAGGGAAATAGATTTACTGCGTGGCCTAGAAAAAATAAATTTCGCTACAAAAGGCTTTAAAAGATGCAAGAGAAAAACAAGGATTAAAAGGGCCACAATTGGAGAAAACAATATGAAATCAGCAAAACGATCAAAAAATAAAAATTTAGATAAACAGAAATCGAAACATTTTAATGTCCATTAGGGACGGGATAGTGTTGTATGGCGATTCTTAGTAGTAAGATTTGGGTATGGCTCACCCCCTTATTTTATGGGGTTGAAGAAAAAAATGCATGAGTCAAAAAATAAGGGAGGTTGGTTGGGGGCAAGTAAAAGCTCATCGAGGTCAAAGGTCGTGGAATGGGGAAAATATTCACAGAAAGCCCCGCAACTACCTAGGAGTCGCATCTAGAGGGGTAAAATGTATGAACGACCCCCATTAATTTTTCCATCCCAATATTTTTTCCAAACATATTTACCCCCAATCTTTACCTCCTAATGGGGGGGGTCCCGTACAAAAAATTATTTTTTTTTTTAAATTTTGCTCAAACCATTTTTGTTCCAATACCCGAAAGTGCCTCTAGAGGAGTTAGATGTAAGACCAACTCCCAATATTTCTGCAATTCTAACAGTTTTTCAAAATAAATCCACCCTCTATTTTTAAATCCAACATCTTCCTCAAATTTTTGTCATGAATAACATCTTTCGTTAACCATAAGAACAGTAAAATGCTAAGTGCAACGTCCAAACAAAACAAAATTCACCACAAAACAATATTTTCATTTTAATTTTCTGTTATTGTTGATGATAGTTTATTTTCGTTTTTATTAAAAGTAAAAAGACATGTATTTAAAATTCGATTTTTTTTATAGTTCGAAAATTTTAGTCAAATTAATTTAATTTTTTCATATGATAGATATTTTTTCCGATTTTCGGCGACATTGTCTATATTAGAGACTAAACAGACAATTGCACATTTAGATAAGATGGCTGAAAATACAGAATTTATAACGACAGAAAAGGGATGGAAAAAATTGCTCTACGACAGGGGTTGCCAACATTAGTCGCAAATCATTTTAGTGGTAGCTCGCAATAAACTTAAACCGAACCAGAAATGATTAAAAAAAGAAATGTGAGACTGACAGTGTAAAATTAAACAGAGGTTGGAAAACAGCAAAAAAGGCAAAGGGGGAAAAATTTCAATAAGTAGGAGGTTTAATAGATTAATATGAACTTAATCTTAAAAATACTAGACTTCATTGATGACCGCTTAATAAAATACTTACAATCGAAAGAGTCGTATTTAGGATAGTGAAAATATAGTTCAATATGCCAGTACTCCGTCTACGAAGTAGGGAGTGTTTGTTAGTTTATAAATATATTATTGATTGTCATGTTATTCAAGAACGATCTAGAAATGTCCGTCTATCCGTACATCCCTCTGTCCGTAGAAAGCACGACTCAGTCCAAACAAAAAGAGCAAGAGTCTTGTCACTTATCGAGCGAAAGGAAATAAAACTTCCTTATAAGGGACTGAAACACTGGAGACCATATTTGCTTATATATGACATTTGTACTGTTCATATAACTTAAATAATTAATTGAAAATAAGATTTTCTTGGACAGCTGTAGAAGGAATTAAAGGAGTAGACATTGTTGCATTTGGAGTGGAAGGACCTCCTTTTAGGGTCGACCTTTGCATGGGACACCTCAAAAAACATGGAGAAACAATTGTTGACCATACATAAACAGACTAATCGACGGGGCATATAAGTGCAACTTAAAGCAGCAGGTTATAAAATCGGAAGGACGTTTATACAGGATGGTCCAAAAAAGACTGAGGAGTTCACCAAGAACGTGCAAAGAAGTTCCATTGTGACACTTGCTGTATGCGCAGTGGCTCCTTGCTGGATCATCCTGAAACCATTTATTAAAACTTTTCACGGCTTGTGGATTTTTTTTCAATTAAAGTCCTATACAGAGCCCCGTTAATGGTTTCAGCTTGTCCCTCCTCATTTTCAAAAAAATATGTACTGATAACGTTTCAAGCATGACACCGCATCAAACAGTACATCGGGAGGGGTGTAATTGAAGCTGTTGTAATATCCTAGAATTCTGACACCGATTCCTGTTACTCAAAACAGGAGATTTAGTTCCAAATCCTGTTGTTACTGCGTGCTATTCTAACCTAAATATGACTTTTAATTTGTTGAACTGAGATAGTAGACTTGCCAGAAGTATAATACAATTCAACAATTTTGATGCTTTGCTGTACATCATATATTTCCATAAAAATCTATATAACCAGCAAAAAAAAATTAAAATTTAAAAACAAAAAAAAAATTAATATATTTAACACTTCAGTCTTATTTGGGCCACCCAGTATTATATCAAGACTTGGAAAATATCGTAAGAATATGCAAAGATTCCGCGAGATCAAAGAATAGACGGACGAACATTTTTCAATGAAATTATAAAAAGATTTTAAATCTATGAGGATTTCCTGGTTTAGTTAAAGTGTTTCAAACATCAGCCCTAAGTAGGATAAATAAATTTCTGCAATAATAACACTAGCTTACAGCTATTTTGGGTCAGAGTTCTAAATATTCTAAACACAAAAATTAATTTTAAAAAATTTTCGTCTGATTAGTTTTCAAAATTGAATTTTTGGAATTTATTAACGATTTTTTTATGAGATGATTAGCTTTTCGGACCATAACTCCCAAACGCTGTTACCGATCAAGAGGGGTCTCAAATAAAAGGAAATTAGCTTTTCTAAAACTTGTTCATACAAGGTATTGAAATCAGTGGATTAGTTTTGACGTTAGAGGCTTTTAAATTGTAAAAATTTAAATTTTTTGTGCAAAAATCACGATTTTAAATTGAAAAAAATATATAAAAATGTATAAATAAATTAAGCATAATGTTTGAACTTTCTCGAGCAAAACAAGCAATCGTTTGTAAAAATTGGGCAACTTGTAACTCAAATCGGAAACAGCGTTTGAGAGTTATGGTTCGAAAAGCTAAGACATCTCTTAAAAATCGTAAAAAAAATTCAAAAAATTCTATCTTGAAAACTTATCAGATGAAAGTTTTTGAAAACTCATTTTCGTGTTTAGGAAGGCCAAATCTATAGGAAAAAATATTTGGAACTCTGGACCAGGAAAAAATCATAACTTGTGAACTAGTAAAAATAGGCAACTTCAATCATTTCTTCCTTAATGGCATCCTGAAGGAGATAAGTATCGAATGCAAGGCCTTTTAGACGAAACTCCCCTAGACCTTCTGTCTGTCACCAGGTATTTCTATGGCTACACAGAATATTAAAAAACATTCTCGTACGCAAACAATTCCATGTGCCTGTAGTCGTCGTCATTTATGTCAACATTAATGCGTCCGTAGTAGTCATTTAATACGTGACACATGATTATTGACGCTCTTGAACTTTTATCGCACTAATTGCGTTCATTAACACTGGCAAAGGCAAACGACGTCTGACTGACTCGCTGTGTGAGAATGTGTCTTCCAGCCATCAATTCCATAGGAAAAAGTTTTATGTGAACATGATTCATTGTAATGATTTGTTACAAATGAAATGAACAGCAACTTGAAGTTTTACTGCCGTGTAGAAATCCATAAAATGATAGCTTTTTGTGTCTTCGCTTACTCTAGGGAATACACTTGGGGAAATAAACCACAAAGTCTTTAGTTGTGTAGAGCAGCTTTAAGCATTTGAGTGCAATAAATGTAATTACAATTGTAGTTATATAAGAGCATAAATAATATATTATGTTTACATTGTAGGATAGTAGGACATGTCAGGAGGGGGAGTTTCTATGCATTAATCAGAATAAAAGCAGAGGTTCTTCTAGAAGCTTGTGATGTTGTTATGAACACTGTGATATAGCTATCATTTTTAAATCTACTAGTCGCATATCTCTTGGCAGACTTCCACCTTGCAGACCTGTTATTAGAAGTATTGTTAATGTTGGTTGTCATCACTTAATTTTTAGTTTAAAATCCTGTTTTTTGTCTTCTTAGAATTTTGAAGTATTAATTGATTTATGCCAATTCAGCTTTAGTTAAAAACTTAATTTGAAACCCCAACCTGAAACGAAACACGATATAAAACGTAATACAATTTAGCTAATTACGTTTTTTTTGGTCTATTTTTTTAATATAACTATTTAGAAGAAGGTGTGCACGACTGTTGTCCTGATTACTGCTGTCGTTGTCGAAATACGCCTAGTATTATTTTTTCGACTTATCACTATTCGAATTACTATAACCACAACCGTAGTATGGGTCATTATTCAATTTTAATGGAACAGATTTGTTGCCACAACCGAATTTTTCGCCAACCAAATGATGGTGGTTGTACGTAAACTTGTATACGGCAATTTTCAGTAGAGGTAAAGACCAAGTCACAGAGATCCTAACTAAATAAGATGTTTATTGAAACAGAATTTGCACATGTATTGGTTGTTGTTATAGTAAATTATACAGTTCAACAAATAAAATGCGAAAGGGATGAAACCAATTGCAAATGAAAGTTGCCACTATCCATAAAAAAACTTTCAATTCCTCGACCCCAAAAACAGTAAGATACCACAACTTTGCAGTATAATAAAAACAAAAAAGCATTATTTTATCAAATTTCAAATGCGCCTAAAAAAATCCCTCACTGAACTAAAGAAAACGCTTGAAGGTTTTGTTATGGATTATGTCAACTTTTATTTGCAATTGGTCTCATCCCATTCGCATTTGGAAAGTTCGATTTTGTATTACTGTGTCATTGTTATATAGCTGATCATAAATTATTATTTAAGTGAAGTAAAGTGGAATTATTAACATAAATATTTCCGGCTACCTAAAGATACACTGAGCCAAAAATATAATGATTTTTTTAACCATGTGTCTGGTTAATTTTTTCATGGTTAATGTTTGATAACGAAGACAAAACCACGTTATATTAGGACAAATGTTTATACAAAATAGTTAAGTTAACATTATATAAGGATGGATTTTTTTATTATCCGGCACTGTTGTAGCGAATTTTGATCTGCTTTGTGTTATACGAAGTTCAGAATTATGTTACACAAAGTTGCAACGATTGCGACTGCCTATTCCCCCAGTTTTTTTCCTTTCTTCCTCTGCTCTAAACGTTTATAATTGTGAGAAAGATCATAAGACAATTTATATCGCTCTTTTAAAAAAACACTACCAAATGCAAATGCTAGCTGCACAATCTTCATAGCGCAGTGATATTGCGCTAAAAAGATTGCTTTTCGCACAATTCGAAGACTACGCATAGGGTAATTCTCATTAATATAAGTACAAATGAGTCTCCCGTATAAGTCATTTGATTTGTAGCCGAAGTAATCGTTGCCAAAGACTGCTGAAGAAAAACCTTGGCGGGTTAAGAAACAGCTGTACAGTCTGCCTGGCAACCGTAGCCAATACATTGCACCAATTTTTTAGTTGATTCTGAAAAAGAAACAACAAAAAGCTCAATTCATAATAATGAAAAAAGACCGAATAAATCTAAACAAAACAAAAACATAATTAGTATGTTAATTTAATATTAAAAATATTAACAGTAACTATATTTCTGGTAAAAAGAGGTCCCAAAAATTAGTTAACTTAACAATAAAAATGATTTCTATAACGATCTTCATAGGTAATAATATTAACAATTTCATTGGTTAATAGAACATGTATTGTTTCAACAAATTAACTATTAAAATTTAAATATTAACAATTTTAATGGTTAAAAACAATGCATTGTTAAAACACTAATAATATTTATAATAATAACAATTTTAATGGTTAAAAAATTTAACAATGAATTGTTAAAACAACAATAATTATTTTAAAACAAACAATTTTTTTGGTTAACAAAATTTAACCATAGTATAGTTAAAGTAACTATTATTATTCTTAAATACTAGTCAACAAGAAAATGTTCAATTAACCTTACATAACGTAGACTCCAAATCATCTTTATTTATGGTTAAGTTAACCTTATAAAAGGTTATTTTTCTTCTCAGTGTAAATGTAACACAAAATACCTCAAATGAATGCTTGAAGTCTTGGCTGTAGATGTGATAAAAATATTTAAGTATATATATTTTTATATTTAAGTATATATATTTTTATATATTTTTGTATTTAAAATAAAGAGGTAAAAAAGTAATTTCAATTCGCCTAAAAACCCTGATTTATTTAATTTTATTTAACAAATTATTTTTTTTAAGGGCGGAAATAGACAATTAATTTACTTTAAAAAAAATTCTGATTTTAGTTTAGACAATCTTAACTAAAATGATAATAGTAGTAAATTAGTAGAACATTTGAACCCAATTTCATTTCAAACGACATGCCCCAACATAATTAATTGGATAACATTTTTGTCGAACATAAAATGTTCCGCTCTAATTTAATGTATAACAGCTCAAGAAAATCCATATTAAATACGTACATGATTGAATTAGTTAATGTGTGCTGATATTCACCAACTACGAGGGTTGCTACTTATATTTCGGGTCCTGACAATACCAGTGCTCCCAGAAGCAAACTGGAACTTCCATTGGAATCTTTGACATTTTTTATATTTGTAATATGACGGTGAATTGTATTGTTTACGGTATGTTAAATAACTCATCTCCGTCAAAATATGGAATTATCCCGTGAACATTTTCGTGCGATGATTTTTTACGATTTTCGGCGTGGGTTTTCGAGACAAGAGTGTTTAAATCAACTTGTTTCGACTCTTGGCGATGAAGCACTATCAAAAACCACTGTTAATCGCTGGTACCAAGAGTTCAGTCTCGGACGCCGTTCGCTACAAGATGAATTTCATGAAGGACGTCCAACTTCGGTCAATTTGCCAGAAACCATCGATGCTGAGCGCGAACTGTTTAAGTAAGACCAACATGTGACATACCGTGAGATTGAGGCATAGGTGATGAATCATGGATAAATCATGGACGAGCCAAATCCAGCAAAAGTTGTTCGTGGAAGAAGTACACCGAAGCAAATGATTTTCGCTATAACTGGATATGTTGCCACAGTGCCTTTAGTGGAACGTCAATTCTGAGTGGTGTACAACCATCTATTTGGCAACAGTGTTCGAGAAGAAGACGGATCATTTTGCATCACGACAATGCGAGCACTCACACATCAGCTGAAACGATGAGCTATTTGGCCACTCAAAATGTCGAATTAATGGGCCATCCACCATACAACCCTGATTTGGCTCCCAATGACTTCTTCTTATTCCCTTTAATCAAGAAAAAAATGAGTGGTGAACGTTTTTCTTCGCCTGAAGCAGCTGTCGAAGTTTTCAAAAATCATGTTTTGGAGGATTCTCAATCGGAGCGGAAAAGGTGCTTCAAAAATTGGTTTGAGCGCATGCAAAAGTGTGTTGATCTTAAAGGAGAATATTTTAAAAAACAATAAAACCAATTTCAATGATAAATTATTGTGGTTTAATGCCAGAGATCCCATGTTGGGGTATCTTTTGTGACAAACTTTGTCCTCTAAAACCTTCCACAATTTGTAATCCAAAGGGTTCAAATCTGGACTGCCTGAGGGCCTTTCTGCAGAGGAAATGAACGCTGGCAAATTGTTTCGAAGCCAGGCCTGGGACGTTTTAGCCTTATGGGCCGGCGCAGAATCCTGCTGGAAAGTCCATGGCTGGTTTTGGAACAGGGAATGGTTAAGAGGCTTCACAACAGCTTCCAAAACGGTTTTTGGTAAACTTTGGCCGATGTTTTGACTCCATCGTAAGAGACACCCCACCAAACCATGAAGCCCTTTTCCACCCTTGGGATCAGTTCATATGCTTCCTTAGATGACCGCGCATATACTCTATTATTTTGCTTGTTAAATTTTTCCTCAACGGTAAAAAATTTTTTATCGGTGAACAAAATTTTTCTGTGCAAGTTATCAGCGTGCTTCACCCAAAAAATACGTTTGCATTTTTCAATCCTTTTTTTTAAAGCTGCAGTCAATAAATTTCCGGCACTTCGTTTGAAAGTCCCAAATCTTTTTTAATGATTCGACTCATGGACTTTTGCGTGATATTCATCTCACGGGCCATGGTTTTCTGTTTCGGAGCGGATTTCTGTGAATTATTGATTTAACGGCTTTGATGACATGCGGTGTTCGAACAGAGCGTGGGCGGCCCGACCGGTGGTGGTCTTTTACATCTCCAGTCTCCTCAAACAGTTTTATGGATCGGTAGATGAACATGCGGCTAATCCCTAGTGGCCGGAGCGTTTTTTTCATTTTACACTTAAAAACGCTTTTACAGCTATAAGGTTCTTATTATCTGATCACTCCATTATGAAAGTTAAAACAATTTCAAAATCCCGTTACAGACTAACGCTATTGAGGTTAACTTTCAAAACCCATATGACATTAACGGGGTATGTTCAGTTCTACTATTGAAATGGGTGTGTTCAATGTTGTAACAGTATTTATGTCCCTACTAAGTACTGAAGGGCCCTAGATGCCGAATACAAACGTATAACATTTGTATGATTAGGCTAAAATTGGAGGCCCGACCGGAATCTATTTGCGTAATCTTGAATTTGGATCTGTAATATTAAATTTACATTTAATAAGATTTAATTTACAAAAGTGTTAGCTGTTAAACTGATCTTACTTGTTGACATTTATGATCAGTAAAATCATCATCAAGAGATTCACTCTTGAACATCGCTACCAAATTATCTACATATACTTCACTTAACTTATAGACGGGTCCCTAATATTTATGGCGCACACAATCGTCCATATGCCCAAAATCATTTAAGAAATGTTAATGTCATGTATTGATTTTTCGAATACCTACTCCACAATTAAAAATGTTTGAACTATGAGTTGATTCGATTTTTTTAGATAAGTAACTAAAAGCCTTTTTTACCGATTAATATTAAATGTTTGGTGTTTTCTTTATTTCCTTCCAGTTTAAGACATGTTACGTGGACAATGCTTCAACCCAACATGGTCACCACTACTAAACAACAAAGAACTGCCCCTAGTCAAAGCACGCCAGCAGCATCTGCGAGATACAGAAGCAGCCACATCAGCAGTAGCAGCAGCAACAGAAACAACAAGTCTGCAACAAGGCCTTTGTGGACGATAGTTTTTATGGTAAGTTTACAGACATCTACGCGGGCGAAGGTCTAATTATTTACTCTGTTGGGGGAATTCTCCAATTACTATGTGAAACATTACTTTCTGCCTGTCCATTGCTGACCATTATGGGTCCTTTTAGTTTTAAGAATCCATCATGGAAGCCATAAAAGTACAACATAAAACCAAATGTTATTGTAAATATGTATGTGTGTGTTTCTCTGTGTGAGTGTTGAGGTCTCTATTGGTGGGGTTGCCTATCTTTACCCGGCGAACATAACATTAATGCTTTCTTGGCAAACATTCATACATACACACGTATCGTATACGGAACCACAAGCGCATATCATGCGATAATAATCGTAGCAAATTTCCCCCTTGCTGCTCATTAAGCCACAAACTCTAGTCCACGAAGGAGTACAGTGTAGCCGAATTTCGGCATGTTCAAATATGTGTGTGTTTATGTGCATCTGTATTAGGGTGGGCCGAATTTTAAGGACAAACATTTTTTATATTATGCCATCGATTTTTCGATAGCTTTTGGCATGAGGAAAAACTGTTCCAAACAACATATCAAACAAATCTTTTTTTAAGGTGTCCAAATTTCGATTATCTTAGTCGTATTTCTATTCTCACGCGCTTGTATCGTATGTTATATTGTATTGTATGCGGTAATGTATTTTATTATGTATTCTATGTCACCTTGGATATGAAAATATTTTTTTTATAACCTATTAAAAAAAAAGTTAGAAAAATTCAAAAATTAAAGTTTGAGTGCCTCGAAAATGACTTTTTTGATATGTCGTAGTGGAGTTATTTTTGTTCCTCATACCAAAAGCTTTTGGAAAATCGATGGCACAATATCGATTGCTAAATCGACCCACCCTAATGTGTATTCCTTGTATTTGTGAGAATTTGTTGAAAAGGATATTTGAAAGTTAAAATGGATTTGTAAGATGTCTGGCGATAATATATGGATGAATGGTGGGATACTACCTCCCCCATAATGACTTCCTAGACAACAGGCAACAACGTGTGTCAAAAGTAATTTCGGTGTCTGGTTTCTACAATTGCTCCCCAATCATATAGGCTTGAAGGGGTGACGACGAAAGCAACAAGGAGCAATGTATGTAGAATGAAACTCTAACCGGAACGAATTTTCAGTAGATTGGTGAAGTTATTAGAATTCTCTTAGCAGAAAGGGCGAAGCCGATGGATATCATATCGAATTTGCAGAAGATTAGCATTAAAAAAGAAGATAAGTGTAAAAAATTAGTATTTGGACAATGTCTATTTTAAATTTCTTGCATCGAAAATCCACTTTGGAATACTAATAGTCTACCCTTTTAGATTTTGATAGTGTCTGACCTAAGTTGGCTTTTTGAATTAAAGACTCAACCGAACTTCATCTACCGAACTTAAGATATTTGCCCTCAATAAATGCCAATCATTCGGTCATGCACTAGATTAGAATAGATTAAAGCTTAATCTAGAGTTTTATGTCAAGCCTCGATAGCTAAGACTGGAAAACTAAGCCGCAATCGATAATTTGTTAACAAAAAATTTCTATTTTCATCATGTCTAAAGTAAAACTCATGCTGCAATCCATTTAAAAATAAAAACCTAGAATAGTTATTTATTAATACTTTGCTCAATTTGTCTTACTAGCAAACAACAAGATAATTATCAACTTAAATCAAGTGTACAAATTATGTTCGGGCGGACCGAATCTTATGTACTTTCTTCTCAAGGAGGCACAAAAATGTCTAAATGTCCCACAAATTACAGTTTTTGAATCAAGAATTAAGATTTTTCTATGAGTGGATTTGCGCAAGTTTAATTATTACGCACCGAAAACAGATTTGTTGCCAAAATTGAATTTTTTGCCATGTCGGTGGTTGCACTTACTATCCATGTATTCTATCGATACAACTGAATGTTGCTTGGGTTCACACCAATTTTCAGTAGAGATAACTGACACTTTCGGTTGAAGAATACACGTTTCGGTAATCCTAACAGTAAAGATGATTATTCCTTCCAAACATTTGGAAGTTTCTTTCATCGTCCATCGTCAAATGCGTTACGCTTTAGTCAATTCCAGACAATAATTGGAAGATAGTTTGAATTTTACAAGAACAATTCACTTTATAGTCGTCTTTAAATCATACATACGCCAATTGGAAGATTGTGTGCTGTTAACAACACCAGCCCACAATTACATGTGCTGTTTTGAATATATTAAACAAGGTAATCCCAACGGAAAAAATCGCATGGGGCTAAGTCTGGTGAGTGTGCCAGCCAGTTCACATCACCTCTCAAAGATATAAGCCGTACAGGAAACATTTGTCTGAAACAATTCATGGTAACCCTCGCTGTGTGTGCTGTGGCACCATCCTGTTGGAACCATGTATCCTCTAATTGCATTGCCTCAAGAGCCGGCTGGAAAAAATCCTGTATCATAGTCAAGTACCGTTCTGAGTTCACAGTTACGGCAAGACGGTTATCCTGGAAAAAGTAAGAACCAATGATGCCTAATCGAGATAGGCGCACCACGCAATAACGTGGTCCGAGTGTAGAGGTCTCTGACGAAGTTCTCTGGGGTTTGTTTCACTCCAGTACACGTCCTCGTGGGGGAAAAGCACGCTTTACGCTTTAACACAAAATTACCTCCCCTCACGTGTACAATGCAAGATGGCAACTAAAGAGCAGACGAATACAAATCAGCCACTATAAGCCAAGCACACTCTTCACTCTCTTCGACCAAGAGTGCCGTCACAGCCTGCACTGCTAAAAAGCAAATTACCGCGCTGCACCCTGTAGTTAATGAGATGATCTTTCAAAGTTTAGAATTGTGTGAGCGGGGCCACATCCAAACATGAAGGTCTAATATATGCAGCAAATATTTGCTAGCCATACGAATCATACTTAAGGCTACGAGTATAAACAAAAATATCCTTGAATTCCAGGAATTCCCACAGTATATTAAAAACATTAATTTTTAAATTCTCGAAGACATTCTCTCAATTTCCTTTAATTTGTTTGCTTGATTTAAGGGGACGAAGAAAGGGAAAATATAACTCTTAGGGAAAAAATTCCCATTTTATCCATGATAGGGGCGAACGTGAACATTTCAATATGTGCGAAAACCCCCAAAAACAATTCAAAAGATAGTGATTTCTCCTGATGTTGACGCATCTTCGCTTGTGAAAACTAGTTATTTTTTCTTCGTTTTTGATCATTTTCAATACCAATCGTTTCAGAGCAGTAACATATATATTTCTCTCCATAATTTTAGCCACCTAGCTACAATATTAAGACCTGCCGCTAGGCTTCACAGAAATTCAGACGGACTCGATAAGACCGTCTTAGATTTTTACCACCTAGTTCCCTTTAAATTAAATTTTGAAAATTTTTATTCAAATATTTTATTTGATTGTACATTTGACAAAATATATTTTGAAAAATATAAAATAAAATACTTTTATTGCCCATAAACTTTTTTCGATGAAAACTTCTGATTGTATTATTTTGTACTTATCGTAAGAAAAAGCTTTCTTAACTTGTTTGAGGTTCGCTTGTCACACGAACTGCTTCGTCAAAATCCCGAATAGACAAAAATCAATTGTAGTTTTTTTAACTTAACTTTTAACAAAACTTAAAAACATTCGAAAATTGGAATTCTGAGTTCTTTAATCTTGTTGGGCTATATTGAGAAGAATGTTGTTTGAATGTGGTCCAATCAATATCCACATTGGCATCTGTACTTGCCTGCCATTTGTACTCGAAATATTTTTACTTGGATGCCTTGTTTTGGTTTTTTTTCGTTATCAACCCCAAAATTGCATTGCATCCTCCCCCGCTCTGTCGTCAATTGTGTATTTTGTTACCATGTGAACTCCACTGATGTGCATTATTTCCGCACTAATTCTTGTGGACCTCCTTTCCCAAAAAATAAAGTGTCACGGCAGTTGGATGCTACTGTTTGTCCCAAAATGAAAAAAAAATCTTTCCCTAGCTGGAACCTGGTCATTGTTGCACAACTTTCGTTTGTAGCCGTTTGCGGATCGTTGCTTTTTTTTTGGACGAGATGTTGGTGGGAGGGTGAACGGCGATGACTCCATTTTGTTGCCGCCTTCTCCCGTTTGCTTTAAAAAAAGAGACTTTAAAACACCATAAGAGTGTGTAAAAGCGGAAAAAACGACCCGACTGCTGTACAAAAGCTTCCAAACAAAAGAACAGCTCGCAAAAATCTGTTAAAATATTCCATCGGATGGTGGGGGCTGTGCTGTTTCTTTTTTTTTTCGCTCGCGGCCTGGTCAGCCTTTCTGAAAATCGCATACATTTAAAATAAATCAATGCGGGGTGTTTTGTTTATTTTTTGAGCTCTGGAGGAACTGCATTGTTTTTATTATTACATTTTATTTGGTGAAATATTTCGAGTTGATAATTGCTTTTACTGTTATGATTTGGGAAATTCCAATCATTCCGTGAGTCAGTCAATATTTTATTTGTTGAAATATTTCGAGTTGATTATTGCTTTTCCAATTCGCGAGTGAGCCCATCAAAATGTGGCTTAACAGAGCAGTTGTCAAAGCTGAAAATGATGCAGTCAGTTTAATCGTTTTTATTGTCATTTCAATCCATTTATATTGCAGTTGTAAGAAGCAGAAAAATCTTTTCAAAACTGTTTGAAGCATTACTCTAAAACAGAGAGAGGGCCATACCAACTTTTATGAAAGTGTAAAAAATCCTTTCAAAGGCAGAAAAAAAATTATATTTTGGAAATTTTTAGTTGAATTCTTGAAAAAAATACGATATACTCGTATGTTTTCAAAATCGTTGATTTCGGCATTATTCTACGCGATTTTTATTATAAAAAGACAAAAATCCTTACAAGGGGTAGACAAAAATTATGTTTTGGAAATTTTTGGTTGAATTCTTGAAAAAATACGATATGTGACAGCGCATAGAGAAAGGGACCTAAGGGTAAAAGAAAATCAAATTTCACCTTTTTTTGATGTGGACAACATCTGAGCATCGAATGAGACCGATCCCATGCCCCAAAAGTGTTCCCTCCCAGAGATATGCGCGTTTTATGAAAGTGATGGTACACCAAAGATACGCGTATTTAAATCTTTAAAATGGCTTTCCTGAACAAAACTGGTTTTTACCCTTAGGTCCCATATATGTTTTTAAAATCGTTGAACTCGGCTTTATTCTACACGTTTTTTTAAAAGATCATTGAAAAATAAGGATTTCCGTATTTTTTTGGGTAAAATACATTATCTACTTTTTGAGAAGTGATCTGTCGTAATTTGCATATCTTGCTCCTTAGGATGGAGTGTTAACTTTATTTGAAACACTTTACAACATTGACCGAAGAATCTATAAAGCAAGTACATTTATTATGGGTTGTCCTCCAATTCTTAGACGATCTAGCCATGTTAGTTCGTCCTGCGGTCTGTGTATTTGTCGTTAGAACGTTAGCGGTACTGCAATTGTGCGCGGTAATGGCTTATAACGGGAGATCAATCTAGAGGTATTTTTTTTTAAATAAAAGAAATTCAAATCAAGTATAGAATCGTTTTTGTTCATTCGAAAGGCCAGCTTAGCCATTGATTTTTGATATAATTTCCTTCAAATGTTGGCCGCAACTGTGCCTCGGGGTGTTCATTCTGAGGGTCCAATTTTGGATTACTCGTTCGAGCATATCGAGCGGTATGGTGTTAGTGATACTCGTACGATACACATAAACCTGGTTTCTCAGCATAGGCTTTGGACTTTACGTAGCCCTAAAGAAAAAAGTCGAAAGTTGTGATATCACACGATCTAGGCGGCCAACAAAACGTGAAATTAGCTGCTCTTCGAAATGAACCCTCAATAGATCTATTGTTTGATCAGCTGTATGGCAAGTGACACCGTCCTGTTGAAACCAATTATCGTCAATATTACGGGCTTCAATTACAGGTAGCATAAAGATCGATATCATGGCGCGATAGCGAGCACCATTCACGGTTACGTTTCGGTCATCGTCATTTTTGAAAAAATATGAACCATTTTCCACCAGCACATAAACGTGGTTTTCGTTGTTTTTATACCCTTCACAATACAATGGAGGGTATATTAGTTTTGTCATTCTGTCTATAACACCTTGAAATAATCATCGGAGACCCAACAAAGTATATATATTCTTGATTATCGTAAAATTCTAAAACGATCTACCCATATTGTCCGGCTGTCCGTCGGTTGAAAACAAGATAGAGCCTGCATGAAAACAGCAAGGGAGCTGAAATTTGGCACAAACATGTGTAGTTAACCTAGCATGGTTTGTATTGAAAATGGGCTATATAGCTCTACGGGAAGTTGGTGTTGGAGACACTCAACCGACACTAAAAATTAGTTTTTTATTTGGAAATATCCGTCCGGTTTCTTGAGCAAAATTACTGAAATTTTGCGAATAATAATCTCTATACAGGCGCAATCATCTGTGTAAAAATGGTTTAGATTGGGCCACCATTTCTTGTACCTCACATACAAATGGCCTTATGGGCCTTGAGAAATAATATGACTATAACTCACCACAAACTTGACCTATCGAAATGAAATTTTACACATCAACAACACACTTCTACGCTGAATTTGGTTGAGATCGGAAAAGTCCTACTGGTACCTCCCACACAAACGGTCTCATGGGCTTTGAGATATAATATGACGATAACTCACCACAAGCTAGACCTATCGAAATAAGATTTTGCACATAAAGATTTCTATATAGAACGCACCAAATTTGGTTTTATTTGGGAATCTGGTGGAGGGTATCCAAAGTTCGGCACAGCCAAACTTAACATTTTTTACTTGTTATTTTATGATCCTGGTTTAATTATTTCAGGATCCTGACCGTTATCGACATGACTATTTCGTCTTCGAATTTTAAGATGATTAATAATATAACAAGTTGACCCAAATGAAGGGTTCACCAAAAAGGTTGCGAATAAATTCCATTGTGGCTCTTGCTGCGGCTTCACCATGATGGAACCATATGTTAGGATTATTATCAACTTACGGACGCAAAAAATTCTTAATCAAGACTGTGACAAAAAGCCCCGTTAATGGTTTCTGATTGACCCTAATCATTTTCTACAAAAAAGGACCGATAACTTTATGAACCATTACACCGCACCAAACAATACATCTGGAGGAGTGTAGTTGACGCTGATGTAATTCCCTAGGAGTCTGACACTGGTCCCTGTTCCTAAATAACCGTAGACTAAGTTCCTAATACTGCTGTTACTGGGTGCTGTTCTGCCAGAAGAATAATTGTGGTTGTACATCATATGCAGCCATCATATATCTCCATAAAAGCAATATAACCTGCAAAAGAGAAAACAAATACTATAACCCAAAATGGTATGAATATTTTTAAGCCTTCAGTCGTACTTTATAGGGTCTCCGATCAATATTTAGTAGTGTTGCAAACGGAATGAAAAATTTAATATACCATACACTATTCGTTGGAGGGTATAACAACGATTTTGGAGTTTTGAGAGCAGTTGCTCTCAAGTACCTCTCACGCCAAAGTCCTCTTCTTGAAAAGACGACTCATTAACGAGTTACGAAAACAATCGCGAAACTCCTCGGTGGGCTCTCTGAGTATTTCCTCGAGAGTTAAGCTAAGCTCCCTTCTCCTTTGCACTGATTAATAATCGAAAGCTTATTCTTCGATTGTTAAAACAATTGGTTCTTTGCTTTTAGAGGTGAATTTCCAAACTTTAACTGAGATTGATCGGAATATCCGGTACGAAATGATAGATTTCACTACAACGATAACATCCAAATTTCCCACTGTGTGTGGGAGATCGTAGTAAGATTCGTGGCTTCATTTCCCTAATTATGCATTAATTTCTTCGCTAGTTGATTTGCTCCTCCCTCTCCCCGCCCTTCCTCCAGGAGTCAGGCGCAAATTAATTTATTATGCCATTCTCAAAAGAAAACGGAAAATAAGTAATAATAGAGCAACAAGACCGCCATCAGCAACGACGACGACAACGACAACCACGAAATGATAAATTAATTTTGTAATGTAGCCTCTGTACGGGAACAATTTTAGACCGCCCTGTAATTTTTTTTGGTTGTTCTCCTCACTGCAGAGGAGGAGGAACTATTGTGAAGGTGGCATATATAAAATATGGTCACTGATGATGCTTCATCATACTTTAAGGACAAAAAAACACTTGTTTTGAGTAAAGCGAAAAGTTTTTCATTTTGGCCACATTGGAAATGGTGCGTGAGTAGCGCCACCACAACACCGGTAGGGAACGGTAGATTGGAGTGGGCATTGACGGCGTTGGCATGCCAGTGGCGTTGGTAGTGCTCGATGTAATTACAAATTTTAAATGGTCAGAAAGCCATTAGTAATTTTATTTCGTGTTTCTTTTGTACGGAAACACGCGCGCTACCATTTGCAAAATAATGTGGTTTTTCATTGTTGTGACTGCCTGCCCGCCTTTCTCCTGTCCTGTACACCCGAAATGAAAATAAATGATTTCTTCGTTTCCTCGAAAAGTACGGAGTAATCATTAATTATTTTGATTGAATTTGTAAAATTTTGTTTGTGAAATTTGCGCCAAGCATGTCCGTAATAATTATTTATAATTACATTCACACCTTTCTCCGGTGCGCTGACATGGGTCGTCTTTAGGCCTCACCTCGCCCGTTCAGCTCCCTCTGGGCTTGTTTTGTTTGTCACAAAATAACCCTTTATGACGTTTATTTGTACTTTGCATTAGTATCGGGAAAAAAGCCAAGCAACAAAAAAATGTAAAGCAAATCAATAAATCTTATGCTCGGCTCGAAACCAGCAACATATTTATTAAGGCTCAACATCCAAGAAAAGCAAAAAAAGGCTACAAAACGCTCTGGAAGAGAAATGTTCCACCCGATTGAAGACGTCTCGTAACGCTTGTTTCTCGGGTAAACCACAAATGTACTCAAGTTAATGTAAGGAAAAACCCCTTTGCATTATTTACATACGACGACGCACGCACTCACCCACCCGAGGAAGTTTAGTTCACAAAAGATTTAATCTGGAAATCAATTTGAGCAAAGTGTTGCTCTTAATAAAAATGAGTCGAGTGTCACACGCAACCGACGGCCCATAAAGCCCCCAAACGAGCGGCGGCAAAGCCCCCATAGACTTCTAATGCGACCATAAAGTAGGAAACCCGAGAATAACAAAAATAAAATAAAAAAACAATACAGCCAAGCCAAAGAAAACGGAGAAGAGGCAAAAACGAAAGAAGAAAACACATCCAAGTCGACAAAAAGGCTTAGAATTTGAATTTGAATTCAACTGCTGCTGCTAGTGATGTTTATTATGGCATTACAGCCAAATTTGGTGTTGTACTTTGTAGGGATTGTGTTTCAACAAAAAAAAAACACAACCTTTTCTGTTGGCAGCACAACAGAAAACCAAAATAAACATTTCCTTGCCGCTGGTCTCAGTCTAAAGAGTGTCTGTCTCAAGATTATTTGAGTGTGCCTTCTTTAAGAAAACCGCCAAACTAAACAGACTTTTGACTACTGCCACTGCAGTACTTCCCCCTTTTATTCTAGACCGAAGTTGGAAATGCTTTTAACAACAATAATTTTGTAGGTTTTATTATTGAAATACACTTTAAGGACACAAACAACGGTCATTTGCATACAATGACGGATACACCGTAGATTTTTTTTTTAAACTTGAAGTCAAAAAAGTAATCGATTCCCAAAAAAAAAAAATATTAAAAACAACTACAGTTTTTGTCAAAAGTAGATAAAAAAAAACTTAATTTAAATGACTTAAGCTAAGGATGGATCCATAAGTACCAGTTGTTGAAATGAAGAGGCAAAGTTTTATTTGTTATTGTTATAACAACACGAGGGTTGCTATATATTTCTGGCCTAGGCAACTAAGTGCTGCTTGGCGCCATGTGACATTTCCATTGGAAAGTTTGACATTTTTTTAGCATAAACGTACTTAGAACGTTTTGACGTACGACCATTATTTGTGTTGTTCACAGTGAATTGAAAAAAATCAATTTGGCAACAAATCAATTTTCGTGCGATCATTTTTCACAACTTTCGACGTGGATTATCACGACAAGAGTGCATTGATGAACTTAAATCTTTGTATGACGATGAAGAACCATCCTATAGCACTGTGAACAAATTGGTTTAATGAATTCAATCGTGGACAAAAACGGCCGTTAATGCCGTGCGTAAACTGATAATGCAAGATCGTCACGTGACATACCGTGAGATAGAGGCATCCTTGGGCATTTCATCCACCAGCATAAATTTGATACTGCATGAACACCTGGTCGTAAAAAAGGTATGTTCTCGTTGGATCCCGCAAAATCTGACAATCGCTCAAAAAAAGGCTCGTGTCGATTTGTACAAAGAAATTTTGAAAAAGTACGATCGCGGTGCCTCAAAAGACGTTCATAAGATCGTCACAGGTGACGAATCATGGATCTATGCGTATGAGCCCGAAACAAAACAGCAATCGACCGTGTGGGTCTTCGAAGACGAAGCACTTCGAAGCAAATGGTAGCCAGTTTTTTCGGCAAAACTGGTCATCTGGCGACTGCTCCGCTAGAGAAACGAAATACGGTCAATTCTAGGTGGCACACCACAATTTGTTTGCCTGAAGACTTTGGAATTTCGAAAAATGAACAAGAAAAGACGAATCATTGTGCACCAAGACAATGCGAGCTCTCACACAACGGCTTAAACGAGCGCCTTTTTGACCGGCCAAAACGTCGAATTGATAGGTCATCCGCCGTACAGCCCTGACTTGGCACCCAATGACTTCTTTTTATTCCCGCACATGAAGGAAAAAATGCGTGGTCAACGATCGCTGAACAAAACTGCGTGAAGTAGCAGAGGCCATAAAGAGTCGGCCGGAACGGTAATTAACATTTTACATGGAAAGTTATGTGTGAGGAAGGTGTCGATCCGATGGCTGCCGTGATCGCTTACTGGGGACAACAAAAGAAGCTATGACTGTCAAAGCCTGGAACCATTATTATACGCAAGAGACCAAGTGCAAGAGTCAAAACAATGATATTTTACACAGTAATTCTATTTCGAAGTATTCAACCGGTAAAGGTTATTGTCACGTTTTTTGGGAATTCCAAGGAAATAACTCTCTTGGATTTTTTTAAGAAAGTAAGTACGATCACTGGATAATACTACAGTGAATTATTCGACCGATTGGATACAAAGTTGCAGAAGACACGCCCCAAAATTGAAAAATCGAAAGATTGCAATACCAGCACCAGCAACCGATCTCGGCTGATTTGGCTTCCAGTGATTCGTTCTGTACCCTAACATAAAAACGCAGCTCGGGGGAAAATGTTTAGCTTAAAGGAGGAGGTTATCGTCGAGACAGAACCGTATTGAAAAGAATTTGACATACTGTGTTTTTGGAGCGGGTAAAGAAAAGTCAGATACATTAAGAAAACAGTACGAGGGCTGCTATATATATTTCTGGCCTAATAATGAAAATGCGAATATTTATCATCAAAAATGGTTTTATTGTTTTTTGAAGTATTCTCCAGCATGATCTATACACTTTTGCATGCGGTCAAACCTATTTTCGAAGCACGTTTTCCACTCTGATTGAGACACCGCCAGAGCATGGATTTTGAACGCTTCAACGGCATTTTTCTACGAAGAAGAACGTTGACCATGCATTTTTTTTGATAAGCGGCATTAAAACGAAGTCATTGGGTGCCAAGTAGGGCTGTACGGCGGTTGACCCATGTGTGAGAGCTCGCATTGTCATGGTGCACAATGATTCGTCTTCTCTTGTTCGTTTTTCGAATTTCTCCGAAGACTTCAGGCAAACAAATTGTGGTGAACCACTCAGAATTAACCGTCCTACGTTGCTCAAGCGGAACAGTCGCCATATGACCAGTTTTGCCGAAGAAACAGGCGACCATTTGATTCGAAGTGTTTCTTTCACAAACAACTTTTGTTGGATTTGGCTCGTCTTCGAAGAACCACATGGTCGATTGCTGTTTTGTTTCGGGCTCATACGCATAGATCCATGATTCGTCACTTGTGACGATACGAACAATACGAACGCACCGCGATCGTAGTTTTTCAAAATTTCTCTGCACCACGAGGCTTTTGTTTGAGCGATTGTCAAATTGTGCGGGATCCAACGATAACAAACGTTTTTTACGGCCAGGTGTTCATGCAATATCGAATGTATGTTGGTGGAAGAAATGCCCAAAGATGCCTATATCTCACAATGACGATCATGCATTATCCGTTCACGCACGGCATCAATGTTCTCTGGAAAACGGCAGTTTCTGGACGACCTTACGCCCTTCGTCTTTAAGAGCGCCGGCCACGATTGAATTCATTAAACCAGTTTTTCACAGTGCTATAGGATGGTGCTTAATCGCCATACAAAGATTTAATCGATCGATGCACTCTTGTCGTGATAGTCCACGTCGAAAGTTGAGAAAAATGATCGCACGAAAGTGTTCACGAGTCAAATCCATTTTTTGCCAAATTTATTTTTTGAAGTCACTTTAAACATGGTCGTACGACAAAACGTTCTGAGTACGTTTATGCTAAAAAATGTCAAACTTTCCAATGGAAAAGTCAGATGGCGCCAGGCAACTCTAGGCACTTACATATAGCAACCGGTGCTATTTTTATGATTTGGATTGACTTGTAGACCCTTGGGCTCGAGCCACATTTGGAAATGATTAAGTTCGGCGGGTTTATACCGTTTTGTACTTATACAGCAACTTATTCCTTTTTCCCTACATTAGGTTGGGTGGTTGTTGCATTTTCTCCTCGAATCGTCGTCATTTGTTTTGGATTTCTGGGCTTCTACTTTTGCTGTGTTTCATATTCTTCTCAAGTTCTCAAGAAAAATAATCTATTAAACGAATTCTATGCAGTTGACATTTCAATTGAGTTAATGACTCTGCAACATGCAAAGGTCCTTAAACGAAACATGCTCATACTCTCAGATGGAGCCATGGACACACACAAAAATTCACTCTGGCATAGGATGAGGTTAAATTTCTTACCACCACAATTGCCTTCCTTGCTTCGTTTTGTTCACCCGGTGGGTTTTGAAGTTTTCGTTGTTTCCTTCCCAGGGAAAGGGAAACAAAAGCAATAACATTCAATTTTTAGCTTTCCATTGAATTGCTACCAAAGACAAACAGAGGGAACGGCATTGAATGTCAGTCCTTGGCAGTAAGAGCAATAATAATATTATTGCCAAATAAATCAAATATGTGATGCACAGCGGTGGCTGGGAAGGGGGACAGGGGAACAATAAAACTATTGCCAAAGATTATTTGTATACTATTCCAGTACAATGAAGGAACAAAAAATGAAGGAACAAAAAATACAATACAATGAAGGAACAAAAAAATAAAAGAAAAGGAAACGTATTGTCTTTTGCTTCATTTCCTCGAGGATAAAAATAAACCTATATTGTATGGCCTTTCCTCCTTTCCTCTGGTGTGCCTTTCTTCGTACTTTTTTTTTTTGGAATAATCGAAGAACATTTCGAAAGTAATTGAAAACTAATTGAAGTCCTCTTCGACATCACCACTACTGCGAGTGGCGTCTTGCTATCCAAGTTGCAACTGTCAATCTATTGTTTATTTTTGTAGTTTGATTTGAACTATAAGTTGTTCCTTGAGAGAACAGGATTTCCCTGGCCCATACCAGTCTATGTCGGTCATTGCTACAATTGCTCTTTAAATTAACGACACAAGTGACACTCGTTGTGTCTAACTCGATCTTTGTTTGCTTCTACTCCCCCTTGGAAAATGTTGCAAGGATAATGGAATGTTCATTAAAAGGAACCCATTTATGATGTTTGCGGATGTGTGGCAGAATATGTCCTAATATTTTCATCATATTTATGTTTAAGAGTATTTTCGACAACCTTGGCCATGTCCTGTCCGCCCGTTCCAAGTGTGCGGAGCCTGGAGGTCTTGTTTACTTTACTGGCATTAAAAAAACCATTAAATACGACTTAGGATTGCTCGTAGTGTAGAGTACAGTGGGGTAATGGGATTATAAATGGGCGAAGTCGGCCCGGGAGAAAAAAAATTTTCCTTTAAGGGTCTAAAGATACCTCGGAAAAAAGTACAATTTTTTTAGTGTTTGCTTTACAAATTATGCATTTTTTGTGGACAAACAATGGTTAAAATGGTTGCTTGACGTTTTAGTTCATATGGCTCAAATAAAAGACCGGATGTTCAAGACGGACGATCAATAGTAGTATGCAGACATGGATACTTAAATTATGAAAAATTTTGCCGCGAATTTAAATATGGATGTGATTTGAAGTTTGGGCATGGATTGAAAGTTCACAAAAACGGACGTTTTTTGAGCTGTCCGCTTTTGCCTTTTCACACGCCTTAAGTCGCACTGGCCAATCGGCAAAAGCTGCATCAACCTCGTCCATTGGAAAATTGGCCACAGCTCGAACCAAAGCAGTCTTAAGAGATCCAATGTTGGGGTATCTTTTGTGACAAACCTTGCCCTCTAAAATCGTCCATAATTTGTAATCCAATGGATTTAAATCTGCACTGCCTAAGAGCTATCCTTCAGAGGAAATGAGCACTGGCAAATTGTTTCGAAGCCAGGCCTGGGACGTTTTAGCTTTATAGGCCGGCGCAGAATCCGTTTCCATGGCTGGTTTTGGAACAGGGAATTGTTAAGAGGCTTCACAACAGCTTCCAAAACGGTTTCATGGTAAACTTTGGCCGATGTGTTGACTCCTTGTTCGCAGAAATGCAGGTCAGTGACCCCATCGTAATGACTATAAAATGCACATATGGTTCTGCCTGCCGAACGCAACGACGTTTTTGGTTTTATTACAATTACAACAAGTGGACCGAATATGTTCGCCCCGCCCGAGGCTTATAAAGTCTCCATCACGGATTTCGGTCCAATATGTGAATGTTGTCAAAGGGCGGGTTTCTTTCTATACCTGCATAGTACTCGTATATGCCAGCTACTATTGTCATTTTAATATTACTATTGCCACTTTAGCACAACTTAGTCTGTAATAACAATTTTTTTTAATTGACCAGGGGTTTTCCACTAAATAAATTTGTTGGAAGTCGATTCCACATACGGACAGTACGAGCGGAAAACGAGTTCTATCTGTAGTGTATAGTGCGGCCAATCGATAATAAATTGGTGGTAATTCCTGGAATGTCGTGTATTCCTGCCGAACATCCTACCACGAATGTCTGAAGAACACGCACCATTAAAGTAGCGATAGAACAGCGACACACATCTCGCTCTCCGACGGTGCTCCAGGGGAACAATAGTGTGGGATACTCTACTGTCACATATCAGCACCGTTGCTCTCCTTTCAGTACGGTCAAGTAGCTCCAAGGATGATTTTGGAGAGAGAAAGGGGAGTTGTATTCCATCTTCGGCCTGATGTAGGTAGTATAGATATCAAACTGTTCAGATGGAGTGAAATATTTTTTGCACCGCTTTAGGAAGCCTATACACTTGAGTGCTTTTTTCGACACTTCTAATACATGCCTCGTTTAACGAGCGTCATATTGTATTTTCATGCCCAGAACATCAAGAGTTTCCGATTGTTCGATATCCCTACCAACGATAAATAAAGACGACTCTGTTGGGCCAATAAATCGCTTGTGAGACCAAAAGCAGCCTTTGTCTCAAGCGTATTATAATCCACTCAATTATTCGACGACATTCAAAAATGGCAAGGAAATCCTGGCCAAGTGTCTCATCCATAATACGCCTTTTGTCTTCAATATCTTGAAGACTCGGCCTACGGTCGAATGAATATACATGACAGAGGATGCTGTCATCCGCGAAAGAGTAGATTGGATTCATGTTCTGACCCAAAAGATTGTCAATGGATAAAAGAAATAAAGAGGGGGAAAGGACAGAGCCCTGGGTCATTAAAGGGGTTTCGTTCCAAGCCAATATTACTTGTTACATATATGGTCATATCTAACCGTTTGTGAGATATGATCTTCCTAAGTACAGGGTTGTATGGACAGTGCCACGTCCTTTCGTTCAATTTTAATTCAACAAAGTCTTAAATAAATTTCTGGTCGTTGAACAGGGATTGACCGACTCAAGACCTCTTGCATCTATATTTAAATAGAAGACAAGTTTTTAACAAAATGGCAGAGTGACATTGATTTTCGTGGCTGCACACTGCTTTTATCATGATTTCTGGCCCGCATTTATTTTATTTTGTTAAAAAGTGTTAACGATTATTCAATTACTTTGGCAACAAGCGCGATTTCTTAAGGGGGACGTGGCTCCGCCCACTTTCCTCTCAGGATGCGTTTCAGTGCTATGCCAATATAATATGATATTTTTGTTAGATCATGAAATATGCTCTTTCTTGGTTCAGGGTTGTATAGGCGGTGCCACGCTCCATTGTCTAATCACATGGTAATTTACTTTACAAATATCACCTGGTCAATCGTAACATAACCCTCCCAACATTTGGAAGTTTCTTTCATCGGCCATCGTCAAATGGGTTACGCTTGAGTCACTTCCAGACGTTAAATGGAAGATAGTTTAAATTTTACAAGAACAATTTACATTACAGTCGTCTTTAAATCATCCAGACGTCAATTGGAAGATTGCTTGTTGTTTACAACTCCAGCCGAAAATCAGATGTGACGTAATGGATATATTAAACAATATTATACACTTCTGCCAAAGTTGCAGCGACCACGAAATAAAATTAGAATCAAAAGTAACTTCCAAGAAGGCACTAGGAAGTGACTCTTTGTAATTACGTAGAAGTGACTTCTGGAAGTTAACTCCGGCGGGTACAACTTCTCGATACGGAAGACACTTCTGAAAATGGTATCGCAGATGATGAGTTTTTACTTCCTAGAGTCACTTCAAAGTCACTTCCGCGATAGAAAATGTTGGCAGGGAATGTGAAAATATCGTAACGATTTGCTTTGATAGTGGTGGTGTATAAGCACAAAAAACACAAAAATACTTCAAAATCCATCATGAGGTACTTTTTTCAATAGACCTTTTTCTCAGATTTTGCGTGAGTTGTGTTCAACTTTATTTTTTTTGTTCTATGACTTGTTTGAAATTTCATCATGGAAAGATTTACACCGAAACTACGTCTCAAAATTGTGCAACTGTATAATGGAAATGAGCGTTCGGCGAGAAACTGTTTTCGACCACAATTTTGTTTAGTGATGAGTCACGTTTCTGCCTCAACGACGAAGAGCATCCATAAGAGGTTCAAGAGGTGCCATTATACCCAGAGAAAACCACGGTCTGGTGCGGTTTATGGGCAGGTGGAATACTCGGTCCATATTTTTTAAAAATGGTCGGAACGTAACCGTGAATGCAGGTCGCTGTCGCGCCTTAATATCGTACTTTTTGCTTCCTGAAATTGAAGCCCGTAATCTTGACGACATTTGAATTCAACAGGACGGCTCCACTTGCCATACAGCTGCTCAAGCAATGGATCTATTAAGAGGTCATTACGAAGAGCAGCTAATTTCAAGTTTTGGACCGGTGAGTTGGCGGCCTAAATCGTTTAATATCACAGCTATAGACTTTTTTCTTTGGGGCTACGCAAAGTCCAAATTCTATGCTGACAAACCTGCTACGATTCAAGGATTGGAAGCCAACATAACGCGTGTCATTAAAGCCATACCAGTCGATATGCTCGAACGAGTCATTCAAAATTGGACCCTTAGAATGGAATCCCTGGGGCGTAGTTTCGGCCAACATTTGAAAAAATAAATGCCATAAAATGTCCTTTAAAATTACTAATAAAGATTCCACACTTGATTTGAATTTTTAAATTTTTTTGTTCTGAAAAAATACCACTAGATGGATCACGCTTACCATTAGTTTACCGTTAGATTGTACCGCTCAGTATTTGGATAAGGCTAATCGCTGAGCTTGAAAAACACTCAAAATACACTCTTCCCCCCTGCTTTGCTTCCACCATGTGTATTCACGTTGTCAAACGACAGTTGACCTTTGTGCTTGTTTACCTGTGTAGACTGACAACCTCAAACACATACTCCTCCAAAACTTATCGACGCCCTCTTGATTACATGGAAGTGCTTACATACATACTTACATGTACTGACGAATATATCTACATAAGTGTGTGTCTGTGCAATCCGACAATATGTCAGTGAAACATTGTCAATCAAAACAATTACGAAAATATGGATTTTTTCGAAATGTTCTGATGCTTTGTTTTTGAAGGCGGTTGCATGAGTGATGTGTGTTGTGTGTGGTATAGACATGTTTATCAAGGACTCGGTGTGTGCGTGGGGGGAGTGTTTCAATATACCCATGTGTACATAAAGGACTACTTGTTTAATTCTGATATGATTGTTTGTGTTGGTATGTGTATTTACTACACTATATGAAGCGTTCTATGTGTTAGAGCCATTATGCAAATAATCACCGAAACAAGATTAATAAATTAGAATGCCATTCGAAGATCTGCAAAAAAATATTACAAAGTGTGTTGGGATTTTACAAGATAATATTAATGTATATAACTATCATCAAACACAGTTAGTTCCCTCAACATCCTGAAGGAAACAATCATTGAATAGTGCAGGATAACATTTGTAAACTCACTGACCCTAAACTAAGGACCACCGCCGCCTCATTCCGCATTTTATAAGAAAGCTTTCTTGTAAAGTCATTGGTATTTACTAAGAGGAATACCCGCCGCTTTTAAATACGAGTGCATATCAATAATTCCGTGATTTTTCCAATTTCCCTCGTGGTAATATGAAATGCAACTCTGCTTCCATCAATTACCAACTGTTAATCGACTTCTGTCAAATTTGAGACAGTTCCGTCATTTTGTTTGTGCTTAACTGCTGTTCAAGACATACAACCTCGTGGATTTTGTTTTAAATGGAATAAGTAAATTTTAAGTGCTCATTAAACATTATTTTTTGCGGAAAAACCCGTCAATCAAACCAAGGAAAAGCTTGATAAATACTATGGGGACTCTGCACCATCGATTTCAATGGTAAAAAAGTGGTTTACTTTAGTTGTGGTCGCACAAGTACAAATGACACCCAAACATTTCGAAAAAATCCACGATATGGGTTGGCCGATCGAAAAGTAAAAGTGCATGAGATTGTTGATGCCATACGCATTTCATACGGCAGTGTCGTTTCGGTTTTCCATGATTAGTTGGGTTAAAGAAACCCGTTTGCGGAATGTCTACCACGTATCTTCTCAATTGACCATAAACGTAATCGTGAGACAACTTGAAAGAATTGTTTCGAGCTGTTTAACCGCAATTCGAATGAGTTTTTGCGGCGTTTTGTAACTGTGGATGCAACACGGATCAATAACAACACTCCGGAGAATAAGTAGCAGTCTAAACAATTGTTTTGGGTGAACTGGCTCCAAAGAAGGCTAAGGTGACTATGTCGGCCAATAAGGTGATGATAACAGTTTTTTGGGATGCGAGCGGGATAATCCACATCGATTACCTTCAAAAGGGAAAAACAATAAACGGCGACTATTATGCTTACTTATTGAACCGATTTAACGAGTATTTAAAAAAAACGACGCCATATGGGCAAGAAAAAATTGCTTTTTCATCAAGATAATGCACGGGTGCACACTAGAGCGTACCAGGTTACAAGTAAAAACAAAAAAGTTCGCCGTACACCTTCGAATATGAAGTATTATTGAAAGGTAGTTTAAATTTTTTTTTTTTATTTTTTATGCCGAACGTAGGGGTCGCGCTTTTACAATATAATTTATAAACGGATTTTAAAGTGTGATACATCGATGTTTTTGTCTCGACGAGGCCGATTTTTTTGTCTTTAAAGTCATTGAGCTCAAGCACCCCCTTCTGGTACTTACCCATCATATCTCAGTTGCTACTACCCTAATGTACCACTCTAATATCAGAAAATTTAAGCTCGCGCGGGTATGTATCACACTTTAAAATACGTTTATAAATGCAGAAGTTATATAGAAAAATGTAAAAGCGCGACCCCTACGTTCGGCATAAAAAAATAAAAAAAAAAATTTTGAAATTATCTTTCAATAATACTTCATATTCGAAGGTGTACGGCGAACTTTTTTTTGAGGTACGCCCTAGTGCACACGTGTACAGTTTAAATGGCAAAATTGCATGAATTTGGTTACGAATTCCTGCCTTATCCGCCATATTCTCCGGATGTAGTCCCCACTGAATATTTTCTATTTCCAAACCAAAAAAAGGGTTGGTGGAAAGGGATTCAGCTCTAACGATGAATTTATCGATCAAACAAATGCCTATTTTCTGGACTTTGAAAAAAACTCTTTTTTGGAAGGGACACAAAAACTGGGGAAACGTTGGACTAAGTGTTTTAAGCTCAAATGAGATTATATTGAAAAATATTTTTTTTCCAGAAAACTTTGGTTTATTCGATAAGCCCTCGTATTTGAAGAACTTACACGGCTTAAGGCATGCGTTTCAATATTGCATTATCATTACAGTTGGTAGGGCTATTGCCTTTGTCAGAAATTTATCCAAGCCCTAATTTCAGTTCAATGAGAACCAGAAAATTTAGAACGAACTTAGTGGAATCTTCAATTAATCTGTTCTTTATTTGGGTCGATCAAAAATACATGTATGAGTTTCTTTTCCTTTTAAAATCCAGTTTAATTATTCAAGATGTTTTAGACTTGTAAAAATATAGGATAGAAGAAACTTATTGTCGATCACTGAGTGTTACTTTGTCTTAAATCTACCCCAAATGTTTGATTTAACTTGAGCTACTTTTAATCTGAATGGCTCATATAATTGTTTCTCCTATGTACTGGTGTATATATGTATTTATAAAAACATTCATACATACCTCCAGTGAAATAATAAATCTCCGAATCAGAACGATCAAATTGTAAGGTTGAGAAAAACAACAGAATTAATGACAAAATAATGTCAGTCAGTCAAACGAATGTTAAGTGGCAGGCGGGAGGGCATAGAGACAGGCAAGCAGGCAGACAGACACGCGGGCAAACCTACAATTTATCCAACGAATCTGTGCGATACATATCCTGTTATTTGATTGTAGTTTGTCGGCTGTTGAGTTTTTTTCAGTTGTTTTTGCTGTTGTTCCATTACCACACATCCCCCTTTTGCTGTTTTCCTTTTAGCTTCTTCATCCCTTGTCAAGTTTGTACATTAAAGCCTGTCAAATTGACAGAGATGAGATGTGCATGCACAGTAGACTGGGGTTTGCTCCGTGACAAAAAAGAAGGAATAAAACTTTTAATATTTAAATTGCATTTTTTGAATACATATTTTGTAAACGGTTTTGTGTGATTTTCAACTAACTAAATTTATGGTCCTTCTATCTACAGCAGATTCATGCGCTTTAAAAATCGTCGTACTACGTAACAGTTTTGAAAGGTTCTAATGTGATTTTGTTGTTCTTTGAAGGCCATTGAGGCACACTGTTTAATAACGTCGATAGAAACTAGTAAGGTAAACGTTTGACGTTCGTAGTGTCACCAATGGTTTGTCTATCGGCTCATCTGTAAAAACTAATATGGATGAAATCGTTCCAGAAGAATAAAAAAGAAATTCTTTAAGGAAAAGTACACTTTCATTTAATCAAATGTCGTTCCAATTAAATTTTTTTTTGTTAGATTTTTATGAAGTTATTGTTTGGACGATTTAGCCACTGATGCCGAAACATACAACCAATAGAGTATAGATTAATTTACTACTCTATGGATTTTTTTAAAGAGATTCCATATAATTCCATATAATTTAAATGGCAGGCTCAGTTTCTTAGTGAACCATTTGGACCCCGCAGTCAATTTTTTTTCCTGATATCAACTTTCTCTTTAAATAAACCGTTCTTATGAAATCGTTTTTTAAAGTTACCTCACAAATATAATTAGGGCCAATTTCTTTAGGAATCCGAAAATATATAATAAACCCTAGGGACCCAGCCAAAAAATGATTTTATCATCAAAACACTAATAGCAAATTTTATTATGTATTTATTCAAATAAGTTTTGTAAGTATATTTAACTTAACGATTACGAGTACTTGCATTCTGACTTATAAGCGCTAGCCGACACGACACTGTGTACCACAGGGTATTATGACTTTGTGATGGTGTGCACATAGAAAACAGATTTATTGCAACAACCGAATTTTTCGCCAACCGAATGTTGGTGGTTGCATATACTTTCCATGTATTCCATCATTACAAGCGAATGTTGATTGGGTACATGTGAATTTTCAGTAGAACTGACATTATCGGTTGATCATTACTAGCGAATGTTGATTGGGTGCATGTGAATTTGTAGTAGAAAGAACATACTCTATCGGTTGAAGAGACATAAAACGGTAATCCTAACTAATTAAGTTGATAATTGGGACTGAATTTTTACATTTAATAGTTGCGCTTACTGATTGTTGGCCATAAGTAATTTTTTAACTAGGTTCCGAACCTCAATTTAGACGGAAGGAAACATAACTTTTAGTATAACGATCGCATAATAATTTTATTTCCATCAGAGCTACAGCTCGTAATTCTTTTCTTGTCTTAATAAATTTGAAGCATTAATTAACTTTCACACAAGACATTTCCACTGACACTCACTCTTTCGCTCTACCTATCGATCTAAGAAAATGCACCCCCTTAATATATTTTTAAATTTTTTTTATGAGTCAAATGATTAATTTTTAAAAGAACTGCTTCATTTGATTTTATCATTTTGTGTTTATAAAATTAATAACTTCCGGTATTAAAATCGTATGGTTTCTAAATTTGCCTGTAGACAGTTGTTCTATTGTATTTCTAGATAATCTATACGTTTCAATTCAATCTGTGATAGATATTCGACCACAATTCGAAAAACTTAAAAATACACTTTATTTTAGGGACTCTAGAATCCAATTTGGTAAAAAGAGACTTTCAGGGACTAGAACCGGTTAATTATTATAGGGATCATATTTTGAAGACAGGATAACCATTAATATGTTGTCACAGTGAACTAAACGTTGTTTGGTTATTACAAACAACTTATCTGTTGTCACCACCAATTATTGCTAATACAGTAAAATGTATTTCATAATTGGTTGGTTTCTATAACCATCAGCGGTGGCATGAAATAGTTTTACTGATTTCGGTTGGCATAACAGATTTATTGGTTGCAAGTACTGTTCTATTATCGTGGCTACCATCTAATGATAATAAGAGCCATGTATCCATCAATGTATCCATCCATCTATCTGTCCATCTATCATTAGAATCAAAGTAAAGGTCGCAATTACGAACCCACTTTGATGCAACTTAGTACATTCTTCAAGTTTGGGCCAAGGACGAACCCTATTGTAATAAGTACACATAGATCCATGTTTAAATATCCTTCAGAGGGATTTCCCTATTCCCCACAGCTCTAGGAGCCACATCATCATATGTAGCTGATTCCGATCAAAGTTTGCATGGGTCGTAAGAAACCATCCCTGGTGAAACTGATCTGTTAGGTCTCTTTCGACTTAACGTACTGCAGATTTTAAAACCACAAATTAAAACCAAAGTTGTGCACTGTATCAACAATTTAACCAATACATAACTTTGGTACAAATAATTAACTTAGTTAAGACTTGACCTTATATGTTAATATTTTCGTACAGGCCCCCATACAGAGATTTCTTTCGATTCGATGTTCAATAGCTCTAGGTACCACAAACTTAACTCAATTGCGCTCCAATTTTGTATGGTTCGTTATGAGCGACCTAGTTTTAATGTGTTTAAATTGCACCATATCGGTCCATATTTTCGGAAATTACCCATACAAAGGGCCCATCCGTTCTAAGTTCTTAATGCTCTAGAAGCCACAAATTAAACCCGATCATGCTTTTATTTTGGGTAGCACATTGTGTGTGTCTAATTATTAACTCTGGTGGAACTACAACATATAAGTCCACATTTTCGTTAACCCCACGCAAAGGTCCTTCCCGATTACAGAACCTGCAACTTTAGATACCACATCTACCGTCCGATTATGATCAAATTTCGTATTGAGCGTTCAGAGCAACCAACACCCATCTCTGTGAAATTGAAGTACATAGTTCTAAATTTTCGAATAGTCCCAATTCAGAAATTCCTACCTTTATAGGGCTTGCAGCTCTAGATGACACAAATTAAACTCGATCAAGCTCAACTTTCGCAAGATACGTTCTGAGAGACCAATTATTAAGCCTGATAAAACTGGAATAGCCTGCCACAAAATGTTCCCCCCAAAATGTCGCTCTTAAAGCCACAAATTATACGACCAATAATTAAACGTGTTAAATGTGGGCCGTATCGGTCCATGTTTAAAAAAACCCACCACAAGCCACAAACGTTCCTCTCCGTTCGTTCCGTGTCGCCCTAAGAGCTACAAATTACATCTGGCATAAATATGCGACTGGTAAAATTGGACGTTATCCATGCCTATGTTTTCGAATGCCCTTACACAAAGGTTTCTACCGAGTTGAAATTCTGTATCTACGGATGTGATAAGTTCAACTGATTGCGGTCAAATTACCATAGTGCGCTATGGGCGACTTAGCCTTAACTTAACTAAGGGCTATATCAAGAGCACCCATAGAGAATACATTTGAAATTCGATCTAGCTTTAATATGCTCGTACCAAAATTTTTCATGATGAAACTGTTCCGTGCCGATCCCGTATCCGAACGAAATATGTCCCAGCCACGTTAGGAAACACATAAAAGTACAATCATGCTTAATTGTAGACAGAAAGGCGGAATCATCTGTCCCGGATCGATCCAGTATCCGAACGAAATAAGTCGCACTCACTTTATCGGTTCTAGTCACTAAAGGTCTCTTTTTACCAAATTGGATTCTAGAGTCTCTAAAATAAAGTGTTTTTTTAAGTTTTTTGAATTGTGGTCGGAAAAACATATTAAGTCCGACCACACTAAAATCCTAGACAGAGGAGCGGAATCATCTGAATAACAGAGTGCTTGTTTGAAAAAGAGACTCTGATTGATAGAGATGCGAATTCATGGACCTTAGGACCAGTTACGGTTTTTTTGCCGACCCCATCTAATGTATCTGTCTGATTGAAGGTAAGCAGATGTATACGCAGATCTGCTTACATGAGTGTATTGTATGCTAAAGTGTTTTTGGGCCACAGGAAAGGTAGCAAGCCCACAGTCGTTGGGTAATGGATGGATGATACAAAAGGTGTTGGTGGTTGGAGGCAGAAGCAATCTTCTAGTGTGTGTTGTTTTGGTTGCTTTTTATGATCTGCTTTAAACACGTTTAATGCGAATCGTGTTTTTTGTATTTTTTTCGTCTTTTCCACGTTAAAAGTTAAGGCAAAAAGTGGGAAAAACAAAAGTTGCGTAAGGTTTCACTTACACTCTGTCGTGTTGGTTGCATTGACGGCGGTTGTCATTTTTAATAGAGACTGACTGACAGGCAACCAACCAACATACCCGACCTAGAGATCTCCGTCCTTACAGGCAAATATTTATTTTTATCCGAACAAGAGGAGTAAGGGAGCATGGAGGGGGGCCCTGCAAGGTTATATCCAAAATAAAGGTAGACTTTGGTTGCTAGGCCACGAACGCCAAGGCTCGGGCTTGGTGTATGGTAAGGGTTGGGATGGTATGTAATGTAGCAGACCCACGGTGCGTACGTGTTTATGTTTTTATGCCCGTGTTATAATTAGGTTTTTACATGCCGGTTATTGTATTTCCCGACTTTGCCGGGAAATTGTCCTCTAGACCTTTTAGTCAGATTTTCTTTATGATGCCAATCAAGATTTCCTGGTCAACTTCCTTTTTTTGTTCTTTCTCTCACCGAGAACCTTGCGGTTCAGGGATGCTGGTGGTATTGGTGGTGGTGGTAGATCCAAGCACGATGCTATCCGCCATCATTACCTTACAGTTGGGGCAGAAAGCATTTGTAGTTTGCACAGCAACGAGGTGAAGGAGTAGGAGGCTGAGTAGCAAGAACTGCTGCTGGCATGAGTTATTGAAACAGTTTCAACTTATAAATAAATAATTACCGAATTGTAGATGAACAGGATTATTTTTTACCTTTTTCCGCTTTTCTCAGTTATAAAGTTGGGCATTAAAGAGAAACACGTAGCAACGGCATGGGTATTAAAAGAGAAACATACGACGATGACGTGTCTGTTGTAAACGCCGAGCCATTGTTGCCATTTTTGTTTTATTGCGGATAGCCGGCGAAGACATATGTCCTAGTCAGTCAGACGGACGAATAGGCGAAGTGGACTACGATTAGATTTGGTATGAACAATGAAAAAAAACTGATCTGTGCTAACCTGATGACCAAATTTGAATTGTTATTTTTTGTGTTATTTTTCGAAAAAATCCAAAAAATATATTTTAAAAATAATAAACCAGTATTTTTTGTTTTATTTAACTCAGAATTGAATCGGCCATAATCGAAAATAATTTAAATTAATTTTAAAACCATTAGTGTTTTAAGTTTCGATCCTAAACCACTTACACGATGGTATATGCTAACCTGATGGCGCGCAGTGTATTATGTCCTAGTCAGTCAGACGGACGAATAGGCGAAGTGGACTACGATTAGATTTGGTATTTCTCCTTAAAATATTTCGTGTTTTTGTATTTCTTTCGTATGTACCCAGCGTTCATGGCAACTTTGTGCGGAACATGGAGCAAAGTGCATATGGTCGGTTTTCCTTCTTCCTGTTGATATGTAAATTAAGGACCCTCAAGCTCTTGAATAAAACGGGCGACTTAAAGTCAATGTGGACATACGGGTAAACCAATTAAAGAAATTTTAACTAGATATCAAAATATGCATTTACTTTGAAGTTTTGGCTCAGATTTAAGACAGGCTCCAAAGACGAAGGGGCCCAAAAAACGTGCCTTAGGGTTACTTAAATGAAGACCGTTTTTTCTAGGCATGAAAATATAGTTTTGAATTAAATATTTAGCTGATATAGAGGTCGCACTCAGGGACCCAAGAGAACAACAAGAAACTGGCCACTTCTGTATCAAATTAATGATGGAGGAAATATAATATTTCATTTCAAATGCGAAAATATAGTGGACTGGACGAACTTATTACATACTTATTTTAATCTACAACTCACCGCGGCGAAGCATTCACGCAAAAAAAAGTATGGTTGGGGTGACAATTTCGAAGAGAATCATGTTTATATCGTTGTAGCACAACAAAATTATGATCCTCACAACAATATATGATCCCCACAACCGTATTATGCATACTCAACCATACTATGATCCCCAAAACCAAATCTTGACCCTCTCAACAATAGTATGTTTCACATACAACCATAGCATGATCCTCACAACCATATGATGTATGATTTACACGCAACCTTGTTATGATCCCGACAACCATAATATGATCCCCCTCAACCATATAATTATTCCCAAAATTATTTATTAGGATTGGGTTATGTTGTTATTCAACAATAGAGATTTTTATTACTTTATATAAATTATACATATATATACAGTTGACAGCGATAATCAGACGGACGACATTGTTTTGTTAATTGACAACCCCTGAAGATGATTGACGAAGTCAATCGAAATATTGGGATAAATAAAAAAATTAAACAACACATAGAACAACGAGTTTAAATAAATGACCTCAAGCCGAAAAATAATTTTATAAAATAACAACACTAAAGGTCAACTATTCACTTACAACAAATTATAAAAATTATATAACAATTAGTTCATAATCATGGTCTCAGTCCATGTTTCTAGTGAACTTTTTATTCAAAGGAATATAAAAATTTATTTAAAGGCAGTCGATAAGTCTTTTAGTTTCGGTGCACTCTGCTATACCATTTTCAGGCCCCAAGCAACGTATGTAAGTTAACACTAATCAATGGCTATTCTAAATAAATGAGAATTAGTCGGCAGTACAGTATTCCACCGAACAAAGTTAACACAATGAAAATCCCTCACACTGCCTTCTGAGGTTTACATCGCTAGCCGTATGCTGTTGTATAATGGAAAGCTACCAAGCACTGCATCGTGTGAGTGTTCATTTTTTTGGTATGAATCGTTGGTCTATAAAACGTGCTATGCTGAGTTGATAGTCACAACCATACGTTATGATTGTCATAATAATATAATTGTTAACTTAAAACCCAAAACAAATTCATTTGTCGCACCAACCATTCTTAAAAGAATGCTACAACCACATTTCATTACTAAATTTGGCAATATTTTTATTGTTATACAGTAAACAGTATTTATGTTGCTGCATTCATACTATTGTCAGAATAAAACCCAAAAAACAATACTATGATAGCGACGAACATGCTTTTATAGCAAATAATAATTTTATTATTGTCGCGACCATGCAGAGCCCTTACCGCCAAAAGACGTAAGCGCCACTCGCTTTTTAAATGGAATTCGATAGAAAATTGTACAGCAATCTTAAGCTTAAGGGTCCATTTAGTCTTGACGGTGGACGGTTGACGGTAGGCAAACAGCTATTTCAGTTGGAGGTTGCATTTTGCAAGTGTTAGAGGGAGATAAATACAGTTTGACGGTTGACGACGGTAGACTTCTGCAGGTTCCAGAATCAACCGTCAACCGTCAAGACTAATTGGACCTAAAGCATTAACAATTTAATAATAATATTTACATAGATATAGCAAATTCAAGTGTATCGGAATCGTCTAAATGAATTAGACAAAAACAACTCTCCTGTAAAATTTCCTTTTTGGCGCTTACGTCTTTTTCGCTGTTAGGCCTCGATATAGTAACCGTAGCTCTTCTCTGCTTTTTATGAGACATTGTCCTGATGTGCATAGTACCGATCGATTCAGAATCAATAGTTCTGTTCCAGAATATGTTTGTCTAGTTAAATAGAAAATATACAAAAATTCTCTCTCAAAATATATATTTTTAAACTATCATACAACTGGGACAAATAAAATTAAAAACAAAAAAATGCTAAATTCGGCCGGCCCAATTATTTCATACTCTACACCACTTTGCTTTTCCTTCCTAACGAGCGATCACTATGCAACTTAGGCTAAATTTGGCCTTAGCTGTGCATGTTGCCATTAAGCGATCATTCAAAGGACACCCTCCCGATATGCGCTCCTGCCGCTTTAGAAGCCACAATGTAAATTCGATCGCTCACATGGTAGGTTAGGAGCAACCAAGAACTTACTTTGGCGTAATTGGATCATATTGATCTATGTATTCTAAAAGACTTTACGCCAAGATCCCTCCCGATTTGAGGCCCTGCCTCGTTAGAAGCAATAAATTCAATTCGATTCTCACAAAATATCGCATTAATCGTTACGAGCGACCATTATTCAACTTTGGTACAATTGGAACTTGTCGTTCTACGCTTTTCTATAGTCCCTATCTAAAGGACCCTCCGGATAAAAAGTCTGAATATACAAAAGTCACACATTTACTCCGATAGTGTTTTTTATGGCCTTTTTTATTTTTTGGGAATGCGGAAAGTTGAACCACTTTCCATTAGAAAAAGTAAAGAATACTACCCATGAAGCTAGTTAAAATGATCATTGTTAAAGTGGGAACATGGATTTGTTTGGATAGCACCATAAACATCTCCAGAAAAGTTCGACCCTTATTCAAATCAGTTTTAGGCTATTAATTTGTCTTCGTATGGCCACTTTCGGCCTTAGCTTAACTACCCAGCAAACCAAACGTTCAAACTTCGGTTAGAATTCTGTACGACAATCGGCCAAATGTTCCGGTTTCGGATCAGAATTCTTACCGAGTTCGTAACGAAAAACATGTGAGAGGGTTGACACAAATTCTGAACTACTTCTCTGAAAAAAATCCTCGGACAAACCGAACAGAATTCTTAACGATTTCGGTAAGAATGCTCGATAGAGTTCAGATATTAGAATTGTCTGATAACCGACATTTCCGGCAAACGTTTTCAAAAAGTTGACTTTTTGAAAACGTTTTCTTTATTTCGGGTTGTCCCCAATTTTAAGTTTAATGTTTCTGAAATTATTGACAACTAATTATTCTGAGGTACCCTAATGTACATTTCTCTCTCTCTCTCTCAAAAATATAACAAAAAGAATCGTAAAAAAATTCTACGAATATCATCTCGAATAGTTGTCACTGACCAGTCATGATGTAATGGACTCTTAAATAGAAATTCAGTATATGTCATTCGTTTGCACATACACACTTATTTAAACGTATATATATACTATGTATGTATGTTTATATGTATATCTGTCTAAATGTAATCGTTGTCGTCCGTAGAATGAAGATGAAATGTTGAATATATAACTTGAGGGCATTTAGGGACAGGAATTACCGAGAAAAGGAAATGTGTTTTATAAATAAGGAAAAGCTCCAGCTAAAGAGGAATCAGATCGCCTTTATACTAAGCCAGCTTACTGATACCAGCTATAAACATTCTAGGTTTCCAAAAATTCTCTTGCGTTTTTTAAAACCCACTTTTTATCTAACAGGGTTTTTTTCTATTAGACTTTAAATATAAAAAGATGTTACCTTAAATTTGGCGTTGAAAATAGTCAATTTTTAACCGCATTCTTCCACAATGAGCCACTGTGTGGCATTATAAATACCCGATTCGGTTACTTCACTTATGCAAAGCATCAGCGTTTATTTCGCATCCACTTTGTCAGGTCGAATAATACGACACAACACTTCAAAGTACCCGTCTTCCATCTGCTTTAATCGCCTTTAAGTAACAATTCGCTGGTACGTAAGTTTGTGCATATGTAGACGATTTTATGTTAAATTAGGGTGTAAGGAAAACGTTGTTTTGTTTTTAAATCCAACCGTGCTAGAAACAGCTTAGTATGGGTTGCAACTTCATACTTCATAGAGATATTGTGCTGGGAATTAGATAAGAAGAAGAAACGGGAATTTCGTCCCAAGGTCGGTCGTCAGCAGGGCTTTAGTGCAAAGATGATTAGACGCACTGTGGAAAAGACTGATCTGTGGATCACCGATCTGTGGATCAAGACATAGAGAGACCAGGAGACATATAACGCTTTGGTCTCTAAAATTAAATTTTTATGGATTTCGGAAACTGCCTGCATAAAAAGTGAATCTACAAATATTTTTCTTATATGAATAAAGCTTTGCAGACTCGATAGAACAGCAAGCAGTCCAAGTCACAATACATTATCTACAAAAAAAAAACTGCTGGCTTGGAGTTCAGTAAAATTTCCTGAAGTTAAAGTTCATACTGTTCTCAATCAATTCGGAGATATTTATTTAAATCACCGTAAAGATGAACTTTAAAGTTTTGCTCACATTGGTCGAACTTGCCTATCTCTGCTCTTTGGGTCGTTGCATACGCAACTCTACGCCAATCAAATACTTTCCCTGTGATTAAGGTGGTAAACCACAACCTCCGCGAATCTCTCCCGTTCTTACTCGTAAACAGTTCGGGCTAGAACAACTGTTGTAGGGGCTTCGAACCAGCTGAATTCTACAAAACATTCCCTGTAGTTTTTGCAGATAAATTGCACCCTTTATTTAAGGAAATCTGAGAATATTCCTCTTAAATGAAAGAAAATCTTGATAACAAAAATTCCGAAAAAGGACACCACCACGAACGCTGAGAGACAATTTTTTACGTTCCGCTCTTGAAAACAGACCTGAGATGTGGTTTCAGCAGGATGGAGCACTGGACACTGCCAGGGACACAGCCACACCTTTAAGTCAAATTTTGGGAGAGCGAATAATTTCCAGAAATTAATTTCTCCAGGTTTGTCAGCACCCGACCATTTTCAGTGTGGTTATTTGAAGGAGCGAGCACATTTGAACAAGCGTGAGACAATCCTTCAACTCAAGGCCAACATTGTTGCAGAAATTCGAACGCTACAGCCACAAATTTTGAAAGATGTTATGGAAAATGTTCTATATTTTTTGACAATAATATCCTTCAAATATTGGCAACTGTATTATGGAAATAACCGTTTGGTGAGAAACGGGAAGATCCGCTGTTTCCGACCAATATTTTGTTCAGTGATGAGGTTCTTTTCTGGCTCAACGGCAAAGTCAATAAACAAAATTGCAGCTTTTGGGCTGAAGAGCAACAAGAAGAGGTTCAAGAGGTGCCATTTACCCCATAGAAAACCACGGTTCGGTGCGGTTTATAAGCTGGTGGAATCATTGGTGCATATTTTTTCAAAAATGATGATGGCCGGAACGTAACCGTGAATGGTGATCGCTATCGCGCCATGATATCGATCTTTATGCTACCTGAAATTGAAGACCGTAATCTTGACGACACTTGGTTTCAAAAGGACGGTGCCACTTGCCATACGGCTGCTCAAACAATGGATCTATTGAGAGGTCATTGCGAAAAGCAGCTAATTTCACGTTGTGGACAGGTGAGTCGCCATTTTTCTTTGGGGTTACGAAAAGTCTATGCTGACAAACCTGCTACGATTCCGGTTTAGGATGCCAACATTACGCGTGTCATTAAAGTCAAACAGGTCGATATGCTCGAACGAGTCATCCAAAATTGGACCCTCAGAATGGAAACCCTGAGGCGTTGTTGCGGCCAATATTTGAAGGAAATTATACTCAAAAAATAAATGCCATAAAATGTTCTTTCAAATTACCAATAAAGATTCCACACTTGATTTGAATTTTTATATTTTTTTTGTTCTGAAAAAATACCTCTAGATGGATCACTCTATATAATCTGAGAAAAAAAACAATAAACGAAAAATTTATTAAAGTTTTTAACCCCATGGTAACTTTTGACCCACCCTGTACAGCTACCATATTTAATAAATGCAATTGACAATTTCCAACCTATTTTTATACTTGTATGTGTGTACCAAGCACTTAGGCGCTCTTTTGGACCCAAATGAAGGAGGAATTAACTAGTATTGTAGCTCCGTTTAGATATATGTTTCACATATATCTTGCACTCGCAAGATCTTCGCCTGAATATCTGAAAATCCGAAAAATTTGCTTTTAGTACGTAACTGAATGAATAAAATGAAATAAATACCCTGCCGACCTTCAAAATTAGACTGAAATAAGCTGTTGTTGACAATGTTATTCATTTGTAGTTCCATGTGCTTAAAAGTTCAGTGTACCAACTAACATTCAGTTGCACTGATGGAATACCAAAATTATTCGGCAAGCAAAAACGATAGAAGATATTACCTCATCTATTGTGTATATGTACCAACACTTATTCGGTTAGCAAAAACTATAGAAAATATTAAGGCATCTATTGTCTGTTTTTAAAAATATTGGTTGCTTCAATCACCAGTTGTGACAACGAAAAAATTTACAGTAATGTACTTATCAATGTTAAATACAAATTCGCTGATGGCAATGGATATTATTGTTGTTCAACGGAATTTAAGGTTTCAAGAATAGACTTTTTTCTTTGTGTGTGTCAGGAAATCATTTTTCATTACAACCTAATATCTATATATACACGTATGACTATGAGTGTGTACATTCACTTAAGTTTTCCTTGCCGTGTGAATACAATTTAAATTTATAAAAATACTAGAACTGGAGAATAAATTATCTTGACTTTCACGTGGATATGTTACATTTAATATATCTACACATACGTGGGCCAGGCAAAAGAAGTACATATCCATGTGTTTATGTGATTGTGTGGGTGTGTGTATGTGTTTGTCTTTCCATTACCCTGTTAACATGTGTGACAGACTCAATACGAATGAAGTCGTCCTGTAAGTGATACGGACACGCTTGCTCGCGTCCATCGGGGCAAATAACAATTTTCCGTACGACGTGTGTGGCATTGCCAAAGACAAATGGCACAGATCCACACACACATACCTACACTCACACAATCGTGCACTAAAACTAACATTCATACTAAGCCACGGGCATTCCGCCATACGTGCGTGTCTGTGTGTGAGTGACTGTAGTTGTGTATGAGAAAATGTTCTTCCGTCGAGAAGAGGAAAGGAAAGCTACGCGTGTTCTTCCCTTTTAAGTGTGTGTGTTTGAGTGTACGCAAGCCCTCTTAGTGTGAGCTTGTGTGTATGTCGGAGGTTCGCTTAGTTTAGCACTTGTAGACGGCTAAAGTGGTAAATACTTTTACTCGTACTAGAAGAGATAGGGGTACGAAGGCAACGCATGGACAAGGACAAAGGTTTTGTCTGTCTATGTGTGTGTGTTTGTCTGTGGTCGGTTAGACGAAAAGGAAACCGGAAAGGGAAGTAGCCGCATGTTGTTCTTGTTAATAATGTCAGTCCATTTAGATGGCTCTGATTGTAGCTCGGAGAGAAAGAAAATGAATGGCAACAAATCACTTGCGAGAGTATATAAAACATATCAAAAGGAAATTACCGTAGTTGAAACAAAGCCATTCATTCAATCACTTTGTCCCCTCTCTCTCCTTTTTCGTTTCTCTGCACGTAGGACCCTCTCGCTCCTTCATTATCCCCATTAAAATTTACATTAACTGTGTTGTAATGATTTTCATTTTCTTCATTTTCTTTCAGTTAATTGTTTTCTTTGCCACAGCCAGCGAGGCGAAAAAACTCAATGCCAGCGAAGCCTTCGACAATACCTGGAGTACAGCTACTGATTTGGAAAACGAGCTAGAGGTAAGTACCAAAACTGAGAGCGTTCTAATTTATTGTGTATCCAGCTAAGCAATATTTATATTTTTCCAGTGCGTTTCATCACAGCAAAAACGTTCCGTCAAGAGCGGAGCTTCCTCCGGCAGCAGCAGTAGTTCCAGCAGCGGTAGTGCAAACAGTCCCACGGGCTCGGGCGGTTGGACCGCCTGGTCCGAGTGGTCAACGTGCTCGCGCACCTGTGATGGCGGTGTCATGCAGCAAATACGTCGCTGTCAGAACTCGCATGGCTGCAAGGGCGACAGTGTACGCTATCGCATTTGCAATATGCAACCCTGCCCGGAAAAGATCGACTTTCGCGCCCAGCAGTGTGCGGCCAACAACGATGTGCCCTACGATGGCACGCTATACAAGTGGACACCTCACTACGATTACGTGGAGCCATGTGCATTGACATGCAGGTCAGTATGAATGAATGGCGGCCAACATGTTGAAATAACCAAAAACAATTTATGACAAACGAACTCATATATCACATGTCCAGCAAATGGCCTGACACGACGGTCGTGGAAAGAAATTCTTTGGGTGGAAAAAAGGCGGCTTCAAACGTTAACTAACAAAGCCAAATGTCTTTTTTGCCTTTTTTGTTGTATATCGCGTGATTTGTGCTTTTGCCATTGGAGGGTAGAGACGGACATTTGCCATGGCTTGGTGGATGCTGATGATTTTAAATATGTTTGGTTGTTCGGCATGTCTGTTCGTTTTTGTGCAAAAGGCAAAAATAAACATAAATTATGTTGCGGTTTTTAAAACGTTAAATATTTCATCGCCGTTTGTTTGCATTTCCTTCCTCTCCTGTTCTTTTTCTCCTTCCGCCACAAAGGCATATTGTAACTTTGTTCGGAGGCGTGATGAGTGGCTGATATGTTATACAGTCCTACTACATTTCCATACAATATGCCTTTCGCGGTTGCTATATTTGTAGCAAATTAAATCATATTTGCGGTTGTGGAAACTCCGACCTGAAAACTTTAACTGCCATGGAAATTCATTGGGCAAAATTCAAGTCGAAATGAGAAGCTGGTGAATAATTGATAAGCCAGTTGGCGTGGCAATAATTAAGCAATCAAATTATGTCACTGCTTTTTGATAAAGGCAAATCAGAACAACACTATATAGTTTATTCTACACTCAACCTACCGGATAGAAGGCTTATCTAATGGAATGGATAAATACTATAGGAAAAGAGTCCCAAGATATGTACGCTTAAGCCAAGCCATATTTGGGACTTCAGGACAAAATTTTTATACTCTTGAAAGGGTTCTTGCGAATCTCTATGTAAACAAGTCCCCGAGGCCTGGATGGAATTTCAGCACTTGTCCTTTGTAAGTGCTCTTCAAAGCTAGCCCGACCATTACGCAAACTTTTCAACCTTGCCCACCGTGTGGGTGTTTTTCCATCCTGTTGAAAGGTTGCGAACGTCCAGCCGATCCCTAAAAAGGGTGAAGTCAATTTTCCTGCAAATTATCGGCCAATTGCGATTTGCTCTGCATTTTAAAGGTGGAGAGCATGGGTAACCACCATCTTTTGAAGGTATCTAGAGTCCAACGACCTGCTTTGTGACCGACAGTATGGCTTCCGTAGAAATCGCTCTACGGGAGACTTGATTATTTTCTTGTCGGAGCTTTGGAGTCGGTCTATCCACCAGTTAGGTGTGAGTAAGGTTGTGGCTCTGAATATCTCCAAGGCCTTTGTTAAAGCTGATCGCATTTGGTGTCGGTAATACTTTTGCTCAATTTATATCGATTCCTTAAAGATCGCACTATAAGAGTTGTTGTAGGTGGGTTCTCATCCAACAAACATAGGCTTACCGCAGGTGTACTACAAGGATCTGTGCCTCTTTATTTCTTATTTACATTGACGATCGATTGGGTCAGACCATCACTCCTTCGCGGATGACTGCAACCTCTGTCTCGCATATTCATTCGACCGTAGGCCAAGTCTTCAAGACATTAATGGCAGTAGGCGACCTATGTATGAGGCACTTGGGAGGGATTTATAGGCCTTTTCCGATTGGGTCAAATGAATAGAGAGGATTTTAATGCGCGCAAAACGCAGAGCTCTTTTTTGTCTCACAAGCTGTTCACTGACCCATCAGCGTCGTCCTTATCTATTGGTCGACTTATTCCTCTGATTGGTCAACTTCTTGATGTTCTAGACATGAAGATACAATGTGACTCTAGTACATGTTTCGTATTCAAAGTGTCGAAAGAAGCCCCCAAGTGTATAGACTTTCTAAAGCGGTAAAATAAATTGTTCACTCCTTCCGATCTTTTCAATACTCGTATCTATATCAGGCCTAAGATGGAATACAACTCCCATATATTGGCAGGTGATCCATAAACACCCTTGGAGATACTTGATCGTGATCAAAGGAGAGCGATGGTGCTGATAGGTGACTGTTGGGGAACATCGTCGGAACGTGGGTTGCGTGTCGCTGTTTTATCGTCACTTTCATGGGTTTTGCTCACGGACATCCGTCGACTTATTCCTGCCGTGAGGATGTTTGGCAGGAATACGCGACTTTCTAGGATTTCACAGCCGTTTTTTATCAATTGGCAATAATAGCACTATATAAGTGTATGTGACGCGCAAAATAGAAAGGGAAATAGAAACCAGTTTTGTTGAGGAGAGCCATTTTAAAGATTAGGTCCCTTTCTATTTGCGCTTAGAATCGTCTTAATGAATTAGCGCTTATTCTTTGTCACTACACGTGTCTCTAGTACCACAGACGAATTTCTGTTAGAATTGGCAGCTAATGCGAAGTATGGACTGTAAGACAATACATTTTATGCGGGATATAAAACACAAACTTATGCAAGCTTGATTTTTTTATTTTGGTGTATATTTTCTTGCAGCAAAATATGCTGCCACGTACGGGTTACAAAAACAACTGACAATGACATACAAAAGCAACGAATAACAAAAAACTCAACACAGTTGTCAACACCGTCTACAGTGTTTTTCACTGCTCCACCAATATCTTCCAGCCAGCGCCATCAGTTGAGAAGTGAACACATGTTCGACGGTGCTCAAATAATTGTCTTTACGGTCACCTACATGTTTTCCCCTACGACTATCCGTGGCTTATTTCACACTTTGTGTTGTACAACTGGGCGAATGATTAATATCAATTATAAAATGTTCATTACACATACGCCCTGTGGTTCTTCCCCATTCTGTGGTTTTATTAAATTGTCTTTCTTTACAAACATTTTTATCTGCTTCTTTTTATAATGTTGATCGATTTAAATTCCATTATATGCTCTTTATTTCAGAGGCCGCCCTGCCCATCTAAGTGATGATGTATCGCCGGAAGCCACCGGCGACGATACCGAACATTACGATGAACTGAACGTGGTGGTGCAATTAAGCCCCCGTGTATTGGATGGCACCCGCTGTCGTTCCGGTAGTTTGGACATGTGTATACAGGGAAAGTGCCAGGTAAGTAAACCTACTTCGCATTCTGTCAGCAGCTGGCAGGCAACCCAACCAAAATCCCCGTCTATCATCTCTGCAGACAAATCTCCAAAGAGAACAATTTAAATTCCCCGATTTACTTTTCATGTAACAAAAGAAAGAGAAAACCGACATAAATTAGCGAAATATTATTCTCTACGGGTAAGGCTTAACAAATACATTGTCGCACCGTGGTTTTCGGTGGTGCTGATGGTGGTGCCGCCGTTGGCCCTGAATATTTTGTTTATTATGCGGGCGAGGTGGATGATAAAGAGCTGCTTGTTGTACTTTTACTTTTAAGCCAAAAGGCCGCCGACTATGTAGATATGTCTGACAATGTAAATTCGTTGTCATATTACGCAAGTTTAAACTCCCCGGGTGGTACAGCTGCTGTTTCTTGTTGCTATTATTCATTTTATGTCATAGAAATACTTTAAGGCTTTTTGCGATTCGCCTCACTCTTCCTGCCCACCCTACTAAACAAGCATAGGCTGGCCTAGATGGCGTCATTTACGGGGTGGGCTGTTTTGAGGTTTATTCTAGTATTTGTTTTATTACAAATCATTGTCTATTTGGGCTTGCGTTCCAATTTGTTGTAATAAATGCCAATATGTCGTTTTTGCGGTTACACAAAGTGATGTAAATAAATATGTGTTGTTTTCCTTTCCTGTAGCCGCACAAGCCATGTACGCGAATGTTCCCGCCGCTCGTTGGCTTTCGTTTATGCTGTTGGGCTTACATTTGTCAGGATCATATTTCAAGTGGTTGTGCTGCTTTGCATTGAAGTGGTCCCCATTCTCCGTGTGGCTCTCACTGGTCCTGCCCTTAAGCCAAACCCCAGGGAGGGAGGGGGTAGGTAGGCGCGGGTTTAGTACGTTAAAGTGCCTTGTGACGGTGGGGAAGAGACCACCGTTGACTTTGTCAAAGTGTTGCGCTTTCTCATACATATTTGGAGTTTTGCATGTGCGGGTGCAAAAACACTCACAACATTTCAAATAAATCACGGAAATAAATCAGTTTAAAAGGAACATACACACGGTAATAATTTTAGAAAACTTTTTTACACTGAACAAAAATATAAACAAAATGTAAATCTGAATTTTGCAATGGTTTGATTTGGTTGAGTTTTTTTGTACAGAGTTTTGCTGATAGGTCTTCTTGGAAATTCCTTTGAAAATTCCTGCTAAATTCACTCGCAATTTAAGATATTCTATTTTAAAGGCTCTATGTAGTAATTGTCTTCTTTTCTGGTAATAAATAAGCGTTCTATTTTTCGTTTTTAAAATATCAAATCACAAGTTTTAAATCACTGTTTTCAAAAGGCTTGTCGGTTTTCAGAAACAGTTGGATCTAAACAATAGATACTCGTATGCTAGACACATGTTTAGAGTTTCTCCTTTGTTTTTAAAATACTCTTTCAAATTGAAAGCGCAAATGGATAAAGCTGTTTACAATTTAAATTTCGAAGCCTTAGAAATTTCCTTAATATTAAATGTCTAAGAACGGTAGGAAAAAATACCAATTAGACAGCAATGATTAAAATATAAAATTCAGTCCTGTTTTTTTAAAGCATTTTAATTTATTTGTTTTATTTAAAATATGAATTGTCATTATGTATAATAGAAATAGCCAATGCTCGGCTAAATATCAGATGACTTGGTCTAGTAAGTGTGGTGATATTATAGCAATAGCAACACGAATGTTGGCCTCGAGCTTATTTCCTTAACAGAAGTCACTGACTTTCCTGCCTGCGCTTTCCGTGGTAGTTATTATAAGGGTGTTTTTTTAGACATGTGGTTTTCAAGAAGAAATAAGAGTCATATAGTTTAATGCTAAGGGTTTGCCATTATGTTTTAAAAATGATTTCGGACAAGTAGCCGCTCGAATAAATTTCTGCCGATAGGCCCAATTTTCGACCATTTTTTTGCGGAATTCGGGGCCCTTTGTCAGCAATAACGCGCCGAATATTTTCTTCCAAAGAGTCAATCGTCTCGGGCTTATCTTCGTAGACAAGGGACTTCACATAACCTCACAAAAATTGTCCAGTTTTGTTAAATCCCACAATATTTGAGACCGCCAGGGATGTAAAATGCGTTTCTTAGTATGATACCAACTGCCCAACAAAAAAGTACTTTCTGCACGCCCACGGTGCCATTTTTTCAAAATTATTTTTATTGAAATTAAACAAAAACAAACAAAAAAATTCAGGTGAACAGAAAGTGTAAACCAAATCACAACAAAAAACCAAACAAAGTTTCCACATGAAACGCATGAAATAGGTGTATGTTGTAAATAAACATGCAATGGAGGCTAAATTTCTCTTTTAAAAACTGGGCAACTGCGAAAGTGGTTCGTCAAATGGGGACTGCTGTATGCTGTCGCATGTTTGTGCATAAATTGTTAATGGGGACCATCTGGATTTTTCATACAAAAAAATTAGATTGCAGTAATGGGAGAAAGAACCAAAATTTTACTAAATGAGCCGTGATATTACAACGGTTATTTTGATAATAAAAATGTACCAAAAAAGTACAATTGTACCAACTTTTACATCCCTGGGCCACGCCACAGACCTACGACGCGAGATAATGCGATCACCAAAAGTTTTCTTCAATAAATTAATTGTTTCGTTGGCCGTCTTGTTGGAACCAAAGGTCGTCCACATCAACATCCCCCAATTCACGCACGAAAAAGTTATTAATCATAGCTCTATAGCGTTCCCCAATGACTGTAATATTATGGCCGGCTTCAATTTTAAGAAAAAAATTAAACCAATGATTCCCTTTGAGCATAGAGCACACCAAACAGTGACTTTTTGAGGATATAACGGCATCTCAACTATGGCTTGTGGATTTTCATTACTCCAACTGCGAACATTTTGATTATTAACGTACACATTCAACCAAAAGTGAGATTCATAGCTAAACAAAATTTTCTTGTGGAAATCAGAATCAGTGGCTATCTTGTTTTATGACCATTTACCACGATTTGCAAACGTTATTCCGGAGTAAGTCTATTCATTAAAAAATGTCAAAGCAAACTGAGCATAAATCAAGTGACAGCTGTTAAAAAGACCACCTTCGAAAAAAGTGTGGCCAATTTAAAAACCTCACTTCTAAAAAATAGTCTGTATATCAACTTGCTGTTTCGAACGTTTGTTTTCATTCATGCGAGATGTCCAAACCAGCACACTACAAGGGTTTCTCTTTAAATATTGGGTCAATAAAATAACAAACATTTATCATAGGAAATGTTTCTATACTTTTTTTTCAAGACCTATTGCATCTATATTTAAATAGAAGTCAAGTTTTCAACAATTGCGTGAAGAAAACTTGAAGAGTAAGATTTACTACGGTAGTTCTCATTCGTTTGGTGAGAGCCTGGCCTTATAGAGTTCGGTTTTACTTTCAACAATTGCTGAGAAGCTTTCCTAAGTGGGTTGTCACTGACCCAAAATCATGATAAAAGCAGTGTGCAGCCACTAAACTTAATGTCTTTGCCATTTATTTGAAAACTTGACTTCTATTTAAATATAGATGCTAGAGTTCTTGAATCGGTTAATCCCTGTTCAAGGCGTTCTGAGTACTTTTATGCTGAAAAATGTCAAACTTTCCAATGGAAATGTCAGTTGGCGCCAGGCAACATTTAGTGTTGCCTAGGCCAGAAGTATATATAGTAACACTCGTATGTGTGTCTCAAATTTCAGCACATTTTGCTACGAATCAAAATATAGATTTATTATTAAAGCTTAGACGGATATAAGGGTCGGTGGGTGATTAAACTTTAAAACGACCTGGCCGAACTTAACCCTCCGTTAGGCACATGTTCCGACATGTGCCATGTATAGATGAAAAAATCCACATAAATTTTGTTTGTTGTTTTTTTTAATGTGTTTTTTCATAAAACGATACCTAATAATATTTGTAGAGCGTACCTGGAGACTCAAATCCCTAGCCAAATTAGAAATGGATTTAAATCACAGTTAAATTCGGTGGCCAGCTACATGAGCATGACGGAGGGTTAACGACTTTTTTACTTGTTTATGACAGCGAACTTCCATAGTAAACATAACTTAAATTGTACTCATTTTTACCGAATGGAGAGACAATTCTATTACTGTTCCACTATTTTGGAGAAGACTTTATTATTATATCCCCTAACGTTGTGTGTACCAGAAAGACGCTCCTCCCCCTTGGAAATAAACCTAGAATCTGGTAAATTTAAATAAATTATTTCTTTGCATAACATTCCAAGGAAATGGTTAAGGATTAACGGCGGATCTGTCACTCTTCATTTGATACTGTGGGCTCACGGAACAAACTTTAAATACAAAATCCTGGTATTCCTTAAATGTGCAAGCGGCGACGTGTGCCTATTAGGGCAAAGTCGTCGGCGGCTTACCTGAATGAATAAGCGTTGCCCACGCGGGCTTCGTTTACAGTTACATTTTAAGTGTAGCCTATTTTTAGGCTGTTTTATCATTGTGTCGTTAATGCTGTGATTATCATTTTTGATTTATTACACATAAGATGTCGCCGTTTGTAAAGGAAACCGTTTCGTTTTTCTTTTGAGCTTCCCTTTGTTTTTCGTTTCTTTTTTGGAGATATAATTCAGGTTGCGCGCCAGTTTGTTTGCTGGCGTTTTTTTTTTGTTTAGTTAAAACCACCAACACAGGTCGGGGAGGAACGACGACACTAAAGCAGGGGGTAGGCAAACAAACAAGGCAGCCTGTCAGAGTGTCGTTTGTAACCGCAATGTTTGAGTATGACTATAAGAAGACATAAATACCTGTATTTCGGATACTGGAAACCTATTTACATATTTATGTTTTTACTTCTGTTAGGCGCCCCTCCCACTCCTATAGACTCACCTCTCCACCCCAAACCACATTTGTTAGTGTACACCGTAGTAATCTTTTGTATTTGCATTTCTTCTTTGCTTGTTTCCTTTTTACAGCGCGTTGGCTGCGATTTGAAAATTGGCTCAGCGAAAAAGGTCGACATTTGCGGCATTTGCGGCGGTAATGGCAGCTCCTGTTCCCAAACACTTTATCAGTGGGAGACGGTACCGATGTCCCTGTGCTCCGTATCTTGTGGCGGTGGTAAGTGGCTTATGCCTACTATTTACTTGTGATTTTATTTCTTTTCTACTTCATTCAATTGTGTCCTGGTTGTGTAACTACGTACTGAGGAACATTTGTCTTGCTTCGGCTCTTCCGCGTTGCCTCCATTCACTTCCGTTCTGCCTTCGCAAGATTGTGCTTCATTGACAGTCTTTATGACTTGATCGAAATCTACTACTTGAATGTGTTGGGGTATGATGTGTTGCGATACGGCGGATCACTAAACATTATGTTTTATTCCACAGGGCTCGGCTGTGTCTGTTACGTTCTCAGAAGATATTTAGTGGGGCATGGCGCTCTTATCCTCACCGTAGGTTGACGGGGAATAATTTGAATAACAAATCACTGCTGAATGATTTGGGAGGGAGCAATTTTTAACGGTGAAATAGATACGACGATACGGGTCAATGGTTGGCGGCAGTAAAGCTTCAGTTTCGCAAGACGAAATTGGAAAATATTTACAACAACAAAAACAGACATACCTGTGACTCCCCTTAATTCGCCATTTCCATACACAATTTGCGACACAAATCAAAAGGACAGACAGACGAACAGAAGCCTCCTTGTAATGATTGCTTAAATGTTGGCACTTTTATTTCCTCTTGAGAAGCTGTAAACACACGTTTTTCCACACACTCACACACAACACGTGAATACATCACACACATCCAATATTTGTTTAGTAATTGAGCGGATATGAGAGCGAGAGAGAGGTAGTACAAAAAAGTTGACTTAACAAGAGCCAAAACAAACACATCAAAGGATGCGCTCAGGCCGGAAGTAAGGGTGAACAAGTGATTGATTCTTCATCTGTATGGATGACAACCGGATGATACGAATGTGAATGTGTGCCAACACAGACACTTGTAAACAAACAAAGCCCGTACGTGTGGAAATAATTTTCTCCTTGATTAACTGAGCATATGTTAGCGTAAATGTCATCTTAAAACGATGAAACTAAAGAGTAGGGATTTCAAAATTCAAATCTCTCAAATGTGAGAGAGCGAGTGAATATAAAAAAATATGTAACTCGGCTGTTGATGAAATACAAGCACTGCTGCAATCCACTCGTAATACAGGGTGGCGCACCAATTGTGCTACAATAAGAAATTCAAATCACTTTTGTTTAATCAATGTATTTCATTTATTTTTTTTTTTTTATTGCATAAAAATTCAGTTTAATTTTGTATGACTAACCAGCGGACCCGGCGAACTTCGACTTGCCCCAATTTAACGCCTTCAGATAACTCCAGAGTGATAATAACATACAAATAATTTAAAATTTGATGCGATTTATTTGAATGTAATTAAAGAGAGCGATATAATAAACAAAGTAGTTTTATTTGCTTTCCATCGCAAAAATAAAACAACGAAGACGGTTTCCCAATACGCAAAAGGCAAAGTACAGTTGACCTTGTGAAAAACAGGGAAGTTCTAGATTAATCCTACAGACTTCTAACGATTGGCCTTACGATTGAGTGATTGTCATCGCAAATCCAATCCGCTTGAATTGAAAAGGAATATCAGTTGGAATAATCGGAATTTTTGGGATCAGGACTTACTCTCCTTTAAAATTGCCCTTGATGATCGTCGCTTGAATCACATTGTTCCTCAGTTTCTTGACAACCGCGTACCGTTGCACAATTTTGGATGATTCAGATTTCGCACATCGATTCTTCTCGATCCCACCTTCAGCTGTAAATTATGCGGCGGAGTTCCTGGCACCGCAAGCGAGTTTAAAAATTCCGTCGGATAGGTTGTCGTTTAATCCTCGCTGGTGACGCTGTCAACGGATTTGTACGAATGCATTTCTTCAGCGATTTGACTAATAAAATTCAAAATGTCGACGTTCAAGATGTCCTTCGCTGCTTGTGTTGCCTAATTCACTAATCCAATCGAAATATTTATAATTTTGTGCAATACAGATGAATACGTTGGTGATGAGTTCCTCCATCGACGATGTGAACTCGCAAAAATTTGCCGGGAACGGTATGAATCTAGTGGAAATATCAACAGGAATTTGGCCATTGCCAAGCGCCAGCAGTTGTCTCGAAAATTCAGGAGCCGATGAGTAGTTCTGCATCGCGACTCTCATGTTCGTGGTCAATTTCAACTTCTTGAAATGCCACCAGAAAGACGATGATTTCAGGCATGCATTAAGTTTATCGGCAGCAGTAGAGTTCGGTATGACGGGAAGCTTTTGACGAAATCTCCGGAGAGCAATATAGCCCCACCAAAATGTCTCGAATGACCTTGTAAATTCTTCATCGTTCGGTCGACTGCCGCCATTCATCCCAAATGATGGTTTTGCATTCTCGAGCCAATTTCGCCGTCGTCGTATTCTTGGTCATTGTGCACGTTGGCATGTCTTCCGTAAGAAGATTCATCGGCAGCTTCAAAGCGGAATGTGCCGTTCTACCGCCTTCCAACGATGTGGCAGCAATGCCAGAGGATTCAACAGCCAACGCAATTCGAGATCTTGGCCGAATTGTTACCAGAATCAACGAAATGACGAATGTCTTGCCTGTCCCACCGGAAGCATCGAGAAAGTAAATGCTTCCCGTTCCATCGTCAAAAACCTTTATCAAAGACTCATACACGTTCTTCTGCTGGGCATAAGCATTCATTTAATTAAATCTAAATACTAGGTTTCCAAATAAAACAAGAATTAGCCGATTGTTCACATATGTAGAAAAAAATACGTTTTGGTTTTGTAGCACGATTCGTGCGCCACCCTGTACTTTAATTGTACTGGTTGCAGTACGGTTTTTAACTTGATTGTTTTGGCCATACAGTCCGTCAAGTGCTGCTAACCCTGCGCGACTTGGCCAGGAAGTTGACGACTTGAACCAGGAGTACCAACAGGTAAATGAGGACCAGCTGGTTGGGTCTGGAAACCTCCCATTAAGAACACGCTTATTAACTTTTATTTGTAGGAACCGGCTTCTTATTTTTGAATACATGTTGGTGATTGATAATTGGAAATTGTCCCGTCAGGTTTGGGAGAAGCTGGTCCTCAAGTGTCTTCGCTACTGGCGACGGAAAACGATTCTTCCTTACTCGCATCTTTGCTAGGTTTCAATAGAAAAACCACTCCGCCTAACTTCCAGACATCGGATATTAAGCACTAGAGTGGCTAGGGACAAGTTAAGAACTTAAGTCAAATACGGAAATTTTTTTATATTGTCAAGTGTGGCTGCGGTTCTGCCGTCATTCGTTGCCGAATTCGAAAGTAAATTAACCGCTGCAGTGTAACTTAAAATTCCGCAGCGGAATTTAAATAAGATTGCTTTAAGTAATCTAGCGATTTATTCTGATCTTATTTTTCGACTATTCTGCCAATTTCGATATTCAGTTCCTTGATTCTGGGATCAGTAGGGTTAGCCATACGCTTACCGGCTGCCTCTGATGGGAAGTTTGGACGGGCTTCGGATATTGAACCTGTGGACAAAGCAAGCGGCTACTTCGTTATAGATGTTTCGGAATTTTTATTTCTGCTACGCGAACATCTGATAAACACTTTTCCTGGTTGAGCAAAGTACGGCGTTCGGAGGTTTTGAAGTACAGGACATTGAATCGAAAATGTTTTTTTTCCTTGTAGGTTATTTAAAACCAATATTTAGACTATCGATTACTTTTTTTAGGACGAACGTTCCCAATTTAATGGCCGTGTTATCTCACGTCGTGGCGATCTTAATTGGCCGCCAAGTTCATGTGATTTGACACCGTTGAACTTCTTTCTTTTGGGGTTATTTGAAAGAGCTAAAGGATGAGATAATTCGGCATATTAACGTCATAGAACCTCAATTATTCCTCGGCGTCAACGAAAATTTGGACCATCGGACCAGCGGCACACCTGCCGCCTAGGTCGCTGCGGCCTTTTGGCCGATATTTTGTTCCATACATAATTGAACCATAACAATATTATCATAATAAAAATAAATGACAATAATTTCCTAAATAATTTGTGTTTTATTCAAAATCACCATTGGTCCTTAAAATTTAACCAACCTTTATAACGAGTTAAAGTCAGCACACATTCTACGAAATGATTCACCACATGCATATTTGTAGCTTTGGAAATCCAAGTGTAAAAACTGATAGTATCTAGAAGGTCTAAATGGGACGTTAATAGAGACTTTTGATATTAAATATTGAGATGCCACAACCCAACGCATAATTTTATACTGATACACCATAATCGCAATCATCATTGTTCGCCTACTCTTCAATGAGGGCAATTGAATAAGACTAACCTGTTGTTGTAAGAAGGGAGTTCATAGCCCGTATTCCAATGTAGACTTCTTAAGCAAATCAGAAAATATTGTTTCTGCACGGATTCAATTTTGTTCACATAATAATCGTAGTAGGGATCCCAAACGTCTGATCCACATTCTAAAATTGGCCTGACTACAGAATTATAAAGCTGTTTCGTAGTATATGGATCAGTAAACTCTTTTGTCCAGCGTTTCATAAAATAAAAGACACCATACTCATAGTAATTATATAGTTATTAAAATTTAACTTTCTATCCATCATAAAACCAAGATCAATAAATGAATCAACCGATGTCAATTCAGAGTCGCACAATTTAAATTTAGTAGCCAACAATCTACTTTTAGAGAAGCACATTTAATGTTCAATTCCATAAAATTAAACTCACACCAGGAACTATACTTTAGTTTCGATACCGTTAGTAACTATACTATTCGTTTGAGCATTTTACTAAGTACGATACATAACATTACTGAAGTTGCCATTGCCTCTAAGAGTTGCTTCTGAAAATCCAACAAAAACAATTTTTTAAAGTAGGGAATAAAACCCAAAACTCTTCTATGGATCCATGCCATGCAAGACCTCTCATAACCTTAAATAACGAAATAACAAACGAAGTTCACAAAAAAAGAATATAGCGTAAGAGCAAAAGACAATAAAGTGTTAAATGATCATCAAGAGTAAACTGGCATTTAATAAAACTACGTAATCCAAGCAGTCACTCTACGCACGATACATTCATTTCTCATTCTTCCTCCTTCATGTGCCCCTACTCGAATATTTTCGCATTTAATGTCAGTCAATACAAGCACGAGGGCGAAATTATTGTCGGTCCTTTTTTTTTTGAATGAGCAGGTGGAAATACTCTGACACGCAATCGCAACGAAACAAGTAAAATAAATATGAAAAAAAAAACAGAAACAAGAAGCGAAAAACGGAAACCCTTGACAAATCCAAAGATACGAAGACGATAATAAATAATAACAAATTCGACATTAAACTATCAATTGATTGACAACGAGCCAGCAAACGGCCGGAAAAGCCGGCAGCGGGGGGCCACTTTCAATAAACAAATATTGGAATATCGATTGCCTTTCGACACAACTATCGTACATTACGTAGAGTGAGTATGTCTTTTATATCTACAGAGTATTGTTTTATTGAACTTTTCTATTGGGGGAAGAACTAAACGACAATGGAGCGAACTTCCTCGTGGCACTTATTAATAATAAATTGTGTAGCGTGACAGTGAACGTCATCGATTTACCCGTTGTAGTTGCCAATGCTGCCGCCTACACTTTCGCGTCCTTTCCCTTTGGCAACTCCTCTATGTGGTGTGTGATTGTGTGTCCCTCCCTGCGCCCACCCCGCATATAAATCATTCAAATGTTTGAAAGGTATTTTCACCTTTATTTCGTCTTTCGTTGAATTAACCTTCAATTTCACCTCTTACGTACACTTCTCATTCTCCCGTTTGCCTTCCAACGCGCTCCAAATCGTAACGTACAATTATTTTGAAATTATGGTTCGAATTGTAAGTTGGTGCGGCTTCAGTGTAAGCTATTACAACTCCATTCCCCAATGACTGTCAAGTTTAATAATTTAAATCAATTAGGAATGTATGTCAGTGGCCACAACTTGCAGGCAGAAAATTTTTGGTTTTTAAGTGGGTGGACATTTTGGTTAAATTTGAGGGAGACTTTAAAACGACCATGGAGTTCACTCCCAAATGTCATTGGAGGTCAATTTTTTAGAGGGCGTTGGCCATACCTCAGAGAAATGGTCGATTGTAAATACTAGTATGTCCAAAATTCCTTTGGGTGAAAAGAATTTCTCTTGCAATCACCAAATATAAATATCATGATAAAAATTCGGAACGACATACCATCAAATGTTTAATTTGTCATAATTACAGACAAATTACCATTGGGCAATAAATATGTAATGAGGTCCAAATTATTGGCAATACGAACCGCCAGATGTGTCAGTTTTGAGCTTTGTACAGTTTTGGAATGACCGTGTTCAAAGGAGAGCGATGGTTCTGATAGGCGGCAGAAGGGTATCCAACTCTATTGGTTCCCTTGAGCATCGTCGGACTATGGGTTGCGTGACGCTGTTATCGTTACCTTTATGGTGCGTGTTCATCAAACATCTGTCATCTTATTCCTGACGTGAGGATATGAGGCAGGGATACATGACTTTCTAGGAATTTACACCCGTTTGTTATCGATTGGGTAGTTGATCGCACTATATGAGACAGCGCATAGAGAAAGGGACCTAAGGGTAAAAAAAATAAATTTTCACTTTTTTTTTGATGTGGACAACATCTAAGCATCGAATGATACCGATCCCATGCCCCAAAAGTGTTCCCTCCCAGATATATGCGCGTTTTATGAAAGTGATGGAACACCAAAGATACACGTATTTAAATCTTTAAAATGGCTCTCCTGAACAAAACTGGTTTTACCCTTAGGTCCCTTTCTATTTTGCGCGTCACATATATACACTACAGATCAAATTCCTTTTTCGTTCATATAAACCTGTGTGAAATCAACTTCCGGCAAATATATTTCCTATTAATTACGACATACTCTCTCTTTCCGCCCTGCGATCCTTTACTTTCCACTCGCCACCGAACATGCACTGCATGTACAGGGCGTCCGCCGGAAAGGTATACGACTTTGCTTTGCCGCCTATTTGGTAAACTTTAGTCTTGACAGTTCATATCTGGCAGTCGTCAAGCAGAGACTTGGCAAATTTATTATGGAAAAATATTCGAAAAAATCAACGTGTTTTAATCGTTAAAACATTTTATCAAAATCAATCATCGATTACTGTGGCGATGAGATAGTTACGTAAAATTTTTGGGAGAAACAACGTGCCAACAAAACGCACTATTTATCGTGTAGTATACGATTTCGAAGAAAGAGGGTCTGTAGCTGTTAGTCCTTAGCATGGACTACAACGTGCTGCAAGATCGGCTGAAAACATTACTACTAATCAAGAAAGTGTTCAAACCACCCATCAACCTCAATTCGACGCTGTGCTCAGGCGCTTGGTCTTCAAAGAACAACTTTGGCACAATTTTGCACAAGGATTTACATATGTTTCCATTCAAGATTCAATTGACACAAGAGCTTCTTCCACAAGACCATTTACGCCGCCATACATATGCCAATAGGATGTTACAGCTCGCCCATGACAACCCCGATTTTTATGAAAAAAAAAACAAAATGAGTGACGTGGCACATTTTCATTTGAATGGATATGAGTATGTGAATAAACGAAATAGTCGGAAAACCCTCAAATTATTCACCAGTCACCTTTGCATCCATTAAAAGTAACAGTCTGGTGTGCAATTTGGTCAGCAGGAATCATTTGACCTTACTTTTATGAAAATGAAAACGGCGACGGTAACTGTCAATGAGAAGCGATATCGTGATATGATTGAAAACATTTTAACACCAGAACTGCATGCTTTGGGCTTGATTAACATGTGGTTTCAACAGGACGGTGTCACATCGCATACAGCTAGGATTACAATGAAATTACTGCGAGACTTCTTTCCACAACATGTTATTTCAAGATATGGTGATGTTGATTGGCCTCCACGGTAGCCTGATTTGACTGCTACGGACTTCTTTTTGCAAGGATATCCAAACAGCAAGCTTTATTCAAACATACCAGAAACGCTTGAGCAACTCAAACAAAATATTCCTGATGAAATTAATCAAATACCGCGTGAAATGTGTGAGAGTGTAATGAAAAATGTGCTCAAAAGGGATCAGATTTGTGAGGCTAACAGAGGCGGGCATTTATCTGATATTCCATCCATAATTGCTGACATTAAATAAAACATTTATCAATATAAGATCCATTCTCTTTCATTACATCAAAAATTATAAACAAATAAAGTAGTAGACCTTCCCGACGTACAACCTGTATAAGGGACATCCTCTGAGTGTTGGTTATAAAAAAAAATTATCGAAAACACTCGGCTGTACTGACGGTATAATTAAATTACACGCAACTACAACAATTGTTTATAATCATGATGAATTTATGCTTAACCAAATAAAAGGCGTGTTTTTTTGTTGATCGGATTTTAAGCGAGTAAGAAGTAACTAGAGTGATAATTTCCCAGCATTGTACAAAAATAAAAAAATGGATTTGTTCGTAGAAAACTTGTTACAGTTTGCTTAATAAACAGTTTTAAAAATGTTAAGTTTTTAGAAAAATAATAATTCAAAAATGACCTTTAGCGAGCTCGGTTTTACTCGCTTAAAGTATTTCTCGAAAAGCTTTTTTCTATTATTTCCAAGCTTTTACATCAAACGGTTTATGATGCTTAGTGTTGTGAAGTTCTTGCACACACAGAAATTTCTTTTTTAAAGTTTTAAAGTTGTCACCTTAGCGACAGCTTAACTGTCGAGCAACAAAGAACACGCCTAATAATACAAGTATAATAGCTATGATTATTGATTGTATGTGGTCAACACGAACAATATATCGGTTGAACAAATGGACTATAGTCAAATTGCCAGTTGTTACTACTAGCAGTTGTCGCCGAATTTGAACGGTATACTAATCTCGTCATACCGTTTACAACACCACGAAATATTGATCGGATACCGTATAAAGTATATAGCATACTATTGGTCGTCGCAAAAATGTAAGACGATCAAGCCATGTCACTCTGCCCGTGTGTCTGTTGAAAGCACAATAGCGGCCAAACAAATTAACATCAGATAATGATATTTTGCTTGATGATGGCTTATGGTCAAAAGATGTTTGAGATTGTCAAAGGTCGAAATCGGCAGAGGTGGAAAAGGTTTCTCTTCTCTCGAATCAAAAGTATACTTTCTGCATATTTGCATAACAAACGAACAAAGGTTTGTTAACGATCATTGGTAAAAATGGGTACTATTGGTTGGAACGCACTCAAAACCTCAAAAAGGAATAGTTGCTGGATGTTTCGGATCATGAGTCTCAAAATATGGCCCGTGTAGTTTAAACGGGCAATCAACACATCAGTATGGACAAATTGGTACTCTAATTAAAGCAAATTTAAAATTTGGGGAGCTATCATCAGACGGAAGGTATCACCTGCAGTTTGGGTTGATGTAAGTCCAAATATGGATTCATTTTGATTATTTGTCTAGGGTTGTGGATTTAACATTTAAAATTTGAATCGGCTATAAAAGAATACTGATAATTTTCCAAATTTTGGTTTTATTGGAAATGTTGCACTTTGTCATTTAATAGTGGAACACAATATCGTTTATATGACTATCACAACTGGCTCATCAGTACCTCATCCAATCAACCCTCTTGTTCAGTACACTTTTGATTGTTTTGGTTCGAATCTCTTCATTGGCAACTTCGATTTTATGTTACAATGCTTCAATTATCTCTGCATGATTTGCATAAGATTTATCCTTATTGGTTCCCTACAGAAAAAAATCCAAAGGACTCAAAACACAGCTCCAAGGCGGACAATTAACATCACATCATCGGCTGATTATGCGATTTTCAAAATCAGTGCGTAAAATATCGAGGGATGCGTTGGCTATGTGATATTTGGTCCGTCGTCCATGCCATTCTCACGAATTTTTAAAAGCAAAAATTCGTTGAGCTAGCGTGATAACGCCCAACGTTGACGGTAACGACGGCTCCTTGCTCATTTTCGAAGAAAAAAGGCCCAATGATTCCTCCATTCCAAAATCCACAGTGACTTGTTGTGGATGCATTGACTTCTTAGTGGTCACGAGTGGGTTCTTTGAACCCCATATGCTGCAATTTTGTTTATTGACATAGCCACCGAGTGAAAATGAGCTTCACGATTTTTCGGTAAAATTCTTCATCTCCTGCAAAACAATCTTAAGCCGATTGGACGAAGAGAAAGCGCATCGGATTGTGTTCCATTATTAAATGACAAAGTTCAACCTTCCAATGAAACCAGAAACTTTAACTAATTGTCAGTTGTATTTTTAAAAGCCGATTAAAATGAATAAGGTTAAATCTCCCATCCTACATAAGGTCAGACCGAACTTAACATTTTTACTTGACATTTACCCTAGCAAGTTTAAAGGTACGAATCTTTTTGCGCAGCCAAAAATATTATAGCGCTGTAGAAATTGTTTAAGAATCATTTTATGTATTGACAAAATCTTTGGAGAAAGTATCGTCTAAGCATTTTGTATGAAAGAGAAAAAATGGTCTCGGAATGTGGCTATGACGCGTTAGTGCGATGATATCTGTGGTACTCACATCTTTGATAGAAATAATAGGAATGGCTGTACAATATTATAAGGATATAATATGCGAAATGCATTGAGTTTGGTTAAGTTTTAAAGGATATTTGTATTTGGACCAATGTTTGCGCCGTCCTTGTGTCCCTCGTCCATAAGATAAAATGTCTGTTAAGCCACCAATAAAAGATTCAATGAACCCGATAAATAACGTTGCAAGACATGCCGACAGACAGACGAAGGACTCCTCCATCTATGCATACATATATACATGAATATGTAGTTATGCGACAACAACTACAATGTCTAAATGTATGAATGTATAAGTAAAACACAAACCACCACAACAACATCCACACACACACACACATGTAGATAAGAACAGAAATTGAGAAGAACTTGAGAATCGTAGAGTTCGTGAAATTGTTCAAGCCCATGCTGGAAAAAATCCTACATGCCTGTACGAGAAGGAAAGGTATAGCTCAGACAGATATTCGTTCGCATACTCACACATTCAAAGCAAAACCTTAACAAGTACCACGCACTCACACATACATTGTTTGCGGGTAATGGTGGTATCACTTGCCTCAAGCGTTATTTCGTACGCAAACATCGATTATCCTGAAGGCTGCATTAATAATGCAAGGACGTTAACATTAATGGTAACAACACACACTCACATACACACACTATGATTATCCATTCTACATGCTTTTGAATGTTCCTGAGTGTATGTGTGTGTAGTGCTCATATACAATGAATACATATTAAACCACACATACCGACATTCACAAGACTCTACATGCGTATGAATCGGTCTGTACGACTAAGCCACATTAGCCGTTTGTACAAAAGTGAAAAAGAAAAACTAAATTCCATGGAATGTTCCAAAGAATACACTGAAAGAAAATAAAGCCTATTACAAAATAAAAAATAAAAACAGCAAAATTGGTCAAAATAAAACAAAAATCAAAAAAAAACTTTCATTTAACTGATGAAATCTTTCATGATGAGATTTAATAATACTTTTATTATTGCTCCCGATTGCCAAGATTTTTATTGTTATTCTTACGAAAGCCTCAACTCATTACCGTAGTATGTAAATCCAAATATTTCATTAATTCAATAGAATATCAGCTGGGACATTGCATTTTTTTGTTTATGGAATTGAAAATATCGCTTTTGGAAGCGATAATAAGCCAATAATAGGCTGCACCAACAAATTTTCTCAAGATGTTACAAGAGCCGATTCTATGCTACGGATCGATCCTAAGCAGCAAAAAAACTGTCAACCAGGCACTTTGTGACGCTGCAACAAGAAACATTTTTCAGTTTTAATAACGAAACTATGGCATTTTTTGTTCTTACCAATTGTTGGTTATCACTACTACTATTATTACTACTATTGATTATGTAGGTCACAATGTAGTAATTGTTGAAATTTTTAATATTTCCAGCCATGGACCTTCAAGACTACAAAAATAGAGTGATTGTAACTGAGAGTTTGCTGGTTTAGCCGAATGTTGGCAGTTCGATCGACTTTTTCTCTGTGTGTATGGAAACTATCACTGAACTTCCCCAGCGGAGAAATAAGACTACAACGCAGTTTACAGACCGGGGTCAGACTACAAACCAAGGCCTTAAACACTCTATTATAGTGGAAGTCCGGCATAATGCCTATACAAAATATGAATACCATTCAAAACATGAATACCATTCAGCAGGCAAATGTCAGGTTATCCATTTCGTGGTTTCAAAACCGCCGGTCTGGCAAGGCTGTCAGCTGTTAAAAATGTGTAATTATTTAGAAAACGGATTGCCCTTTATGGAATATGGATCCTTTAACAACCAAATTGTTAACACTTTCTACAAAAATTAAATAATCAGCCCAAATTGTGATGTCAATTGGCCACCTCGGAGCTGTGATGTGAGCCCTCTGGATTATATTCTGTGGGGAGCCAAAATGATTAATGCTACGCAAAGCATCTAGAGACAATTAAAGTGTTGAAACATAAAATCGAAGTTGCCATTTTGTATCTCTGAACCATATATGCGGCATTTTTGCTTATTGACTTAGCCACCGAGATGAAAATGGACATCATCTGAAACACGATTTTTCGGTAAAATTCCTCATCTCCTGCCAAACAATCTTCAGCTCATTGGGCAAAGCAAAAAACGCGTCGGCTAGTGTAAGGCATGACTGATTCAAACCTGGCCACTTTGGCTTTAACGCGCGAGAAGTTTCCAAAACGCGTAGTTTCAATTATTAATGTCAATTGGCCGTCAAGATTATGTGTTCATGACGCAGTTAGGCTATTTGTGGCTGCGCGAATAATCTAACGTTTGAGCATTTCAAAACCAGCATTCCTCAAGTTATGGCCAAGATACCGCCCTTGAAAGGATCGACTGCTGCAACCAACCCAGAGGCGTTTGTATTTCTCACACAATGAAAAAGTCCAAGCATTATATACTGAAAAAAAATGTTCGTGAAAATCTCGAAACTACAACATTTGTTTTAGTTTTTCAGCCAAATAAACTTTTCATAAGAATTATGTAAAAAAAAAATCCTAAAAATCCTTCTTGATAAAAAAACAAGTGATTTTTAGAACATAAGGAAAAATTATGTTATATTTTTGAAGAATTTCTTTCATATAAGAATATGAATTTAAGAATATATTTCATACGTTTTAGGAAGGACATTCGTATTTTATTGATGAAATTTATATAATTATATTTTTTCTTTCATAATTTCAATATTGCAAAATCAACGTGTAATCTTTCATAAAAATTATAAAAATTTTTGATAGTTTCTTATGAAAAATATGAAACTTTTTCATGAAATAGTTTTTTCGTTTTATTAAGTCTTAATTGTTATGACTTGAACCGTTTTTACACTGATTTGAGTACTTTGTAGTTTTTCTTCAGAATCAGCTTAAAAAAATTGGGAAAAGCATTCGCTTTGTTGTTTCTAAGGCATTCTTTTGCAACGATTACTTCAGTCACAAATTAAATGACTTTACAGTAGTCTTATTCAAATTAATGAGAACTCCACTTTTAATTATGTTCTTAAAATGATGAATAATTGTCTTAAGAAAACATTTCATGTTAACATAGATAATTTTATTTTTAAACAAGCTAATAAGATCAGATTTGTTGTTGTTGTTGGTGATTTTCGTAAAACTATTTAAGCAAAAATTGCGAAATTTCTACGAAAATAAAAAAATTATAAGAAAATGTTATTAACAATTACGAATAAAGATTTCATACAATATCTTTTCATAGAAATAAAGAAAAAAGAACATATAAAGGAAAAATTACGAAATATTTAGAAAACTGATTTAAGAAACCGGTTCGTAAATTCCTAACAACTTGTTCACAAAACACACGAACTGTACGAAAAGCTTCTGCAATAATATAAAAAAGTACGAAGAACATTATTAGAGGAATGTTTCGTAAATAGTACGATCATTATTCTTTCAGTGTACAGAAATAAAAGTAGTATCGACATCATTATTAAACTTCAATTTTGAAACCGAAAAAAAACCTTTTATTTTAGGTCTGGTTTGCTAAACGAGTGGAAATTTCTAAAACATGATTACCCTAATCATCAATAAAAGTTAAATTTATTTGCTCGTATTGTTTTTCCCTCAGAACAATATTCAATTGTATTGAAGTCAGACGACCAATGACTACGTTCAAAACGTGAGCATAGTTCTCTTTGCTCTGTAGCTATGAAAACATTTTCATTCTAGAAAAGTGAGTGTTCGACCTAAAGTGATTCTATCCACAAAGTAAAAAAGGTTTTCATTATTGCTCAGGGATGAATTCTATCACAACAAAATCATATCCTCTAATGAATTATATAAGCTAGTATACCTACGTATAAACCCAAATGCAACTCCGGGTAAGAACATTTAACAATTTTTCTTAAGCGGGCTTACATCATGTTAAAGCCGGCGAGATTTATCTCTAAGCCAAGAAAAAATGACTTTATAAAATGTATATGTGACGCGCAAAATAGAAAGGGACCTAAGGTTAAAAACCAGTTTTGTTCAGGAGAGCCATTATAAATATTAGGTCCCTTTCTATTTGCGCTAGGAATCGTCGACTTCACTTTCATAAAACGCGCATATCTCTGGCAGGGAACACTTTTGGGATCGGTCTCATTCGATGCTCAGATGTTGTCCACATCAAAAAAAAAGTAAAAAGTTGATGAAAAGTTTTGTTCAGGGGAGCCATTTTAAAGATTAGGTCCCTTTCTATTTGCTCTTAGAATCGTCGACTTCACTTTCATAAAACGCGCATATCCCTTAGAGGGAACACTTTTGGGGCATGGGATCGGTCTCATTCGATGCTCAGATGTTGAAAATGAAAATTGGTTTTTTTACCCTTAGTTCCCTTTCTCTATGCGTTGTCACATATGCCGTTTGGAGCTGGCGTTACACCGTAGGTGTCGGTCACTGAGTAAAAGAATTATATTGTGCACAGCTCACTGATTTGAGACAAGTTTCCTTGTTCCTTAATAGAATATTGTGGGACCTTACTAAAAAAAATATTAATATAAGACTCAGTTGCATTTGAGTTGATGGCATATTTTCGGATTTTTTGGCTAATGTCGTCTATTCTGTCACCAAACTCTTCAAGTCTTCATACCTTCTAGTCGCTTAAATATTTCCATGGTACATATTGGGAAAGCCCTAAACCAATGCAGGTAAAAGAAATATTTGTGCATGCCTTACATCGGGCAACACAATATAAGAGAAACAGTATAGGAGGACCCAAAACGCTTTTTTTTTAATTAGAAAAAATTTAGCTTCGAAGTAGCGCATCCTGTCAACACATTTTTTAAGACCCTGGTTCGGTTTCCATTGCTTGCTTTATACTTTATAGTTAACGGATGGTTCGTCTAAGATCGGCATTTCACCGTACGCTCTCAAAAAAGGCGAAATCCCACGACAGTCGTTTCTATGGACCGGATTGGCGCGGAGACAAATTCTTCGGCCAAGGGCTGTCACCCCGATACACAGTTGCCGGCATCAAATCGCACGTCCGAGTAGCTTAATTGATGGTTTCTAACACTATTAGCGAACTTGACGCTCAAAAGATTGATTTTGGTGTGGGCCCCGGACTTGGCGCGCCATCCTGCTTAAAACAAAAAATGTTGAAATTCTCGTCTGTAAACACTGGCCGAAAAATAAGGTTTTTATTGCTTTTGTAGCTTTTATCGTCAACCTAAATGGAGTTTTTTGCAGACTTTTTAAACAAAAATGGGCTAATGTTACCACCTCTCAAAATCCGCACCCAAGTGTTACTCTTTGAGGATGCATTGCCACTCTTGACGATTATGCGCGGGTTTTTCGTTTGTCATATGCAGCAGTTTACCTTGTTATCCGTTCAAATGAAAATTAGCTTCATAGAAAAAAATTATTAATCGCTCGAAATCTTTCTCCATTTCGAGATAGCTTTAAAGGCCCTAACTGAGAGGTGATAATACAGCTGATGCATTTGTTCAAGAGTTGGACCTTTGAAGTGAATAATGAAGGCCTTTAAGCCAAATTTCTATAAGATTGGGGTGCAAAATGTTGAGTTGTTAAGATTGATAGTAAGACGATGTTTCAGAAGTTTCATGAGAGTTGTCCAACAGTAGGCCAGTCTACCGAACTTTTCGCACAAACTTACATACAGCAGAGACGGTGGGTGCATCATTTTTAACTGAAAATCTTTCATACCTCCTCAGTTTTTGATATATAATTATGCTGGTTTTGCGATTTAACATTTAAAATTTGAACCGGCCGTAAAAAAGTACTGATAATTTTTTCAAATTTCTGGTTTTATTGGAAAGGTTGAACTTTTATTATTAAATAATGGAACACAATATCATTCATAAGATTACCAAAACTGGCTCGTCAGTACCTTGTCCGATCAACTCAATTTTTCAGCACATTTTCGATTTTTTCGAGTCGAATCTCTACAACAACAAACTAGATTTCATGTTCCAACGCTTCAATTGTCTCTGGATGGTTTGCGTACATTTATCCTTATCGGTTCCCTACAACCGGCTAATTATTTCAAAAATTTTAAAGTTTTTAAAAATTTTTCGGAAACAAAAATTCTTTGAGCATGGCTCTGTAACGCTCACCGATGGCGGTAACGATGGCTCCTTTCTCATTTTCTGCGAAAATTAGCCCAATGAAGCCGCTAGCCAAAAATCCACACCAAACAGTGACTCGTTGTGGATGTTTTGGCTTCTCAATAGTCACGTGTGGTTTCTCTGAACCCCATATGTGGAAACTTTGCTTATTGACAGAGACACCGAGAAGAAAATGAGTTTTATCTGAAAACACAATTTTTCGGTGAAATCTTCAAACCATTGGTCGAAGCGAAAACGCTTCGGAATGTGTTTCATTTTTCGATGAAAAACTTCAACCATAAAACCAGAAATTTGAAAAAAAAAAACTGTCAGTACTTTTTTACAGCCGATTCAAATTGGCCCACCAAATATTATATCCTATGTATTCTCTTTTTATTAATGACATAATGAATTTTGTTGGAAATCAGGTTCAAATACCACCCAATAAAAAATAATTACTACTCATTACAATTTGAATGGCTAGGTAATGACCTCTCATTATCCTCAACATTATTTTAAAACCAAAAATATGCATTTTTTCAAAACTGGTTAAAAAAATTATGTATCAACATGATGTTTGGCTTTAGTTCTCTTAAGAAGCCAATTACTAAATACAATTTTGTTTTTCAGTTCTTTCTCATTTTTCTCTTACTCGTACGCTGACTAAATTTTTTGTTATGAGGTCTGTAAAGAGAATGAAGGCAAATAACTATCATCGTGTATGACCGGCTGTCCAACATGGGTTAGGGTCTGCGTCTGCTAACCGAATCGTTCCATGTTCAAATCCTGCGGAAGTGTACTTTTATATTTAAAAAATATCTGAAAATGTATTTTCCATTCGCTCTTGCGTATTTGGATTTTTTGGAAATAGAATCGAAACTTAAAACAGGACTTTAATGACGCCAAGGTAGTTTGATTAAATATGGCTCCTAAATGGAGAATTAAATTACACATTTCCAAGATTAAATAAGAATTAGTTCTTCAACCTATGGAATATGAGAGGGTCCCTTCTTACAAATACAGACAACTTAGTAGAAAAATAAAAGGAAATTTCGATATAAAATAAATGCTCAGAAAAGAGATCAATTTCAACAATTTGGAAGGTCGCTCTCAGCCTACTCATTTAAGAGCATTTTCCGTTTGTTTCTTATGAGGATGTTTAGGCTTTTAAGTAAATATCTTCAAACCACTAGCAATACCATTTAAGAAAGTATTTCATTATGAAGGGTATTTTAGAATCGGCCCTGATAACGTATATTTATTTTCCTAACTGTACTCTCCTCTAAAACTATAGTTTCTTATTTATTAACTACTAATTTAAGTCATTGTAAGTGGGTCAATATTTTTAGCTTGACAACAATGCCGAGGGTAATGATCTGGTATAATCAAGTAATAAACAAAGTAATGACTTTCTATAATGCAGTTGGCAAAGAAGTACTTACGTAGAATTATTTAGTTTTCTTGGAAATTTAAGAAATTCCTTTTGATTTTTTTAAAATTTTCAATCTTGTGTTTTGAATTTCTGCTTTAGTATCATTTCTTTCGATGTATGTAAACCTCCTTATGGTATAAAGTCGTCGGTGGTATTGTGGCAGCCTTGGGAGTGCGTATGCAAAGCTTGGTCACGCAAGCTTACTGGAGCGTGGAGACAACAACGGAACCAAGATTTATGGCAAACAATTTATGGAAAGTTCACGAAATCCAAACGTACGTTTTGCCTATGACTCTAACTTTAAGTGGAGATGCACCACTTGTCGTCGGTTTTTTTGTTATTTCTGGTGCTTCCTATCTTCACTGGAGCATAGTTGCACACCTGGACGATGCTTTTCGCCGGGATTTAAGGTTGTGTATGTTTGTATGAGTGGCTTTGTTAAGTTTTAAAACTTTCTATGGCATTTGTGTTGGAATTCGAATAGTTTTCTTGATTTCTTTCTTAGGTTTGATTTTACGAATTTTCGTGTGGTGCAAAAATGATGTCTTAGAAAAACTAGCTCGAATGGAAGGTGGTGGTATCATGGTTGTGATTACTTGGCAATTCTCATAAAAGCATGCTCTTCTTGTTTATAGTTAAAGGCTATGATATCTTATCCTTCTATAGGAAAGTTAAAATTAAAGAAAGTAGCCGTAACAAGCTTAGCTTCTCCGCAATTAGTCAAACGGCAGAATATTACATAAATTACACTATGATTTGCGGCGACAAACAAAACAAGGGTGTTACCTCAAAATATTTAAGTTTTGTATCAAAAAGACGAGATATTAATGCTCAATTTTTAAAGTAGCTTGAGATGACTATTGTAAGTCGTCTTATAATAAAATTGTGAGATTTTAATAATTTTGAGTTATTACACTCTTGCTGAAAAGGCAAAAGTTTTAATGGCTCATTTACATATTTAAATTGCGTACAATCCCTTCAAAACCAGCGAGACTTGGAGCTCCAATAGTCCCTATTGCTTAAGTACGCTACTACAGAAGAGTTTTATGTAGATCGCCCTCCCACCTTGAGCGAAATTGTCCACGGAAATAATGTAAAGTTCGACAAATAACAAGTACATTTCTGTTGGTCACAATAAATGCATAAATAAGCATCTTGGAAAAGAAAGAACAATGAATAGACAAAGTTGTGGCGTCGCTGCGTCTACTTTGAATAAATTTATATTTTTTCCTTGCGGTATTTAGCCGTTTAACCCTTGATTCCAATGTACACCTTGCGCAGCTGGTAGTGTTGTTGTGGTTTTATTTTTGTTATCAAAAAGTCACTGTATTTAATCTTCTTACAATTTTGCATATTTCATTTACGCTTTAACTTCATATTCGCCTATTTGGCAGTGTAAGAGGAAACGTAGTTTTGCAGCGTTTTTTGAAAAAAAACCCTTTAAGCTGTTGTAACTGCGTGACATCACACCTTCAGGGAGCTTATATTGCACAGACACAGTGGCTCGAAGCAAATATACAGTAATAACAATTAAATTTCTTAAAGAGGCAAAAAGCTCTCTGAAAGAATTTTTCATTTAATTTTTTATAAAAGAGTGGATATATCAATGTAATTTTTTTACCGTAAGTAGAGATGACCAGTAAGCCACTTTCCTAAATAGTGACCTTTTTTAATTTGTGTTAATTCCCGTTTTATTAACAAAGTTCTAAATCATAGCTTATCTTAAATTAAACCTGTATTTCAATCATTTTATAAACCATATGTGACGCGCAAAAAAGAAAGGGACCTAAGGTTAAAAACCAGCTTTGTTCAGGAGAGCCTTTTTAAAGATTAGGTCCCTTTCTATTTGCGCTAAGAATCGTCGACTTCACTTTCATAAAACGCACATATCTCTGGGAGGGAACACTTTTGGGACATGGCCTCATTCGATGCTCAGATGTTGTCCACATCAAAAAAAGAAAAAAAAAAATGAAAATTGATATTTTTACCCTTAGTTCCCTTTCTGTATGCGCTGTCACATATGTACCCACGTCTTTTCTGGTATTTGTGGGCATTATAGAGATTCCATTAAAATCTGTCAAACTTATTTTCGAAAGCTCTAAATTCGTTTAGGTTGGGTACTTCCCGTTGCTTAAGATTTATTTTATTGTCGTTAAATGGCACGATATTTTTAAAGCCTTCCTTAAGAATGAATAGGTCAGATCGATACAGTAATTTTCACACCTTTAAAATTTTTAATAGCGGATCTTAAAAGAATATCGTGTGATGATTCGGAACAAAATGACCAGCTTAAACAACCGCGTCTCACACATGACTTAGTATTATTTGAAACTTTAAAACGGTTGCATAACAACTTACGTTTTCAAATGGGTTATCTAATAACCATTAACACATTTTCTGTGCATAATAACGCGTGATCCATTTGGAGGTTCCCTACTGTTTTAAAGAAAAAAACACAGAAAATTGAAATTGAATGGGGAATGTTCATTTAAAAGAACATTCTTTGTCATTCATGTTTTGAAGATTATGTCTATCAAATGTTGGGCGCGGCTACGTCTTAGATGGTCCTTCAGTTGAGTCCAATTTTCAATGACGCGTTGGAGCATTTCGTCTGGTAACTGGCGAATGACACGCGTGATGTTTTGTTCCAAGGCCTGAATCGAAGCGGGTTTGTCCGCTTAAACTTTAGACTTTACATATCTCCATAGGAAAAAGTCGAACGGTGTGATATCACACGATCTTGGTGGCCAATCGACCGGTCCAAAACGTGAAATTATCTGCTCACCGTGAAATTATCTGTTGTCTCAATAAATCCATTGATTGATACCATGTGTGGGAAGTGCTGCCGTGCTGTTGAAACCAAATGCCGCCGAGATCACGAGCTTCAATTTTAAGCATCAAATAGTCGGTTATCACGGCACGATAACGGACGCCATTGATGGTTACGTTCTTACCGGCATCATTTTTGAAGAAATATGGAGCGACGATTCCATCAGCCCACAAACCACACCAAACCGTTGTTTTTTCTGGATGAAGTGGCAGCTCTTGAACCTCTTCTGGTTGCTCGTCATCCCAAATGCGGCAATTTTGCTTGTTTACGCACCCATTGAGCCTGAAATGGGCCTCAGCGCTGAACAAAATTTGGCTCGAAAACGTCGGATCTTCTTCGAACTATTCAAGAGCCCATAGAGCGAAGCGATTTCGCTTGGATGAAGTGGCAGCTCTTGGACCTCTGGTTGCTCTTCGTCCAAAATGCTGCAATTTTGCTTGTTTACATACCCATTGAGCCATAAATGGGCCTCATTGCTGAACAAAATTTGGCACGAAAACGTCGGTTCTTCTTGGAAGTATTCAAGAGCCCATAGAGCGAAGCGATGTCACTTGGGAACGACGGGCGGCCTCAGTTCATGTACAAGCTGTATTTTGTACGCTTTCAATTTAAGGTCTCGACGTAAAATGCCAAGCCGTTCCATACGTCAGTCCGAGTTGCTGCGAACGGCGCCGAATAGACTCTTCACGGTCTTGGTGTACACTCTTAGCTACGGCTGCTACATTTTCTTCACTGCGTGCTGGACGTGGTCTATTCGGTCTAATATTATGCAATAATGAATGCTGGGTCTCAAGATAGGAGATGGTGTTGCGAATAGTACGCTTAATAGGCACGAAACACATTCCTGACAGAACGTGAATTTTCGTAATAAAGTTGAACGATTTGTAAAGGTTGTTCGGGCGTAAGTCTCTCCATGATGAAATGCCAACACAAACTAAACAAAAATAACATGACAGCATGACACGACTCACTCGTGATCAAAAAAAGGCTATTGTAAAGTATATCTACTTACATCACCTATTATTAAAACAAACATTAACAAAACAAAATAACAACAAAATTAAAAAAAAAAAATTCGAAAAACATCAAGTTTATCTGGCAATAGCGGTAATTTAACTTTTTAGTTTTGGATGATCCAGCACTGAGTTTTGAGGGGAACAGCAATTCCTAATAATTCCGAGACTCTTCCTATTAATGGCATTTATTGCCGTATTTTTAAATATTTCTTCATGAATATTTTACACAATATTCTAGGAAATTACGAGCCGAATATTCCCATCCAAGGCTTTATTTTTGCAGAAATATGGACCAATGATTCTCTCTGCCCAGAGCACACCAAACAGTGACTTTTTTGGATGTTACGGCGTCTCAACAATGGCTGGTAGGTTTTCATTACTCCAAATGCGACAATTTTGGTTATTAACGTACCCCTTCAACCAAAAGTATAGAGCTCTATTGCTGAACAAAATTTTCTTGTAAAAATCAGAATCGGTGGCCATCCCGTTTGGACCCATTTACCACAATTTGCAAAACGTTGTTTCATAGTAAGTCTACTTTGGGGTCAAATGACAATCTAAACTGAGCATAAATCAAATGACAGCTGCTAAAAAGTCCAACACCGAAAAAAGTGTGGCCAGATTGAAAACCACATTTCTAAAACATCCCACTTTAACTTCTTCGATGCTCGGTACAACGGCTGGATTTTTGTCAGTTTGTTCCAACATTAGTCTTACGGTTGGGTTAAGATGTGATGCAACAAATTGTCTATGGTTTGTTGGGATTTTGAAGACTGACCACATGACAAAGTTCTTTTTGTCTTTTTTGCCATTAGCCAGAGTTACGGAAATAAACTTTTATTATTACCTCTTATTTGGCCCGCGTGTACCAATAAAGGTTGAAACTATAGTCCGTATTTGGACAGCTGGATGGCATTGATAACTTTGACATCAATTGTCAAAGTTACTTTTTCCACCACTATGGGAAAAGGACTTCCACTACGGGAAAAGGACATAATTTTTTTCCCGTGGTAATCTTTTTTTTTTGTTTTGTTTAAGTGTTAATCAAATCATTTCAATGCCATTATACCTACTCGAACGATTTTCAATTATAATAGATTTTTTTATATTTTTAAATACCTTAAAATTTGTTAAGGATTTAATTAACGTTTAAATTATTTGAGCTAACTGGACTTAATTTACTACAGTCGAACTTCTCTATTACGAACTTCCGTACAACGAAGTTCTCTATATAACGAATTTTTTTCCAGAACACTGCAATTTCGTTAAATTTTCAGTATGTTTTGATCTCCTTATAACGAGTTTCCTTATAGCGAATATTTCTTTACTACGAATTTTTTCTACGCCCGTAACTCGAATGCTCTTGCGTTTTTGATCTCCGTATAACGAGTTTTACATAAACAAATTTTTCACTCTCACCATACACACACATATTTTCATTTTTTATCTGTAAGTGAGAGAAATGTAGGCTCGCATAGTAGACTACACGTTACAAAACTTCTTTTTCGAACAAGTTTTTTTTCACTGATTTTATGCTCTGATTTTATGTGTGAGACCATTTATTTTGGGGAAGTCCCGTTTTAAAAACCTCAATGAATGAATGTGAATGAACAAATGACTAATAACCTCAGTTAACAATTGACCTAGGGGCTGATAGTACATAGCAAGCAAAATGTCAAAGCGTAAATGCATTTCACTGGAGCAAAAGCTTTTAATAATCAGCGAAGTTGAAAAGGGCGAAAAAAAGAAAAAAGAAATTGTAGAGCAGTATGGAATTCCTTCCAATAGTCTATCGACAATTTTAAAAAACAAAGAAGAGCTTTTAAAAAAGGCAGACGGTGAAGAATTCAGCTCTAAACGTAAAAGGATTCGCACCTGTCTTTATGAAGATGTTGATGAGGCCATGATGAAATGGACAATAGCTACACGCGAAAGAAATCTTCCTCTATCCGGGCCGCTTATGAGAGAGAAAGCCAAATAATTCGCTGAATCATTGGGACACTTTGAGTTTGAGGCGAGTGTAGGATGGCTGGATAAGTTCAAAAAGCGGCACGGTATTGTTGAAAAAACATTATGTGGTGAAAGTGCTGACGCGAACGTACAAGTTCGTGATGAGTGGTTGGCGAAAGATCTGCCTAGTTTGATACACAGGTATGACAAAAACGATATATTTAATGCGGATGAGACTGGTGTATTCTTTAAGTGCTTACCAAATAAAACGCTTGCATTTAAAAATGAAAAATGCTTTGGAGGAAAAAAAAGCAAAGACAGAATAACTGTCATGGTGGCTTGTAATATGACAGGGTTGGAAAAGCTTAAATTACTGGTTATAGGGAAATCAAAAAATCCGCGATGCTTCAAGGGCATTAAATCTCTCGATGTAGATTATGATTTCAATAAAAAAGCATGGATGACAAGCGAAATTTACATAAAATGGCTCTTGAAGCTGGACAAAAAGTTCGGCTCTCAAAATAGAAAAATTTTACTCTTCGTTGATAACTGCACCGCACATCCAAAGAACGTTAAAGATAAATTAAAAAATATAGAGCTTGCTTATTTCCCTCCCAACATGACCTCATTATTACAGCCAATGGACCAGGGCGTTATCCACAACTTAAAACAGCACTACCGAAAGCAGATTTTAATTAACATTTTAACGCAAATGGAGGAAAATAAACCTCTTATGTCAATAAATTTACTTCATGCAATTCAAAATTTAAACAAAGTATGGAATGTTAATGTAAAAGCAGAAACAATTGCGAACTGTTTCCGAAAGTCTGGTTTTTCGAAAGATGGCATGCAGACTCAGACAAATATATCGGATGAAGAAGACTGTGTATCCTTATCCGAACTGCTTGCTTTATGGGCGTCCTACAGCGCAGTAGCGAATATCGGAGCATCATTTGAAGATTATGTAAATTTTGATGATGGTGCCTGCACTATGGGCACACCTTCCGACGATGATATTCTGCAAAGCGTTCTTGAAAATCATGGAGTTCCGGATATCTCAGGTCTTAAACCTTTAAAATTATTGCCAACAAATGCATTCTGAACATTATTTCTTCACTTTCAGATTCAGATGAGGATGAACAAGACTTTACTGCAATCGTGAAGGACGTACCCACATTTCAGCAAACTTCATCAGCAGTTGAAGTACTACGCAACTTTGTGGAGATAAGAAATAGCGTGCCTGAAAAAGTATTTGCTTCTCTTAACGTGCTTGAAGTTTTTATTGCAGAGGAAAAATGGAAAAATCAAACGCAGACAAAAATTACCAATTATTTTAAATAAAATTCAACATACATAAAAAAAAAAAATTTTTAAAATAATTCTATATTACGAATTTTCTATATAACGAATTTTTTTTTGGTCCCCTTGAGATTCGCTATATGGAAGTTCGACTGTATTTTATTTTACTATTTTATCTTAGGTATTTTTTATAAATTGTTAATGTTAAGGTTGAATAATTGTGCGCCTCAAAGAGTTAATTCTCTGTTTTAAATTGTGGACCGTACGAATTAAAATTTTAATTTTGTGTTTTTTTAAATATCTAAGGACCACACATAAACCTTGTAGATTCATTCTCTCATAAATTAAGAAAGTTTTACATAATATTTTGCGAATTGACTGTTTCCTTATCCTCCTACTAAATGTCATTCTCTTTGTCGTTTGTTCTCTTTATGCAGGCTATAAAATGTCTCGAGTCGTCTGTCGCAGTCGTGTCTCTGGCACCGAGGCAGAGGATGCCATGTGCAATGCAGCTAATCGACCGGAGCCATCGGTGGAGCTGTGCAACACGCACACCTGTCCGCCCAGGTAAGTGTTACAAACTTTGTTCCCCCTTCCCGCCCCACCATACTTGTACTCCTGCTGTTGTGGCCAAGCTGTAGAACCTCGTTCGCATCGCTGATGTGATGTGATTGGGTGTGAAAAGTTTTTCCTGGCAGCCAGGGGGGCCATGTTATGCATTCAAGCGTTGGAGCCGGTAGCAGCATTTTACTGTGCGGTGCGGTTAAATGCTTCTGGCTGTGAGTGCACATGGCTGAGACATTTTCCTTTAGTTCAAGGCACACGAGTAAATCTTTGTTCCTTCTATTAGGGGTTGCCTCTGCTGGTGGTGATGGTAGTTCTTCGTGCATTTGCCAGCTACCACTACTACTATTGTTGAGGTTAGCTGCTGGTTACAGACCACAAAATGTAATTTAATGTTTGAAAGGAGGAGGTTTAGCTGTAATTGAAGTTTTAAGCAAACAACATGCAAACCCAATTTAAATCGCAACAAAATTAAATATTCCACGTGCAAACTAATTGAAATGGCACCGAAGAAAGTGCCACGAATGACTGAAAGAAATTTTCAATGAAGAAGGATTCAGCTGGTTTTCCAAATGGTAAAATAATTTATAGATATTCCATGACACCCAAAAATACCGGTAACTTTACTCAAGAGTAGGAAAAGTTAAATATTGTTGTTGTGAAATCAAGATGAAATGTGTTATGTGTCAATTTCAGTACTAAGTCTATTTTCGGATCGTCTTGGCATTTAAAAGAAGATATTTAAATAGTATTTGAGAGCCTTGAGGCTTTCAATATATTTGGGCTTAGCATTGTTGAATATAACGAACAATACTATACAGAACTGTTATTTGCCACAACAGAAGGTCATGGTGACCAATCTTTATTCCATATGTAAAACCGGATAGTTAGTAATCCGTACATTCAAATCATTGTTAACTTATAAAAGACATCCAGCTTAAAAATATATTTAAGTAAGGTTTGCTATTTCATCAGGCATCATTATACAACAGTCAAAATTGTCACAACTATTTACTGCGTTATGAGTGGCATTTTTCTTTAAGGCATACTACTTAGTAGGGACATAACTACTGTTACACACGTTTTTTGCTATCAAATAAAAAGTACTGAATGTTTTTGGACCAAATATTTTTTTTATATATTTATTGATGTATATTGTATCCAAAAATAATCTTCTTATTCGAAATGTCCGCCTTTACATACGCCTTAAGTCGCACTGGCCCATCGTCAATAACTGCACGAACCTCGTCAATTAGAAAGTTGGCCACAGCTCGAACCAAAGCAGTCTTAAGATTTCCAATGTTGGGGTATCTTTTGTGACAAACCTTGTCCTCTAAAAACGTCCACAATTTGTAATCCAATGGGTTCAAATCTGGACTGCCTGAGGGCCATTTTTCTGAGGAAATGAACGCTGGCAAATTGTTTCGAAGCCAGGCCTGGGACGTTTTAGCCTTATTGGCTGGCGCAGAATCCTGCTGGAAAGTCCATGGCTGGTTTTGGAACAGGGAATTGTTAAGAGGCTTCGCAACAGCTTCCAAAACGGTTTCTTGGTAAACTTTGGCCGATGTTTTGACTATTTGTTCGCAGAAATGCAGGCCAGTGACCCCATCGTAAGAGACACCCCACCAAATCACGACTGAAGCTGGGTGATGACCCTTTTCCACTCTTGGGATCAGTTCAGATGCTTCCTTAGTTGACCGCGCATACACTCTATCATTTTGCTTGTTAAATTTTTCCTGAACGGTAAAAGTTTTTTCATCGGTGTATAAAATTTTTCTGTGCATGTTATCAGCCTAATTTTATACCCTCCACGATACAATGGAGGGTACATAAGTTTTGTCATTCTGTCTGTAACACCTTGAATTAATCATCGGAGACCCAACAAAGTATATATATTCTTGATCCTCGTAAAATTCTAAGACGATGTCCGGCTGTCCGTCTGTTGAAAACTAAATAGAGCCTGCATGAAAACAGATAGGGAGCTGAAATTTGGCACAAGCATGTGTAGTTAACCTAGCATGACTGGTATTGGAAATGGACTCTACGGGAAGTTGGTGTTGGAGACCGACACTACCTCATAAAAATTATTTTTTTATTTGGAAATATCCTTCCAGTTTCTTGAGCAAAATCACTGAAATTTTGCAAATAATAATCTCTGTATAGGCGCAATCACCTATGCAATAATGGTGTAGATTGGGCCACCATTTCTTGTACCTCCCATACAAACGGCCTTATGGGCCTTGAGAAATAATATGACTATAACTCACCACACACTTGACCTATCGAAATGAAACTTTACACATCAAGATTTCTATATACAACACACTTCTACGCTGAATTCGGTTGCGATCGGAAAAGTCCTACTGGTACCTCCCACACTAACGGTCTCATGGGCCTTGAAAAATAATATGACAATAACTCACCACACACTTGACCTATCGAGACGAAATTTTCGGCATAAAGATTAATATATAGAACAGACTTTTGCGCTAAATTTGGCTAAGATCGGAAAGGCCCTACTGGTACCTCCCACACAAACGGTCTCATGGGCCTTGAGAAATAATATGACAATAACTCACTACAAACTTGACCTATCGAGATAAAATTTTTACATAAAGATTTTTGTATAGAATACACCTCTGCGTCAAATTCTGTTGAGATCGGAAAAGTCCTACCGGTACCTCCCACACAAACGGTCTCATGGGCTTTGAGGAATAATATGACGATAACTCACCACAAGCTTGACTTATCGAAATGAAATTTTGCACATAAAGATTTCTATATAGAACACACTTCCGTACCAAATTTGGTGCGGAGGGAATCCAAAGTTCGGCACAGCCAAACTTAACATTTTTTACTTGTTTTTTTAAAGCTGCAGTCAATAAATGTCCGGTAGGTCTTTTGAAAGCCCCAAGTCCAAAGTCTTTTTTAAGGATTCGACTCATGGACTTTTGCGTGATATTCATCTCACGGGCCACGATTTTCTGTTTTCGGAGCGGATTTCTGCGAATTCTTGATTTTACGGCCTTGATGACATGCGGTGTTCGAACAGAGCGTGGGCAGCCCGACCGGTGACGGTCTTTTACATCTCCAGCCTCCTCAAACAGTTTTATGCATCGGTAGACGAACATGCGGCTAATCCCTAGTAGCCGGAGCGTTTTGAATATTTAGCTTTTTTCATTTCACACTTAAAAAGCTCTATTACAGCGATACGGTTCTCATTATATGACCGCTCCATGATGAAAGTTAAAAAAACTTTAAAATCCAGTTACAGACTAACGCTATTGAGGTTAGCTTTCAAAACCCATATAACATTAAGGGATTATGTTCAGTTCTACTATTAATATGGGTGTGTTCAATGTTGTAACAGTATTTATGTCCCTACTAAGTATTTTTTAAATATTATATCGCTCAACCGTTGTTTTTGTTTTCATTCTTGAGTTGGCATCATGTTGTAAAAAATCAACCAGAGTACATAAAAATATATTAGGAAGATTCTAAGACAGTCGACTTTCGAGTGTTTTGATCCACTAGTATTTTCTAAACAAGCATCTGTTCTGATTTTAGTTCCAGCCAACCTTGATTATGTTCTCTCGGCACAACTAAATGTAAAATATCAGAATTTCTATCTAAATATTTGGACCAAATCAGACAATATTGCGATATAATAACCTTTCTTGACAATAAGGTAAAGTCTGAGCCGCTCCAGAATTCCTATTTAATCCGATGCTACATAAATACGACAAAGACGTGACAAGTCTTTAATATACCAGAATGGTGTAGGATATTTTAGTAGTCATTTTAGGTGCCGAAATTTCAATTTAACTTTTTATGCCATCCACTAAAGGATGGATGGTATTCTAAATTTTTCATTCCATTTGTCATGTCCGTCCTATATTGAAAAAACTATGTCGGTCAAATGAATAAGGATAAGACCTTAAAATTTTGCACGATACTGGTCATAAGCTGTGTGGAATTATACTTATATCGACCAAATCGACACAAGGGAAAAGAGGTTTCCTCTTAAAAGGCTAAAAGGTTCACTTTTTGAGTATTTGCTCAAATGGGGAGAGTAAATAAAATTTGACCTGGTCGGAAACCGATTCCACACGGAATCCAATATACAATTTAAGAAATATTCTTCTTATCAGGTTTTTTGTAAATTCTTTATATTGTTGACAAAGTTTTTGTACATTTCGTGTATTTTGTAGAGAAGAGTTATTTCATCTTCAAAAGCGTCTTTATTAAATTTCAAAAATTGTTTCTTCCTACGATATGTTTTATGAAAATTTTCTTATTTTGTGTGAAAAACCATCGTAAAGGCTTTATTCATACTTGTTAGGATCATTGATGTACAAGTTTCGTAGAAATTTCGTATGTTTAGCTTTTGCTTCATAGCTTTTACGAAAATATTCTTCTTTGTATGAACCGCCTTTATAAGAATATTATTTGCCTTTTTAAGAAAATTTTCATCATGACATATGTCCATACAAATTAATGAACACATGTTCGCACAAAAATACACACACTGTGCTTTTGCATCTGTGCACATCTTTGTGGAGTCCAAAGAATATGCGTAAAAGGGTAATTCTCAATAACATGAATGAGACAATTGTATAATTTATTGATTTGTGGCCAAAGTAATCTTCAGAAATTCTGAAGAATAAACCTTAGCGGCTGTACAGTCTCTCTTGCACGTTGATACTTACGTTGATTCTAAAAAGAAACAATAAAGGGTCGAACTAAAAAAATGATTTAAGTTTAAAATATCAAAAACTAAACAGCGATTAACCGGCCTCTTACTTTTTCATTTTAATAGAAGACAAGTTTTTTACAAAATGGCAAAGTTACATTGATTTTCGTGGCTACACACTTCTTCTACAAGGGCTACTCTATATATTTCTGGCATAATAATGAAAATGCGAATATTTATCATCAAAAATGGTTTTATTGTTTTTCAATGTATTCTCCAGCATGATTTATACACTTTTGCATGCGCTCAAACCAATTGTCGAAGCACTTTTTTCACTCCGCTTGAAACACCTCCAAGACATGGTTTTTGAACTCTTCAACAGCATCTTCTGGCGACGAAAATTGTTGACCACGCCATTTTTTCTTGATGCGCGAGAATAAAAAGAAATCATCGGGTGCCAAGTCAGGGCTGTACGGCGGATGACAATTCGACGTTTTGGTCGGTCAAAAAGGCGCTTGTTTGAGACGATGTGTGAGAGCGCGCATTTTCATGGTGCACAATGAGTCGTCTTCTCTTGTTCGTTTTTCGAATTTCTTCGAAGACTTCAGGCAAACAAGTTGTGGTGTAGCACTCAGAATTGACCATCCTACGTTGCTCAAGTGAAACAGTCGCCACATGAGCAGATTTGCCGAAGAAACAGGCGACTATTTGCTTCAAAGTGCTTCTTCCACGAACAACTTTCGTTGGATTTGGCTCGTCTTCGAAGACCCACAAGGTCTATTGCTGTTTTGTTTTAGGATCATACGCATAGGTCTATGATTCGTCACCTGTGATTATCTTATAAAAGGTTTTGAAGCACCGCGATCGAATTTTTTCAAAATTTCTTTGCACCAATCGACACGAGCTTTTTTGAGCGATTGTAAAATTGTGCGGGATATAACGAGAACAAACCTTTTTTACGACCAGGTGTTCATGTAATATAGAATGTACGCTGGTGTAAGAAATGCCCAAGGTTACCTCTATCTCACGGTATGTCACATGACGATCTTGCATTATCAGTTCACGGACGGCAGCAATGTTCTCTTGCACAACGGCCGTTTTTGGAAGACCTTCGTCTTTGAGCGAGCGTCGGCCACGATCCACCCCTAAAGTTGTGAAAAATGATCTCACGAAAATGTTCACTAGTTAATTCCATTTTTTTGCCAAATTGATTTTTTCAAGTCACTGTAAACAGTACAAGTGATGGTCGTGCGACAAAAACGACAAGACGTTCTGAGTACGCTTATGCTAGAAAATGTCAAACTTTCTAATAGTGATGTCAGTTGGCACCAGGCAACACTAAGTGCTGCCTTGGCCAAAATTGTATGTACTTGTTCAAACCCTCGTATCGCGATTTCGGGTCCGTGACGACATTCCTTAGCCCTCGAGGACTATCGCCTGGGTGGAATCCACCCATAAGGTTGAATTTCTTAGAGAAGTATATAATTTTTCATGAAAATAATCACTAAATTATAATGTAATCCTCATTTGAATGTTCAGTGATGTTAAGAAGCATTATTTACTAGTTTAAACTAAGGTGATATTTACATAAAGCCAATTTAAAAAAAGGCTTGGGTGGTTTACACCCTCGATAGTCATGACGTTTCAAAATTTTGGGTGTTTTGCACCCACGATAGTAATCAGTAATGAAATATTTTATGTGATCGCTGATATAAAATCATATTCCGTTTTTTTGAATTGGCACACACAAGAGTGTAGAGCAGTGGCAGATAACAATTGAAGAAGTTATACACTAAAGAGCGTAAGAAAGTTTGCGCTCACCCATCTCTCAGAAAATACTGGCTGAAAGAACTGTTGCCACTTTTCGAATAGCAACGCATGTTTTACTGTGTTGAAAGGAGAATTGAAATAAGTTTACCGTTACGCTGTGTGGCTAGAAAACGACAGTACAATAAATTCTTTATTGTATCAGTATAAAATTGATCATCATAAGTGCAGTGTTAAAGTAAAAATGTGTGCCTACGAAAGAAATCAAGAGCGACTGATGGCGCTTTTATCAGATGTTAATTTGGACGAGGAAGAAAATATTGGTGGTGAAAGCAGTGGTGAAAGCGGTGATGAGGAAATGATGAGCGATCATGACTCTTCAAGGTTCGGGTCGAAATATAACGAAATAGAGATGGTAAAATACTGGATGGACCAAAGTGTTTACCAGAAATAGTTGACTTTTACAGCTAATCGCTGGCCTTTGGGGGTATTTTATTCACTGATGAACCTGGCTGCTATAAATGCACGTATAGTTTTGTTATGCACTCAAAATCCACCACTGAAATATAAAAAGCGATCGCTTTTTATAAAAGATCTTGCGTTCAGTCTTATTGCACCACAGATGGAAAAGCGTAGCAAAATTACAACATTGTCAAATAACCTCAAAATAAGCTGTCAAAAATTTGCCAAACAGTTATGTGGTAACATAGACGAGCAGCAGAACATACCTCCACCAGCTAAAAGAATAAAACAGTCCCGCTGCCAGGTATGTGGTAATACAAAGGACCGAAAAACGAAGACAACATGCTGCAAATGTGAAATTTTTATTTGCAAAAGCCACACCTACCCCCTCTGTACGTACTGCTATGAACTAACTTTACCAGATACGAACTCAGTTTATGATGACATGTTTACTAGCTGTAATGAGTAACTAAAGTTTGTAAGTATTTAGCTCACTTTTGAACAAATATTTTCCTTTGTGCCGAAAAAAATTATTAAATAACTTTTTCTTATATATATTTTCAGCTTTCCAAATCAGTCAACCAAAGGACCATGGCGTTAAAACTAAAAAAGTTACAATTGATTTTGCAGAATGCATTTTTTATTTTTTTATTTTCTTCTCTAATCGAAATGTTTCTAAGCAAACCATTATATAAAAAAAATAAAATTACTTACATGTAAAATATTGTTGTTTTTCAGTAGTTGGGTATTCATTCTTAAAAACAAATTAATTATTTTTATAGTTTCATCTGACATATGAGAAACGCAGTTACTGACAGAGTATGGGTGGATTACACCCAACGATAGTTCTGACGTAAGTGAAATAGACGATAGTCCTCGAGGGTTAGAAAGCGTCGCAGGAGGGTCTTCTATTGAATTGTAGATGCAAGAGGTCTCGAACCGTTTAATCCCTGTTCAACGATCTAAACAAAAATTTCATGAGTTAAACTATTTCGTAAAATATCAAACAACGTTATAAATCGCATGAAACATATTCTTGAAAAATATGAAAAAAAATCTTTTGAGTTTTTAAAAATCGCAAATTTTTACCGACAAATTTCGTAATTTGTATGATTTTTTTCATAATTGTTATGAAAAATTTTCTTTGACTCAAAAAAATTTAGACAAATTTCGTAATTTAAGTGAAATATTTTGAGACTTTCACGAACGTCATATTTTCAGAAAAATTTTCTTTGGCTCAAAAAAATTTAGACAAATTTCGTAATTTAAATGAAATATTTTGAGACTTTCATGAACGTCATTTTTTCAGTTTGAGTCGACTCAAATTTGTTTTATTCATAGATATTTTTGAAAATAAATTCTAAACTTAAATAAATAAATTAATAAATGGCCTCAAGCCGAAAAATAATTTTATTAAGATAATTACACCAAAGGTAAACTATTCGCTTACAACAATTAAATTGAACTTTAGTTAGTTCTTTTGTTATTGTGGTAAACTTTTAAACGGATTTTATTTTTGAAAAATTTAAAGCTTTTAGCTTCTGGTCATCAGCAATTATCCACTTTGTAATGTCTTACTACATAATTTAATTTTACATTTTCCATTAATTTACAACCCATAGCTAAATTGTTCCTTTACTTCCCTTTACAGATGGATAGCCGACGACTGGAGTCCTTGCCATCGTCCCTGTGGTCCAGGCATTCGCAGCCGCATGGTGGTGTGTGCCGAAGAGAACAATGGCCTCAAAACCCGAGTAAGTTTTACAAGACACAAAAACAAGTATTTCCAAAAAGAAAAGTAGGTGAGCAGCAACCAAGTAAAAAGTTAAAATTAGACATCATCAAAAATAAAGAGTTGAAAGTCGTTGTGTCGTGGTGGGCGGCACCAGTGTTTTAGAAGATGCCTGCAGGTCATTTACCACAAACTACTGTTGCTGAACTTAACGTCGTAGTTAGTGTAAAAAGTACGTTTATATTTACGTGCAGACACATTCAGTGTAACCCAACGTTCAAAGTGTGGCTTTGAAGAGTTAACTACTTGGCCAGCATAAAGTAAGTATAGACTCTTTTTGGAGGCTATGGATGCGAGAGTGACTATGCTAATGACAGCAATGAAAATACCAAGAAAAAACTTGGCTGAAATCGCTGTTTAGCACTTGAAAAATGCGGTTAATTTTCACTGGGTGCCGCCTGGAAATCCTTTCTACTTGTTTCCTTAATAAGCCCTCTAGTTTAAGCTATCATCATCATCGTCTACTTTTTGCTGTATAAGTTCTAAATTGCTGTGTTTTTTGCTTTTGTTATATTGCAGGTTGCGGACATTATGTGCCCCATGCCGAAACCGCCAACACAAGAACAGTGCATCATAGCCGAATGTCCCAAGTGGGAAGTGGAAAAGTGGTCTAGCGTAAGTATTTTCAGTTTGCCTTGTTTTTACTCCCATACAAGAACTTTTCTTCTTCATCATCATCATCATCTCTGTCGTTGCTTTAACAACTATCGCCGGGATATTTAAGGCCAAAAAATTATCGTCGTCGGTTTGTCTGCATACGACTTCGTCACAGGCTACTTTAGCTGTTCTTGTTCTCGGCGAATACCTTCAAAAGCTTAGTTTGGAAAAAAGAACAAATGAGTTGTTATGGCTAAACACATGTTTTCGGATTTCTTTTGGGTGTCTTTGAAAATCGTTGGCTTAGTTTGTTGTTGGCTATAGGTGCTCGTCAAGTTGTAACATTGCTGAGGCACTTTAGCACAAGTTTGTAGCTTTTGACAGTGGGGAAAGTATGTCAAAAACGTCCCACAACTTCAGTTAAGTTTTGACGCATGTATTTTTATTTATGTTGTGTTTAGAATTGTTCACTATGGTTATTCTCAATTACCGCATTAAAACTAGTGTATTAAAAACATGTAAAATAGCACACAAAGACCGACTCTATATCTAGTTTTTGCCAACCAAATGATTGTGGTTGCGTGCACTACAAGTATTCCATCAGTACAACCGAAAGTTTTTAAGGTTACTATAATATTCAGTACATGGAACATAAGTTATAAAATAAAGACAAGTCCAATAAAACAAGTGAATATTTCGCCAGTCCGAACTTTATACTTAGTAGGGACATAAATACTGTTACAACATTGAACACACCCATTTCAATAGTAGAACAGAACATACCCCGTTAATGTCATATGGGTTTTGAAAGCTAACCTCAATAGCGTTATTCCGTAACGGGATTTTAAAATTGTTTCAACTTTCATCATGGAGTGGTCAGATAATGAGAAACGTATCGCTGTAATAGCGCTTTTCAAGTGTGAAATGAAAAAAAGTGATATTTTCAAAACGCTCCGGCCCCTAGAGATTAGGCGCATGTTCGTCTACCGATGCATAAAACTGTTTGGGGAGACTGGAGATGTAAAAGACCGCCACCGGTCAGGCCGCCCACGCTCTGTTCGAACACCGCATGTCATCAAAGTCGTTAAATCAAGAATTCACAGAAATCCGCTCCGAAAATAGAAAATCATGGCCCGTGAGATGAATATCACGCAAAAGTCCATGAGTTGAATCTTAAAAAATGACTTGGGACTTGGGGCTTTTAAACGACGTACCGGAAACTTATTGACTGCAGCTTTAAAAAAAAATAGATAGATTGATAAATGCAAACGTCTTTTGGTGAAGCACGCTGATAACTTGCACAGAAAAATTTTGTTCACTGATGAAAAAATTTTACCGTTCAGGAAAAATTTAACAAGCAAAATGATAGAGTGTATGCGCGGTCATCTAAGGAAGCATCTGAACTGATCCCAAGGGTGGAAAAGGGTCATCACCCAGCTTCAGTCATGGTTTGGTGGGGTGTCTCTTACGATCGGGTCAATGACCTGCATTTCTGCGAACAAAGAGTCAAAACATCAGCCAAAGTTTACCAAGAAACCGTTTGGAAGCTGTTGTGAAGCCTCTTAACAATTCCCTGTTAAGAGGCTTCAGGATTCTGCGCCGGCCCATAAGGCTAAAACAGCCCTGACATCGAAACAATTTGCCAGCGTTCACTTCCTCTGAAGAATGGCCCTCAGGCAGTCCAGATTTGAACCCATTGGATTACAAATTGTGTACGGGTTTAGAGGACAAGTTTTGTCACAAAAGATACCCCAACATTGGATCTCTTAAGACTGCTTTGGTTCGAACTGTTGCCAATTTTCCAATGGACGAGGTTCGTGCAGCTATTGACGATTGGCCAGTGCGACTTAAGGCGTGCGTAAAGGCAAAAGGCGGTCATTTCGAATAAGTAGATTCTTTTGAATACAATATACAACAATAAATATACTAAAAAATATTTGGTCCAAAAATATTTAGTACTTTTTATTTTACAGCAAAAACGTGTGTAACAGTATTTATGTCCCTACTAAGTATACCCTAAACCGTCCCTATGTTGCTTAAGTGCAAATTTTTGGGGCCCTCTCGACCCATGCCTCCATCCCAAATCACAACCAAAATTACTCTATATTTTAATAAGTACCAAAATTGGCTTTGAATTGAGTTTTAACTATTGAATTTTTGCCATTTTTTGGTCCACATGATCTAAAAAGTCCAGCCACTATGCCCTTTTTTGGAGTATTTAGTTGTTTAGTTCCAGCTAGCAGCACTGATTTAAACCATTGACTGTCCACAAAAAAAAAATAAAATTAAACAATTACTTAACTTATTATTCTCCTTTAAAGGAAAACTTTTTTTCCTACTTGGCTTATTTCGAACATTTACAATCCTAAACATTTTATGACCATAAAAAATGAACATGCAAAATTTCAGAATCCTAGGTTAATGAGTTTGACCGCTATTGTGCAACAACAGACACACGGGCGGACGGGCACATGGACGAACATTACTAGATCGTCTAAGACTTCAACGACGTTCAATTATATGTAAACTTCAGAGGATCTCCGATCAATATTTCGTGGTGTTGCAGGAAGGACACATTGAGGATACCACCCTCTTTTTGGTGGAGGGTATACAATTTATTTTGAACTTAAAACAAAACTGGAACTGTCAACTTCCTACCCTCCCTTGGCACTCAGATGAAGAACATGTTCATAATTAGCAAGTGACCCTGCCGATAATATGCATTTCAATCCCCAAAAATTCTGCATAATTAGAGTTTTTAATTCGGGTTTTAGAAGGAAATCATCAGAAAGAAATTCCATTAAAAATATTAGTTGACACGACAGGCTGTCCTGAAACCAAACTTGTAACTTCATTTCATTAGTATAACCGAATAGTTAGTTGTCTGCACGATATCATTATCGTAGCTATACACTTACGGTGGTATGTTGAACCTAATTTTTATTCAGATTATTAACAATGATTGCAGCAGAAGGTTTTAGCGTCCAACGAATTTATTGTACTTTAGTTCCAACCAATCACTAAGCGACTTTTTCTCTGTGTGCGATATAAGTCTTAAGTCGAGATGGGACCAACTTTATAATACCCTCTCCACTCTCCCATCTACTTGAATATGATTTATAATTCGAAAGTAATGCTTTTGATACTTGTATATGCTGTTCCCCTAATTTAAAATAATGCTATGTATGTTTCGTTCGTTAAGTGCAAGAGTGTTACAAATCCCAAACGCCACAAACCAAGTATCATAAAAATCCTTACAGAAACAAAAATTCCGGTACAATAAAAAAATCGATAATGCAAACTTAAAATTAATGAGTAATCTCGTAATAATTTTAGAAATTGACAAAAATATTCCTACGATATTTATAAAAAAAACCGATTTAAGGCGAAAAATAAATTGACATATTTACAAAAAAATATGTATGAAACATTTTTTAAAAAAAATGGAAGAAATATATTCTTAAAAAAAAGGTAAATCTTTCATTAAGTTTTCAATAAAACGAATTTGTTTCATCAAACCAATTTCGTAATTTATATGTTTCTTTCATATTTCTTATGAAACGTTTCTTTGGCTGATAAAATATCACAAATTACGTAATTTAAATGGATATTTCATGACTTCACGAACATCATTTTTAGTGTAGTGGGACCATTATAAAACATGGACCGAGCTTGTCAGTTTTTAGCAATGTTAATCTTGTATCGATTCTAGCTCAAATCAAATTTCATTGAAATCAAATTAAATTTAAAAGTCTTATTTAAGTTAGATTTTAAATCGGTATATGTGACGCGCAAAAAGAAAGGGACCTAAGGATAAAATCCAGTTTTGTTCAGGACAGCCATTTTAAAGATTAGGTCCCTTTCTATTTGCGCTTAGAATCGTCGACTTCACTTTCATAAAACGCGCATATCTCTGGGAGGGAATACTTTAAGGGCATGTGATTGGTCTCATTCGATGCTCAGATGTTGTCCACATCAAAAAAAAGTGAAAAGTTGATGAAAAGTTTTGTTCAGGGGAGCCATTTTAAAGATTAGGTCCCTTTCTATTTGCTTTTAGAATGGTCGACTTTACTTTCATAAAACGCGCATATCTCTGAGAGGGAACACTTTTGGGGCATGGGATCAGTCTCATTCGATGCTCAGATGTTGTCCACATCAAAAAAATAAATAAAATGAAAATTGATTTTTTTTCCCTTGGGTCCCTTTCTCTATGCTCTGTCACATATACACATGAGCTATATGAATAAATGGACCGAGCCAAAGCAATTTTATTGCAAAGAAATGAAAGTTTGCACTCTTATAAGACCCCAAATCTTAAGGTAATTTCGTATGGGTTTCATATAAAAGCATGGTCCGATCCGGCAGATATTTAACAATATGTATCCGATCTAAAAACTAACGGCCCAAAACAAATTTCTTTGAAATCTGATTAAATTTTCCGCATTTAGGATTTGACGAAATTTTTGATTCCTAGGTCGGTTAAACCCCAAACCGGATATATATTTGTGTGGCAGGTATATGCGAAGCGCCCGTCCTTAGCAGAAATGTGGCTGTTAGTTACGAAAATGTGGCTGTTAGTTATGACCTGCTCTTTGCTTTCAAGAACAGATGGACCGACAGGCTTCTCCAATATATGGCAGACAGTGTTTCTGAGTCGATTGGTATAATACAAGTATGTAAGTGGTCCATCACATTTCTCTCTGGGGGGATCCGCTATTAAAGTGGCAATATGTAATCAAGTTTAAGACGGTTAATTCGACTTATCTGGGAGATATGTTCGGGGATAAATATTAAATTTTCCGTCAAGGACGAAATCGAATTATTCTGTGTGGGGAATATCAATTAAAAACTTGTTTTCCTGGTTTTTGTGCGAAACTGCTGCCAGAGGGACTTGTGGACATGGCTTAAATAACTTATGGAGGGTCTTAAATGTCTTTGCGATGCGCTACACTTTTAATCCTTATCCTTCTAATCTAGAAGGGTAAGGATAAAGTAAACTATAACTATCATATTAATGGAACCTGTGACTAGCGTTCGTTTCGCTGACTTTGCGGGTACTTTAGAGCTAACCTAGCCTCAACTAAATCCATATAGAAAGTGTGATAGTACGTATTTTTATCTTCAATCGATGTATTGGGAAAATTAAAATAAAATTTAAAACAATTTTTTTTATTTTATGACTTCAAGTCAAAAATGATAATTAAGGGTATAAATCTATATTTCAAACCTAATCGAAATTTGTTTTAATTTATGTACCCATATGTCATTATTAACAATTCATCATTTGTTTTGAGTAAACGGCCGTTTTTTTGGGCCCGTAGCTCAATTTTCAACTTTATCAAAAAAATAAATCCATATGTGACGCGCAAAATAGAAAAGGACCTAAGGTTAAAAACCATTTTTGTTCCGGAGAGCCATTTTAAATATTAGGTCCCTTTCTATTTGCGCTTAGAATCGTCGACTTCACTTTCATAAAACGCGCATATCTCTGGGAGGGAACACTTTTGGGGCATCGGATCGGTCTCATTCGATGTTCAGATATTGTCCACATCAAAAAAAAAGTGAAAAGTTGATGAAATGTTTTGTTCAGGAGAGCCATTTTAAAGATTAGGTCCCTTTATATTTGCGCTTAGAACCGTCGACTTCACTTTCATAAAAAGCGCATATCACTGGGAGGGAACACTTTTGGGGCATGGGATCAGTCTCATTCGATGCTCAGATGTTGTCCACATAAAAAAAAGTGAAAAGTTGATAAAAAGTTTTGTTCTATTTGCGCTTAGAATCGTCGACTTCACTTTCATAAAAAGCGCATATCACTGGGAGGGAACACTTTTGGGGCATGGGATCAGTCTCATTCGATGCTCAGATGTTGTCCACATCAAAAAAAGAAATAAAATGAAAATTGTTTTTTTACCCTTAGGTCCCTTTTTCTATGCGCTGTCACATATAAGGATTTCAGTTAAATATTTATTTCTAATTGGTTGCTTCTTCTAACTATAATGTCTTTTTGCGCCCTTAGGGTGCTTAACACCCGAGCCAGCTTTTTATAACCTCCACCAAAGAGTGGTAAACTAAATTTGAAATATTAATCGAAGAATCTATAAGTATAAATATTATTGAGAGTCGTAAAATTTTAAGACGATCTACCCATGACCTTTTCTCCGTCCGTATGTCGGTTGAAGGCGGTCCAAGGAATCTACCTAGGATCATGAAATTTTGGATGAAGATGGCTTATGGTTATAAGCTGTTTGGGATTGTAAATGGGTAAAATCGGTCCTGGGGGAAAAAGTATTCCATTTAGTTAATGTTTTTAGTATTTGCTTAACAAATCATATTTTTTTTGGATAGACATGGTTAAAATGTGTACTGTTTGTTGGGACATAATAAATATCTAAAAAAGGGCTTAGTTCCTTTTGGCTCATGTGTTCCAAAAAACAAATCCATGTGCCCATAGGTACCCATATGTCCATAGGCAATATGGACATATGGGTACTTAAATTAAAGCAAATTTTTCTACGAATTAAATTAGAGAATCCAAAAAACTAAACATTTTTTTAGAGTTTTTTTTAGTGCAGGAACGGTAGACAGTATATAAAGTTCGGCCTGGTCGAACTTTACAACGTTGATACTTGTTAAACTCGAAAATTATTTTTATGTAAAGTGCGTCCCAACTAAATATCCAAAAAATATGTTGAACCACAAACTCCGAAACTATGTTGAGGAAATAAGTATCTACAGATATTTTATACTAGTCAAAAGAAACATCCGAAAATCTTTATATTTCGGGTTATCTAAGCCAGATTGTTCCCAAAATTTATTGCTGGCGATTTGCCCTACTGTGTGCTTCCAATTAAATATCTCCAAGGCAATGTCTTGATTTGACTTTTGCCGGAACATGTCGAACAATTTAATTTGCCTTAACATGCAACTTTGTTTTATGATAACATGTATTTGATAGCGATTTCCTTTCCCCCTCACTATGAAGAGATCGAAACAAATATTTACCACTAAGGGTTTAAGCCTGTTCATTGCCTGTAGTCACAAACATTCTTAATTTTTTCCTTTAAATGTTTAGAAACTTTTTTTGTGTTTCGACAAAACGAAATTCCCCACCTGTGTAAAGTTTAACAAAACATCTAAAGAATATTTAAAATGTTGAGTGAGATTACAATGAGACGAGTTGGCAGTTTTCACATTCAGTCAACAACTAACAAGTGCCAGCAACCGAGAGGGGGGCCCCAAGAACGAGCACGATTTGCATTAAGTTTAGCATATTAACATTATTTTTTCAACACATTTCTTTTCCAATTTACTCTGAAATCATAATAAAGTTGTCTTGGCACATATAAATGTAGGTAACCATAATATATGTACATACATTCAAATGTTTGCATCGTAAATATATCTGAAGTGTCCCGGTAAACAAGTAAAAATTATTAAGAATGATTTTGTTGCAATGTTGGAGAAAGTTTTCCTTAACATTCCTTTGAGGGACGACGAAATTTTTCCGCCCGTAGAAGAACAACATTTTAAAGAAATAGATGCGTTTTAATCAAGTCGACTCAAACTGTTTCAAAATGTCACTTAACTTAATAAGCTTCCTCAACAACAACGATTTATGTCTAATTTACCACAAATCACATTTTTTAAATGTCCCATAATCGGCTTATGGAAAATGTATTCTATTAACAGAAAGTATTTTATAATTAAATTCAAAACCTTAAAAGGTCTTAAAATTAAATCATGAAATTCAACTTAAATATAGTATATCGCTCTAAATATGATTGATTTAAAATTTAATTTAAACACAAATTCATGCGCTTCGAAGATGTATGCGTGCGCTTCAAAGATGTATGCGTGCGCTTCAAGATTCTTTAAGTATTAGAGGACTTCGTCTTTTTATCTGGTGTTTGCTTTAAATCTCGAGCGTTTTATTTCTTCTTGAGAACCACACGTCTGAAAAAAACACCCTTTATTACCTTACTACCCCCAACGTTGTTAGGAAGCAGCTGTACTTAGATGACACCTGAGCTACCTAGCGAAGTTCAAAATAAGTGATTTGAAAAATTTAAGGCAATTGGACCACAGCTAAGTATCCAATGTCTCTCTAACAAATCTGATTAACAGATTTTTAAAAGTGATCTTGTTAGCAACCTCTCGAAATATTGATCGGAGATCCTATAAAGTATAAGTATATATAATTAATCGTCCTAAAATTCTACGACTATCTAGCTGTGTCCGTCCGCCCGTGTATCTGTTGAAAGCATGGTGGTGGTCAAATGAATCAATCTATGGTCCTAAAATTTAATTTGACGATGGCTAATGATCATAAGTTCATCCGGATTATAAGTGGACAAAATCGACACACTGGAAAAAAAGTTTTCTTTAATGGCAATAAAGGAACCTGGGTAACGATCGATATCATGGCGCGATAGAGAGCACCATTCACGGTTACGTTCCGACCATCATCATTTTTGAAAAAATATGCACCGATGATTCCACCGCACAAAACCCTGGTTTTCTATGGGTATAATGGCACCTCTTGAAACTCTTCTTGTTGCTCTTCAGCCCGAATGCGGCAATTTTGTTTATTGATTTTGTCGTTGAGCCAGAAATGGGCCTTATCACTGAAGAAGATTTTGGTCGAAAACAGCGGATCTTCCGGTTTCTCACCGAACGCTCATTTCCATAATAAAGCCAACATTTGAAGGTAATCATTTTTAAAAAATAAATGCCATAAAATATCCTTTCAAATTACCAATAAAGATTCCACACTAGATTTGAGTTTTTTTTCTGAAAAATACCTCTAGATATTTTACCCCATATATTTAATCGTCCTATGACGATCTAGCTATGTCCGTCCTCCCGTGTATCTGCTGAAAGCATGATACTGGTCAAATGAATCAATCTATGGTGCTAAAATTTAGCTTGATGATGGCTAATGATCATAAGTTCTATGGGGGAGGGGGCGTACTAGGGGGGAAACAAGTTTTTCTTAAAGGCACTAAAGGAACCTCGGTAAAAAAATACACTTTTTTGAGTATTTGCTTACCAATTCATAATATTGTTGTAGCCTGAAAAGGGTTAAAATGGTTATTGTTAGTTGAGAAGCACTAAATACTTCAAAAATTACTGAGTTGCTGGACTTTTTGGCTTATGAGGCCCAACAAAATGTCCCAATTGCTTAAAAAGGGCTATAAATAGTTTATACTCCTATTAAGCAAATTTTTCTACCACTCCAAATACAGAGAATTTTGGAAGTTTGGCTGAGATTAGGGAAAGACTACTTAGTAGGGACATAAATACTGTTACATACGTTTTATGCTGTAAAATAAAAAGTACTGAATGTTTTTGGATCAAATATTCTTTAATATATTTATTGATGTATATTGTATCCAAAAAGAATCTACTTATTCGAAATGTCCGCCTTTTGCCTTTACACAGGCCTTAAGTCGCACTGGCCAATCGTCAATAGCTCGAACGAACCTTGTGCATTGGAAAATTGGCCACAGCTCGAACCAAAACAGTCTTAAGAGATCCAATGTTGGGGTATCATTTATGATAAATCTTGTCCTCTAAAACCGTCCACAATTTGTAATCCAATGGGTTCAAATCTGAACTACCTGTGGGTCATTCTTCAGAGGAAATAACCGCTGGCAAATTATTTCGAAGCCAGGCCTGAGACGTTTTAGCCTTATGGGCTATATTTTTGGCTGGTTTGGAACAGGGAATTGTTAAGAGGCTTAACAACAGCTTCCAAAACGGTTTCTTGGTACACTTTGGCCGATGTTTTGACTCCTCGTTTGCATAAATGCAGGTCAGTGACCTCATCGTAAGAGACACCCCACCAAACCCTGACTGAAGCTGGGTGTTGCCCCTTTTTCACCCTTGGGATCAGTTCAGATGCTTCCTTAGATGACCGCGCATACACTCTATCATTTGCTTGTTAAATTTTTCCAGAACAGTAACTATTTTTTCATCGGTGAACAAATTTTTCTGTGCAAGTTATCAGCGCGCTTCACCAAAAGACGTTTGCAATTTTCAATCTAATTTTTTCAAAGCTGCAGTCAATAAATATCCGGTACATCGTTTTAAAGCCCCAAGTCCCAAGTCTTTTTAAATGGTTCGACTCATGGACTTTTGCGTGGTATTCATCTCCCGGGCCATCATCTTCTGTTTTCGGAGCGGATTTCTGTGAATTCTAGATTTAACGGCTTTGATGACATGCTGTGTTCGAACAGAGCGTGGGCGGCCCGACCGGTGGCGGTCTTTTACATCTCAAGTCTCCTCAAACCGTTTTATGCATCGGTAGACGAACTTGCGGCTAATCCCTAGTGGCCGGAGCGTTTTGAAAATATCGCTTTTTTCATTTCACACTTGAAAAGCGCTATTACAGCGATACGTTTCTCATTATCTGACCACTCCGTGATGAAAGTTGAAACAATTTTAAAATCCCGTTACAGACTAACGCTATTGAGGTTAGCCTTCAAAATCCATATGACATTTACGGGGTATGTTCAGTTCTACTATTGAAATGGCTGTGTTCAATGTTGTAACAGTATTTATGTCCCTACTAAGTAATAGGCCGAAAGGTCCCAAAAATCGGACCTTTTTGGTTTTAAGCATCGTAGTGACAGTGAGGTTATACAAGGTTCGCCCCAGTCGATCTTAACTACGTTTTTAATTGTTTAAATTCAACTCCAATAGAATGAATCCCTTACGCTTCAGTTTTTATATTACTTTTTTACCAAAATTGGACTACTTAAAATTTATTTCTGAACATTTGACAAATCCCCTAGCGTATGCTCAGCGAGGATTGCTCAGCTCGGTATGAGCATTTTAATGTTTTCTCGAGCAACGAGCACGTTGCATTAATATATAATTTCCAGAAATGTCTGTTTCCCATTGGAGCCAACGTACGACAGGCAGTTTCTTTATGTACTTTCCACACAATTTGCATATGTATGCAGATTACCCAGGAGCAGCAGTGGGTAAAAAGAACGTTTCTTGCCGAGTTAAACGAACAAAACCCCCCAGACCCCCAACGAAGAGCAGAAGCTAAAAAGCAAACCTTAAATGCCTAACTAGCTGACTGACTGGCACCCTTCAGACTGTCTGTCTGCCCGTCTGCGTCTGTGGTGTTTCCTCTTTGAGAAAACGAGCCGACACCAGCAAAACTACATGAAGACTTTTTTCTGCCGGTCCACAGGCTTGCTCGCAGGCTGTTAGTCTCCGTTTTTGGTTACACCGAGTTATAAACTACAATTTACTTTTAGTTTCGGTTAATGTTGAAACATCCTCATACACAATCACGCACACACACACACACACATTTTCCTAAAGAAAAATGCTCACGTTTTGATAATATGTTTTTCTCCTTCTGTTTCCTCCTCGCCGCTTTTTTATGACATGCATACAACAAATGTACAATGAACACAATAACAACAACAACAAAAGTGTTCAGAGTCCTGCGGCCAAGGAATACAGATGCGTAACGTCGAATGTAAATCAGCCGATGGCGGTTTGAGCGCCAAATGTGATCCCCTTACGAAGCCCTCTAGCGTTCAACAGTGTACCACGGGCATCGCCTGTGACCCCACCTCCATGAGTGTGGGAGGCGGCACAATTATTGTGGGTAGCAGTGGACCTCGGGTAAGTTTTAAACATTATAAGTATTATGACACACCCACCCTCAGACAGCAACAACACAACCACGACGCGGCTAAAGGCCAGAGAAGAAACAAAAGGGACGAAACAATAAAAACGAACAAATGTCATTTGTTAAGCTTTAAAATTAATAAACATCCTGGTGGAACATGCCATGCCAGCCATGTAGAGCCCTTGTCTGTTCCCACGTCTGTTAGTGTTGCTGGCAGTGTTGTTATTGTTGTTGGTGGTGCTGCTGTTGTTATTCTCGCCCTTAAACATGAAAAAAATATTAAGAAAACTGTCGCATTTTACAATTTATCTCCCACTAGGATCCGCTGGACGTTGATGAAGAGGACATGGTGGATGAAGACGAGGACGATGAAGAGGACGACGATTCGGAAATGGACGATGATGCGGATGATGCTTCTTATAACGATCAGCCGGTCTATTCACATCATACCATGAGTCGTTTGCATCAGGAGGAACCCGAAGGTCCACGAATGATGCGTTTGCAGTCGGCTCGATATCGTTCAGCCGAGTCGAGACCATCGGAACCAACGTAAGTCGATCAAATTTATGAAATATTGAATATGCCAAAAAAAATTACAGGAGATGGTTTTTTTTTTTGAGTGTTTTGTCTTATGCATCTCAAGGACTCCGATACAATAAAATTTGATCTATCTTTGTAAATATTGAAATGTAATTTTTAATTGTAGATAAATAATGAATACTCAACTTTTTGTATCTGTAAAATGACCGAATTAAATAATTGCGTACAATTTCGATACGATACGAGTATGTAAACTCTATTACAAATTCGTTTCTCACCTACAGCGATATCCTTGCCTTATAACGCTCATTATGAATGTTTATACAAGGTTTTTCATTAAAAACATAACAATTTTATTTATTAATAAAACACAGAGTATTTATGATACAGAGTTAATGTTTTTTCGAGATTTAGCGCAAATGTTATATTTTAAGAATGAAATTCGATTTCGGTCATATGACCCCCACGTGCCCGTGTACAGCGATCTATTCTATGGACCCAATTTTCCACCACTCTTGCACACATTTCGGCGATGAAGCACCATCCTATATCACTGTCAAAAACTGGTATAATGAATTCAGTCGTGGCCGACGCTCGCTCAAAGACGAAGGTCGTTAAGGTCATCCAAAAACGGCCGTTGTGAAAGAGAACCATTGATTCCGTGCGTGAACTGATAATGCAAGATAGTCGTGTGACATACCGTGAGATAGAGGCATCCTTGGGAATTTCTTCCACCAGCATACATTCGATATTGCATGAACACCTGGCCGTAAAAAAGGTTTGTTCTCGTTGGATCCCGCACAATTTGATTTTGGTGCAAAGAAATTTTAAAAAAAATATGATCGCGTTGCTTCATGAGATCGTCACAGGTGCCCAATCATGGATCTATGCCTATGAGCCCAAAAATATACAGCAATCGACCGTGTAGGTCTTCGAAGACAATCCAAATCCAACGAAAGTTGTTGGCGGAAGAAGCACTTCAAAGCAAATGGTCGCCTGTTTCTTCGACAAATCTGGTCATGTGGCGACTGTTTCACTTGAGCAACGTAGGACGGTCAATTCTGAGTGGTACACCACAATTTGTTCGCTTGAAGTCTTCAGAGAAATTCGAAAAACGAACAAGAGAAGGCGAATCATTGTGCACCATGACAATGCGAGCTCTCACACATCGGCTCAAACCAGCACCTTTTTGACCGGCCAAAACGTTGAATTGATGGGTCATCCACCGTACAGCCCTGACTTGTCACCCAATGACTTCTTTGTGCGGGAGCACATCAAGAAAAAATGCGTGGACAACGATTTTCGTCGCCGGAAGATTCTGTTAAAGCGCCCAAAATTTTGGAGGTGTCTCAATCGGAGTGAAAAACGTGCTTCGTCAATTGGTTTGAGCGCATGCAAAAGTGTATAAATCATGCTGGAGAATACTTTGAAAAACAATAAAACAATTTTTGATGGTAAATTTTCGCATTTTCATTATTTGGCCAGAAATATATATGTGACGCGCAAAATAGAAAGGGGCCTAAGAGTAAAAACCAGTTTTGTTCAGGAGAGCCATTTTAAAGATTTAAATACATGTATCTTTGGTGTACCATCACTTTCATAAAACGCGCATATCTCTGGGAGGGAACACTTTTGTGGCATAGGATCGGTCTCATACGAGGCTCAGATGTTGTCCACATCAAAAAAAAGTGAAAATTGATTTTTTTACCCTAAGTCCCTTTGCGCTGTCACATATATATCAGCTCTCGTATAGGTAAAATGTTAATTCTTATTCGATGCAATGAGACTACAGTAAAATTATTTCATTTCTTGCCAAAGTAATTATTACAAAATTCTGCTAAAGAAAACTCTTGGCGGTTTTACAAAAGACTGAACAGACTGTCTTGTAACCATAGCAAATACATCTCACAAATTTTTTTAGACGTGGATACTAAAAAGAAACAACAAGGTCTTCAAACCAGAATTAAAACTGTTTAAATAATAATAAAGATAATAGATCGAATAAATGGACTTAAAACGATAAAACCATTTCATGAAAAAGTTTCATATTTTGCGTAAAAAAATTTGTTTATAAAATATAAACAAGTTTCTTAACTTTTATTAATGAATTTCAAGTTTATTGCGAAATTTTGTCTTGGAAGGATTTTTTAAAAAGACCAGCTGGGAAAAGTGCGACCAGATTGAAAACCACATGTCTAAAAAACATCCTTTACTTAATTAAACATATGAAACGTACTCTTAAAATTCAGCCGACAGCCTTTGAAGGCTTAGTCTATTAGAATTTTAGTTGCAATAAATATGTAAAAAATAAATAATCTTAATACATATGAAACAAATTCTTAAAAAATATTTAAACCATTCATTAGATTCTTAAAAATCACGAAGTTTCACCTTCAAAACGGTTTCGTAATTTATTAGCTTTTTTAAATTTCTTGTAAAAAGTTTCTTTGGCTTAAAAAATGGAAATTTCGTTAATTATATTAACATTATGCAGGTTAAATTAATACTCGTATGTACTTTTTTCTGGACTATTCTTCTATTCCACTTCACTTTAGTTAAAGAATTTTTTGAAAATTATGACATCTTCATATGTAATTAGTGTTTGCCTCTAATGACATGGTTAAGGTTATTCGAAACCTGTAATTTTATTCATATCGTATATAATTGCCAGTTACCCGATAGTCCATATGCGTACTCCACCTATTGGAGTCAAATTATTTATGCGCTACCCACTGTACTGCGTATTCCCTCAAGACATTTAAGCTTTTGTAAAACATCTTATCCTTGATTTTTGTTTTTCTCTATTTTCCCGGTGTGGGTTATTTCAGAAAACCACCTAATATCGTCATTAAGTTGAGTGACACTAACTACAAGAATTCAAATTGAAAGTGTTATTCCCGGGGACGACAAACCATCAATTGCTTTCAGTGCAATTGAGGTCAATTAGCTTTTTCGTTGTTGTTGTTCGTTTCTTTGTTTTTCGCCATTAATGAGCCTTAAAAGCAAAAACAACGGAATGACCAAATTATCCATTCGGCCATCAACTACACCCCCAGTGGTGTTGCCATGGGCCACCAACTGTGCTGGGTAATGTTTGACAAATAAATTGATATCATTAAAAGGAACTACGGAGTGAAGTGTAGGGAGGGGTCTTTTACAATCCAAAAAATCAACAGCAGCGACAATAGCAAATTAAATGTCACCTTGTCCAAGGCAACACCTGTAATAAGGGCTCAACTTCACAATGATTTCAATTCTACTACACTTTGCTAATAACGATACGACTTGAGTGTCAGTGGCTGTTAATAATTCAAAGTCTTAAGTCAGTGACGGACGAACAGTCTCTGCGACTCCATAAATGACAAACAAGATTGAGTTGTGCGGCTGAACTGCTAACATGGGCTACAAAAGTAGCTGGAGTCAACTAAGTAATGTTAATGGATTTAGGTACTCGTACTTGTAATTGGAGTGGCCATATTTGTGGACGATGGCGGCGTTGGTGACTGTAGTAATGGTTACATTTTTGAAAGTCAAAGCCAGTTTCAGTAAGTTTCAACCTTACCTTGTTAAGGCAAGGGTACTAGGTCGAATAAGTACTCGTATGTCAGAGTACTTAGACATTTTTACGGGTAGGTGCTGTTGTACATTTGTTTAATTTCTAATGCATATGGACTTCTTAAAACCACATTACGAGGGCTGATATATATTTCTGGCCTACTAATGAAAATGCAAAGATTTATCATCAAATAAATATATCATGGTTTTATTGTTTCTCAAAGTATTCTCCAGCAAGATATATAAGTAAAGTCGAAGCACTTTTTCCACTGCGATTGAGACACCTCCAAAACATGGTTTTTGAACGCTTCAACAGCATTTTCGGGCCACGAAAATCGTGCACCACGCATTTTTTTCTAGATGTGCGGGAGTAAAAGGAAGTCATTGGGTGCCAAGTCAGGGCTGTACGGCGGATGACCCATCAATTCGACGTTTTGGCCGGTCAAAAAAGCGCTGGTTTGAGCCGTTGTGTGAGAGCTCGCATTGTCATGGTGCACAATGATTCGTCTTCTCTTGTTCGTTTTTCGAATTTCAAACAACAAATTGTGGTGTACCACTCAGAATTGACCGTCCTACGTTACTCAAGTGGAACAGTCGCCACATGACCAGTTTTGCCGAAGAACCAGGCGACCATTTGCTTCGAAGTGCTTCTTTCACGAACAACTTTTGTTGGATTTGGCTCGTCTTCGAAGACCCACACGGTCGATTGCTGTTTTGTTTCGGGCTTATACGCATAGATCCCTAATTCGTCACCTGTGACGGTCTTATAAACGTCTTTATAAGCACCGCGCTCGTATTTTTTCAAAATTTCTTTGCGCCAATCAACACGAGCCTTTTTTTTTGAGCGATTGTGGAATTGTGCGGGATCCAACGAGAATAGCCCTTATTTACGGCAAGGTGTTTATGCAATATCGAATGTATGCTGGTGGAAGAAATGCCCAAGGATGCCTCTATCTTACGGTATGTCACATGAAGATCTTGCTTGATCAGTTTACGCACGGCATCAATGTTCTCTGGCACAACAGCCGTTTTTGGACGACCTTCACGTCCTTCGTCTTTGAGCGGTCGTAGGCCACGATTTAATTCAGTAAACCAGTTTTTCACAGTGCTGTGGGATGGTGCTTCATCGCCATACAAAGATTTAAGTTCATCGATGCACTCTTGTCGTGATAATCCACATAGAAAGTTGTGAAAAATCAGAGCACGAAAATGTTCACGAGTTAATTCCATTTTTTTGCCAAATTGACACAAATGATGGTCGTACTTCAAAACGTTCTGAGTACGTTTATGCTAAAAAATGTTAAACTTCCAATGGAAATGTCAAATGGCACCAGGCAAAACTAAGTGATGCCTAGGCCAGAAATATTCATAGCAACCCTCGTATATAGTCCCTTTAAGGTATTTTGGGCAAACCATACGTCCATGAGCTGATGGCCTACTTTCAAATTCTAGTACATTGTCAGTGCTTTCATACTTGTAGCACCAGTGCTCCTTTTTTAAAAGCGTCCGCAATATCATAACGGTTATGTTGAGGAGATTCCAAAAGACCAAAGAGAGTTTTTTAACTCCTCGTCCTCAGAGTTTTCGATACTTAAGTCAGTTCTTCCTACTTGTCTTTTATTTTCATTTTTGATAACTTTTTTATTAGTGAATTTTGAGGTCCTCCGAAAAGTACTAGATCCTGTCTAAAAACCCGCTTACTAACATCACTTTGTAATGACTCTAATTTAGCCCCTTTACTATAAAAGCGACGTTAGGGCTTCTTAAAGATACAATTTTTTACAATTTAACAATTTATTGGGTCTGCTTACAATCTCAATGCCGGTCGTAGGGCGAGCGGTGTTTTTGTTGTTGCCATTTTGTATTTGTTCTTGGTGGTGTCTTACCAAGATTGCTGTTGTAAATAGATTGGTATGTTTTTATTTTGGCCACTCAATTAGTGAATAAAACAATTTTTCTATTTTATTGTGGCCCTCTCCTTTGTTACTGACGGCGTCTGTCGGGGACCTCCTCCTCATCATGCTTCGCTTGGTATCCCTATTGTTGTGCTTGTTGTGTTGTTATTGGGGTTTTCTTGAACATTCAGAAGCATAATTTCCCTGATTTAACAATTCCTATTACTTAATGACACCAAACAGCAAAGCCAAAGAAAAACATCACATAGTAACCGCAACAAGAAAGAAAAGAAATGGCAAGTGAACAAGAAATCAAATTTAGTAAATTGGCAAATTGAAATAAACACCCACATATACACGCTCACTCACAAACATTTATATTCAAATTGCTATGAAGCAATTATGCAAACAGTGGCTAACTAAAGGAATCACAAGGCCTTCGTTAGCTGGTATTACAAAAAAAACTAACAAAATTACAGTCGGTTAAGCTGACCATTTAGAAGGTAGCCTGGGGTCAAGCGTCTCTAAGTCAACACTATTGTCGACTATTTTAATTGACTTTTTGTAGACATCGTCACCGAGGCGTCTACAATTTTTGCCTTTGATGTGTACAGGAATATTTGACAACTGCATATACGAGTATGTGCATCTCCTTAATTTGTTTATTATATTAAAGTTTTTTCAAGAGCAACGTGAATTTCTTTCGTTATAAAAATTTCCACACAAAAAGGCTGTAACACACAATGTGTATCACATGAAAGTAATCCAATTATTTTTTTCTTCAACAAAACATAATTTTTACAAAAGAATTGCAACTGTTTCATCGTATACCCCTTTTTATATTACTAGTGTAAAAATCTAGTAAAATGATACATGACTGTTAACTACACGCAGAAAAAAAGTATGGTTGGGGTCACAATATTCGAAGAGGATCATACTATTGTTACACAATAATAGTGTAATTCACACATAAACATACTATGATCCCCACAACCATAGTATGATTCATACGCAACCATGCTATTATCCCTACAACCATAGTATGATTCACTCAACCACACTATGATCTCAAAAACTATTTATTAGGATTGGGTAATGTTGTTATTCAAAAATAGAGATTTTTATTAAGCAAGTTATATTAAATTGCATTACAATACTCGTAAGTTAATAGCCAGAATTGAGGTCATGTTTTTATTGAACATTTTATTCAAGAAACAAAAATGTATATTCCAACGGCAGTCGAAAATACTTTTAGTTCCCAGCAGGGGTGAATGCTACTTCACCATAAGTATACACTATATATTCCTTATACTCACTGACCAGGGCCTACTGTTAAAAGCCAGCTCCGAACGGCAAATCCATACCGTTCGGAAGATTTTTATATAGCTTAGAAATAAATCGCGCGGAAAATCTACGACATGTCTAGATGATTTGAGCCTGGTTTACTTGTGTGAAAGTCGCGCATACTTATCATCACTAAACAGCGGCTTAAACACGTTAGCGTCTTATGAAGTTTTAACATTAATTTCATATCAATATTTTGTAAGGCCTAAGATTATTTTACATCTGGCCTTTTTTTTAAGGGCCCAGTCAGCGCCAACACTGGTCAATGTACGTACATAAATATGAATGTCCATAAATTTGTGCGTGTGCATGAAAATGTACTTAATTTATATACACTTGATCATCATACATTATGTTTTTATTTGTGGAAACCTCAAATGTTCTTTGTGGTGCCTTTAATTACACCGCCAACATCATCAATGCCCAGCAGAGAGCATTTATATTGGATTGGAGATTGGGGTTTGCTGCTGTTCGAGTTGGTATATTCAGACTGGAAGTAGCGCCTGTTGTATCCTCCGCCTCTGGCTGCTCTTTTTTAATCGAAAACCTCATTTCAAATAGTTTTAGCATTTTTCTTTTGTCAATTTTTTGGAGTTGTCTCGAGGCAAATTTGCTAGTTTTTTTCGCTTTGCCGATGGTTTGACCAGTTTTGGTGAAATGGAAATTACTGCCGACGCCGCCTGCTTTTATTGATTACAAATAAGCTTTATGTGAAAAGCTACTGTAACAACAACAACTACTTATTGGCGACTTAAGCCAAATGGTATTGGAAAATAATTCTATTTTCTCCCACAATGAAATGTCGTCCGCTGGATGGTGTCAAATAATTTCTCACATCTTTGGCCAACGATGAGATTAAAAGTTTTCTTCTTTTTTCTCTTTGTTCAATTATAGTTTTGTGTTATAATAATTTTTTCGTTATAACTTAGATGCTGTAGTAGGAGATTTGGCTTAACTTTCGTAGTAACAGACAGTGTGGAAACAGGGGGTGGGAATAGATTTATTTTCACTCTATTGTAACAACGCGGAAATGAATGCGCGAGGATAGGCCAACAATCACTTCACTGGCACTGGCTTTTAAGTTGATGCCAGCTTTTTTTCAGTTTTTTCCGTTTTTTTTTTGGCCACCAACATTTTTATAGTCTTGGTGCCAAGAGCCATAAAACGATGCCATCGCGACGCGTCTGAGTGGCGTCTATAAGATAAGGCCGTTTATTTGAAGCTCCGCAAACAGACATGCAAACAAAAAATAAGTTCTGATTTTTTGTTCTCCTCCTTTGACAATGGAACAATCCTACCATAACCAAAAAGGGAGCAGAAAAAATCCCCACATTTACAAATATCTTTAAACAAATATTGATTTTTTCTAAAACTCTTGAAATCTATTTCTTCCTCTCTTTACAGCTACATCAAGGAAACCGACTGGTCTCCCTGCAGCGTGACCTGTGGTGAGGGCATCCGCCGACGCACCTACAAGTGCAAAATATTTCTCGAGTTCTCGCGCACCTTGGCCACCATTAACGATACCATGTGTGAGGGCATAAAGCCCCACGACGAGGTGGAACGCTGTGTCGAGGAGCCTTGTATGCTGCCCTCGCACGGCTATGATGATCAGTATCCGCGTGACTCCATCAAAGTGGGTGTCTCCGAGCCGGGCAAAACCTATGTCTGGCGTGAGCAGGGCTACACTTCTTGCAGTGCCAGCTGTTTGGGTGGCGTCGAAGAGCTCATCATCAATTGTGTGCGCGAGGACAATGGCCGCGTCGTCTCACCCTTCCTGTGTGCTCCCGAAACTAAGCCAGAGGCTCGCGTTCGCACCTGCAATGATAGACCTTGTCCGCCACGTTGGAATTACTCCGACTACACGCCCTGTTCGAAATCCTGCGGCATAGGCATCAAAACCCGCGAAGTTCAGTGCATACACGAAGTAACGCGTGGTGGTGAAAACACCATGGTGGTGCCGAACAGTATGTGTCCCCAACCGCCACCGGCCGATCGTCAATACTGCAATGTTCTCGATTGTCCCGTACGCTGGGAAGTTGGCGAATGGTCCAAGTGTTCGCACACTTGCGGTTACGGCTTCAAAGAACGCAAGGTGGAGTGTAAGCAAATCATGGCTCAGGAGCACAAAATCGAACGACCCGAATCCATGTGTCCCAGTGCCAAACCGCCAGATAAGAAGCCTTGCAATATCAAACCCTGCCCTCCCGAAGATCCCAAACCCATTATACAGATCAGCAACACCACTCACATACAACACGATCCCAAGAAGTCAAAAATCACTCTGAAAGTAGGCGGAGCTGGTGTGGTCTTCTTTGGCACTCAGGTGAAAATCAAGTGCCCCGTCAAACGTTATAATCGTACCAAAATAAAGTGGAACAAGGATCACAAGCCATTGGTTAAGTCAAGGAAATTCAAAGTATCGAAAAAGGGCGCCCTACGTATTATGGATATAACATTCCGCGATGCGGGTGTCTACTCGTGCCACGCCGGCCTAAGTAGTGCGGAAATAACGATTGATGTCAAGGCAAAACCAGGTCAAAGGCCAGAGGATTTGGAAAGGCATGAATCGGGTAGGTACTTTGTTTTAGTAAAGTGACGAGGTTTTGAATACTTTCACTTCAGATCGCCTAGTACGTGAAAGAAGTGGTACCGAACCTTTGACGGCTGCTGATATGACCGCAACGGATAATAGGTAAGATACAGAATTAAGTTAGATAAGAAGATAGCTTTAAACGAGGAGAATGATTAACCGAAAGAGCTCCTCAGCAGAACATGTTTCCTATTACTGGTGAAGTACCAAATATGCAGGTAAACTTTACTTTGTTTTAGTGCCGTAATATAATCAACGGAATTGAGTTCTTAGTGTAATTATTAATCATCAACTGGATTTGTGACTTTGAACTCTCTGGAATGCAATATTTAATGTTAGAACATTTTTAGAAAAACATTAGTAACAAAGTTTTTTTATATTAACTGGATTCAGAGGCATGAAGAAATCCAGCGATATTTAAAAAGAAGTCTACTTAAAGGTGAAATTCAAGACATGAAGACAAAGAACCAACAATAGTTTCAACGACATGATTAGATATTAGCTAGACAATCGACTCTAGACAATTTAGGATTTTGGAAAAAATAACGCCAGGTTTTGTAAACTAAACACGGTACTTCCTCTATATCAAAAATAGTTTTAACCAACCAGGTTTAAAATTCGTTAAAAAAACCAACCATAATGCACGATGTTTATTATGAGTCACACCTTAACGTCAAGCTCAAGTGTTTGACATATTTAAACATGGAAAGGTACACAATTGAGCAACCGACCTTAAAAATGAGGTCGTCCAAGCAGTTACCGTGAAAGGTGTTCGATACCGCGAGATGATAACGTACACCTTGTGGCCAGAAATTGGTAATATGGACCTGGACGATATATGTTCCAACAAGATGGTGCCACTTGCCACCAAACAATTGCTCTTTTGCTTGAGAAGTTCAATGCCCGTGTTATCTCACGTCGTGGCGATTTAATTTGGCCGCCACGATGGAGTGATTTGACACCGCTGGACTTTTTTGGCGATATTTAAAAGAAAAAGTGTACGTCACTAAGCCCAGAACAATTCGATAGCTAACGGATGAAATAGTTCTGCACAATAACGACATTGAACCACATTATGTCTCAGAACTATTGAAAATTTGGACTATCGGATAAAAGTATGTCACCGAAGCTCTGTCGAGCATTAGGATCATATTTAGTTTCAAACATAATTGTCATAGATCCTTTTATCTTTACAAAATATTAAGGTAATTCTCTGAAAACCTTTTGTTTTATTTACAATTAACATCGTGCGTTTTAGTTGGACCACCCTTTATTTTAGTACGTATTATAGCAAGTCCTCCAGTAGCTAGAGTTTTTAATTTTTCAAAAATAGAAAACTACACTCTTCAAAATTTAGATTACTGAGGATTTGCAGTGAAGAAATCCGCAGTAATTACTCCATAGTTTAGGTTAGGTTGAAAAAATTTCCCGAATTTATTTGGATGCCTCTTAGCTCATTGCGATGCCCTATGTGTGTCCATCAGATTGAAAAAAGGATTTAAGATACATAGATAGAGTTACAAGAGAATTGATGAACATATTTTTTTTTATATATCATTTATTTGCAATCTATTTACATCTATTTACAACATTAAGCAAATTTTATATCAACTAAGAAAAAAAATGACACTCTATTAAACGCAACAGACATAACATATATTTCATTTATAATACAATATTTACAAATATAATTATTTTAAAAAGGGCAGGTCGAGTACGTGAGATCTTTTTAGTCGCCTTACTTCGTTGCTATCGTCAAGTAGATTTATGGCCAATATGTTTGGATGGTAACTAAGTCTATTTAGGTAGTTAGAACTGTATCTGCTAATTTCGCTCTTTACTTTGGGGACATCAAGGTCGCAGTGTATGTTATTATTATTAACAAACCATGGGGCACTAGTAATGGTTCTAAGAGTATTAGACTGATATCTCTGCAATATTTCGATATTGGAAGTACTAGCTGTTCCCCACAGCTAAATTCCATACGTCCATGTTGGCTTTAATATAGTTTTATATAAAATAACTTTGTTCTCCATACTAAGTTCGGATTTGGGGCCCAGAAGCCAGAACATTTTTTAGTGCGGTGTTGATAGGAAAGCAGCTTCATGCACAAGTTTCATGAATGTTTCAATAGCATAATCTAAGTCATCCCCATTTTTCAGTAGTATGTTCAAATCCAAATTTTCTTCAATATGCCTTTGAAATAAACTGTAATTAGTTTTCAGTGTTAGCAGTTTAGGGTTCGGAAACCTCTTGCAGTGAGTCGTTTTGAAATTTAAAATAATCGGGCTGTGATCTGAACTGAGGGATGAACATATACGAGTATTAATGTAAGACGAAGGTTTTTTGCATTCCTTTTCAAACTAGCCCTTCTTCTTGGTGAATTTGGAGTGCTTCTTAAGAGGTAAAGTTGTAATGTCTGAAAAGTCGTTAAAATCGTTTTTTAGATGAGATAGTTGAGATTCTTAAAGCCTTGGGCAACTGCTCTTACGATTCTATACGATTATCGTCTTCATCGACGCGATTGCTGATAGATCTAATTCCAAGTTGTCCATATTGTTCAATACTCGTAGTTCAACGTCTAAGATCTCGACCGCGTCTACTATTTCGAAACATGTCCTAATACACGCGTCCCCCACGTTTGGTATATGCGAATTAGGTAGCCAGAAGAATCGTGACGACAGGGCTAGGCGACTGAAGTGTCACTAACTTTACGTTGGCAAATCGCAAATGCCAGCTATGTCAAATTCACACCAATGACAGCTGCCCATTTTGTTTTCAAGCTACCAAATCATTTGCATCTGATTTTCGTAAAACAGAACCTATTCGAAATGGAATTCAAACGTAATATTGTGATTGCATTTGTCGGTGAGCTGAACCATCTCAAAGGTTTGTGTATTACTACTTAAATTTTTAAAGCGTTACTGGCATCATTGCTAAACGCTATGGTGGTGGACGAAAAAAACCAGTTATAACGAAACGAGTTAGAGTTAGCTGACTTATTTTTTTTACAAGAAAAATACTATGACATGTTTTTTGTTAGTGATACAGAAACTGTAGAAAATGAAAAAAAAAAATAGAAAAAGAAGGTTAATATAATTTCTATAAATTTAAATGATGGAAAACGGTAAATGAAATTGTTCATTGTTAAGATTTAGAGAAATTTCGAGGAAGCTTTATTATTTTAAGAGTGGCTTAACGAAAATTGTTGGCCAGGAACGAGACGTTGATGCTGGTGGCTTGCTAAAAAGCCAGGAAGGACGAATTTGATAGTTCCCGATGAAAAATAAATGCCTACCAACATGTTTTAGAAGACATGATTTGTCAATTTTTTTCCACAATTTGCTTTGCCTTTTATTGTTTGTAAACAAATTTTGTTGAGCTAATGCTGCTATCTGATTTAAAATGTTGTTGAATGTTGCCAGAATACCATATTGCTAATTAAACACGCCTATTATTATGTCAATAGCATCCAGAATATTGACCTCGTGCTCGGCTAAAGTACTAGTCGACTTGTTAGTTTCTATTTAAGACTTTATGTAGTTTCAGAGAAAATAATTAGGGGGTGTCTAGACGCATGTTCGCTGCGAACATTTGATAACACGCTCGTTCACCCACCCAATCTTGCTTCGAATAAATATTATGCAGAAGCCCAAAACCGAATACAAAACGAGTCTGGTTGACTCTTAGGCTGTCCAATTGAGCTGATCTTCGCCTACATGCAGAAAAAATATATGTTTACTATATGGTCACGGCAACAATAATATGTTCATCACATTCATCGTATTGTTTTTTCAATTCAGTTTTGAGAAAAAAAGTATGATTGCAGCAATATTGATATTGTTAAAATATGACAAAAGGATGTTTGCCAAATTCAACAAGAACAACACTATAAATATGGTGGGTCATCAAAAGAATAGGTTTTTGGGTTTTATGTTAACAATAATATGGTTACCGTATAATAATTTTTATAAATTTGAATATGGTTGTTTGGCAATGGTATTGTTACAAATCTTAGTACTTTTTATCTTTAAATTATTTTTTTTTCAAAACAAAGTGCTTTGGATTTGAGTAATTGAAATATTTGTAATAAATGAAATGCGGTTTTTTTAACGATGTTTTTTATTGTTATATGAAAAACTTATTTTATTTTAAATTGAATGTATTTGCAAATAATTTGCTCATAAAAAATCTCTAATGTTGAAAAACAACATATCCCAATTCCTATAAATTATTTTCCAGATTATAGTATGTTTCAGTGGGATACTACGAGTACGAGTATCACAACATGGTTGTGCATGAATCATACTATGGTTGTGAAAATCATACTCTGGTTATATGTGTAACCCCATGGATGTGAGGATCATACTATGGTTGTATATAAAACAAAGTATGTGTGTGAGGATCATACTATGGTTGTATATAAAACATACTATGGTTGTGAGAATCGTACTATTGTTGTGACGATCATACTATGGTTGCATTTGAAGCATACTTTGGTTTTGAGGATCATAATATGGTTGTGGGATCATAGTATGGTTGAGTGTGAATCGTAATATGGTTGTGAGGATCTTGGTATGGTTGTGTGTGAATCATACTGGTGTTATCAAAATCATAATACAGTTCTGCCCCAACCATATACTCAACAATAGTAGATGCTCTTCGAATATATTTACCCCTACCCTATTTTTTTCTTCGCGTAGTGAACATTTCTGAGTCATCAACTTTACTGGTCGCTACGGCAGGCTTCAGGCCCAAAAAAGTATACACACGGCGGGACTAGCACACTGAAGACCTCGTGATGCAATTCTTGTTTCATATATCCATTTCAGTAGAAATTTCAATAATGTATTTATGAAATCTCAAAGAAAATAATCAAGGTTTGATAGCGCAGTCGTTAAAATGGTCCTTAACAACTTCCTCCGTTCGGCAAGCGTTTAAGGATATGATTGACATGGCTTTAATAACATTGACAGCTTCTTAAATATAGCATTTGCAAAAACTATCATTACAATCAGGTAACTCTTAAGTATAGAGACTACTTGGTGCGTGCAACCTATTCTCATGAAATTATACCGCCGTTTTCCTAAACATTTGTTGTTTAACTTTCTCTTCGTGCACCACTATTTCCCCCATCAACGATTAAAAACTTCAAATTTCGTGTACATCCTTACAAAAAGTAATTGTCTAGCCACACATTATGACATGTACATTGGGGTTCCCTTTTTAATTTGTCCTCCCTGCCTTACGGGTTTTAATCCGTATAGCAAACTTCTTCGTTTTATAAATATCTAAAATTAATTTGAGTTAAAACATTGTGATACTCGTGGCTATTGAATGTCATGTTCACAGGCATTCCATGACATGACGACGCCCACTCAGCACAACATGTAATTTTTCATTAATTATCCTAATTAGGTTCTTATGAAATGAAGCCCCCACTTTCACCTAAATAGCAGCAATGTGACGCGATTGAAGAACGAATCACTTGAGTCCCCATCATCATTCCATTCACATCGAGCTGTGCTACTCTGCGCACTATAGAAATTGTGCTGCACACAAATTGTTATGATTGGCATTGAAAAGATTATTCCCCCGCTCAATTGGACGAGGAGAGAATGGGGAGGGGGACGAATCACAAATGACAAATATGCTGGTAATGTCAATCTGACAATCGCAAATGTTAACATGGAAGATATTCAGCATTGAAATCCAAAAGGCAATTTCATGTTGTACGAGTATAATGAAAACAACCGAGAAAAGAATGGTACAATAAATTTCAGACAGGGGGTTGGAGTGGAGTGAAGTGGCATGGCTTGCACTGGGAAAATATCAACAAAAAATGTATGCAATGTTTGCATATGCATCTGCCACATACGAGAAAGATAGACTGACAGACAAGACGAAGATCTCTCCCACAAAAAGGAGTAGAGATATGAGATACTGCTAGAGCAACTTTCTGTTGAATTGTTTTCTTAGAGTTTTTTTTTTGGTTTGTTTTGTGTTTTCAACTATTGTTAGTTTTTAATTTAACTTCAAGTTGTTATTGTTGTTTTTCCGGAACATTTTGGTTTCACTTAAAACTTATCACTCTGGCCACACACACGCACACAATCATTCACTCACTCATACTCTTGCATACGCCTAAAAGTATGTTACGATGATGAGGACAAGTTTTTACTGGCATTGTTTGAATAGCAGACAGACTAAAAATAAACAGGCTTTGCACTCACAAGAAGCTCTCACTTCACTCTCACACTTAACCCATTTTTGGACGGACGACGGTACGGTATGAACTAGGGTAATATTCCTAAGACTACAAGGGTTTCTATATATATTTATGACCAAGACAACACTAAGTGTTGGCTGGCGCCATCTGACTTTTCCTTTGAAAAGTTTGACATTTTGTAGCATAAACGTACTCAGAAAAAAATGGAATTAACACGTGAACATTTTCGTGCGATCAAAACTTTCGACGTGGATTATCACGACAAGTGTGCTTCGATGAACTTAAATCTTTGTATAGCGGTGAAGCAACATCTTATAGCACTATGTAAACTGGTTTAATGAATTTAATCGTTGCCGACTCTCGCTCAAAGACGAAGGTGGTGAAGGTAGTCTGAAAACGGTCGTTGTGCCAGAGAACATTGATGCCGTGCGTGAACCGATAATGCAAGATTGACATGTGACATACTGTGAGTTAGAGGCATTTTTGGGAATTTCTTCCACCAGCATACATTCGATATTGCATGAACACCTGGCCCAAAAAAAAGGTTTATTCTCGTTGGATCCCGCACAACTTGACTATCGCTCGAAAAAAGGCTAGTGTCGATTGCAAAAAAAAAATTGAAATAATACGATCGCGGTTATAAGATCGTCACAGGTGACGAATCATGGATCTATGCGTATGAGCCCGAAACAAAACAGGAATCGACCGAGTGGGACTTCGAAGACATGCCAAATCCAACGAAAGTTGTTTGTGGAAGAAGTACTTCGAAGCAAATGGTCGCCTGTTTTTTTGGCAAAACTGGTCACATGGCGACTGTTCCCCTTGAGCAACTTAGGATGGTCAACTCTGAGTGGTACACCACAATTTGTTTGCCTGAAGTCTTCGGAGAAATTCGAAAAACAAACAAGAGAAGACGAATCATTGTGCACCATGACAATGCGAGCTCTCACACATCGGCTCAAACCAGCGCCTTTATGACCGGCCAAAACGTCGAATTTATGGGTCATCCGCCGTCAAGAAAAAAATGCTTGGTGGACGATTTTCGTCCCCAGAAGATGCTGTTGAAGCGTTCAAAAAACCATGTTTTGGAGGTGACTCAATCGGAGTGAAAAAAGTGCTTCGGCAATTGGTTTGAGCGCATGCAAAAGTGTATAAATCATGCTGGAGAATACTTTGAAAAACAATAAACACATTTTTGATGATAAATATTCGCATTTTCAGTATTAGGACAGAAATTTATATAATAACCCTCGTAAAAAATCAAAAGTCTCCTTTAGACTTTTCGACTTTTAAATATAAAAAAGACGATAAAAGTCGGCTCTGCGAAAAGCAATATTTTGGAATAAAAACCAAGTTTTCTTGGTATAACAAACTTTAATTTAAAAAATTTTCCAAATCTCTATGACAAACATTAACAGAGTTTTCTAGTAAGTTAGGCTTAGAGAGTAATCTCTAACTCGTTAAGTCGCTGGCCATTAAAAGGTAAAGAAACCCACCCCTATTATTGAATTTCTATGATTGATTTGAACCTGGTTTTACTTGTTAGATGGTCGTACAAACTAATAACCATACTACATCGGCCAAATTGCACTGTAGTATTGTTTATGTCTTTTAAAAATTTGAGGAATTTAAAAATTCTATGAAGGCACAAGCCTCCTTTGTTTAATAGTAACAGCAGATTTTGAACCTCTATAGTCTTTATTCTTTAAGTTTTCTTATTTTGGCGTCGTTGTAGCAAAATTCAGAAAATCGACCTGGTTTACTTACTTTACGAGTTAAATTTTTCAAGGGATACAGTCCCAAGAAATGCCGCACTGTGGTTCAGAAACTATTTCATTCGGTCAAAACTGAATTCTCTTGATCTTTTATCATTAAGTTTCACATAAAATCAATTGTAGATGAGGGCATAAAAAAGTTTCTGTTTATGTGATACTAAAATTGTCATCTCCACAAATACGAGAGCTGCTATATATATTGGCCTAATAATGAAAAATATGCTTCATCGCCATACAAAGATTTAAGTTTATCGATGCATTCTTGTCGTGATAATGTGTAACCGTCAATTCTCCAAATGAATCAACTACAACTGTAGTATGCTTCCTGCAACAGCAAAAACCCCTTCGATGGCTAGGCGGTGGTAACTTTAAAGACCACTTTAAAACAACGCTTGCTTTATCGATCACAAAATCACCATCTACAACTATTTACCGCTTGACTACATCTACTTTATAGTTGGTCGAAAGTCCAAACATTGTACTACCGTTTCTTTACGTAGAAGGAATGTCGATTAGGATATCCCGAATCCCGGGAATTCGTTTTCGTAAAATCCCGAATCCCGGGATTTTTCGTTTTTGTAAAATCCCACATCCCAAGATTTTTCCTAATATACCCTGGTCAATCGCGTAATTTTTAATTTTGTAAATTTATATGAGTGGTATTTTAGGTTAAGCCTCGTACTTATAATTAGACTGAATAGTAGAATCGCTTAAGTGTCTCTTACTGGCACTTCCTGCAACAATAGACCGCTAACTATCTGAATTTAATTTAATAACTTTTATCGAATAAGCGATATGATTTTTGAGGCTTATAAAATAGCACTGTAATTGATATAAAATCTTATATTGGAAAAGATATGAATTTGTTTGTTCCAGAATGAGTAGCAGCATATACAGGGTGGCGCAAAACTACCGTTGTGGTTTGAATGTTTAAGAAAATTTTTACTTATTCGTTAATTATTACTTTTATTTTTTCTTTATAAAGTATAGTATAATATTGGAGAATATTTTTGGCTTTAGTATGAAAAGTTATATTATATATAAAATTTGTCCTCGTTGGATCCCACATAATTTGACGAATGCTCAAAAAAAGGCTCGTATGGATTTAAAGAGATGTTGAATAACTATAACTGTGGTAGCTTATAGGCATACACTGCCTTTGTATTGTCACAGGTGACGAATTATGGATCTATGCATATGAACCCGAAACAAAACAGCAATTCTTTCAAGACGAGCCAAATCCAACAAAAGTTGTTCGTGCAAGAAGTATGTCGAAGCAAATCATTTCCTTTTTCCGATTCTGAGTGGTATACAACCATCTGTTTACCAACAGTGTTCGAAGAAATGAGGAAAGATAATAAGAGAAGACGGATCATTTTGTATCACGACAATGCAAGTTCTCACACATCAGCTGAAACGATGAGCTATTTGACCACTCAAGATGTCTAATTAATGGGACATCCACTGTACAGCCCTGATTTGGCACCCAATGACTTCTTTTTATTCCCGCACATCAAAAACAAAATGTGTGGTCAACGATTCTCGTCGCCAGAAGATGCTGTTGAAGCGTTTAAAAATCATGTTTTGTAGGTTTCCCAATCGGAGTGGAAAAACTGCTTCGAAAATTGGTTTGTGCGCATGCAAAAGTGTATTGATATTAAAGGGGAATATTTTGAAAAACAATAAAAACATGATAAATTTTTGTGTTTTTATTACCGATACCGAAATATAAATATCAACTCTCGTATTGGCAATAGTATCACTGCGTTTATAGTTTGGCGATTTTTTTTTGATAATTTTAACCAACAGTTTGGCGACAGAGGAGAAGAAACAACTGGCGTGGCGCGTTAAATGCATTGAAAACAATACAACATTTCTTTGAAATAAATACACGGTGATACATTCACAATTGGACAAGTTTCACCAGTGTATTCCTTGGCTCATTTTATGGAAATATGTCCATCTACGACGATGCGTGAAAATGCAAAGGGCGAAATGGCAGCGGTTTAAATTTTTCGGATTGGTAGTCGGAAGATGCTAGAGTAAAATTGCTAAGTTCTGAATGAGTGTTCGGATTCATTAAAAAAATAAATTTAAATCGCCGAGATACGGAGCTTTGAATAAAAACCTAAGAACGTGTACCTAACCTTATATTTCTCATTCAGATATCATATAACTTAAGTTTTTCACCTAAAAGATAGCCTTTCAAAAATTACCTAAACGAAGCCCAGAGGTTCTATCGTTCCAATGTTATGACGTATTTAATAAAATTAATGATTTGGAAAATTCTGTAAAATAAACGTTCATATCAAAACAAATTAAAGAGACACATTTTATCTAACAAATATCTTAAATCAAAACATTTTGACTATTTTACTAATTTATGCCTCTTTTGTTTTATTTAAGCGCTGGTCAACTAAATTATAAATAGTTTTTACTTTTTTATTTTATAAAAGCATATTCTTCTGTTTGTAATCTTTTTAACTGAACTATGGAATTTAAATTTTATGATAATGAACAGATTTTTATGAATATATCTCAAACATACTGTCTTTTTTCTTAAAAAAATAAGAATGCTTTACCTCTTTCAGTGGGATAAAAAATCAAATTACTTGGACAAGTGGAAAACTGTATTAGTAGAAAACATCTTTATGTGACAATAAACAGACAGTCCCTTGAGATTCCACTTATCCGGGTTTGTTTGAATATGACACAAAAGAAATCCTGAAATGTAGAAAATATTTAAATAAGATAAATCCTGAAACTCCAAAATTAATTGAAATCCCGAAAATTTCCGGGATCACAGCTTAGGGATCCGTAAATTCCCACGATCCCGGGATCTCAGTTTCTAAAATCCCGAATCGTGGGATTTCTAAAACTCAGTTCCCATCGACATCCCTATAACGTACTCATGTTCTCTCCAGTCTGTGTCTGATTGTTGTTCTAAACGAAGTTTTTCCACAGCCAGCCAACGAAGCAACAAACTTATCTCATACATCATTTATGCGCTGGCCATACATATGAGATTTTACCCGGGAGTATGGATGTATGAGGGTTTTCTAGTCGAGCATTTCATTTAATTGCATTTGTTTTGGAGTCTCCCTCCCTTTCTAGCGTATTTTCCCAACATTTTAAAGTTACATTTCATTTGATTTTGATTTTATTTCATTGCAGCACACAAACCACACGTCGCAAACAGCAACAGAATGCCAGAGAACGTAATCGTCGTCCCAAGTCCGATGGAGTTCAACAGCATGCGGATAGCAGCATTATGGGTGATGAGGTAAGTTGTTATTTCCCCTACCCGGCGGCCTACCGCGCCAGCGATTCGCTTACACTCACATTAGATGAGCCAGTGAAAGATGTAGTACAAAAAATGGGTTATCCAACATTTGGTACGAAACTTTAAATCAGTCGTCCTTTTTTTTGAATAAAAATCTAAGAACGATACTCGATTTAAGCAGGCCCCAGATAAAAGATTTTTTTTTAAACGCAGGCGGTAGGACGCGCTCTATTACAAGAAGTATGAGATGACATTGGTCTGAGGGCTGCTTAAATACGAAAACTAATACATTTTTGAACCAGGATTTTTTTTATTTAAGAACCCTGTACGCATTTCATGTTGGATAGCCCGGTGTTGTATACATCTCTTGGCCCTTTAGCGGTTTTAAAGCAAATTTATTCCTTTTTTGGTGATGAGTTTATTTCGAAATCCTGTGATTTTCTGTTCGGCGTTGCTCTTGCCTTTGCTTATGTTTTAGTTATTTTTACTGCAATAGCTGGCTGACTGTTGCCTTTCTTGTGCAAAGGTTGGGCCAGTAGTGGTGCAGTTTGGTCTAACCATATTTCATAGCCAGTCAGTCAGTTAGTGGTGTGTACTTCTTGTGGTATGTGTCCATGTGAAATGTGATCAGGTTGTATCAGTTTCCCATGTCTGTGCTCTGGTATGTCCTTAAATAATGTCAAGAATATTGGTTTTTGGGTTAGGATAAAATTTAAGAATATATGTTTTTCATTGCATTCTGCTGATTTCCATTCACTGTATGAGTGCTGTGCCACATACTCACATATGCAGTTGCAGTATTCTTTGAATGTGTGTGTGTGTCTCGTGCATTCCCTGGATTTTACGGTATTGTATTTTCTACAGACAAAAAGACCAAGAGCTTTTCTAAAATTCTTATGTATTGTTTGTATTTTTTGTTATTGTTACACCCTACACCATAGACTGGTGGTATATCGAGTTTATTATTATTTAATTGAATGGCCTTTGTGAAAATAATGTTTCATTTTAAGACTTTTTAATAATCTATGGATTTGCGGCTTTAGTTTTACTTTTTGCCAGATTTACCATAGAGTTTCAGTAGTGGGTAGATCACCCACTTCGAAGATTTAAGGTGGAAGTTGTAGTACGGATATTTTTAAAATAGTTTTTTTTTTTGATTTTTGGAAATGGTGCAAACCTATAGCCCCAAAGGATTGAAAAAAATTTCATTTTGCCCTTCTTGAACTCAAAACATACAGGGTGATTCAATCACGACTGGGCAAATTTCAACAGCGTATTCCTTGGCTCATTTCATGAAAATATGTCCTTCAACGACTATGCCTGAAAATGCAAGGGGCAAAATGGCAGCGGTTTGAAAATTTTCGGATTGGTGGTCTACTAGGGTAAAATTGATAAGTTCTAAACCAGTGGTTGGATTTTTATCTGAAATGATAGCCCTACCTCTTATCTTTCCAAAACTACCTTAATGAAGCCCAGAGGTCCTACCGTGCCAAAGTGATGACTATTTGACTAAAATGAAATTTTTTTGAATCGAAATAACAGCACACATTTATTTCTTTTTGTAAATTAAGACAAACAATTTTGCATTTCAGTCAAATAGTCATAACTTTGGAACAGCTGTGGGCTTCGTTTAGGTAATTTTGGAAAGGTAAGAGGTAGGGCTACCTTTAAGGAGAAAAAAAAAACAAAAAAATCAGACCACTTATTCAGTTAGTTAGCAATTTTACTCTAGTACCCTCCGACCACCAATCCGAAAATCTTCAAACCGCTCTTATTTCGCCCCCTAAATTTTCGGGCATGGTCGTAGATGGACATATTTCCATTAAAAAATAAGCCAAGGAATACGCTGGAGAAATTTGTCCAGTCGTGAATAAATCACCCTGAATGACTTAAAAGCGGATGTTGTAACCGTGGACAGGACTACATGGCTACATATGGACTATATAGAAATGGTATAGATCTGGCATCACTGATGGCTATGAACTAAGTGCAGATGATTTTTTGAATGCTAGAATGAAACAGCTGTCCTTTTTCACTTCGTTTTGTAACGTCTTAGTAGATTTGGCTTAGGGGAAGTTGAAGAAAATGAATACCTCAAGCCTTATACTTCGTCAAAACTGCAAAAAAATCCCACCCCTCGATTTGCTTTATTATACCTTACGCCATACTGTGGCCCAGGTTATTATGACTTAGTGCTGATGTTTGTTACACCTTAAAGTAATTGAGATTTTTCCTATGTTAAGTTTACCTATTGATTCAGTATCATTATCGGTTTCAATTGAGTAATGCACAGTACCTAGAACACAAAATATCTATAATTTCGGTTGTACATGTCGTAGATCCCTGAAATTTCACACAGATAAAGGTGAGGTGAATTGCGGGTTCACAGGAGCATTTCTAGACCTCTAGCCAATATAGATGTCATATAGCACAACACGAAAGTTGGTAACCTCAGGTGTGATAAAATATTTAATGCTCGCCAATACTAAGAGTTTTATCCGAATTGAATGGCATTTGTCTTTTTGGAAAGCGCTAGTCACTTTCACATTTTTTTGTATTTTTTGTACTCCTATAGTTTAGAAGTAATACACAATCAACAATTGCTTTGTTCCGGTTTTCCCCGATCTTAAATTAGTATTTTTCATGTAACGCCTTTGTCTTAGCACTACAGCCAGCAGCTTTTGCATAAATCTCATTCAATATGTAGGAAAAATCTACATTAAACTGGTTCAAATTTAGAGTAATTATATTAAAAGAATTTAATGTTATAAATTTGACAAAAATCAATTTTTCCATTTTATTTAAAAAAAGGAGTATAAAGTAATAATTTCCTTATAAAAATAAACTCGTAGAGAACTCTTGTGCAAAATGTCTACTTTTCGGAAATTAATGAAATAGAAATAAAAACATAAGCATCATCTATAGGATCAATGCCATAACTTGGTCACCCAATGTACTAGAATATGATGAATTTTCATAGCAAAAAAAAATGTTTATAACTCGTTTATAATCGTAAGGCTGCGAACTTAAAAGAAAAAACTGTTTTACGTACCGATAACGCTGCTAATATCCTAAAATGTCTCAAATATGCAAACCGACGGCCACTTATACAAAAATTCCAGTTTTAGGATTTTTTCCCATCATTTTAGGAATTATCGCAATTTTTTTTTAACAGGTATCTTGAAATTGTTCAATTTTTCTTTATATACGATAACAAACGCTAGTTTGAGCAAAATTATCTTCATTGGTTCAAAAGCTGTAAAACTACGATATCAGAAATTGTTTTGTTAAATTCGCTAATTTCAATTTTTTGATTCATCCAAATCGAAAAAAAATGTTTTTGTCTACTGTGCTTCACAATACCTACTCTGGCTAGAGGTCTAGAAATGCTTTTGTAAACCTGAATTCACCTTTTGTATAGCTGCACAAATTTTACGGATCTATCAACAAACTTAACAGAAATAACAGAGCTATTTTCAAAATATTTTGTTTTTCACCACTGCGATGTCCCTCTGTCTATGTATCTATAGTTTAAATCAAAGTACAAGTCGCAATTATGAATCGATTTCGTTGAATATTGGTTTATTTTTAAAATGTGGGCTATGAACAAACTCAATTGAAATTGGTCTACATAACTCCATGTTTTAATATCATACATACGTCGGTTTTCGTATTTCAGAACCTACTACTCTAAAAGCCACATATTACAGCCTATTTCAATCATATGTCGATATGAGCGACCAACAACCATCTCTGGTAAATTGGTGTTTATCGTTTTATGGTTTAAATAGCTTCAACACAAAAGTCCCTCCCGATTTAAAGTTCTACAGCTTTAAAAGCCACAAATTAAACCCGAGCACGCTCAAATTTTGCATGGTACGTTATGAGCGTCGACTTAAAAAATTGTATATAGGTCTATATTTTCATTTAGCCCGCCTTTAAAAGTTCTACCCGAACCTTTACATTACCATTACATCTAATTTCGACCAAATTTCGCATGGAGCGTTAAGAGCGGATAGCATCCACCTTTGGTAAAATTTCAGCTATGTTTTTGATCTTTGTTTAGGTCAAGACTGCTGCTCCGAACATGTTCAGAACATAAATATAAAATCTGTTACAATACGTTGAATTTTACAACCATCTAATGCGGACCCTTTAAGTGACTCCGGTTTTCGACAACAACAACAAAAAAGCTGTAATTGAAGTCTTTTGTAGAGGAATATTATATACTCTCACATTGTTGTGAGTCCAATACTATTTTTTAGGGGAATGTCAATTGGAAATGTATGGTTTGATTTTAGACATTCCATCGAAGCGTGTCTATCTTTCTGCAGACTATAACCTGTCAAAACATAATCCAGCCTGGAACGATCAATAATCAACTTAGTACAAATTTTTATAGAACTTGTCTACATAATTATAGTGCCTTCTGTGAATAGAGGCTAGAGGCTTACAACTCGGGTGACAACATATTAAAATTGTTCTTTTTCTTTTAAAAATATTAAAACTCATATTCTGGCCGAATTTTCAATTAGCTTCCCTACAGCTTCGATTTTTTTGCATAAAAACACAGATCCGTAATATATATAAATATATCCCTTTGCTGGCGTTAGTACTCTGTAGTTCTTATTCATTCATTCTCCTAATGGCTGCAATACGGTATAACGAACACGTCGCGATATCAGAGTTGAATCCGCTGAAAATAATAGTAAAAAAAAGTGACGGTGCTGATGGAAATAACAGTTTTATCAATAGCATAACAGTTCTATCGCTTCCTTCGTGTGCAATCAAAACTGCTATGAAAGGTTATCTTTTGAGATAACCAATTTAAAAATCACTGATGGAATGTTTATCGTATTACCAAGTTCTCCAGTTGAGCCTATCCATTATTCCATCGAGACTAATTTCGATAATGTCATCTACAAAATTTTAATGCTTTTAGTTTTTAAACAGGCCTTCTTTAAAAGAAGACAAGTTTTTTTTTTTAGCAAATGTTTTAACTTGGTTTCCGAATGCTGACATCTACTTTAACTACAACTCGCTTTAGTATTTTCGATTTCAGTTTCCGCGTTTAGTGGCCACACGTGTTAGGTAAATAACATTCGGCCAGACTTACCTTCCTGAACGAAGTTGATTATGTATTGTCCTTTATTTGTTCATTTCGTCGCATGTTATTTGATAGTTTTACTTTCGCACACAAAAGGATGAACAAAAACAATAGGTCCAAGTCTTCATACACCACATATGTTCCTACTGCTATATTTGCACTGAGTCCAGTTGAGTCCGACGCCCCCTCTTTAAGCGAACCACTTCGGATTCCACGTACGTGTAGACAAAGTTTGTTTTATCACAGCGAAACGTTACGTTTAGTAGGGATGCTGTTTAGGATAGCCGGGGACTAATGGGGAATTTTAAATTTGTTATGTGGATACTAAAGGGTGGCCCTAGTGATGTTAAACACGTATAACTTGTAATAACGGTTTTTTTAAATGATTTATTTTTATATGTTTAATACATTTTATGGAAATTTAACGTGACTATGTGTGAAACATGACATCAGACAAATGACCACCATTTTTACTCGATACAGGCATTGGCTCTTTTTAGCGCATTTTGCATTACACTGCGTAATGTTTCTGATTGCAGGCGCCGTATTTCGTCTCGAATATTCTGCTTGAGCTGTCCAAGTGTCTGTGGTTTGTTAACATACACTTTGTCTTTTAAATATCCCCATAAAAATAATCGGGCGCAGTTAAATCTGGTAAACGGGGAGGCCAAGGGAAATCTGAATTTTTTGAAATTATGCGTTCACCAAAAATTTCACGCAGCATGTGCATAGTTTGCCTAGCAGTATGCGCAGTGGCTCCATTTTGTTGCACAATTTGAACTTTGTATGGATACATCTTAAGATCCAACTTTAAGATTCTCTGTTGTTGTTGTTCTGGGTATACCCAATTGGGCGGAGCGGCGACGAGTTGAGACAGATGGATCATTTGCAACAGTCTGCTACACAGCTTCCACTTTCTCTTCAGTACGAATATTTCGATGAGCACCTCTTCCTGGGCAGTCGTCAACTGAACCCAGTTCCTCAAAACGGCGAACTAAACTTGTAATCATGGAAAATGTGGGCGTTGATTTTACGTTAAAAAAACGGCGGTAATTTCGCTGCTTCAGAAAAATTGATCGTTGAGAAGAATAATAAAAATCGATAATTTTAATGCGTTGTTGTGGACTGTACGTATTCATTTAAAATTTCCAAGAGTTTAGTTATAATCTTCAAAAAGAAAAAATAAATTATGTTAAAAAATAAAAAAGTTATTTGTGTTTCACATCAGCTGGTCTTATTTGGGCCACCCTGTATGATTTGTATACCTTTAATCATTTGTGGTGGTAGTCCACAGTAAGCTTGAGTCCGGGTTTCATCATTTATTTAGCTTTTCATTACAAAGGGACTTTCAACGTATGCGACATACCCAACCTTGTTGCTCTGAGGCCAGGTCGCATATCACACTTAAACTGTACCAAAACACCTTTGTCCAGGTGATTCCTCGCTGAGGTCTATTTTACGAATTGCGGTGTAGTCAATAAGGATCGCAGTGTTCACCAGTTGAACTGGTCAGATACTTTGCTAATAAACACCACCATCAACTCCTATTGGAACAGAGTATTCTGATTAGCTATAACGGCTGATATTTGTAACAACTAAGACTAGCCCAACTTGATCAACAAGAGAAAAATGCTTAGCTGATTAGTCCACCTGAGAAAGAAATGTTTATTCGTTTTAAAAAAAATATCTTGTTTATCTAATTTCTAGTATGTCAGTACTTCTTTTTCCGAACTCGGGCTTAGGTTAATAGGATAGCATTACTTGGTAATGTAAATGGTAATGAGTGTATTTGCCACATTTTGCCGGGTACGATTAAGCAATTTAAATAAAATTGATCAATTTCGGTTAAGGTTTTTTTGTAGCCCGCATTTTAAAGTTCATTTCGATATGAAGTTGATTTCGAACACTCTATGATCCACATTTTAATAACAAATCGGATCAAATTTGGTACAACATAATGTGCTGACAGACAGTGAATGTTTTGATGTAGCCCCCTATATAAAGATTCGCTTAAATAATAAGTGCTGACACTCTAGAAGACGATGCCCAAATCGTATTTATATCCGGGTCCATTTAGCAATCTGAATAAAATTTATTCATTTCGGTTCAGGTTTTTTAAAGTTGATTTCGAACTCTCTACAAGCCACATTTAAATAACAAACCCGATTAAATTTGGTACAACTTAATGTGATGACAGAGAGTGAATGTTTCTTTGTAGCCTCCTACTAGCAAGTCCGCCCTACTAGCAAGTCCTGTTGCTCTAGAAGGTTGTGTCCAAATCGTATTTATATCGTTTCTAGGTTTGAAATAGTCGATGAAATATTTATGAAGTCTCAGATCTGCTGTACCTCGATCATTATTGGCTCTTAAGCCCGTTTGATATCCCGCATTGTCCTTATGTAAGTGGGGAGAGTTATTTTAAATTTAATACAAAAAAGTCCAGGAAATTTCGGTTTTTCGTATATCATCAACCCTTTTGTAGAGCTTATCTGTACTCAAGTGCTCTGCTCGCAGACTTGTATGTGTGTCATATAAATATACGAGGGCTGGCTGAAAACTACTGCAGCTGTTTTTTTGTGCAATTTTACTTTTTTACATTAGTCGCATTTTATTTGACAAACGAAAAAATCCGTTTAAAACCCAGCTAGATTTAAAATTTCGAGTCGTCATTACAAAACTCTCAAAACCTTTTATTAACTGAAATTGTTTGGATATATCCCTCAAAAGTCTTTTGTTTTGAAATAGTTTATGAATAAAAAACAAGATGTAGTACAAACTGCTTAAAGCGGACTTTAAGAGAATTAAACGTTTTTAAGCGAACTCGCTTAGCGTGTACGTTTAATAATATTTTTCCTTCATATTTAAATTTTTTAAATAAAATGTTTTGACACGTATGTTAAAAACAATTTAAGTAAATAACAAACATTGAACATATATTCACCTCGAGACCTCTTGTATATTTATTTAAATAGAAGACAAGCTTGCTTTTATCGCGATTTCAGGTCCGTGACGACCATCATCACAAAGCTTCGCAACAATTGTTGAAAAAAAACCGAACTCTCTAAGACCAGGCTATCACCAAACGAATGAGAACTTGTGTTGTAAATTTCACTTTCCAAGTTTTCTTCACACAATTGTTTACTTAAATACAGTTCACTCTTACCTTTACTTTAAGATTTAAAGTAACCAACTCAGCGCGGTCGTGGTCCGCCGTGGTGGGATGGAAGTGTGCATGACTCTCATGCCAGTTAATCCAAGTTCAATCCCGGGTAAGAACATCTACAATTTTTTAGCAGCTGGTTTCCACCTCGTAAATGCGGGCGATTTTTCGAGTTAGAGATTTATCTCTAAGCCATGTTTATATAAAATGCATTAGCCGTTCAGATGCGGCGTAAAATGTAGATTCCGGTCAGTGTGTATAAAAATAAAACCGTACCCAGCTCACTGATGTCGTTCATTCCATGTCAAACCGGACACCTTTTTTACACGACCGTTTCAGATTTTTATGAAACTTGGCAATATTGCACTACTATTAGCACTGGTTAATTTGTGGTTGTCAGAAAAAAAAGAAAAAATTTTTTTAATGAGTTATATGCTTTTTAAAATGTTCAAAATCATGAAAAATGTGCCGAGGAGGCTATATTGAAACGGGTGTAGGATCAAAACGCAACGGTGAATTTTAAAAACCTATACCTTATTTTAAAGGTCTTGACGCATAGTTTCTGCCGATCTAGTTTAATTTTGTTATACAGGGTGCCGAACATTTGTATAGTTGTGAAATTAATTTTGTAACGTGATTTTCACTATTTTTGCACTAATATTCCAAATTAACAAAAATACACGCATACTCCTCAATCGATTCTAAACAAACCCTGAAAATTTTAGCTTGGAGAAATAATGCTTTATATTTTAAAAAAATTATTTACTTAATGTAGTCCTCGAAAATATATGTACCAAAAGTACTACAACTCTGCATGTGAACACCCTGTCGTATATTCATATACGAAAATCTGAAAAACGTCAAAAATAGAAACATCAAAGCGTTCATATATTTGTATGTCGCACAAAAACATACATACATATATCAAACGCAAGACTTCTCAGAAAATTATGCGTTTATAATTCAAGATTCCATTCAAGGCGCTTATTGGAATAACGACCAGGTTACGATTCATCCAATGGCAATTTATTACAAAGACAATGGAAAAGAAAAATTTACTAATTATGCAGCAATTTCTGAATGTTTGAAACACGATACTGTGGCAGTTAATTTGTTCCACAATGGCCTCATATCATTTCTTAAAAACACCTTAGGATCATTGCAGAAAATTTTCTATTTCTCAGATGGATCAAGTGCTCAGTATAAAAATAAGAAAAATTTCATAAATCTTATATATGTATCATGAAGATGACTTTGGTGTTAAAGGCATTTTTTCGCAACATCCCACGTAAAGGGACCATGTGATGGCTTAGGAGGTACAATTAAAAGGTTAGCAGCACGGGCAAGTTTAACAAAAATTTATGAACCTATTAATAACGCCCATGTATTCTTTTCCTGGGTTAAAACTAATGTAAAGAATGTTAATACAGAATTTTTTACCTCAGCACAATATAATCAAAATTTTATTAAACTTCAAGATAGATTTAACAAAGCTAAAGTTATTCCTGGAACCTTAGGATATCACTCATTAATTCCACAAGAAAACAAGCAAATCCAAGTCAAAATTACATCAAACGCTTCTTATTCATTCACTAAAGATATTATTAAACATTAGTTCTTTTTACGATACATTTTTCATTATTATTAATTCTGTATAACATATGTAGCGCTTCTTTAATTTTGCAATTAGTCTTGCATTATTTTTAAAATTGCAATAAAACTTTTACAGATGAATTAAATTGGTTTTGTACTTTGTTTTAATTATTTCTGTTTTATATAATCATTTGATTGTATATAAATTCCGATTTGTAGTCATAAAATTACACTTCTGCTGATTTAGTTAAAGTGTGTGTGTATGTGTGTGTGTAACTATTGTAACAAACACTATAGATTTGCAGAGTTGTAGTACTTTTGGTACATATATTTTCGAGGACTACATTAAGTAAATAATTTTTTTAAAATATAACGCATTATTTCTCCAAGCTAAAATTTTCAGGGTTTGTTTAGAATCGATTGAGGAGTATGCGTGCATTTTTGTTAATTTGGAATATTGGTGCAAAAATAGTGAAAATCACGTTACAAAATTAATTTCACAACTATACAAATGTTCGGCACCCTGTATAACAAAATTAAATTAGATCGGCAGAAACTATGCGTCAAGACCTTTAAAATAAGGTATAGATTTTTAAAATCCACCGTCGCGTTTTGATCCTACACCCGTTTCAATATAGCCTCCTCGGCACATTTTTCATGATTTTGAACATTTTAAAAAGCATATAACTCATTAAAAAGAATTTTTTCTTTTTTTTCTGACAACCACAAATTAACCAGTGCTAATAGTAGTGCAATATTGCCAAGTTTCAAAAAAATCGGAATCATCGATGTAAATTTTTTCAGAAAATCGTCCGGTTTGACATGGAATGAACGATGTGAGGAAAATTTTACCTTGTTTCTTGATGAGATGTTGTGGGACTTAAGTTTGTAGTAATTCAACAGGGTTTTAAGCGGAAGTTTTCACTTGTTTGATAAAACGCTACTATTATCGCCATTTGCTACTATAAACTTGTCCAGCTATTCTGAAAGACTACAAAAAATTCGAAATTTCTTTAATTTTTTACGACCTTTTTAAAAGTTCCTGACCGAAGTATAGATCTGCAAAATGAGATTAAGGGGTGCGGAGGAAGTTATATCGAAACTTAACCAGCTGAAAGACCACAAAATAAGCGAAATTTTATTTATTTTTATGACTGCATGATTCTAGAATTATTAATGATTTCTAGACCTATTAAAAATTCCAGGCCACAGTCCAGATGTAAAAAATAATGTAAAGGGTTGGGAGTACGAATTTATATCGCACCAAGCTGCCGTCGTAACGCATTGGATTTAACCCTAACTTTAGCCGCAGCCATCGGCTACAACCCTCTCTGTCATACATTATTTGTTACAGATGGATAAACTGTTGCAAAAAATCATGAATCAAATATAGGGTAATCCATCTAGAGGTATTTTTTTAAATAAAAAAATAATAAAATTCAAATCAAGTGTGCAATCTTTATTGTTCATTCAAAGAACATTTTATGGCATTTATTTTTTGAATATAATTTCCTTCAAATGTTGGCAACTGTAATATGGAAATGAGCGTTTGGCGAAAAACAAGAAGATCCACAGTTTTCGACTAAAATTGTGTTCAGTGATGAGGCCCATTTCTGGCGCAACGGCAACGTCATTAAACAAAATTGCCGCATTTGGGCTGAAGAAAAACCAGTAGAGGTTCAAAAGGTGCCATTATATCCAGAGAAAACAACTGTTTGGTGCGGTTCATGGGCTGGTGGAATTATCGGTCCATATTTTTTTAAAAATGATGACGGTCAAAACTTAACTATCAATGGTGCTCGCTATTGCTCTATCATATCGGACTTTTTACCACCTGAGCTTGAAGCCCGTAGTATTGACGACAGTTTGTTTCAGCAGGACGGTGTCACTTACCATGCAGCTGGTCAAACAATGGATCTAGTGAGAGGTAATTCCGAAGAGCAGCTAATTTTATATTTTGGACCAGTGAATTGGCCGCCTAGATAGTTTTTTCTTTGGAGCTACGGAAAGTCCAAAGTCTATGCTGACAAACCAGCTATACGTAATTCAGGTCTTGGAACCCAACATTACGCGTGTCGTTCACGCCATACTGGTCGAAATGCTCGAATGAGTCATCCAAAATTGCACCCTCAGAATGGACACCCTGAGGCGTAGTTGCGGCCAACATTTAAAGGAAATTATATTCAAAAAATAAATGGCATAAAATTTCCTTCGAATGAATAAAAATGATTCCACACTTGATTTGAATTTTAGCATTTGTTTTTATTTTACCTCTAGATGGATAACCATATACAAGAATGGAGCTCAGAATTGGAACGCCAATTCAACAGGTACATTGGGTTATCGTACTATTGCTAGTTTCTCTAATAGCATTACATGTTATCAGCAATTGCTACCGAACCATCAATATAGTTTAGACCAAAAGTAATCCCAAAGGAAGAATTTGTAAAATTGTTTCACTCTAACAAAGAATTTCTCGCCCTCGGAAAAAGTCCACATTGTAGTTGTCAAATCTTTCCTTGGTTAGCGATTGCATAAATTTACTGTCATCCTTGTAAAAAGTGATGAGCATACGAAATTATCTAGTTTTTATCACTCCAATGTTATTGGTACTATATGTGACAGCGCATAGAGAAAGGGACCTAAGGGTAAAAAAATCAATTTTCATTTTTTTTCTTTTTTTGATGTGGACAACATCTGAGCATCGAATGAGACCGATCCCATGCCCCAAAAGTGTTCCCTCCCAGAGATGTGCGCGTTTTATGAAAGTGAAGTCGACGATTCTAAGCCCAAATAAAAAGGGACCTAATCTTTAAAATGGCTCTCCTGAACAAAACTTTTCATCAACTTTTCATTTTTTTTTGTTTTGATGTGGACAAGATCTGAGCATCGAATGTGACCGATCCCATGCCCAAAAGTGTTCCCTCCCAGAGATATGTGTGAAGTCGACGATTCTAAGCGCAAATAGAAAGGGACCTAATCTCTAAAATGGCTCTCCTGAACAAAACTGGTTTTTAACCTTAGGTCCCTTTCTATTTTGCGCGTCACATATGCTTTCACCACATGCTGAAGCTGACTGAAAATCGGTCAATATTTTTGTAAAGGATTACAATAGTATTGCCAAATACTCGTATTGCTTCCAAACCTTTTAGGTTTCAAACGGCCCTCGCATACATATACCATATCATGCATAAGCATTATTGTGTGTTCTGTTTATTAAAGAGGTTATATGACAAACTAATTTGTAGAAGAATTTTCCACAAAATGAACGTTGTTATCTCAATTACGTTGAAACGTTCATTTATATTTGCCATACACTTCTCTGTTTTCGTTCCTTGCAATTGCATCCTTGCCAAGCTTGAAATAAAATACACAAAATGCATTGTTAAATTTAATTTTATTGAATAAAATTTCCGCACAAAAAAATATTGAATGAACATAACATGATGAGTTTGGAGAAATTTTCACAACGAATTACACTATGCAACAAAATTTAGTACTTTCTCCAGGGGGTGAATGAATCCTTTGGGATATGCAAGACTTAGTTGAGCATAGTTAATTCCCAAAAGCGCGAGGTAGTGCTAAGACTTACGTATTTTTTAAGAGCCCAGGAAGTTTTTATTTTGCAATGCAAAGCCGGATGCAAAGAGTTCAAAAAGACAGTACATATGTCTTCATTTAAGCGATTTTTAGTGATGAAATGTCTTTTTGACTTCCTATCTCTACATTACTGGCGTGTCCTTTTCACCTTTCTGATAAAAATGAAAATAGGTTTATTCAATGCGAGTTTAAAATATTCTTTGTTCTACAAAAATGTTAAACAGTAAATTTCAGTATGGGTCACCAAAGATGAGAAATCAATGTTTCAAATTATAATGCGTCCTTTTTGGTCCTTTTGTTAAAAAAATTACATAAATATGGATACAAGTGGTCGTTTTTTAGGGAAGCCGAAGATTATTTTTTATATAGGTAGTCTAAAATAAAATCATAATCTTTAAAAACAAAAAATAATTTTTTTAAATTTGTTAAACATCTACAAAGCAATAAGTTGTTAGTTTTGTTGCTCATCAACACATGTATCTATTTTGATTTGCAATTTCAAAATACCTCTTTTCATTTACTAACTGAAAAACAAACAATAATAATAAATTTGTAGTCTTAGAATCCTAAATTTTTTTTAAAGGACCAGAAAGGACACGCTTAAATTAGCGATATCGATTCTTCGTCTTCTGTGACCCCTGTTTGAAATTAGCTGGGCAACATTTTTATAGACTATAAAAATTCTTAAAACTCTCATTGGGGAATCCTTTTTCTATTTTTGAACAAAAAACGAAAAGGACACGCCAAACTTTAAGGAGACAAAATGTTCTACGAACACACTTCAGGCATTTCATCATGAAAATTCGCTAAAATGTAGAAATATGGGCTATGATTTAACTTAAAAATTAATATCTTTAATTAAGCAAATCCTTTTTGGTCCATTTGTTAGAGAAATTACATAAATATGGGTAAAAAGATCCTTTCTTAGGGTAAAATGTTCTACTAAAGTGCTACGAATATTATGTTTATATAGGTTGTCTAAAATAAAATCATGATCTTCAAAAATAAAAAGTTTTTTCATCCTTTTTTGGAAAAAGATAAACTTTTTGAAATATCCACAAAGCAATAAACTGTTTTTTTCTCTCTAAGCCACGTAAGAGGATATGTGCTCATCAAAATCTGTGTTTACTTTGGTTTATACTCGTAATCTAAAAATACCTTAAATATGCCTTAAACAAACAATAAATTTTCCTCTTAGAAAACAATTTCGTTGTCAAAATTGTTATTTTTTGTTTTAAAGGAGGTGAGGGCTTTTTAATATCGAAGATATCCTGATTTAATTTTTAGACTACCTTTACAGTAGTGATAATTGTGGTACTACTTTAGATCATTTTAACCCCAAAAACGACCACTTTCACCCACATTTATGCAATTTCAAAGAGGATACGCTATAATTAGCGATTTAATTTTTTTGTGTTTGGAGACCTCTTGTGAAATAAACTGGGCAACATTTTTTATAGATTATCAAAATACTCAAAACTTATTTGGAAGAATCGTTTTTTTTAATTTTTTCAAAAAAGGACACACCAAACTTATAAGATATAAAATGTTCTAGGAAAATAATACCAATTCGAATTCACTTTAGACCATGAAAATTCGCTAAAATGAAGCAATATTTACTATTGTATAACTTATTGCATGCGGTATAGTATAGCAAACTAAAAACATGTTTTTACCCTTGAAAAAATAAGTGAGACCTTGGGAATATGCTGTACTTATCTTAGTCTTTCATTTGCCGAAGGAATCATCTAGCCCCAAAAAAGTGTTGCATAGTATTACTTAAACATATTTAAACAATTTATAAAACCCGCTGTGGCATGGTGTCAAACAAATATTTCATTTGATGGAAATGTTTTAAACTTTCTTTCAAATCTGGCAAAGATCCTTGTGTGGAGGTTGGCTTTATCAAAATATAGTGCATATAAGCACCGGTTTAATATCTTCTCCTCAAAATTTAAACCCAATAATTAAAAAAAAATTAAACTCAAAATTTAAATTTAAGCTCTGACCTTCTAGGTGGCTTCTTGAGTGTCAAGGACGTTTGTTTGGGAGCTTTCCAAACTGTAGTGGTTGTTTTTCACTCCGGTTTGATCATCGAACACTAATAATATACTGTGCAAAATATGATTAATGTTGGATTTAATATGTGGCTTTTATATTTAGTTTAAACTGTAATTTAGTGGCATGTTTAAAAAATGCTTCAAATCAATAAATGTTCAGTTAATTTGTTTATTTCGGTCTTTTAAGTTAACAAATTAAACAGGATACATTTTTGAATACATTTTTATGTATAATCAAAATTATTACATCGTGTAAAAAATTAATAATTCGTTTAACTAAAGCTTTTCATTAAAAGCTTTAAAAAATTTTTCCTGGATTTCAGGTGATTGAGTTTAAAACTCTGAGCAATGAATGCATTCTGATTAAACACGTATTTAAATATTCGAATATTATAATTGATATGTATTCTTAAAGAATAAAGCGAGAGATTCGCTATATAATGTAAAAGACACAGGCTCTAGGCTAAATTACATACTTCCTAATATGACAAAACTTTAATATCCTTTGTGGTATCCTTATCCCCTTTCTAGTAAATCTAGCTATTAAAACTATAGAGGAAATATTGACTACTATAGAAGAATTAATCCGTATCCCAAAAGACTACACAAGATATTTTGAATACGATGATATTTTTTTCGAACAGAAGAAGGGAATATGAATGGGTTCATCGACATCGCCAGTTATTGCTGATATTATCATGGAGCAGATAATGAATGTTCCTAAACAAAGAAAGACTAGAAATTCCAGATTTATGACTGTATACGTATGTCATATGACTAAATATGCTGTCGACATTTTAAAGAAAAGTGAAATTGACCACACTCTTTAAATACCTAATTCATTTAATAGACAAATTTATTTCACAATGGGAAATGAGTGTAACCAAAAACTTCCTTATTTTGACACTATCATTATTTATGAAACAAAAAATCTCATCTTTTAAGTTTCTCACAATTGCTTACGAAATACAATTCACGCTTACGAGGGTTGCTATTAATAATTCGGGTCCGGCTTTAAAAACACAATAATTTACCATCGGTAATGGTTTTAGTGTTTTTCAAAATATTCTCATTTAAGATCAATACACTTTTGCATGCGCACAAACCATTTTCCACTCCGATTAAGACACCTCCAAAACATGATTTTTGAACGCTTCAACAGCTGGTTTGGGCGATGAAAACGTTGACAAAATCAGGGCTGTACGATGGATGGCCCATTTATTCGACATCTTGAGTGGTCAAATAGCTCATCGTTTCAGCTGATGTATGAGAGCTCGCATTGTCGTAATGCAAAATGATCCGTCTTCTCTTATTATCTTTCCTCATTTCCTCGAACACTTTTGGCAAACAGAAGGTTGTATACCACTCAGAATTGACCGTCCTCGTTCCACTAAAGGCACTGTGGCAGCAAAGCCGGTTATACCGAAAAAACGCAATCATTTGCTTCAACGAACTTCTTCCACAAACAATTTTTGTTGGATTTGGTTCGTCTTGAAAGACCCATACGGTCGACTGCTGTTTTGTTTCGGGTTCATATGCAAACATCCATGATTCGTCACCTGTGACAATGTTATACACTGCCTTTGAGCTACCGCAGTTCTACTTTTTCAACATCTCTTTGCACAAATCCACACGAGTCTTTAATGCTTGTGATACTAATGCCCAAGGATGCCTCTATCTCATGGTATGTCACATGTCGGTCTCGCTTAATCAGTTCACGCACATCATCGATGGTTTCTGGCGAAGTGACCGAAGTTGGACGTCCTTCGCGAAATTCATCCTGGAGCGAACGGCGTCCGAGACTGAACTCTTGGTACCAGTGATTAACAGTGGTTTTTGATAGTGCTTCATCGCCAAAAGTCGATAAAGCACCCGATAGCCCACGCCGAAAATTGTAAAAAATCATCGCAGGAAAATATTCAATATTCATAATTACATTTTTTGACTGAGATGAATTTTTCAACACACTGTATACAAACAATTCGCCATCAAATGACAAAACGTTCTGAGTGAAGTTATGCTAAAAAATGTCAAAGTTTTCATTGGAAGTTCCAGTTTGCATCTGGGAACACTAGTATTGTCAGGACCCGAAATATAAATAGCAACCCTCTTACCACCTCTACATTTGTAACTTTGCCATTTGGTTAAAAACTTGTTTTCTACTTAAAAAATACAAGAGGTCTTAAACCGGTTAATACCTTTTCAATGTATAAAAACACGAGACCGAAATAAAACAAACGAGCTAAACGTTTATTTGTACTTACAAAACAACGCTACAAACCAAATTGCATTAAATTCTGATAAAATTTGCAGCTGTTTGGTTTGATAGCAGAAAATATGCGGGTACATTTGTACGGAGGCTATATAAAGATTTTTATGGGAATGGTTTGTTTTCATCCCATGTGCAGAATAACTCTACACCCAAATTTCGTTAAAATCTAATAAAGTTTGCCGCTGTTAGGTCTCTTAGACCCAAAATCGGGACGTTCGTTTGGGTGGGGTCTATATTAGAAATTGGACTGATTTTTCCAATTTCAATAGCGACTGTCATGTGCAAATTTTCACCTCGATCGGTTCATATATGTAACATAAACTTTTATCACAGATGTATGTGGACAGACAGTCATCATTTTTAATAGACCTATCATGTTTTTAAATGTGTTAAAAACTTCCGCAGAAACTCATAATACCCCTGAACCACAGAGTGTTGAGGGTATAAAAAAGGGATAATTATGACACCCCATCCGAAATTCATGCATATCGACGATTACACGCGGGTATTCCGATTCTCAGATCCGGAAATTGTTTTTGTTAGAGATGAAAATGCGTTTCGTCTGGAAACATGACGTTTCGAGCATAATCGTTGTTCATTTCGATCTTTAACGCCCAAACTGAGAACGAAAACCGTATCAGTTGAATAAGGTTTTTGTGCGAAATTCCCATGTTGTGCGAAATTCGCACCAGCTAGTATGTAAAATGATTTGTTGGCATTGATGGTGGGTCGATGTTTCAGGACTGATTCTCCCACTCTCAGCTAGGAACTTGGACAACACTCATGGCATGCCAGTTCAACGAATTTTGTTTACAAACTTGCAAATGACAGGCTTTGCGGTTGACCTATTTCGGTAAAAGCTTCCGTTTAAAAAACGTACTAATTAAGCTATTATAAGTATAATGTAATACCTTACACTTAGGCTGGCTTTGTAACCTATTAGTGACCCGACCCTGCCTAATAAATGATTTAAAAGCACTTTAGTTTTGGAAATCAGTTTGCATTTTTTCCCTTTATTGTTCATTTCGTTTTGACTTTTGGCAAGATTTCAAACGGAAAGATTTGACACCTTCAAATTAAAATATGATTAAAGAAGGTATCTTTAGATGGACCGCTCTTTATGTGTGTCGCAGACTTAATACCAGAGTAGGCTAGCCCACCTGCAGGTTTTCGTATTTCTATTCACTATTTCATACACTGGAAACCTATTGATTAGACATTTTAAATGTTTTTAGGTACTAAACTAGTTTTCAAATTAAAAAAAAAAAATTGTGATTTCATATTCCTAAACGGTGAGCTGAAGTAGATATTTATATAATTCGTTGAATTCCGAAAGAGATTTTTAACACTTTTTTGATTTCTTCACTTGATATTGATAGGTGGGATAAAAGCTAAGGTAAGGAAGTGGGCAATTTTACGCCTCCAATTTTTGGATATCGCCGTGATGCAAAGAATATTGCGGGTGGAATAAATGTCCCTATTATTTACCAAAGGGTGATTAAAACTCCATCTGCTATCTCAAGCACAAGGTCGCGCACAAATCATATCCCATTACAGCTGCCGGTAAATATCAACTCGACTTTGATATTTGACGCCATTTGCAAACGATGAAAGTTTTTGCTTCACCTTGTAAAGGGTGTTTTTTTAGACGTGTGGTTTTCAAACTGGCCACACGGAGTTGGTCGTTTAGACAGCTGTTACTTAAGTTTTGCTCAGTTTGGTTTGCCATTTCATAATGAAAATACTTACTCAGGAACAACGTTTGCAAATCGAGCTGAATGCACCTAAAACGAGATGGCCACCGATACTGATTTTTACAAGAAAATTTTGTTCAGCGATGAAGTTCTCTAGTGGTTGAATGGGTACGTTCGTTAATAACCAAAATTGTCGCATTTGGAGTACTGAATATCCACAAGCCATTGTTGAGACGCCGTAACATCCTCAATAAGTCACTGTTTGGTGTGCTCTATGGACGGAGCCAATCATTGGTCCATATTTTTTTTTTAAATGAAGCTGACCATAATGTTACAGTTAATGTGGAATGCTATAGAGCTATGACTAATGACTTTTTCTTGCCTGAATTGGAAGATGTTGAGGTGGACGAACTGTGGTTCCTACAAGACAGCGCTACATGCCATACTTTCAACGAAACAATCAATTTATTGAAGGAAACTTTTGGTGAGCGCATTATCTTGCGTCGTGGGCCTGTGGCGTGGTCTCCATGATAGTGCAATTTAACGTCGCTGGAATTTTTTTTGTGGGGTTATGTAAAGTCGTTTGTCTACGCAGATCAGCCCGACACGATTGACTTGCCTCCTTGGAAGAGAATATTCGGTGCGTTATTGCTGACACTCTTGCCTATTGCGCCTATCGGCTGGAATTTATTCGAGCCAGCTGCGGCTGCGGCGGTCACTTGACCGAAACCATTTTCAAAACAATGGCAAACGCTATATATATATAATAAAGCTAAATTTTTGGCCATAACATTAAATTACATAAGATTTATTTATTCTTAAAAAACCACACGTCTAAAAACACCCTTTTCGAAGAACTAGAATTAACTTAATTGTTTATCAAATTCCCCTAAATCAATTTCCTCTATACTAAAATTCTGAATTAGGCTTTATTTTTTAATGCAGTTTCTTTAACCCTTTACCCCTCTGCTGCTCCTAATACTTTAGTTATTAAATGTCACAACCTTTTATTCTCTCTCTTTCCCTTGGCCTTTCTCGTGTTGAACTAAACAAGCCAGGACCCTTTTATGGTTTTCCCACCATTTAGTGCCTTTTTTATTAGTGTCTCTGCAGTGGGTGCGGGGGAGGGTTGGGGCTTATCTTTGACATTTTGACTGTGGAATTTGTTAACGCTACTGTTTTCAGTTCTGTTGTCCTTGTTGTTGTTGCTGCTGCATCCTTGCCATAACAACCACCAACAAGTGCTTGTTGTGTGAAGGAGCAGAGCATTCAACTCGATTAACAGTTAAGTGGAAAACTTTGCGGGTTATCAGCCGCTAAAAGCTGCTGTGTTCATCCGCCCGTCTGTCTGTTCGTTTGCTTGCTGTTTTACGGAGCTTGTATTAATTTGTTTTCTAACAAATAATAAAAGTCGAGCAGACTTGGTTTTTCCGCATTTAAAACAGCGTTTAATGTAATCGTTTTTTTTTGGTTTTTTTTGTATTTTTATTTTGCATTTTTTGCCCAAAAAGTCGTCGCCGCTAAACAGAAAAAAATGTACTTAGAGCTATGAATACAATAACAATAAAAAAACAACATAAATAAATGTGTGGATACTTATGCTTGCTTTATTTTTCTTCCTTCTTTTTCCATTATATTCGGTGTCTTTTTGTACTACTCTCGCTCCATGCTCTCGCCGCCCATGTTGTTGGGTTGTTCTGCTGTATTTGGTTTTTTCTTCTACTTCCATCCATTTAGCATTCACATTTAGTCCAACAGGCCCAGGATGGCTTGCCGCAACCGAGTGCCAGCAGTGGCAGCAGTCGTCGCTCCAATGCCTTGTTGGCCATGCCATATTTTCAGGCTTTGCTCAGTAACCTACAGGTGAGGTATTCTGTAATGCTGTAACAATCATCAACAACAACATCCTGTGTCTTATGTTAATTTTTTGTTGTTTTTTTTTGAGTTTCTTTTTTTACTAGAATATCGTGTTGTCGTTGTTGTGTTTGGTTTCTCCCCCTTTCGTTTTTTCCTCTTGTGTTTTTTTTTTTAATTTATCAGCCCTTTTAAACGCTGCGCTCCAAATCCAGCTCCTGTTGCTGATGATGTTCATGTTAATGTTGTATTGTGGTTTTTGCCTTTTTTCAATTCATATTTTTATGATTTTTTATGAAATGCTTTTTTGTTAATCCTTCCTGATTCTTCTGAAAATGGCAAGAAGTGCAGTGCCTTCATCTTCAGAACTGTTGGAAGAGTTTTTGGTTCTTTGTATGTGTTGGTGTAAACTTTTTTATTTATGCTGTTCTTTTGTTCTGCTCGCCCACTGTGTATGCTTACAATTGTTGAAGGACTTTTTGTTATTGCACTTTTTGTTTATATATTTTTTTTGTGCTGCTTTTATGTTCCTGCTGCTACTGAAGTACACTCTCTGTCATTGTTTGTGTGTGTGCGTGTTTTTGTGGTAGTGTGAACCGGTTTGTCATAAGGTTGTTGTGTTTGTCATTATGCGCTTTGTGCTTTTGTTTTCTTTGGTTTTGTTCCTTTTCATTTGTTGACTTGCTCTCTTTGTTTCACGACACATCCTGATTTCTCGTTTGGTTAGTTTTCATATCCGTTTCCTTTGCAAAAGCCAACGGAAACATCCATGATCCTAAAGCGAGCTACATGAACATGCCATCCTTGCATCCATCATCCATCCCATGTGCATGAGTATATTCCTCCCGTGCATCTGTAGCAGATGCACGGGAGGTGGCAAGGATGGCAAGGATGACACCTTTGTTTGGTGTCATCCTTGCCATTTGTCATCATCTGCCATCGGCGTCATGTTCCAGCACTTTCACATTTGTTTAAGCATTTGTATCATTTGTTATGATTTCTTTCATTCTCATTTTTATTTTTGAAAATTTCCATTTGGTTTCACTTTTCCTTCATTATGCTGAGATGAATGACAGACACACTTCAAATGATTTTCTTCTCCATATTTTCTCACCCCCTTGCCATTTTTTTGCGCTTTTTAGCACTGACTTTATGCGGCACCTAGCGAATTTCCCACCAATACCACCTCACTTCAAAAAACACCCTTGTAACACCTCTGAAGAAGGTGAGCTTTTTCGTTGGGGTGTATTTGTAAGAGTAGCTATAATTTAAATTAGTTTTTTTCACACGTTTCGCCATTAGTTTTAGTTTCTAAATTAAGTAAATTTTTGTTTATGCTTTTGCTTGCCTTGTATCCAACAATTGAATATTAATTAAACAAATATTAAAAAAAAACGTCAGTAAATAGTTGCACAGATTTATTACAAACAATATTATTTTGATTTTATTTATTTTTGTTTTCTACCTCATAAAATCAGCTACACTTTTTTGCGACTACGCCGTAATGATTAAATGACTGAACGTGTAATTTGCTATAACTTTTATTTTTATCTAACTATGCCGCGACAAAAATATTGCTATAATAAACAAAGTCATGGATTTATTATTTATTTGTTTTGGTATAAAAATATTTAAAATAAAATTTTACGTATGTCTACCAAATGATTGTAGATAATTTTTTTTACGCTTATTTTTTTGCAGTTTGTTTGCCACATTGATGACATATTGGCCGTGTTCGGTTGCTAACGCGATAACTTTACGCCATTGAACAAGAATATAAAAATGATTTTGTTTACAGAAAACTATAGACAATTTGCGTTAAAAACAATTTGCGTTAAAACACATTTGTTTTAAATAACACTAGTTTACAGCCATTTTCGTCCAGAATTCTAAATAACGCGTGATCCATTTCGAGGTTCCCTACTTTTTGAAAGAAAAAACACAGAAAATTCAAATTGAAAGAACATTCTTTGGCATTTATTTTTTGAAGATTATGTCTATCAAATTTTGGCCGCGGCTACGTCTCAGATGGTCCATCCGTTGAGTCCAATTTTCGATGACTCGTTCGAGCATTTCGTCTGGCAACTGGCGAATGACACTCATGATGTTTTGCTCCAAGGCCTGAATCTATGCGGGTTTGTCCGCATAAACTTTAGACTTTACATATCCCTACAGTTAAAAGTCTAACGTTGTGATATCACACGATCTTGGTGGCCAATCGACCTACTCAAAACGTGAAATTATCTGCTCACCGAAGTGTTCTCTCAATAAAAACATTAATTGATGCGATGTGTGGGAAGTGGTGCCGTATTGTTGCAGCCAAATGTCACCGAGATCACGAGCTCCAGTTTCAGGCATCAAATAGTCGAGTATCATGGCACGTAATGGTCGTCGTTGACGGTTACGTTTTCACCGGCATTATTTTTGAAGAAATATGGACCGATGATTCCACCGTCCCACAAACCACATCAAACCGTTGATTTTCTGGGTGAAGTGGCAACTCTTAATTTTGGCAATTTTGCTTGTTTACATACCCATTGAGCCAGAAATGGGCCTCATCGCTGAACAAAATTTGGCTTGAAAACGTCGGATCTTCTTGGATCTTTTCAAGAGCCCATAGAGCGAAGCTATGTCGCTTGGGAACGTCGGACAGCTTCAGTTCTGCGAACGGCGCCGAATCGACTCTGCACCGTCTTGGTGTACACTCTCAGCTACGGCCGCTACATTTTCTTCACTGCGTGCTGGACGTGGTCTATTCGGTCGAATGTTATCCAACAATGAATGCTGGGTCTCAAGATGGGTGATGGTGTTGCGAATAGTACGCTCAGTAGGCCGATTATGTTGACCATAAGTTGAACGAAGTGCACGAAACACATTCCTCACAGAACGTAACTTTTCGTAATAAAGTTGAACGATTTGTTAACGTTGTTCAGACGTAACTCTTTCCATGATGAAATGCCAAACAATACTAAACAAAAATAATAATGACAGCATGACACGACTCAGACGTGATCTGTCAAAAAAGCTATTAAAAAAGGATTTCTCCTTGGATCTCCCAATACAAGCATATAAAAATGTTTTTTTTTACAGTAAACTATAGAGAATTTCCGTTAAATATATTTGTTTTAAATAACACTAGTTTACAGCCATTTTTCCCATAGATTTTGGCATCCTAAAGACGAAAATGAAATTTAAAAAAATTTTCTCTTATTACGTTTCAAGACAGATTTTTTTTAATTTTATACGATGATGAGATGAAATTGGGTGAGAAAATTTTATTTACGATAGCTTATTTTGCTCGAGAAAGTCTAAACTTTATGTTTAAAATAATTATATATTTTTATATTATTGTTTATAATTTTTTTTCAATTTATAATCGTGATTTTTGCGGAAAAAAATTTAATTTTTAAATTTTAAAATTTAATTTTTTTTTTAAATGAATTTTCGTGTTTAGGAGGCCAAAATTTATAGAACAAAATATTTAGAACTCTGAACCAGGAAATATCATAATTTGTTAACTAGTGTAATTTACATATTTGAGAAGAAAGTTATCCCAGAATAATATATAGCGGTTTTAAGAGAGCTCGATTATTACTCGCTAATAGTATTTCTTGAATAGCTTTTCTCTACAAATTACAAATTTTCAAATTAAATGGTTTATGGTGCATAAAGCCAATCAGTTCTAGTAAAGGGTTTCCCAATAGGGACATAACAATTTCGTATCTGTATGTCAAGGCACCCTCAAACATTTTTAATGACTAGTGTCACAACGTTAGTCAAAGTCAACATTTTTATCATCGTAAAGTTCAACGTTGCTCTTGAAAGCAAGAAGAAAAGCAACGTTTGGAAATCATTAAAAATTACTAACAAAATTCTGAGTCAGTGGTCGCGCTTACTCCAAATTTCGCTGCCATAAGTGTATCCTTTTAAAACAAGTCAAATCAGTCGATTCCACGTCGTTCTCAGGAATTGGGCATCTCTTAAACCACACTGTGGCGTATTTTGCAAAAAGATCTTGGCTTTCATCCTTATGAGATCAAACGGACTCAATAACTAAAGCCACTTGATCATTTGAAACGCCGAAACTTCTCCGATAGGACTCTGGCAGTTTCACGAAAATTCAGAATTTCATCAAAAAATCATCTGCAGCGATGAAGCTCATTTCTGGCTCGGTGGTTTTGTCAATAAACAAAGAATGCTTTATTGGACAGCAACAAATCCAATCAAGAGACACAATTGCATTCGCAAAAAATTAATGTGTGGTGCGGTTTTCATGCCGGAGGTGTGATTGGGCCATACTTGTTCTTCGATGAAAACAATCGTCATGTTACCGTCAATGGAGAGCGCAATCGTATCATGTTAAAAAAAATATTTTGTTGCCAGAATAGGATGAGCTTGACATCGCCAATATTTGATTTCAACGTCTTGTTGCCACACATTACGCGTTATAATCGATTTACTAAAATGGCAAATTCGGTGAACGTGTTTTCTAGAGAAATGGTCCGGTCTAATGGCCACCACGTTCATGCGATTTAACGACATTGGATTTTTTTTATGGTGCCATATCAAGGCAGCGGTCTATTCTAACAACGAGCTCAAAGACAACATTCAACGCGAAATTGCCAAGGTTCCGGTCAAAATGTGTTCACGAGTGGTGGAAAACTGGGTCCAAAGATTATATCGCTGTACACGTGCTCGTGGTGATCCTATGTTCGAAATCGAATTTCATTCTTAAAGTGTAACATTTGCACCACAGCTGGAATAAATTTGACCTCTATTCTTAAATATTATGTTTTTTATTAATATATAAAATTGTTATGTCGTTAATGCAAAACCCTTCATAAAACACAATTTTACAAAAAGTTTGTAATTTACCGCCTTAGCGACCACTTACTCGTTTAGTAAGCGAGTACCAATAGAACACGCTTATTAAGCTATTATGATTCAGGTGGCAACATTGTCAGTTTATGACGTTTAAATTCTATTCTACCCATATTCATAAAAAGTTATGATAGGTTTAAACAAAATTTCATTTCATAAAGGAAATTTGAATTATAAACCTTCCATTAGATTTTATGATAAAGATTTCCTTCAATCTTTATATTGTTTGAGGGGTAACAAACTATTTAATATTGTTTCAGATTTTCAATCTTGTCACTTACCTATTTTTCACGCCAATCAGAATTAAATGCAATCCTATTACAACCTCCTATACAGCAAAATTTTAATATGTTTCTGCCATTAACGGAATGTTGAAAAATGCATTAATCTAGAGGGAAATAAGCCCTTAAAAAACACACCGTCAAGATTAAGAAGTAACTGACTTAAAATAAGGAAATAAATTTAAAATCTTTTTTTTCAAAATATCGTCCGTGCGATATTCGAACAAAACGATTTAACTACATACAATAGGCAACAATAAAATAAAAAAAATTTGTTTAAAAACTAAAAAGTTACTAAAAAGGCATTCGGTTTCCTTAAAATCAGATTGGAAGGAGGCCCCCGATCAAACAATACAATTTTTCAAATTAAAGGTAAATATGTGGGCTAAAAACGATGTAAATAAAGAGAGCTGTTAAACAAAAATCTATTTTATTTTAAAAAAAATCATTTTATGCTGACACTTATTGTAAAGCTATTATTTTAATAAAGAAGACAATATCAAGTTCAAGAAAATCCATGGATTAATGTGTAAGTTAAGGCCCTCTTTGTAAAAGCACCACAGTTTCAAAAGAATCCCGATTAATCAATAAAAATAAATAAAAGAAAAAACCCTCAGTCGGACAGTGGTGGGAATTGTTTCAGTGTGTCACTTGTGTCTTACTGTTCGACAATAATACTTCGCATACGAGGAATTCTATATATATTTCTGGCCTCGGCAACACTGAGAGTTGCCTGGCGCCATCTGACATTCTCCTTGAAAAGTTTGACATTTTTTAGCATAAACGTACTCAGAACGTTTTGACGTACTACCATTATTGGTGTTGTTTACAGTGACTTGATAAAATCAATTTGGCCAAAAAATTGCATTGACTCGTGAACATTATCATGCGGTCATTTTTCACAACTTTCGACGTGGATTATCACGACAAGAGTGCATCGCTGAACTTAAATCTTTGTATGGCGATGAAGCACCATCCTAAAGCACTGTGAAAACCTGGTTTAATGAATTCAATTGTGGCCGGCGCTCGCTCAAAGGCAAAGGTCGTGATGGCCGTTGTGCCAGAGAACATTGATGCCCTTCAGGCAAGATCGTCATGTGACATACAGTGAGATAGAGGCATCCTTGGGCATTTCTGCCACCAGCATACATTCGATATTGCATGAACACCTGCCCGTAAAAAAGGTTTGTTCTCGTTGGATCCCGCACAATTTCACAATCGCTCAAAAAAGGCTCGTGTCGATTGGTGCAAAGAAATTTTGAAAAATACGATCGTGGTGCTTCAAAAGACGTTTATAAGATCGTCGTGACGTATCATGAATCTATGCGCTTGAGCCCGAAACAAAACAGTCGACCGTGTGAGTCTTCGCAGAAGAGATAAATCCAACGAAATTTGTTCGTGAACGAAGCACTTCGAAGCAAATGATCGCCTGTTTCTTCGGCAAAACTGGTCATGTGGCGACTGTTCCGCTTGAGCAACGTACGATGGTCAATTCTGAGTGGTACACTACAATTTGTTTGTCTGAAGTCTTCGGAGAAATTCGAAAAACGAACAAGAGAAGACAAATCATTGTGCACCATGACATACGAGCTCTCACACATTGTCTCAAACCAGCGCCTTTTTGACCGGCCAAAACGTCGAATTGATGGGTCATCCTTCGTAAAGCCTTGGCTTGGCACCCGATGATTTGTTTTTATTCGCGCACATCAAGAACAAAATGTGTGATCGTTGCCAAAACATGCTGTTCAAAAACCATGTTTTGGAGGTGTCTCAATCGGAGTGGAAAAAGTCTTTCGACAATTGGTTTGATAGCATGCAAAAGTGTATAAATCATGCTGAAGAATACTTTGAAAACAATAAAATCATTTTTGATGATAAATATTCGCATTTTCATTACTAGACCAGAATTATGTATTTCAGCATTCGTATTTCTTTTGGCTGTTTGAATTTTAAGAAATTTTTATTACAGCTTTTCTTAGACGTCATGCCTCTTGTTGTGTACTTTGCAAAAGGGACAATTAAAATTAAGGGCCATATCTTTTTCCCGTATGCAGACTACATAGACAATAACCCTGATTAATTAAGGTTTTCTCTTAAGACGTTAAGTACCAAAAATAACAGTAGTTTTACATTGACACTGTTGCCACAGCAGCGTCATTGACCGCTAAAATGTTTTTCTAATCAGTCTTTATTTGAAATGTCATTTCTGCTGTGGCTGAGTAGAGATTATGGCCAGGTTTGCTTGGGCCGCAATTTCCAGATAATATCTCTGGATTTCCCCTATTAATTGCGGCTAACAATTTAGACACTTCTACTAGATATTGGTCCGAGGCTGATCCAGTTTCTGCCAGTTCAACCGCCCGTCCATTCCCATATGTAGTATTTGGGAATATTATTGAGTCATGACACAGATAAGAGTCAGTTAAGTGAGGTTTTCTTTGTACCTTAACGCTAGAGATGATGTAGGGATGTCGTACAGGATCAACGCAAAGACATATGCGACCCGTTGCACTCGTTGCTGATAGTAAAGAGCACGCCAGCTTAATAGCAAAAAATTCCACCTGGAAAATGTTGGCTTCCAAAGAAAAAGAGTAGTAGTGGCGTCGTAGATATGCATCATTGGTCTACCTAGGCTGTGAGAATTACTCATGTCGCTTAGGAGTTAAAGTGCCCACAACATGTTATGGGCCTTTTTCTGATCCTCACCCTTTCAAAATCATACAATTCATAGTTTTTGTTCGCATTTGGTTGTAATAAATTCCATAAATTAAATTTAAATGCATTTTGATTGAATGCAATTTGTGAACTTTTTTCTGACTTTTTTTGAAAAATTAATTTGTATTGAACTCATAATTTGTAAAATGATATTTATTTCATGGCAGCGTATATATAAATAAGTATAGCAACATTTCACATTCATACTTATGAAACTCCCTTCGCTCACTACCTTATGCAATTATAACACAAAAAGTGCATATTGTGTGATTTTGTTTTTATCCATTTGTTTTGCGAAACAACTACTGTGTGGTTTTATGGCAATTTTTGTATTATTTTTTTGCTATAATTTGCGGCTCCTGCTCGTTTTGGTTAAGGCCACCAATATTGCAGATGATTAATGTTTGCATAAGTTTTTTCTTTTTTTTTTGAAGCGGAAATGTTGGTTTTGTTCTTTGCTACCGCTGTTGCCTGTTAAACACATAAACAAAATAATCATCGTGCACTGTTTTTTGGGGGTTTTCGTCTTTTTTACCCCTTTTTGTTTTCGCCATACTGCACAAGTTATTCATTGTTGGCATTTTGTGTTTCAGTTTTTTTGTAATTTTCAGAGTATTTATTTAAACGAAAGGGTTAAAGCTGTTGTGTTTTTACTCTTCGCTTTCATTGTGAGTTTTTGTTTGTTTTTTTCAACTGAGCAATTCACGAAACAAGAAATCGAAATAGTCAACCTACACTTGCAAACAACATTTATCGGTTTTTCTTACTGTACCTTTTATTTGTAAGCCCTACGCCAATCTACCTGATTCGTATTTGTTTCCACGTAACGTAAGCGTAATACTCGTACTCAACTATAGAAAGGCGATTGCTCTAGGGTACTCCGTCCGTCTGTGTATAAGGGTGCACCTTGGGTGACTATAAGTTGTATAAAAGTTATTTCATTATACAAATTAGATAAGGGCCTTTTCAGATTGACGAAAACTAGTACTTTTACATAACGTTTTTCCATAAAAATTCGACTTTTAAAGGTTGATCAATCTAGAGGTATTTTTTTCAGAATAAAAAAAAATACAACAATTCAAATCAAGTGTGGAATCTTTATTGTTCAATCGAAAGGACGTTTTATCATTTTTTTTTGGATACCTTTTCGATAATTTCGACCAGTATGGCGAAATGCTCCTAAATCTTACTTTTCGCGGTGTAAGTCTTTCCATGATGCAAACAATACTGAAAAAAAATAAAGTTTAACAGAACTCACGAGTAAACCGCGAAAAAAAACCCTAGTGAAAAAAATACCTCTAGATTAAACACCCTATAATATACAACCATAGTTTTTTATGTTAAGTGAAAACGTGCAGAAAACTACTTGTTTTGTCAGCCTTTAGAGGTTTTAAAGGATTGGTAACGAAAAAAGTACTCAATAACTACGAGGGCCGCTATATATCTTTCTGGTCTAGGCAACACTAAGTGGTGCCAGGCGCCATCTGACATTTTCATTGGAAGGTTTGACATTTTTTAAGCATAAACGTACTCAGAACGTTCTGACGTACGACCATCATTCGTGTTGTTTACAGTGACTTAAAAAAAACCAATTTGGCAAAAAAGGCTCGTTTCGTTTGGTGCAAAGAAATTTTGAAAAAATACGATCGTGGTGCTTCAAAAGACGTTTATAAGATCGTCACAGGTGACGAATTATTGATCTATGCATATGAGCCCGAAACAAAACAGCAATCGACCGTAGGGGTCTTCGAAGACGAGCCAAAACCAACGAAAGTTGTCGTGGAAGAACCACTTGGAAGCAAATGGTCGCCTGTTTCTTCGGCAAAGCTGGTCATGTTGCAACTGTTCCGGTTGAGCAATGTGGGACGGTTAATTCTGAGTGGTACACCACAATTTATTTGCCTGAAGTGTTCGGAGAAATTCGAAAAACGAACAAGAGAAGACAAATCATTGTGTACCATGACAATGCGAGCTCTCACACATCGGCTCAAACCAGCGTCTTTTTGACCGGCCAAAACGTCGCATTGATCGGTCATCCGCCGAACAGCCTTGACTTGGCACCCAATGAATTGTTTTTATTCGCGCACATCAAGAAAAAATGAGTGATCGTTGCCAGAAGATGCTGTTGAAGCGTTCAAAAACCATGTTTTGGAGTTGTCTCAATCGGAGTGGAAAAAGTGCTTTGACAATTGGTTTAAGCGCATGCAAACGTGTATAAATCATGCTGGAGAATACTTTGAAAAACAATCAAACCATTTTTTAAGATAAATATTCGCATTTTCATTATTAGGCCAGAAATATATATATCAGCCCTTGTATTTCTTTTGGCTGCCTGAATTTCATGAATTGTATATCACAGCTTTTCTTAGACAAACAAATTTTGACACATAGAAAAATGGGTAAAAATTAGGAATGATTTAATGTTAAAGACTTCTTCAAAATATTTTTTATTACGTTCTCTGGTCTACAAGCCCCCTCTGAGATCTATCAGAGGCATCGTTCATTCTTTATAGCCTACCGGGAATCCTGAAAAAGGAGCATCAAGTCGTTACATACCATCATTTCATCGATTGTACAGCTGCATTAGGCTAAATTATTTTAAACTATGGCTGCCTACAGTTTATCAGCAAAGCTTGTTCGCTTTTGTACAATGGCACCAAAATCTCAATTAAGTGGAAGTAGTAAAACCAAACCGTTCGCCACAACAAGCGGTCTAAGACAGTGTAACCTCTTGTTGTGTACTTTGCAAAAGGGACAATTTAAACTAAGGGCCATATCTTTCTCGCGTTTGCAGACGACATAGACAATAACCCTGATAAATTAGGGTTTTCTCCTAAGACGTTTATTACCAGAAATAAAAATAGCTGTACATTGACAAGGACAACTAAAATGAGACATAGAGTAGTCTAAAATATGCCTGGTGGTTAACCTTTTGTTGACAAATTAAAACGAGGTCGTTTCGGCTTGCAGTTGCAACGTTAATGTTGTAAAGTACAATGTACACCTCAGCCCTATACTGGCAAACCAAAAAAAAAAAACAATGCTTGCATTGTTATAAAATATCGATAAAAATATCGATGATAAAATATCGATCTTATTAGCAAATGGATGCTACTTTTGGTTTAGTAAACGGCTTATGAGTATTGTCCTTACCAGATGGCGAAGATACGAGGGTGTACGGAAAGCGTCGACCCAAACTGTCGAGGAAACTGAAAAAAGTCACAAGTTGGTCGAGAACGGTAGGTGCGTCAGCAATTCATAGAACCTATCATGCAATTTGGCCGCTAAAATTCTGGATGAACGTGCTGTTGCTTAATCTTTTTGAAACATCACTTTTTTCTAAGTAAGTGATCGCTTACAACATTCTACGAGAAATGTCAGTTTGCTCTGATTTAAAACGTGGGGATTTTAGGATGCAAAGTCTAAAATCAGGAAGAACTTACCGACTAACTTTCCTACTGCACCGAGATCATACAAGCTTTTAATAAAACTTCCATAATATTAATATCCTTCGAATCCAAAAAAAAATCTGATCACGCTCTTTCTGGCCCATGTAGTCGTATTTGCATTCTTCGGAGCAGATCTACCCTTAAAAATCTATAGACTGTCGCTTGATCTCTGTTGTTTAAAAATGAATCCATGTATTTTTAATGATGACGACTCGTCGCAAAACCTCCTAAGAATTTCGCCTTAAAAAGTTCCAAACACTGCTTTGACGTTAAAAGCCGTATCCGCTTGTTGTCCACAGTAAGCAATTGCGGCACCCATCTGGCCGACACCTTAGTCTTGCATAACTAAGCATGTAAAATATCATTTAACGGAACGTACGACAAGCCTACGGCCTATAAAACTTCGGGCACTGTTGTTCGACGATCAGCGAGAATCATGTCGTGGATCCTTTCAACGCATTCTTTGTTCTAGATGGTGAATTATTGATCCACCCTCGTACAATTCACTTATATTACCCAAACTCTGGCGCCGAAACCTAGATGGCTGCTAGAGAACGATTCTTCGAAATCGGGGAAAATATAGAAGTCAAAAATAAACGTTGACATTATTGTAGTTATGTGCATTAAATTATTTCGATTGCGTTGTTGGAATGGAGTCTAACGCTCCAGCCAGATGATGTTACATGATAAATGTTACCTATTCAATACCGAGTCTTAGAAGTATGTAAAAAGTTGAGTAAGGTACGAGATTCCTGGAGGAGTTACCAAACTCTGGCGCCGAAACCTAGATGGCTGCTAGAGAACGATTCTTCGAAATCGGGGAAAATATAGACGTCAAAAATAAACGTTGACATTATTGTAGTTATGTGCATTAAATTATTTCGATTGCGTTGTTGGAATGGAGCGCTTCTCGGTATGTTGACCGTTTCATCGTGATTTTTTCGATATTCCTTATCTGTTATGTAAAGGACGATATATTTTAGTTTTTCAATTTCCGTTTCAGACAAAAAGTATTCGAACTATTTTAAGATATTCTATGCAAAACAGATCACACAACAAAATTTGTGGGACTGATTTTAAAGTTATGGTTATTACTCGATGCGTTCTCAAAAGAAATGAAAGCTGTCTTCCGCGCCCCTTTCTGACTTCTCAAATAGCTAATCTTTTTGGCAAGAACTACATTTTCGTAAACCAAAATATAACCTGATTTGTTACGTGCTCGAGACGTCTTTCATCTATATTTTAATAGAAGACAAGTATCATCGTGGCTGCCCTTTTTATTTTGGGTCCGTGGCAATCTTTAGCAGGAAGCTACTGTCTGCAATTATTAAAAGATAAAAACAACACTTTAAGACCATGTTCTCTTCCAACGATTTCTCCAAACAATTGGTCACGAACTGCAATACACTTTACCAATTTAACAAATTCTACACATTGATGGATCTGTAAATATTTCTTTACAACAATATTGGTTTAAAAAAGGCGCACTTAGTTGCGAATATATATAAATGTATTTCTTGCTTTTTTGATTTCTAATTTATGTTTCTTCAAAACTATCGGTTTATCAATCTAGAGGGATTTTTTCAAAATAAAAAAAAATTCAAATCAGGTGTGGAATCTGGTTTGTCGGCATAGAGCTAAGACTTTACGTAGCCTCAAAGAAAAAAGTCTAAAGTTGTGATATCACACGATCTGGAGGCCAACTCACCGGTCCAAAACGTGAAATTAGCGGCTCTCCGAAATGACCTCTCAATAGATACATTGTTTGAGCAGCTGTATGGCAAGTGACAACGTCCTGTTGAAACCAAATATCGTCAAGAATACGAGCTTCAATTTTAGTTAGCAAAAAGGCCGATATCATTGCGCGATAGCGAGCACCATTCACGTTCCGGCCATCATAATTTTTGAAAAAATATAAACCGATAATTCCACCTGCCCCTAAACCGCACCAAAACGTGGTTTTCTCAGGGTATAATAGCTACTCTTGAACCCCTTTCTGATTGCTCTTCAGCCCAATGCGACAATTTTGTTTATTGAAATTTCCGTTGAGCCAGAAATGGGCCTTATCACTAAAAAAAATTTTGGTCGAAAACAGCGGATCTTACTAGAGCTTTCGAAGAGGCCAAACGGCGTTGCGTAGGACCATCGTTAGGCTTCAATTTCTCAAAAAAAAAAGTCAATTTTATCACAACTCGTAATCTATGTAAAAATCCCAATGGAAATAACCTCTAGATTGATCACCCGTTAGTTCAATGCTTTTACTAAATATGCGTTGAATTTTCTTCTAAAATTCTGTATATCTTTAAGATCCCATTAATTTTGTTTTCTGTAATATATTTTAAACACATTAGCCTATTTAGGTGTGAAATTATATTAAATTCAATTTTTTTTGTATGAAAAACTATTATTTTTGTTTTTTTTAAGTTAAATTTTAAAAAACTTTGAACACTTTAATTTTTTCTTTATTAATTTAAAACATGTCTAAAAATTAGCTTTCGTATCTTCGCCTGTCAAAACATCTTAACTATTTCAGATGTTAGATATGTCAAAAATGGTGAGCTCTATAACCAACCAAAACTTTAGTTCGGCTTTGGGCGGAAACCCCGCATTGGCCCGCTGTATATCTATACACCATTTGGTTCTTTTTACAAAGAAAATAATCCAAATGTTCAATGAACAATTTTGCTGAGTATTCCTTATACTCTCCTCCATCATAAATAAAATTCTACTCAAAATGGATAAGCTTTAGGAGATTTAAATAGTAAATTTGTGGAATTTCTGGAGCATTTTAAATAATTTTCTATGACATAAAAGGGCCTACGGCAATTAGTTTTTGATAGAGTAGAATATATATACTTAAAAAGACTCTATATATATGATTTCGTTGATAACTCTTTTAATCATTCATATGTCAGTGTGGGGAGCAAAATTGTCTTTAATAAAATACAAAATAAAAAACAAAATAAATAAATAAAAAAATTTTTTTTTGAATATTCCATAGCCTGATTGGCGTAGAGTGTTATAAGGTAGTCGGCAGTGCCGGACTAGATTTTGTTTATTTTTGACATGTTTTATTTATCTACAACTAAAATTACTTGTACTACTACTACTCCTTTTCCTTGCAATGTAGTCCGCCTTTATATTTCGCTCATTTTTTTTTTGTCGCTTTTAATGGAACCCTACTCGCAACTTAACCAACACAACAGACAAAAAACATTTGGCTAACAAGAAACTCCATATAAAATATATACAATCAATGGGACATTGTGCAAAAGGTTCATGCTTTTCTGTTTTGTTTTTTGTTTTTTTCATTTTGTTTTCCTTCCTCTTTACACAACTACAAATTTCTTGTTAATTCGTATGTTCGTTCGTTCTCCCCTTCTGCCAACGACACTGGCGCACCGCGTGTACAACACTCAAATACTCCACATACAACATAAATATCCGTATATACTGATCCACCCGTACAATATCTATATATATACAACAAAAACCAACAACAACATTTTCAACAATTTTCACTAGGTAACAAACAACCAAGTATTATTCTTTTTTTTTGTAAACAAATTTTCTTTTTGTCCTGCATAACGGCAGCTATTTTTTGCACTGGCAAATAAATACAAGTTGTAGCAACTTTAGCTGGGGTTTTGTTCCTTCTCCGCTCTCGTTGAAGCAGTCTGTCCCCATTCGAAGAAGTAGAAAAACTACAGTCCAAAATTTTGTGTTAAACAAGCGCTCTTGGCCAGAATTGTTGAGAACAAAACTACAACTAAAGCGAGCCGACAACTTTTGCTTCCTTTTAGTACTCCCCACCCAGCCCTCGCACAGAGATGCAACACAGGCACATGAGTTGCAATGAAATCGGCAAATGCATGCTAAAATTTTGGAATGTCCCTCCACCCTTCCTGGACTAGCAAGCAAATATATATATTCTCGACATCGAGCTGCATTGTTTGGTGTGTGCGTGTGTGTAATCCCTCAAAGTGTGTTTTGAAAACTTATTATTATTTCATCCTGAAAGTATGCTTTAGTTTTTTGTTTTCGTTTCTACACAATTCAATGAATGCCATTACACTCGAATGACTGTATGAATGAATGATTTGTATTTTGTATTTGTAGTTGTGATAATACAGCTTTGCATTAGAGATTATTATTATAGAGAATGGCTCTCATACCACAGTACATATGACACACATACATACACTCTTGTATTTGTATAATTCAGATTGTCCTTACAACAAACCTACATACACCACCTTAAGTCCTCTACACAACTCCTCCATCTATGAATAACCAGGCAAGAACATGTAAAACTACTCCCACACACTCAGGCACTCTACGTAGGACAAGCTGCGGAGTGCGGATGCAACTGGCTGTGAGCCGTGGTGCAATCATGTCTATAACTACACATAACGGTGATGATGTTGACAAGTTTCCTCATTATTAACAACCCCCAGTCTCTAGTGGCACTTAAGTGCGACCTCCTTTTCCTTGTTGTTGTTTTTTTTGTTTGTTTGTTTTCTTTCCAAGATGCAGTACATGTTCGTTGATGTACATTCATGCAAATGTACTGCTCCTTTCATACACTTCATCCAGCGGCGGAATGGGTAAGGCCTTCTGGTGCACATGGTTTTAAAGATTGCCTAGAAGTTCATGTTTAATAGTTTCAAGGAGGGCTGAAATTGTTAAGTAAGTCCATATAGTAAGGGTAGTTTTTATAGGTTTTATATTTCAGAGGGGGTCAAAGTTACCAATGTCAACAAGCTTCTAAAGCAATGAGTAAGGCTTGTCATTACATCGTACCCCATGCCATGTTACACACAACTGTGAAAGGTATCAACAATTACTATCGAAATCTGGTCAAAAACAATTACTATCGTCGAGAGGTCGGTGGCCACAATGGATGGAGTGCGCAGGCGTAGCATAGAAAAGTAAGAACACTTTTAAGCCGCCAAACAGTAAGAGATTGGTGTAAAGCAGAGAAAACAGAGTCACCTGCAGAAATATCATCAATTGACTATTGTAAGACAGACAAAACCTGGCTTAGTTTGAATATTAGGTGGGTCACACCTTAATTTCAAGTTTTTTGCCCCACTTTTCTTTGTTTCAGCGTTTGACAATTGCATCCATGAAGAGGTAAGCAATTAAGCGAAGCGTTAAGTTTGTTCAAGCCTGATTTCGAAAATTGACGTTCAAATCAAAGTGACTTTACATAGAAAATCATCTTCAGCGACGAGGCACTCTTCACCTCAGTGGATTTGTTTACAAGCAGAATTGCCGCATTTGAGCAAATGAGAATCCACGAGTGATTGTGAAATGCCGATGCATCTACAAAGAGTGACTGCTTTGTGCTGTTTATGGGCTGGCGGCGTCAAAGGTTCTTACTTCTTCGAAAATTAGGTCGGTGGAGGAGTTACCGGGACTATTCTTCGCTTTGGCCAGAAATTAGGTCGGTCGAGGAGTTACCGTGAATAGTGTTCGATTTTGGCCAGAAATTGAGGATATGAACCTTTTGTAGTACTAAGCCTGGATACTTCTCGAATATATTAATCCACGCTAAGTACAAACACAGCTACAGCAAATAATTTTTCTAAAATTTTTGTCAGAATCGAGTACAGCAGTGCTTTATTATAGACAAGATAAAAATTGGTCCATTTTGTTAACGAATGACTTAAATAATGCGATTTTGCTATTCAGTCTAAGTTATCGAGGCTTAACCTAAAACAGTATTTATAAGTCGTCCATCGGAGGTCACAGCTGCAATTACCTGAGATGCAAAATTACTTCCGCTGGCTCTTCGTAGTCTAGAATTTTAGTCAGTACAATTAATAAAACACGATTACATTTAGAGTTTATAAACTGCTCAATAGGAAAATGTTTTCATCAGAAAACACAGTGTTTGTAAATTCGCCGCGTTCCTTAATCCTTACCAAATCCTTTGCTCTTGCAATTCTTACTTTTTATGCCTTGTGGAACTTGCAATGCTTTACCTTGAGCTCATTTTGGAAAATGCGTTAAAGCTTCGTTGGGATATTTTCAGTTTTTTTGGCCATTTGAATACCACAACGACGTGGATTTCGTTAAAGTCGAGGATTTACTTTCCGAACCAATTCATGTAATGTTCCGTCTCCAAAGCGTTTGGCGCTGCTGGCTATTTTATTATAACAATTTAATTCACTTTGAGATTGCTCAGCTCGCGAACAATAGCTGGTAATGATTTTCCGGTCAAATATAACGCAATCCCGCTACTACGTTTGACTTCCATTTCGAATAACTTTTGTTCTATAAAACTTAGAATAAAATGCTTGTGTTAGCTTCTAAAGAATGTAAGAAGCTGTCATTTATATAAATTAGACGTAGCCGACATTTTCGGTTTTCCCGTATTGCCAACGAAATGCTGGCAGCACTTCAATCGCCTAGCCCTTTACATATTTCAGCTCAATGTTACACCTTATGAAGGCCTGTTATACCCGCTTTCGCCACAGCCGCCACTGGCCATTTGAATTCTACGCTCACACTTCTTTATGGTGTGTGCCTTTTCGGTTTAGTTTACAGTGCCTACTTTAAGGGGCCATGCCTAAGAGTGCGTGCGTGCACTCACTCTATAGAAAGTGCCCGGCAAGGAGGATGGATGGCGGTACTTGTTGTTATCGTGGCGAAATTATGTTTGTCACAACCCCACCCGCTCGTATGTGCAACAGCAAATTTAATCATCATTTTCAGGTTTACCGTATGAGGAATTTAATGATAGCAGCATATCCAAAGGATGACGATTAACTATTACGATTACTTCCTTTTGTGTGGAATTTTCTTTTATAGTCAAGACTTTAATGATGTGAAGATTTCTAAAGGCATGCCAAAGGTTTGTATGACCTACTCTTGGATTTTGTGTAGCATACATTTTAAGTTGGTTTCGACTTTATGTGTCTAATCTTACAGATAAATGGATTGTGTGGCATTGCCCAGCGTTGCCGTTGAGAAATGTCAAAAAGAGTCAATTATGTGAAAAAGAGTCACTTAGTTTAAGAAAGTTAAAATACTTATAGTTTAAATGCATTTTATTTAAAGTCATTGAGGTATAAGAAACCATTTTGCTATTTAATGAAAACAACATCATAAAGTATTTTCAAAAAATTAATTAGTTTTGCTGAAGTACTAAGTATTTTTTTATACATCTGAAGGACCTCACTAAGAAGAATACTCTAAACTTCGGTCGATAATCATGCATAGTAAATTTTTAATTTATAACAACATCTCTATTTTCTTTTTATTTATATTAATATGAGACAGCGCATAGAGAATGGGACCTAAGGGTAAAAAAATCAATTTTATTTTTTTTTTCTTTTTTTGATTTGGGCAACATCTGAGCATCGAATGAGACCGATCACATGCCCCAAAAGTGTTCCCTCCCAGAGATATGCGCGTTTTATGAAAGTGAAGCCGACGATTCGAAGCGCAAATAGAAAGGGACCTAATCTTTAAAATGGCTCTCCTGAACAAAACTGGTTTTTAACCTTAGGTCCCATTCTATTTTGCACGTCACATATTCACTTTGTTTGAGACTTTATCCTAGATGTTACAACAAATGAGATCTTTATTTAGATATGAAGTTTTAAATCGGTTTATCATCTTAAAAAATGCACTTTTAGTCTTCTCAATTTATGGCGGCCAAAAAAATACAGGCGGACCAGATGAGAATGACAGAAAAAGAAACTTAAATTGCACAACAACGATGTGATTTGTGTTACGTTTACGTCATTATACATGGAAAATAATATCATTCAACGGAACGTTTCAGCTTTGTTGAAAGAGCATAAAACGTGGTCGCTTAATTGATTATGCCGAACCAGTACAGTCGTCGTTATTTCAGAAATATCATCTCGAATTTTGACCTCGATCTCATGTCAAGTAGTTAGCTTGTTAACGTAACCAAGGGCTTCGATAAGACCGTTGTCAAAAAGCGAACGCATGTCGCTTTTAAACAGCGGCCAATTGATACCCTCTCGCCGGAAAGACCTAGTCGCCAATTGTTTTCTTTACAACATGGATCGTTGTTTTAGGTTACACACAGAGAGTTCCGGCATGCCAGCGACAGCTTAAAAAAGACATTCTTTGTAGAAACACTTGTAATTGGTCCAAAAATAGGGGATTTCGCTCGCTGATTTCTGGCAAAAGTCAGGATATTCGGTCAACATTTCCTGCGCCCAGGAGAAAATTTTCAACGCTATCTAAGATATTTTAGCTTTAATTATTGTGCCATCACAATCCTTTTTCGAATGTAGGATCCCATCAAAAGGCAATATAAGCGGGGCTGACTCCGGCATCGTTCAATTTCCTGATTTGTACTTTATCGACATTTCAGGGTAGTCTTCGTTATTTACAGCTACAGCGCACAGTGGCTCAGAACTGTTTTTGGTAACTTTGAACAGATTGAGTTTTGGTTTTAATCAACAGATAACTTAAACATATCTCCAGTTTCAATTTTATTAAGATGGGTTCAGTAGTAATTGAGAAATCTAAGGTCAAAGTGGATTTTTTACTATTTAACATGGAAATGTAAGGCTTATGTTTTTTGAATCTTTTTTAATTATTTTAATAAGGCCATACGTTGATAAATAAACCAGTTTAATAATAAATTTTTAATTTAAAAAAAAAATCTGTTCGTTACTTGGAAAAAAAAATACAAAAAAAGATACATAGAGATACATATGCCAATGTTTTTTGAGAACCGATATGTCTATTGTTGAATAGGTCCGAAAGGTTAGGAAAGGGAACCCTTAAATAATGACCGAATTTTGGTTAAGACCTCTAGTTCAGCCAAACCTCAAAGGTACATATTTACTTATAGATTTGTGAGAAGTCTATATATCTTTGAACGTAACGAGCCGGTTTTTGGAACCACAGGGTCAAAACGGACCGAGTGGGCCCATGTTTGTCCGTGTGTTCGTCAAAGCACAATAGCGGTCAAACGAATTAACATAGGATCCTGATATTGTGGTGGTTAAGGCTTATGGTCATAAGCTATTTGAGATAGTAAATCTGCGAAATTAGCTCAGGGCGGGAAAGTTTTCCTTTAAGGTATAAAGGTACCTCGATAAAAAGTACACTTTTTGTGGGAGTGTTTAAAATTTGTACTCTTACTTAGGGCGCACTAAATACCTCAAAAAAGGGCATAGTTGCTAGACTTTTTGGCTTGGTTTCAAAACATCCCGCATGACAAATAAGCAATTAATAGTCAAAATACGAGTAGATATAAGGGTACCCAAATTAATGAAAATTTTGCTACCAATAAAAATATACTTACAGCAATTCTGGCTGCCACTTTTTGGACCTTTTGCGCTTTAGTAGCATAAGGACGGTGGAGGGTATAGACGGTTCGGCCTGGCCGAACTTAACCATGGTTATAGTTGTTTTGCTTATGCTGCTTATTTTTTAGCTTCCGGCAGTCGAAAACCATTGAGATATGCTTTCGAAATGTAAAAAACATACCTGATAGGTTATTCCTATGATGACACTGCAATATCTTCAGCATTTTAAATATTTTCAAAATATATTAAAGTGGTTTTTAGTCAATCGGAAGTTCGGTTTGCCCTGGCCTTAAAGCAAAGAAACAATGTCGTTTGTGCGTCTGACTTCTTGTTTTCAGTTGAGAAAAGTCACACTCAACAAATTTACTTTATTCTAAAACACAAATAAAAAATTGTATTTAAAAGCATTTCACGCCTACAATTGTAGGTATTTTTACCAAATTTTTGGGAATCCTTGTTTTGGTACGTTTACTATTTAAATTTGAGAAACCTCTGATAACCGCGTGTAAGTTTTCGTCACTTCGCACTTAACTCTGTGCGAATGGCTGTTATAGGTCTAAAAGAGATTACTTACGTCCAAATATCTCCAAGTGCCTGCCCAGCAAACCAAACCTTCAGAATTAGGTCTGAATTCTGTACGACAATCAGCAAAATGTTCCGATTTCTTATCAGAATTCTTAGCGAGTTCGTAACGAAAAACATATGAGAAGGTTGACACGAATTCTGAACTACTTCTCTGAGGGAATTCTGATGTTTTTGCCGACATTTCGAACCGAACTCTGAACTGTAGTCTTAGGAAATTCGAAAGGAAATTTCGATTTCTCGTATCAAATTCTGAACGACTTCGGTCAGAATTCTGGCATTAAGTTTTATAAAATTCTGATGTTTTTACAGACATTTCGAACCGAATTCTGAACGAATTGTGAGCTTATGTCATGGTAAATTCTGAATGTAAACAATCAAAAAGAAGAAAATATTTTTGTTCTACAAAAAAAAGTTGTCAAAAGCTTTCGGAAAGATATTTAGTTACAAGCAGCGGTGTCTGCAGTTTCGGAGAGCGCCACTTTACTAAAATAATACCGCAAGCAATCACTGTGCTGTAACTATGTTTAGTGGCTAAACACTTAAGGGCAACCAGTTTTGCATTTAACGAGAACTGCCGGCAGTAGAGTTTTCCTTCGAACACAATAAAAATCCCACGCACAGCCTAGCTAACCAAACGACAATCGTAAAATGTAAAGCAAATAACAAAATATTTAAACAAATAGACTACTTCAGACGAATAGTTAAGAATTCTTTGCGAGTTCGATAAGAGAAGTCTGAACAAAAAATTAATAAAAATCCCACTGACCAGTCTAACAGAATTTGGGCCGAATTCGTTCAGATATTTCGGAACATAATAAATAAAAAATCCTCAGACAAATAGAACAGAATTCGTAACGATTTTGGTAAGAATTCTCGATAGAGTTCAGATATTGTTCAGAATTGTCTGATGTCAGACATTGTCGGTAAATTTGGTTTACTGGGTGCCCACTGAAGCCTTGATGATCTCAGAAGAATAAGGCTAAGTATAATAACAATGCGTACAATGCGTGCTTTACTGACCAGCATTTATTTTCACAATAGGCCCAAATCCTTGTTGATCCTTGTAAACTTGTTAAGATTGTTCAGTTCCCAAAATCACAATAATAGAAATGGGCAGCCAAAAAATGCATGACTTTGTTGTTGCTTTTTCGTCTTACAGGTTCAAAATTAAAATCAATCGTCAATCAATCCTTGCTCAAAATTAAAATCAATCGTTCCGTGAATTTTCAACTTCTCTCGTAGTTATATGAAATACAACACTGCTCCCATCAGATATCATGTGTTAATAGACTACTGTCAAATTTTAAGAGAGTTCCGTCAATTAGTTTATGTTTAACAGCTGTTCAACACATACTCGTGCAAAACTAGTGAATTTTGTGAAAACTGGGAATAAATTGAATTTCGAGTGCGGAAAAAACCGTCAATCAAACCAAGGAAAAGCTTGATAACTACTGTGAGGACTTTGCAAAATAGATTTCAATGGTTAAAAATTGGTTTACTAACTGAATTAGAGAAACGTTGGATAGAGGAGATTATGTTGAACAATAAATATTTTTCTTGCAAAAAACGTGTTTTATTCGAAAAGCCACGTAATTATTGGTCTGCCCTCGTAATCACGTTCGCGATTTTTTTAGCGTTTAGATAAGATAAGACTTGTTATTATTTATGCGACATTTTTATGTGAAACATTTTAATCCCTGCCTCAAAGTCACATAATTTTATTACAACGCAATTCCATTATCGCAAAAGATTGTATTTCAACTTTTTCTCCAACATAAGGATTTAACAGCCCAATAACTCTTGGCTGAATTATTTTTTCGTTCTTTTCCTGGTTTGCTTAAAAACCTGTAAAACGCATCCTCAATTTTACATGTGTTCGTTTTAATAATCAAAATAAACATTAAAAACGACCGAAAAACAGCTCGCTTTCCTTCACAACTGAAGAGATTTATTTTGTGTGTGTCTTTCATATTCATCATAGGGATAATGGGCCACGACATGAGTAAGAGATTTCATGATTATAATTTAAACAAACCTACAAATTTATGGAGCGTTGAACATACGTACTCAGAACACACACAGCCACGTCCACTTAGAATATTTTAAATTAATATTATTTGTACATATGTTTGCTGACTGAGACAAGGACTTAACTGCAATGGCGATGACGAATGAGAACAATCTCTGTCAAGTTTGCATTTATGGATTTAAAAGAATGAAAACAAAACATACATGTGTCATGTCCTAATGTCACCGACTTCTACTACTCATAATTAGTTTTCAATGTGTGTGAGTGTTAGAGCTGGTTTATACAAATAATTATTTGTGTCCTGTTCGTTTTTCTCTGTGTGCGAGTGTCAGATTTAAATCTGCAACATGTATGTTTCGAGGGCTTAAAACTGAAATGAAAATTGAAAAAGCTGTTGGGAACGCAAATGAAATGCTAGAGTACAATTGAAAGGAAAGGACAGATCTACGAGGTAAACTTTAAAAGTGTCAGCAAACATGAATAGCACAAGTCCATATTGCAAAATGGCTTTAAATCAAGAGGTTTAAATTTTCCAGCAGAGCAATAATATTGCGTGATTAAGCACTTAGATAGAGTACTCAAAATTATTGGAAAATTCTAAGGGTTTTCTATTGTTAAGATTAACCCCGGTTGATGTTTCGATTGGAACAATTCTCGAAGACTGAAAAATATTTTATTGGTTATCGTATACGTATACAAAATATTTTTCAATGAACATTTGATCAGTCTTTCTTTTCTTTAACAAAGTACAAAGTAAATAGCAAAGTACGAACGAACAATATAAATAAATTTCTCCAATATCTATAAAGAATATACTCGTAAAGTGTGTTTTTTAAGACGAGTGGCTGCAATCTTTTTTCGGAGTTGGTGTTTTTGTCAGCTGTCACTCGAATTATGCTCAGTTTGGTTTGCCATTTCATAATGAATAGACTTACTCCGGCACATCGTTTGCAAATCGTGATGAATGTGAAATGGACACGGATCCTGATTTTTCAAGAAAATATTGTTAAGCGATGAAGCTCACTTTTGCTTGAATGGGTGCGTTAAAAACCAAAATTGTCGCATTTGGAGTAATGAAAATCGACAAGCCATTGTTGAGACGCTGTTACTTTCTCAAAACGTCGCAGTTAGGTGTGCTCTATGGGGAGAGGGAATCATTGGTCCATATTTTTTCAAAAATAAAGCCGGCCATAATGTTGTAGTGGGGAACTCTTTAGAGCCATGACTAAAGACCTTTTCGTGGCTTTATTGGAGGATGTTGTTGTGGACGACTTTTGGTTTGAACAAGAAGGCGCTTCATGCCATACAGCCAACGAAACAATCAATTTTTTGAAGGAAACTTTTGGTGAGCGCATTATATCGCGTCGTGGGCCTGTGGCATGGCCTCCAAGATCGTGCGATTTAACACTTTTGGACTATGTTTTGTAAGGTTATGTGAAGTCGCTTGTCTACGCTTAAAAGCCCGACACGATTGACGCCTTGGAAGAGACATACGGCCCCAAATGCTGCAAAAAGTTGTCGAAAATTGGGCCTCTCGGCTGGAATTTATTCGTGCCAGCCAGCCAGCCGCGGCTGTCACTTGCCCGAAGTCATTTCTTAAACATAATGGCAAACCCTTATCTTTAAAATAAAGCTAAACAGTTTGCCATAACATTAATTTATATGCTTTTGTTTATTAAATATTTCTTTTTTTATTTCTTCTTCAATTCTTTTTTTATTTATTTCTTCTTCAATACAAGACGTCTGAAAAAAACACCCTTTACGTTATTGATCAAGGAAAAATTCCAAGACCATATAGCCAAGTCCGTCCGTGCGTATGTCTGTTTAAGGCAGGATAGCGGTCAAACGCATTAACCTAGGATCGTAAACACACTGCTGTTCAAACTAAACACATTTTATTATCGTTGAATCACTAAATCCGAGAAACGTATACTGAGTACAGTTTTATTAAAGTTGTCAAAATTACATATACGAGTATTTGTCAATAGACGAATATGTACAACCTTTAAAATAAAATATAAGCATTTTCGGTGTTCCCTTTAAAAGGGACAGGACAATTCCTACACCTACCTCGTGTATTAATTTGTTTTTCTAAACGATATGCGCTTTAAATATACGTCTATAAAAGTAGGTGTTTATGCAGCATTTTTTTTATTCTAATTTGTTTTTAATTTATATTTATTGAAAACAAAAAATTTTTAACATCATTTTCAGGCAATTAAATGTATTGATCATAGTCAGTTGGGTAGAGCTTGTACCATTTGAATTTGAATTTTTTAACTTCCACAGCAGCATTTTTGGCTCGAATATTGTTTTTCTGAAAAATGGTTTAGTAAAAAACAAAATGTCATTTCAAAGTGCTCCCGAAGAAGTGATTTTGCTGAAGGTTTCAGGAAAATATCGCTTTCAGAACAGCAACGGGATTATATATTAGAAAAAAAAACATGTGTTCGACAGTAACGTCCGCAACTCAGGTTTTAGCCCATTTTTGGGACCATAGGGACAGTCAGTCATCACCATTTGGGATATATTTTACAAAATGTGTATGTTCCAAACAATTTCAATAATTTTCACAGCATCCAACTATTATACATTAGGCATATGTCTCTGTCACATTTTTAGCTTAAAACATGAAGTGATTTTCTCTTTCACACACAAAATAGAGTTAAAAACAAAACTATAAAATGCAATTTTGAAAATGAATAGGGAGGAAAATGTAGCCCAGCTAAACTGTATCATACATTTACGTTGGAAACCCAAAAGTAACGAGTGTTTTAATTTTCTAAATAACACCAAAAAAGTGCAGATAAAAACAAAGTTGTACATTAAACAGTTTATTTATTTCGCCAACAGAGCATTATAGAGTTTATCATAAATGGTGTTTTATTGAATAATTAAATGAGAATATTTTATATAGAGCCACATACATGCATATATCGATAAATGTACGTACTTACGAGTACATATCTATGTTATCATTTACACTGGTCGACACCAAAAAAATTCAATTGAACTTCTTCATCACATCGTTTTTGAAGAATTATTTTTGTTTGCTTAGAAGATTTATTTTTCTGATTTTAAATATTGGTTAATATTTCAGTAGCTGCAGTCTCCTGTGAAATCCTGGACAAGTTTCAACTTCTTCGGTACGCGGTCATTTTGCTCACTGCATTGTCTATAATCGGCAACAATAGTGGGCGTTTTACTTTACAATTTATTTTATTTTATTCAGTTTCACATACAAGCCCAATATGTAATATGTGCGTATGCACTACTGTTCTAAAGTAGTTTTATTTAGTACTACTTAAATCCTGTTTATAAAATCTTCACATGATGTCTGCCTATAGTTCTCCTGTACTCTCGCAGGTAAGTTGCCATATCTATAAGTATTGGAAAATAAACAAATGATTATAAAATCTACCGTTCGTTCTATATGCAACTCCAATATATTGGCAGGTGCTCTAAAATCATCCTTGGAGCTACTTGATCGTGTTCAAAGGAGAGCGATGGCACTGATAGGTGACAGTAGAGTATCCAACTCTATTGTCTCCCTGGAGCACCGTCGAAGTGTGGGATGTGTGTCGCTGTTCTATCGCTTCTTTCATGGTGTGTGTTCTTCAGACTGTATTGGTCTTATTCCTGACGTGAAGATGTTCGGCAGGGATACACGACTATCAAGGAATTCATACCAATTTGTTATCGATTAGCCACGTATGTCCGTATGTGGAATCGACTTCCGGCAAATGTAATTTCCATTACTTACAACATCCAGAAATTCAAGATAAATGTCAATAAACATTATTTCCTCTTCTCCCCTCCGCTCCCTTACTTGCCACCCACCAACGAAATGCATGGCATGTATAGGGGGAAATCCCTGAGTGTTGGTCAATTCAAAAAAAAACCATCGCGAATTTCCAACAAAAATACAAGTTTAACCCATTTTGAAAAAAAACTTTAAATTCAGGACCTTAAAATCCTCAAGGTCCATAGTTATTATTTATACTTAAAGATTTTTGTTACTAACAGTATTTTGTGACCCGGTGCCAGAACGTATCGTAATCTCATATGTATTGGGTGGCTCAAATAAGGCTGAAGGGTTCAGCAAAAAAGGTTTCGAAGAAGTTCCATTGTGGGTCTTGCTAAATGCATTTGTTAAGATTATTCTCAGTTGCAAATACAAAAAAATTTCAATCATAGTCCCAAACAGAGCTCCGTTAATGGTTTGTGGTTGACCCTCCTCACTTAAAAAAAATATGGACCGATAACTTTATCAACCATAACACCGCACCAAACAGTACATTTGGAGGGGTGTACCCTAGAATTCTGACACTGATCCCTGCCCTTTAAACGGGAGACTAAGTTCCTAATCATGTTGTTGCTGTGTGCTGTTCTGACGACGATTATTTCCTTGAGTTAAGATAATAGACATGCCGGAAGAATAATAAAATTCAACAATTTTGACGCGTTGCTGTACATCATATTTAGACATCACATATCTTTCAAAAAACTATATCGACCTCTTACTGCGAAAAAGATTTTTTTTGTTTTTTGTCTAATTCATCTTGATTATTCTGATAGAATTGTTTATGCTTTGAAACGTTGTACAATTTTCCATCGAATTTTATTAAAATGCGAATGGCGCTTACGTCTTCTTCGCGTTGAGGCCTCGATATAACCTGCAAAATAGAAAAAATATAAACAAAAAAAGTTATGAATATTTTTAACCCTTCAGTCTTATTCGGGCCGCCTAGTACCTTTTGTAGGGCAAGAGTTGTAAAAATCCTCTGAATTGCTGCACATGGACAACCTGCAGATTAGTTGCATAATTTATTGATGCTGAACCACAAGAAAAAAAGGACTGCCTCTAATGAAACGAACCCATAGTGTTGATATCACACTACACACACACTCATAGTAAACACATACAGATGCTCATAGTGAACATATATTCTCTCTGTACACACAGAATTACTCGTACGAGAAGTAAGAAACGTGCAAAAACATTTATGCAAAACTCTGAAATTGTTATAAACAATTTGGGTTGGACCAAAAGATGAAAAAAAAACAAAAGTATGTACACAAACACTCATAAAGCGATAAATTTATTACCACCTCAGCAACGACCCAGCAGGGAAGGTAACTGATTCATAACCAGTTACTGTGCTAACTGCAAGTCAACCATCTCTAGTTACTGCCTAATCCTCTACAATGGTTTTTACTGTATAATTTAGCAAGGTGTTGTCCTAGGAGGGGGTAAATTAACCCCCATCTGCAATACCTTTCAACAGCTTTGTAGTTAGTTCCATGTTGTATACTACTACTACTACATATTGTCCCATAGTTTCAGCTGGGGAACCACCAACTGGCAATAAAAATACAAAAAACTATTTTTTTTCTTTTATTTATTTTTGTATTTTTATTTTCTATCCATTCCTTATAAAATTTGAATTTTAGTCTGCCTTCACTGTTATTCGAAGTTGGGACCTTCCATTATCGATGCATCACTCAATGCTTCGTTTAATTGACAAAAAATCAGAAAACTGACCTGCTTAGAATTAAATTTATTTATATCATTTTGAAGGTTATAGTCCAACCAAGAAAAATCCCCAAATATTTTTTCATATAAATTGTTTTTATGGGCTTCAGAGCCATTCAAAGTGAGCAATCTATCCAGAATTGTTTTATATGTTTTATATTGTAGTTTCGGTCCTGAGTAGTTGAATGAAAATATATGTGAAAGATGCATTCTTAGACGGTATAAAATTAGCTTAAAATATTTGAATAGTTAAGGAGTGGTACCAATTTTGTTTTTTTTTATTCTTATAAATATTTAATTTTAATTTTTTAATATTTAATTTTTTTTAACGAATATTTGAAAATTTTTCAATTTTTGATGGTAAAATAAAAACAGAAATCATAAAATTCGGCGAAATTTTTCGCACAGTAAATTAGTTTGATCTTTCGTCTATTAGAAAAGAGCAAAATCTTCTCCGAATTTATTCAATTTCTGTTGACTTTTAGTTTTTAAAAAGTGCCTATGATTAGTTTTTTATTCAAAAAAATCTCAATTTTTGATGCCAAAAAGCAAAACTCCAAAAATACGATGAAACATTTTGAACAATAAATAAGTTTGATCTTTCAGCTATTAGAAAAGGACGAAATCTTCGCCATTTCTTCCGACCCCTTTGGATTTTCAGTTTTTAAAAAGTGTCTATGATTAATTTATTATTCGGAAAATTCTCCGTTTTTGATGCCAAAAAGCAAAAACACCAAAAAATACGGTAAAACGTATTCAACAATAAATTAGTTTATACTTTAGTCTATTAGGAAAAAAAACGAAATCTTCGCAGATTTGGTCCAATTCTGTTTGATTTTCATTTCTTGAATGTATAAGCTTTTTGGCATCAAAACACTCCAAAAACAATGGTGAAACGTATTGCACAATAAATTAATTTTATTAAAAACAGAAATCATAAAATTCGGCGAAATTTTTTGCACAGTAAATTAGTTTGATCTTTCGTCTATTAGAAAAGAGCAAAATCTTCTCCGAATTTATTCAATTTCTGTTGACTTTTAGTTTTTAAAAAGTGCCTATGATTAGTTTTTTATTCAAAAAAATCTCAATTTTTGATGCCAAAAAGCAAAACTCCAAAAATACGATGAAACATTTTGAACAATAAATAAGTTTGATCTTTCAGCTATTAGAAAAGGACGAAATCTTCGCCATTTCTTCCGACCCCTTTGGATTTTCAGTTTTTAAAAAGTGTCTATGATTAATTTATTATTCGGAAAATTCTCCGTTTTTGATGCCAAAAAGCAAAAACACCAAAAAATACGGTAAAACGTATTCAACAATAAATTAGTTTATACTTTAGTCTATTAGGAAAAAAACCGAAATCTTCGCAGATTTGGTCCAATTCTGTTTGATTTTCATTTCTTGTATGTATAAGCTTTTTGGCATCAAAACACTCCAAAAACAATGGTGAAACGTATTGCACAATAAATTAATTTTATTAGGTTTTTTTTGATATTCATGCCTTTAAATTTATTCGAAAAATTCTTAATTTTTGACTAAAAAAAAATCGGTGACACTTTTTGCACATTAAATTAGTTTGGACTAAAAAAAAAACAAATACAAATAAAATTTTCGACGATTTTGTCCGATTCTTTTTGATTTTCATTTTTTAAAATGTGTCTATGATGAATTTTATATTCGAAACATTCTAAATTTTGAATGTATAAGCTTTTTGGCATCAAAACACTCCAAAAACAATGGTGAAACGTATTGAACAATAAATTAATTTTATTAGGTTTTTTTTTATATTCATGCCCATAAATTTATTCGAAAAATTCTCAATTTTTTACTAAAAAAAAACTCGGTGACACTTTTTGCACATTAAATTAGTTTGGACTATTAAAAAAATACAAATACAAATAAAATTTTCGAAGATTTTGTCCGATTCTTTTTGATTTTCATTTTTTAAAATGTGTCTATGATGAATTTTATATTCGAAACATTCTAAATTTTTTTTTCCAAACAGCAAAAAACTTTAAAAAAATATTTAATTTTTTATATTAAATTTTTTTTCAAAACTTTCAAATTCACCAAAGCGGTCTGTTCTGAGAGTAGATCATCGTATTAATTCAGGTGTAGCTGATATGCCAAATAATTCAGAAAAAACCAATAGAAAAATATTGCGTTTTACAAGTAAAGCGCGTATTTAACATAGAAACCGATTAAATATTTGAAATCAGCGTATCATTATCCATTTAGAATTGAAGTTTCATTTTATTCTGAAAACTCCTTCTTTTTTGTCCAATGCTAGTATGGGAACGGAGCACTGTGCCTCACCTGGATTATTGCTGCATCACTTTAAATAATGACAATTTTATAAATATGAATTTGAGGCTCCTCTTTTTACTTAAATATTATCTAATTATTCCTCTAGTTCTAAGGTGTATCGTGGAGTCTTAAAGGTGCTCTTCAACATCTTGAGAGCGTAATTATTTATAAGAAGGGAAATTTATATGACCTGACTGCCTATATGCTATAGAATAATGAGAAAAGTTCATTTTCTACATTGTCTAGGAAAAATGTTACAATGCAGCTAGTTACGTAGCATGCGATAGAGTGCCATAAAGGTAACTAGATGACTGAATTCCTAGCTACGTTACTAGTAATTCAGAGTAGATTGCTGCCCCAAAACTAGGGGACTACGTACATGCACACAAATACATATAAGCGTGGCATCATAACAACATATCGCCTAAAAGCGGTCTATCTAAAATAAAATAACGTATGCATATAAATACAATTTTGCATAAACATAAGTGTATATATATATATCTACACATATGCATAAATACAAATGTCGTATTATGCAAGTCGTTACTTTTCTCTGCTGTTTTTTATCATCTCTTCTCTCTCTTTCTGGCAGCGCAGGTAAATTTACACTGCTCTGTGCTTCCCTGGCTGTGATACTCGTTTACCACCAGAGTAACTATATTTCCAATCAGATCCTCCATACTCACATACTGCACATTTACGTTTAAAGGAGAGCGTGGGAGTACGAACAGCTACCATTGCAATGGTATTGCTTTGCCTGCTTGTAATTGTATACACACTCATACATATTTTACAAAACGCGCTTAAGGTGCATATATCATGTGTGGTGGTGGTATGTAATTTACTGCCTTTATGCCTCACCAAAATGAATGTACATTAGAGTGCCTCGACTTAAGTGAAGCCAACAAAAACTTGAAAATATTCTGCTTTCAATAAGTAGTAAATAAATAAGATTGATTAATTTGCAAGCGAACGAGACGGACCAGTTGCAAAGCACTTTTAAAAGTGGAATTATACCTCAATAACATTCTCTATTTAATACTTTTGGTCGATTAAATTACCGAGTTTAATAACCAGTACGTGCACACTGCATTAATATAATTTTAAAACTTCTTTCTACACACGAGATCTTAAGAGTTGTGTGCAATTTTTCAAAATAAAATTGCGTATTTTTAATTTAACTTTCAATCGCATGGAACTTTTTTAATAATATTATTTGTGTATACTTTAAAAGTTTGACAAAACTCTCTGACTCTCGAGAGGTAATTAAAATATTAACGTTAATTTAATGTAGAGCTAATGAACTGACACCGTTCTATTATATTTGGTCATTTATATGACTAAAAATATAAAATCAAAAATTAAATTCCATTTATAACGGAACCGATTTAAGATCACGAATGCTGCCAGCTAGAATAGCTCTACGAGGGTTGGTTTTATAGTTTTTCAAAATATTCTCCTTTAAGATCAATACACTTTTGCATGCGCACAAACACATTTTCGAAGCACTTTTTCCACTCCGATTGAGACACCTCCAAAACATGATTTTTGCACGCTTCAACAGCTGCGCATCTTTTTTTTTTTGATGCTAGGAAATAAGAAGTCATTGGGTGCCAAATAAGGGCTGTACGGTGGATGGCCCATCAATTCGACATAGTGAGTGGTCAAATAGCTCATCGTTTCAGCTGACGTGTGAGAGCTCGCATTGTCGTGATGCAAAATGATCCGTCTTCTCTTATTATGTTTCCTTATTTCTTTGAACACTGTTGGCAAACAGATGGTTGTATACCACTCAGAATTGATCGTCCTACGTTCCATTAAAGGCACTGTGGCAACATGGCCGGTTATACCAAAAAAACGCAATCATTTGCTTCGATGTACTTCTTCCACGTAAAGAATGTTTTTTATTGGGGTATAGAACTTTAAGTTGCCATCACTTTTTTAACTGGCGGCCATTTTGTCAGCTGTCAAGTGATTAATATTTTGTTTGGTTTGCCATTTCATCATGAACAGGTTGACAAAAGAACAACGCTTGCAAATCGTGCAAATTTATTTCGAAAGTAATGGTTCAGTTCGCGAAGTTCACCGCAAGCTCCGTCCATTTTATGGTCGACATAATCGTCCATCAGAGCAATTAATTCGGTTAACCATGGATCGGTTAACATGGACCATTGGATTATTTTCTTTGGGGATATGTGAAGTCGCTCGTCTACGCCAACAAACCAGAAACACGTGAGGGGACTTGGAAGCCAACATTCGTGGCGTTATTGCCAACATACGGCCCCATATGCTCGAAAAAGTGGTTGAAAATTGGACCTGTAGAATTGGCTTTATTCGAGCCAGCCGCGGCGGCCACATGCCCGAAATCATATTTAAACATTAATGGCATAAAATTATCCTTCCAATAAAGCCAAATTGATGGACATTAAAACGATTTTCTTGTGTTTTATTTCAATTCGAAGTTCTATACCTCAATAAAAAACACCCCTTACAACTTTGGTTGGATTTGGCTGGTCTTGAAAGACCCGTGGTCGATTGCTGTTTTGTTTCGGGTTCATATGCATAGATCCATGATTCGTCACCTGTGACAATATTAGACACTGCCTTTGAGCTACCGCAGTTATACTTTTCCAACATCTCTTTGCACCAACACATACGAGCCATTTTTTGAGCATTCGTCAAATTATGTGGGATCCAACGAGAACAAATTTTGTTCACGGCCAAATGAACATGCAATATCTTATTGATGCTGAATCTTGGTCCGACACTGAACTCTTGGTACCAGCGAGTGGTTTTTGATTTTTGTATCCCTTCTAAAAAAATAGGATTTTTCGAGGTCCATAAAATAGGCATTTGTTTGTTCAATAATTTCCTCATTGGAGCTGAATCTCTTTCCAACGAACCATTTCTTCTGAAAATAGGAAATAGTCACTGGGGCCTAAATCCGGAGAATATGGCGGAAGAGGTACCAATTCGTAACCCAATTCATACAAAAACCCAATTCATGCAATTTAGCCATTGAGACTGCACACATGCGCACCCGATCATTATCCGGATGAAATGGTAATCGCGGCACGCATCTTGCAGACAGCTTTCTTAAACCCAACTGATCATGTAAAACCACACTGTCATATGACATGCGTATGGCATTAAGAATCCCACGCCCTTTTACTCTTCGATCGGCTAACACCATATCTTGAATTTTTTCGATATTTTCGGGACCTCAATGGCCGTCCAGAACATTCAGCGTCATTTGTACTTGTGCGAAATTCATTCAAATCGATGGTGCAGAGTATTCATCATGCTTTTCCATGGTTTGATTGAGGTTTTTTTCTGCAAAAAATAATGTGAAATAAGCACTCGAAATTCACTTTTTTCGAATCCACGAGGCTGTGTGTTTTGAACGGCTGTTAGACACAAACTAAATGAAGGAACTCTCTCAAAATTTGGCAGTAGTCTATTAACAGGACACATTAAGGAATTTTTATCTGCCCTCGGTTACGAGTATATTGCTTATTAAAAATAAGCTTGTAAAGACACTTGTACAAAATGCTTATAATTCGACAAAAGTTCTATACAGAAATAAAAACAAAAAATATATAGAGAAAAAGATAAAGTCTGACCATGCTCATGCTTCAGGCAGAGATGCTTAATCCTCATAACAGAGAAGTGTAGGGTATCTCAGTCAGCAAAGCCCGACATTAACTTTTTGTGTATATTTTTGACGAAAAGGAAAGAAGATTATGAAAATTTTTACAAAAAATAACATTTTTGAAATTTCGAGTTATTACTCTTTTGCTGACCAAGTACAATATATTTGTTTCAGTACTATTGAGCACGACAATTTGTTTCTTTTAACCAAAATACACTTGAAATTTTCGTAAGCTGTTCTTAATTAGGCATTATATTTAAACTCACCCTTAAACAGAAAGCCTTTTTTGCTGCACACTAGTAAATATGCCTACGCAGTTTATGTAGTTATAGTTATTTTGAATATGTGACTCGCAAAATAGAAAGGGACCTAAGGGTAAAAACCAGTTTTGTTCAGGAGAGCCATTTTTAAAAATTTAAATACGTGTATCTTTGGTGTAAAATCGTCGACTTCACTTTCATAAAACGCGCATATCTCTGGGAGGAAACACTTTTGGGGCATGGGATCGGTCACATTCGATGCTCAGATATTGTCCACATCAAAAATAAAATTGAAAATTGATTTTTTACCCTTAGGTCTCTTTCTCTATGCGCTGTCACATATGTAAAATGTGTTTGTTTTAAATTTAGTGTTTCTCTTAAATTTGTGAACCAAAATTGGTAAGAAACGTAGTTTATAGTTGGGGTCTTCATGAACTTAGGTTCACATCGACGTACACTAAACAAATTCGAATAGAATAAATATTAACTACATTTTTGACGGTCTAACGTATGGCCATGCAACACACCGTGCTGACAATCAAAAACGACTAAAGTAAATTATCGGTAAATATGAAAAAAATGTATAAGTATATATACGAGTATCAGAAATAATAATCGTGAATAAAAATTCTTTTGAAAAAAAACTCTGACCATGTTTATTTTTTTAGATACCTCATCTTTTTACTTAAGCAAAGATTTTAAAAATTTCCGGCGCTGAATAATAAGTTAATTTCTAATTCAATTTATAGCGAAAATGCCAGTTAAAATAAATTATTCTTTTGTTCATAATGAGTTGGAGATCTGAAATGGAACTAAAGACCTTATGAGGACTTCTCGTTAACCACGGTAACGTTTACTATCCCCAACATTTTAAAAGGGAGTATTCAAGTTTTATTTAAAAGTTCAGTTTGTAGTCCGATTTGAGACAATGTTTATTTTGAGCATTTCGTTTAAAAAAATTAAAAAGTTATTCAAAAGACACGAAAAGATTTTTAATTGAGAGCATGGATTTTTATTTAAATTTTGAAGGCGAAATGTTTCCAAAAGAGTTTTGGATGGGTGCGCTCCTAAGAAGGGACTATTCCACTGTATTATTTTATATGCCAATACAATAATTTCGGAATATTCACAACATTGAGCTAAGTTCTATTTCTTATTTAATTTGGGTTTTTGGGACTTTAAAAGTATCTGGGATATATGTATTCTCTTCCGGTCATCATTTATTCTGCTGTTACCTTCGACATTTTAAGCGCTCATAAGTCCTTTTTACTGTTGGCTACAGCAACTTCTGCAATTGTGTGTGTATTTTATGTGCATTTAATAAAGCGCGTTGCAATTTTTTATTTGCCGCCAAAATGTGGCTACCAAATGGGAAACACAAACATTTTGTGTGGTTTCCACGCTGAACATGGTGCGTGCATTATGGCGTATTTGCAAAACGCATTGATGGCTAATGCATCAAATTGGAACATGACGTTATGTCCATGTCATCGGCCATCAGTTGGTGCAGTCATGCATTCCGTAGATGTCAGCCAGCCCGACATCACACACTATCGGCATTAGTTATGTTTGGTCTTAAAACCGCAATTTTATTGATTTCTATTTGGGTAAAAGCTCAGATTTTTATTTTGAAAAATTCAGTGAACTCTAACAAATAGGTTCATGGCACAAATAGTTCAAGTCTATTCCTAGTTGCATTGTAAACGTGGCATTACAATTTATTCCAAAAATTACGTGCAACCTAAAATCTGTCTGTGATTATGAATGAAACCATCTACGGATGTATTTGTACCTACAGATGGTGACCAGGTACTCGTAGTAACAGTTCTTATATTCCAGACGTTTTTAAAGTTGCAGCAGCCGATAGTTACAATTTTCAATAAAGATTGTTATTTCATCCCGCTGAAGGAGTGGAACACCAAAAAACAAGTGAAAAATTTGAAATTTCGGTCGGGATGAAGCTTAATGCTATTTTTGTAATAACTAAATACTTCCTGGTATAGCACTGTCATTATTGGGGGATCTATGACCAAATTTTCGGGCTCTTTGGATTGTTGGCCCGTAAATCAAGGTTTCTATTTAACCCTAAGCGTTAAATGAATGTTAAAAGATTGTTTTTCATTCATTCATTGTTAAATACGACCGATTTTCCAGTTCAGGTCATTAGGCCTGGACCAGAAATTAAAGGAAAATGAAAAAATAACAGCGGGGAATTTTTTTCTGTTTCTGAGTACCCATACACCATGTTAAAAAAGTCCTATATTTCAGCGCTTAATACCCATAAGACCATAGGCGAAGGGCATCTCATATGAACCTGTCCGAGCACCAAATTGGTTCAAATCTTATATGTGGGATACATATTTTGATTTGTGGAGAAATTTCACTGATTCTGGTACTCATATGTCCCGAACATTTTTAGTTATGGGGCTCAATGACCGCGCTCATTCATGGGACATTGAATGCGTCTTTACCCACGATCAATATTAGGCTATTTTCCATGTTTATTATTTAATGTACATGTAATGAGTTGTTGAAGACCTTCAAAGGAAATTACCCCCATTTTAGACCATTTTCGGTCCGAACTATAAAAAATTCGTTGGATAAACCGATTTTTTGTTGTAATAACCAACATTCCATAGTATTGATGGTAGTGTGGTTCGAGATATCGTATGACTGTTGCTTCAACCATATCATGGCATTCACAACCAATAAAGCAGTTTTACTTACCAAATTCAGTTTAGCTATTGGTTGCGACAACTGGTGGTTATGACAACACACCAATTGTGATGTTCATGTTATTTTTTAACCAATAATTGGTGGTGACACCAAATTGGTTTTCTGTAGTGGCCACGCCCTGCTTAGTTGGCTTTTCTAACATAATATTGGTTATTCCAACATCAACATATAAACCCTATAATATTTTATCAATTCTAGTAACAACAAAATCATTATTTACGATGAAAAATAATTCAAAATCTCAAAAAAAGAAATGGTCAGACAGTTGAAGTTTCCTGGTTTAGGCGATTAATGCTTTCAACTGCCTTATAAATAAACGAACTATAAATAAAATAATGATTTCCAAAATATAGAAACAGCCTCAACTGTAATCTAGCGAAATTACTCAGACTTGATCAGAATAGATAGACATCCTTATTATTCAAAACAACAACCAATTTTTTTTGTGGCGACCTTTTATTCCTTAGTTACGACCACCCAAAGCTTGAAAATAAATATTGTTTTATACCTTAATTAATTCTTTTTAGATTAGGAAATCATCGCAATGCTTATCAAAACATCTATCCAAATACGCATTTATTTACTGATAAGTTGATTGGTGTTGGTGATTGCTTCAGAAAATACTTATAACCAACAATCTACTTTAGAACAATAAGCAATACATGTACAGATGTAGTTCCAATAACCATCCTCATTACTAAGGGTTACCGATACTTTGTTTCTTCAGCCAATAATGGCGGTTTCCACTACCAAAAATTGTCGTGTAGCCAATCAACATTCGGTTGCAGCAATGGAATGGACCAACATTCAGTTGGCAAAAAATCGGTTTTCTTCAATTATAAGATATTCATCTGGAAATTTAAAGGACTCCAGCTCTTTTCGTTTAATAAATTTTATATACCACAGGGCTTATGTTTATTTTAAATTTATTTTCCTATTCACTAAACTTCACTAAAATCAGTCAACAGCTGTGCACGATATAATTTTCGTATTCACTGGCCAGAGATCTATAATTTAGAGTTCACACCGATCGATTTTGGTGTAATTGAAATTGAATTACAGGCCTATTAAACCGAATGGGTAAAATGTGCACATGTCCCGAAAATTCTTACTGATAGTCCCCAGTTAATATATATGTCGGAAGTCTGGTTCGATAAAGCTTTATTATTCGGATCTACAGAAGCAGAAAACAAACTTTTCAATTTTAACAAAAAAATAAATAAAAAAATTTCCAAAACTGTGAGATTAAGAACACAATTGCAAAGCGTTCCGATTAACCCCTGTTCAATGTTTAGGAAAATGTGTTCCATTTTATATTGAAAAAATAATTCAATTATTTGTAAAACAAGACAATGTTTTCTTACTCTATAATTTTTTTAAGTATCGAAGCAGGCATGTTGACAATAACCTTCTTATTCCAAATTTATTGTTACTTTAAACCATTCTTCAATATTTCGTTTAGCTTATTTCAATATTTTTGTGGACATCACAGTATTTCTTTGAAAACGTTTTCGTTTCGCCGGCTGTTTTATTTTTCGATTTTGCAACTTCCGCTGTCGTATTTAAAGGGTGGTCCAACTAAAACGCACGGTGTTATTTGTAAATAAAACAAAATTGTTTTAGAGAATTATCTTAATATTTATCATATATAGGGTGATCCATCTAGAGGTATTTTTTCAGAAAAAAGATATAAAAACTCAGATCAAGTGTGGAATCTTTATTGGTAATTTAAAAGGACAGTTTATGGCATATATTTTTTGAAAATAATTACCTGCAAATATTGGAAACTGTATTATGGAAATAAGCGTTCGGTGAGAAACGGGAAGATCCGCTGTTTTCGACCAAACTTTCGTTCAGTGATGAGGCCCATTTCTGGCTCAACGACAAAGTCAATAAACAAAATTGCCGCATTTGGGCTGAAGAGCAACAAAAAGAGGTTCAAGAGGTGCCATTATACTCAGAGAAAACCACGGTTTGGTGCGGTTTATAAGCTGGTGCTTATTTTTTTTCAAAATGATGATGGCCGGAACGGAACGTAACCGTGAATGGTGCTCGCAATCGAGAGCTGAAATTTAAGCCCGTAACCTGGACGACACTTGGTTTTAACAGGACGGTGCCACTTGTCATACAGCTGCTCAAACATGGATCTATTGAGAGGTCATTTCGAAAAGCCGCCTATTTCACGTTTTGGACAGGTGAGTTGGTCGCCTAGATCGAGTAATATCACACCTTTAGACATTTTTCTTTGGGGTGACGTAAAGTCCAAAGTCTATGCTGACAAACCAGCAACGGTTCAGGTTTTGGAAGCCAATATTACCCGTGTCATTGAAGCCATACCGCTCGAAATGCTAGAACGAGTCATCCAAAATTGGACCCTCAGAATGGAAACCGTGAGGCGTAGTTGTGGCCAACATTTAAAGAAAACTATATTCAAAAAAAATGCCATAAAATGTCCTTTCAAATTAAGAATGAAGATTAAACACTTGATTTGAATTTTTATATTTTTTTTGTGTTTTATATATCTGTTTATCATACTCGTATTTTAAATATTATATTTGGACAATTATTTTTTTTCACAAAATATAAGCCAAATAAATGCTCGCCACGGCTTCAGTGGCATACCCCTAGCCGGTGGTCCGTATTTTCAATGACTCAGAGACATAAATTGCAGGTTTAATGTAGTTAATGTGCGAATTATCTCATACTCGTACTTTAGCTCTTGAATTGTTCTTGGCTTATTAACGTACACTTTTATCCTTATCCTTTAAGAAGAAGTTTAATGGTGTCAAATCACATGATCGTTGTATCTAACTAACATCGCCACGACGTGAGACAACAAGGCCATTGAATTTCTCTAGCAAAAGAACCATTGTTTTGTTGGCTGTGTTGTAAGTGGCACCATCCTGTTGGAACCACATATCGTCCAGGTTCATATCTTCAATTTCTGACCACAAGAAGTAGGTTAACACCTCGCGATAGCGTACACCATTTACGGTAACGGTCGGCCAAGCAACCTCTATTCGAAGAAGTACGGCCCGATGATAGAACGAGGGGAGAACAAACTGGGCGAGCATACACAGGTGTTTTTACATTTCATACAGGCCCTGTTTGTTGAAATTTGCAGCCAAAAATTCTCGAAGTACACGAAATCGTAACTCGCGGCTCAATTTCTGTCCTCTCCATGTTTGAATCTGTCCAACACTGAAACAAGGAAATGTCAAATTAAGTTGAACAAAAAACATGACGTTAAGGTGACTCACAATTAACATCGTGCATTATGGTTGGAGGACCCTTTAGTTCCAAAAACAAAAATGTCAGTACTCTTCTATACTTTCGTTTGTATTGACTGATTGTATCATTAGTACATGCAGTCGAAAACAGCCGCTTGCCAAAATAATTCAGTTGTGTCTACATATCAGTTCTCAGCGTGCAGGAAATTCGCTTAGGTTGACAGTGTATAGTTACTTAAGTCCCTCAACATTCCATTAAGAAACAAGGAGAAACTTCTCTCAAATCAGTAAGCTCTGACTATATAAAGCTGTGACGAAACATAGTGTTTAACATTTTATTGAAGAGTTTTCTCATGGTTATGAAGGCTGCTATATATATTTCTGGCCTAATATTGATAATGCGTATATTTATCATCAAAAATGGGTTTTTTGCAAGCATATACACTTTTGCATGCGCTCAAACCAATTGTCGAAGCACTTTTCCACTCCGATTAAGACACCTCCAAAACATGGTTTTTGAATGCTTCAACAACATCTTCTAGTGACGAAAATTGTTGACCATGATTTTTTTGCTTGTTGTGCGGGAATAAAAAGAAGTCATTGGGTGTCAAGTCAGGTCTTCGCAGACCCATTGCTGTTTTGTTTCGGGCTCATAAGCATAGATCCATGATTCGTTACCTGTGTCAATATTATAAACGACTTTTGAAGCACCGCGATCGTATTTTTTTCAAAATTACTTTGCACCAATAGACACGAGCCTTTTTTGAGCGATTGTCAAATTGTGCCGGATCCAACGAGAACAAACCTTTTTTACGGCCAGGTGTTCAGGTGCAATATCGAATGTATTCTGGTGAAAAAATGCCCAAGGATGCCTCTATCTCACGGTATGTCACATGAAGATCTGGCATTATCAGTTCACGCACGACCTTCGTCTGTGAGCGAGCGTCGACCACGATTAAATTCACTAAACCAGTTTTTCATAGTGCTATAGGATGGTGCTTCATCGCCATACAAAGATTTAAGTTCATTGATGCACTCTTGTCGTGATAATCCACGTCGAAAGTTGTGAAAAATGATCGCTCGAAAATGTTCACGAGTTTTTTGCCAAATTGATTTTTTCAAGTCACTGTAAACAACACAAATGATGGTCGTACGTCAAAAGTTTCCGAGTACGTTTATGCTGAAAAATGTTAAACTTTCCAATGGAAATATCAGAGGGCTCCAGGCAAAACTTAGTGTTGCCTGTGCCAGAAATATATATAGCAACCCTCGTAAGAGTTAAATCTCTTGCTCGTAAAGTCACTGACATTTACGAGGTGGAAACCCGCTGCTGAAAAATTATTTACATGTTCTTACCCGAAATGGAACCTGGATTTACTTGTATGATAGACGTTCACACCGCGAGTATACCTCCCGCCTTTCCAAATTATTTGTTTCGATTTAACCGTACACCTAATTTCCAACTTTAAATTCGCTACACTTTAATAAGCTCGCACAGAAGTGAACACGGACAATTTGGGTCCAGGTGGTTTATACACAACCCACTCACACTTCTGAGTGCGCATAAGAGACAAAAAGTCCGCGGGAAAATGCCAGCTTGTGATACTTGTCCCTGCTGCCGTTGAATTTGTCATCAGCGGCGTTGCTGTGCACTTCCGCTTCCGTTTATATATTAAATAGAGCAGCAGTGCACAATTGACAAGCTGCATACATGCATCCATACATACACAGAAACACACTCGAAGTGAGCAGGCGTGCTTGTGTGTGTGTGGGAGATGGGGACATTCCGCTGCTTCCACCATCATTGCATAATCTCAATGCCGCCATACAATATTGACCAGATTGCTTACCAAATTCTATAGCCTTCCATTCGCTCTCTCATTACCACTGCTGCAACATGTATTTATTGATAAATGCCGTTGAGCGTGTGTGTGTGCCTGTGCGATATTTGATTGTTGTCGATTTTATATTTTAAACACATCAGCAACTCTCGATATGCACACACTTGATTCGATTCGATATCATCGCATCGCTTGTTGTGTATTCAATTCATGCTCCGTTGAATTTTTCCATACAAAACATTTATTTAATTAGTTCACTTTTGCTGAGATGCTGCATCCGCCCGTCTGTTCGTTACCTATCATGGCCATAATAATGGTGACGGCTGTTATTGTTCAATTTATAGTTGCAAAATCATGCTCGAATACAATTTATGTCTGCAATTGAATCGTATTTAGCAATTATGCATTGATGGCCTACTGATAATGGCTATAAAAGAGGTAAAAACATAGTTAAGGTCGGCCAGACCAAATCTTTTTTAGTCTTCACCGTGAATTCGCTATTAAAGTTCCCCGAATCATCCATCTCGAGATTTTATTTGGATCTCAGATATGTTCATAATTCAAGTTGAATGTATCACATGTGTTTTCTCCCGTTTATAATGCCTGGCAAACGATCTTTCAGCAATAACACGTTTTATAGCATTCACTATACGTCCTCTTATGCGGAAATCCCAATGAAGATTTTGAATTATTTCTTTGCGGTTAACTGGGATATTTTAAGAATGTGTGGGTGTGCATTCGTGTGAGTAAGAATGCATGTTAAAGTGCATACTTACATCCCTTTGTTCATTGTCCTTTTAAATGTTTATAAGGGTTTAAATTTCCGGCAGACTGAACAATTTCCTTTTGTTTTAAAGTGAAGAAAAGTTTTGTAATTGTGCTAAGGCATTTTCGTCTAACGTTTGTGAAATTGTGTATACTGGTAGCGTTTTATACAGGGTGGCTGATGAATATTGCTACATTAAGAAACTCAAATAACTTTCAGTGTATATAGTTCATTTTATTTTATTCATGTTAAAGCTTATTCAATTGTATTAAATATAGCTAAATAAGTTTTAAAAATAATGGAATATAAATGCCCCCTGTTCGTCGATGCATGTGCGGCATCTTACCAAAAAGTTGTTCATTACTGCTTGGAGACAATTGTTTCTCGAACGCAATTGTTTCTCGAATTGATTGTTTAATTCATTAAAATTTTTAAGCCCACAAGAAAAAGTCAGGTGCAGTAAGGTCTGGATATTAGCTTATTGGCAATTTTTCGTTGCAATTCTGACATAACAGGCCGGGCTAGGAGGAGTTGCACCATTTTGCTGAAGCCACACAGAGTTGAAAGAAATTCTCAATCGGCATAACTCTGGATAGAAAACCTCTCAACACACTCAAGTAACTTTCTCCAGTAACCGTAATAGTGTGACCGTTTCCTTCGAAGCAGTAGGGCTGACAATGCAGCTTGATGAAACAGCACACCACACTGTGTTACGAAGTGATTACAGTTCCGTCTCATGGAGTATCTGCGGGTTGGAAGCAGTCCATATTCGACAATATTGTTTGCTTATGTTTCCGTTAAAATCTAATTGGGCCTCGTCAGACATGAAAAGACAGTTCAAATTGTTTCTGTTCTCTTCCACCATTTGAAGCATCTTTTGGCAAAATTCGAAGTGAATCGGGAAGTATGCTGCATTTAGTTTGTTCGCCATTTGAATTTCGTATGGGAATAAGTCGAAATATTTGTGCATAATTGACTGCAATGACTGTCTGCTTGTACCCGTTTCAGCAGACATGCTTCCTGTCGAAACTCTTGGATTGTTTTGTATGGCATCAACTACAGCAGCGTTTGTTTCCTCTGTAAGCACTGAAGGGTTTCTATGGTAAGATCTTTTCTTGTCTGTCCCATGCTCGGCAAAATTGTTAACAAGTTTAATTATGGTCCATCTGCTCGAAGGATTGACGCCAAACATGCGCCTATACCCTCCAGTGCGTGATAGCAGCGGACAATACAAATTATTGATTCTGTGTCCAGTTAGCCATTCTTGCTAAATCAAAAAAACAATCTGCAAAATAAAAAAACTCATTAAATACTCGTAGAAGAAAAGTTATTAAATTTTGTTTTGGTAGCGGCTTTGATCAGCCACCCTTTACGATATCGTGGACAAAATTTAAATGCATTTAACCCGCACTTATATAAGGAAGTTTAAAATGAAACATATTTAGATTGTGATTTGGAAGCTATGTAGAAATAAAAATTAAGTCGTTTTCTGCTTTTTGTCACAAAATTTAGCTTGATTCTGATCAGTGTTTTCTAAGAAAACTTCCATTCATACATTTGTTCTTATTTAAGGTCCATGGCAAAATATGCGCCAAGAAAGAAAGTAAGTCGCGCCAAAATTCCAAAATTGAGTTAGTGGCAGATTTGAGACCGAGAATGAGTTTCTGATTTTTGTGTTAAACATAAAAGAGCCATTTTCAAATGTACATATAAGTAACTGAAAAACGTTAAGCAAAATGATTACACCTACCACTTTCAGCATGTTTCGTAGTCAAAAAAGCTAAATATTTCAAAATTACAAAACTGGAGATGTGACTTTCCTTCTTAGAACGGCAGTATAGCTTGGTATGCCAACAAACTTCTTGTGTATGCTATTGCTGCGAATTATCGATAACTCAAGCAAACAAAGCATTTCGCTATGGCTACACGGTGAAGTACAGATGCATTAGTACACACAACATGCGTATGTTTTGATATTTAAAAAAAATACATCAATTTTAACAGCGAACTTAAAAAGTATTCAAGACAAACTTTCTACTAAAAATGTTAATAATGACTGCAATATACGAGGTTGTATGTTTTCAACAGCTGTTAAACACAAACTAAATGACGGAACTCCCTCAAAATTTGACAATAGTCTATTAACAGATGATACTTGAAGGGAGCAGTGTTGCATTTCATATAACTAGTTAAATTTTAAGGGCCGATGTTGATTTTGAATAAGACACAAATTATTTAGGAAATTATTGTCATTTTTTTATTATAATAATAATATTTTATAAATAAATTCAATTATGCATGGAACAAAATATCGGCCAAATGGCCGCCGCGACATTTTCGACTCCAAATTTTCGATGGCGCTGAAGCATAATTGAGGTCCCCCAAAGAAAGAATTCCTACGGTGTCAAATCACATGATCTTGGAGGCCAATTTACATCGCCACGACGTGAGATAACACGGTCATTGAATTTGTCGCGCAAAATAACCATTGTTTCGTTAGCTGTATTTACAAGAGATGTTACTCACGGCTTTGACTTTTTGTAGAGAAGTTATTACATTGCTTAGAAATTAATCCCTTGATCGTTTAGTCGCCGGCACTTACAAATAGCAAAACCGCTTCTGAGAAATTGATAGAAATGTTTACCCGGATTTGAATCTGAATTTACATGTATAATAGTTGTGCACACTAAACATCACACCACGACTGACCAGTGTAAAACAAGGATAATCTTTACAAGAATTGGCAATTACTGTAAAATAAGTTTGTCATTTACAAATGTATCAATGACTGTAAAATAGAGTCTATTTAAGGTACGGTCACACTGGGAAAATATTTGAATCTGACCGCAAAATATTTCCACAATCTGACCACAGAATATTTCTGAGTGGCAAACAACAAAACAGCTGATTTTGGGGAAAACAAAAATATTTGCCAGCAAAGAAAAAATTGCCAAAGTGAAGACCACCCGAGCACAAATATTTTCCTCTATTTTCAGCAATTATTTAGTTGATCAAAATTTTTGTAAGAGCAAACAATAAGAAATAGCAGCTGGTCAAATCATTGATGTCAGTGTAACAGCTAAACGTTCGAAGGCTGAAATTGACTCACGAAGTTGTGTAGTCTTTTTTTGTAATTAGCGGACATAATTTCAGCTACACAAATATATTTATAACAAATTTTAATGGTCTATAACTTATATTAGTGCTTACCAAACACTGCTGCGCTTATGCGCAAAACTTTTTATAGAGAGCTGGTATTCCTGTATGCAGTTCTTTTAACAAATTTGCGCAGCATCCTTCGTTATTCCGACTACGTACCCACTCCCGAACCCATTGCCTTTTTTGCCTTTTCCTCCTCTTCCAAGAGTATCAAAGATGCTGCTCCACAGCTCAAAATCAGTACATTTTTTCATCCTGCATTATTGGTTTCAAAAGGTTGACAGAATATAAATTTCTATTTACTGACAGTTTGATCAACTATTTTTTTTAGTCAAATATTTATTCAAATGTGAACACACGTCAAACATGTTTTTTCAAACTTCTATTTGACATTACTTGACATATGTTTGAAAAAAAGTCAAATTTTTGTCGGTAGTGTGAACAGAAAATCAACCCTGTGATATTTTGACAGAATTTTGAGCAAATATGATGAAATACATTTTCGTCAAATATTTGCCCAATGTGACCGAACCTTTAGGAAATCCCAAGAGCTCCCAAGCAAATAATCTAACATCTTAGCTTAGTACTATGTCTGTTTTATGCTTGAAGGCTACGTAGAGTGAATCCGTGATGTTGAATGCTACCAGAATGCTTTTAAGCTCGAATTGAAAGTAGCCATGACTGCAAAGTCAGACCAGATTCTCAAGTCTAGTGCCGCTGGAGGTCGTGAACCCCTACAACTGTTGTTCTAGTCCGACCTGTTTGGGAAGGCCCTTCAGATAATTTCGCGATGGCTGCAATTTACCACCTAAATATAAGGTAAAGTAAATGCTTGGTGTGCAGTTGCGCCACAGCTGGGTGATATGACCCATTGAGTAGCAGAGGCAGAGATATTCCTCAACCCCTCACTAAGATGTAGGAATTGGCTCAATTTAGGCTCTGGCTCTGGAGGATCGTTAATAGTAGTCGAATTGTAGCTTATACCAGTGCTATGGAGCTTCGTTCGATTGCTATGGCGATTTAACATTTTTAATTTGAATCGACTGTAAAAATAATACAAATAATTTTTTTTTAAATTTCTGGTTTTATTGGAACAATTTAAATTTAAATCGGCTGTAAAGAATAACTAATAATTTTTTTTAAATTTCTGGTTTTATTTGAAAGTTTGAACTTTGTCATATAATATCAGAACACAATATCATTCATATGACTATCGCAACAGGCTCGGCAGTACCTTAACAGAGCAACCCAATTTTTCAGTACAATTTTGGATTGTTTCGGGTCGAATCTCTTCAATGGCAACTACGATTTCATGTTTCAACGCTTCAATTGCCTTTGAATGCTTTGCGTAACACTTAACTTTAATAGCTCCTCACAGAAATTAATCCAAAGTGCTTAAATCACAGCTCCGAGGCAGCCATTCGACATCACAATATGAGCTGATTGTTCGATTTTCAAAAACAGTGCGTAAAATATCGATGGTTGCGTTGGCTGTGTGACATGTGGTTTCGTCATGTTGAAACCAAATGTCGTCCTTTAAATTTTGGAAACAGAAATTCGTTGAGCATGGCGAGGTTACGCCCACCCTTGCTCATTTTCGAAAAAATAGCCCAATGATGCTGCCAGCCTAAAATCTACACCAAACAGTGACTCGTTGTGGATTCATTGGCTTCTCAATAGTCACGTATGAGTTCTTTAAACTCCATATGCGGCAATTTTTCCGCCGAGATGAAAAAGAGCTTCATCTGAAAACCCGATTTTTCGAAAAATTCTTTATCTCCTGAAAAACAATCTTCAGCCAGGGGAAGCGGAAACGCATCGGATGGTGTTCCATTATTAAATGACAAAGTTCAACCTTTCCAATAAAACCAGAAATTTGAAAAAAATTGTAAGTCCTTCTTTTTACAAACTATTTAAATTTAAAATGTTAAAATATTAATAGGGTATATTATGAATTCAATTATGAACGTAAAATGATTTCTCTGGGTGAAATTATTGAATGAATTTCAGAAATATCAGCCACACAAATTGTTTGAGTGTAGTTGTGTGGCCTGACTCCCACGCACTCTTATTCATACACACTTGATTTATCCTCATAACAATGAGAGCACCCACATAAAGATTGCTATTAATGCAATCACTCAGCCGAAAAATATGCAATGATTTGCAATGCAAAACAATGCTCCCTCTTCCCCCGCATGCATAAAACACACAATGGTAGAGTTGTGAACCCTTGAAGAGTTGCACTCGTTTATGAACCCGTCCTGCATCGACCACACACACCTACTGCAGTTCAACACAAAGAGTGGTGCATCTAAAGGAGTACAGGGACGGGGACAGGATTGTTATGGTTATTTTATGGGGAAAACAAATTATACCGCAAACAATTTAAAGTTTGTGCAAAACGTATGATTGACTAATTAAGATATTTTATAAAAGTCAACAATTTTATGATATTTTTATTGTTAGCCCAACCAATCTATTAGTGGTTACCAATGAATTGTGATTTTTAAAGTCTTGAAGGCTGAATATGCTACACCAGATGACGCTTCTGTTTAACCAAAGGACGATAAAACAAAAATTACAAATGATGTCTAAAATGGCAACTGTTAAGGAAAAGTCTTCTGTCTGCCAGAAATTGAATATGTGTGTGTCGTCAACATCCTTTTACATCATTGACGTCATTGACAGACAAATGTCAGTGATTGTGTACGCTGAGAAAAAAATGGTTATTATATGCCCACGACAACTATAATATGTTCTTAGCATTAAAAGTAAAGGGTGGTCCAACTAAAACGCACGATGTAAATTTTAAATAAAGCAAAAAGTTTAAGTTCAGAGAATTATCTTGATATTTTGTATTATGATAGAAGGATCAATGGTTATCTGTGAAACAAAATATTGATCAAATGCTCGCCACGACTTCGGCGGCATACCTCTATCCAATGGTTCATATTTTCAATGACTCCGAGACATAATGGAGGTTCAATGTCGTTTATGTGCCGAATTATCTTATCCTTAACCTTTTAAATTATTCTTGTCTTATTAACGTACAATTTCAAGTAACCCCAATTAAAGAAATCCAACGGTGTAAAATGATCGTGGCTGCCAATTAACATCAACACGACTTGAAATAACATAACCATTGAATTTTTTGCTCAAAAAACCATTGTTTCGTTGCTGTGTGACAAATAGCAGCATCCTCTTAGAACCACATATCGCCTAGGTCAATATCCTCAATTTCTGGCCACAAGAAGTCCACGTATCGAGGTGGACGGCTCTTCTGCCACACTATCACGAAAAACATCAATGTTTTTCGCAGAACGCACAGGTCGAGCATGCCCAGGTGTTTTCACATTTCTCCCAATTGTGGACACATGCGGTCAATTGTGCTGACCAAAAAAAATAACGAAGTGTACGAAATGCATTTTGATTTGAAAGCCCATTTTTGTAAAAGGTTTCAACAATCTCAGCGCGCTGCAAAATTGTGTACTCCTCCATGGTTAAATTTGTCAAACACCGAAACTAAGAAATGTCAAAATAAGTTGGGCAAAAATAGGATTCAAAATCAACATCGCGCATTATGATAAGACACCCCTTTATATCCGGTGATGATTTTTTTTTTCAAAATAAAAAAAACACAAAAATTCAAATCAAGTGTGGAATCTTTTTTGTTTATTCGAAAGGACATTTTATGCCATTTATGTTTTGAATATAATTTTTTTCAAATGGTGGCCGCAACTAATCTTCAGCGTGTTCATTCTGAGGAACGAATATTGGATGAATCGTTTGAGAATTTCGACCGGTATGGCGTTAATGACAAGCGTAGTGTGGCTTCCAAAACCTGAATCGTAGCTGGTTTGTCAGCATAGACTTTGGACTTTACATAGCCCCGAAGGAAAAAAGTCTGAAGGTCTGATACGTGTCACACAATCTAGGCCCAACTAACCGGTTCAATGCGTAAAATTTGATGCTCTTCGAAATGACCTTTCAATAGATTCATTATTTGGGCACCGTCCTGTTTAAACCAAATGTCGTCAAGGACAGGTAGCAAAAAGTCCGATATCATGGCGTCATCATTTGGCCATCATCATTTTTGAAAAAATATGGACTGATGATTCCAACAGCACATAAACCGCACCGAACCGTGTTTTTTCTGGTTATAATAGACCCTCTTAGACCTTTTCTGGTTGCTCTTCAACCCAAAAGCCGTAATTTTGTTTATTGACGTTCCCATTGAACCAGAAATGGACCTCATCACTGAACAAAATATTGGTCGAAAACAGCGGATCTTCTTCGAACTTTTGAAGAGCCCAAACACTGAAACGGCGACGCGCAGGAAGATCGTAAGGTCTTTCCATAGTGAAATGACGAACAATACTGAAATGAAAAACAAAATAATGTTTAAACAACTCACGGGTAATCTGTGAAAAACCCCTATTGAAAAAAATACCTCTAGATGGATCTTTATATGCGCTACAGCTCATGGTCGTAGCTCATACCGTGTTTAGGATATAATCAGTTTTTTTTTAATTTTTGGGATTGTGGGCGGGGCATTACAGGTTGATTCATATACGACAGGACAAATTTAACCTGCGTATTCTTTGGCTCATTTCATGAAAATATGTCCATCTACGATCATGGCCGAAAATGCAAGGGGCGAAATGGCATCAGTTTGAAAATGTTTGGTTTGGTGGACGGAGGGTACTAGGGTAAAATTGTTAAGTTCTGAACCAGTGGTTGGATTTTTTTCTTTTAAAAGATAGCCCTAATCTTACCTTTTTTTCTATACTAACTCTAACCTTTTCAAAATTACCTACTCGATGCCCAGAGATCCTACCGTTCGAAAGTCATGACTATTTGTCTGAAATGCAATCATTTTTTTTAATTTTTTGAAGCTAAATAACAGCGCAAATTATTTTTTTTTTGTAGATTAACACAAAAAAATTAGCATTTTAGTCAAATATTCATAACTTTGTAACGGTAGGACCTCTGGGCTTCGATTAGGTAATTTTGAAAAGGTTAGAGGTAGGGATGGAAAAAAAACAACAAAAATCCACCACCAACAAGAAAATTTTCAAACTGATACCATTTCCCCCTGTTGTTGCTGTCATTTCGTCCCCTTACATTTTCGGGCATGATCGTAGATTTACATATTTTCATGAGCCAAGGAATACGCTGGTGAAATTTGTCCAGAAATGAATGAATCACCCTGTAATGATTGGTGTTATGAGCAATTATTATTGGTCCTGTAAATGTCCGGTTTTGCATAAATGTCCCTTAGAACCAAAAGTCGAAATTCTTTCGCTTACACAAATGTATTGTACATTCTCCATAAGAATATATCACTATCATAGGGCAACACACTTTCTCGGGCAAACGTTTTGTCGATGGCGCCTGCAATTACATCCAAAAAAATGATTTTTGGCATAAGTTTTGTCAATTTGGTTTCAAAGTGAATTTTTAGGAATTGTTTGATACTTTGAGACGGCTTTATATCGATAAACTAAACGGAATATTGCTATAGTGTCTTAGCAAAGTTTAAGCAAAATATGAAAAATTACCCTAAAAAATGCATCTACTGCCTCAAAATCACAAAAATTACCATTTTTCACCTTTTTGGTCAAAAATTTGGCTAGACGTTCTCAAATATGTTGTTGTTTCTTAATCTTTAACTTATTTCCAAATCAAATCGTTTGGTTTTTAAATTTCATTACAAGGAAAATACTTATTTATTAATGTTTTGTATGTAGGAATTTTTATCCCGCCTCCGAGCTTAAGGTAAAGCGGTACCATTGCTGCGTTCTACTGGAAGTGCGCAGTGAAACTTGAGTCAAATTGGCACAACGTACTACTATTATGCCAAAAATCAAGTTATGGAATGTACTTTCAGCCGACATTAACAAAACTTTTGCCCGAGATGACAACCCAAAAAATGTTGAACGGTGTAATCCAAACACAAAAAATGTTGCACTGTGTAATTGGCCTTAAAAGTTGCCCGAAAAAATCTACATAAATATGTCGTTTGCAACACATTAAATTCTGGCGATCGCCAAATAATGACACTTTAATTGTTGCGAAGGCCATCAATGAAAAGGGGGGCTGAATGTGTAACTATGCTTACTCGTATATGTGTGTTTTATTCTTCTTTGCCTCGTCGAATGTGTGAGTGTTTTGATAAGAGTGATTTTGCAACGCAATCAAATCAGACAAATGCACACCCATACACAGCTACAGATGCACCGGAATACATTTGTGTTTGTCTCTTGTTAAAAACAACAACAATACACAGGAATATTTAAAACAGCAGGTCAGCCGCCCAGCCACCATACGATGCAGCGACAACAACAGCAAAAAAAACTATGCTAATGTTGATCAACCCACAGATTTCAATCAGTAAAAGCTAAATACAATACATGTACACAACATGCATACATTTGTGTATGCCTGTGTACGTGAGTGACAGTGCCGGTGTGTTTTGTCTATTGGTCTATGTATGCATGTACGAAAGTGCACCGAACGACTAGGCTTTTTTCAGAGACAAAGATAAACTGAACATAAAGCACCTCTACACACAGACCCACACACATGCATAGAAATCATCTACATCAAGACGTGTAGCCACCACTGAGCATTCAAAGAGTCATGCAAAACATTAGAGTGCTGCAAATTTGTGTTTAAATGCAAACCATAGTGTGCATACATTATTCAATATTGACAGTCAAAATAAAACCAAACGCCGCCCGCCAGCCTACATCCCCTTCAACCCCACACTGTCCTGCGGCGCATCACATAGCCCGCTTTTACCATACACTATACTGCAGTTGGAGCGTTGCTCGTTGTGCTGGGATGCTGAGTTGATGTTGTGGCAAGCAACCGACAAAAGCCTACGTTCCTTTTACACAACACACACAAATACTTACTCAGTCACACGCAAAAGGTACAGAGACACAACAATATACCGTGGGTTAAGCTGGCAAGGCCTTCTTATGAAAGCCTTTTTTAAAATCTATAACATTTTCTTTATAGCCTGTCCGATATAATAGTTCCTGAAGGTCCTGCTTTGCACAGAACAGTTCTGTCAACATATCAGTTTCCTTTCTAAGGAAGTCCATTAGAAGGACTTCTGAATAACAATCAAAAGGACACCTGCCGCCCTTGTTGAAGGCAGCACGACGGAAAGAGCTTGTCTCAAAAAGAGACTGTAAGAGGGCTGCTATATAAAGTATATTCTTGGCCTAATAATGAAAATGCGAATATTTATCATCAAAAATGGTTTTTATTGTTTTTCAAAGTATTCTCCAGCATGATTTATACACTTTTGCATGCGCTCAAACCAATTGTCGAAGCACTTTTTCCACTCCGATTGAGACACCTCCACAACATGGGTTTTAAACGCTTCAACAGCATCTTCTGGCGACGAAAATCGTAGACCACGCATTTTTTTCTTGATGTGCGGGATTAAAAAGAAGTCATTTGGTGCCAAGTCAGGGCTGTAAGGGGGATGACCCATCAAATCGACGTTTTGGCTGTCAAAAATGCGTTAGATTTAGCCGATGTATGAGAGCTCGCATTGTCATGGTGCACAATGATTTGTCTTCTCTTCGAAATTCTCCAAAGACTTTAGGTAAACAAATGGTGGTGTACCACTCAGAATTGACCGTCCTACGTTGCTCAAGCGGAACAATCGTCACTTGACCAGTTTTGCCGAAGAAACAGCCAACCATTTGTTTCGAAGTGTTTCTTCCACGCACAACTTTCGTTGGATTTGGCTCGTCTTCGAAGACCCACACGGTCGATTGCTGTTTTGTTTCGGACTCATACGCATAGATCTATGATTCGTCACCTGTGACGATCTAATAAACATCTTTCGAAACACCGTGATCGTATTTTTTCAAAATTTCTTTGCACCAATCGACACGAGCCTTTTTTGAGCGATTGTCAAATTGTGCGGGATCCAACGAGAACAATCCTTTTTTTACGGCCAGGTGTTCATGCAATATCGAATGTATGCTGATGGAAGAAATGCCCAAGAAAGCCTCTATCACACGGTATGTCACATAACGATCTTGAATTATCAGTTCACACACGGCATCTATGATATCTGGAGCAACTGCCGTTTTTGGACGACCTTCGTCTTAAAGCGAGCGTCTGCCACGATTGAATTCATTAAACCAGTTTTTCACAGTGCTATAGGATGGTGCTTCACCGCCATACAAAGATTTACGTTCATCGACACACTCTTGTCGTGATAATCCACGTTGAAAGTTGTGAAAAATGATCGCACGAAAATGTTCACGAGTTAATTCCAATTTTTGCTAAATTGATTTTTTCAAGTCTCTGTAGTAAACAACACAAATGATTGTCTGAGTCTGAGGTTCTGAGTACGTTTGTGCTAAAAAATGTCAAACTTTCCAATGGAAATATCAGATGGCGCCAGACAATACTTAGTGTTGCCCAGGCCAGAAAAATATATAGCAACATGATTTGCAAACGTTACGTTAGTTTATTCATTATGAAATGGCAAACCAAACTGAGCTTAAATCAAGTAAATGCTGTAAAATAGACCAACTCCGTGTGGTTAGTTTGAAAACCACACGTCTAAAAAAATTCCCTTTTATAACGGCAGGTTGTTTAATCGGGAGGGACCTTTTAATGGGAAGCTATACAAAAACTTGTTCTGAGTAAAATCAAACTTAAGCAGTGTTAGTGGAAGGTCAATTTGAAGAGATGTTTAAAGTCGGAATAAAATCGACAACTCATCAAATACTCACCTATGCATATGGGCTTAAGGAAAACAATGACCGATACGGTTTAATTTCACCGGGTTTGGCTATTGTTCGCTCGTTACGGACTATACTAATTTCGAACAAAATCATAAGTAAAACGTGACTTATAAAGAGGCAGAGCCCAAAGTCGATCATTCGCAACTGCTATATGTGAGGATTGTAGAGTGGCAATCACCTTTGTTTAAAGGATATATCAAAACTAAGACCGATGTGGTCCACTTAACCAGGATTAACAGGCTGGATTATAGATCTCCTATAAAATGTGGCCTATGGATTAGCAGTACCTTAGATAGGGAGAGCATGGGCCGATACGGTCCAATTTCCCCACAGTTAATTATTGCAGTCCATACGGAATGCAAAATAAAATGAGCTTTAAAACTTATCACTTTGCGTTAAATAAAATTGATCGCTGATTTGCTCAGCTGTGAATCTCTCTATTATTTATTCTCCAAGTGTTATTTACAAGTATATAATCTGAAAAAAATATATAAACGAAAAAGTAATTCAATTTTTAAAAACCTTATGGTAACTTTTGGCCCACCCTGTATTATTGTTCTATTCAATAGAGTCAGCCACAATTTGATTTATATAGCTGCCTCGGCTGACTTAGAATTGGCTTTTCCTGTCAACCGAATTGTTCAGGACCTTGGCGACATTTCCTGGCTCTTTTCGAGAATGTCTTTCATCACATTAAGGGCGTTGGGCTTGACCGAGTATCATCGGTTCTTCATGCCCCCACCCATAAAAGTCAAATCGCTGCTCCGAGGTAGACAATTAATATCGTTGAGGTGGCTGCTAATACGATTGCCGATCTTGGCGAACAAAAGATCAATTTCTGTCTGGGCTGTGTGGCATGCAGTGTCATTTACAGATCGTCTAATTGATTTCTTCAATCTCCGGTAAACGAACTGGCGTTGCTAGCAGGATGTTCACAGAAAAATGTGAAATGTCCGAACCAAAATATCAGTCAGAGGATGCATGGACATCCCGTCGATCACTTTCGGGTTTCCAATTTACCAGATTTGACAGTTTTGCTTATAAACATAGCCGCCGAGTTGAAAACGGGCTTTATCCAATAAAAATGATTATTTTTAACAAAGTTCTAGTCAAGTCGCTTTTAACGCCAAAACTGAGCTGCGATAACGGAGCTTATAGACATGCACCTTAACTTACTGAATAAATTGGACCTTGCAAAGAAAAATACGACGTTCTAGGGCAAATTTACACCTGGCTTGAGAGTAAAATTTTGAGTTGTTTTTCCAGGACAGGATCACTCATTCTAAGGTTTCGAGCGAAAAAGAGCTGTCACTTTTAAACTAATATATGATTCAAAAAGTAACGACTGTATAGACCACCCATTACAATTCAGCAATTATGTCTTGTAGCACCTAAAAAGGCCTTACATGGGCCTGGCGAGTGTCTGGCTGCAATGCCCATAAATATGGAACAATTGCAAAGAAGCCTCTCTCACAGTGCCACACGGCAATTCAACTATTTGAATACACTTTAAATTTGCAACAACACAGGAACACAAAAATAAAACCAATACAAACGGAACCGGATACAAAGCCCAACTGGCTGAAAATATCTGTGTGTGTGAGTTTATTGGTTTGTGAGTATGCTCGTGTATTGCAGACCGAGCGTGTGTTTGTAGATGTGCATGTGTTTTGTTATTTGGGGTTTAAGTGGCACTTGGGAAATCAATGTTTCACTGCTGTGCTGTTCAGTTCAGTTCTGTTACCGCTACCGTTGCCTAAGCCAACAGCAGCACAATGCATTTGTAAGGATCTGTTGCTGGATATTTGGAATTTCGGTTTCGATGCCATCGGTTGGCCGTATTTTCAAAACTCTAGTAAGCACACATGAACACTTGGGTATATTTTGCCACAATTTAGATATACAAAAAAAGAATAAAAGCCAACTATTGTAAGAACACCAAAAACGACTGGGCCTTTGTGCAAAACGAAGAGTACTTGGGCCAATTTAAACCAGTCCATTTACACCCACCGACCTAACAGCCGGCCAGGAAGAGTACTTGGGCATATTTGACCCAGTCCATTCACACCGACCGACCTAACAGCCCGCCACAACCACGTCACATGCTTCATCGATACATTTTGCAGATGCCTTAGGCAAATAATTGAAAGTTTCCCAGCTGCAAGCTTTCGCAATTTCTCTGTGTGCATGATAACCTCTATCCCGGTCAGTTTGTCTAATTTTGCCTATCTAATTCGTATCACAATTTTATGCCATTTAATCTTTCGGTTTATTGTTGTGGATTAAATTTGACCCAGAAAGAGTTTATCGAACTAAGTTTTTTGTTCCTGGTCCTAATGGAGATATGATTTTTAAAGATTCCCATACGAAATGCCATTTAAGCCATATTTAAAATTGCGAGCACTTTGAATTAATTTTTTATGCCAAACAACATTTCAATTGCGATAAATGCCAACAACTTTACATGTAAGGAATAAGTCACGTCTCTGAAGAAACATTGGCCACTCACAGCTGGCTTTGACAAGGTTCCAGTAAATGAGTATAAGAATAATCTCTTTGAAAGCTTAAAATAATCTGAGCAGTGGGGGAAATGCTAATACGATGGCTCAAGGAGCCCTATATTAGCTCATCTACCTAGCATACATCTCCACTATGAGAAGGAAGAGAAAGGTATTCTTCATTCCCAATGCGGAAAAACTCTCCCATACGGTACCGAAGGATTTCAGAACCATTAGTCTGTCATAATTTGTTTCTAAAAAACATGAAAAGACTAATTGGCAATCACATTTTGGCAACTAAAGACAGAGGCTACCTTTAAATAGCTAACATGCATACTGTAGGGGTAAGTCCACTGAGACAGACCTTCATGATCTGGTCCGCTTCATAGAAGGATTAAAAAGTACACTTTGGTAACCGTCAAACAGTACATTTTGGTAGCCTTCATAAACTAGAAGGGTCTTCATATAACGTACTCCATCTACGGCATTATCACACCTGAAAGTGGACATTAACACCAGAAGGCTTGTTCTTTAAAGAAAACATTATCATAACCAAACTCCGGTCATTTGACCTTCAAAGATTTTTTGATGCGGAACCTCGCTTTGAACAAAATCCTGTTCTCTTTGGAGGGATTAGATTTAAGATTAATACCTACGCAGATGACATAGCGGTAGCAGTCACTTTGACAAAGTGGGCAACCGAAAACGGTCACTAAATAAACCCAATCAAAACCGAACTAGTTAAGCTTAGCAGAAGATACAAAATCCAAAGTGTGGGACTTATCTCCTTGAGGGGTACTTTACTGGAAAACATCATAAGCAAACAAACTGCGACAACCATAGAAGTAAGATTGAGAGAGCTGTCATGCTGACATCCCAGCGGCCACAGGGATATATATTTTTATATATTTCTTGACTAGGCTACACTTCCATTGGAAAGTTTGACATTTTTTAGCATAAACGTACTCAGAACGTTTCGACGTACGACCATCATTTGTGTTGTTTACAGTGATTTGAAAAAATCAATTTGGCAAAAAAATTAAAAATTAACTCGTGAACATTTTCGCGCGATCATTTTTCACAACTTTCGACGTGGAATATCACGACAAGAGTGCATCGATGAACTAAAATCTTTGTATGGCGATGAAACACCATCCTATAGTAGCACTGTTAAAAACTGGTTTAATGAATTCAATCGTGGCAGACGCTCGCTCAAAGACGAAGGTCGTCCGTTTTGCCAGAGAACCGTGCCGCGCGTGAACTGATAATGTGACATACCGTGAGATAGAGGCATTCTTGGGCATTTCTTCTACCAGCATACTTTCGATAATGCATGAACACCTGGCCGTAAAACAAGTTTTTTTTTGTTGGATGCCGCAAAATTGTACAATCGCTAAAAAAAAAGGCTCGTGACGATTGGTGCAAAGAAATTTTGAAAAAATACGCGGTGCTTCAAAAGACTTTTATAAGTTCGTCACAGGTGACGAATCATGGATCTATGCGTATGAGGCCGAAATAAAACAGCAATCGATTGTGTGGGTCCTCGAAAACGAGCAAAATCCAACAGGTGACAAATCATGGATCTATGCGTATGAGCCCGAAATATAACATCAATCGACCGTGTGGGTCCTCGAAAACGAGCCAAATCCAACGAAAGTTGTTCGTGGAAGAAGCACTTCAAAGCAAATGGTCGCCTGTTTCTTCGGCAAAACTGCTCATGTGGCGACTGTTTCCCTTGAGCAACGTAGGACGGTCAATTCTGAGTGGTACACCATAATTTGTTTCCCTGAAGGCTTCGGAGAAATTCAAAAAACGAACAAGAGAAGACGGATCATTTTGCATCACGACAATGCGAGCTCTCACACATCAGCTGAAACGATGAGCTATTTGATCACTAAAGATGTCGAATCTTTAGTGGCACCCAATGAATTCCTCTTATTCCCTAGCACCAAGAGAAAAATGCGTGGTCAACGTTTTTCTTCGCCCGAAGCAGCTGTTGAAGCGTTCAAAAACCATGTTTTGAAGGTGTCTCAATCAGAGTGGAAACAGTGCTTCGAGAATTGGTTTGAGCGCATGCAAAAGTGTATAAATCAAGCTGGAGAAAACTTTGAAAAACAATAAAACCTTTTTTGATGATAAATATTCGCATTTTCATTATTAGGTCAGAAATATATAAAGCAGCCCTCGTAATAGGTGCACACAGAGAAAAAATCAGTTGGAATTCTCTTATGGCAATAATCATTATTCCATAGTATTGATATTAAGGCGGTTTGAGATATGATATGATGGTTGCTACAACCATATTATGGTATTCACAGCCAATAACACAGTCATACAAATCGAACCCAGTTTAACTATTGGTTGCCACAACTGGCGGTTATAACAACCAACCAATTGTGATGTACATGTTACTTTAGTACCAATATTTGTTTGCAGATTAGAACTTTATAGTGACAAAACCCTGTTGGCTGTTGTTACATAATATTTGTTATACCAACATCAAAAAATTTACCCTATTATATTTTATCGGTTTTAGTCACAACAAAAAGTTTTTTTACGACGAAAACAGCTTCCAGGGTAAAAAAAACGAATATTACGATTTTTTAACTAAGCGTTATGTGAAATAAGGAGGAAGCCATATTTAAATTTGCAAATGTTTAGATCGACAAACCTTTGGATTCGATAAGTTTGTAGTACGAAAAAATAAGTGCTTCACGTGATTTTGATATAATTTATTAAGACAAAAATAAGGCAAAGATTGACATTTTAGCCAGATCAGGAAAAATATTTGTTTTTTGTTTCTTTATATAGCGCTTGATCCATTTCAAGGTTCTCTACTTTTTTAAAGAAAATAACACAGAAAATTCAATTGAACGTTTATTTGAAGAACATTCTTTGGCATTTATTTTTTGAAGATTATCTCTATCAAACGTTGGCCGCGGCTATGTCTCAGATGGTCCATCCGTTGAGTCCAACTTTCGATGACTCGTTCGAGCATTTCGGCTGGTAACTGGCGAATGACACTCGTGATGTTTTGCTCCAAGGCCTGAATCGAAGCGGGTGTGTCCGCATAAACTTTAGACTTTACAAATCGCCACAGGAAAAAGTCTAACGGTGTGATATCAGACGATCTTGGTAACCAATCGACCGGCCCAAAAGGTGAAATTATCTGCTCACCGAAGTGTTCTCTCAATAAATCCATTGATTGATGCGATGTGTGGGAAGTGGCGCCGTCTTGTTGAAACCAAATGTCGCCGAGATCACGAGTTTCAATTTCGGGCATTAAATAGTCAGTTATCATGACACGATAACGGTCGCCATTGACTGTTACGTTCTCACCGGCATCATTTCTGAAAAAATATGGACCGATGATTCCACCGGCCCACAAACCACACCAAACCGTTGTTTTTCTGGATGAAGTGACAGCTCTTGAACCTCTTCTGGTTACTCTTCGTCCTAAATGCGGCAATTTTGCATGTTTACATACCCATTGAGTCAGAAATGGGCCTCATCGCTGAATAAAATTTGGCTCGAAAACGTCGGATCTTCTTGGAACTTTTCAAGAGCCCATAGAGCGAAGCGATGTAGGGTGGCTTCAGTTCTTGCACAAGCTGTATTTTGTATGCTTTCAATTTAAGATCTCGACATAAATTGCGCCAAGTCGTTCCATACGTCAGTCCGAGTTGCTGCGAACGGCGCCGAATCGACTCTTCGCGGTCTTGGTGTACACTCTCAGCTACGGCCGCTACATTTTCTTTACTGCATGCTAGACGTGGTCTATTCGGTCGAATATTATCCAATAATGACTGCTGGGTCCAAGATGGGTGACGGTGTTGCGAATAGTACGCTCAGTAGGTCGATTATGTTGACCATAAGTTGAACGAAATGCACGAAACACATTTCTCACAGAACGTGAATTTTCGTAATAAAGTTGAACGATTTGTAAACGTTGCTCAGGCGTACGTCTTTCCATGATTAAATGCCAAACCAAAATAACATGACAGTATGACACGACTCATACGTGATCTGTCAAAAAAAGGCTATTGGAAAAAGTATCTCTACTTGGATCACCCATTACATATATTTTTATTTTAATTTAAGTAATTATTACGCAGCTTACAGACCAATGCGTTGTTTTTTTGTTATTTTCCTTTACTCATTTTAAAATCACTGCAATCATTAGCACAAATATGTAGCTCGAAAAATGAGTGTGGGCAGGTCGGCATAATAAACACAAAATATGTTGCCTATTACCAGGATAATATTTTTCTTACAAGGGGTGTTCTGTGTATAAATTCTTTGCTGATGTCCTCATTTGAGAAACAACCCCAACAGTGATTATATACGTAGCATGCGGTAGTAGTTACTTGTAAATAAAGTAAATTTCTAATGTGAAAATTGTCCAATTTGTGTGTGACGATTTATATTTTCAAAAATTACGATTTTGTCGATTTTTTTTAAATGTCGATTTTTATTGATTTTGGTTGAACACCCGCTTGTCAGCACTGAAACACGGCCATTTGTGCGAAAGGAACCAGATAGGGCGTGGCTAGGAGTCGAAGTATTTGTTACCAAATTAACCTCGTGATCGGTTTTTAAGTATATATTTGGAGTTAGATCGGATAAATATCATTAATTATATTGCAAGAATACAAAAGTACATGGGAGGTACCATACCTTCGCTTACAAATATTACGAAGTTAAAAATTTTACCGAATTTCATGCACCGAAACAGTACCATTTGTGTGGGAGGTACCAGAAGGACTGTGGCAATATTATGACCTATTTTCCATCCCATACACGCAGAGAAAAAAACATGGTTACTATATTGTCAGGGCAACATGTTCTCTGCAATAAAAATTTGTTCGTCGCAACCATAGCATAGTTGTGTGAATTTTATTTTGGCAATAGTATGAGCGCGACAATGTTAATATTATTGAAATGTAACAATAATATTATTGCCAAATTTAAAAATGAAACTATGGTTGCAGCAACAATATATATATATATATATATATATATATATATATATATATATATATATATATATATATATATATATATATATATATATATATATATATATATATATATATATATATATATATATATATATATATATATATATATATATATATATATATATATATATATATATATATATATATATATATATATATATATATATATATATATATATATATGGTTGGTGCGACAAAAGTGTTGTTTTTGGGTTTTATGTTAACAATAATATGATTACGCAAATCATACCACATGATTGTGATTTTTTCTTTATTTTAATATGGGTTTTACAACAATGCTACTAGTATTGTTGAGAATCTTATGCAATAATAGTAAGTTTTATATGGAAATTAAAATTTTTTAAACAAACTTCTTTGGATTTGTTTAACCGAAATATTTTTAAAAAAAAAAATTTAATAGAAACGCTTAAGTTTTTTAACTGGAGTTTTTCTATTTTTAAATAAACTTCTTCTATTATTTAAATTTAACAAATTTTTAAATAATTTACTTAATTTAAATCTCTACTGTTGACAACTTAACCCAAATCCAAAAAAGCTTGGGGATCATACTATGGTTTTAAGGATCATACTATGGTTGTATGTAAAACATACTTTGGTTGTGAGGATCATAACATGGTTATGGGGATCATAGTATGGTTGAGTGTGGATCATACTTTAGTTGTGGGGATCATAGTATGGTTGAGTGTGGATCATACTTTAGTTGTGGGGATCATAGTATGGTTGAGTGTGGATCATACTTTAGTTGTGGGGATCATAGTATGGTAATGTGTGAATAATACTACTCTTGTATTTGAATCAGGCTATCTTTGCGAGGATTATAATATTATTGTTCTACAACCATATTCCCAACAATAGTATGATGCTCGTCGAATATTGCTATCCCAACCAGTTTTGAAAACATATATTACGAAATGCTAAACTTAAAAACAGATAACTTAAAAAGACGTGAAACGGCTTTGGTCAAAACATATTGCAGGGTCTAAAAAAAAGCTTACCCTTTTTGTCTGTACCATATGTTATATTCCTCTGACCCCGTTGGGTGAGGTTATAAAAATTACCGAATTGGTAGCACTTTATAAACCATACAAAGAGTATCTATTTTTATACAGAGGTTCCATCCGCTCTATTTCTGGGGTCTCAAGAGGACGAGGTAGGATTGGTGAATACTTAAACAGTCTTAAACGGATAGTTTAACGAATTTTAAACCATTTTTATAATACAAAAATGTAGCTTATATACGCTATAGCACATTTAATTACGTTGTAAACTATAATTCCTTGTGTTTGAGCGATAACCCCAACTCGTTCGCATGAACCCCATATAAACTCTTTACAGAATAAAAGCCAGGAGACCTCTTTATGCAAATAGATACTCTTAATCCATTTTCCATTTTTAATATAATCCACAAATAAATATAAAAAAAAAATTGAGCAATGGGAAGGAACTAGTTTTTTTCTTCTTGTTGATATATCTTCTGGTGTAGAGATAAAAATATGGGCCCGACAACGGCTGTCAAAATATGCGACTAGTGTATTTTTTCCACGAATTGCAGTAGTGAAATGTCAACGAGAACGTTATGAGGCTCAACATTTCTAGTTAAAATTTTTCCTAAGCGCACTATTCCAAAAAATATTGGAATTTTATGTTGTTGGTTTTGTATTGTTGAACTATTACCTATTAATTATTTTACACTATCAAGGAAACAAGGTACAAAATAAAACTTTTTTCTTTGGCCACATCTCCTACACAACTTCCAGGTACACACACACACACACACACACACACACACAAGAAAGACATCACTGCATGGAGAGCCTTAAAGACTTTTAGATGTATTGAAGTTCTAACCCATGACCTCCATTTAGTTTGAATTCTTGCTTAGGCGGCATGATCACAATTTAAATTCAGTTTTCCCTTTTGTTTTGTCTTTTTTTCAAAATTCTTAAATTTTCTTTTTGCATGCTAAATAGGCATACATCATTATAGACACACATACTCATATACATAAGTGCTTATGTGTGTATGCATGTGGTTGTTAACTCATTCGTCAAGCTGACATTTTCAGTTGTATGTAATGCAAACTGCAAATGCTTTCCACCAAAACGCTTTTACTAATTTCCATGTGTTTTCTACTTCCTCCCCCTCCCCTATCAATAATCGGCCATGTTGCAGTATTTATGGCCATCATTCCAGAAATTTAGCAATTCACGCGGTCATCACATGCTGTCGGACCGAGGTCTTCAATATGGCCTGGATGTCGATCAAGTGGAGGATGAGCCGCCGAAAATCGTTTCGCAAATTGTTACCAAAGACCTGCAAACGCCCTTGTCATCCCTGTCCGCACACAAGGCAGCACCTGCCAGCAGGAACAAAGGCTACGTGGATGAGACCGACAACGATGAGGACGGTGTGGACAATGTCGATAATGCTGATGATGATGCTGATGATATGGTCGGCCAAACGGATGTAGCTGCAAATGCCACCGATAACGAGAGACAATCAACTTTACATTTGCCCCATGCCAGATGGCCGAATCACTGGTCGGATACACCGTCACAGATGACTGCCGCCAGTAGTTCGGTCACGTACAAATGGCTAACGAGTCCTTGGTCGCAGTGTTCGCAAAAATGCGGTGCCGCCGGCTCAGGCTTAAGAGTAAGTTGTCCCCGGGTGCAGGGTCATGTGTGCATTATCCTGCAAATACAATTTATTTTTAATGCAATTGTATTTTCTACCTTTTTTGTTTATGCATTCATTAGAGACGCTCCATTACCTGTGTACGGCTACATTTGACAAATATGGCAAATAATGGCGGCGGCGACAACAACAGCGGTGGTGGCGGCGGTGACAACAACATTGACCACATCGAAGATGTAGTCACATTTACGGAGCTCACTGCCAATGAAGAACACCACCAGGAGGAGGTGGACAATGCTTTGTGCGAAGATTACGGCCTGGACATACCCGATACCTTTGAGACTTGCGGCAGCGAAGAATGTCCGCACTGGGTGAAGGGGGAGTGGTCGCTGTGCCATCAATCACGCTGCTTTGGCCGTAACACGGCCATACAGAGGCGAGAGGTTTCGTGTCGCTTCGCTAATGAGTCCATCTCTCGCATATGCCCTGAATACGAGAAGCCCATCAGTCGCCAGGAGTGCTACAACGAACGTTGCAGGGGTGTATGGCGCGTAGAGCCCTGGTCAGAGGTAAATAAAATATTTTTCTTTTTGTGTTTTTTTAGTTTGTCAATATTTCATTTAAACTCATTTGTTGTGTTTTTTTCTCAGTGCAATGCTCCTTGTGGCCGCCAGGGCATAAAGTATCGCATACTGCAGTGCGTTTGGTATGGCACCCGAAGGCCAGCGGGCAATGCATGCAAACATCAGAACCGACCCGCCGTCATGAAAGTCTGCAAGAGTCCTCCTTGTTATGCAAAAGGTAAGCAAGCCAAAACTGAATTGCCCAGCGCCATCGAGTCCTAATTGTCTGCGTGTCCTTTTTTTGCAGCCATAGAACGTTGCAAAGATACTTCACGTTATTGTCGCAACGTACGCTCCATGGGATTGTGTCGTTTGCATCGCTACCAGGAAAAGTGCTGCAAGTCCTGCAAATACAACAACATTCCAAATTAGCATATACTATTTAATAATCAGCGCCTGTCACATTATCAGCCTCCTTCGCCGCCGCCTCATCCTTCTCGAACTCGAAGTCAACATCATCAACCGCCATCCCCCTCTACACACACACCCACTGGCACTAATTATGGTCGACCACCACTAGGCGTGTTTGCACCACTACCATGGCCAGACCAAGTCACCATCACAACAACAACAACATAACCAACCATTCTGGGCTAAGCCACATGACATGACAAATCATGGAACATGGGATGTTCGGAGAATGGCTAGAAAAAGAAAGACATTAACTTACACTCACACACACACGAACAAAGCAATTATAGTTAATGAATAAAACAAAATGTTTAAATTATAAATTATACATTTATTATGATATAATTTTTGATAATATTTTTAAAAGGAATAACCAAAACCGAAAAAAACCCAGCATTAAACCAAGAACAAGTAAAGCAAATGCTCTGAAATGGAAACGATTTAGTAAAAATTTCCTATAAAAAAAACCGAAAACAAAAACTAAATATTTAAGATAAACTAAAAAGAAATTATTGTTAAAAACTTAAGGCTTATATACAAGAAAGATGACAGAAACCCCTTAACCATGCATACGTACAGTAGATTAAAGCGAAAGTCATACACCGAGTTTTTTTGCAATAATCTCAAAAATGTGGGTAATCAATAACTAGCTATAAAATTTTATAGTTAATTAATTTATTTAATTTTTAACAAGTAATGTCAAACAGTTTTAAAAACTAAAGTCAAAATTAAAATATTCAGCTTCCGTAAGTTAGAACAAGGATTTAAGAAACGAATTCAGTTTGGCTGGGCCGAAGCACTTGGACCGTCAAAAAATACGATCCGATAGAAAAAAATTGTTAAGAGGGCGTGGCACTGGCCTTTTTTATGTTTGTTTCCATGCTTTTATTATTTATACCAACTATAGGGTAATCAATTTATAGGTTTTTTTTTAAATAATGAAAAAAAAAATGCAAATCAAATGTAAAATCTTTATTGTTTATTCAAAAAGACGTTTTATGCCATTTATTTTTTGAATATAATTTTCTTCAAGTGTTCACCGCCACTACTGCTCAGGGTTTCCATTCTGAGGGTCCAATTTTGGATGACTCGTTCGAGAATTTCAACCGGAATGGCGTTTATGACACGCATAATGTTGGCTTTTAAAACTTGAAACGTAGCCCTAAAAAAGTCTAAAGGTGTGATATCACACGATCTAGTCGACCAACTCTAGTCGACCAAAAAGATCTATTGTTTGAGCAGCTGTATGGCGAGTGGCACGGTCCTGGCTTCAAGTAGCAAAAAGTACAATTTCATGGCGATAGCGAGCACTATTCACAGTAACGTTCCATTACCATTTATGAAAAAATATAGACCGATGATTTCACCAGCCCATAAACCGCTCCAAACCATGATCGGGGCGTAAATCTTTCCATGATGAAATGGCAAACAATACTGAAAGGAAAAAAAACATAAAGTTTAACACAACTCACGCGAAATCTGCGAATACTTAGTAGGGACATAAATACTGTTACAACATTGAACACACCCATTTCAAGTAGAACTGAACATACCCCGTTAATGTCATATGGGTTTTAAAAGCTAACCTCAATAGCCTTAGTCTGTTACGGGATATTAAAATTGTTTAAACTTTCATCATGGAGTGGTCAGATAATGAGAACCGTATCGCTCTAATAGCGGTTTTCAATTGTGTCAAAAAAAGATATTTTCAAAACGCTCCGGCCACTAGGTTTTCGCCGCATGTTCGTTTACCGATGCATAAAACTGTTTGAGGAGACTGAAGATGTAAAAGACCGCCCACGCTCTGTTCGAACACCGCATGTAATCAAACAGTATTTATGCCCTACTAAGTAAAACCCTATTGAAAAAATACCTCTATATGTATCACCCTATACTATCGTCATATCGGTATTAGCTAACGAGATATAGCATTTCAAAGTTCATAGTTAAATGGGTGGTACGCCCTTTTGTCCAATTTTAGCAGAATATAATCTATAAAAATTCGATGATCATTGATTGATAACATTTTATAACGATCGGCCCATTACTTTGACAATTGAAATTTTTTAAAGGGCATGGCACCGATTTCTTTTTCTTCTGGAAATGTTTTCATTTATGCCATCATCATATGCTCTCAATATCATTGTCATATATCTAAAAGTTCATGAGATATTGTCATTTTATGATCTGGGATGGGTTGGCGGTGCCACGCCCCTTAAAAAAATTGCAATTGTCAAAGTAATGGACCGATCAGACCACCTGGCCGAACTTAACATAATGTGAAAATTCGTAATGATCAGAGTTTACAGTGGTGAAATGTAAATAAAAAAACTAAAAATACTACAAATCTGATCATTTTTGCAGAGGTTGACTCAGTCCATGCGTGGGGCAAATTTTAACCTTTAGGCCGATCTGGCCTATTTTCAATTTCAACAGTATCAGTTGATCATAACATATTTCTGCAAAATTGCATATACTTAACTTTGATAGCGTGACTGGCAGTTTGATTTCCACAGACAGACAGACATCGGTAGATCAAAAGAAAATTTAAGGACGATTCAGAATGTATATACTTTAGAGTTGTTGCCTAACTCTAACAGTTAGTGATATTGTTTATATGATAAAAATATCTGTAGACATTCATTATTTATCTACAATTAGTATTGTATATATTTATTGTTTTAAATACTTTATATGGAGATTAGAGCGGGTCGATTTGAAAATCGCCCAAGTGACATGAATAATCGTATCGTAGATTTTTTAAAATTTGACCCTACGGGTGAAAAGTCGGGACATCAGATATAGTTGTAGAGATAAGGTTCCTCGGGCAAAGTTTCTTATTTTGATCCCTAAAATACGATTTTCCTTGCCACTTGAGCTATTTTTTTGCCTTCCTACAAATCAACCCGCCCTAATGAAGATCCTTAGCCTGAATTATTAACTCCAATCTATTGGGGATACTTTCCATTAACTTATGGCAAAAGCTAGGTTCAATCCGTTGCTTTATTCTTTAGAAGAATCCGTTTCAACTCAGATTTGGAGGAGGTGTCTTACCTTATTGTCCAAATAATCCCAAAAATATTTAACAGGACTTGAATCCGGGCTCTAGTGAGCGTTTCCATAACATGTGGACAAAGCCTTACACTGTAAGTTTTGTGCTTAGGATCGTTATCTTTATAAAATTGGCAGTTATTAGTAATACCACTGTTGCCAACATTACAAAACAGAGATTGACCAGATTTGGATTTAAAATGTTTAAAAACTGCTAAATCTTTAAAATATTGACATGGAAACCGATTGAAATCGTTTGGCTGTCGATTTGAGATTTCAGACGAATTTAATTGGCGCAAGAAACGCAAACTTTTTTAAATCGTCCATATTAATTTACTGCATAAGAACTAAAATGCATCAATGAAAATCCAATATATGTGACCCGGTCTACGAAAAGCGACCTTCGGTGTAAAAACAAGTTTTCGAGAAAACAGCTGTTAAAGATAAACAAGTCATGTGAAATGAGTGTAGATGAAGAGGTTAGTTTCGTTCTTTGACAAACTTCTTTACGAGTTGGAAACTTCTGCTTTGCGCCATTAGAAAGAGCACACTTTAGTCTATCCGAATCGCCAAAAAAGTGAAAAATGATATTTTCACACCGAAGGTCCCTTTTCGTAGACCGGGTCACATATCATGATTTATTCACTATCTTACTACCAAATCGAATTCGATTTAAATGGATCGATTTCCATTACATACAGCAATAGCTACGTTTTGTGTTAGTCAGGTACACCTATGAAATGCAACCACTTTTATTGTGTTTGTCGAAATCGACCAAACTATGAGCCCGATGGAATATTTTTTAGATCAATAATTAAAAATACTATGTATTCGCCAGTCAAATTGTATAAAAACTGTCAATAAAGTTTAAGGTCCCTCAGCGTTACATTTTACAGAGAACATATTTCGAATCAGTTCACTGTGCACTATAAAATGCTTGTAACTACTGAACTGGGCGTTTTGTTGAAAACAAAATATCTGTTAGATTTTGGTTAAAAAAATAATTTCAATATTATTTGGAAGAAAAAAAGAATTGATCGCATGCATAGCAAAAAATTAATAACGCTAGATCTATTCGTAAAAACCTTAAATTGGTAACACTGAGTAAGCTTTTCCTGGGATATCGGAAAATGGACCTAGAAATATTAAAACTCGCTTTCGGATCAATTATTTCGTTGATGAAATGTAGCGGTCCCGTCCCAGCTGCCGTAAAGGGCCCTGCAAACCATCAGATTTCTGCCACCACTTAGATGTGCTTGGACAACAGCTCTTTGTTTGGTTTTCGCCGGACATAAGGACTCCCATCAGATCCTAGAATATTAAATTGTTTTCGTTAGTGAAAACAGCATTCTTCCAAACTGAAAAATCCTTGCCATTGTGTGCTTTTGTGAAGTCTAACCTCAGTTCTTTGTTTTAAGCAGTTAGTCTACCATTCAAATCTATAGGCATTCATTCAAACCATTCAAATCTATTAGCTCTATAAAGTACATTTCACAGTTTTCCACAAAATCAGCCAGATTTGGGGCTCGTTATTGTTTTGTCGTAATGAAAGTTGCCAACATTTGAAGGAATTATATTCAAAAAAAAATGACCTTTTAAATAACCAATAAAGATTCCACACTTGCTTTAAATTTTTATTTTTTTTATTTTGAAAGAAATACCCCTTAAAATGATAAACCAATAGTATAAATTGGATTGTAAAAGGACTCCTGTTCAATGTTTTAAAAATATCCCAAAAAGGTTTTCCTTTTGCGGAAACCTTTATTGCAAGTATTCTGCCTTCCACACTTGTTTGCCTTCCCTTTCGACTCAAGACAACGAAATTATTCGATATTCTTCTCTTAGGCTGTCTTTCATAGAATACAAAATCGATTAGATACAGATCTGGCCTAGCAAAAAGTTTTCTACGTAAATAAAAAGATCATCTAAAAAAATGTTTTTTTGTGCGGGTTTAGATTTTGCTGTTATTTTGGAATCTTTTTACTGAAATTGACCAATATCCATTTAATTAATATTTATAAACTGAATTCCAGTTAAGGAGACAATAGGCTAAATATTTCGAGAAGGAAACATGTTTGTACCATTTCATAGTTATTTGCGATAAAAGAAAAGTGTACTCGGTGTATGAGTTTGGCTTTTATCCCCTGTACGTTTAATTTAACATATAAAGATTTCAAAAATCGCCACCTTTCCCCTTTATACTACTTTCCACTCCATCTCTAAAAAATTGGCAAATGGAAATTTTCTTTCCAGTACAGCCCGCGAGAGGCAAAACGTAAATAATGTCAAATTATAAAAGCTTTCTTTCTTGTTTTTTGTTCGATTGTGTAAACCCTTCATAATTTGGAAATCAAACCACAAATCGAAAGGATAACAAAACCAAAACAATTAAGAAAAATGCGGAAAACATAAGTAATGTTATATATACAAAATTATTTGTAGTTAAATGCCTATAAGCACTGTTAAAATACTAACAAAACATGTAAATACAATTGGTTTATACTTATACAAAACGAAAACAAAAAACGTACACCTTAAACTAAAAACTAAAGCATTAATAATAATAATAATTAAAAATAAACGAATGGAAATAAATAGAAAAAACAAAAAACCAATGAAACGATTATAGTTAAAATGCCAAACAATTCATACCAATGAATTCTCTACAACCGATACTCGTACGTACATTTATGCCACCAAAAGCAGCTAACGAAAAATAAAACATCCCCCCCTAAGAAAAATATACAACAAACAAAAAGACTAAAGAACAAAGACATTTTCCTTGGACATTTTTCAACATTCAGCCAGCAGCCAGTCAGCGTTAATATCTAAAGCCTTCGCTTCGATACTTTGAAAAGCAAACGTTACAAATAAAATTCCCTTCTCAACTATAAATCTATAATGGCTATTATATTGTATAACAAAGAACTACACATTTTCCTAAAGCGTTTTTCTTTCAAATCGATTTTTTTATTTCAAATATGTACCTGTTTAAGAATTGAAAAACTCGAAAATCGTACTTTATTCGTTTAATACTAAGCCTCCCTAGTTTATCTATCTCTAACAAATAACTTCTTCTTCTCTCTTTATACATACTTAAAAAAACAATCTATATTTATCTTTCTGTTCCCCCCTCTATCCCAACCCATTTCCCACCATCACTTTGTTGTCCTGGTCGCGGAAAAGTTTTCCCCACCCCCACTAACTTTGAAATAGACTTTATTATGCGCCCTTAATCGCGTGCATTGAATATTTTGTAAATAAATATAAGCCACCAACATTTTCCAATTGAATTTCCTTCCACCCTGCCCAACTCCTTCTCTAACCCAAATATAGATTATCTCTAATTTATCAAAAATAATCTTAGTTTAAAAACAAAGTTATATAAACTGAATACAAAGATAAATTAATTAAATAAAATAACATAACATAAAATAAATTAATATACATAATATATATTATACCTAAGTGTTTTATAAGGAAACCAAATAATTTTTATTTAAATCGAAAATAAAAAACACAAGTATTCAAGTTCAACCGGAACGGGCAACTGATATTTCTTAAAGGAAGCAGCAGCAACGACAACTTGCCATGGATAGATATTACTAGCGCAAAATCGTAGCTGTGTGTCTACATTGGAAACCAACTGGAGTTTTGGTATAAAAACGTTGACCTCTCTTTATAAATGTAACATAAACAGAAAAAAACGAAAGTTATATTATTATTTAAGATTCTTTAATAGATTTATTTTTTTTAATTTTCTAACCTAACAAATTGCTCAGAGTATTTGTAAGAACAAACGAAACAAATAATTTATATTATGTCCTCATTTTTTGAAATATGTCCTATGTCTAGTTTTCAGTTGAAACCATTCATTCATTTTGTCTGTAAAATTATGTTCAACAAAGTTATGAAATAAAGAAAAACTAAAGAAAAACAAACAAGTTGTAACACCACAAAAAAATTGTTTTATTTTGTAAATGGTAATTAAATTTAAGGGCCGATGTTGATTTTGTATTAAACACAAATTATTTAGAAAATTATTATCATTTCTTTTTATTATGATAATATTCGTATGGTTCAATTATGTATGAAACAAAATATCGGCCAAATGGCTGCCGCGATCTCGGCGGCACACCTCCATCCGATGGTACAAATTTTCGATGACGCTGAGGCATAATTGAGGTTCTATGCCGTTAATGTGCCGAGTTATCTCATCTTTTAGCTCTTGAATTGTTGTGGGTTATTTCTTTCAAATAACCCCAAAGAAATAAGTCCAAAGGCGTCAAATCACATGGTCTTGGCGGCCAATTAACATCTCCACGACGTGAGATAACACGGCCATTTAATTTTTCGCGCAAAAGAGACATTGCTTTAATAGCTGTGTGTTGAAACCACATATCGTCCACATCTTCCAATTTGGGCCATAACAAGTTCGTTATCATCTCACGATAGCGAACACCATTCACAGTAAATGCCTGACCAGCCTCATTTTGGAAAAAGTACGGCCCGATGATGCCGCCAGCCCATAAACCGCACCAAACAGTAACTCTTTGTGGGTGCATTGTTTTTTAGACAATCACTCTTGCACGCAGAGAAAAATTATGTATACTATAAGTATAAGTTTATGGTCACGGCAATAATAATATCTTCTCCGCAGTAAAACTATGTTCGTCGTATTGTTAATTACATTTAATTTTGACAATAGTATGATTGCTGCACTATTAATATTGTTGAAACGTAACAATGGTATTATTGCCAAAATAAAAAATGAAAATATAGTTGTAGCAACAATATAAATATGGTTGGCAGGTTTTATGTTAACAATAATATGATTACGGCAATAATATTGTATGATTGTAATTTTCCTTCATTTGAATATGCTTTTTTGATAACGGATCTAATGCAATAATAGTATTTCTTAAATGTGACAGCGCATAGAGAAAGGGACCTAAGGGTAAAAAAATCAATTTTCATTTTTTTCTTTTTTTGATGTGGACAACATCTGAGCATCGAATGAGACCGATCCCATGCCCCAAAAGTGTTCCCAGAGATATGCGCGTTTTATGAAAGTGATGGTACACCAAAGATGCACTTATTTAAATCTTTAAAATGACTCTCCTGAACAAAACTGGTTTTTACCCTTAGGTCCCTTTCTATATTGCGCGTCGCATATGGAAATCCAAATTATTCAAACAAACTGCTTTGACTTTGTTTAGCTGAAATATTTTTAATAAAAACGCTTACGTTCTTTAACTGATTTCTTCTGCTGTTAAATAAATCACTCCTTTTATTTTGAACTAAATGTATTTTTTAATATTTTTCATAATTTGAATCTATTGTTGACATCTATTGTTGACAACTTAACCCAATTCTTATAAATAATGTTGGGTATCAACTATGGTTGTAGGGATCATAACATGGTTGCTTGTGAATCATACTATGGTTTTGAGGATCATACTATGGTTGTCATAGTAAGGTTAACAATCGTACTATTGTTGTGAGGATTATAGTATGGTTTTGAGGAACACAGTAAGGTTCTATTTGAATCATACTTGTTGTAAGGATCATAATATTGCTGTACCACAGCCATATACTCAACAATAGTATGGTGCTCTTCGAATATTGTTATCCCAACTATACTTCTTTTCTACGTGTGGATTATCATTCGCCCTAATGCGGCAATTCTGCTTATTGACGAATCCACTAAGGTGAAAATGTGCCTCTGAAGATGATTTTGCCATTTCTTGCCACCATTCTGACCATTGACGACGTTTGGTTTGGTCATGAGGCTTTAGTTCATGAGTCAATTGCAGCTTGTAAGCGTGTAAATGCAAGTCTCTATGCAAAATGTTCATCAACGACGAGCGTGAGAAGTGCAATTGTTAGGCACGACAACGAGTAGAGGTAGACGGCTCTTCAGCCACACTATCGCAAACAGCAGCAATATTTTCTGCAGTACGAGCTGTACGAGCATGCACTGGTGTTTTCACATCTTTTACAGACCCGGTTTGCTCAAATTTTTGCACAATTTTCCGATTGTACGCACATTTGGACGATTAAATTGACCGAACAAATCACGAAGTGCACGATATACATTTTGATTTGAGCGCCCATTTTTATATTAAGCCTGAATAACTTTAACGCGTTGCTCGCTTATATATTTTTTAATGGTTCAAATTGAGTTAGTCTGAAATTAAGAAATATTAAATGAAATGCAGAAAAAAAACTTGACGTTTAGGTGTGGTTCACATTCAACCTCGGCCCTTAGAATCTAACCACTCTTTTTTAAACAGTGACATCAAACTTTCGCTCAAGGGAGTACGAGTATGGATTATAAATTATTTAAAAAACAACATGGGACATTTCAATTTATTTTACATAATGTGTTCATCAAACTCTTAAAAGTTTTCCGGTGTATTGGTAGTAACAAGGTATTGGTAGTAATTCAAACAAGTAAAGAAATTAAGTTCAGCCGCGCCGAAGTTTAAGTACCCTCCATCATGGATTACGGTTCAATGTGAATTTTTTATCACGGTGTGTTTCTTTGCATACTAACATTATATAAACCAACTTCTACAGTCATATCGATATTAGTTCAGGAGATACAGCCTTTCAAATTCAGCGTTGTATGGTCGAGGCCACGCCCTACTGTCCAATTTTTGCACGACATAATCTATGTTGAAATGCTAATATTTCAGATTCCTTTCTTTCAAAAATTTATAACAATTGGTCCATTAAATTGGCCAAAGATGTGATTTTCAAAGGGGCCATAGTACCACCCACTTACCTATAGGATGTTGAGGGTGGAGCTCGGCAATTGGACTGTTGGTCAAAGAGAGTGTGCGTGACTTATAGTGGCTGACGGGAGATTTATATTCGTCTGCCTTTCAGTTGCCATCATGCATTGGACACGTGAGGAGAGGTCATTTTGTGTTGAAGCGTATTTTTCAAATGCGCACTCGATCATTTCAGTGCAGCGTGCTTTTCGTTTATGATTCGCTGATCCCCACCCGGACGAGTTCCTGGAAGGCAATCATTTGTAAATTGGGTAACTTCATTGAGAACAGCAGGGAATGAGTAATGTGTACGAAGGGGACCTAAGACAGGGATTGCAACACCACAAAACATCGAGAGAGTTAAAGCAGCAGTACTGCAATCTCCAAAACGATCTACACGGAAGTAAACACTTGCTCTTGGGATTTCCAGACGTTCCCTCTACCGGATTTTTCATGATGAACTAAATTTTCACCCGTATAAAATGTGCGTAGTCCAACAATTGTCAGCACGGGACTATTTGACACGGCGGGCCATGAATTGTTTGAGGCAAATGTTTCCTGGACGGCTTATCTCTTTGAGGGGTGATGTGAACTGGCCGGCACGCTCACCAGAATAAGCCCCATGCAATTTTTTTTCCTTTGGGGTTACCTGAAGTCGAAGGTGTATATCAACCGTCTCAACACCTTGGAAGACCCAATTAACAATATCGAGGCTAAAATCGGCAGAATACCAGTCGACATGCTTGTTAGAGTCCATGAAGACTTCAGAAAACGTATGCATCAGTATGTGGATAGCGAAGGTTGACATTTGGCAGATACACTATTTAAAACCATGTAATTTAAAAATTCCCTTACTATTCAATATAATTAAAATATTAAATAAATGTTTCTTAGGTTCATGATTATTTTATTTCAATCCCAAATAAGCGATCCACCCTGTATAACACTTTAAATTTGAATCGCCTGTGAAGAATTTACTGATAATTTGTTCAAATTTCTGGCTTTATTGAAAAGGTTGAACTTTGTCATCTAATAATGGAGACACTATCTTTCATATTACTACCACAACTTGCTCGGCTGCGCCTAAACCCAATTTTTCAGTAAATTTTTGATTGTTTCGGGTCGATTCTCTTCAATGATAATTTCGATTTCATGTTTTAATGCTTCAATTTTCTTTAGACGCTCTGCGTTACATTAATCCTTAATGGCCCACAGAAAATAATTCAAGGGGCTCAAACCACAGCTCAGAGGTGACCAATTTACATCACAATTACGGCTGATTACTCGATTTTCAAAATATGCGTTGGCTTTGTGACACGTGGCCCCGTCTTGTTGAAACCATGTGATTCTCTTAAATTCATTGAACAGGGATTATACCGGCTCAAGACCTCTTGCTTCTATATTTAAATAGAATATTTAAATATAGAAGCAAGAGGTCTTGAGCCGGTATAATCCCTGTTCAATGTGTAAAAGCAACAGACCGAAATAAAACAAACAAGCAAAACATTCTCTTAAATTTTTAGAAACAAAAATTCGTTGTGCTTGGCGCGGTATCGCTCGCCATTGACGGTAACGGCGGCCCGTTGCTCATTTTCGAAGAAAAATGGCCCAATGATCCAAATAACATCATGTGATATATTTATTAGTTCATAATATATAGTCGCTTTTTCGTTCAAGGTACGGTGCCATGTCCCATTGTTCAATTTTACCAAACATTGGATTCATCCTGTTAAAATGTTCAAACGATCTGACCATTAGTTTGGCCATAAATGTTAAAGAATTAAAGGATGCGTGGGTGGCACCACCCTCTTTTCCTGTGGGATATGTTTCGATCTATGCCAATATCATTTGTTCCAGATATCAGCCTCAAAACTCTAATAGTTCGAAAAATATTGCGTTTTCAAATACATGATTTTTTATTTTTCCAGAGGTTAGTTGACCCAGTTCTTGTGTGGGCTAATGTTTTACCTTTCGACCAATCCGACCCATTTTCCATACACACAGAGAACAGATTTATTGGCATAACCGTATTTTTTTCCAAACGAATATTAAGGCAAGGCAATTTTTAGTAGAAGCAACCGATGCTATCGGTTGAGGAGGCATAGTATCGGTAACACTAACCAGTTAAGGTGATAATTGGAACTGAATTTTACATGTATTGGTTGTTGTCACAAATGTTTGGTTATAAGTACTCTCGGTTGTCATGACCAAATGGTCAAATTTTATGAATTTTGTTCATATGACCAAAATAATAAATCCAATTGAGTTTGTATTTACAAGTGGACCGATTTTCTGCATCAAATTGTTGTAGTGGGTCATAAAGTGAAATTTTGGCTAAAAGTGTCAGAAGAAATTAGAAGAAAAAGCTCATTCTGACTTAAATACCTAAGTTAGTTTAAAGTTTTGACAAAAAGCTTTTTCTTTATAAAATGCTCATAATTTATCTTAGTTTTTATTAATTTTCACTCGACACAATCTATTATTAAATATAAATAATATTGGTAAATACTGTATTAGAGTAAACATTTTAGAAGCAGATAATTTGTTTTTTTTTATTTAAAAATAGTGAATCGAATAGTGGAGGTATTGGGTGCGAAATAAAATGTATCTATTCGCTTGTTTAGGAACTCTTTAGAAAATGATTTTCTTTCAGCTACAAATATTTTAAACACAATTAATAATCGTAATGGCATACGACTTCTAATATATCATGCATCAAACTGACGCAGTTGTTTTCAACCACATGAAAATTCGGTAAATTTTTACAAATCGAGTTTTCTTTAAATCCTTTAGAAATGGGGTTTTAAGAAAAATCGGTAGAATAGTTTTTCAAGTTTCTTTAGTAAGTTAAATCCTCATAACATAAACATTTTGCTTCATTAGAGCTAAATCTACAAAATCTGCAGTAATAAAATAATTAAAAGGATCCGGAAAAAACAAGTATTGAATTTATCACCCCCTATAACGCATTAAAAGAAATTTAAGTTTTCTGTAAAATAGTTGTAAACAAAGTTTTTGAATATTATGCTACTGCCAAATTGTTTTCGGTCTTTAGTAAAAAATAGCATAGCTAGTAAAATAGACGTTAATTGCGAATTTAAATGGTCGGGCAGAGCTAAAATTGCGTTTTTCTTAATTTGCGATTGTCTAAAAACCACTAAAATACTCGTTCGTATATGTTAAAACATACAAAAAGTTCATGTTATTGCAGTGTCTGCGTAAAACAACCCTGTCATATATTGATTGTAAGTTTTTGAAGCTTGTTTTAAAGGTTTTTAGACTATCGAAAATAGTAGTTGGGATAACGGATAATATGTTACAACAGTAAACTAAACATGATTTGGTTGCTACAAAAATGTATCTGTTGTCACAACCAATTATTGCACCAAAGTATCATGAACTTTAGAATTGGTTGGTTGCCATAACCGCCAGTTGTGAAAACTAACAGTTTAACTAAACTCGGTAGGCATAGCTGATTTTTTGGCTGTGAGAACCGTTATACTATTGTAGCAACAATATTTTTGTTATGAGAATCATGTAACCATTTCTACCATTACAACAACAGATTTCAAGAGAAAGTCTGTTTTTCCCACCGAATATTTGTAGTTCGGACCGATTTCCAACCGATTTTTTCTCTGTGTGTACCAACCATTTAAGTCCATCAACACATGTTTCTGCAAAACTTCAGCCATCTAGCTTCAATAATGCGACCTGAAGTTTGCGTTTTACAGACTGACAACGAACATGGCATCCGACGAATTAAAACATTTTACATTATGGAGTCTCCGACCAAAATTTCGAAGTGTTGCAAATGGAACGGCTAATTGAATACACCCTTAAATCTACGATGAAATGTATAAAACATAAATTAAAAGTCAATACCCTTTTGTTTAGCAAAACTCCCGCTTGCAGCATTACTGGTTGCGTCGCTATACATGAATTCCCTAAGTAGCAACAAATATCAAAATAAACGCGATTAAATAAAATGCATTTTTCAAAAACGCCAAAATATAAATTTAATTTGACTTGTAGAAATGTTATCATTTTTTATTGGCTTAAGTCTATGACTAACAGGGTGAGTCGCCAATGTTTTTTGTTAACTATCGCGTTAACCATAAGCGTTTGGTTGTTGTCTAAACTTCGAACAACTACAATAGTCTGGCAGCACATGTAATGTACACCGTCAGTGGCATCTGGTGAGGAGAACCCGAAACTTGTTTAAAACGAAAATACTGTTAATGGGACACAATGATTTGTGCTATTTTTATATCCTTCACCATAGGAAGGAGTTTGATCAACGGACACCCTAAAAAAAGCATGGGTACTACAATTCTAAACAATTAAGGTTTACAATCATAAACTTAATTATAAAAACGCAAAATGGGGCCACAGGGAAACATTTCATTAGGAGACCAAAATTTTCTCTGAAAAAAAGTAGACTTTTTGAGAATTTGTTCAACATATCTCCAATTAGGGCTCGATGCCGAAGACATTCTACACGAAATTAAAATAAATATGATTGTAGACCTGGTGGCAGAAATGCCGACCCGAATTATCCTAACAGAAATCAACTAATAAATAAGGGCATATGAAAACTCATAGACAATCAAAGTTATATATTAGTAGTGTTATTGGTTGAGCCTCAATAAATAAGACTGGATAGCAAAAGTCATTTGTTAATAAAAGTTGACAATGTTGAGCATGCCTAATAGGGGTGGGATAATGTTGTATGCATGAGCCAAAAAATGGGAGAGGTGGCAAGAGACGGCTCATCGAGGTCAAAGGTCTTTGGAAGAAATATTCACAAAAAGCCCCGCAACTGCCTAACAGTCGCCCCTAGACGGGTATGTATAACCGACAAAATTCACCACAAACTTATATTTTCGATTAAATTTTTATATATCTATTGGATCATGAGATACAGTCTTTTTAAGTTCAGGCCGTATCAAAATGGAAAGCTCGTGCACTATCCCACCCCTAATGCCTACAGAAAAAGGACTGCAGTACGTGTTTCTGCAAAAAAATTTTGGAAATTTATTAAAGCCTCTTAAGGACATAGCTTGTATAGAGGCTTATTCCTAATAGATTTCCAGGCTATGCATTAAAATGGCTACCAAAAATTAATTTTACATATTTTCCAATTTTTTTGAGGACTCTAGTACTTTTAGACTATTCTTTTAGACACGAACAGAATTGACAATTTTTTTAAATAAATGAAATGACGTTTAACAAAAATCAATGTATTTTTAAATCATATAAACATTCGGGCTCGGACCATGGAGCATAAGATGCACACAAAAACGTCAGTTACTAAAAACAAATGACCAATTGTAAATATGGGCATATGGACATATGAGCTTAGTATAACATACACCGGACAACGTACTAGTCCTGAAAGCTCAGTGTTTCGGGCAGTTTAGACAATTTTCACCAAATTGGGTCTAGTACCCCAAACTTAACCGATCCGTGAAGTAAACTTATATTTGGACCCGTAAGGTAAGTTGGAGGTGTAATTTCTCAATGCCACTGCCCCATGTGAGTCAGCCCTAATATTAATTTTATTTTTCATAACTTGACAAGTTTTTATTCTGGTTCGAGACCTTTTTGTTGTTTCTTTTTCAAAAAACAACTTAAAAATTGGTGAAATGTATTGGCTACGGTTGCCAGACAGACTGTACAGCTGTTTCTAAACCCGCAGTCTTTGCCAACGTTACTTCGGCTACAAATCAAATGACTTATACTGAAGTCTCATTTGAATAACTGAGAATTACTCTTTGCGAATAGTCTTCGAACTGTGCGTAGAGCAATCTTCATAGCACAATATTATTTCCACTAATTCCGTTTCTCATGTGCTTTCGTTGAAAACCACAGATGCGAAAGCACAGAGTGTGTGTGTTGTTTTTTGCTTAGACTTTTGCCAAAATTTTAAGAAAATTGACAAATAAATAAAGTTTAACGGTATGGTTTATACCCATACAGCATAACAGTGGTGTTTTTGTTAAGCCTCGATAGCTAAGAGAGGGTTTAAGAGAAAAAAGGTTGTTAAGTTCGACCAGGCCTAACCTTATATACCCTCCACTGTCCCTAGCAATGGTCCGTTTATTGGGCCTTCTTGGTCCATGCGTCCCTAAGTTCAGCCAAAACTTTAAAATTACTCTATATGTGACCTTCTTCGAGAAAAGGGGCCTAGTGTGTGATAATGAAGTTCTGAGAAAAACGCATTTAAACATACACCTTTAGTTGGGAGATGCGATTTGGTATGGTTAGTTATGATTGAGTGCCAACATTGGTGACGTCATGCTTATGTGGTGACTTATTTTTTCGCTTTTAATGTGGCAATACCTTTGCTATTGTTGCTACCAAACGAATTACCTCCGCTTATTGTTTATAGTTAGATCACATATGGATTTTGTATGAGAATGTCAGGGTCTTATGTACTGATTCACAAAAACGGGATATTGTAGCTCCTTAACCGAGTGAAGGCGAAAAAAATATCAAAAACTAAATCTGAACCTGCCAGCAAGAAAAAAAATCGAAGCGCCGGATCACGAGAAAAAGAAAGCTGAAGTCAAAGCGAGGAAAAAAGAAAAAATCTGATACTGTCAGACGAAAGAAAATCGAAGTACCACATCACGATACTCCGAAAAAAAGTCCAAACTCCAAAAAATAGAAGACTGACGAAAAAAACAATTTTAAACCAAAAAATCAAAACAAAAAAATAAAATTTTAATGTTTTTCTCATTTTTATCGATTTTCCCAAGTTCGTTTTATACGTTTTTATCATTTCATTTCTTATTCTTATCTTATTCTACACCCTTTTAGGTACCAGAATCCCTTCTTAAGTCCCAACCCGTTTTTTTAAACACACTAGGTCCCTTTTCTCAGAGAAGGTCACATATTAGGATTGGTAGTAAAACTTGCTTTAATTTGAGAACACTGTTGTCTATATTGATTATTGATCGCCCGTTTTGAACATGCGGGACGTTTTTTGGGACACATGTGACAAACAGTCTAGCAAATATGCTTTTTTTAGGTATGCCAGTTGCCAGTTCACAAAAAATTTTGTTTATTAAAAAATACTCAACAAAAGTTTCTTTTTTACAGAGGTACCTCATGTACGTTAAAGGGAAACTTTTTGCCCCTGGGCATTGGGAATTTTACGACGATCAATAATATACAGGGTGGGCCAAAAGTTAATATGGGGTTAAGCACTTTAATAACATTTTCGTTTATTAATTTTTTTATTTTCTTTTCTCAGATTATAATGGGTGATCCAAGTAGAGATACCTTTTTCATTTGCTGTGGAGTCTCTTTAGAGGTGGCAAGAGTGAGTTGTATTTTCGTGGGCAATTGTGTGAAGAAAAACTTGAAAAGTAAGGTTTACAACAGTAGTTCTCATTCGTTTGGGGAGAGCCTGGCCTTATAGAGTTCGGTTTTACTTTCAACAATTGCAGCAAGGCTTTCTGAAAAGGGTTGTCACGGACCCGAAATCATGATAAAAGTAGTGTGCAGCCACGAAAATCAATGTCACTTTGTCATTTTGTTAAAAACTTGTCTTCTAGTTAAATATAGAAACAAGAGGTCTTGAGCCGGTTTAATCCCGGTACATATTTCTTCAAAAATGATGCCGGTGAGAACGTAACCGTTAATGGCGACCGTTATCATGTCACGATAACCGACTATTAGATGCCTGAAATTGAAGCTCGTGATCTCGGCGACATTTGGTTCCAACAAGACGGCGCCACTTCCCACACATCGCATCAATTAATGGATTTATTGAGAGAACACTTCGGTGAGCAGATAATTTCACGTTTTGGGCCGGTCGATTGCCCACCAAGATCGTATGATAGGCTTTTTCCTGTGGGGATATGTAAAGTCTAAAGTTTATGCGGTCAAACCCGCTTCGAATTAGGCCTTGGAGCAAAACATCACGCTTGTCATTCGCCAGTTACCAGTCGAAATGCTCGAACGAGTCATCGAAAATTGAACTCAACGGATGGACGATATGTGACATACATAGCTGCGGCCAACATTTGATAGACATTATCTTCAAAAAATAAATGCCAACGAATGTTCTTTCAAATGATAATAAACATTCTCCATTTGATTTGAATTTTCTGTGTTTTTTTGTCTTTAAAAAAGACGGGAACCTCGAAATGGATCACGCGTTATAATATAAAAACTGGAAATTTTTTAAATAATGTCACATAAATGACCCCCATTTTCAGATTCGCAGTGATGGGCTCGTTTTAGAGCATTTTCCATAACATCATTTAAAATTTGTGGCTGTAGCGTTTGAATTTGTACAACAATGTTGTCCTTGAGTTGAAGGATTGTCTCGGGCTTGTTCACATATACTCGCTCCTTCAAATAACCCCAAAGAAAATATTCGGGTGCTGGCAAATCTGGCGATCGCGCTGGCCAAATATTTTCCGAATTTCTGGAAATTATTTGGTATCCAAAAATTTGACTTAAATGTGCCATTGTGTCTCAGAAAGTGTTGGCAGTGGTTCTGCTTGCTGAAACCACATCTCAGGTATGTTATCAAGAGCAGGACGTAAACAATTATCCATCATAAACCGATAGCGTTACGGTTACAGCACTTCCATCTTCATTCTCGAAGAAGTTAGGGCCAATGATTTTTGCAGAACTGATTCCACACCATACGTACTGTACGAGTACACCTAATGGGTGTACTCGAATGGCTCTTGGATTTTCAGAACCCCAAAACCTACAGTTCTGCTTATTAACAAAGCCATTCAAATAAAAATGAGCTTCATCACTCATTACTTTGCGTTACAATACTCGTAGTTGATCGCTGATTTAAATAATAACATTCTATTATTCTGGTTGTTTGTTCAGTTGTGAATTTCTCCATTGTTTATTCTCCAAGTGTTATTTATAAAGTATAATCTTAACAAAACAAATAAAAAATTGAAAACGAAAAAGTTATTTAATTTTTAAACTCCATGGTAAGTTTTGGTCCACTCTTTACTTACTTTATAGTGTCTCCGATCAATATTTCGTAGTGTTGCAAACGGAATGACAAATTTAATATACCTTCAACTCTTCGGTTGAAGGTATAAAAAGCAAAAAAAAAATTTAACGCAAAATTTCAATTTTGTTTAAGTTTGTTCCACAAATTTAACAAAAAATTTTTGATAGTCTTTTTAGAATTATGCCTAGCTAGAGGTTAATGTTTGATAGTTATCCAGGCTAATTAATTATGCCCCAAGCTGATAGATGTCATCAGCATTTTTCTTTGCTTCAGCCGTATGACAAAAAATATTAAAATACATTTATTGATATGGAGACGTACACATACGTGACTTACTTTGCCGAGGCAAAAAGTTGCCCAACTCAGAACTTTTTGAGATTTCTTCGGCTTCAACAATTAAAATGAACAATTATACAGGGTGTCCACCGGGAGGGTATACTACTTTGCCACCATTTTTTTAAACATTAGTCTTGACAGTTCAAATTTGACAGTCGTGAAGTAGAGACGTGGCAAATTTATTATGGAAAAATATTCGATAAACCTACGTGCTTTAATAGTAAAAACGTTTTATTAAAATCAATCACCGCCTACTGTGACGATGAGAAAGTTACGTAAAAATTTTTGGGAGAAAAAACGTGCCAACGCACTATTTATCGTGAAATGAATGATTTCGAAGAAAGAAGGTCTGTAGCTGATAGGCCCAACCATGGACCACAACGTACTGCAAGATCGGCTGAAAACTTTACTGCTGTTCAAAAAAGTGTTCAAAACAATCCATCAACCTCAATTCGATGGCGTGCTCAGGAGCTTGATCTTCAAAGAAAAATTTTGGCCACAATTTTGCACAAGGATTTGCAGTTGTTTCCATTTAAGATTCAGTTGACACAAGAGCTTCTTTTATGAGACGATTAACGCCGCCCAACATATGTCAATAGAATGTTACGTACAGCTTGCCCATGATAACCCCGATTTTCATGAAAAAATCATAATGAGTGACGAGGCACATTTTCATTTGAATGTATATGTGGATGAACATAATAGTCGGTTCTGGACAATAGAAAAACCTTAAATTTTTCATCAGTCATCTTTGCATCCATTAAAAGTGACAGTCTGATGTGCAATTTGCTCAGGAAAATGGTGATGTCGATTGGCCTCCATGGTCGGCTGATTTGACTGCTCCGGCCTTAGTTTTGTGGGGATATCTGAAAAGCAAGGTTTACGAAAACAAAACAGAAAAGCATGAGCAACTCAAACAAAATATTCGTGATGAAATTAGTGAAGTACCGGTGAAATGTGTGAGAATGTAATGAAAAAAGTGCTCAAAATGGTTCGCATTTGTGAGGTTAACAGAGGGGGACATTTATTTGATATTGTATTTCATACATAATTGCGACATTAAATAAAAAAAATTATCAATATAAGATACAATCTCTTTAATTTAATCAAAAATTATAAACAAACAAAGTAGTATACCTTCCCGACGGACACCCTGTATTTAGTTTACGTTAATAAATGAAATGTTGTGTATAAACGTTTTAATTACTGGATACATACGAGTATAAGTGAAATATTTAAATAAAAACGGTGTTGACAAGCTCGAAGAATGCTCTCTATGTGGATTACCCAATTTGAACACGATTTCTAAGCCAGAGAAGCAAGTTAAGACAAAACCCGATGCTTTCTATCTGCTTGGGCCTTAACACGGCTACAAAGAGTAATTTTCCTATTTTATTTTTTTAATTGTCGTGTAAAGCAGAACTTTTCGTCTAGACATGAACAAAATTCACATAGTTTGTAAACAATTGACGGAACAATCGCCGCTTTGCAATCCAGTCTTAGGCTGGATAGCAAAGAAAAAATAAATAGTTTAAATAGGAACTTTGCACAGTTAAAATTTGTATAGTTGTTTACCTTGCACCCAAGAGTGGATAAGGTATACAAAATTCTAAATTCCGTTTAAAACACCAGGAAATAGTGATCTGAGGCCCTACAAAGTATTTATATTATTGATCTCTTAAAAAGCAAAGACGAGCTTGCCACGTCCGTCCGTGTGTCTGTTAAAACTCCATAGCGGTCAAACGATTCAACCTCGGCTCCTGAAATTTTGCTTGATGATGGCTTATATAGGGTGATCCATCTAAAGGTAGTTTTGTGGAATCTTTTATTATTATTTATTCATTCGAAGGATATTTTATGCCATTTATTTTTTGAATATAATTTCCTTCAAATGTTGGCCGCAACTACGCCTCAGGGTTTCCATTCTGAGGGCCCAATTTTGGATGACTCGTTCGAGCATTTTAACCGGTATGGTTTTAATGACACGCGTAATGTTGACTTTCAAAACCTGAATCGTAGCTGGTTTGTCAGCATAGACTTTGGACTTTACGTAACCCCAAAGAAAAATGTCTAAAGGTATGATATCGCTCGATCTAGGCGGCCAACTTACCTGTCCAAAACGTGAAATTAGCTGCTTTTCGAAATGACCTCTCAATAGATCCATTGTTTGAGCAGCTGTATGGCAAGTGGCACCGTCCTGTTGAAACCAAGTGTCGTCAAGATTGCAGGCTTCAATTTCAGGTAGCACAAAGACCGATATCATGGCGCGATGGCGAGCACCATTCACGGTTACGTTCCGGCCATCGTTATTTTTGAAAAAATATGCACCGATGATTCCACCAGCTAATAAACCGCATCAAACCGTGGTTTTCTTTGGGTATAATGGAACCTATTGAACCTCTTCTTGTTGCTCTGCAGCCCAAATGCGGCAATTTTGTTTAAAAACTTTGCCATTGAGCCAGAAATGGTCCTCATCACTGAACAAAATTTTGGTCGAAAACAGCGGATCTTCCTGTTTCTCACCGGACGTTCATTTCCATAATACAATTGCCAACATTTCAAGGAATTTATTTTCAAAAAATAAATGCCATAAAATGTCCTTTCATATTGCCAATAAAGATTCCACACTTGATTTGAACTTTTATATTTTTGTTTGTTCTGAAAATATACCTCTAGATGGATCACTCTTTAGTTATAAGCTGTTTGGTGCTTTAAATGGTCGAAATCAGCACAGGGGCAAAAATGTTTCCCTTTCAGGGAATAAGGGTACATCGATAAAAGTATATTTGTTGAGCATTTTCATAACAAATCATTTGTGGAAAGACAATGGCTGGTGTTTGCAGAGACGCAATACTCGTACATGCCTCAAAAAAGACCATAGTTGCTGTACTGTTTGGCTCATGTGGCCTAAAACATGTCCCGCATGGTCCAAACGGGCGATCAAGATGGACATATGGAGATTAAATTTAAAGCAAGTTTTACTTATAATCCAAATATCGAGAAATTTTGAAGTTTTGGCTCAGATAAGGGACTGAAGAAATTATCAAGAGGGTCCAAAAAATCACCATTTTTTTTTGTGGAAGTATAAAGTATATGGTTCAAGTCAGCCGCACCGACAGACTTGGCATGAAGAAATGCGATGGATTTGGCCAAAATATATATCTGGTCTAAAGTCATCTACTAAAGACCTATTGCCTTTACTAAATGATATAAACTTGGGTGCAGACAAAATAAGATAACAACAGCTTTCAGGCGACACACAGAAAGAACATGATTTCAGTAAGCGAAATAAAATTATTTAGTTTTTAGTAAATCACACGCATTCGCATTATAAAAATTTTAAATTAAAATTTAGAAAAATTAATTCCTGCTGCAAAAAGCCAAAATGGACGATAATGAATTTTCATTGTTTAAAGGGAACGAACAAGACGTTCGAGTTATTAGAACCGGGGGTAAAGTTCATTATCGTTCATTATATTCATTTTGAAAAACGATTCGAACTTTCAAAATTGAAAATCAAAATTTTTGTAATTTAGTTTTTAATGTGTTGACGAACAAACTTGTTTGGTTTACAAGAACCCAAATAATTTTTCATTCGTCTTCCGACAGTTTGTTTAATCTCAGGTGCATTCATTTTATAAAAACAGGATGTAAGTCCAAAAGAAATTTAAGTTTAAGCAACTTAAGAACACGCTTGCAGATCGAAGTGTTTCGAATTCGTTTTTAAAAGTGGTTAAGCAGATTATCAAAAATTAGGCAATGACAGACGTGAAAAACATTCAGTTCAACTCCAACCATTGGGCAGCATAGTTAAGCGGAATACTTATTTTTCTTGTTTTATATGTAAACAATTCAGTTCCTGAAGATGTCTCTCAAAAAGAGACAAAATATTGAATAAAATAAAGATTTTAATTACAAAACCACAACCTCGAGCTTGAGTGTACAATTATTTCATCAGAAAAATATTTTGGTTTTAGACCGCAGAAAATTCGAAATATTTTATTATTTAAATGTCGAGATTTATGGGTCAAAAATATTTGACATAAAATTAAACTAACTTATAATACCCTGTTCAACAAAGTGCAGCAGGGAGACCGGACAGTCTGTCAACATGGAAGAAATGTTTTCAGTGAGTTTTTTCCTTGTTCTTCGACTAACTACTTCTCATATGCAAATTAAAACAATGATCAGCAATCTAGAGGTATTTTTTCAATAGTTTTTTTTCACAGATAACGTGTGAGTTGTGTTAAACTTAATTTCAGTACAAGCTGAACCCGGCCCGCCTTGCAGGTCCCAAGTAATAGTTTGTTGCTGTATCGCCTCATGATTTTAGTTGTTGTGACTGCGCAAACTTATGGATTTTTAATCCTCATTGCGAACGCATTTTGAGCCTGTGACTGGACATGCTTGAATTAGAACGGATTAGTAGGTCGAGTTCCTTCAAGGCTTCTTCCCGCTTTAGTTTCATGGAATTTTTGGTACTTTTTCGGAATATTGGCCCTCTGAGTGGCTGCAAACGCACTAAGCGGGCCATTGTGTTGAGCTTCAGTAACTCCACCGACCTACTTTCTATGATGCATCGGTTTTCCTTTGTTCGACCGTTCAGCAGCTCTTGGTTCCATCTTTTTTCCTTATCCTTTATGTTTTTCTTCCAATCAGTGTTTTTTTTTTGTGGCATTGTTAAGAATAGACTTATTTGTATTGTACGTTAGATTGTAATCTTTAAACAATTCATACGAGTAGCTGTATTGTCTAACTGAAAAACGAACATTTGGAATAGTTTTTTCAATATTAAATAATATTTTGAATCGACAACAGAGCCATAAATGGGAAAAAATGAACATGAATTTTTGTGCACACGTATATTTTGATATTGCCAAATGGCTTAAAAGTTTTGAACTGGCTCGAAAATACTAAAGATATTGATATATTTTAAGAAAGTCTTTAAAAGATTACCGACATTAACCATTGAATGTATTGAGAAGTTTCTGCTTCAGCAGCGCCTGAAGTGGAGTTCCTCTGTGCAGTTATGCGTTTACGATAGAATGGTGTTTCGAAAACTTACTTCAAAACACTTAATCTTAACGAATACAAAAATTTAAAATCAGCAAAAATGGACTAACCGTTTGAGTTATTTGCTTTAGAGATAACTGAACCTCTAAAGTGGCTTTTCTCAATGCACTTTTGCACGGGCTCCGCGATCTTCTTCGTCGTCAGTAGCATTTTTATATTGTCTGTTTGTATATGTACCAATATCAGCCTTCGAACTCAAAACAACACTTTTCCAACGCCATGAGCAGTAGAATACGAGTATATGAACCAGTTTTCAGTCCTCTAGCTTTAAAAATCACTTGACAGGAACAACCGCCGTGCTAAGCTGATGCCTCCCTGAAAATTTCATCAAAATTGGATCAGCGGTTTATAAGTCTATAGGTCCCATACATACATAATCACATACATCCAATTTTATAAATATAGAAAACAGAAATGAAAATCTCAACAATTGCCCAATTTTTGCATTGGTGGTGTTGGTAGTATATGTAGCAACCCCCCCCCCCCCCCCTTCCATAATAGTCTGTGGGACGTAGGTGAGGTCACGTACTTCATTACACACAGTTTTGAGTGAGTAGGCGGTGCCACGCCTACTTAGTATAAGAAAAATTCACAGGGCATACAACAGCATAGTGTGAAAATTTCAGGACGTTCAGACTATTATTATGGCTGTTATAACGGTTTCTGTAAAAAGGGGCGTGTCATCGCACATTGTTCTAAAACACTATTGTGCATCATACCAGGAGTATATGTACCAAATATCCTCTTTCCTCCTCTAATAGTCTTGTTATATAGCCGTTTCACTATGTGGACGGTGCATTTATTTATCAACAATTATTGTAACACATTTGTACCGAAAGGCATACAGGAACATACTGAAAACATTTCAGGACGATCAGACTTGAGATAATTGTGGCTAAGATAGAAGATAGATAGATTGTTTGCCATTTCATCATGAAAAGACTTACATGCCACAACTTCTCCAAATTTTGCAACTGTATTATGGAAATGAGCGTTCGGTGAGAAACGTTTATGAACCAAAATGTTGTACTTATACAGTGATGAGGCCTATTTCTGGTTTAACGGCAACGTCAATAAACAAAATTGCCGCATTTGCGCTGAAGAGCAACCAGAAAAGGTCAAGAGATGCCATTATACCCAGAGAAAACCACGGTTTGGTGCTGCTTATGGGCTGGTGGAATCATCGGTCCATATATTTTCAATAATGATGATGGCCGGAACGTAACCGTGAATTTTGCTCGGCACTGCGCTATGATATCGGACTTTTTGCTACCTGAAATTGAACCCCGTAATCTTGACGAAATTTGGTTTTAACAGAACTGTGCCACTTGCTATACAGCTGCCTCAAACAACGGATCTATTGAGAGGTCATTTTGAAGAGCAGCTAATTTCACGTTTTAGACCGGTGAGTTGGCCGCCTAGATCACACCTTAATATTTTTTTTCTTTGGAGCTACCTAGCAACGATTCTGCTTTTAGAAGCAAACATTACGCGTGTCATTAGCAACATACCGGTCGAAATGCTCTTACAAGTCATCCAAAATTAGGCCCTTAGAATGAACACCCTGAGGCGTAGTTGCGGCCATCATTTGATATTCAAAAATTAAATGGCATTAAATGTCCTTTGGAATGAATAATAAAGAGTCCACTCTTAATTTGAATTTTCGTATTTTTTTTTGTATTTGAGAAAAATACCTCTAAATTGATCAATGAATAGAGACCTGCACACAAAAAAGGTATTGAGAACTATATCGTCACCCTACCAACGACGGAACGCGCCTACCTGTTGTGCACGCTGACTTACTTTTCCTCCCCCATTAAACAAAGCTGATCTAATTGACTTTCCTTTCCGAAAAAAATGAATTGTGTTAGACAGCTATGAAACAGTTAATTAGTTGGTATATTCTGAATTAACAATAATTTATTATTCAACGAACAAAAACAAATAATTTTCAACGATTATTGTATAATTGTGGATAATTTTTGGTTGCAACACTGATATAGAGTAAGTAAGAGTAAGTGTGCACATAGAAAGTAAACATTTTGCAGACCTCTTTGGTGCTAATTTTAGTGAGATTCAGCAATAATAACAATTTCAACGTTGGTGATTGTCAAATCAACTTATGTTGTGCTTCTTAGCGGTCGGAAATTTCGATTTAGGTTGAGAGTCGAATTTTGGACTAAAAATAGACTTTTTTACAGGGGGCAAGTTAGTCCAAATTGACTTTTTCGTTTCAGTTTTCGATTCCTTTAAGTTTAAATTACCATAAACATGTTTAAGCCAGTTGAAAAATTTTGAGCGTTACAAGTTCTAATTTTGTCATCAGTGTAGGTTTTAAGTAGGTACATGTATATATATATATAAGTAGTTATAAATTGGGAGCTTTTAACTTTTTTGATTTTACTTAGTATCATCCTAAAAGCGGATACAGTAGATAACGGATATAAGATAGTCAAGAAATCTAACAAGTCTTTATACTTGTATGCACATAGAAAACACATTTGTTGCCACAACAGAATGTTGGTGGTTGGACGTTCTATGCATACACGGATACACGGCAATTGTCAGTAGTGGGAACTGAAAGTATCGGTTGAAAAGACAAAGTATCGGTATCCCTTACTAATTGAGATGACTGTTGGAAATTTATTTTTCTTGTATTGATTGTTGTAACAGATTATTAGTTATATGTACTCTGAGAATTCGGTTGTCGTTACCACGAACATTTGTTAACTGGACCAAGCGATGGTTAAATTTTATATATGTGGTTATGTGACCGAAATAATAAATTTGTTTTTATATTATTTGTATTTTATGTGCCATTTAACGATTTGTAAATATTTATTCTGTTTTTTAAGTTATGAGCAAGTTTTTTTAAACCTTGGTTTTTACTTTCGCGTCTAATAAAGTTTGTGGAACCAACCAAGTGGAACCAACCTTCAAATTAGTAAAGTGGGTCAAAAAATTCAATTTTGGTTTGAAAGTGCCAAAAAATTCATTGAACAGGGATAACCGGCCCGAGACCTCTTGAATCTACATTTTAATAGAAAACAAGTTATTAACAAAATGACAAAGTGACATTGATTTTTGTAGCTGAAAACTGTTCTTATCGCGATTTCGGGTTCAAAACATTTTAAGATAAAGCTGGTTCTCATAAATTATATAAGTGAAGTACAGTGGAATTTTAAACCTAAATTATTTCCGGCTACTTAAGGGTAATGTGACACAGAATACCTCAAATGAATTCTTGAAGTCTTGGATACATGCCATAAAGAAATATATACATTCATATCGGTCTTGTTTTGTATAATTTTTTTAAAAAAAAATGGGTGGAAAAAGCTATTTTTAACAAATTGCCCCACTGTGTCGATTTTGGTTTCCATTCTACGAGTAAACATAAATTATGAAAGGATGAAAGGAGGGCAAACCGCTAGTGTTAAAATAGGTGACTTATGAGTCACAGATTATCCTTTGAAATCTATAAAAGCCAGAGCCGGTATATGGACCCGACCAGCGAGTAAATAAGTCAAAACTTAATTTAATTACTCTTCACCGATATTAAAGTAACACATTTTTGGGCCCTTGCGGTTCGTGATTTCGAAGCCAATCCAAGCCAATTCTACAAAATATATTAAAATCTTTAAAATAAAACGGACTAGTAGTAAAACCGACTTTAGTTTGAGTACTCTTATGCCCATATTAACCAGTTAACCAAAATACCAATATGGTACTACACTTTGTCCACAAGTGCTCTTTTTGGGTTCCTTCGGTCGATGAGTCCGACATCAGATATAAATTTTAATAGAAGTCCATTTTTGAAATTGTAAAAAATGTAAAAAAAATTATTTTATTTCGAAAAAAAGGACATAGATCTTCTGATTTTTTTTAGACGTTTTATACTTATATGATATTAAAAGTCATTAAGTAGAACATTTTAACCCAAAAACGGTCATTTTTACAATTTTATTAAAGAAATGTACACGCCCAATTGAAATAAATTAAAAAATATTTTTTACAGTACGAAAAGGATACACCAATTAAAATTTTCTATGAAAATAAATTACGTATGATTTCGCTTAAGACATCTCATCACGAAACGTTGGTACAACGTAGGAATATTATCTACTTTTTATGTGCTTTCAAAATATAAAATAAAAATTTCCTTGGCTCATAAAAAATAAATCGGACCTACGAGGGCCATCCCTATTATTAAAATCACCTTAGCAATTTATTAAAATCACCTTAGTAAATTCATTTCCCTAGAAAGTCCGAAATTTTGTTGCACAGTGTAATATATTACAACAGCGAACTAAACAGGGTTTGGTCACTACAAAGAAATTATTTTTTATGTCACACTAGTGAATGGTACCAAGGTAACCTGTACTTCATAATTGGTTAGTTGTTATAACCACCTGTTTTGGTAACCAATATACGAGGGCGACCGCAAAAGTAACTGGCCTAACATTAAAAGAACCGTTTTTTTGGAATTATTATTATTTATTTTTGAACATAATCTCCTTCCAACTCAATACACTTCATCCAAAGTTTTTCAAGTTTTTTAATTCCATCCGAAAAATAAGATTTTCAAGACCTTCAAAATATGCCTCAGTTTCAGCAATAACCTCGCTATTGGACGAACATTTTTTGCCACCGAGAATTTTTTTAAATTTGGAAACAAGAAATAATCAGAAGGAGCTAAATCTGGACTATATGGTGGATGCGGAGCAATTTCAAATCGTAGTTCGGCCAGTTTTTGTTGAGTTAAAAAAGCAGTTTGTGAAGGAGCATTATCTTGATGAAAAATAACTTTTTTTCTAAATGCGGTCGTTTTATCTTGATTTCTTCACTCAACCGATCCAGTAATGCACAATAATATTCACTATTTATAGTTTTTCCTTTCTCAAGATAATCAATAAATATTGTACCCCTTGCATCCCAAAATACTGTGGCCATTACTTTTCCTGCTGACTTAACAGTTTGCGCCTTCTTAGGGCCACTTTTACCAGCTTCTATCCATTGTTTTGACTGTTCTTTGCATTCTGGGATGTAGTGATGGATACATGTTTCATCAACAGTTATGAATCGGCACAGGAACTCTATTGGATTACGCTGATAAATCGCTAAAAGCTCCTCGGAATTGGTCCAACGGACGATTTTTTGGGGCAAAGTCAACAAACGCGGCACATATCTTGCGGATAGCTTTTTTATGTGGAGTTCATCATGTAAAATACTCCAAACTTGTTTTTCAAGTATTTTAACAATATTAGCAAGTTCTGAGCTTTATTCGTCTAAATATTTTGAAATATTTTTTATTTTAAATATCTTTCTAATGTTTTCAATAGTAGTAGCAGTTTTCGGTCTTCTAGAGCGTTGTTCATCTTCCGTACTTGAACGACCCATTTTAAATTGTTGAACCCAGGATTTCACGGTGGAGTATGATGGTGTATTATCACCATGAACAGAATCCAATTCATCTTTGATTAATTGTGGCGTATAACCTATCATATAAAAGTGTGTAATTACCGCACGAAACTCTTTATTTTCCATTTTTCAAAAATTATAAAACTTGTTTACTTCAATCACCTGTAAAAGAGAAAATAATCATTAAATATTTCGGAAATTTTGGCAGATGGCTTATAAAAGATTGCTTTTAAAAAGCAAAAAAAAAATGCTAGTAAAACAGAAAATGTGCCAGGCCAGTTAGTTTTGCGGTCGCCCTCGTATTTACTGAATTCAGATGTTATAACTTATTGACTGTAATAATCGTAATATTATTGTAGCTACCATGGTATGGTAATTCGGACCATGTAACCATCAATACCATGGAATGTTGGTGATTGCAACACAGAGTATGTTTATTCAACCGTATAAAGTAGTTGTAGCTCGGACCGATTTCCAACTTAATTTTTTTCTGTGTGTGAGTTGTTTTCTTATGAGCAATTAATTTATAAACCGTTACAATTAACGGTGTTATATGCGTAATTTCTTATAAAAGATGTTCTTATATCCGTTTTATACTGTAATATCATTAAAACAATTTATTATCAACGAATATGGCTTCAAGTCAAGTTCGGCATTACTTTCAGAAAATCAAAAAGTTGTGATGGCCTGTACTTCCTCGTCACTATATAAATTTGTAATGGAGATATCACTTGATGGTTAGGTCTTTTGTACGTATACATTTAAAACCCCTAGTTTTGCTGTCACTAACATATTTCAATCTCCACAAGGAGTAAACCGTGTTCCCTAAATTTTATAACTCAAACTCTAAAGATGATAGTAGAGAAAAACTGTCGAGCAATAAAATAGAGAAGAAAAAAAAACGAGGAAGAAAATGAATTTGATAACTAAGACTAAAATCAACAATAGTTTTATTTGTCAGACCATATCACCAACTTTACGGTAAATAATAAAAAATATAATAACTTTCGTTCGCTGAAATTACATTGGTTTATTTATTTTTTAATTTGCAATTGCGTTTGTAGCACTACAATACAGAGAATATATACAGGGTGGGTCATTTAAAATTTTTAATTTGAATCGGTCGTTAAAAAATCTACTGATATTTTTTTTTCAAATTTCTGGTTTTATTGGAAAGGTTGAACTTAACACAACTGGCTCCGAAGTACCTAATCTAAGCAACCCAACTTTTCCGTATATTTTCGATTGTCTGGGGTCGATTCTCTTTAATAAATGGCATGCGTAACATTTATCCTTAATGGCTCCTCACCGAAAATAATCCATAGGGCTCAAATCACACGTCACAATCTCGGCTGATTATTCGATATTCACAAACAGTGCGTAAAATATCGGGGGTTGCGTTGGCTGTGTGACATGTGGCAAGTCTTGTTGAAACAAAGTGTCGTCCATGTCATTCTCTTGAATTTTTGAAAACAAAAATTCGTTGAGCATGACGCGGTAACGCTCACCGTTAACGGCGGCTCTTTGCTTATTTTAAAGGGAAAAAAAACAATGATGCCACCGGCCCAAAATTTACACTAATTATTGACTTGTTGTGGATGAATTGGCTTCTCAATAGTCACGTGTGGGTTCTCTGAACCCCATATGTGGCAATTTTACGTATTGGCATAGCCACCGATTTGAAAATGAGCTTCATCTGAAAACACTATTTTTCGTTAAAATTCTTCATCTCCTTACTGCCAAACAATCGTCAGTCCATTAGGCAAAGCGATAACGCATCAGATTGTGTTGCAATATTAAATGACAAAGTTCCTACTTTCCAATTAATCCAGAAATTGGAAAAAATTATCAGTAAATTTTTAGATCCAATTCAAATTAAAATTTTTAAATAACCAACCTATATTATTGATCGTCGTAAGACGATCTCGCCATGTCCGTCCCCGTGTTTCTGTTTCTGTGGTCAAACGAATCATAAGCTGTAACGGATTGTAAATGTAAGAAAAAAAGTTTCTTTGTAGGGCTAAAGGTACCTCGGCAAAAACTACACTTTTAGGGTATTTGCTTAGCAAATCAAAATTTTTTACGGACTTACGATGGGTTTAAATGGGTATTGTTAGTTGGAACGCAGTAAATTCCTCAAAAGAGGGCATAGTTGCGCGACTTTTGGATGAAGTGGCCCAAAAAACGTCCCGCATGGTTAAAACGAGCGATTAATAGTCAATATGTGACAGCGTGCAAATTGGTCCTAAGGGACCAATTTACACTTTTTTTTTGATGTGAACAACATCGGAGCATCGAATGAGACCGATCCCATGCCCCAAAAGTGTTCTCTCCCAGAGATATGCGCGTTTTATGAAAGTGATGGTACACCAAAGATACACGTATTTAAGTCTTTATAATGGCTCTCCTGAACAAAACTGGTTTTTACCCTTAGGTCCCTTTCTATTTTGCGCGTCACATATGGAAATATCGAAGAAAATATAGAGAGAGCCAAAAGAATCAAGCTGCAAGAGGTGTCATCGGCGAATTCAAGCTCATGTGTATGAAATGTGGTTTTCGTCAATATTAGACATAAAATTATTGAATGGAAACAAAAAACCACTTTAAAAAACCTAAAGAGTAATTTAGTCGATAATCAAAGTCGGAGTGGACTTTCATCTACGATTAATCGATTTAGATAATCGAAATGAAATAAGTTGATCAGTTGGTCATAAGTCGATTTCCAGCTTTGATTACCAAACACTAGTGCTGCTTAGTTAGTTGATCAGTGTCTTTGCTGATTGTTGGCCCAAGGTTCCTGCCCGACAAATTCCATGTAGCCCTTCTTCCCTCATACAAATACTTATAATATGCAATAATATTTTAATTCAAGCGACGATGACGCCATTTGATGAGAATTTATAATCCCAAATTAGTATAAATAAATAAGACCAGGAAGCACACGAATTCAATTCTGCCGCTTACGGTGGATGTGTTACTATGGCACGGTACGAAAAGAAATAAATATATTCAAATGGGTACATGTGGACGTACATACAATGTTTCTAGATACAATTTAACTAGATTTGATTCATTCGAATATGAAATGGCATAAAATCAAATAAAATAATTCGTCAGCCTTGCCCAATTTCGGAGGTGTATTCATATATAAATATATATGGTCACTGGTACGTCGGTCATCGGTACTGGCTGGCGGACTAATGACTGCGCGAGTGGTGGCTATCCAAAGTCATTTGTTCGTTTATCACTGGTTGTTAATACGTATCACTGCTATGGCTGCCGCTCATGGTGAGGATGATTAAGATGACTGACGGTGGTTGTGGAACGGCTATGAGAACTGGTACCTAACTAGGCGACTATGTATCTTCATCACTTCGATCTGTGGCGGCGGTAAGTGAATGAATGTCGTGAACACACACACGCACACACAATGGCTGTAGTTTCGAATGAACATTAAATAAAAAGTCAGTGTCAACGGAAGTAATATTTCTTACAGACAATTACTACAACTAAAGACTCTAACAGACAGGCGGACGGACGCATGGCTGGACATACTTTGACTGCCAAGCAGCAGCCGGTGGAAAGTCGAAATCGAGGAGGAGGTCTAGTTCATATGCATACGAGAGCATTTCTCTAACATTGTGCCACTAATTAATAAGCCCGAAAAGCTGATTTGATGAAAAACGCGTGTTTGCTTAAGTGTCTGGCCGAAGCCAGCATTTAAGTCGATTTGAAACATGAGTGTCTTTTGTCCATCTCTTCATCCGTGGACGGATGCATATGTAGATGAATGAAAAGAGCATCATTGTTTGGCGCTGTCTACTTGCTGCCCTATATACAACATAATTTGCCTAATTTTGCTGCGCCTACGCACTAAAGCACCACAAGGCTCGATCCGAGCAGAGCTGAGATACAGATGACGAAGTTCATCATCATCATCATCAGCGAAAAACCTCCAAAATTACAAATTATATCCATACACATTTCTAATGGCGAGACTTACGTCGAGAGGTTCTGATTCAGATACTGGCACCGACACACACACACACATACACTCATGCAAGCGCAGAGACCAGAGTGTGATAATAGAAATTCACACTTGTGGCAGATGAAGAACAGAGCGAACAGCCCCACACCAACTGACATGAACTATCATTGCGACAATTGATGATATTTGAACGTTGACGCCACATCTAAAATCGCCATCGCCATGGCATCGCCGCTTAAACAGGAGGAATTATCTCTGATTAAAAACGACGCATGCATGCTGCTGCCATTGAGGCTGCGTCGGAGTCACCGCTCTGCTCTCCGACTCTTTGTGACAGCTGATTTCTGTTTTATTTGCTTTCAAATATTTATTTAACTTTAACTATTGTGTAAAGAGATAGAGAGAGAGAAAACAAAATTAAACTAAGGCAGAAATTTTATATGCGAATATGTACGCCGGCGGACTTTATCAAATGCCTGATGCTGCTGCGTTAGCGTCAAGCCGTGCACATCTATTGCTTGGACCTTCCAAGCGTCAACGTCGTCAGTCAAGTGGCCAACAACTTGAATTGCTACGGCAACGAGCAGCATTCATAGAACTGAAATCGGGAAGTGTTGATCATTCGTTTGTGTGTGGAGTCCTGAGTAGCACGCGAGTCTCGGTTTCTTCTCAAGCCATAGAAAATCTTACAAAGAAGACACCAAATCCCACATTAAGACTTAAATCACCCCAGCAGCTACTTAAAGACGGATATATGTAACGAAATAAATAAATTCTAAGAATAAATACTTAAAACCAAACACCCCGTTGGAATACAGCCAGACCGCAAAAAGCACTCAGTGGAAATCGTTTTTGTCCGTTTAATTTTTTTTGGTTGGATTTTTAAGACGCCTTGGCCGCAGCTGTCCACGTTGCGATTTCAAAAGTCATAAATCCACGACAAGTTTTACGCTTGACGGATTATCGTCCTCAACGCGGCAGCCATCACAACCGTTCGCGTGTAAAGGATTTATTTTTCACCTTCGATATGCCTACCGTTGCCGAGGAGTCCATAGACGCCTTCCAGAACTATTATGCTCGTCCACCAGAGAGACCCAAGAAGAAGTCCGTCAAGCAGATGATCTACGATGAGGAGACCAACGAGTATTTCGGCCGAACCATTGAAAGTTGGGGTAAGTCCACAATACGATCGCCCTGAATATTTCGGCATTTAGCCTCTGAAAGTGCTTGCAAACTTTCACATGCATAGGCAAACAAAAGAAAATGGAAAAAAATAAAACGAGACCTAGAGATAAAGATCTATAAAGACATTTTGATTTCCGCAGATAATCTATTAAGATTTATATTCAGATTTATTGTATGCGATGACATCTTTATTTGCAAGACAAACACATACACAAACACACACACACACACAAAGAAACAAAAGAACAACAATCACGGCACTGGGGAACGATAGCAACAATTTACGAGCACTACTTGTGCCGCTAATTCTTTAGATAGCCCGACCCCCAACCTGCCCGCCTGTCAGGCAAGTGTATCTGCGACTACACATGTGAGTATCTGTGTGTGGGTCTAAGTGTGTGTGTGTGTGTGGATTTGAAATGATATCAATTAGATAATTGTGTCTCTCTGCTGTGATTTAAGTGTGATTTTCCATTACGTCTGTGACACTGTGACCTCTGTATACGAAAATGTGCTTTTTGCGACTGTGTGCGTGTGTCAGAATTTCTCTACACATACATGCATACAGCTCGATATGTACTAAGCCAATGTGTCACATTTGTGGTGCGTCCGCTTAGTCCAGTGCATGAATGATTATGTAATTGAAGAACATTCAATCTTCACAGCAACAAAAAAAAACAACACAATGGTACCAACCACAAACAATGTATCCTAGAGTATGTACCGAATGAACTTATGCTGCAGAGAGACAAAAAGAGAGAGAGAGAGAGAGAGAGAGTGATATATGTATGACATAAGCCCCGGTGATCATTTTGAGGTCAACCATGGCGACCGAAGTAGTTAATCTCGGCCGGTGTCGGTAATCACGATCTAATTATTGCAATACCCCAGAATGGTTAGGATCGGTTATTTGTATGTTAATGTCAAGATCAATGCGAACAGACATATACGATACACATATACATACATACTTAAATTAGGTCCATATTTTCACACGACCTTCTTATAAAACACTGTTTATAAAGCCCTTTTTCAAGATGCAAAAAAAACACACCCGTTAAAGCCTTATAAAATTATGCTTTATGGAAGGTCTTCCTTCTTTGCACATTAAAAAAGTATACGAAAACATTCTCATGGCACTTCTCTAAAGAGGGTATCTGGAAAGATGTTTCGTAGGTGCATTCTTTGAAAAGGCCTTTAACCTTTATGGTAAACATATTTTTATTATATTTTATATTATATTTTAATGGTAAACATATTTTTTAGTACTTTAACGGTAAACTTAGCCCGCGAGTCGACTTTTATAAAAACCTTTTCACCTTTTAAAACACAAAAATTGATTAAAACATTAACAAGAATTTTTTTATTAAACGAGAGTTGCTAATTATATTTCGGGTCCGGCAATAAAAACACAAAAATTTATCATTGAAAGTGGTTTTATTGTTTTTCAAAATATTGTCCTTTAAGATCAATACCAACCAATACAAACCAACTTCCAAAGCACTTTTTCCACTACGAATAAGACACCTCCAAAACATGATTTTTGAACGCTTCACCAGCTGCTTCGGGCGATGAAAAACGTTGACCCATTTTGTTTTTGATGCTAGAGAATAAGAAGAAATCATTGGGTGCCAAATCGAGGCTGTACGGTGGATGGCCCATTAATTAGACATCTTGAGTGGCCAAATAGCTTATCGTTTCAGCTGATGTGTGAGAGATCGCATTGCGGTGGTGCAAAATGATCCATCTTCTCTTATTATCTTTCCCCATTTCTTCGAACACTGTTGGCAAACTGATGGTTGTATACCACTCCGAATTGAACGTCCTACGTTCCACTAAAGGCACTGTGGCAACATGGCCGAAAAAAACGCAATCATATGCTTCGATGTACTTCTTCCACGAACAACTTTTGTTGGATTTGGCTCGTCTTGAAAGACCATACACGGTCGATTGCTGTTTTGTTTCCGGTTCATATGCATAGATCCATGATTCGCCACCTGTGACAATGTTATACACTGCCTTTGAGCTACCGCAGTTATACTTTTTCAACATCTCTTTGCACCAATCCATAAGAGCCTTTTTTGGAGCTTTCGTCAAATTTTGTGGCATCCAACGAGAACAACTTTTGTTCACGGCCAGATGAACATGCAATATCTCATTGATGCTTGTCATACTAATACCCAAGGATGCCTCAATCTCACGGTATGCCACATGTCGGTCTTGCTTAATCAGTTCACGCACAGCATCGATGGTTTCTGGCAAAGTGGCCGAAGTTGGACCTCCTTCATGAAATTCATCCTGGAGCGAACGGTGTCCGAGACTGAACTCTTTGTACCAGCGACTAACAGTGGTTTTTGATGGTGCTTCATCTCCAAAAGTCGAAAAAAGTTGATTTAAACACTCTTGTCGCGATAACCCACGCCGAAAATCGTAAAAAATCATCACGCGAAATTGTTCACGGGATAATTGAAGTTATGCAAAAAAATGTCAAAGTTTCCAATGGAAGTCCAGTTTGCATCTGGGAACACAAGTATTGTCAGGACCCGAAATATAAATAGCAACTCTCGTATATTAAATAACAACAATAAACAAAAACAATTCTTTTTATAAATATCCTTAAAATTAAGAAGGCGTATTTGTAATTCACATATTTTGTTTGATGGTATGAAGAAATCATTTGCTTCGCTTCACAGGCTCTTAGTTACCATTCTATAAGTAGAGTTAAGAAGGTTTTTATAAATACACTTAGAAAGGCCCACTAAATATTCAAGGCTCCCTTCTAAAAAATGGCATGCTACCAAGCGAGGTGAGTGCAGGCAGCGCGGAAGGTATTCTTTCACAGTGCTGTTACACATAATTTGGGTTTGTCGGCCGGTATGTAGCATGTCGGACCAATAGATCGTAGGTTAAAATTTCAGTGAACAAAAATTGGTCAAAAATCAAATAAATATACCAAACAAGCAAAAACGTCGTTTAGTTCGCAAGGCAGCACTTTATTTACCCTCCACCGTCCCTAAGCTACTAAAGCGTTATAAAAAAAGAAAGAAAAACGCAGGTCCGGCCGAACATTATATACCCTCCACCATCCTAAAGCTTCTAAAGAGCAAAAAATGGTCCGTTTTTGTGCCCTTTCGTTTCATGCGTCCGTTTCTAAGCTCTATACTTGGATGGGTAGCAAAATTTGCTTTAATTTAAGTACCTTCTTATACTTATATACTCGTATGTCCATATTGACTTATTACAGCCCGTTTTGACCATGCTTTTGGTCAGATCTGGCAAAAAGTCCACCGACTGCTAACGAAATGACAAATTTAGTTTACGGTCCACTCTTCGGTGGAGGGTATTACAAGTAGACAAATTAATTTCGTCCAATTCGAAGCTTATACGGGCTGAAGCGCGTTAATTTGCTTATTTGGGAATGAAATAAAAATATTATGATTATGAACCTTAGAAAAATTTATTTTATACTTTAATTACATAAACCAGTAAGGGAATTTTTATATTTCATGATTTAATAGAGTGTATCCGGCAAATGTCGACTTTCGCCATCCACACACTGCTGCATACGTTTTCTGAAGTTTTCATGATCTCCAACAAGCATGTCGACAGGTATTTTGCCAATTTCAGCCTCAATATTGTTAATTAGGTCTTCCAAGGTATTAAGACTGTTGATATACTCCTTCGACTTCAGGTAACCTCGAAGAAAAAAATCGCATGGAGCTAAGTCTGTTGAGCGGCCAGTTCACATCACACCTCAAAGAAATACGACGTCCAGAAAACATTTGCCTCAAGCAATTCATGGTAACCCTAGCTGTGTGTGCAGTGGTACCATCCTGTTGGAACTATGTATACTCTAATTTCATTGCCTGAAGAGCCAGCAGTTACGGCGAGATAGTTATCCCGGAAAAAGTAAGGTCCAATCGTGATGTGTCGCACCACACAGTGACGCGGTCCGAAGTCAGAGGTCTCTGGTTAAGATCTCTGGGGTTTGTTTCACTCCAGTACCGCATACGAGTCTTTTGTTTGTTTACACACCCACTGAGGTTATAAAGTGCGTCCGCCTGGGGGAAAAGCGAATCGTAAACGAAAAGCACGCTGCACTGCAATGATCTAGTGGCATTTTAAATACGCTTCAACACAAAAAGACCTCTCCTCACGTGTCCAATGAATGAATGCAACTGAAAGGCGGACGAACACAAATCTCCCGTCAGCCACTGTAAGCCACGCATATTCTCCACTCTCTTCGACTAACAGTGACGCCACTGCCTGCTGTGCAAAAAAGCAAATTTGCGCGCTCCTTCCGTATATCCTAAATCACGGATGCCGTTTCAATATGACAATTTTGTCAAAGGGTGTGGCGCTGGCATCTTTTCCATCAATGTATGTGGTGCCACACCCTTTTGTCTAATTTTAGCACAATATAGTCTATTTTAATCTGCTAACCATTGATGTTCTCACGATAATGTTACTTTTTAAAGGGGCGTGGTATCATTCACTTTTTCAACAGGTTGTACTTCGTTCCATGCCAATATAATATATCGTCATATCTCTAATAGTTCATGAAATATGGTATTTTTTAGTTCAGCGTTATATGGATAGTATCACGCCTCCTTTTTTGAATTACATCATTATGCACTCTACAATTAATACCTGGGCGAGCGAAACATAATTCGAAATTTTCGTATTTTCGATGGTGGTGATAAAACAAACCCCAAAAATACTACAAATATGGTGATTTTTTAGAGGTGGTCTTAATTCTCCTGAGGGAAAGGACTTTGTACCAGAGACGATAAACAGTAGAAGATGGATGAAATGGGCTTTTATGAGATGTTGAAAACACACGATGTTTTAAATGTGACCGAGAGTTTGTCTGTTACCTAATTGATGTTTTTGTACGATATTGCAAAAAAGAAGCATTTCATCTAACTAACAAAGTATATATTGGCTAAAATTTCTAGTCAAACTCATGTGAGAATCCATTTTGGGGAAAACTAGTTTAGCACGATTTATATTAAGTGATCGTAGCATCCTGCGTTAGGTTGTCCCCAATTACTTAACGCAACTTTACTTGGCGCAACTCTCAGTTTGTAAAAGAGAGGAGTAAGGGGAATGGAAAAGAAAAAACTTGCCCGTACTGTCAATTTCTTTTTTGTTTTTCGTAGTGTGAAGTTGGCTGCAGATTATTTTGTTATTCTTTTCACATAAAAAGCAGAACGAAAAATTCACAGAATGTCAGACAATGCAATAATGAAGACAAAAATTGCGGTAAACGAATTGCCTTGTGTAAACACAAAAGGCAAGTTTAAAAGGGAATCATAAAAATTGACGCAAGTAATGTTGATAACAACGCAAGAGACAAGATTAATAGGGATGCATAAAAATGTACGCAAGTAACGTTGGCTCGTGTAAATGGTTCAGCTATGATTGTTCAAGCTAATTGCTGTAAAAAAAACATTGAATCCCTTGCTTACATTTTAAATATGTTTTTAGTAATAAGCAATATTTGTTATAATAATATCATTGCGCGTTTTTACTTTAGAATAATATTAGACACAGCACACTGTCTTAGGATATGTATGTTCCCGTTTGTGTTCGTGAAAAGCAGGTGGTTATTCCCTCTTGTGATAAAGGCTACCAAATTCAGCTTGGAAAATAAGCCGCAACAAAAATGTAGACAGTTACATTTCCATAACTGAAAGAAAATGCTCGTAACTTAAAATATATGTTTAGCATATTTTTGACTTTGACTATAAATAAATCCGTTTTGCCTACAGTTATCAAACATGGGACGTTTGTTGTTGACGCAGCTGCTACTACGGTAGAGGTTAGAAAACTTCAGGGGTTTCAAATCACGTCATTATTTGTTTTCCCTCGTATTTGAGAATTAATCCTGCCTCGCAATCCAAATGGGATACGCAAAAAGTCGTACCTTTTACGCAGTACCTGTACAGAACTAGAAGGAAATTTCCTTGGCTACCTGAATCCGTGTGAGTGGAATCCATATTACTGCGGTTTATTCAACCCCCGGTAGGACCAAACAGTTGGCTTACAGTTATGAGCTATGCGGATATATTCTGGTATACAAACATAACTATTATAACGTTATATGTACATACGTTTGTGTGATACTGCTCATACTAAAGTACTCTTGAGTGACATTGTCGGAATGCTGATTCAACAGTGATGCCAACTCGAAACAAAGACAAAACCTAATCAACAACGATTGATTCGTGATATGCATAAAATATATGAATATCAAAATTATTAATTAACCACTTTATATAATAAGAATAGACAAAACCGTGTAACTGCATTGCGAGACACAGGACACATTTGTAAATATGTATTGCGCCGTTGAATCTACAGGGGTTTCCATTAATAAAAAATAACAATTTTAGATATTAATTAGACACTGAATATTCAAGGTATAGATAGAGTTCACCTTTATTCTAGATGTGGTGCAGTTACATTTTAAGAATGAAATTTGATTTCGGTCATATGACCACCATTTTCTGACATGACAGGATAGCGGTCTCCATTGACGGTAATATGACGAAACAAACGGCCCAATTACAGCTTCGGCATAAAAACCACACCACGCAATAATTTTTTGCGGTTGCAATTGAGTCTCTTAAAGCACATTTGGGCTTGTTGCTGTACAATAACAATATTTTGTTTATTAACACTATAGCACGTACAGCCTGTCTGGTGGGACGATTATTACGGCCGAAAATTGGAGTAAGCGCTCTTAAAGTTGCGACCACCGACTCAAACTTCGGTAGTTATTTTTAATGGTTTCCAAATTTTATGCAGAAAACCAATTTTGAAAGTAAAATATTCGTGGCATAGTATAAGAACAAGGTGGTGCAAAAGTAATGACATAATAAATTTACCATCTGCAAATTAAGTTTTCGTGAAAACAGATTTTATTTCATTTCTAATAAATGGTAGGCAATTCACATTATGATATTACTTCTGCGATACAGTATTAAATCATCAAATATAAAGTTCAGGGTTTTATTTTATTCTCCTTGCTTTTTTCGAATTTCTAATTTGAACAAAGCTCGATTTTTTAAATTAGTACCAGTAATAACTTTTTCAAAAATCAAATATGAAATATACTACTTTAATCCTTTAAGAAGAATAACAAAATTTGCATGTGCACGAAATTGATTTTCGTGCACATGATATTATATTTCTGTTTCTTCAGAAATATAATATCACTGACACACCAAATTATAACAGTCCATTGACAAATATATATGTCGGATAAAAAGCTTACTATCTTAAGGTGGATAAAAAGGATAGATCTTAAACCTGTTCACAGTATCTCTAGGTCAGCATTCGTTATTAGGGTTCCATGTATATTTGGTTCCAGTAGGTATCCTAGAAATTATTTTACTTTACCTGTAACATTTGTACATTTACACCTTTTTGTCATCCTTTTTTAAATAATATTCAACTTTGTGGTCCTGAATCATTTTTGTGACTCTGTTTTATAAATATATTTAATATTTCGTCCATCTTTCCGGAACATCTTCAGGAATTTAAAAAAAAAAAAGTATAGACAATGAGAAAACCAATCATCACAAGCAACGAGCGAAAACAACAAAAAGTTTGAATCAAAAACTCGGTATGTACCGATATAAAAATCATTTCGTTTCAAATGTTATGCTTTTTGCCATGCATTTTAAAAATAATAATTGTGTAGATTAAAAAATTCTCGTTTTTGAGACCACCTTCAGTTTTTGAGATATCACAAAAAGAAATTTACAAAAACAAATTACAGTGCGAAATTGCAAAAAAATTGGCTTAGATGTACATATAGCTCCTCCACATATGTATGTTCAACCGATTTTATGTGTTTAGCTCAAATGCCACTCATTGAATTGCGTCAAATCTTGATGAAATTTGACACATTTCATAACGATTAGTAACCAGCTCCGATCAAAATACGTTTGATTTTTGGTATACGATTATTATATGACGATGGACAAATAACCAATTCTTGACCACATTGCCCCATTTTTTGATATATTCGACATAGAAACTTGTTCCAGTACATAAAGACATATGTGCATCAAACAACAACGATGCCAAAAATATTTTTTTTTTCGATATTTAGATAAATTATTACATAGGGCCGAAATCTAACCTATTTAAACTTGAACAAAATTCAAATGAGAAATTATTATTATTACGAGTATCTGGGTAAATTGAAGGTCCGCCCATGGCGCCTAAGACCTGTTTTCGTTCAACTTTTCTGCCCATCTATATTTCCTCTATAGAAGAAAAGGGTAAAATATCGAATTCCTAACCGCGAAAAACACGTAAGCGCAAAAGAGAAAATTTTATAGGAGAAGGTTTTATTGGTTTTTTGTCTTATTCATCTGGAGGATTCCGATACAATTGAATCCTAAGAGCGTTGTACAATTTACCATCGACTTTTATTAAAAAGCTTTATACGTTCAGTAGTTTTTTTCAATTTTGACAGAACATTTTTTTCATATACAAATAAAAACAACGATGTAAACCGAACCCGAACAGGTTTAAATCGAATCATATTACATTTTTTGTCTTTAAACCGAACCGTAAACAAAACCGCTGTTAGAAAAAAAGTGCTGCATAAAGATGTATTCATGTTTTTTACATGAATACATCTATATGCATGTTAGGAACTGATATTTTATAAATGTACCTATAACCTAAATCGCTTGTATTCCTTCATAAAAATCAAACTAAACATTTTTTGAAAATGATTAAAAATCGTTGATACGCAGTACTAGGCGTGTTCGATTGGTACGCATTTATTAAGTGCTCGCTAAGGCGATAGCTTCAAAACTTTATGAGATTTTTTTTTTAAAAATTTTTGTATACAAGAAATGATTGGCTCTATGCATCAGTTTGATTTGAAAATTCATAATTTGTAGAAAAACGTTGTTAAGAAAATTTTATAGGGTGATCAATCTAAAGGTTTTTTTTTTCAAAATAAAAAAAAAAATTAAATCAAGTGTGAAAACTTTATTATTAACCTACTAAATCGTGGTTTCGCACTCATCATATTTGCTCGAAATTCTGCCAAAATATCACAGGGTTGATTTTGTGTTCACACTAGCGACAAATATTTGACAGTTTTTGTTTGTTCAAACAGGTGTCAAGTAATGTCAACTAGAAGTTTGGGGAAACATGTTTGACGTGTGTTCACATTTGAATAATTATTTGACTAAAAAAATATTTGATCAAACTGTCGTTTATTTTCTGTCAACCTCTTGAAAACAATAATGCAGGAAAAAGAAAATTTACTGATTTTGTGCTCTGGATCAGCATCTTTGATAGTCTTGGAAGAAGAAAAAAAGGCAGTCGCTACGTAGTCGGAACAACGAAGGATGCTACGCAAAGTTGTTAAAAGAACTTCGTACAGGAACACAAGCTCTCTATAAAAACTTTTTGAGCATGAACACAGCAGAATTTACTATTTGGTATGCACTAAAATGAGATGAAGCCTATAAAATTTGTAATATATATTTTTGAGTGCTGAAATTATTTGTCCCGCTAATTACAAAGTAAACGACACAACTTCGTGATTCAATATCAGCCTCCGAACGTTTAGCTGTTACACTGACATCACTGATTTTACCAGCTGCTATTTCTTATTGTTTGCTCTTACAAACTTTAAGTAAGATCAAATAGATACTTGCCGAATTTAGAGGGAAATATTTGTTCTCGGGTGGTCACACTACTCGTATGTTCCCATTGGGCAGTTTTTTGTTTGCTGGCAATTATTTTTGTTTCCCCGAAATCAGCTGTTTCGTTGTTTGCTACTCAGAAATATGTTGTGGTCAGATTGTGGCAAAGAAATATTCGACGTTTTTCTTCAAATATTATGACCAGTGTGACTTCCATGATGAAATAGCAAACAATACTGAAAAAATTGAGCTTAACACAGCTCGCGTAATCTTTAAAAAAAAAACTTATTAAAAAAAATACCTCTAGATTGCTCAGCCGCGTTTAAACTCGCATTTCTGAAATAACTTTTTCCAAAAAAATGTAATTATTGTAAATTAACGGGTTTGAACGCAACTTGTCTATAGTTTCATGTAAACAAAATCATTTCGATATACATACTCGTATATGTTTACAAAAGTTATCGCGTTAGCGACCTCCTAAACAAGTTGCCAATAGAACACGGCCACTATTAAAATAAACCAAGAGTTTATCGGTGCAGCCTTTGCACCAAATTTCCGTTGGGGAAAAAACATCGTAAAATCCAATAGCAAAAAAAATCACAAAGTTGGCAACACCGTTTTTATCAATGGATTTACAATTTCATGAAGTGTTCCGACTCGCGTATTAATGAGCGAATTTCTTACTACACCAGACCAGTAAAAAAAACCTTAACCCAAAACAACAACAAATACACTCAAAAAAGTGTTATAATTGGGAGAGCATTTCGATGCTTCCGTCCGGGTTGTTGTTGCTGCCATCCACCACGTTGTGTTAAAGCAACGACAACAACAAAGCCGACCAATGTATCTTGTGGATGTACACAAACAACATCTTCTCTTTGAACGTTTAAAATTGAGTAAATCCACAGAAGGGTGCGGTGCAAATTTAGATTCAGGCTTATGCGAAGAACTAGACAACCGAGCAGGGCGATGAATAGAATTTTGAGATTAATTTGCTTATACCGTAGGGATTTCGAGGGGTTTTTTGTTGTATTCTGTCAGTTTTTAGTCATCAATTATATTCTTTCTCTTTTCGTTGAGCTAGCTGACACCACATACGGTATTCCATGTTTCTCATTATTGACACCAAACGTCGATCACGGCTTTAATTGTTTTTCACAATGAGTGGACAGAGACACGTTTTGGTTGGTTCTCTTTAACTCTTCTGGTTTGAGTCGAAACGGTCTGGTGCTGTTGTTTTGAAAACTGTTTGCGCTGCAAGCCATGTCTCGACTTAGATACTGGTTTTCAGTGTGGTACGAGTATTTGTTTTGAAACGCGCTAACTAAGCACTAAAGAAAACAGCAGCAGCGGCAGCAGTTTCTTGCTTGAGTCAGCAGGCAATTCGTTCGTTCGGTGGCTTCGAAAGCCTTTAAATAAGTGTAAAAATTAAAAATGTTTAAGCTTTAAACGATACTTTGTTCAATAAAACTGCTAACGTTTTCATTTTATACCTTTTGTACAAAGTTTTGAAGTTACGAAAAAGACAAAAAAAATAAATAAACAACAGCCAAATTTAACCAAGCCAAGAAATTCCATTTATCAGCACACGTTGTCTAAGGCTATCTCTGTCTCACCTTATAAGAGTTGTTCCCTAAAACTCTCCGAAATAGGTGTGGCTGTCTCAGCCGGACTAAATAAAATTTCTTTAATATTAAAAAAGAACGTTTTCAGAATTCGTGATTATGCCAACATATTTTTTGTGAATAATGGCATATTCATCGATCGAAAATGTGACGTACTTTGCAGCCTTTATGGCCCCCCTCTTGAGAGCCAAATGAAAAAATTAACGGCAGAAGAACCGAAAATTCAACTGACGCTATACAATTGTATGCGTAATAAGTGAAGATTATGATTGTGACGATCATCATCGTATAATTGCAACTTTGCGAAAGAAGCAAAAGTCTAAACGTTTTTATTTGTTTAGTGCATTGACTTTTGCTGTGTATGGCCAAAAGCAAAAAACAAACAAAAACAACAACAACCAAATTTGAAAGAAAAATCATAGAAAATGGCCCAAAAGCGAATTCTCACTCTTTACATTTGGCCATGACAGCAAAATAATTTTTCCGTGTAAAATTTTCGAAGAAAATTATGGCTAAGAGTAGTTGCAAAAGTACGCGCGATCGTGTGTGATCATAGATTTTTGTAATATCCGATTCGGCTCGAAATATTCGAAATAGTATTGGAAGTTCAAGTTGTTTCTTTTTTTTTATTATTTTCTTCTTTGATATCATTATTTTGATTTTGTTATTATCGGTGATTCAAGTTAAAACCATCGTTCACACAAAAGAGAGTTACTTTGCTCACAAATTAAAGTACAGTGTCGACCAAAAATAAGTGTGTTTCCTTAAGTTACAGAAATGAATTTTATTTTACAGTGTAAAAAATCTGCGAAACGTTGCCTTTTCTGAAATGCTATTCTTAACTATTGCGTAATACTTTCTATAGCCTGTATTTAACGTTAAACCAAAAGAGAAGGATTTAAAATCAAAATATATTCAAAGAAAACAACAAAAATTCCGTCCTTTAGAAAAATATTAAATATTTAAATAAAAATATAATTTAAAAGAAAACACCAAACAACGAAATGTCAAAACCACGACCAATGCAGCACCACTCCAGCATCGAGGAGGAGTTCCACATACGCCGAAAAGAATCCTTTCACTGGGGTCAATTTTTGTACAATGCCGAAAAGGGCACGGTTATGGGAAGGGACAAAGTCTCCTGGGGTAAGTTGACAAATTAGAAAGGATGGCAGATCGGCAAGGACTTTTAGATATGTATTCAAAAAAGTTGTCTATGACAACGAACTTTATTTTTATCTTCATTTTCCCCAAAAATATAAGGTCTCGTGTACCTATTTTAGCGATTACGAAAGCATCGCCTTTCAACATTTTCACAATTTTTGCATAACAAATGTCATCGACAAAATAAATAATGATTTTTATCTCATGTACAAAGACGTATTCAGACTAAATTTATGCATGTATTTCATATTAGAGTGGGTCATAAGCGAGTCATTGTAATGAGGTTGAATATGCTATTTAAGGCTGTTTTGGTAAATGAGTGTCCCAAGTGCAAGTTTAATGAATTGTTGAGAAATGGATAATTAGTTACCTAGTTTTTTTTCCAAAAAAGAAGTTTTATAACAAAAAAATCATTTATTCTATTTAATTATCAAGAAATTTGTGGAAACTTGTGGATTCTATTTGTGATTTTTTTAATATCTTGATTTAACTAATTTGCACAAGGCTCCGACGATTCCAAATTGTAGTAAAAATTGTAGATCGGTGCAGATTCTGAGTTGGGAAACTATTTTTTAACTGAATTTTAAGGTTAATCTTGAGATGTGAGGAACTAGTAACATTTCCAGCTTTCAATAAAAAAAGTTTAACTGAATGATTACAAAAACACGCTTCAAAACTGTAAAACTTGAAAGCTTCGTCGATTACAAATTATAGCTCACCAATTATTATATATTTTGCTTTCAGTGAATTTTAAAAATTTTACAAAAAAAAGGCATCCAAATGGAAATTCAGGAAAGTTCTGACAATTACATGTCACTCTAAGTAAATTTTTATTTCTGTAACATTTGAATGACTCTAAAACGGGTTTCTAAAAATTAATGTTTTTTTAGTCGCCAAAGGGTCTAGGTTATATTCCGGTAAACGTATACCGGTATTTATATCGCTTGTTCGAACTAGACATTTCCGTACTTTAAATTTCGTGACCTGGGCATTACTAAATACTGTACAGTGTGAGATCTTTCCAATGATATCATGCAGGTGTCTCAAATAATATTTTTTATTGCAATTAATATCATACAAATAGAAAGAAGAAGAAAGTAAGCTCAAAATGACATTATTTAATTGTCATGCAGGAAATTGGCTTTAATATTTGAGCTGTCTAAAAAACCGACTTAAGAGTTCTTAGAACGAAAAACAGTTAATCTTTTATTTGCAATAATAATTTCAAACCCAAATTATTTATTTATTCTTTGCTTCGGAAGGCTCTCAGTTTTTGTCGTTTTTTAGTTGTAATAAAAACAATAAATATTGGCTTTTGCCTGGAAATTGCAGATTCATACGTTTTTACGTGAAGGCTCAGAGAACAGCCATTTTTTGCGCGACTTCTAATATCGATGCTACAATAAAAATCATCTCAAAACTACCTTAAAATTATTATATCAGAAAATTTAAAATTAAACTTTTAATTTAGAAAACATGAATTGAATATCAAAAAGTTCCATTTTAAATTCAAAAGACACCCAATTTAAATTCAAAAATTTTTTATTTAAAATGCAGAAAATTCAATTTTAATTCAGACCATTTGCAGTTCAGACAATTTCATTAAAAATTGAAAAATTGTTTTAATCTGAAATGATAAAATTTATAGTATTCTGCAAATCAAATAGACCATACTGAATTTCAGCTGTAAAATTATTTATTTCAAATGGAGTGTTTTGGATTTTAAATGAAATTTTCTAAATTTAAATTGATTCCTTTTGAAGTTCGGTTGGTGTTTTTTTTAATGTCAATTGCTGTCCTTCAGCTATATGTTTTCTTAATTTCTAATGGAATTGTCTTACATTACAGTTGGTCACTTTTTGAATTACAATACTAAATTTCAATTGTTGTTTTTTTTTTAAATTACAGCCGAAATAGGTGGCTAGGTACGTCTGGCAAGCATAAAAAAATTACTGTACTGATTTCAAGTTTGGATAAAATACTATTTTAATTTCCCTCTTCCGAGTGTTTGCATTTTACAAAAAGTAAAAGAAGCTACCTTAAAGGAGCCAACTGTCTAATTTAATAAAAATTCTCCTTGAATGCGTAAATGTATTGATATCTATTATTGAGCTATTAGTTTTTAAATTGATTTTGAAGTTTCCGAATACTATCATTTAAAAGAAAAAATCGAAAATGCTCCATTAATTATTTAAGCTCAGCATTTATGAAAGGAAATTCGAAAAATGTTGTTATTTAAATATTAATCCCCTTATTCCGAAAAACTAACAATAGGTTTAAAGAACTTTTTTATTTTAAATCATTAGTTTCTTCCTCCATAGCCGGTGTATAAAAGTATGAAAGTCAGAACAGCACCTATTTATTTACAATAGAACTGAAAAATCGATAATAAAGAAATTATAATTCTTAGATAGAACTGAACTATCCCATTTTTTTCAGGATGGCGTAGATATTTAAAAACAAAACAAAAAATTCATTATATTATGTCAAAATAAAGAGCATACATTTTTTATTGCACAATTATATTACAACATTACTTTAACGGAATTTGCACATATCGTTAAATAATTTTTTAAATACTAAACAAGATTCTAAACTCTTTTCAAGCTCGAGGACTTTTTCGGTTTCTTATTATATTTGGCAATTTTCTAAATTGTATCTTCAGGGATTTATATATTTGCAACTGGAAAGACATTCACTTAGTGTAGATTCATTGCCCTCGTCAGAAGTAAATGTTGCAAAATACTTCGATAGTCCCCATAAAACCGCCTCTGTTTGATATTTATTGTCAGCGACCCCCTCTAATATACACAAAAGTACATTTGTTTCCCATGTACGTGCATAAAATGGCATTCGGAGGAGGCAGTACCTAACCGTTGATGCATCATAGCACACACAGCACAGAAAAGATTAACCTTGCTTTTTTCTGTGTGATCGCCAGCATCATCAATTCATATGTACATTTGAAAATGTCAAATAATTGGCCACAAATTGGGGCACATTTTGTTGCTTTTGCTTGTCGGTCGGTCGGTTAGTTTTTATTAGAATCCCACATAGGGGCATCTATCTATTTAGCTATCTATTTATCTGTATCTCTGTAAACTTTCATAGGCAGGTATATGTATAAACTTGTTGCAACTGCCACCACCAACCTACCCCATCTGGCCCGCCGCCACTCCTCAGCCCCCTGTACTTTCATCGTTCGTTGCAGTTTTTAGATAGAAATTTTGTCAAGCGGCTTTCTCACAACAGCTCATGCTAATTGTGGCAATTATTGCAAATATCCATCCCATTCAAGTGCAGTTTTCATTTCGGTTTTTCTTTGTTGTTGCTTACTTGGGCATGGAGGAGGGAGATCTGTGAAAGCCAGCCGAACCGAAATGCACAAAATACGATGGCAACAACAACAATATCAACAACAAAACAGAAAGATCTAATGCAAATGTTAAAGCATCACTTGTTCCTATACTAAATGCAAAACGCTGAAAAAAAACAAAAACACATTGAAATGCATTCAATTTTACAAAAACAATTGCTTTGTTCGAAATCGGTGCAACACAAATTGCTAAACAGCCGCCGCCTCAGCCAGACAGCACCTTCTTTTGACACAAAGAAACTGTAAACAAACTCAGAGGTAGCTTTAAATAAATTAAAACAACGAAACCTTTGTTTAAAACATCTTTGCAAATAGTTTCCATATCAATCACGAGAATTTTTAGGAAAAAAATAAATAGTCTTTCATATCTCACACGTTTTGAAACATAATCCCTATGGGATTATGTTAAAATAAACACTTGCCTTAAGTTTCAGTTAAACTCAACAAAAAAATTCTCTGAGTGTAGTGAGTAAACCCTCTCTCACGGCTCTCACACCTGTACTAAGACTGAGTGGTAAACTCATAAAATTCCCACGAAATATTTGTTTACAATCACCAGAAGAAAGAGCCAACTCTATAAGACACACGCCTTTCAAACACTTCTCACACTTACACGCACCACTTAACCAATCATTACTCATCGTGCGATCTGGCAACATGTGCCTTCAAACTTGGTTTTCATTTAGGGCGGCTTAGAGCAACACACACGCACACACACATGAGTTTTTACTCATGCGCACATACATATATGGTTAATTACTTGTATTCCTCTTCTTGCTAAACGTCTGAGCCTCTGTCTGCTTGCAAGCGAGAGCATCTTCAATTGAAACACACATTTTGAGATTTTTAATTAATTTATCTTTAACCTCCATAAATTAAAGTGGAACAAGAAGTCAGACATAACAAGCTGCCTTCTCCGCTGGTATGGGCTGGTGGAATACTTGTCCGGCTCACTCGTTCAACTGATGTCAATTAAATTATTCCCCCCTCCTCAGAGATGCGGAGTAAACCACAACACGTCCATTCATACAAATTGTTATTGTTCTTGATGTTTTCAATACGATAATTTAATGATCTCAATGAATGGGCCGCACATCTAATGTGGCGGGCTTGATTGTTTGATAGGAATAAATATTAAGTCAAGATCTCATAAGTCGTGTTAAATATCAATGAATGATTGATGGAACAATATACTTATAGTTAGGATAAATTGTTCTAGGCAAAAAAAAAAGTCAAGTCTTCTTGGCTAAAATTAGAACAAACATTGCCTTAAACGCTGATTTCCACAATCTGTCATAATTGTTAATGGCTTTATTCAGAATCTCCTTTTTGGCTATGTTTGCATTAGAATTCAAATGTTGACAATAGCTACCAGTTGGACAGTCGCTAGTGAGTTTCTGTGATTAACTTATTCGTCATAGAGACATAAGCTGGGCTAAATTTCTGATAAAAATTAAGCCTTGGTAGCTAATCCTAAATAAACATTAGAGGAAAAAAATTTAATTTTAATTCATTTCTATGACTTCAACAGTTTTTTTCTGGTTCGAGACCATTTCGTTGTTTCTTGTTTAGAAGCAACGTGAAAAATTGGTGAAATCTATTGGCTTGGTTGCCTGACAGACTGTACAGCTGTTTCTAAACCCGCCAAGGGCTTAGAAACAGTTTGTAAAAAAACCCTTAAGCGTGTTTAATTAAAATATACAAGGGGATTGCACAAATATTTTTTTTTAATGTTTTATACAGAACAATTATTTTAAAAAAGGGAACGAACCCAAGTAAATATGCTTAAAATCAACGTACTTGGTGGCCCATATAAGGCTGATGGCAGAGTGCGCGCTCAAAGCGGTGCCGAGCCGAACTTATTTCTGAAATCAGCGCTGAATCTGCACTGTTTTTGCTGTATGTAGCTGATATTTGTAAGTTAAAATTTAAGTTAATCAATAATGTGATTAATTAATTAATCTAATTATGGCAATTTCTGATTAATCTGGACTTTGAATAATCTGTTAATTATAAATATCATTGTTCAAAATTTAAATAATTTTGTTCAATATTCGAAAAATTTGTCAAACAAAACAGAAAGAATTAATTCAACAGTACCAAAACGTCAAGAACCGTTTACAAATTACAAACAACTCAAATCTTTACACATACAAACAAAGATCAGCACCAATCAGCACGAAACAACGATTCAAAACAGTTTTCTTTCATTCAATCAGCTTTCAGCTCGGCTCGGCGCGCACTCTGCCATCCCGACGCCGATTTGTACTAATTTGTATGGAGACAGCTTTAAGAATTTCAATCAGCTCCGCGCGGCTCGGCTTAGCTTTGAGCGCGCACTCTGCCATCACCCTAAGACGAAAGGGTTCACCAAAAAGGTTACGAAGATGATCCATTGTGGCTTTTGCTGTATGCGCAGTGACTCCATTTTAATGGAACCATATGTTAGGATTATTTAAGACTTTTTCAATTATAGCCCTATACAGAGCCCCGTCCTATACAGAGCCCCGTTCATGGTTATTGGTTGCCTCTCCTTATTTTCAAAAAAATATGGACCGATAACTTTATCGACGATAACACCGACAGTTCATCTGTAGGGGTGTAAGTAACGCTGATGTATAAACATAGGATTCAGACACTGTTCCTCAAAACGGTAGACTAATAGCTAAGAGAGACGACAGGGTTAATGTGCATTAACAGACTTAATGCAAATTAACTAGTGCATTAGCTCCTCTGAAACTGCATTAACTCTGAAGTACTCGTAAATGCACAAAACCCGCATCTGCAAACTACATTTAAACTGCATTAAGGTAATACAATCTGGCAACAGTGTCACAATATATCACAGATTAAATCAGCTGTTGTTTTTGTAGCGGTAAACCGTAGCGGGGTGACAGCCCTTGGTCGAAGAATTGCTGCTTCGGGTCGATCAGGTGCAACCGTCAGTTGTGTGATCGCAAAGCAGCTGTTAAGTTGTTTGTGGTTGGTAGCAGGGATGATTCATGTGGTTGACGAATTGGTGCAAAAAAGGAATAAAATTGTACTTTTTAAGCCGGAAGGGTAAAACATATGTACACCACTCTGTGATAGGGTATTATGGTAAAGTGCCTATGTTTAAAACCCCAAAATACAAAGAGATAGGCCCGACTCGATACAGAACCACTATCTGATTTCATTGAGCGAACTCTATTTAAACTGGTCATGTTATGGTAGCTTACTAAGGCCTTTCTGGTTTCAGCTCAAAATCCACAGCTAAAAAAGCAACATATTACATTCCACTCTGACCAAATTTTGTACAGAACGTGACGAGTCCATGTTTTGGGATAGCTCTGCATAAAGGTTCTTACAGATTCTGGTCCTGTCGGTAAAACCATTGCATGGTACGTTGGAAAGTACCCTGCTACCATGCAAAGGTCTGTCCAGATTTGAGGTTCTGCCTTTTCACAAGCCACATTTAATATTTATCTTCGTCAATCTTTGTATTTAATTTAGTATGGAAGATCCATTATCAATCTTTGTAATATTGAAAAATATCGGTTTACGTTTTCATGTAGCCGTTTTCATGTAGCCAACGACCGATCACCAACTCTTATACTATTATATTCAATCTCACTCAAATTTAGAATAAGGCGTTATGAGCGACTTAAACCAAACCTACAGAAGCTCGACCATATATGGTCCACCTTTTGAAACAGCCCTGCTGTCTTTTATTTAAGAGCTTCCTATTTCAATTCTATTTAAAAAAAAATTTGTTGGTTTAAGCATTTATTCCAAGCAATAAAAAATAATTTGCACGTAAAAAATAAACTATTTATTTCGGCATGCTGAAAAAGATATCAAATCCCTCCCAACATTTGGAAGCTTCTATCATCGTCCGTCGTCAAATGGGTTACGCTTTAGTCACTTCCAGATAATAAATGGAAGATAGTTTGAATTTACAAAATCAGTTTACATTACAGTTGTCTTTAAATCATCCAGACGGCAATTGGAAGATTGTTTGTTGTTTACAACACCAGCTGAAAAACACATATGCTGTAATGGATATATCAAACAAACCTCTGCCAAAGTCGCAGTGACCGCGAAATATAATTAGAATGAAAAGTAACTTCCAAGATGGCACTAAGAAGTTACTCTTTGTAGTTACGCAGAAGTGACTTCTGGAAGTTAACTTCGGGAGGTATAACTTCTCTGTACGGAAGACACTTCTGCGATGAGAAAATGGTATCGCAGACGATGAGTTTTAACTTCCTAGCGTCACTTCTTAGTCACTTCCGCGATAGAAAATGTTGGCAGAGATGAGTTGCGAGTTACAACGGTACTTTTTCAAATCAAAAAGTACCAAAGTATCAACTTTATCATGCCTGGTTGGTAGTGCATGTACAATTTTTACGTTGTAGGCCAATTTCAGCAAAAATAATATCAGCTATCTTTCAAATTAATTGTTGTTTTTTGCCAACAGCATAGGTGCTAATCGCAATTTCTTTATTTTGTTTTATATCGAAGTAAATGGCAAAAAAATAGTAAACAAACAATTGTTTACAATCAAACAGCTGTTTACTAAATGCAGTTACCTAAATGTCGCCTTTCACCAAAAAAAACTTTAATTTGCATTAGTGGACTTTTAATGCACATTAACGCTGTCGTCAGTCTAGGCTATAAGTTCCAAGTCATGCTTTTACTGGCTGCTGTAATGACATTAAAACGACGACGATAATTTAGTTGTGTTGAAATAATTGACTTGCTAGAAGTCAATTACCACAACAATTTTGACGCGTTTCTCTACATTAGGGTTGTTTCAAAGAATTTTGATATGAATTTGACCATGCATAGAAGCTTATTTTTTCCTTTATCAAAACTATTCCTTTTGTGGAAAAATTAAAACAAATCGAATGGACTTCTTTTTATTGAATTTTAAGACGTATAATGTAATCAAAATGTCATAAAAACTACTATACATTTTCTATGTATTATAATCTTATTATCTATCGGCCTGATACGAGGGTTGCTATTTATATTTCGGGTCCTGACAATACTAGTGTTCCCAGATAAAAACTGGAACTTCCATTGGATAAATTTTTTAGCATAACTTTACTCAGAACGTTTTGTGATTTAAGGGCGAATTGTTTTGTTTTTGGAAATAAAAATTCAGTCAGCATAGCTCGCTAGCGTTCATCATTCACCGTTACGGCAGCTTCTTTCTCCTTTTGAAAGACATAAGGACCACCTATGATGGCAACAAACAATTTTAATCGAAGTTCTGGTGATTGTTTTAGCTCCAAATACAGCAATTATTTGCTAAGCAGTTTTTTATTTTCTTAATGGAAATTTTAATAATTTAAAAAAAAAAACGACTATCACTGCGGAGGAGATATTTTTCGGGCTACAAAAAGTTGATTTTCGACTTTTTTGATCCGAATTTTCTGAAGTCGATTTCCAACAATTCAATGTTTTTCACGCTTGAATTCGATAAATTGAATTTTTGACCATCGAAGTGTGCACGAATATCATGCCATATATCGCAGGTTTAACCCCGTGTTAGAACATCTAATAATTTTTTGCGGCTGGTTTTTACCTCGCAAAGCCATGTAAAAATTTCTTTATAGAAATGCATTCATTAGCTGGCGTTAAAAAGTGGGTCCCGATCAGTGACTATAAAAATTGAATCGTTCAAATTTACCCCTGATTTCATTAAGGGATGTTGTGGGACTATCGACTGGGAGTATGACTAAAATTGTACTCTAGGAAAGATTTTATTGCAAAATGTTAAATTTTACATATAAAAAGAAATCAATCTGGATAAAAAAGATATAATTTTAGACTTCTAAGAACATTCAACAAAAGATAAATGTTAAAGTGTCCAACAAAATTCTTTGAAGTAGTTTAGTTGTATACTCATATGTTTTTTTTATCTATTTCTACTAATAAATCAAGGCGAAAATTCAGCAAACTATAATATTATAGAAACTATAATAAACTAAAGTGTAGAACAATTCCATAAAAAATTAAATGGTTAAAAAAAACGAAATAGATTTGTATGTACATCTATCTCACACTTTCCTTTGAATCTTTCGACTGTCAAAAATATATGACACTTGTCACATCAATAAACTTAAAATTAACACTTGATTAACATGTTAACGCCTGACATCTGAAGTTTGCTGTACCAATTTAGCGCTAATGCAGGGCTAAGAAAAATAATCAATAATAGAAAAAGAAAAAAATAAACATTGTATACAAAAAAAATAATCCATATGAAATCTTAACCTATTCTCCATAAGGGTGATTCATTCACAGGGTGATTCATTCACGACTGGAAAAATTTCACCAGTGTAATCCTTGGCTTATTTCATGAAAATAAATCCATCTACGACTATGCCCGAAAATAAAAGGGGGCAAAAGGACAGCGATTTAAACATTTTCAAATTGGTGGTCGGAAGGTACTACGGTAAAATTGCTAACTTATTCCGGTTGTACTTAATCGACCATCTAGATGTCCCTAGATAGATCTGAGGGTGTAGATTACGACTAAGTTTACCATATATCTTAGACCGAATTTACTGGCTCTACTCCTATCTTCGCTTAAAATTAAAATGTGGCCGTTAGAAAAAATTGTTCCTTAACAAACGGAGAACATCTACTTATATCTTTTTGATATGGTGCAATAAAGACAATTAGCGATCCACTTCGTCATGACTTCTCATGACGATTAAGATTTGACATCGAAATTTAAAGATATCCTTGCATTTTAATAATCCTTATTCTTATACTCTCTTAGCGAAACCGTAAGCTAATTATTTTCTAAAGTATTTTTTAACTGACGTTAGATATTAATCATTCGCACTACCATTTTCAGATCGCCGCTTAAAATGTCGGATATTCTCAGCCGGATTTTGAAATTAAGTCTCTCAATATACACCAACAAATTGTCCCAAACTTACATTTTTAAGTTTTTATGCCAAATTTCTTTTTTTTTTGTAAAATATTTCATACATCAAAATCATTACATAAAGGCTGTGCGATTGATTTTTATTGTGTTAACTTTGATCGCTGAAATATTCTACTGCCGGCAGTTTCTCATTGAATTGAAATCTGCCTGCCTTTTATCATTGTAAAAACACATTCGTTTGCTTGGGGTCTGAGTATGGTGAAGAAGCGTGCACTCAAACTGCAGCCAACCCTGCTTGCAACTGAAAGTCTTTTCGACTGTCTTTTGAATAACTTTTAAGTTTCTCTTTGAACAAAATGTTTAAAAGAATCATCTGACTATGAACTTAGTATAATATTATATATACCTTAATGAGTTTCTTGAATATAATTTTTAAAAATATTTATTTGGCTACAAAGAAAGAAATAATTCTTGCTCTGTTTACTTTTCTCCGCATGACCGGCCACAAATATTTATATGATATAAATGGGACAGGGTATGAAATGGAGAGACCGGGCAATTAAATAAGGGCATTGCGTAGTTAATTTGTTGGGCACTGAATTCGAACGTGACAATCCGTTCATTATATCTACTTATACTTATTTAAAATGTTTATTTTTCTCCCCCTTACTTGTGAAAACATCTTTAAATTGCATTATAGCATATTTGGATCTGTAGTTAGACGCTAAATAGCTAAATACTTCACTTACGTGCCTTTACGCTAAATAGCTACGATTTTGAGATATTTTTATTTAATTTTTTTCATGGCAATCATGATTTTTACTGTGAAACATGGCAGTGTTTTAATATTTCTTTAATATTATATTTTTTGTTTTTTCTTTTATTTTTAGCTAAAATTGGCGTTTTCTACACAGCATTTTATGGTGTTTTAGCGGCGCTGGTTGCCATTTGCATATGGGCATTCTTCCAAACATTGGATCCGCGTATACCAAAGTGGACATTGGATGGATCGTTGATAGGAACAAATCCAGGTAAGCTACATTGTCACTAAAAAATTCTTAATTTAACTTTTATCCTACTTATTACAGGTCTTGGCTTCCGACCTTTGCCGGAAATGGATAATGTCGAAAGTACCTTGATTTGGTACAAAGGCACTCATCATGAAAACTTTAAACAATGGACAGATTCTTTGGATGAATTTTTGGCTGGTAAGTGTTAAGCATTTCTGTGGACATGCAGAACTGTTTGTAGTTGATAAGGGTCTTGGGTGGTCATTCGTATTATCTGATATCGTCATTAAAATCTTTTCACGTTTTGTAATTAAAATTTTTTCACGAAAAAGAATTTAATAGTCAATATAAAACAAATATTCATGGTCAAGTTGATTGATTTTTTTGAGTGGTTTTTAAATTATTATGAGGAAACAACGACCATGTCTCGTAATTGCAAAAATATTAGATATTTTCATTAGCTAATATTAGAAAGTGGTAGATGTAGGATAGAAGTGCTGTAGAAGAGATTTCCAGAAATCAGTTTTTCTTTGCAGAAAATTCGCATTTGGCCAGAACAATTTTTCAGACTCCCCGAATTAAATATAATCATTGATTCACTGTAATATAGTGTGGCATATTTAGTAACGGGTTTGGTTTTTACAGCTCTTTTATTTCAAATCAGCTCTGACCCTTGGATTGGTACTTAAAACAAAAACTCTGTTAATATTCTCTAAATTCAATAGAGTTCACAGGCAAAATTTTGTTGATATCGGCTCTTATTTTAAATGACGAAAAACCAAAATCTATCATAAATTCTGTCAACAAAATTCTGTAAAATTAGGAAAGTGCAAATCGTGTAATTTAATAGCTGATCAAATGAGCTGATAATAAAAATATTTAAACACATGTTTTAGGTGAGAATTATAAGATTCTCATCTTCAAAAATATTTTTGAAATAAGTAAAAACCCGCAAATTGAAAATATAGCATTTCAACAAAAAAAATTGTTAAAACTTTTCTCTTTGAACCTATAGTAAAATATTTTTCTTTTGAAGAATCTGTAGGTTAATACATAAAATGCTTTTTTTTTGATGAATTTGTAGGCTTATACACAAAATGTTTTTCTTTTTAAAAAATTGTAGGTTTATACTTTCATAAAATTATAAAAAATTGTATATCCCAGACTTTATTTATAATTTTCTGTAAAAAAGGAAAGTTTTTTGGGAATTCCTAAAAATCAGACATCATAATTGACACTTCATAGGTATTTTTTACAATATTTTGAAAACTTCTCACAGATAAGGGAACGATACTGGTATAATTTTTATAATGCTGGTCCAAAGAGGCATAGTCGCCGAGTTTAACGTGATTAACGCCACGCTGGCCTGAACCACGGTGTGCCATCACACTAGGGCCGTAACAATGCGACGGCCAACGCCCCATTTGGTTGATTCCGAAGGTACAAATTCGAAGCATGACAGTTATGGGTGATAACATCCCTCTTAGTTAGGGGTCGATGACTATCTAAAACTCTACTTTTCTATTGGTCACAGCACCCGGTCGCAATGCAACTCCACAACGAGCCGAAGCTCTCCCCGCGATTTGGGTCTTACCCACAGCCACCACGATACTCAACGAAGGGCCGCGCCAACTAGTCAGGCCAGAACGTGTTCTGGGGGCTCCTGACTACCCGTGGTACCAGATTTAAGTCTCCGGTCAGACCTCGTAACCAAAAGGCTACTTCCAGTTTCTGTTCTATACAATATGGGACCAATTGAACACGCACAAATCTCAAACAATTAATAATCGCCCTCACGGTCGATCCAAAGTCCTGGAACTGACACCAGCAGGGACATCACGAACAACAACAAAAGACTTTGCCTCCCTCACTGCTGAGGAGCAGCTACAACGGCGACTACGAACAACGACGAATTGTATGAGACAACGACAATGCCACGACATATCCGCGAGTCTTTTCCTATTGAAGGCTACACGGACAAACTCCCCGAACCTCCTAAACAGCCGATCATCCCCCAAATAACGGCTGAAATCGTACCTGTCGACAGTACGGATAATGCCTGTCTAAGAACAACGGACATACCAACAGGACATGCTTCCAGTCTTCAGGACTCCCACCACAGTCAGGAGTCTCAGAGAGACCCCTCCGGTAGAGGAACTCGTTAAAAAAACCATGTCCAGTCAGTGAAAACCCCAGACTTAAGCCGAAACCAAAGTCCGTGAGCCCCTCTACAAAGTCCGCGTCAGGTATGAATTCATATGGGCCCGGCCTATGTCGCTGTCTGTCCACCGCTGACTCACCTTGAGATTACGCACTCCTCTAAACGTGCCTCTTCCTCCCGCATGTCGGCCATATGCGCCGAAAGCCAATCTCTTTCTAGAAGTAGTAGTCCCTTCTTAGCCTTAAAAGCAATCGCTCGGCGGATTACTTCCAGGTCAAGAGGCCTACACCCAGCAACACCTGCAACCCGTCCGTCGAAGCTGTCGTGCACACTGGCATGCAAGCCAGCATGGCTACTCGCTGATACGACAAGACCTTGTTTTTGCCAGCAACAGATATAATCGTCTCGTACCATATACTCGTAGGCGCGACATATGTTGCGCAATCAACAAATAGGCCACCATACGAGTACATAGTATGAGTGACACGCCTGCTGAGGCCCCAGTCACTCCTAAGGATCCGCCTATCTTTTGCAGCAACGACGGAAAGCTTATATTTCACGTGAGTGAGGTGAACCAAAAAGTTCATTCTCTCACTCATCATTATTTCTAGGTATTTGGCATCAATCGCATTCCTAAGACTAACGTCTCCAATGCGAGCGAGCCTGGACCATAGAGGCAATGGGTTCTATAGAAAATCTTGTAGGCGACTTGAGCGATTTATAAGCTGCCGGCATTTACGAGATTATATGGCCTCCAGAAAATGTTTCTGTCCAGATTTAAATTTGGGATACTTGAGTAATTTTCATCTTCATCGAAAGGATAAAGGTTCCATAAACATATTTCAAGGTGACTTTTGCGATTAACCGACTACTTTTAAAGCGTCCAAAATTAATCCTTCCGACTTTAAATACGATCTTAATTTCATAATCAACCCATTAACAAACCAAAAGATAACTTCTCATAATTCGGACGGATAATAGATTATATAGAAAAAGCTGCAAGATTTTACGAGGTTTAAATCCCAGATGTTGAGGATAGTTGAGTGATATTCGGAAAGGAGCCAACGGAGAACATCCTAAAATTCATTGAGCTGTGCATCCATTATCTTTAAACAGTTTTAACATGACATAATAGATGAATCTAATATTCAAATTTGATTCGTCAGGCTTCGGAGATGGAACACCTGGGTTGAGTTGAGCGTCAAGACATTTCGAACACTTCTCTCTGACTAATTTGATTTCAGTCATAGTATCAACCAGCTAAAGTCTTCACAGAATAAAGTAATAATCAATCAGCGCAAACATTATTATATTGATTTAAGATATTGGCAACAACATGTGTTTCATCAAGAAAATATAATTTAAAAAATTTGTAGTAATAATTAAATAAAGTTGTACGTCTGTTATCAAAAATATTTCTATATGCAAATAAAGGAAATACAATCTAAATCCTAAGTTATGGGTGGGTCCAAATCTATTACAATTTGAATGACAATTGGCATCCGAAAAATGAGGGTAGGGGCAGATCGGCATAATCTTCAGAAAAATGATATTGAGGAGACTTCAAATGTCATCGACGAATCTTGATTACCTATTGGTATTATGTATATAACTATGTTCAGCAGCAACTACGTATACAAAACGAGAATTGCTTTCAGTAGTGTTTATCACTGAACAAAAACGACACAATATAAACCTCTTCGCTAATGGTTACTACTAACTCTGTAATAAGTTGCAAACAGAAAGAACTCGCGCAATCAATCCAATCCACTACTAATATAAGTCTGAGTTCTACTGATTATAAAAAATGATACCCCATTTTGATAAAATATTTATTCAAAAGTTCATATTAGGTCCTAATTATCGATTTTTAAAATTCGATTAAAATTGTTTGAAACTCATCAAAAACATTATTTTACTAATACTTGTAGTTTATTTGACAACTTTTTTAGCATTTTATTTTTGCTCTTTATCTGAAGAATCGCTTTGCCTAATTTTTTTTCGGCAGACTTTTTACGAATTTTGTTTTAAAACTTCCAATATTTTCCTAAATGTGAACAATTTTTTATTTTTAATAAATTTATAAACTTGAATTTTTTTTAATTTGTTATACGAGATATTGCGCTAATTTCTTAAGCTGACTTTTCAGGAATTTTTCTTTAAAACTTTGAGGTTTTCAGTGAACTAAACTTGGACACTTCTCCAGGTTCGCGAGAAGGAACAAATGTATGATCTTCCCAAATCTCGTAATGCATGTCAGATAAGTTGTAGGTTGGACTCTTTTAATTTGTTACTTATTAAGGGATTTTGGACAATATATAAAAAGATAGAAGGCAGATTAATTTAAATCTGGTTAGATTAGATTATCTACTTTAGGCCCTAAAAGCTTTATGATACTTTAACTAGGCCTTTGAAGAGTTTTACTAAAATCAAACTTATTTAAAAAACTAAAAAATAAGCTATCACTTTATAACTTCTTATTCTATAAATGACTTTTAATAATAAATATTTGTAAATTACAGTTTACAAAGTACCTGGCTTAACACCCGGCCGCGGTCAAAATATCTACAATTGCGACTACAATCAGCCACCACCAAAGGGCCAGGTATGCGATGTGGACATTAAGACATGGTCACCCTGCACCAAGGAGAACAATTACAGCTACCACAAGAGCTCGCCATGTGTGTTCTTGAAGTTGAATAAGATCTATGACTGGATACCGGAATTCTACAATAGTTCCACCGATTTGCCCGACAATATGCCCAAGAGTTTAAAGACCTACATAGAGGATATTGAAAAGACGCAAGTTCATAAGGTAAGATGATAAAAAAATACATTTTTGTGTTTGAAAGTATAATGCTGATTAATGCTATGTTTTTCTTGCAGATGAACACTGTTTGGGTTTCTTGCGAGGGTGAAAACCCGGCCGATCAAGAAAATGTGGGTCCCGTGGACTATTTGCCCATACGAGGCTTCCCGGGATATTTCTATCCCTATCAGAATTCGGAGGGTTATTTAAGTCCTTTGGTGGCTGTACATTTCCAAAGACCAAAACGTGAGTTCGGATTGTTTTTTTTTTATTTAAAAAAAAGGTGTTTAAAGCCATGTCTCTATAACTTAGTCTGGTTAGCAAAAGCGCAAAATAAAGTAAAAACTTAATTGTTAACGAATCTAATTTCTAATTTGAAAATGTCTATAGAAAACGTGGTGTTGTACTTGATTTTCAATTTTTTTTTAATAATTTGTTGTGGCCGTCTGAGTACTTAGCCTGCTTATAGGCTTATACTTGGCTACAATCATGGCTCAATAATACAGGTAGTGTCGACAATCAGCTGATTTAATTATTTTTTTATTATGTTTGCAAGCGAAACTGTCAAACTTCCTCTTTCACAAACATTTGAGGCATTTGAGTTTAAAATTGTTTTGAACATTTTTACTAGCAACTTGAAAACTTCGTTATATATATAGGGTGATCCATCTAGAGGTATTTTTTCAGAACAAAAATATATAAAAATTTAATTTAAAAATGGAATCTTTATTGGTAATCTGAAAGGACATTTTATGGCATTTATTTTTTGAATATAATTTCCTTAAAATGTAGGCCGCAACTACGCCTCAAGGTTTCCATTCTGAGGGTCCAATTTTGGAGCATTTCGATCGGTATGGCTTTAATGACATGCGTAATGTTGGCGTCCAAAACCTGAATCGTAGCTGGTTTGTCAGCATAGGCTTTGGACTTTACGTTACCCCAAAGAAAAATGTCTAAAGGTGTAATATCACTCGATCTAGGGGGCCAACTCACCTGTCCAAAACGTGGAATTAGCTGCTTTTCGAAATGACCTCTCAACAGATCCATTGTTTGAGCAGCTGTATGGCAAGTGGCACCGTAGTGTTGAAACCAAGTGTCGTCAAGATTACGGCCTTCAATTTCAGGTAGCATAAAGATCGATGTCATGGCGAATTAGCGAGCACCATTCACGGTTACGTTCCGGCCGTCATCATTTTTGAAAAAATATGGACCAATGATTCCACCAGCTTATAAACCTCACCAAACCGTGGTTTTCTCTGGGTATAATGGCACCTCTTGAACCTCTTCTTGTTGCTCTTCAGCCCAAATGCGGCAGTTTTGTTAATTGGCTTTGCCGTTGAGCCAGAAATGGGCCTCATCACTGAACAAAATTTTGGTCAAAAACAGCGGATCTTCCCGTTTCTCACCAAAGGCTGATTTCCATAATACAGTTGCCAACATTTAAAGGAAATTATTTTCAAAAAATAAATGCCATAAAATGTCTTTTCAAATTACCAATAAAGATTCCACTTTTGATTTGAATTTTTATATTCTTTTGTTCTGAAAAATACCTCTGGATGGATCACCCTATATTTATTTAAAAAACAAATAACCTATTGTTTTTGTATTTTTGTAGCTGATGCCACTCCCTATATTATTGTGGCTACAAGAAATTATTTTTCCAATGTTTTTTAAGAGTCGAGAACATTAGTACTTTTTCTACGAACATGATCAAAATTAATGTGGTTTTGCCATACGGCCTTAATTATAGATTCATAGCCTTACACACCGCTAATATTATTTATAATAAAACATCACTTATGATTCGTTTCTGAAATTGATTAAATTTGTTGTTTTTTTCTTTGCAGGCGGCATCATCATCAATATCGAGTGCAAAGCATGGGCTCGCAACATTATCCACGATCGCAAGGAGAGACTAGGCTCGGTGCACTTTGAGCTTTTAATCGATTAACATCCTTGCGCCTTTCGTTCGGTCTTCTGTTCGTTTTACAGAGCTTTATGAACATCCGCAACTCTCTCTCACACATACACCCACACACACACACACACAATCCCACTCACCACAGCAACGCAAACAAATATTTATTTTGTGAACTCTTGTTCTTTTTTTCAAAATACCAACGAACAGCAACAGAAGCAGTTGCAGCAGCAACAGTTGCAGCTACTCTATATGAAAGCACAAATTCCTCTATAGTTTTAATTTGATTTTAGTGACATTTTGAAAATTGAACGGACTCAAATTGTTCGTAAATGTTTTTTATTTAGAATCTCTGCAAGCTTTTGTTTGTTTGTCGATTATATTTTTGTTTTGTTTTTTTTTTTTTTAATTAATTAAGATTTAATTTGTTTTTGAAGTAAACTGCCATTTCACCAAATATTTCAAAGAAATAATAACAAATGCTAAAATCAATTAATTACACACACCACCAACTCGAACATTACATACGCACACACAGACAGGCACACCAAGACAAAATTTTATTATGAGAACTTTAAGAGAAAGAAAATTTTGAGTATTTTCTTTTCTAGTTTTTCTATTTGGGCATTAATAATTATTTAAACAAACAGCAAACAAAACAACAACTACAAAACCACAGAATGAAAGAAAGAATGATGTATTTTTAGCATAAACTAAAAACATAGAATTGTTTTATTGTATTGTAAAATTTAGTTATTTTATGTATATTTAAAAATACATTTTACCTACAACTACAGCTATTTCGTCTACTACTCGTCCTTCTACTACGCCACCTACACCAACGAGGCAGTTGCGCGGCTACTCAAGATGGAAGCTACGATCAATTTAGTGTCATCCAATGTACAAGTTAGTTTAATATCTCCACACATACCCTTTAGCCCCCAACCAAAAACACACACACAACCAAATGGAAAATCGCCCATCCCATTGTCCACCAAAAAGGGAAACCTTTCAAAATCCCAACATCCAAACGCCCCCCTTGGTCCTCCTTTCTTTATATATTAAAAATGCATCTTATTACGACGAATCAAACTGCAGAAAGTTTTAATTATTGAAAGAGTAATGAAATGAATTAAATAATGTTTTTTTTTAAGTTTTAAATTAATACAAATTTACCAAAAAAAAAACAAAACATAATTATTAACAAGTTCGTGCAAATATTTTATTTTGTTTTTTCGTTCGAACCCGCAGCCAAATTACGCAACCTAATAAACCTCAGAGCCCCATGCACAGATACTCACAGTCACGCATACCAAGACCCGGACACAGACAGTACTCGTACACATGTAGAAAGTATTTGCACTGATTTCGGTATAGTATGGCCTGAATACGATAAGATACTGAAAATAGAATTGTATCTCCAACTAGGCTATATGCTCCAAACGTCAACGCCAACGACATCGATAACAGCGCAAAGACAAAACACAAGTTATGCCAGATAAAAATCTAGAAAATCTACGCAAATCGAATGCCGAGCAACGTCGTTCCTTCCCGGCTTGTTAAGGCCAACGGGCACATGTTGCGATGGTCACTTGCTGGCTACTTTTATTGGCCTTTCCTCAATCGTAAATTATAAACGATTTGTCGGTGCTGGTCTGGCCGTTAGTGACGTCACTGAAGATATTCATTCGAAATTCATTGGCGTCACTGCCATCGTACCTCTATATAGATGAGAAGACACCTTTTTCTGATCGCCCCATGACATCAGCGCGATATCAAGTGATTACGACAACTCGTGCCAATTCCGGTCTTTTAAAATTTTAAAACACCAACGAATAATTTGGGACAATTCAAATTCACCTCTTAAGGGACTCTAAATGACCCACACAAACACATACACAGAGAGTATAAAAAGCACTCACAATTACGAATATTATCATCGCACTTGATTATGAAAGTAATCACCAGCCACATGCACCTGCTAAGCCCCGAGGGTACTTCCTACCCACCTATCTTCTTTTGTACATACTTACTCATTCATAGCCTAGCCTAACGCACGACCTTGACGCCGCCCCCTAATAACTGTTACTAACTAACTCACTAGCTCGTCGCCGGAATGGGATCATTTGGGTGACATCTTGTCACTTGCTAGCACAGTCCATGTATCATCATCATTATCATAATTTTGAATGAATGGCTTTTATCTCAACTGCACATTTTTTTATTGTTTTGATTTAAAAGCATTTCATTTTATTTTTTTTCTTTGCCAAAACCATCCAATAAAAATATGCAAAATTTGAATTGTAATGATTTCAGAGGATGTTGTATAAATATTATTCACATTTACAATTTGCATTGCATTTTTTTTATATTTTCTTTCGGTTCTATTTTCTTGGTTTTCCTCAAGTGTACGTTTTCCTTTTTTTGTAAAAGAAAACCAACAGAGAAAATACAAATTAAAAACAATTTCATTTCATAATCGCCAGAAAATGAAACAATTTCACAGATGGCAAGTGAGTGGGTACAGTGGAAATTAAAGAGAATTTCACCTTAGAATGACACCAAAGTTTAGAAACATAATATGTCCCTCAATATTCTCATGGGGCTATTACTGGGAAAATTAAATGCTTGAAACACATAATATGATTTTTACCCCTATAGCAAGAATCACAATACGTTTTATATTTTAACTTTATTATTTTCTGGGTCTAGTCTGGTTATTTTAAGATTTATTTGGACCTAAATTGGTTTAACTAAAATTTTATATTTTGTTTCGAACCAATATATTTATCATTAAAGTTCAAAGAAATTTTGAAGTTTTCTAACAAATCTTTTTTCTAATAAGTTTTTGTATTCGTTTGAATCCTTCGGGATAGAAATAAAATAAAAACAATTCGCCCTCAAATGACAAAACGTTCTGAGTGAAGTTATACAAAGAAAATGTCAAAGTTTCCAATGGAAGTTCCAGTTTGCATCTGGGAGCACTAGTATTGTCAGGACCCGAAATATAAATATCGACCCTCGTATTCGACAAAATGCATATAATTGCCCTGGCGTTTTCTCAATTTTATTTATGTTTATGTTAGTGTTGCCTTGTCATATCGTAAGCAAATAGAAGGCATTCACTTGGCATTGAAGTGATTTTTAAAATCCATGTTGTAAAATGCCCTCGTCTAAGAAGAAAGTAATAAATAATATTGTTTTAAACTATGCCACATTTATTTTGAAATAACTCGATTAGCATAAAATTGGATCTGGATACTTGTCCAGTTTCACAGAATAAAAAACATTTAAACTGGTCTAAGTCTTAGCTAAAAATTGCCCCTAAGGTCAGGTTGGAGGAATTTTAAGATCTTCGTGTACGACATGGAACATCTTAATTGACTGATGTTTAAGTTTGAAATACCGACTTTATTTAATAACCAGGTCCTTGACAGACGATGAAGTTGACTCGAAATATCGACTTCAAATCAGTTCTAGATGACATCGGCATTACACCGATAATATTTCTACTTTTTCATAAATCTCCCGCAGAATTGGTAGTCCTATTAAGCATCTAAGCTTGAAGAAAGCATAGAGCAAGTCCTCATAGCATTAGTACTACCTGCAAAGTTAAGTATATGTAGCTTGAACTAGAAGTACAAAGTCATGCATTTAGAGGTCGGAGCAAAGACTTAAGTCTGGTTCCCCGGGTGGTCAGGACAGAAACAAACCTTCGAGGAGTTTCGTGGAGTTACGGCCCATAGAGTACCACAGCGGTACTATAGTCCTCAATACCTCACTCACCGAGTTAGGTGATGCCCACACAGCTGATCCTAAAATTGGAAACCTCTAGTATATCTGGGCAGGCGTTTTATCTCACCCCAGTGCTATGAAGCACAGCGATTTAAGCCCTAACGCCAAGAACCACGTTAAAAAGACATGCCCCGTTTAAAAAATAGACCCACAAAAAACTTGAGATTCATCAAATTCACGCGTCACCTCCGAAATAACCAGGTCAACATATTTCGATGCAAGCTTATTTATCATGTTTCGTCTGGTTATTATAAAAACTAAACTATTTCATCTCACGTATTTTTTTTGAAAGCTAATCTAGAAAAACTTTTAGTGCCAGTGTATTCAGCGTAGTTAATTTAGTTCATCCCACCGGGGTGCCCCGCTTTACGATTTTTTCAACTTGCACAGTGTAATTAATCAAAGAATTGCTTCACTTTTGCCTGGTAAAATGTCATGAAACGTTCAGTTTAAGTTGATTTATAGTTTCACTTATCCCATCTCGTGCAAATGTACCAAATCTGAATTCGCCGATGAGACCTCTTCTCGTTTGATTATTTGTTGTATACACAACAAAAAGCATGTGTTTTTATAAGACAGGGTGTGTAATGTTTGAATTTTTGTTGGACAAATAAATGTGCTCACTCTTTCTTGTTTCATTAGCGAGTTGAGGCCAACTTACTTGCTAACCGAGTAATTTTCATACAAATGCTAGTTTAGTAACTTGTAAAGAACACAGCTAATGTGCGTGCATGTGGAGCTAGTGGTCTTGAAGGTGATATCTTTAATTTATCGTCAAACACTCTAATACTGGCCGATTTCTTTAGGCAACTCGCTCTGGAGGTCGCTTACGCGATAACTTCACCTCATTGAACAAGAATATAAAAATGATTTTATTGTCAGAAAACTATAGACAAATTGCGTTAAAATCCGTTTGTTTTCAATAAAAAACATTTTTCGGAAAGACATTTTTTTACAGAATAACCTTTAGCTATTTTAGCGAGCTCTGTTGTTAATCGCTTACAGTAATTCTTGAATAACTTTTTTTCTGCAAATTACAAATTTTCAATTGAAGCCTGTTATGATGCATTATTAACCCAATTCGGTCGCGTATACAAAGAAATTTCAAAACATTGCCGTAAAGTTTTAAAGTTATCGCCTTAGCGACTATTTATTCCTTTAGTTAGGGAGTACCAATAGAACTCGCCTACTGTTTGCGTTTAAAAAAAATTAAAACCTTGTAAAAAAATCACATATTGGTTGTTTTATATATTTTAATTCAAAAAGAAAATATTTTACAATAAATGTAATTTAAATTACAAAATATTTTTCGAATGGTTTTTACACAAAAAGTATTTACAGAAACATTTTTAGTCTTTGTAATATGAAATGTAAGCCACTTTTTGCTCATAAGTGGTCAACTATTTTTACCTTACAAAATTTGCTAGAGATTTAAAAAAAAACAGAGGCCTTTCCCAAGCGGAAGTTTTTGGATTTAAAAAACACCAAATCAGCGGGAACCCCAGCATTTTTCATCATTACTTCTGCGAGTTGCTAATGAAATACGGCATTATATGGAATATACTTTTCGTACACCCCTTATAGGCCCGAAACGTGTGTTTACATTCGATTCGTTTTATTAAGGTTTCACTGCAATTCAAAAGCAAACTAAAGAAGCATTGAACACTATAAGACAGGCAGACCTCTATACGAGTACATGTGGGGAAAGGTAAGTGTGAAAATATTCTAAAAATAATAAGAAGAATAAAAAAATAAATTCATTTCATTGAACGTAAGCAGCAAACGGAATGAATAAATGAAAACTCATTATGCAAAAAAAAAACAACAGCAGAATAAATAAAAAGAATTAAACAGCAACTACTACTAATAAAACAAATGGACGACGGAAAAGGCATGAAAAGTAACACCAACTATTTGTTGCACATGTAGTAATAGACGAACCTATGACCGCCCGCCCAACCGTTCGTCCGGCCGATGCGGCGATAGATATGAATAAATCAGCTAATAAATTAAGAAAATGTTGAGGAGAAAATTACATACATAAATACCTTCTGTATGTAGATTATAAAAAATGATAGCAATAAATTCAGCGCGTGCCATTCACATACTTCCCTCACTTGCGCTTAGACTGTAATGGTTTTAGTATTAAGTTGGAGAGGAAACTATCATCTGTGAATCATGATGAACCCCAAGACGCACGGACGATACAAAGATTTGAAAAGTCGAAATGTAGATTTTTATAGGAAATCTGGAAAACTTTAAATTATTTTTTGTAGTTAATAAAACCAGCGGATAGAAGAAATTTATACGAAATTCCTGCTCGTGTACTCGTATTACTGAATGTTTACATTTCTTATCAACTTTTGTGTTTTTTTTTGTTTACAATACTCTCTGCTCTGACTACTGCCGCCAGCCTTTGTCTGGCATATTTAGCAGCCGATGAAGCACCACCGCCATCATCATCACTAGTAGCAGCATCAGCTACAACAACAGCAAGCAACAGTTTTTTAAGCAACAGCAACAGATGTTTAGCACAGCAACAGAGCACAGAGCCCAACAAGCCGATAGAGATAGGGAGAGAGAGCGAGAGTGCGAATTGTTTGTTTCTTAAAAACAAATCTCTTAAATGTGACAGCGTCGATGCTCATTTAAAGTTTTGTCGCCTTTCGCTCGGCACAGTAAAGAGAAGAAAAATGTATCTCTAACAATACAGAGAAATAGGGCTCTTCGTTAGCCGGCAGGATTTGAGCCTGAGTGCGGTTCCACCAGTGTTGCCGCTGGACAATTTTTTATTCTGACCAAAATATTACCAAAAACCGACCAAAACGGCCCGAAATCGACTGTTTTCGAGTAAATGGTTAAAAAATCATTAATACGAGGGATAACATTAACTCCGTGACTTTTCCAACTTCCCTTGTAGTTATATGAAATGCAACATCAAGTAACACCTCTTATAAGACTACTGTCAAATTTTTGAGAGAGTTCCGTCATTTGGTTTGTGTCTAACAGCTGTTTAAAACTTACAACCTTGTGGATTTTTTTTAAAAATGGAAAGAAGTGAATTTCGTGTGCTCATTATACATTATTTTTTGCGTAAAAAATTGAGTTCTCAATAAACATTATTTTTTGCGTAAAAAATCGAGTTCTCAATAAACATAATTTTTTGCGTTAAAACCCGTCAATCAAACCAAGAAATGGCCCGATACTTACTATGGGGACTCTGCACTATCGACTTTCAATGGTCAAAAATTTGTTTACTGATTTTCGTTATTGTTACACAAGTACAAATGACGCTGAACGTGTTGGACGGCCAATTGAGTTCAATACACCCAAAAATATTTAAAAAAAAATCCACGAGATGGTGATGGCCGATCGAAGAGTGCGCGAAAGTGCGTGAGGTTGTTGATGCCATACGCATTTCATGTGGCAGTGTGGTCCCGATTTTACATGTTCAGTTGGGTTTAAGAAACCCGTCTGCCAGTTGGTTGCCGCGTTTGCTCTCAATTGATTATAAACGTAATCGTGTGACAGCTTCAAAGGATTGTCTGGAGTTGTTTAACGGCAATTCGATTCGATTTTGCATGATCAGTTGGGTTTAAGAAAGCTATCTGCAAGTTGGTTGCCGCGTTTGCTCTCAATTGCTCATAAACCTAATCGTGTGACAACTTCAAAGTATTGCTTGGAGTTGTTTAACCGAAATTCGAATGAGTTTTTGGGCGTTTTGTAACTGTGGAAGAAACATGGATCCTTTACAACAGGTTTTTCCGGGTGAACCGGCTCTGAAGAAGGCTAAGGTGACATTGTCGGCCAATAAGATGATGACGAAAGTTTTTGGGAATGCAGGCGAAATAATCCACATCGATTACCTTCAAAAGGCAAAAACAATAAACGGCGAATATTTGGCCAACTTAATGGACCGATTTCACCAGGATTTAAAAAAAAACGACCCCGTACGGCCAAGAAAAAATTTTTTTTGCAGTCTCAATGGCAAAATTTTATGAGTTGAGTTACGAATTGGTACCCCGTCCGCCATATTATCCGGATTTAGCCCCCAGCGATATTTTCAAATCTAAACAAATGACAGGGTGGGAAGATCTTCAGCTCCAACTGGACCTTGGAAAATCCTATTTTTTGGAAGGGATACAAAAATTGGGGAAGATTGAGCTACAAGAAGATTATGTTGAAAAATATCTTTATTTTTTCAAAAAAAAAACTTGGTTTTTGCCGAAAAGTCACGGAATAATTGCTAAGCCCCCGTATATTGATAACAGTGGTGTTCATTTAATAACAAAAAGTGTCAATGATGTTCACGTTCAAAGGAACAGTCCAGAAGTATTAGTCTTCAAAAAAAAAAATTAAAAAAGTAGTTAAATTAGTTTTGTGTAGCCCTTTAGTACTTAAACTGTATAACTATCGAGCATATGCCTCTATTCGTGCTAAATACTAAAAAAGGCGCCAACAAATTATTTTGTGTAAAATGCTTTTTCCACAATTGAGACATGCTGAAAAAAAACTATTACGTTTTTACTATTTATAGATTTATTTTATTTTTTTTGGTAATTGACTTCATTGCAATATTTGTAGTATAATTTTTTGAGACTGAACATACAATAATAATAAGCGGCAATAATGTCCAAAAATCCGACTAAGGTCTGCCCAAACTACAATTTTTTTTATTTTTTCCGACCACATTTGGTCGAAACCGACCAAAGCGGCAACACTGGGTTCCACAAACAGCTGAGCTGGATTCTAAAACGCTCTCTCTCCCTCTCTTGAATCCGGGCGTATTTTGACTTCGTTCGGTAACCAGACGTTGCTTGCCACCGAATCTCGAAACTAGTTTCATCTATTTAAAACGAGATTATATCCACTCCGCCACCGCCGCCGTACCTCTTTGGGGCGATAAATCACGACTTGACTTTGGTGACTTTGTTTTTGTTCTCTCTCCCTCGTACGCCCTCAGGCAGAACCCATTTGTTAATAGTTTTAATTTCTTTCTGTTTCGATTTTTGTTTTTATTATAATTCGTATTGATTAGTGTAAATCGACAGAGACAGATAAAAAGCAAACTGACTAACGGACAGACAGTCAGACAGACCGGCCGATAACGAGGCAGCTAGGGGGGCTGACGACAAGAGATTAGAGAAGGCTGTAAAACTGGTATAGGATTTGTTTTATGACCGACCGTTGTTAAACTCATGGCACATTGAATTTATTAATATGTACGTGCATACACAATATTTATTATTATTTTTTATTTCAACCAGTAATTGCAAGTAAAAAAATCACCGTTTTCTAGTGAATTCAAAACACGGCTAAATGAATAATTGCCTGCATTTGAATTAGATTTAAAATTTTACATTTAACTTTTCGTTGTGGATCAGCATTTATGGAACACGATTTCTTTACGAATGTGCCAAATTATTTTATGTCCAAAGAAACCAAGTTGAATAAAATAATTCACCATGGAACTCAAATAGGAGCCGGTTGGGGTTAGGGTTTTTTCTCCCGGGAAATCCCGATCATTTTTCATTCCCGGGATATTCATCCGGGATTCCCGGGAAATTCATTATTTTCTTTTATCGCAGTCATGACATGACTAAATAGAATTCGATGGGAATTCGTAGGAAAATTTTAACGTTAAAAAAATTGGTATAAAGAAATGCTCTTGATATAGAACAAATTGAGCTTTAGATTGAAGTTAATAGAAACACACAACCAGATCTATATTAAATATTTTAAAATTAAATTAGCTGTTTAAGCGCTTCGCCGACGAAATATGAATTTATTAGCCACGGCTTCATTATTATCAACGTATGTCAATTTTACAAATTCATACATCTGTGGGTGAACACATATTAGAAGAAAGAAGTGACAATCGACTTTATAGTTTACGAATTAATCTTAAAGATCCAAAAAATACAAGGTGATTCATTTACCACTGGACAAATTCCTTGGCTAATTTCCTGAAAATATGTCTAAATTCGACCATGCCCGAAATGCAAGGGAGCTAAATGGCAGCGGTTTGAAAATTTTCGGATTGGTGGCCGGAGAATACTAGGGTTAAATTGCTATTTTTCTGTAACGTTGGTCGGATTTTTTATCTTAAAAGATTGAAGCAGAAAAATGAAAGCTATGTGGACCAAACTGATATGGGTAATTAAACATGTTTTCTCCTGGACGACACCGATCGAGTAAAATAAATCCATTCCAATAAGGCCGGCATTCGGGCGAACTTAGAAGTTTAAAAAAAAAATTAAGTTAGTTGTGTAAAAGAAACATTTTCCAATTTCCATTCAATAGGGTTCATTTTTCGTCGATACTCTACGTAAATTCGGAATGCACTCACAATTCTTAATTAAATCATTTGGGATGTCTATGTTTACATTAAATTTACAATTTCTAGCCTATTTTAAAAAGTTTTATTTTCCTTCTTTTTATGCATTAAATGTCGCTATCCACATGAGAATGTAAAATAAGGGGATTTTCCCCTTATAGTAATGGGTGATCCAAGTAGAGATACTTTTTTCAATAGCGTTTTTTTTTAAAAGATCACGGGTGAGTCGTGTCATGTTTTTTTTTTTGTTTGGTATTGTTTGGCATTTCATTATGGGAAGACTTACGCCTGAACAACGTTTCCAAGTCGTTCAACTTTATTACGAAAGTTCACGTTCTGTAAGGAATGTGTTTCGTGCACTTCGTTCAAGTAATGGTACACCAAGTACACCAAGACCGTGGAGAGTCGATTCGGCGACGTTCGCGGCAACTCGGACTGACGTATGGAAAGACGGCGCATTTTACGTCGAGATCTTAAATTGAAAGCGTACAAAATACAGTTTGTGCAAGAACTGAAGCCGCCCGACGTTCCCAAGGTTTTCTTTGGTTTCTTGAAAAGTTCCAAGAAAATTCGACGTTTTCGAGCCAAATTTTGTTCAGCGATAAGGCCCATTTCTGGCTCAATGGGTATGTAAACAAGCAAAATTGACGCATTTGGGACGAAGAGCAACCAGAATAGGTTCAAGAGCTGCCACTTTATCCAGAAAAAACAACGGTTTGGTGTGGTTTGTGGGCAGGTGGAATCATCGGTACATATTTCTTCAAAAATGATGCCGATGAGAACGTAACCGTCAATAGCGATCGTTATCGTGCCATGATAACCGACTATTTGATGCCTGAAATTGAAGCTCGTGATCTCGGCGACATTTGGTTTCAACAAGACGGCACCACTTCCCACACATCGCATCAATCAATGGATTTATTGAGAGAACACTTCGGTGGCAGATAATTTCACATTTTGGGCCTTTCGATTGGCCACCAAGATCGTGTGATATCACACCTTTAGACTTTTTCCTGTAGGGATATGTAAAGTCTAAAGTTTATGCGGACAAACCCGCTTCGATTCAGGCCTTGGAGCAAAACATCACGCGTGTCATTCGCCAGTTACCAGTCGTAATGCTCGAACGAGTTATCAAAAATTGGACTCAACGGATGGACCATCTGAGACGTATCCGCAGCCAACATTTGATAGACATAATCTTCAAAAAATAAATGCCAAAGAATTTTCTTTTAAATGATAATAAACATTTCCCACTCAATTTTAATTTTCTGTGTTTTTTCTTTAAAATAGTAGGAACCTCGAATTGATCACGCGTTATACGAGTATAACTGGGTGCATTAACAGCAACACATAGACAAAATAAATATCAACTTGGTCGCAACGGATTCCAAAAAGTGAAGTATGGTAGCTACTCTTGAACTTAGCATCTATAATAAGAATGGATATTTATCCAGTGTTAAGTTAAGCCATTAAGGCTTCGAATTCCACACAAATTGTTATCAAGTGTTAACCAAAAACACAACTAATGTATTTGGCACTAGAAGAAAAAAGTAGTTCAACATCAAAACGTAGATAAAAGAGATATAGAAACTAGCCAGCAAATTATTTGGGTCGGCTTTTATAGTTATGTATTAGGAATCAGAATTCTATGCAAATGCAAATTAGTTGTCGTTAGGCTAATTCAACCATATTGAAGTATAATGTTATTGATGTGTTAGTGTATATTTTTATCGAAAATTCATTTTTTTTATGAAACTTACGTTTTGTTTAACAAAAAAGGTTTATAGTTTGTTAAAAATCCATCATTAAGGGTAATTTTTGCAAAGTATTACATTTTAATCCCACTTAAAATAGACGTCAATAGTAAAATAAAATTTAAAAAGGTTTGGATTAAATGAATCTTTAAAACCCAACTTGCCTCTGCTTGTTTTAAAAAATGGATTTATAAAAAACTCAAATAGAAGTTATTCTTGGTTGGATACAGAAAAAAGAATCTTCTTAGACTTTACTGAACTCATTTAAGTTATTTTGTAAACTTCAAAAACCCCTTAACGTTGTGTTTTATGTTTAAAAAAATCTAAAAAATCTTTGTAGTGCATATTCTTTGTTTTATGTAAATTTAAGTCGATTCTTAGTACATATTTTGTTTTCTTTTACTAAAAATTTTTAAATTTGTATGCATATATTTAGATTTTATAATGCAAATTTTAGTTGTTGAAAGGCGAGTTTTAAAAGCCCAAAATCCTTGACATAGTTATTATAAATGAGTTGTAATTTCGTGGGCAAATGTGTGAAGAAAACATGAAAAGTAAGGTTTACAAGAGTAGTTCTCATTCGTTTGGGGAGAGCCTGGCCTTATAGAGTTCGGTTTTACCTTTAACAATTGCAGCAACGCTTTCTGAAGAGGGTTGTCATGGACCCGAAATCCTGATAAAATCAGTGTGCCTCCAGGAAAATCAATATCATTTTGCCTTTTTTTTAAAAACTTGTCTTCTATTTAAATATAGATGCAAAAGGTCTTGAGCCGGTTTTCCACTATTTAGTTTTTATTTTATTTTTACTATATAAAACGAGCAGTACTTGGAAGTCGTGGATCCAACATTTGAGAGTGCAGAACAATAAAAATGTCTCAAAAATTCAACTACGTAAAATGTAAAGATTTCACGCAATTTGATATATGACCTGGATCTTATGGGCACAAAAACGGTCATCCTTAACTATGGACATATGCACTAAAAAAGCCCAAAAAATGTCAGATTTTTTGGTTGTTTTAGCTTTTGTGTCCGTCCCTAATTTCTGCCAAACCTTAAAAATTACTTAATAGTTGAATACGCGGAAAAAATTGCTTAACTTTTAGTACCTATTTATTACTATCACAATTGATCTCCCGTTTTTTGGGCCACATAAGCCACAACTATGCTATTTTTTGAGGTAGGCTTTTTTGAACAGCGTCCTAACTAACAGTTCCCATTTAGACGATTCTCCTTCCCCAAAAAATTATGATTTGTTATGGAAATACTCAAAAAAGTGTACTTTTTACCGAGGTACTTTAAGTCTCTTAAAGAAAAACTATTCCCCCCAGGGAAGAATTTGCCCATTTACAATCCCAAAAAGCTTATGACCATATATATATTTCTGGCCTAATAATGAAAATGCGAATATTTATCATAAAAAATGGTTTCATTGTTTTTCAAAGTATTCTCCAGCATGATTTATACACTTTTGTCTGCGCTCTAACCAATTGTCGAATCACTTTTTTCACTCCGATTGAGACACCTCCAAAACATGTTTTTTGAACACTTCAACAGCATCTTCTGGCGACGGAAATCGTTGACCACGCCTTTTTTTCCTGATGTGCGGGAATAAAAAGAAGTCATTGGGTGCCAAGTCCGGGCTGTACGGAGGATAGATTATCAATTCGATCGATCAATTTGAGCCGATAGATAGATCGATCAATTTGAGCCGATGTGTGAGATCTCGCATTGTCATTGTGCACACTGATTCGTCTTCTCTTGTTCGTTTTTCGAATTTCTCCAAAGCAAAATAAAAAGAAGTCATTAGGTGCCAAGTCCGGGCTGTACGGAGGATAGATTATCAATTCGATCGATCAATTTGAGCCGATAGATAGATCGATCAATTTGAGCCGATGTGTGAGATCTCGCATTGTCATTGTGCACACTGATTCGTCTTCTCTTGTTCGTTTTTCGAATTTCTCCAAAGACTTCAGTCAAAGAAATTGTGGTGTACCACTCACAATTGACCGTCCGACGTTGCTCAAGCCGAACAGTCGCCACATGACCAGTTTTGCCGCAGAAACAGGCGACCATTTGGCTCTTCTTCGAACACCCACACGGTCAATTGCTATTTTGTTTAGGGCTCATACGCATAGATCCATGATTCGTCTCCTGTGACGATCTTACTTCACGACCTTCGTCTTTGAGCGAGCGTCGGCCACGATTGCATTCATTAAACCAGTTTTTCACAGTGCTAAAGGACGGTGCTTCATCGCCATACAAAGATTTAAGTTCATCCACGCCGAAAGTTGTGAAAAATGATCGCACTAAAATGTTCACGAGTTAATTCCATTTTTTTGCCCACTTGATTTTTTCAAGTCACTGTAAACAACACAAATGATGGTCGTACGTCAAAACGTTCTGAGTACGTGTTTGCTAAAAAATGTCAAACTTTTCAATGGAAATGTCAGATGACGCCAGGCAACACTAAGAAATATATAAAGCAACCCTCGTACAACATTTTATTTTCCAAGATTGATTCGTTTGACCGCTGTCATGGTTTCAACAGACACACGGACGGACATGGCTAGATCGTCTCAAAAATTTACATCTATTAAACTTTTACTTATACATTCATATATATATTTATTTTTTTATAGGGTCGCCCATCAATTTTTCGTGATGTTGCAAACGGAATGACATATACCTATATACATCCACTCTTCGTTACAGGGTATCAAAACAATAAAATATAAAGGTATCTGATTGGCCTGCATGACTTATAAGCCTTGTCCCTTAAAATCCCGAAAGGATCAAACGAATCAGTGCTCACTGACCCACTGTCTAACAACGTGGTGGAAAACCACCACTGGTGTTCCACCATTTTTTAGATGTTCTTATTCGGATTTAAACCTGCGTTTACTTGTGCGATCGTCGTGCATGGTAGCCATAGCACTACGGCGGTCCACATGAAAGCATTACAATTTAGGGACGATTCGTAACATGCAGTTTTTAAGTTTATAAGTGTTACCAACATTTAAGTTCTGCTCACATAGCTCATTCTCTTTAATATTCAAAAGGACTTAACTAAAAATTAGATACGTTAAATAGGTATATTTAATGAACTCTTTTTAAAAATTTGGACAATATTATCTAAATTAAAATGTTTTGTTGCACAAGAATATTTAGTTTGTCATGATAAGAAAAAACAACAAACATTTGCACTCGCACAAACATACGATCCCTGCTAACAGGACAATACACGTTCACACATTTTCGTTAAGTGTATTTCGTCTTGATTTCCAAGGCACATTGGACTTTACAATTTGGAATTTTGAATGGAAAATAACACATTCCATGGAGATTTACAGAGTCGTCATCATACTAAGTTAATTTAAAGAAATTAAAGGAAATTACAGACTCCGACGATATCATTGATGTCTTGTATCTTCTGAGAATATAATCAGATAAAGCCGCAACAAAACTCGGAATATAATTGAATAAAGACATTGCTAAAGACTTCGCCATCGCCACCATCCATCCATCCAAGAGCATCCATTCCAACGCTTGTCTTCGTCTGTCTGTCCAGTCTGCAGCATGAACAGCCCAATCAAAGTCATAGTCATTATATTAAGGAAATTGTTGTAACTATGTGCAATGACATACAAACAACTCGTATGTGACAATGTAATTATGTGCAGAGTAGTGTTGTACAGTAGAGTGGCTCACGATAACAGAAACGAAAAGTACTTTACTCAGTAGGTGCTTAACCAAATACTGATTGTCGACGTATGTTTTTCGGGTTTGCCTTAAACCGACTGAACCCGAAAGTACTTAGTAGGGACATAAATACTGTTACACGTTTTACGTTTTATGCTGTAAAATAAAAAGTACTGAATGTTTTTGGACCAAATATTTTTTAATATGTATATTGTATCCAAAAAGAATCTACTAATTCGAAATGTCCGCCTTTTTCCATTACACACGCCTTAAGTCGCACTGGCGAGTCGTCAATAGCTGCACGAACCTCATCCATTGGGAAATTGGCCACAGCTCGAACCAAAGCAGTCTTAAGAGATCCAATGTTGGGGTATCTTTTGTGACAAATCTTGTCCTCTAAAACCGTCCACAATTTGTAATCCAACGGGTTCAAATCCTGAGGCCCATTCTTCAGAGTAAATGAATGCTGACAAATTGTTTCGAAGCCAGGCCTGGGACGTTTTAGCCTTATGGGCCGGCGCAGAATCCTGCTGGAAAGCCCATGGCTGGTTTTGGAACAGGGAATTGTTCAGAGGCTTCACAACAGCTTCCAAAACGGTTTCTTGGTAAACTTTGGCCGATGTTTTGACTCCTTCTTCGCAGAAATGCAGGTCAGTAACCCCGTCGTAAAAGAAACTCCATCATACCATGACTGAGGCTGGGTGATGACCCTTTTCCACCCTTGGGATCAGTTCAGATGCTTCCTTAGATGACCGCGCATACAATATATCATTTTGCTTGTTAAATTTATGTGAACAGTAACAATTTTTTCATCGGCGAACAAAATTTTTCTGTGCAAGTTATCAGCGTGCTACACCACAAGACGTTTGCATTTTTCAATCCTATTTATTTAAAGTTGCCGTCAAATAATGTCCGGTACGTCCTTTGAAAGCCCAAGTCCCAAGTCTTTTTTAATGATTCGACTCATGGACTTTTGCGTGATATTCATCTCCCGGGCCATGATTTTCTGCTTTCAGAGCGGATTTCTGTGAATTCTTGATTTAACGGCTTTGATGACATGCGGTGTTCGAACAGAGCGTGGGCGGCCCGACCGGTTGCGGTCTTCTACATCTCCAGTCTTCTCAAATAGTTTTATGCATCGGTAGACGAACATGCGGCTAATCCCTAGTTGCCGGAGCGTTTTGAAAATATCTCTCTTTTTCATTTCACACTTGAAAAGCGCTATTACAGCGTTATCTGACCACTCCATATTATTATCTGACCACTCCATGATGAAAGTTGAAACAATTTTAAAATCCCGTTACAGACTAACGCTATTGAGGTTAGCTTTAAAACCCATTTGACATTAACGGGGTATGTTCAGTTCTACTATTGAAATGGGTGTTCAATGTTGTAACAGTATTTATATCCCTACAAAGTATTTAAAGTACAGCATTAAGAATTGGTGCGTGTATACCGGATTGCTTGCGGCGATATAAGACCCCAAAAACAGTCGTGATGCAATAAGTATCTACTACCGCTTATAATAAATTGTTAATTAACAAAATAAAACATCATTATGTTTACTCAGGCCTAGGGTGATCAGCTCGGTTTTTAAAGACCAGAGAAATATTTATAAAGACTTCTGCCATAAACCATTAGACTGGCTTTACCTGTTTGGATCCAAAAGGTTACGAATATACACCTCCAGAAACCACGATTGCTGTGTCTTAAAGGGAATTCCAAAATAGTTTGCCTCCATCGTTTATTTATTTCGATCTTTTGATAAATAAAAATTGAAAAGTAATTATTACCGTCTCAAGTCCTCTTGCATATTTAATTTGAAGATTTTTTTTTGCAAAGTGGCTATCCGCTATTTTCCGGCCCTTAATAAACAAATAATTAACTTTTTGGTTTTATTTGAATGAAACATTCAAAAAAAAACCACGGGCTCTCAACTGACTTTTAACCAAGTATAAATAATTAAATGACAAATTTAAAAGAGCTTTGGAGTTGATTTTAATACAATGCTGCAGGCAGCTAACAATAGTTTTGTATGCTAAGAGTTATGTCAAATTAATGATGTTCTTATATCAGTATAAGTACACACATAAAAAAGGATGGTTGGGGTAAGATACTCAATGAGCATCATACTATTGTTGGTTATATGGTTGTGGCACAACAATTTAATGATCTTCACAGCAACAGTAGAATTCACATACAACATAACTATGGTTCCCACAACCATAGTAAGATTCACACGCAACCATACTTTGATACCCACAACGATAGTGTGATTTACACAACGTTAGTATGATTCACATACAACCATAGTACGATCCTCACAACAATAGTATAATTCACACGCATATGATCCTTACAACCATAGTATGATTCACACACAACCATTCTTTGATCCCCACAACCATAGTATGATTCACAAAGTATGATAAGGATTGGTTATGTTGTCAACAATACTGATTTGTATTAAGTAGTTTGTATAAAAATATATTAAATTCAAATTAATTGGATTGAATTATTTACCAGTAGAAATAATTCGTTTAAAAAACGTAAGCGTTTTTATAAAGATATTTCAGTTAACCAGATCCAATGAATTTTGTTTGATAAATTTAAATTTACTGATAAAAGTAACGGGTGATAAATCTATAGGTATTTTTATCAATAGGATTTTTTTTACCGATTACGCTTGAGTTGTGTTAAACTTTATTTTTGTTTCCTTTCAGTGTTGTTTGCCATTTCATCATGGAAAGGCTTACACCGCAACAACGTCCCTAATTTGTGCAACTGTATTATGGAAATGAACGTTTGGTAAGCAACGTTTTGAGGTCCATTTCTGGCTCAACGGTAAAGTCAATAAACAAAATTGCCACATTTGGGCTGAAGAGCAACAAGAATAGGTTCAAGAGGTGCCATTATACCCAGATAAAACCACCGTTTAGTGCCGTTTATAAGCTGGTGGAATCATCGGTGCATATTTTTTCGAAAATGATGATCGCCGGAACGTAACCGTGAATGGTGCTGGCTATCGCGCAATGACATCGATATTTATGCTACCTGGAATTGAAGCCCGTAATCTTGACGACATATCGTTTCAACAGGACGGTGCCACTTGCCATACAGCTGCTCAAACAATGGATCTATTGAGATGTCATTTCGAAAAGCAGCTAATTTCACGTTTCGGACAGTTGGCCGCCTAGATCGAGTGATATCACACCTTTAGACATTTTTCTTTGGGGTTACGTAAAGTCCAAGGTCTATGCTGACAAACCAGCTAAGATTCAGGTTTTGAAAGCCATCATTACGCGTGTCATTAAAGCCATACCGGTCGAAATGCTCGAACGAGTAATCCAAAATTCGACATTTAGAATGGAAACACTAAGGCGTAGTTGCGGCCAACATTTGAAAGAAAACATTTCAAAAAATAAATGGCATTAAATGTCCTTTCCAATTACCAATAAAGATTCCACACTTAATTTGAATTTTTATTTTTTTTTTGTTCTGAGAAAAACCTCTAGATGGATCACCCTATACTAATATTGCATAAGATTCGTAACAACAACATTGTTCTAAAACCATTTTCAAATTAAGAATAATTGCAATCATACAGTATGATTGCTGTTATCATATTATTGTTAACATAAAACCCAAAAAACAATACATTTGTCAGACCAACCAATTTATATATTTTCTTCAACCATATTTTTATTTTTAAATTTGCTAATAATACTTTTATTACTTTTCAATAATATTTGTATTGCCGCAATCATAATATAATCAAAATGAAATGTAAAAAACAATACTATGATTACAACGAACATACTTCTATATGAACATATGATTGTTGCCGTGACCATATAGTAAACATATTTTTTCTCTGCGTGTACAAGTAGAATGACAAAAACGATAATTAAAAAAGATAATTAAAAATAGGGCTCACCCAAGAATATTGAATATTTTTAATTATATTTTAATTAGAGCTTCTGCTACATATTGTAAACTTATTCGGCCGGTAATTAGAAGTTTAACCAACTTAAGTCTGTGAACTTTTTACTACATTTTTATCTTTATTAGTGCCTTGCGTAATTTTTTACAACTTGAATATTTTTTGATAAAAAAATTTGTTCACTTACTGTTTAGGATTTTTAATAAAACACCACTCCTGAAGAAGTTGGAAATAAGCCAACGAAACGTTGAGAGAAAAATGAAATAAATTAGTCTATTCTCATCATCATTGTTTGACCAAATAGCCCGACAAAATCAAATATTATATAAATATAAACAATTTTGAGTTTTGTCCCTAAATCAGAAAGAAATTCAACTATGATCAAAGATACCACGACCCACTTTAATATGCAGTTGGCGAATGATACAGGACCGTTCAATTAGCAACAGTTGTTCCGTCAACACAACTTCTTATTACACACTTAAGGGCTATTCACATTATGCCATCAAGTTGTATGATACTCGTATTAGTGGGTATTCAAATCAGGTTAGGAATTTCTAGCCGCGGGATTTCCACATCATAATTGCCGACAAGTCTAAGCCCTGTAAGCGATTGGACTGGAAAAGTCATGTTGAATCGCAATTGACTTTGTTGCAAAAAAGAATATAGGAAACTTCTTGGGAGTACAAACCCGAGGAAACCCTTATAGTATACATATACACTGAGAACACATTCGTTGCCACAACCAAACGATTGAGGTTACATGCACCTAGAGTATTCGATCCGTACAACCGAATGTTTATTCGTGCTCTGCAATATTTAGTTTATGGAACTGTAATATCAGTGCACGATACCAAGTACCCGAACCTTCAGAAGAGAATTTTTGGAGCTAAAAATCCACATACCAACGTATAAAATTAAAAGTTTAGTCAGAGTCAACCAGAGTTACACCATTGAAGTAATCAGAGGGAGGGTCACGACAAGGAAAAAGTAAAAAGATGATGGATGATGATTTAAGCTGGAAGAAAATTTGGTTAATCGATTGGCTTAGATTCAGTAAAACTCGCCATCGAATAACATTATTTAAAAAACGATTAAATTTTTTTTGGTTATTATGAAGTTTAAGTTATTATTACTAATAATTGGGCACAACAGCTAAATATTTACAAAACTATTGGTGGTCACAACCACCAGTTGAGGCAGCTAAGTACATTTTCGCTTTTCATTGGTATGACCGATCAACATTTTGTGAGTACAGTACGATGATCATATTTATCATCTAGTGGTCTTTCGAACCGAATGCACACAGAGAAAAGATATGGTTACTATAAGGTCACGACAACAATAGTATGTTCTCTGCAATAAATATAGTCAAACCCAACCGCCCCAACCGTATTATTGGTGACTATAAGGTCACGGCAACAATAGTATGTTCTCTGCAATAAATGTATAGTCGCCCCAACCATAGTATTGTTTTTTGAACAACATTTTAACAATAGTATGACTGCGTCAATATTAATCTTGTTGAAATGTAACTATAGTATTGTTGCCAAATTTAAAAATGAAAATATGGTTGTAGCAGCAATATAAATATGGTTGGTGCGATAAAAGTATTGATCTTTGGGGTTTTATTTTAACAATAATATGATTACGGCAATCATACCGGCGAAAATGTATTCTTTTAATTTGACAATGTTATTGTTACGATAAATAGTAAATTTTAAATGTAAATAAAATTTTTTAAAACAAACTACTTTGGATTAGTACTCGTATAACTGAAATATTTGTTATAATATTATTAAGTTTTTAATGTATTTTTACAAATTTACCTAATAAAAATCTTTATTGTTTAACCAAATCCTTACAAAAATTTTGGGGATCATAGCATGGTTGAGTGTGTCATTCTGTGGTGATCATATAATGGTTGTTATTTTTACAAATTTACCTAATAAAAATCTATATTGTAGAATAACAACTTAACCAAATCCTTACAAAAGTTTTGGGGATCATAGTATGGTTGAGTGTGTCATTCTATAGGGGATCATACTATGGTTGTTTGTTAAACATTCTATGGTTATGAGGATCATAATATGGTTGTGGGGATCATAGTTTGCTTGTGTGTGAACCATACTATTGTTGTAATGATCATAATATTGTTGTGCCACAACCATATATCCAACAATAGTATGATGCTCTTCGAATATTTTCACCCCAACCACACTTTTTCCCTGCGTGTTTCCATTACGGTTATAAACATTTGGTGATTGCAACCGAATAATTGTAGTTCCATTTAAAACTTATTTTCTGTGTTCAGTTTAATGTGTTGAAAAGACTCAGTTTCCAACTGATTGCGGACTACATCTGATGCATCCCTTTTCAATGATTGCTGCTACGAAAAATGCACACATAATTTGTATCAGCAACTCCAGCTGTTCAAGAACATGACATGTTTTCGATGTGATTACAGCGAGGCGGAGGTACTTCATTAATGATGACACTGAAAGATGGTTGACGCTTAGCTAGCTTGGTGGCTGACTGACTGTCGGTCTGTCTGCCCGATTGCAGATGTCTGATTAAAAGGCTGCTGCATTTGTATTGCTTATTTGCCATTGGCTTGACAACGACAGTGGCAACAATCATAATGACTGCAGATAATCGGAAACATTAATTTGTCAAAATTAACAGTTCCGCACCGATGCATGTCAGCCAGCCACCAAAAACAAAACTGTCAATGTTCAGTGAACAGAAAATTAGACATAGGAAAATTTTGCATAATACGTTGTATCGTCAATATGTTAGAATTAGCCGACGTATGCATTTTAATTTATTTTGAAATTTGAGTAATAGAAATTGCAAAATGTATGGCGGCAGGCAGATGTAAACAAATCCGAATACAGCGGCATTCGTTACTTAATGATTGTGGTAATGATGAACATTTTCAAAACCTCGTACTGTTCGTATACGATGACAGCATGAAAAGTTTTAGTTTTTTAAAACTATAAAAATAAAACCTGTGATGAACTCACGGACGACTACATGTGCCTTCTTTTTATGAAGAGGGACTTACAGTTTGAAGCCCTTTTCGAACGGCGTTGACAATCGCCAATGACAATGCCCCTGGGCAGATTTCATTCAAAGTTTCCTTGTGTAGTACATCACAAGGAAACACCCGAAGCACGGAGAGTTAACCCGAAGCACATAGAGCCAAGCTTGGCCAACTTTATCAGGATGTCACAAAAGTATCAAAATCTGTACTCTTTGGAAACGATCATGCATCCAGTGGAGATATTGTCGGCTGTATGCAGACTTAGTTTAAACAGGGCGCATACAGAGTGGTTTCTGTTTGATATGCTATACTGGCTTTCGACCGCGCCTACTGTAAGCAAATTTGTGCAAAAAGCTTAATAGACCGGCATACGAGTGGACAACACTGACTATACGGTGAGTGTGGCTGCCAAAGCCGAGTACTGATACATGGACTTGAGTCCAGGTTTCGATTATAAGAACTTCACACATTAAGCACAAGCATGAGTTGAGTTGGACCTCGTATTATTTGCTTACAAGGTCCTTTAGATTTTTTTTTGTCGGGTATAGTGAGGGACCGATGTAATGCGTTTAATTCATTAACGACTTAGACCCCCTAAGGCGAATATAGAGCAGACCATTCGTTCTACTTTATAGAGTAAAAAACGCCAGCTTCAACTTTTGGAACCTTAGGTTAGGATACTGTAAAGCCTACCAAGGCTTTGGAGAAAATTATGTTCCGTCATTAAATGGAATGTTCGCTCTTTTGAATAAACCAATTTTCGGAAGAAAACAAATTTTTGGTCTCGGAAAAATTGTTCACTTTCTAATATGTCAAGCCCTTACCACGCAAAAGACGTAAATGTCATTTCACTTTTTAGAGGGCTGCTATGTATATTTCAGGCCTAATAATGAATGATGCTAATATTTATCATCAAAAATGGTTCTATTGTTTTTCAAAGTATTCTCCAGCATGATTTATACACTTTTGCATGCGCTCAAACCAATTGTCGAAGCACTTTTTCCACTCCGATTGAGACACCTTCAAAACATGATTGTTGAACGCTTCATCACATCTTGTGGCGACGAAAATCGGTGACCACGCATTTTTTTCTTGATGTGCCGAAATAAAAAGAAGTTATTGGGTGCCAAGTCAGGACTTTTCGGCGGATGACCCATCAATTTGACGTTTTGGCCCGTCAAAAAGGCGCTGGTTTGAGCCGATGTGTGAGAGCTCGCATTGTCATGGTGCACAATGATTCGTCTTCTCTTGTTCGTTTTTCGAATTTCTCCAAACAAATTGTGGTGTACCACTGAGAATTGACCTCCTACGTTGCTCAAGCGGAAAAGTCGCCACACGACCAGTTTTGCCGAAGAAACAGGCGACCATTTGCTTCTTCCACGAACAACTTTCGTTGCATTTGACGGCACGGTCGATTGCTGTTTTGTTTCGGGCTCATACGTATAGATATATGATTCGTCTCCTGTGACGATCTTATAAACGTCTTTTGAAGCACCGCGGTCGTATGTTTTCAAAATGTTTTTGCACCAACCGACACGAGCTTTTTTTTGAGCGATTGTCAAATTATGCGGGATCAAACGATAACAAACATTTTTTACGGCCAGGTGTTCATGTAATATCGAATGTATGCTAGTGGGAGGAATGCCCAAGGATGCCTCTATCTCACATGTCACATGACGATCTTGCATTATCAGTTTACGCACGGCATCAATGTTCTCTGGCAAAACGACAGTTTTTGGACGACCTTCACGACCTTCGCCTTTGACCGAGCGTCGGACACGATTGAAATCATTAAACCCGTTTTTCACAGTGATATAGGATGGTGCTTCATCTCCATACAAAGATTTAAGTTCATCAATGCACTCTTGTCGTGATAATCCACGTCGAAAGTTGTGAAAAATGATCGCACGAAAATGTTCACGAGTTAATTCCAGTTTTTTGACAAATTGACATTTTTAAGCCACTGTAAACAACACAAATGATGGTCGTACGTCAAAACGTTCTGAGGTCGTTTACGCTAAAAAAAATGTCAAACTTTTCAATGGAAATGTCAGATGGCGCCAGACAACACTTAGTGTTGCCTAGGCCAGAAATATATATAGCATATATATTTTTGGTCTAAATGAAATCGATAGAAAATTGTATAAAGCCTTTAATCTCAAATATTAAATATTTATATTTACAAAGATCAAGTTAAATCAACGGTATTGAAATAATCCAGAATCATTGGACGAAAAAGTATACAGAATCTTCTTTTTGGCGCTTACGTCTTTTTCGCAGTTAGGGCTCAATGCATTGGAACCTTGGTTACATGTATGAAAGAAGTGCAACGTAAGCGTCACTCAAGAAAAAAAAGTTTTTTGCTTACATTCTAAAACAATAAAGAAAAAACAAGAACTACCAGCATATTCCTTGGCTCATTTCTTGAAAAATTGTCCATCTACGGGGGCGAAATGGCTGCGGTTTGAAAATTTTCAAAACTTATCGATTTTAACCTAAACCACTGCCATTTCGCCCCTTGCATTTTCATGCATTGTTGTAGATGGACATATTTTCATGGAATGAGCCAAGGAATGCGCTGATGAAATTTGTCCAGTCGTGAATAATTCACCCTGTACTTATATGTAGTTCATAGATATTTTAGACATTTTTACGAGTACAAAGCAAAAGTATAGCAATTAATAACTTTATTATATTTAATTTATTTTTATTGTTATTTTTGTCTACTTTGACGAGTTCGACGATAAAAATTCTAGCTGTCAAATCTCTTTATGTATAATGTTGCCAGATTACCAAATTGCTAAATAACTGGATAACTAAGCAACATAGTTTTCCGAAGGAAAGCGGCTACTATATTGGTAACAATTAATCCAAATCTCAATCAGATGTGTTAAGCTTTTATTACTTTTGCTTTCGGAGCCACATAATGGAAAACACCTTTTTGTCAAAATTGGTCTAGGAAAAGTATCGCATAAGATGGGAGTTAAAATTAATCGGAATTAAGTGGTATCAAATCGTCACCTTTAAAGCAAAGTTGTAGTATTGTAGAATATTCAAAACTAAAGGTATAATATGCAAAACTTAAGGTATTCACAACGGAATTTATTATGGAAAGTTATAATGGGGTTTAAAATTTAATAACTTTTTCGTTAATAGATTTTTTTATTTTTATTTCACATTATATACTCGTAAATAACACTTGGAGAATAAATAAGGGAGAGATTCACAACAGAACAAAGAACAAGAATAATACAATTTTATTATTAAAATCAACGATCAATTATTTTAACGCAAAAGGATGAGTGATGAAGCTCATTTTCATTTGAATGGCTTTGTTAATAAGCAGAACTGTTGGTTCTGGGGTTCTGAAAATCCAAGAGCCCTTCATCAACGCAATTGCTCCCCGTTAGGTATACTCGTACATTATGGTGTGGGATCACATCTGCAAATATCATTGGGCCTTACTTCTTCAAGAATGAAGATGGAAGAGCTGTAACCGTAAGTGGAAAGCTGTATCGGTTTGGAACATCGTTTACGTCCTGCTCTTGAAGACAGACCTGAGATGTGGCAGGACACAATGGCACTTTTAAATCAAATTTTTGGAGAGCGAATAGTTTCCAGAAATTTGGAAATTATTTGGTCAGCGCGGTCCCCAGATTTTTCAGCACCCGACTATTTTCATTGGGGTTATTTGAAAAAGCGATTACGAGAGTTGCTATATATACTTCTGACCTAGGCAACAATAAGTATTGTCTGGCGCCATCTGACATTTCCATTAGAAAGTTTGACATTTTTTAGCACAAACGTACTCAGAACGTTTTGACGCACGAACAATATTTGTGTTGTTTACAGTGACTTAAAAAAATCAATTTGGCAACAAAAATGGAATGAACTCTTGAACATTTTCGTGCGATCATTTTTCACAACTTTCGACGTGGTTAACGTATCACGACCAGACTGCATCGATGAACTAAAACCTTTGTATGGCGATGAAGCACCATCCTATAGCGCTGTGAAAAACATGGCCGACGCTCGCTCAAAGACGAAGGTCGTCCAAAAACGGCCGTTGTGCCAGAGAACATTGATGCTGTGCGTGAACTGATAATGCAAGATCGTCATGTGACATACCGTGCGATAGAGCCATCCTTGGGTATTTCTTCCACCAGCATACATTCGATATTGCATGAACACCTGGCCGTAAAAAAAGTTTGTTCTCGTTGGATTCTGCACAATTTGACAATCGTTCAAAAAAGGCTTGTGTCGATTGGTGCAAAGAAATTTTGAATAAATGTGATCGCGGTACTTCAAAAGACGTTTATAAGATCCTCACAGGGGACGAATCATGGATCTACGAGTATGCATATGAGCCCGAAACAAAACAGCAATCGACCGTGTGGGTCTTCGAAGACAAGCCAAATCCAACGAAAGTTGTACATGAAAGAAGCAGTTCGAAGCAAATGGTCGCCTGTTTCTTCGGCAAAACTAGTCATGTGGCAAATGTCTTCGAAGAAATTCGAAAAATGAACAAGAGAAAACGAATCATTGTGCACCTTACAATACTAGCTACAAACACATCGGCTCAAACCAGCGCTTTTTGAACGGCCAAAACGTCGAATTGATGGGTCATCCGCCGTACAGCCCTGACTTGGCACCCAATGACTCATTTTTATTCCCGCACATCAAGAAAAAAATGCGTGGTCAACGATTTTCATCGCCAGAAGATGGTATTGAAGCGTTCGAGAACCATGTTTTGGAGGTGTCTCAATCGGAGTGGAAAAAGTGATTCGACAATTGGTTTGAGCGCATACAAAAGTGTATAAATTATGGTGGAGAATACTTTGAAAAACAATAAAACCATTTTTTATGATAAATTTTCGCATTTTCGTTATTAAGCCAGAAATATATATATGGCAGCCCTCGTATATGCGAACAAGCCCGGACAATCATCCAACTCAAGGCCAACTTTGTTGCAATAATTCGAACGCTACAGCCACAAATTGTGAAAGATGTAATAGAAAATGCTCCAAAGCGAGCCCATCATTGCGAAGCTGAAAACGGCGTTATTTAAGTGACATTATTTTTCAGACTTAGTGCAAAAAAAATTTTGTATATTATATAATCTGAGAAAAAAAATAAAAAAAAATTAAAAAAGCGAAAAGGTTATTAAAGTTTTTAACCCCATGGAAACATTTTGGCCCCCTCTGTATATTAATTTTTTTTTACAAAAAAGCTAAATAATTTCTTTAAAAATACATATTTTTTTGCTTATTCGGGTGAATTTAAAAAAGTATTCTTTTTTTGACAAAAAAGCTAAATAATGGCATTAAAAGCTAATTGGAAACTCTGAAGGGCACGCCTTTTCAGTTTTTTGAGTGAGCCTAAAACACGTCAGTTGCTACAAAAAATATTCTTTATTACTTGTAATTTGAACGATATCAATTTATCAACAATAACGATAAGGGTTTTTATTTAAGTCTGCTTAAATCTGTTTGAGCTTTTTCGTCAATATTTTTTTAAAAATCAAAAATTTTCAAATCAAGCGACTTTTGGCAACGTGTTTTCAGTATAAAAACACTTTTAGTTTTTTTGATAAATTCGATTTTTCCCTTCGCAAATAAAACACGCTTAAGAACTCAGTTCAGTTAATTAGTTTATGTTACATGTTTGTATTAGGTAACATAAAAATTTGCGCCGTACCCTCGCATACCTGCAGTTATGCCTTGTGGGTTGTGCGCGCGCTTGCCACGTGTAATTATTTGAGTTCAATTAGAGGTTACAAACGGTTTCACAGTAAAAGGGTTTTAAAACGAGAACCTGTTTTCTCACGTCTTAGTGCGGTTTGGATTTTGTGTAACAAAAACAACACCAACAAAAATATGAATTAATTCAGCATGACAACTGATCGAAGACCGCAACAAAAGCAAGAACAACAAATGTTTCTACTTGGAAGTAAATTGGTTATTTTTACATTTTGTTGTGGCCATTATCATTACTTGCCATGCATTAAATCGACGTCAAAGTCCTCTCTTTGGTCATTTGTGATATTGTTGTGGAGGACGTTATTGTTGTTTTTTCTTCTTTTCTTTTTTTGTTATTGTCAATAATTTGGCATTCATATGTAGTGCTCGACCAAATACGCTTCCAAAACGCAGACAGACGACAAACGGTGGGGTGCTACAATTTTTTGCTTTGCGTAAAGTAACACGTATTCTGTGCATGCGTCGGTTAATGTTTTAGCACCACAACGAATTCCAGCTGAACACCAACAACAGCAAAGACACATGAAATCAAACATACCAACATAAGGGGGAGACGACAGTCAGAGTACTACGCACTCACTCACTCCCCCACAAATGAGCGACCCAAAAAAAACAACGCACAGCACACACTGTATATAGTACGTATGAGCGGAGTCGACAAGTTAACATTACTTGGAGCAAAGCCAAAGAGAGTTTTAACACGTTGACACGTAAAGAGTGGATTTTACGCGGAAAGTTAAGAGAGGTGTTATTGTTTGAAACATTTTACTTAACTACAGACAGTAATATTTTCATTTACATCAGCCCTTACCATGAATTTTAAGAATATTGCAATAAAGCAAGCTCCACCCGGTACGCAAGTAAACAATGACACTGTTTAACTTTTTCGTTTGCACCACTAAATGTCTCAAGTTTGGGGAAACTTGCTACAAAACCACAATTTAAGAGTTGCATGTGTTGGTACTTTTTACTTCCTCTCCGTTAGCTATTCTCTTTGTTACTAAGAGAATTGAAATTAAGAATGTGGCGGCAAGACAATAACAACAGCGACGATGTGTTGTTATAACACACATATTATCACCAACCGCCAAGTGTTTGGGTGCCTGTAATCAAGAAATGCTCCACAGTGGAGATTATCGAAAGAGCATTACTTAACACACACACACTGATGCATACATACATTCCCTGTACATATAATGAAAACTCAGTGTAGGGGATAAGAGACGTGACTACTGAGAGTCTGAGACTGACTCGAACGACTTCGGCATACGGACGTTACGATTTACCCAATAATAGTCCCAGTGCCTGCTTCTGCAAGAGTTTAGTCAGTGATCTTTAGCCGTGGACGCAACAACGCGTACTGGGCCTAACGGAAGTCAATTTCCTATTGTCATATTCCTCCGAAAACAAAAAGAATAATAAAAGTAAATACACTTTTTCTGGCGAAAAGGCACAGAATAAATATCGAATCACAGTGTTTTCTTTTTGTGGTTGTTGTTCTATATATATACAATCTATAATACATACAATAAATATATATATTTTAAACAATTCTTAAAGTAAAACGCTGCCTTGTGGTTGTTGCCGTTGCTCTTATAAAATAAAGTAAATAACCTCAAAAACTGAAATAAAATCAATAAAACGAAAAAATACAAATAATAAAAAACATACAACAATAAGAAGCGAAAAAACAACACAAGACGAAGGGAAATTCAGAAAATCGCATTACTTTTTGTAGCCCTGTTCTGTTTTTTGTATTAATATTTAAAAGTGGTTAAAATTATTCTGAAATTCAAGGCAAAACAAAATGAACAGAAAACAATCCAACTAAAATCAACCAACCAACAAACAACAACAACCATCAATTGTGATAGATTTACTTTAACTGAAAATTTTTGTTTTTCAACCTATAGAAAAAGTAAAAAATATTAAAAAAAAGGAAAAACAGTTTTTTTTTTTAAATTAATTGCCCGCAACGAAAGGAGAAGCGAACTGTAGAAACAATACAAAACGCCGATCGTTATTACATAAATCTTTCAAAGCAGACAGAAGAAGTGAAAAACAGAACAGATCTTTACTTGATGTTTTTCTGTTTTGTTTTTGTTTCGAAGTGATTGATATTCTGTAGTTGTTTAAAGTAGTCGTAGTAGTTGTTGTTGCTTTAAAACCGTTTCTAATGTGTCACACCGTTCTATTTTTATAGGATCGTGCTCTTCTTATCTAGTCCAAGTCTTTCGTTTAGCAAAGAAAAGAAAATAAAAATACGCATCACCTAACCCCACGCACGCACCACGTACGCACAAAGTCCAACATCCTACTCCTCCTTCTTGTTCTTTATCGCCTTCACCACATCCTCCCACAAAACCCCGAAAAGAAACTGAGACAGATCGTTTCTTCTGCTTCAAACCCTATTGAAATTGAACTAACAAAAGTAAAAGAAAAGAAAACTACCCGCCACATTTTCGCAACAACACACCGCCACTGCCGCAACTACAAAAAATGTCCAAGTCAAAAAACGGCGGTAATACGAAATTCGTCGCCACCGAATTTCAATTCTATGCGCCCAAGGAGAAACAGTCGTTGGGCCAATTTTTCTACAACGGCAAAGATGGCACCTACTGTGGTCGCACACCAAAAAGTTGGGGTAAGTTTCCATACACAATCACTAACCTTCACCAATAAATTTTAAACTTTCCACATCGTTCTCGTTATCCAACCTAACGATGAGGATGACGATCTTTATCAACGTCGTTGAAAGTAATCATAAGTTAGACAGCATAAAATCTGGGCACAACCAGACGTTACAGCGTTTTCTAGACACTTCTAAGACAGATCGCCAGCAGCTACAAACACGTTTTAATTCAGAGTAGATATCATAATTCATTTAGTTCAGCGTGAAATTGTAAGCAACTATCACAATTTTTTGACTACTCATCATTATTCACATGAACAAACACTAGGTACATGGTACTCGTATGTACATGTATATATACTTGTGCATATATATTAATATGCACATACATATGTATGTACATCTACTAATAAATCTACACCGTTTAACTCGTATTACCGCCGGAGTCTCGAAGGAAAGACCTCCCCTACCCATGTGTGATTGTTCTGTTGCTCGTAAAAATACTCGCTATACTCGTATGTATGAATAAATATTATTAAAATATAATTCTTATCAGCTTTTGTTTGATGTTGTTGCTGTTGTACTTTATTGCCAGACTCAATAAAGTCCACAAAAAGGGATGATACACCGACACACATTCGTTCATTCCACACTTTATTTATTTTTGCAATTCATACGTACGAACGGCCGTCAAAACGTTGAAAACCTGTTCAAAATCCCAATATCTAGATGATGATTAAATTCCAACTAAAACGGAAAATTTCCATGGCATTTCCATATTCTTTACAAGCGTTTATTTCGGATTTAATTAAAAACAAATAAAGTGTATTCTCTGTTGCATTCACATTTCTTTGTATGCAAATCGCAATTGATAAACCTTCCAAACTCTTCCAGAGGTCGATCACATCGATCGATTGCTTACAAATTATGTACATACATTAAAAACTGGCAAAAGGAAATAAAAAGAATATGCGTAAAAATAAATCAGTTTCAATCAGCTGGGATAAAGTTACACGTTTTGTTTAAAATTGAAAACATTATTTTGCAAGGGGAAAACAATATCAAAAAATTTCAATAATTCCGTGACTTTCACTGTTTTTTATACAAAAAAAAATATATTTCAACATAATCTCCTTTTAGCTCAATACACTTAGTCCAACGTTTTTACAATTTTTGTATCCCTTCCAAAAAATAGGATTTTTCGAAGTCCATAAAATATACATTTTTCTAAATATCTTTTCACCGAGCCATTTCTTAAGGTTTGGAAATAGGAAATAGTCACTGGCGGCTAAATCCGGAGAATATGGCGGATGAGGTACCAATTCGTAACCCAATTCTTGTTATTTTGCCATTGACACTGCACACGTGTGCACCTCTACTAATGTCTTGATGAAATGGTAATCGAGGCACGCATCTTGCAGCTTTCTTCAACCGAACTGATTGATCATGTAAAATCGAAACCACACTGACATATGAAATGGGTATGGCATCAAAAATCTCACGCACTTTTACTCTGCGATCGACCAACACCATATCGTGGATTGTTTCGGCATTTTCGGGTGTATTGACCTTAATTGTCCGTCCACAACGTTCAGCGTCATTTTTATTTTTGCGACTACAACGAAATCAATAAACCACTTTTTTACCACTTGATATCGATGTTGCAGTGCCTCCATAGTATTTATCAAGCTTTTCCCTGCCTTCATTGACTATTTTCCGCAAAAAATAATGTTTAATGAGCACTCGATATTCATTTTTTCATTTTTAACAAAATCCACGAGGTGGTATGATTATGTTAAACACAGACTAAATAACGGAACTCTTTCATAATTTAATATTAACAGATGGTACTTGATGGGAGCAGTGTTGCATTTCATATAACTACGAGGGATGGTAAAAAGGTCACAGAACTATTGATCTGCCTCGTATTATACCCTGCACTTCTGGATGTTAAAAAAGACAACTGATAATATGTTTTTGGACCCCAATGAACGTTTTTTAAATTCACTCAAATTTAAAAACCATTGTCTTATTTGACTTTTTAAGAAAAATTTTATTGTTTTTGGTGAAATCGCTTAAACATTTACATATGTGCTATATCTCAATCTGAAAAGTTCTCCAATGCCAACAGCGTTCAAAACTTCATCAAGATTGGATGTAAAATTTGGCTTCTAGGGCTAAAGACATAACATCAGATTAGCATATATGTGTGGGATCTATGTATATCTAAATTTGAACCGTTTTTTAATTGAATAGCATCCGTCCTAGGTACAAAAAACTTACAAGTGCTAAGTTTCTTCAGGATACAAGCTTTAGATTGACCGACCGACAGACAGACATCGTTAAATGAAGTCAGCAGGAGACTATACATCGAATGGTATACTAAAAGGTGGGCCAAGCTCAAATGTTTTTGGTAGTTGTAAACATTTCCCAAGAAACTTACTTATAATACCCTTTTCCACAGAGGGGTGGAGGGTATAAACAGTGTACTTACACTGTAAGAAAAATTGCAACTTTTGAAGTGTCACACCAAACTGCCGAGACCCGATAACTTAACTTTGGGTCAATGAATCTGGTGGTATACTCCGTTTTAAAAGTTCAGGCCTAAAATAGGAGAAACTGCATTTTTAAGTTTAAGACAATAGGAATAAAAGTGAATTTTTTTTTATTTTTGGAAAAACTGCAGTTTTGTGGCGTAACTCCCTTTTTTATTGTGTTTTGGCGCAGACAATGTTATCTAGATATCAAAAAAAAATTATACCCGAAAGCCCATATTTTCTCAGTTACGGGCCCCCAAACTTGGAAGTATTATCTGGTATATCTCCGATGTGTGTCATCCGAGTTGGACGAAATAGTTTTATTGGTTTCCGGACCTAAGCGTAAATCAAATCAAAATCAAAACACCCAAAAGAAGTCATTGGATGACCCATCAATTCGACGTTTTGGCCGGTCAGGAAGGCGCTGGTTTGAGCCGATGTGTGAGAGCTCGCATTGTCATGGTGCACAATGATTCGTCGTCTCTTGTTCGTTTATCGAATTTCTCCGAAGACTTCAGGCAATCAAATTGTGGTGTACCACTTAGAATTGACCTCCTACGTTGCTCAAGTGGAACAGTCGCCACATGACCAGTTTTGCCGAAGAAACAGGCGATCATTTGCTTCGAAGTGGTTCTTCCACGAACAACCTTCGTTGGATTTGGCTCGCCTTCAAAAACCCACACGGTCGATTGCTGTTTGTTTTGGGCTCATTCGCATAGATCCATTACTCGTCACCTGTGACGAACTTATAAACGTCTTTTGAAGCACCGCGATCGTATTTTTTCAAAATGTTTTTGCACCAATTGACACGAGCCTTTTTTTGAGCGATTGTCAAAGTGTGCGGGATCCAACGAGAACAAACCTTTTTTAACGGCCAGGTGTTTATGCAATATCGAATGTATGCAGGTGGAAGAAATGCCCAAGGATGCCTCTATCTCCCGGTATGTCACATGACGATCTTGCATTATCAGTTCAGGCACGGCATCAATGTTCTTTGCACAACGGTCGTTTTTGGACGACCTTCGTCTTTGATCAAGCGTTGGCCACGATTGAATTAATTAAACCAGTTTTTTACAGTGCTATAGGATGGTTTTTCATCGCCATACAAAGGTTCAAGTTCATCGATGCACTCTTGTCGTCATCAAAAGTTGTGAAAAATGATCGCACGAAAATGTTCAAGAGTTAATTCCATTCTTTTGCCAAATTGAATTTTTTCAAGTCACTGTAAACAACACAAATGATGTCGTACGTCAAAACGTTCTGAGTACGTGTATGCTAAAAAATGTAAAACTTTCCAATGGAAATGTCAGAGGGCGCCAGGCAACACTTAGTTTTGCCTAGGCCAGAAATTTATATAGCAACCCTCGTATGTGTATAATTAATGATCAATTATAAGTTCAATGAAATTATAGTGTATTTTTATTGTTTTGTAAGACAGTTCTTAAACGTGTCTACAAAATAGGTTTATTATGAAAATAGGGTTTCATTCATTCTGACAATTAGGTTCTGAGTGGAGGATCAACTACTTTCAGATTTAAACTCATTTTTTCAATCAAGTTAAAATACCACTGGAAAGCAGAGTATTGGTTATACCCTTAATTTGTAACACATTTAAAATTATTTCTATATATAATTGCGCATTGAGTTTTTCTTTAAATTCCAAAAATATTATCTTAGTTCCACTTTCTCTATTAGTCCAGTCGCGCAGATGGGATTTCAAAGTGATTTTTTGTAATTTATATGAGCAAAATTGAATTGTTTTTGTGCACGTACGTAATAATTACGCCGTTGTAAATGTGCAAAATAATTTAAATTTGGCTAAAAATGTTGTAACAGGAACGCTTAAAAAAATTGTGATTGACTCGTTAAAGAATAAGGCCCTTAAAGATCTGATCTAAGAATGTGGTTTTGTCTTGGAATTTTGAGGAAAACATGTGTTTTTAATAAACAACCTTTTTATTGATCTAATTTTAGGTAATATAATTTATTATTGTTTTATTTTTATAGAAATGATTCAAATATTAAAATTTATTGATATTTTCTATTGAAGTAGGAATATGATGTGCCATATTTCTTATATTGCTTTTTCTCAAGTGGAAAACTTATATTTATTTCAAAACCGCGTTCATTTCTTATATTATTTTTAACAGTTGTTGTTGCCTTTGTTTGTTTTGTGTACGCGTAAAACAATTTGCAAAGGAAAAGACAGAACGAACAAAAAAAACACAAAATGCTAAAAATATTTTATTATTCAATGTCATATTCTATACACTATTCAGTTTATTTTCCTCATTGCCGCTTTCGGTGCTGCTTCGCTTTTGCTGTTCACAAAACAGGGTATTTGAGAAAATTTTCAGCTATAGATTTTTTAAGTTTTAAATGTCTGCTTTTTTTCATTTGCTGTTTTTTAATGAAGCGAAAGTACACCGGCCTACATAAATTATTTCTTTTGTAATTATACAGTAGCTTTTTTGATTTTTTTTAAAGTGAAAACAATTAGCCCCAATGATTACGACCGTCGTCGACAAAATTCTACTAGTGTTAATTTTTTCCTAATATGACAAAATTAACACTAGCTTTAAGGAGGGCGATGAAATATTAAATTACGCTAATTAAAAAGTATTTAAGAAAGTGTGATAACATTTTAAATGTTCAAAGACAGTAACAAAAGAGATCAAAACAACCAATTAATTTATAAGATTAATTTTGTTGGTCTTTTGTAAAAATGCTTTTGTGAACCTGTCCAACTAACAAAACCTTGGCGATGCAAAGGTCGCTAGCGTTTAATATTTGTTGAGCTTTAGAAAGCGACTGGCGGCTCAAGTCATTATGTATTCAAAAGTCTCATTTTAAAATTCACTGTGAACATCCTTTCATAGATTATACTGTAATATTTATTTCATTCAAAAATTGATGTGATATAGTGGTGGTAAGTTTCATTAAGCCCCGAAAGCTAAGACTGTAAAGCAAAACCGAAATAGTTAAGATTGACAAAATTTAGTTCTTTAGGGCGTTTTTCAATACGAAGCAGACAAAAAATGTCCAAACTAAATATAGATGCTTGCAGCTAAGTTCCTTAACATTCATGCAAACTTTTATTATTTCTTTGCACCTAAACATCAACACTTTTAAATTAATGTTTTCAAAAAATTAAATGGTTGCGTGAAATCTTAAAAGTTTTTGCTTTCAAACATAATACTTATCCCCCCAAAAATAGTATTAGTACACTCAAACATAATATAGCTGCACCCAAACATAATATGCTTTTGTTGCAACATAATATGGTAGCACATAAAAATAATATGCTTTCTGTGCAGGGCTGCCAATATTGACATGTCTTCGCCATTTTGACGATTTTTTTCAGAAAAATTTGACCCAATGACGCTTGAAGAGTTTTTAAAATTACAACGCTAAAATTGACGATTTTAGAAACCAAACAATTTAATAAATAATTGTGCAAACATGGAGAAGGCATTAGTATATTTACAATGGTTTAGAAAGGAGAAACAAATTCTTTACATTTTTTTCAATATAGCTTTTACTTAGCTTTGTATAAATTCGTCGTGAGAAATATTTAAGTTTTTAAAAAGTTATAAAATTCAAAGACATTTAGTCTAAGATGAAAATTTCTGGCCAGATACAGAAAAAAATAGAAAAAATTAAAGATACAATTTTGGTTTTTGTACAAAAGTTGTATTTAATTGCAATTAAAATCATGTTGCTCGCGATTTTCTTGTTGAAATAATTGCGAAAGCCTCATTTGTTCCCATATTTCCGTGTTTCTATCACAGTAGGGAGATAATTCGGACTAAATTTCTTCTATAAACAAAGCCTTACTTGTATGCTACGATTTTACGACGATTTATGTTTCCAAAATTGACGATTTCTTATTTAAAAAAAAACGATTTTCTGTGGTGTTTGGTTGGCACCAGAGGAATCCTATGTCCCAACCAAACACCTTTACCGTTGGTAATCCTTAAAAGTCAAAATGACACTTTTCGGACGTCACTTTATATTTTCACTCTTAATGCAATTTAGAATTTAATTAACTTCTATTTATATTTTCATACAAGGTGATTCATTCACGACTAGACCAATTTCTCGTTGCATGAAAATACGTCAATCTACGACCATGGCCAAAAAAGCACTTAGCAATATTACCCTAGTACCCTCCAACCACCAATCCGAAAACTTTCAAACCGCTTCCATTTCGCCCAACTGCATTTTCGGCTATGTTCGTAGATGGACATATCTTCATGAAATAAGCCAGGCTAAATATGAGTAATGTAAACAAGAAATAATATTTAAGTGTAACTAATTTTTATTGAAATATTTTTTCAATTAAAATAATGCGAGTACGAGGGTTGCTATATATATTTCTGGCCTAGACAACACTAAGTTTTGACGTACGACCATCATTTGTGTTCTTTACAGGACTTGAAAAAATCAATTTGCCAAAAAACTGGAATTAACTCGTGAACATGTTCATGCGATCATTTTTCACCAGTGCATCGATGAACTTAAATCTTTGTATGGCGATAAAGCACCATCCTATAGCACTGTGAAAAACTTGTTTAATGAATTCAATCGTGGCCCACACGCACTCAAAGACGAAGGTCGTGAAGTTCGTCCAAAAACGGCCGTTGTGACAGAGAACATTGATGCCGTGCCTGAACTGATAATGCAAGATCGTCCTGTGACCTACCGTTAGATAGAGGCATACTTGGGCATTTCTTTCACCAGCATACATTCGATATTGCATGAAAACCTGGCCGTAAAAAAGGTTTGTTCTCGTTGGATCCCGCACAATTTGACAATCGCTCAAAAAAGGCATGTGACGATTGGGGCAAAGAAATTAAAAAAAAAATACAATCGCGGTGCTTCTAAAGACTTTTAAAGATCGTCACAGGTAGCGAATCATGGATCTAGGCGTATGAGCCCGAAACAAAACAGCAATCGACCGTGTGGGTCTTCGAAAACGTGCCATGTGGCGACTGTTTCGCTTGAGCAACGTACAAATTGTGGTACACCACAATTTTTTTGCCTGAAGTCTTTGGAGAAATTCGATAAACGAACAAGAGACGACGAATCATTGTGCACCATGACAATGCGAGCTCTCACACATCGTTTCAAACCTGAGCCTTTTTGACCGGCCAAAACGTCGAATTGATGGGTCATCCGCCGTACAGCCCTGACTTGGCACCCAATGACTTCTTTTTATTCCCGCACATCAAGAAAAAAGTACGTGGTCAACGATTTTCGTCGCAAGAAGATGCTGTTGAAGCGTTCAAAAGCCATGTTTTGGAGGTGTCTCAATTGGAGTGGAAAAAGTGCTTCGACAATTGGTTTGGATCATGAAATTGTATAAATCATGATGGAGAATACTTTGAAAAACAATAAAACCATTTTTGATGATAAATATTCGCATTTTAATTATTAGGCCAGAAATATATATAGTAGCCCTCGACCTTTTATATGAACAATTGAAATAATTGTAACTTACTCACTTAGGCTGTCTTGGTCGTAATTTCGGTCGCCCCATATTGCAAGTAACTTGAACATAATGCCGGATCATATAATGTTTGCATGCAAGCCTATTTTTATCTTTTTCCCCCGTCTAACTGTGTATTAATTACCAAAATATAGGGTTCTACAGCATTATGAATTTGTGTAGCCCAGTGTAAATGCGATATTGATGTTGTTTAGTTTAGTTTCAGGTTTATTAAAATAAATACTTTCAATACTTATGGGCAGTTGTTGATATTGCTGTTGCCGGTGGCATTTTACTCGCTGTTCGTTTGTTGTTTGCAGTATGTACATGTTGTTATTGTTAAAACAGTTGTAGCAACAAATGCTAGTGATTAGTATATGTATTATGAATTTCAAATATAACGTTTATCTATAACGAATTGAAAAATAAACCAATTAACCCATAAACATACACATACATATCAACAAAAGTATGTGATTAATACTTAGTCGTCCCTGTATAAAATGAACATAAATATAACTCATTAACATACTAAATATAAAACAAACAGAACAATATTCAAACAAAATAACCGGTAATTTAAATTCGGTATTTAGGTAAAGTTTTAATAAAACCAACAAAACTCAACACACCTCATACTGAAAACTTAAATTACTTAAACTAATGCCCCACAGCAAGCTAGAATGTTTTTTACCAATTGCAAAATACAACAGTTGGAGTTGTATGTAATGAAATGGCAACAATTCGAATTTGGAATTCACGCTTACATTGTTACCGACCATATCCATCAAATGGCACGATATCAACATGTTTGATGTCATCCGAATATGTAATCTAATTTTAATATCTTTTAAGGGTAAAAAAACACAAAGTCGAATATAAATTCTGATGGCATTCCCATTTTTCAACATTGAACATATTCCGACAAAGGTGTTAACTCTCTTAGCCCTTCCATGGTATGCGGCATGTTGCATAGTTACTGCCCCTACCTATTGGGTTAGAAATTCCTTTTTTTATTATTTTTTTTGTAATTTCGCCTTAATGCCACATCGAAGGTTAACAAGTTTTGTTATGTGGTTTCATTCATTCCTGGCGGTCGCTCGGTCGTCGGCGGCCGGCAATACATAGGTGTGTTCTTTCTGCTATTATTGATGATCGTACATTATTTATTTAGAATACAGCTAATGAACGAATTGTAATTTAACTAATTGAACTTCAATAAATGAAAGCGAAAACTACAGCTACACAAGTACAAACAACAGCATAACAATGGATTTGATGTGGGATGTCATTAAAAACGTTTATGGAGTATTTGAAATTTAGGAGAGATAAATACGTAAATAGTTTTGTAGTCATGGGCGAAAAATACCAAAAACATTTTTATACACAAGTACGAGTACATGGGCAAAAACATTCTAGCATAGAAAAGCAAAATTTCGAGGGCCAAATGAAAATCTATTTTAATAACATCGTCTTAAATTAAAATCCATTTCAATAACATCGACTTAAAAACGGCAATCCTTTATAGAATAATCAACTTTTATTTCGGTAGGAATTATAATTATTATCTATTTCATAAACTGTTTTTTTCTGTCCCTTATCAATTGTTAATATTGCAAAGTTTCTAATATTCATGTGCAGGTGCATTTAAAAAAAATTCTCATTCTCAATGTCAGAATGTCAAGATACTGTCTGTCAGTCTGCCACACACTTCAGATTTCAACGAGAAAACTTGTCTAAAAACATATTTGGCGGTCAAAGAAACTTTTTAGCAAAACACTAGAATATTTAGACATACTTGTGCATATCAACATTTTAGATAAACCGGTTTCAGAAAGAACCCATTAATATCGTCTGCCTCGTTATTGAGGCTACTGATTTTATTTGAGCAAGTTTTAAAAGGTGTATATTTTATAAAAAGGGTGTTATTTTTAGAGGTGTAGCACTGTTTTTTAAAATTAATTAACAAAATAGCAATTTGTTTTTTGATTAATAATAATAATTCTTTATTATAATAGAAAAGTTTACATCTTATACTCTACAAAATATTGCACAGTTTTAGCTCAGCTTTACATCTCAAGTTGTACGAGGGTTGCTATTTATATTTCAAGTCCGGCAACAAAAGCACAATAGTTTATCATTGGAAATGGTTTTATTGTTTTTCAAAATATTCTCCTTTTAGATTAATACACTTTTGCATGCGCATAAACCAACTTTCGAAGCACTTTTTCCACTCCGATTGAGACACCTCCAAAACATGATTTTTGAACGCTTCAGCAGCTGCTTCGGGCAATGAAAAACATTGACTACGCATTTTTTTCTTGATGCTAGGGAATAAGAAGAAGTCATTAGGTACCAAATCAGGGCTGTACGGTGGATGGTCCATCAATTCGACGTCTTGAGTGGTCAAATAGCTCATCGTTTCAGCTGATGTGCGCGAGCTGGCATTGTCATGATGCAAAATGATCCGTCTTCTCTTATTATCTTTCTTTATTACTTCGAACACTGTTGACAAACAGATGGTTGTATACCAACAAGAATTGACCGTCCTACGTTTTACTAAAGGCACTGTGGAAACATGGCCGGTTACACCGGAAAAATGCAATCATTTGCTTCCACGTACTTCTTCCACGAACAACTTTTGTTGGATTTAGCTCGTCTTGAAAGATTCATACCCTCGATTGCTGTTTTGTTTCGGGTGCATATGCATAGATGCATGATTCGTCACCTGTGACTTTGAGCTACCGCAGTTATACTTTTTCAACATCTCTTTTCACTAACCCGTACAAGCCTTTTTTTGAGCATTCGTCAAATTATGTGTGATCCAACGAGAACAAATTTTTTCACTGCAAAATAAACATGCAATATCTTATTGATGCTTGTCATACTAATGCCCAAGGATGCATCAATCTCACGGTATGTCACATGTCGGTCTTGCTTAATCAGTTCACACACAGCGTCGATGGTTTCTGGCGAAGTGACCAAAGTTGGACGTCCTTCACGAAATTCATCCTGGAGCGAACGGCGTCCAAGACTGAACTCTTGGTACCAGCGATTAACAGTGGTTTTTGATGGTGCTTCAGCGCCAGAAGCCGAAACAAGTTGATTTGAACACTCTTGTCTCGATAACTCACGCCGAAAATCGTAAAAAAATCATCGCACGAAAATGTGCATGGGATAATTCCATTTCAACACACTGTAAACAAAACAATTCGCTCTCAAATGACAAAACGCTCTGAGTGAAGTTATGCTAAAAAAATGTCAAAGTTTCCAATGGAAGTTCCACTTTGCATCTGGGAACGCTAGTATTATCAGGAACTGAAATCTAAATAGCAACCCTCGTATTATTTGTATGGGTAGGTAATAATTTATATGACCGTATGTATAACATTAGAGAAAATAATTTAATTTCAAACAAAAAATTTACTTCATTAGTTAGATTTTATGAATATAATATCGGTCATGACGCGGTTGATACTGATGAGGTGCCTTCCGGAAGCCTGATTTTCGAAAACAGTTTTGAAACCGTATATAAATAAGTCAATTATTTTACTCTCCACATGACATTTTGCAGGTTTACATTCCCTTACTAAACCATGATTTTCAAAATTTTGATTTAATAGATATTACACAAAAAGTCACTGTCATGTTCGAAATGCGAAATATACCGCTAAAAAAATATCTAATATTCCCCAAATTGGAATCTACTTTTTTATTAACCCGCCTTTCACATCAGGGAGGGTTACATTTTTTGCAATGATTAACGTAACGAAATTTGTTTTATATAATAAAAATTAAATTATTTGTATTTAGTATTAATTAGAACTGAAAATACATCTAATTTGAGAAAAACAAACACCAGTGCTGTCTTTTGTTTGTTCAAAAAAACAAGTCTTTTTCCGGCGGTATGCCATTAGGCCGCACGAAAATACATCCCAAAGTGAAAATGAAAAAAGGCCCCAAAAAAATATATGAAAAACAGCAACACGCAGTTTTATATGGTTTTTTGGGCCTAATTTCATATTTTAATTGGGGTATATTTTCATAATGCAAGTAGAACCCAAATGTTTGTATGATAAAAGATCCCAAACATTTTTGATGCATAATTTCATACAAATTTTGGGGTCCAATTTCATTTCAATATATTTTAGGGCCACAAAATATTTTTGGCGTCTAATTTCCTTTGGCGAAGAAAAGAAAGCATTGGTTTTTTTATTGAAACATATATAGTTTATTACCTCTGAACTGAATTAGAGACCTGTGTATAAGTAATATCTTGCACCGAGGCATGACAGAAAGGACAGTACCGCAAAACAGTAAATCTGGTTTATGGCTTTGCATTACAAATTCACGTAGAGACTATTAATAATAACAAATGAGTAAGTGCAAAAAGAGAATATGTCAAATATTAATATTTACCCACAACCGAAATTGTACGCGAAAGATTTTCTACACTTTTTGGGGCCTATTTTCGTACTTTGTTGTTACATTCATTTTGTAACACACAATTTTATACAGAAAACAACAACTCGATACTTTGGGGCATATTTGCCTTTTTTTGGGGGTGTATTTGCATACCTTCAAATAACCACTTCGAAATAAGGTCCCAATACAATTTTTGGGGCCTATTTTTATTTTATGTTTGGGGTATACTTTTGTGGCGTCTATTTTCATAATACAATTAGACCCCAATTTTGAGGCCTAATTACCTTTTTGTTTGGTTATCCTTTTTTCCATAATAATTTAAAAAAAATTTGAAGGATTATGAACACTAAATTTATAATTAAATTCAAGCTAAGATCCTTAACAACTTCTTCCTTTTCTTCCTTGCTATACATAGTTTGTAAGACTTCTGGTTCCAATTGATAATTTGCATTTTAAATTGAGAAAATTCGAATAAAAATAAAATAATGAGATTGTTATCGGGAATTTCGCATTTTTACTGGTAGATTGAATATTTTAAATTGAGAATTTCCAGTTCATTCCATATAAAATTGAGAATTTCCATTTTATTTTGACATTTTTCACTTTAAATTGAAGAAATTACAATTGAAACTAGTAAGTTCCATTTTAAATAAAAATAAGAATTTTATTTGCGCAAGTGAAAAATGAGTGGGATTCTACGTGAAGCGAGGCTAATGGAATTTGCCGAGTTGTCTTACCGAATATTGAAGTGGTTTTTATGGCATTCTAAGATTTGTACCTTATCGTCGTATCCTTAAGACACGTAGTCCATGCGTAAGAATGGTGAAATGTTTACCTTCCCATCGTATCCTTTAGACAGGTAGTCCATACGGATAGAATACTTTCAGACAACCGAAACGAGCTCGGTAAGAATTGCTGGAATTCGTTTGCTGGGATGTTGTTTATCATCATCCTTTTATAGGAACGCCAACACTATTTCTGATCGTCAGTTTCATAACAAATTTGTATTCATACGTCATGTCATTCGTAAAACTGCGAATAAAAAATTGAATTCGAAATTTAAGATGTTTAAACATTTTCAAACCCCATGACATAATTATTCAAAGTCAAAGCAAGTTTAAAATATGGCAATTTGTGTTTTTTGATCTTTGGATATTAATTTAAATACTAAGTTATAAATTAAACAACAAAATACGAGTTATAGTTTCAAAGTTAAATGACAAATTAAGTCAACTTTTTATTTGTGTATGAAGAACCATTAAACATTCTTATACATACCGATGGATGGAAGAAATATTTAACGTATTTTCTTTTAAAATGAATCTTAATATTTATTAAAAAAAATATTTTTTATTTGAGCTGAAAGTGAATAGATTATTAAAATAGTTTCTTTTAAATTTGATCGTTTTTTGCTGGTTTTGCTAGCTCAGTCTAAGTTTAAAGGTGGACCATCATTTCACCGCCCTCAGAGTAAACAGTTTTAAAGAGTTTTGCTTTACTTGATCAATTCGTTTTTTTTTCGTAAAGAAGAAGAATCTGGGAAAAACACTGCACAATACTTCCTCATATGCAGGCACTTCTGGAATTGAATTCTGAGTCTCTTTACTAGTAATCTCTATGTGCAGTGAAGCTTGTTGATGTAAAGACTACTGGTGTTATATGCCCAAATGATACCTGATCATTTTAAACTCTCTCATGAGATAATCATGTTTCAGAATTTCTGAATGTCTGTGTAATTTTAGAAATTATATAAAACTAATTCCGTTTAAGGTTTTAATCCCGGAAAACGGGGTTTATCTCTGTTGTTGTAGATTTTAAAATTGCTGGTTTTAATTTTATGGCGGTTATTAAATTAAAAAAAGGTTAACATTTTTTACTCACTAAAAAGAATTAATTTAATCTTAAATATATATGATTATCAGTATGTCAAGAAAGCATATTTATAAAAGCATTTGAAATAAATGAAACCCCTTCATTCCATAGCCGGGATCAGCATATTTATAAAAGCATTTGGAATATACAAAAACCCCTACATCCCATAGCCGGGAGCTGTTAGGAGTTGAGATAACAATGCTTATTTACAAGCTTTAGTATGGCTTTGATATAAATCTTTTAATCTAAAAGTTTTCGTTTATTACAGGGGGAAAATCCCACAATGAAATATGTAGATGCACAGTTTTGAAACTGTTGCAGTGTGATAGTGGTGATGCCAGATTATGCATTAATTAATTATAATCTAGAATATTCCTACATTTGTAAACATTATACGTAATAGACTTATATATGCTAAAATGGTTAAGTTAGGCTATTGATGCAGAAAAGAGCAAAAACTCTCGACTCCAAGACACACACAGTTGGTTGGTCTTTCTGTAGACTCAACCTGTCCTATTTGGCGAGAAGGCTTCTGGCATGTACCTAATCGCAATTTGAAAGGAAGCAGTTAAACTTTCAATGGACAAGCAAAATTAACTTTATGGTGAAGTATAATAGGAAGACATTTAGTCGGGCGTAATATTGGAGTTGTTGAAAGATAATTTTACCAAATATGATATTTCCAGAGAGGGCAATAAGAATTTATCTGCAATATCGTCCGATGCCATCCCTTTACCTTTTTACTCTAAAGTCGACATTTATTCGCTTGCTTCCGCCAATATTAGGCTTGTTTTTTATGACACGCTTATAATTTCCCTAGTTAAGTGACAAATTTCGCGCTGAGCCATTTTGGATTTTTTCCAGAGAGGGCAATAAGAATTTATCTGCATGATTGTCCAATGCAATCCCTTAAACTTTTTTTCTGAAGTCAACATTAGTTCGCATGCTTCCGCCAACATTAGGCATGTTTTTTATGACACGCTTATAATTTCCCTAGTTAAGTGACAAATTTAGCGCTGAGCCATTTTGGATTTTATCCAGAGAGGGCAATAAGAATTTATCTGCGAGATCGTCCGATACAATCCCTTAAACTTTTTCTCTCTCTAAAGTCGAAATTTATTCGCTTAGTTCCGCCAATATAACGCGTTTTATATTTGATAAGTTTATAATTTCGCTAGTTTAGCAAAAAATTTACAGCTGAGCCATTTTGGAGTTTTTTAGATTGGCAATACTTTATCTGTTAAAGTTTTTGCTAATTGTTAACACGATAATTGATGGTTTCTCTTCGAAACGTTAAACTAAAACTTATATTTATTTAAATTTATGTAAAATAACAAAAATTAAAACGTATAATCCCAAGATTAACATGAATTTTTAAAATATAAAATGAAGATGCACTAACTCGTATTTAAGACAGTACTTTTCTCTCCGCATCATCATTTTCAGAAGACTAAACAGAAAAAATGCGAATTACTCAGATTTAAGAAAGTCTGTTTTTTAAATTGGCAATTGCCGCAATTCTTATGTTCGTATGAGAGAAAGGTTAGAAAAATGTAACGGGGAAAAGTTTGCTCGTACTTGCAATTCGTTTTGAGTTTTTTCATAGGCAATTTTTAAAGTGATACTGAATGCACAATAATTTGGCGTTTCTTTTCATTTACTCTTTCGTAGTATGCTAAATTTATTGAAGTTTTCGTGAGAATGACAAGTGTATTTGTATAAAATGTATAGCAATAATGAAAAGTGTAAACACAAATGGCATTTTTAAAAGTGAATCGCAAACAACTGTGGCAATTATAATTGCCAATGTAAATAAAGAGAAGTCATAGATGGATTTAACGAATATGACCAACACTACATGCGATACCACGACAGCCGGTTCTGTGTACTGTATCCACCCGAAGTAGGAATTCTTCGTCCAAGAGCTGTTAACAAAAAATAATACCACATGAGTTTGATAAGAAACTTTGCTCAACTTCAAGTTTTTTCGTTAATTCTTCTTGTGTTCATTGAAAAATGCTTCTTCTTTTGGTAACATTCAAAATGAATGATATCAGCACTTTTAGTGTTATGCCAAATAACACAGGATGCCCAGAAAACATGGAAATTTAAAATAAAAATTGATTTGGCAACGCTGTCTTCAGACACTACCAAAAATGTTACGCTTTACAACACCTTGCAGCTTTTAGCGACAGAACAAGCGGCGATCAAAAAAACGTTTTTATAAGAGCGACCAAAAAATCGTATATGAAAAATATAAATGTTTTTTAAGCTTATCAAACTAAACAAGCCTATTATTACAAGTATTTGTGATTTCAATACTAGGTCGTTTGAATGTCTTTGGAAAACGAAAGCCATGTTTGGAATAAATCACAAAACTGCCCTAAAAAGGAATTGACAAAGAAGTCAATTAAAATTTCTATTGATGAAGACCGATAAAACTTGGCGATTTCGGTGCATATCCGAAGGCTGAACAATATGAAATATACTTTAATTTCCAAAACATGTTGTCGTCTATTATTTGAGGAATTTGTTCTCTTCCATATTAGAGTATTACATAAGAGTAATACATCAAACTAACTACTCAAATCAAAATTAATTGAGCGATGGCATATTCTCTTCTCCGCTAGTTACTAATGTAGTTCTGCGTGAGGTGTAGTGTGAATAATTATTCATTAAATACATATTTCATGTTTTTTTTATTAATATGTTCAATTACAACAGTTGTATGTGGGCTAAGAATAAAAGCCAATATGTGAACATTAGTCATTCACTTCAATATGTATTGCTCTTCATACACGCTAAAAAATTTCATACAAAGTAATATTTGTAACAGGCTTTCCCGAATGAAATTTATTTGTAAGGAAAATTATTTTATTTTCAGACAAACAATAAATATTTGTAAATGTCCTTAAAAATATAAAAATATTCCCTTATATAAGGTGATCCAACTAGAAATATTTTTTCAGAACAAAAAAATATAAAAATTCAAATCAAGTGTTGAATCTTTATTGATAATTTGAGAGGACATTTTATGGCATTTATTTTTTGGATAAAATTTCCTTCAAATGTTGGCCGCAACTACGCCTCAGGGTTTTCATTCTGTGGGCCCTATTTTGGATGACTCGTTTGAGCATTTCTACCGGTATGGCTTTAATGCCACGCGTAATGTAGGATTTCCAAGCCTGAATCATAGCTGGTTTGTCAGCTTAGACTTTGGACTTTACGTAACCCCATAGAAAAATGTCTAAAAGTGTGATATCACTCAATCTGGGTGGCCAATTCACCTGTCCAAAACGTGAAGTGCTTTTCGAAATGACCTCTAAATAGATGCATTGTTTGAGCAGCTGTATGGCAAGTGGCACCGTCCTGTTAAAACCAAGTGTCGTCATGATTACGGGCTTCAATTTCAGGTAGCTTAAAGGTTGATATCGTGGCGCGATAGCGAGCACCAGTCACGGTTACGTTCCGGCCATCATCATTTTTGAAAACATATGCACCGATGATTCCACCGGCTTATAAACCGCACCAAACCGAGATTTTCTCTGGGTATAATGGCACCTCTTGAACCTCATCTTGTTGCTCTTCAGCCCAATTGCGGCAATTTTGTTTATTGAGTTTGCCGTTAAGCCAGAAATGGGCCTCATCACTGAACAAAATTTTGGTTGAAAACAGCGGATCTTCCCGTTTCTCACCGAACGCTCATTTCCATAATACAGTTGCCAACATTTGAAGGAAATAATTTTCAAAACATAAATGCCATAAAATGTCCTTTCAAATTACCAATAAAGATTCCACACTGGATTTGAATTTTTATATATTTTTTGTTCTGAAAAATTCCTCTAGATGGATCACCCTTTACATACATGTAAAAAAAGTTTTTTTTAATTCTACTTAAATTAGAATTGTAAGGGGCTAAGTTCATATAATATATGTTAATTATAAGTACATCAGAAGAACAAGTCGTATTTTAATTATCAAGCGAAAAAGTCCACTTCAAATCCTACTTAAGCAATAATTTTAAACTATTACCGCTTAAAATCCAACTTATGCTATAATTTCAAACTATTACCGAAAGACCCAAAACTTTTTATTTTACTTAAAATGTGCTAAATTAACGGCGTAAAACATTCTGTGCTAAAAGTTTAAATAAAAATGTTGATCTATAAAAATGCTTCGCTTTATTTTTTTGACGACAGCTTCACGCTTTTCCTTTTAGAATTTTCAAATAAACCATTTTTAATGTTTCTTTTTATTACTTATTTCTAGTTAATAAAAAGGTTTATGTTTTTTGAAAACGATTTGAAAGTACTACCTTAACAGGGTTTTAATTGGATTTTTCTTCTTCTCAAATAAATCACGACTATTACATTAAGAAAGCCTATAAGCAAACATTATTTTACTTGTATACAAATTGCAGCTTAAACTTATTTTTCAGCCTGATTATTGTTACAAAAAGTGTTCTATTTCGACAGAAGCTCTGTTAGTATTTGTAGCATAACCTATGACTAAGATCTTTAGAAATCTAACCTCAACGCAAAACTATTTTTAACCGCTTAACTTGGACCGCAAGGGAAAATACAACTCGAGAAACGACAGCATTCAAGTCAATGATGATGAATGTTTACAATTAATGTTCTCTTCATTTCTTTCTTGTCAAGTACTAACAACATTTAAAGAGTTCATATGACTGGCACCGATCAAACTCAGACAGAAGTGTACACGTTTCTATATTACGAGTATCTTAAAGTGTACTTAATATTTTTGTGTGCTATAAATATTCTTATTCGCGATTGTCTTGAGGCCATCTATCTACTCACTGTCCCCTCCCGCACACACGCTAGCAAAACACTGTAGCGCGTTCTATGTTCTTGAACGTATTTTGAAAAATGTTTCAAGTATTCCGTTTGTTGTCTTATCAACTTTCGACCATTGAGTGTTGCTCGTTATGATCGTGGCCGAGATATGACCAAGGAAATTTAATGAAATGAAACCAACTGGAAATACTCAGAGGAGATTACATATCTATTGCTATGAAAGTTTCTCATTATTTTCACAATCTCGGTCACTTTCAGTATGATCGATGTTACGTATAGAAATATTTAGAAAATCGATTTGATTTTATTGAACCAAAAAAGACACACAAAAAAACAACAACGAAATAAATCTTTTGATCACACATGCGTTCGAGTCGTTTGACGACATTTATGACGTCTTAGACGTATGAACAGCTGAATTCAAAGAAACACAAAACATATATTTTATGATAATCGAAAATTCGTGACGTTGTCGTCTTCTTGGTAATACTTCGTTAGAAAATAAAGACGATATTTACGTAATAACACTGGGATACAAGAAATCATTTTATTGTATTGTCTTTGCAACAGTTTAAATATTGATAGGTATATTGATATGATACTTTTACGAGGGCTGCTCTATATATTTCTGGCCTAATAATGAAAATGCGAATATTTATCATCATCAAAGTATTCTCCAGCATGATTTATACACTTGTGCATGCCTTAAACCAATTGTCGAAACACTTTTTCCACTCCGATTGAGGCACCTCCAAAACATGATTTTTGAACGCTTCAACAGCATTTTCTGTCGACGAAAATCGATCGCCACGCATTCTTTTCTTGATGTGTGGGAATAAAACGAAGTCATTGGGTGCCAAGTCAGGGTTGTAAGGCGTGGCATTTCGAGCGTGGCGTGATTAATGCTGCAGAGGCATACAAATTTTTGAAAGATTTTTAAATCTTAATACTCAGCTGAAGTGATGAACAAATTTCTTTTTCCCTAATGTTACATTTTATCCCAATCGGAGTTCACTTGCCACTGTTTTGCCTCAAAATCCCCTAATAAATGCAACTTTTTAATAAAAAAAAATCGACTTTGAAAAAAATTATGTATTTGGACCAACATTTTTCCTAATTTTTTTATTTATTTATTTGTTTTGTTTTTTATTTAAACGCCTTTAATTGATGCAGTACCAATTTGAAAGGGTCGAAGCATTCTCAATTTTTTAGGGGTAACCGAAATTGCCCCCTGGATAGGATACATTAAGTGCACAAAATATCTTATTTTATTTCTAAATTTTAGTACCAATATGCCCATAATAACTATTGATCGCCCGTTTTGACCATGCAGGAAGTTTTTTGGGCCACATTAGCCAAAAAGTCCAGCAGCTTTGCTCGTTTTTGGGGTATATAGGGCATTCTTACTAACAGGGCACATTTCAACTACTGTCTGTTCACAGAAATGATGATTTGTTTAGCAAATACTCAACAAAAGTCCTTTTTACCGATGTACCTTTAGTCCGTTAAAGGGAATTTTCCCCCTTAGCCGATTTCACTAGTTTACAGTCCCAAACAGCTCATTACCTATCATCATGGAAAGTTTTAGGATCCTAAGTTGATTTGCTCAACCTTTATTGTGCTTTCAACGGACACACGGACGGACATGGCTAGTTCGTCTTACAATTTTACAACGACCAATATGTTCTTATATATACGTTATAGGGTCTCCGATGAATATTTCGTGGTGTTCAAACGGAATGGCAAATTAAATATACCATCCACCCTACAAAAAAATAAAGGAAAATATTATTTTATTTATGGTACGAGTATTTATAGTAAAAAATAGGAAAATTTCCTTTTTTTGAAAGCAAATAACGAATAGTCTCTGAAAATTCTATACCAAAAATGGCATATCTGTGTTGACCAGTGTTATCATTTGTTACCCCTTTTCAAGCTGATGATTTCGAAATGATTAACAATGTATTCTTGTATTTTAATGCAACAGCCAACATAACCGAGGTGGCCAGGTTTTTAAAATCATTTTATACCCAGGGGAGATTTTTTGCTGCTGCAGAATTTTTATGACCGTCTCAGAAGTGGAACCCGTGGGGGATATGGTTAACGAGAACAAAGATGATTTCATTATTTTTGTTTCGGTTGTCTGTCCCGCTTCTCGGGACTGTTTGTCTGTCGGTTTGTTGTGCTTTATCCTGAATGGTTTCAATGTTTAATATGACATCACTTTTTAATTGTTTGCCTTATTTGGCCGGCCTATTCTGTTCTATGACATGACCTGACCGGGGAGGGAGTGGGCATTTTATGTTGTTGTTTTTATATGCCGTTAAATCAACATTAATGATCCTGTGTGTCTGAGCGCTTTGTGCTGTGGTGATGTCCCTTGGTTCCTTATGGCCCTTTAACAGCCACCAGAGTGTGACAACACCCTTACAAAGTGTGTACCTACACGTGTGATGGACAACTTGCCTGTTTCCGTTCTAGCTCTGACTCTATGTTTATGTTTCAATATTTCAACATTTGGCTGGTTGTTTGTTCGTTCGGTTGGCTAATAAACACAATGCCCTGCCGTACGTACGGTTACAACAGTCAACGTCTACTGGGACAACGTGGCCAACACCTGTGCTGTTTCTATTTTTGTGAGAAGCAATTTTTCTGGTGTCCTCACCTGATTCTTCCATATGACATCAACGACCTTTTGTTTGAACTCTTTATTGTTATTTGTTTAAAGTCGTTAATTGTTTTTATTTATGGTGGGTTTCGCTAGCTTTTAAAACGTGCGCGTTTAAATGAAGCTATACATCAATGCTATTAAATTACCCAATTAATAGATTTCCTTCCGGGGCGACGACAAGGAAGGAGGGACGAGCACATGCAAGGCCGGAAGAGTACCGGAAATGAATGATTGCCCTCATGTCATATTGAAGAGATTTCTTTTTCAGATAATCAGTAGATTTTTTTATGATGGATTACTTTCAAATGCATTGGATTACTTTCGACGAGGGTTAGCTATTTTAAATGTGGGTGAAAATATAAAAAAATCAATGGTATTGTTGACGTTCGCGTTGGATGTTCTGATAGTCTCGTTTTAATCGAACGAGAGCTCACGATTTTATTAGAAAATTAAAGTTTCCAAAGAAACTGTTGAAGAAGTTTTATTAAATTTTTTCATATGCAACACTAAAACTATGGCCATGCAGACGATGACTGTTAATGGGGACCAGCATGGGGCTATGATTCCAGAAAGTTTTGGTTCTGATTGGGATGACATTGGCCCTGGCGACATGGTTTTAACAGTGGATATTATTCAAGTTGTAAAGGGACATTTTTACAGCGTTTTAAGCGTAGCAGAATTCAACAGCCTTACATTTTTTCTTTATGCTTATCCTTACAAATCGTTAATAAAGGGTGGTCCAACTAAAACATACGATGTTAATTTTAAATTAAATAAAACTTTTCAGAGAATTATCTAAATATTTTTCATTATGACAGAAGGATATATGACAATTAAACAAATTATCGGCCAAACGCTCTTCGCGGTTTCGATGGTATACCTCTATCCGATGGTCCATACTTGCAATGACTCTGAGACATAATGTTAGTTCAATGTTGGTAATGTGTCGAATTATCTCTTCTTTAGCTCTTCCATTTTTCTTGGCTTATTGACGTATTCCTTTTCTTTTAAACATCGCCAATGAAAGAAGTCAAATCACACGATCGTGGCTTCCAATCAACATCGCCTCGACGTGAGATAACACTTCCATTGAATTTGTCGCGCAAAAGAGCCATTGTTTCGTTAGCTGTGTGGCAAGTGGCACCGTCCTGTTGAAACCACATATCGTCCACATCCATATCTTCCAATTCGGAACATAAAAAGTTCGTTATCATCTCACGATAGCGAACACCATTCACAGTAACTGCCTGACCGGCCTCATATTGGAAAAAATACGGACCGATGATGCCGCCAGCCCATAAACCGCACCAAACAGTCACTCTTTATCTCTTTTTATTATCATTCGCCCAAATGCTGCAATTCTGCTTATTAACGAATCCACTGAGTTGAAAATGTGTCTCATCACTGAAGATGATTTTCTTTGAATTTGAACGCCCATTTTCATAATAAGCCTGAATAACTTTAACGCGTTGCTTGCTTGTGTATCTTTCTATGGTATAAATTGAGTTAGTCTGAAATTATAAAATATCAAATAAAATGCAGAAAAAACTTGACGTATAGATGTGGTTTACATTCAACATCGGCCCTTAAAATTTAACCACCCTGTCTTCATGTAGCATGTTTGAAAAATAGGTCCGGGAACTCTTACTTTTCTTCTTCATATAAGTAAAGGCCTTTGATAACCGTGTTATCTCCATACAATTTCCTATGAAGTAGCCATACACACAGCTATTTTGGGCCTTTGAACTTCATACAATTTTCACTAAGCCCAGAGAAAAACCAATTTTAACATTGAACTAACAAAAAATTTTGAAGGTCATTACTCGTACAAAACAAATAGAGCTTGCTACTGTTTCAAAGTAAAGCAGTTAGAATAACATTAAAAATAATTAGTACTTTCTGATGTAACCTTGGGAGCTATCCTATGGTTATGGATCATTTAATATTATGTCACCTATTACTCGTAGCTCCAGAAATTGTAACACGTGTCAATAAAAACAAAACTAATGCCGGAAGTTGTTAATTAAGAAATGTTATAGCAAATTTTGTCAGAACCATTCATAAACACCTTTTGCCTTTAATTATCGTGAGAATGATTCATATCTTTGGGCCTAGTTAACCAAAAAATAATCGTCGAAGCGTACATATTCTAATCTAAAATTAATGACATATAAATATTGTTGTCCGGTTTTCCTCATTAAAAAAAAAACTAAAGCTAACCAAGTATTGTAAAGTAAACATTACATTAGCCTAGGTAGCTGGCTAATGATGACGACGACGAATGCGTTCTAATCACATGTTAGTAACAAAAAAACAAGATTCGAACGGTAATTAAATGTCAGTTACTCACTAAACGAAATTAATTGGAAACTAAACTTAATTTGCTATAAATTAAAACCCATTTCCACCCAGATTGCCAGTGGCAAAGGCCACAACAATAGTGACAAACGTTTAACAAAATGTAGCAGTCCAACACTTGCCCCACCGTCTAGTCCAAAATGTTACACGGACGTCGGCATCATTAGAGCTTATGTGAGAACTCACATCAATTGTGACGTACCGTACACGGTAAACGAAAATAAAAACGCTTCCCAAACACAAATGACATGCTTGAATTAACATGCGAGCCAGTAATTGTCCGCAGGGCTAATCTCGCGTTTAGCAAAAACTCATCGACCAAATCGATTACATCCCCTGATTGAAATCTTGGCGACTTTTGGTATTTAAGTAAAAAAGCATATGCATAAAGGGTGATGCAAACTTGATGCACTTTTTTAAAATTAAGCGGAAGCTCGGGCTAGTCGCACATGGGTCGATACATGAAACAGAACGGCTTAGTTTTTAATCTAGAAACCAACAGTTTAAAAGAAAATTAACCGATTATAATTTAATGTAAATCATGTTCGATTTTCCGTCGAACAAAACTTATTTTTTTTCCGCGGGATCATAATTTAATTTCCGGGATTTGAGAAATGAAATGTTTCAGAATTCCCAAAAAATAAAAATCCCAAAAAATAAAAAATCATCCAATTTAATCTAAGATTAGATTACTAGTCCGATACTGATTTTAATTATCTACTCAGACTGAAAAAAGAAAGCCGTTTTTTTATAATTGGTTTACAGCTTGTTTTTCGGATATGAAAAAATAAATACGACAATACGAGGGCGACCGCAAAAGTAACTGGCCTAACAAAAAAGAACCGTTTTTTTGGAATTATTATTATTTATTTTTCAACATAATCTCCTTCCAACTTAATACACTTCATCAAACGTTTTTCAAGTTTTTTAATTCCATCCGAAAAATAAGATTTTTCAAGACCTTCAAAATATGCCTCAGTTTCAGCAATAACCTCGCTGTTGGACGTAAATTTTTTGCCACCGAGAATTTTTTTTAAATTTGGAAGCAAGAAATAATCGGAACGAGCTAAATCTGGACTATATGGTGGATGCGGAGCAATTTCAAATCGTAATTCGGCCAGTTTTTGTTGAGTTAAAAATGCAGTGTGTAAAGGAGCATTATCTTGATGAAAAAGAACTTTTTTTCTAAATGCGGTCGTTTTATCTTGATTTCTTCAATCAACCGATCCAATAATGCACAATAATATTCACTATTTATAGTATTTCCTTTCTCAAGATAATCAATAAATATTATACCCCTTGCATCCCAAAATACTGTGGCCATTACTTTTCCTGCTGACTTAACAGTTTTCGCCTTCTTGGGACCACTTTTACCATTCGGGATGTAGTGATGGATCTATGTTTCATCAACAGTTATGAATCGGCGCAAGAACTCTATTGGATTACGCTGATAAATCGCTAAAAGCTCCTCGGAATTGGTCCAACGTACGATTTTTTGAGGCAAAGTCAACAAACGCGGCACCCATCTTGCGGATAGCTTTTTCATGTGGAGTTCATCATGTAAACTACTCCAAACTAGTTTTTGGTGTATTTTAACAATATCAGCAAGTTCTCTGAGCTTTACTCGTCTATCTTTAGTCACTTCATTAAATATTTTTCTAATGTTTTTAATAGTAGTAGCAGTTTTCGGTATTCCAGAGCGTTGTTCATCTTCCGTATTTGAACGACCCATTTTAAATTGTTGAACCCAGGATTTCACGGTGGAGTATGATGGTGCATTATCACCATGAACAGAATCCAATTCATCTTTGATTAATTGTGGCGTATAACCTTTCATATAAAAGTGTTTAATTACCGCACGAAACTCTTTATTTTCCATTTTTCAAATTATAAAACTTGTTTACGAGTACTTCAATCACCTGTAACAAAGAAAATAATCATTAAATATTAGATTATAAAAGATTGCTTTTATAATGTGCCAGGCCAGTTAGTTTTGCGGTTGCCCTCCTAATTGGCTGTCTCAAATGCTTATAGAGCCTGTAAACCAGATGAAAACTAAACGAGCACGAATACTCCTAGTTTTGTCAGTATAAAAAAGTCTATAGGCTGACAAAACTACAACTTCCTTTTCAAGTTATAACAAAAAGAGCAGCCAACTATATGCATCACTTTTATAGGGAAAACGACCTAAAAACTTGTAGTTTTCGTCAGTCTGTGTTGGCAACTCAAATTTGTGATCATGATATTTGAGCCCTTAAAAAATTGTCTAAAGAAAAACTTAAAAACTTTTTAATTTGAAAGTGGTGAAGACTGAGTCCATAGGTGATAATTTAAAATTGTTATACTTAATAAAAGTAAATGTATTTTATTTAGTGTTAATATAAATATAATTAATGGTTAATTAAGAGAGAGAGAGAGCTATTTTATTTCATAAGCGAAAAAACGCTTAAAACTTGGCAGTCCACAATTGATAATTTTTAAAAAAATAAATAAATATGTTTTATTTATCAAAAAGATTTTTTCAACCAATATTTTGTTAGAATAAAAATTAATTTGTTTTCTAAAGTTATAATTTGTGTTTACTTATTAATAAACTGTATGCGTAAAAAATAAAAAAAAAATACTTGAAATACAATACTTAAAGTAATACATGAAAACCTTTGAAGCTTTACTGTGTGAGGCCTATTTGACTGAACTGAAATTTGCTAAGATGGACTTTCTTATTACTTACAAACTCAGTACGACAATCTTTTATAAAAAATATGTGACCCGGGCAATGAAAAGGTGGCGTATGACTCAAAAAACAATTTTCCACTTTTTTTTGGTTTCGATAGTTTTTGAGACGCTCTTTCACGTGGTGAAAACTAGAAAGTCCTAACTTGCTTAGAAGTGTACTAAAAATGTAGAGAAAGAAGAGCACAAATAAAAGAAAAACAGAATTTTATTGAAAATCCAGAATCAAGATTATACTCGTAAATGAAATTGAAAAGTTTATAAACAGGATTGAACGCTGCCACCTTTTCATAGGCCGAGTCACATACTCGTATATAAAATTGAGCGTTTACACATTTTTTGGAAGTTATTTGAACTTTTCGCCACTTTATTAAAGAAATACTTGTTACAATGGCGGTAGTTGTAAAATTAGAAGAATCGAAAAACAAAATAGTCAACAAGGTGTGGCAATGTGAACAACTTTGCTGAAATAAAAAATTAATTGACTTTATTAGTTGAATTCCATTTAAATCAAATTTTTACTCTAGCTGTTCTCCAGAAATGCAATGAAATATACTATTTTTCTTATACTTTTTCTTTTCTTCTTAACATTTTTACAAACCCTTTAAATTGATTATATTTTATGTTTATCACTTGATTAATTTTCTTCACGCTGCACTACATAACACATTTTCTAAACTCTAAACTCTTATTAGTCGGTAGTATTAACCATATCAACTCCTTTGGATTCGAAAATTTTATAACATTCCACAAAAATATTTTAGTAACAGAAAATATCAGCATAACTATGAGTGTCGGCATATAAACTCCACAAACGAGTGGAAAAACAGAAAATTATAATTTATATTAATTGTGTTAATTAACTTTAATATTGTGTTAAGGAACAGAAAATTTTATTTCTTATTTGAAAATTGATTGACAGGTGGTCCAAGCAACCATAGTTCGGTAATTAGAATTACCTTTTCGTTACAAGAAATATTTTTTTTTATATAGTACCACAGAAAATATACTGTGGCTTAAGATATTTCTTTGGTAGAATAAAAACAATGTTTTGGCAATGGAATTTTAATAAGCAGAACTGATTTCAAACAAATTATGTCCCGCTTGGTGTTTAAGCGGCTTGGTGTTATTGCTTGTTAAAAACATGCCTATTAACGGTTTAAAACCATGTACAAAAATCAACATATTTTTAAAAACATTAATAAGCTATTATTATTTGCCTAGAATTAATTCTTATATGTCATTATCTGGTCATGTAAAGGCAGAGATATGTTGTACAGGAGAGGTCATTAAAAACTTTAAATTTAAATTGGCTGTAAAAGAAGTACTGATAATTTGTTTAAATTTGGGTTGATCGGCTGAGGTACTGCCGAGCTGATTGTGGTGGTCCCATGGTTAGATGACAAAGTTCCACCTTTCCAATAAAACCAGAGTTTTGAAAAAAATTATCAGTTCTAATTTTTACAACCGATTCAAGTTTAAAATTTTATATCGCAGACCCTATATTTATCTTGTTTGCGCTGGATTTCTTTGAAAACCAGCTACCAAGTTTCGGCGCCTATAAACTCTCCAGCACTGGTTCTATAGAGTCATATTCCAGTCTTCATTTAGACCCTTGTTAAAGAAATATCATTAGAATATTACTATCAACAAAGTTTTTTCGAATTACCCCAATGTGCGCTCTGTATAGGCGTTTTGCGTAAACTTTTGCGCACCCTCTATAACTAATGAGGAATGTTTGTGTGATCTGGAATTTTAATCAAAACTAAATTGTGCCCTTTGGCGGCTTAGAGTCGTCGATTTAAATGGAACTTTTTCTTTCTGATGCTGATCATGTTTTATTATTTTTTTTTTTTTTGAGAACAGCAAAACCTGTTTTTCTCAATGAATATGTAAATAAATGATCACGAGTCTCGCTTGCTGTCTGAGACTAATGATGTGGGATACTTTTTATTTGTTTCTTTGAAACAATTCCTAATCTTTTCGTAGACAGAAGATTCAAATGAAATGAGCGCTAATCCCCCTTCGGCGATGTTTATCAAAATCCCATAAAACATATTTCATGTCATTTCATTTGGGGTTTCACATGGTTTTATATTTTTTTTGCTTTGATGGGTTTTTGCTGTCGATATCACAATTTGTTTAAACGATCCGTTCGCTCGTTGGGTTAAGTCGTTCAGTTTGACTTCTATTTTTTTTAGATATGTTGTTGCTGCTGCAGCCGTAGCAGCTGATATGAACGACAATAAGCATCTGTGCATACGAGTACAGGCAACGAAGTACTCGTACTAACTTGGTCAGGTTTTATCCAGATATGACTACCCCAATGCAGTTTCATACTCGTTTTAAACACTGAAAGAAGATAATTGTGGTGCTGATGAGAGGAAAACTTAAATTTAATCGTCTACCTGCTCGCCAGCCAGCCACTTAGTCAGTGAGTTGGCCAGTCGTAGCACTTACTCACAATACACAACTTGGCTAACACAACACTAGCCAAGTCGAGTGTGTGCAAGTTTATGGAAGGAAGCTTTTGTACTCCAGCGTGAGTTGCTCTTAATGCGGATGGGTGGATGGACGGACGGTCAGACAGACGAATGGACGATCGTTAAGGGACGATGGTGCTGATTATTAATGTCCATATAATTTGTTGTTAATAATTCGCATAACAATGCTAAATTTATCACACCAGGCGAGACTCTGTACGAATTGAGAATTAATTCGAGTTTTGTGAAAAAGTTATTATTAAACATAACAAATACCACCACCGCCTCACCCAAAAACTCCTTAAGTGGTGGTGTGCCACCGATGTGCGGTGTTTTACAAATTATGTTAACTCATTTGTACCTATTACCATGAAATTGTGAATTTTTGCTCGTTGCTTATGCCATACTAATTGAATAAGGCAAACAGCACAAAAAAGACAACTCGACGAATCGAAAAAGTCCAAACAAAATCAAATATAATTTTTCAGAATTTTGAGTTTATGGCTGTGTATTTTGGGTTGGTTGGTATTATTTTCTTTTTTTTGTTGTTGCTGTTGTGTTGAACATTTTATTTTTAAAACAAAAAAGACACAGCGCTACAACACTTTAAAAATATACATTTACACATGTGTGCATTTGTATGCTGGTGTGTAGATCGACATATGTGCACATTAAAGAGGGTCGCGGTCTGTGAAAACCCAAAAATAAATAATTATCAGCTATGTTAAATCAAAAATGTAATTGTTAAACGGTGCTTGTAATTACGAGGGCGGTTCGGAAACTTCTTAGCCTAGCACAAAAATCGCGGTGTAAACAGAAAAAAGTTAAGTGTTTTGGAAACTTCTATCTCTGCTATGAACACTTGTTAAATTTTTTTTCGATCTGGCAACTCCTTCATATAGAAACAGGTGTTCACAAAAGACGCATCCGCGATTTTTTTACAATGGAAAAATTAGAATTGCGTGGTGTCATTAAATATTTACATAAAAAAGGTTTATCGGGACAAGAAATTCATAATGATATGGTGAATGTGTAAGGTGAAAGTGCTCCTTCATATGCAACAGTAAAAAATTGGGTTGCTGACTTTAAACGTGGTCGTACAAGCATTGAAGATGAACCACGTAGTGGACGTCCAAAAACAGCAACAACAACAGAAATTGTAGCCAAAGTGCATGATATGGTATTAAATGATCGACGAATAAAAGTGCGTGAAATAGCTAATATCATGGGCATCTCAAATGATCGAGTCAATTTAATTTTGCATGAAGAACTACAGATGAAAAAGCTTTCTGCAAGATGGGTGCCGCACTTGTTAACAGTCGACCAAAAACGCATAAGAATGAACATTTCTCAAGCTTGTTTGGATCGTTTTCAGCGAAATAAAATGGTTTTAAGCGTCGTTTCATAACTGTTGATGAGACATGGATCCACCACTATACTCCAGAGACAAAAGAACAATCCAAACAATGGACTGAAGCTGGAGGAAGTGCCCCAAAGAAGGCAAAAACAATTCAATCGGCTGGTAAGGTTATGGCAACGGTTTTTTGGGACTTCAAAGGCATTTTATTGATTGACTATCTGCAAAAGGGCAAAACAATAAATTTCGAGAACTATTGCAACCTTTTAGATCTATTAAATGTACAAATTCGAGACAAACGTCCTGGTTTACAACACAAAAAAATAATTTGTCATCAAGACAACGCACCAGCGCACAAGAGTGTTTTAACAATGGCTAAAATCAACGAATTAAAGTACGAGTTGCTTGACAACCCATCTTATTCTCCTGATTTAGCTCCCAGTGACTTTTACCTGTTCCCAAATCAAAAAAATCCTTGCTGGCAAGCGTTTTACCTCAAATGAAGATGCAATTACAGTTGTAAACCACTTTTTTGAAGACCTTGAGGAAAACTATTTTAATCAAGGGATAGAATTGCTAGATAAGCGTTGGACTAAGTGTATTGAAGATTCAGGAGATTATATTGAAAAATAAAAATATTTTTGAAAAACTAATTATTCTCTTTCGTTGATAGGCTAAGAACTTTCCGACCACCCTCGTATAATTCAATCAGTTGATATATGCACTATTGAGCAAATAATCAAAAAAGTGTGATTTTTTCCGGGGTAACTGGAACGATTTCGCCAATTTTAAGTTTAAATTACATTAAAAGCTTATAGTTATTAGCCATCATCGTACAATTTTAGGGACATAGCTCAATTCGTTTGAATCGCTATCGTGATTTCGAGCAGGCCGAACTTTATATACCCTCCAACGTCTCTGCGCTTCCAAAGCGCACCACGGAAATGGTCCAACGCATGGGACCATGCGTCCGTCTCTAATCTCAACTAAAGCTTCAAAATTACATTATTTATGGATTTGTATAAATTCGTTTCATTTTAAGTACGCATACGTCCATGTTGACTATTAATAGCCCGTTTTGATAATGCGGGACGTTTTTTTCGCCACCTAAGGGCAATTATGCCCTTCTTTGAGGTATTTAGTGTGTCCCAACTATCAGTACCTATTTTAAATACTGTTAGTCCACAAAAATTATGATTTTTTAAGCAAATTCTAAAAAATGTTATTCATTGAACAGGGATTAACCGGCTCAAGACCTCTTGCATCTTTATTTAAATAGAACACAAGTTTTTAACAAAATGGCAAAGTGACATTATTTTTCGTGGTTGCACACTGCTTTTATCATGATTTCGGGTCTGTGACAATTCTCTTCAGAAAGATTTGCTGCAATTGTTGAAAGTAAAACCGTACTCTATAAGACCAGGCTCTCCCCAAACGAATGAGAACTACTGTTGTAAACCCTACTTTTCAAGTTTTCTTCACACAATTGCCCACGAAAATACAACTCACTCTTGCCACCTCTACTGAGACTCCACATCGAGAACCATCAATAGATTTCTTTCACATGTTACTTTAACCGAGATAACTTTAGTTCCTTAAAGGGAAGCTTTTTTCCCCAGGGCTGATTTCGCCCATATAAAATCCCAAACAGCTTATGGCCATAAGCCATCATCAATCTAAATTACAGGATCCTAGGTTGATTCGTTTAACCGCTAATGTGTTTTCAAGAGACACACGGACTCACGGACACAAGGACGGACGACCGGACGGATAGGGCTAGATCGTCTAAGAATTTTACGACGATACATATATAAAGTACAACATATTTTGCAATAGCTGAGTGGTTTTTCCAATAAACAAAATATGCGTTATTGGACAGCAACAAACCCACATGTGCTTCAAGAGACACAATTGCATCGGTATATTTTGTTTATTGCCAAAAACACTGCGCCAGAAATGAGCCTCACGGCTAAAGATGATTTTTCAGTGAAATTCTGGATTTCCGGGAAACTTTGCCAATGCCACCGACTCAATTTCTATAGTAATTTTAAATGATTTTCAAACGTTGCTTGTAAGTGATCCTTATCATGAAGAAAATATTGACTTCGACTAGCGTTTTGACACTGAAAGATTATTAAAAATGTTTCAGAGTGTGTTGACATAAAGATACGAAATTGTTATGTCCCTATTGGAAAACCCTGTACTTTGTAGCGACTCCAATTAATATTTCTTGGTGTTGCAAACAGAATGACAATTTAGTATATCATCCACTCTTCGGTAGATAGTAAAAAAAGTGCACGTCTATGCTGTTGAAAAAATTCAATTGTACGTACACCAAGACTCGCGGGTGTCGTCACGTCTTCAATTAACACAGTTTTTTTCTCGAAATTTCTGCCCCAAAGGGCAGAATTTTGACTCGGATGGCAGGTTATGTTGAACGAAGAAATCACACAATGCGCGCAATGGACTCCTCGCTCTTTCCACTTTTACGCATTGTTCAACCATTATCGCTCCAAGTCTGAACCTGCCAAATCCTGTTGTATCAATTGTCTCCAAAAAATAAAAAAAGTGTTTAAGTGCATTACAATTGAATCATCCTGTTCTTTGGGGGGAAATAAAACTTGAAATAAAATAAGATTTGGGCTTATAACAGAGCAAAGCGAATTTGTGTCGTTGCACTGGATCTTCTAAACTTTTAATAATTGAGAATGGGAAGGCACGACACGACGTGCAGTTTAATAAGTACTTTAAAACTAGATTTATAGAAATACTGTCCATTTTTACATTAAAAATATTTATTTCATATTGTTGTCCTCCTTGGCAGACTTCGATGTTGGTTAATCGGGAGTTGGAGTTTGCAATAATTTTTTTTAACATTTAGGTCTAAATATCAGACTAGAAACCTCTTATACCCGTACCGAAAAAAAATCGTCCAACAAAATTAAACTGTATTTGATAACTCTTCGATATTAATCAACTAAAAAAGTCGAATGTATTTATGTATAAGTATATACATACGTAAGTTATCTTGAGATTATGGGCCAATTTCGATTTTATCTTTCGCATTCGATTTTTTTTGCAGAATTTAATATTTAATTTATAATGTATACGAAAAAACTATTAGATGTGCACCCAATTCATGTAATGTTGAATCATATTTAAGTTGCTTGAAATCAAGATTGGGTTGGAAATTTGAATTTTAGCGAACATTAGATTTTACAGGGGAATACTGTGTATTTTTAGGGACAGAAAATAAACATCCATAAAAACAAAATTGAGTAAAAAATCATAATCATTAATAGCAACAAAATTAATTGAATATTATTTTTTACTATGGACTGGTTTTTTTTTAAAAAATAATTAATAATTTTGTAAAAAATTGAGAAAATTTCAATTAAATGTAGTATTAGGGACAATCAGGGTAATGATATTTTTTAAAAAACAATTTTGAAGACTTTAAAGGTCCTATAAAGATTTATTTTATAGTAAATTATAATGATAGGACAAAGGCAGAAAAGTGGCCCATAATCTCAGAATCAACCGTATAGGCTTTAATTCGTACATACGTAAGACTAAGCTCCTACTAGAAAAGTCGTCAGATAATGCATTTTCTAGAAAACCTTTTACTTGGCATGAATATTTAGCTATAAGTATTTCTAGAAAAGTCGAAATCATAAAAAATCGCTACTCAAAAGTGCACAGCGCGTCAGAAATTAATCCAACGTTTCGCACGATCTTGGAGGCTATTTCAAAGGTTTGAAACTTGTGCAAAAGTCCATTTTACAGTTTTCAAACCTGTGTAAGTGCCAAAACGTATCCTTTAATAAACTGGTTGTGGCACTGATTTCGCCCAAATATGATTTCCCACCCCAAAAACCAAGACAATTAGTTTTTTTCCAGAAAGTAAAGTCCAAACAACATTTTCATGTTTATCTTTACACTTTTTGAGCGAGTTTTTCTTTTATAAGTATAAAAAATGGCCTTTATTTGTGAGGAACATTTTTCTGGTACAAATTGCTCTCAATTTCCCATTTTAAACTTAAACATCAACGCTATTTATGACAAATTGCCAAATTCAAACAAAATCACGTGACATACACAAATTTGTGTTATTTTTAATTTCCTGACCCACCTTAATGTCCTCATGTATGTGTAGTGTATTTGTTTAAAGAATATAGAACAAATGTTTTCTATACTTTCGACATCTTTTTTTCAATGACGTCATTCACTAGGTCGAGCCATCAGTCCGTCTAGCTGGCCGTCTGTCGATCAACACATTATTTAAATTTCGAACAAAACGCCAAAAAAACTAAATAAAAATGAACTTTTCATGCGGCTGGCTATTCGGTCGTTGTGATGGTGATGTTCTCCCAAAAAAAAAATTAAAAACTCAACAACTTTTTGCAAAATTGTCTATTTCAGAAGCGAAATGAAAATATAAATTTGTTCATTTTCTATATTGACAATAAACATATTCAAGATTTCGTATTAAAACAAAAATACATTTACAAAATTTGAAATCTTGAGCACACCATACCCGCAAAGATTTCAAGGAAAATAGTTCTAATGGTTGCTAAACGCGCATGTGGTACCCATTTACACCGAGGACTTTGTGGACTGCTAGACTCAGGATTACTGTGGAACAACGCAGTCGTTAATTAAGGGCCCTTCTAGACCGTTTGTGTACAGTAAGGCCTCGGTAATCCACACTCTAAGGCGACTTATTCAGTTTTCCGAATATATACTCTATACTCGGAATTGATTGAATTCGGAAATGCAAATTGAATACAAAATAGGTTACATTCTGATTTAGTTTAATTTTGTTGAATTAATTCTTTATTATTCGAAAATCTGTAAACAGTGAACTAAGAGAAGAAAAACTATTTTTCTTGTGATCATTGTAAGTAGATAAATTTTAATACAGTAGACGCTCACAAATTGGAACTTCCTGAAATTAGAACCAGCATTTTGATGCATTAACAATTCGGAAATTAGAAGCAATAGAGTATGAAAAACAAACAACTATTACAGATTACATGTTAGGCAAAAACTAACTATGATGAGATACACTGCCACCGCGTTCCAGCAGTTGGATAATAACATGTTTCTTTACTTCAATGAATTATTTTAAGTTTAAAACACTTATGTGATATAATTTGACTGAAATGTTATTTCGTTTGTCTTAATAAAATACTCAAATTTGGATAAAAATACTATATTTTCCTTATTTTTGTAAAAAAAAAAACGTTCAGAAATTAGAACTTTTCGGAAATTAGAACCATCCAAAAAAAGTGGTTCTAATTTGTGAGAGTCTACTGTACTAGGCTTTAGCTAGCAATCATTCATGGCATTTTAACTGTCATTGTTGTAACTGACCCAGATTTAGGACATATCTTATATCAAAATATATCTTATTTCAAAACAAAAATTGAAATCAATTGTGGAGTTTTTGTTGTTTATTCGAAAGGACATTTGAGATCATTTATTTTTTAAATATAATTTCCTTTAAATGATTACCGCGACTAAGTTTCAGCGTGCCCATTCGGAAGGTCCAATTTTGGATAACTCGTTCGAGCAGTTTGACCGGTGTGACGTTAATGACACGCGTAATGTTGGCTTCAAAACCAAATTCTTAGCTGGTTTGTCATCTTGCGTGGACTTTACGTGGCCCCAAATAAAAAAGTGATATCACACGATCAAGGCGGCCAACTCACCTCTCAATCAATCCATTGTTTGAGCAGCTGTATGGCAAGTGGCACCGTTCTGTTGAAACCAAATACCGTCAAGATTACGGGCTTCAGTTTCAGGTAGCCAAAAGTCCGATATCAAGCGCGACAGCACGCACCATTCACGGTAACGTTCCGGTCATCATCATTTTTGAAAAACCAGCCCATTAACTGCACCAAACCATGGTTTTCTCTGGGTATAATAACAGCTCTTGAGCCACTTCTGGTTGCTCTTCAGTCCAAATTCGGATATTTTATTTATTGACGTTGCCGTTGAGCCAGAAAGGGGCCTCATCACTGAATAAACCGTTGTTCGAAAACAGCGGATCTTCTCGTCTCTCATTTCCATAATTCGGTTGCACAATTTGGAGACGTTGTTGCGGTGTTAGTCTTTCTATGATAAAATGGCAAACAATACTGAAAAGGAAACAAAATAAAGTTTAACTCTGAAAAAAATACCTCTAGATATTTCACCCTATACATACAACTCGGACCTCAAACAATATTTGGAAGCGCACACAGCGGAAATAGCTGGGGGGAGCATTACACATTCGAAACCTTTAAACAAGATTAAATTAAACAGCAATACTCGTAAGTAAAAGTACTCGTATATCAGCACTCGCGAAATAATACCTAACAACCTTCCCGTCCGGGGAAGTACTTGAATAATAAGGGGTGTGGTTAAGTTCGTAGATGCCAGTAATGGTAAATCGTACATATCTATAAAGGTTTCTAACCTCCGGCACCACGACTAAGCAATGCAACAAAGCTCGCAATATACATACAGAACATTCTTGCATTGGTAAGGAAATATTTTCCTACTTTATACACAATTTCATAAAAAATATGAACTAGTTCACAATAATTAAGAAACACCTGATAAAGAATATAAAAATGTATATTTGTAAAGTAAAAAAGTTAAAGTCAGGCGGGGACAACCATATTCTGCACCACTCTGTTATTTATAAGACTCTGCACCTCTGTCAGGAGGAAATTGGTTTAGGGTATCATCCTTCCAACCCTTAGACCGATATGTCCAAATTCACAAAAATTGAGTGCTGATTGCTCGTAACGCTAAATGCAAAATTTGGTCTGTATCGGATGAAATATGAAGCTATCAGAGCTGTAGTTTCTGAAATGTTGAGGGACCTTTGTATGTGAGCTATACGAAAACATGGGTGTTTATAGTCCAATTTCACCAGATTTAATTACTGGTCACTCATGACGGGCTTAATTTATGTCCTCAAATGGTGAGGGACCTTTGTTTGGGTAGCTGATTGTTAACATGAACCGATATGAACTAAATTAGGGTTTGTTACTGACCTTAAAGTCAACACTTTGCAAAGTTTTGTCTAGATCAGCCGGATCATCGGCACTAAGTCATAAAAACCTCTACCACAGTGTAGCGCAGGATATAATTTTTGTTTCTAATTTGTTTCTTAGCCAAGATAATTTTATCAGTGTATCAATTCGGATTTCCTTTTCACTTGTCTTTTTAGCAGCCGTGTCTTCCTCGTAAATCCAGACACAGCTGTAGGATATAAAATTAGATGTTTGTGTTCATGCATGCATGTACTCGATTAAACGGGCAGTTTATCTCGAAATCACACAAAACTCTCGTATACACATGTACCAACCTTCCTACCTACATACGTACACATTATGTTTGGTAATAAGGATTGTCCCCTGCCAAGCTCTGGCCCATGACACGCCACCGCTGGCCACCCCTATTTCTAGTGTGTTCTCATTCCGTGACCTAATATAATATGTAACAAGTTCATATAAAATAAACTGGAAATGGGTCAACTTTTCCTAGTGAGCATATTTGTTTATGGACATGGTACTCTATCAAGACAACTTTGCTTCCATTCTCCCCCTTTCCTGTGCATGCAATCGTGGGCTTAGACTTAAGGCCAAGGCGAGGGTAGCTAATAAGAAGCAACATTTTTATGGGGGACCATTAGATAAAATATAAAGTTTTTGTTGTTGTGTCGAAAAACAAAAATACTCCAAAATAAGTGAACTACACGCTGAGGCACTTGTATGTGCCGATACCGGCTAACTGCTTCTCCCAGATCAATTTCCACGCACACACACACACAAATAGGCTACATAAAATAGGCAAGCATCCTTATAAATAGAGCACATTTAAGAACGATTCATCTGAACTAAAATGACAAATAAAACTAATGATCCTTAGAAAACAAAAACTTTTTTTAATGAAATATCCTGCGGCTACACCCGCCCATATGCCCTTTCCAAACCCTTAGCAGTATTGACGAACATTTCTAAAAAGTTCTTTCATATTTATGGGAAAATTAAAAAAAATATCGCAGGACATACAGAGATGGGGTGATTCTCTGTATTTTTCTTTACCAGCACTAAACTGGAATAGATGCAGAACCCGTTGTCTGTTTTGTTTTTAAATTATTTTCTTGATAAAGTGTTTAAAGAAAACTTTCCACGTCCTACCTAATGTCTTTCGTTGGACGCACTACAAAATATTACTTGGCTCCATATGCAAATATGTCGTTTCTATTCAAGTCCTTTGTGGCGTTTATGTTTTGACGCTATTGTTTACATTTGAATGCCAACAAGTCTATATATTTATTTGGCGCCAACGAGGACATTAACCAACGACCGACCGACCGCTCCTTGCATACGTCATTTTTCGGGGTTGTTGTATGGTATCCATTATCACCAAACTTCCCAACGACACGACACCACAAGGGGAAGAAGAAAAACAAACCGACTGCGGCCAATTCAACGATGATGTCGTCACCTAAGCAGCATGTAGTGGCATTTATTAAACTGTGAGGCTTCCATCTCCTGATCCTGCCAGCAAGCAAATACTGGCAGACAATAACGAGATGAATACATTTCGGACAGACACAGACATAACAACAGATACGAGTATTGTGTCAGGAATGGGTGAAAAGTAATAAAACGAATGGAGACAGACAGACAGACAGACAGAAATGTCAGTTTTCGAAAATGCGGGTGGAAGAGATGAACTTAATGCGGACATAACAAATGTGGATAATGGATATAATTAAGAGAAAATTACTCGAAAGTATGTGTTAGTGGCTATCCACACATTTTAAATTGGAGCTCATCAACTATGACACAGATGAAGGTTCCGAAATTGCAAAGAGATTGCTTAAAAATGAGTGAGTAACCCATTTCGGATAAACCCAATTGTGGCTATTTAGTGACGCACATTAATGTGAGACAAGTTTTAAATTGGCCGAAGTTCCAGTGTAACGGGTGTGACAGTGTTGCTGCTGATGTTTGTGATATATTACAAACCTATTTACTTAATTCTACAAAAACCCTCTTTCTAATCACAATATCATAACAAATGCTAACACATATTTTGTTTTAACATTTTCCATTCTTTTCTAGTTATAAGTATTAAAATTATAAGTATTAAAAATGAAATCTAAAAAAAATCTAAAAACTCAAGGAAAAAAGAAATCCCTGTTTTTTGTGGGCTTAACAGCTTAGCTAGCTAATAATTATGGCAACTTTGTTCCGTTTAGCATAGTTCTAAGAGAATCAAAAAACAAGAGGTTCTATTGGCGAAAGCAGATAATAAAAAGCTATTAGTTGCAATAAAATAATCAATAAAATATTTAAAACAACTAATTGTTACACTTTTGCATTACAAAAATGTGTAAAATGTCCTTGCACTATCCTAGTTTGAATTGATTTAAATGTTCCCCTCTCCTCTTTCGTGCCAATAAAGTTATGAATTCGCCGGTAAGACATCTTGTTGTTCAATTTCTTTTAAAAAGAGCTTAATATTAGTTCGATTAAATGAAATATGTTCAGCAACAGTCAAATATTCAATTGCCGAAACCAAATCAGTGTTTTAATTGATGTAATATTAATTTGATTTAATACAAATGCATGCGTTTTCTACCTTCAATTTGTTGTTAATTAAATTAATTCAAATGTGTTATCAACTACTCGTATATGTTTACTTTTCGGTGGTAGAACTCAGTACTAAAATTCAATAGCAAAAGTTTTTCCGAAAGACGAACTAAGTACTAAGCTGTAGATTAGAAAAAATTATTGTTTTTACAGCAGGGTGTGCCATGTAAGACTATTTTTACGAGGGCTGCTATATATATTTCTGGCCTAATAACACCGTTTAACACGCTTTTGCACACATGAAGAAGACCTATATATTCGGAATCTACGTCGAAAAATAAACTACCCGTGTGTCCCAGTTTTTCTAGATCAATTCGTATTTTCGCGAAAAATGTGAATATATATTTGGTTAAAAACCACTATTTTGTATTAACATACAAGTCCATATCCATAAATTTTTTGCAAAATATACGAATTGATGCAGAAAAAGTGGGATACACGTGTATTTTATTTTTTCCTCCTCTTTCAGAATATACTAATTTTTTTCATGTGTGCAACCAAAAGCTTAAATTTGTCATACAGTGTAATGAAAACGCGAATATTTATCATCAAAAATGGTGTTATTGTTTTTCAAAGTATTCTTCATCATGATTTATACACTTTTGCATGCGCTCAAACCAACTCTCTTACTCGCCCATTAAATAATATTCGAAAAAAGTATTAACTAGAGAAATAAGAACAAAATTAATGAACAAAATATTCTCTTTATATGGATAACAAAAAAAATTATGTGTTGTTTTTAATGGGCTGAATATGGTCAATATTCTAAATAAAACTAAAATAATTTTTCAATTATTTCTCGACGTTTCGGCGGCTTATTTCCGACATCCTCAGGAGAATTTATTTTTGATTTTATACATTTCTTTTTAATTAAATAATAATATAAATAATTTGCTGTTTTAAACAAAGGCTATAAATTGTACATGATGAGCGATGTGCTTCTTTTTTGCAATAATGTAGAAAAACAGCACTCAGTAACGAACAAATTCTTGGGGTTTATTTTTCCATATTCGATTGTTCACAATCACTAGAACGTTAGAAAGTCGAAGTTTAAATACAACAAACAGTAAATTCGCACACTTTAAACACAAAAAATACAGTGCAGTAAGACCTCGGTAATAAAATCAAATATCGTCCATGTCATTCTGTTGAATTTTTGAAAACTAAAATTTATTGAGCATGGCTTCGTTGTTGTTGTTGTAACAACAACATATTTTATTTTGAAGTCCTTTTCGTCTATGGAGGATTGTTCGATATACAGGTGGAGAAAACGCACCATTTGAACTGAATGCGTTCACAGAGAAATGGGGGTTAGCTGAGTGGGCCTGGCCGGACAATTGAAGAGGTGCAGCACGTTATGTGGTCCCTGAAGGCAGGCGAGACAGATATCCGGAACGTTTACATCAATTCGTACTTAATAAGAATTGAGGCGGCTGCACCATCCAGATCTCAGCTGAGCCAGAAACACGCGCGTCTGCCGAGGTAGAACATTCTCCTCCGGTGAAATCTCCGTGGGATGCTCCCCTAGCACTACATTCACACTGTAGCTAGAAACTGCTGCTGCGACTTTATCAGCGTGGATGTTGTTCAGCCTGCCTAAAAGTTTCGATGATTCTGGTAGTTTCGATGATAGATTTCGATGAGGTCCTCCCTCTTTAGATCATGAAGATCGTACCAGATCTGTCTGGGCGGAGGCATCCTTTCCAAGAGATGGTGGTTAGCATGACTACTGCGAAAACACCTTAGCAGGTATTGACAGACAGCAGTAAATGGTGTCTGTGCACGGCAAGGACCTTAGTCTCCTCATGTAGATGACCCTCAGAAGACACCCTGTTGATGTTCTTAGGTCGGCATTCTGGCAAGTCTCGAATTATCCAGTAATACGAACTACATTTTTCCTGTACTACATACTATATAATCCGAATTAAATGTATTTTGTAATCCGAATTGACAAAAAAATATGTTATGTTATTAATATCATTATTTTAAAGTGGTTCGAACGCAGTCTAGTTTTGCTGAGTTCAATCTTCATTAAGCGTCCAGTATTGTTTTTATTTATTTGTTAAAGTTCGTTATAATAAGTTGTTTTTGTTTCTAAAAATTGTATGCCTTTTTTTAAAAAAATTATTTTTTTTGGTTTTTAAAAATGGAAAATGTTATACCTCAGTTTTAAATATATTATTTTTACTATTTAAACATTATTTTTAATGTGAACAATCATTTGTGACATACATATAAATTGTAGCAACCAAGTAAAGTGAAATCTTTCGAAAACACTTTAAGACAAAAGTATCCAATAATCCGAATTTTATGTGTTTATGTCGTTTTTGACTAGGCTGATTGGTCAGTCTTCCTTCATGAATTAAATAAAACTAATTTATTCCATGCTTTTGCAACGTTTCGTTAGCTTTTTTCTAACTTTATCAGATGATGTTTAATTTAAAATCAATTATTTGTACATTTCATTCGTCTTAAATTTTTTACTTCTATTAAAGAACTGAACATCACGAAACAACTTAATAATAAAATAATACAATATAAATAAAAGTAAAAATCACAGCAAAACTTAAGACTAATATCACAGAAAAGCACTTCTTTTTAGTTTAACATATTGCAGCGGAGTCTTATCGAATTTTTGATATTCCGAAATATGGTCTGCAATCAATTATTCGAATTAACGAGTTCTTACTGTATTCCCAAAATGAATTTTACTTAAGCCTGCCTTTCGATTTCCCATCTTGTACAATTTATCGTCTGTGGTTTTCAATTTCGCAACTGAATTTCGATTACAAAAGATAACATGTTTCGATAAAAAAAAATCCTATGTTTTCGATATCGTTATGAAAGCAGGGTGTGTCATGTAAGACTGTTGTTGAAAATTACGTAGATTCATAGACGACATAAAGCAAACTCGCCGAGTATTTTTCATACAATCGTTACTTTTGTAATTCCCAATCGAACAGCCCTAATGTCCGTTATCAGTGATTTACAAATTGCAAGAAAAACCTTCGAATACAAATCTTATCATGGGATGAAATCTAATAACTCAGCCAGGCAGAGACAACGATAACATTGCTTGAAGTTTGCTTTTTTTTTAAAAATACATAGAAAATTATTCCAACGTGTATAGAATCGGAATTGACTGAATACAAATGAGTTAGCAAAGGGGGAGGGTGTACGAAAAAGGTAGTAATGGGACTCTTAATACAGACATCCTCACACGTATGATGACACCAATTGATAGAGGAAATGATAACAGAGTTTTACACTAACACAAACATGTGTCATATTTATGTGCTCATACGTATTCGCCACCTAACACCCTCTGGTTTTGATTAAGGCATACACGTAGTTTTCACCCCTCGTAACATTTCAAATGACCACAAATATCTGAAGTGACATTTCATTTTGTATGACACATCAGCTAGAGTTCGCTCGCTCGTGTTCATTCTCTCTGTCTCTTCTTATAAGTTTGTTCCTTTTTATATCAAAACGTCATTATCATCACCATCATAATCATCAATAAACTATCACTTGTCATTTGTAACACTTGGACGGCTTTAAAGAAAAGTGTTCCATCACTGGCGTTATATCTGTAAAAACGTCGTAGACGAGACGTAGAGCGTAAATTACACACACACATCCTCATTTCTAGCCTCCGTATGTCGTCAGTCCGTAAAGACAATTTATACAGTTTTTGTGTTTTTTGTTTTTTTATTATTTGCACTTGTAATGAAAACCTTGGCATTGGAATTTTACACAACCGCAACAAAAACAAACAGTTGCACGGGCATATCAGAAATGTTTTATTTGAATTTTTTTAACACATCATCAGAACCAAAGAAAAATGGAAAAACAGCAAAAACCTCTCGATGATAAACTCGAGCGGCCCGGCTCTATTATCAAGCCACCAACAAAATGGGTACGAGATCCAAATGCGTCCGCCACAGCCGGCGGGAATAAAGCCACTTACTGCTACGGCTATGAAGTGTAACTACGAATGTACATAAGTAATTTGTATGACAGATTATTTACATTTCTAATAAGTGTTTAATGTACATATATTTATTTACAAACTTAAACGAAAGCAAGACGAAAAAAATCAAGTAACTGAAAAAAAACATTAAAATAAATTTGTAGTGAAATGGCAACGAAATGTTGTCATTTCCTTATTTGTCGATACAAGTATGAATGAGTATGGCAAACGTGTTAATTTACAACTTTTTCTATATAGAATTTTAGTATCTTTCGTTGCGAATAACTACTGCTGGCCTGCTTAAATGCAAACAAGTACAACAACAGCTTCCATGCGAAAGGCACGACACATCCATACTACTTAAATATTTATGGGATACTGAATCAAGAAAGTTTACATTTTTCATATGCACCTCGAAATACAACTCAAAATACTTATTTCCGACCCCAACAATGTATACGAGGGCATATCAATAATTCCATGACTTTTCCAACTTCCTTTGTGTAGTTATATGAATTGCTCGTTTATATTATTAAACGTCATAAAACTCCCCGACGATCTAGCCAAGACCATCTGTCCGTCTGTTTAAAGCACGATTCAGTCCAAACGAAAAGAGCTACATTCTTTAAGGAATTAAAAATGGACCAAATCGGGCAAATGGAGGAAAACTTGCCCTTTCGAGCGACTTCAAAATGTCCTGATCACTTTTTTGAAATTTATGCTATACAATTTGATTAATTAACTTTAAAAGAAGTTTTTTTCTCGGAAGTGGCAGTTAAATAACGCGTGATCCATTTCGAGGTTCCCTACCTTTTTAAAGAAAAAAACACAGAAAACTCAAATTTACTGGGGAATGTTTATTAACATTTGAAAGAACATTTGTTGGCATTTATTTTTTGAAGATTATGTCTATCAAATGTTGGCCGCGGCTACGTCTCAGATGGTCCATCCGTTGAGTCCAATTTTCGATGACTCGTTCAAGCATTTCGACTGGTAACTGGCGAATGACACGCCTGATGTTTTGCTCCAAGGCCTAAATCGAAGCGGGTGTGTCCGCACAAACTTTAGACTTTACATATCCCCACAGGAAAATCTTTAACGGTGTGATATCAAACGATCTTGGTGGCTAACCGACCGGCCTAAAACGTGAAATTATCTGCTCACCGAAGTGTTCTCTCAATAAATCCATTGATTGATGCAATGTGTGGAAAGTGGCGCCCTTTTTTTAAAACCAAATGTCGCCGAGATCACAAGCTTCAATTTCTGGCATCAAATAGTCGGTTATCATGGCACGATAATGTTTGCCATTGACGGTTACGTTCTCACCGGCACCTTTTTTGAAGAAATATGGTCCTATGATTCCTCCGACCCACAAACCACACCAAACCGTTGTTTTTTCTGGATGAAGTGGCAGCTCTTGAACCTCTTCTGGTTGCTCATCGTCCCAAATGCGGCAATTTTGCTTGTTTACATACCCATTGAGCCAGAAATGGGCCTCATCGCTGAACAAAAGTTGGCTCGAAAACGTCGGATCTTCTTGGAACTTTTCAAGAGCCCGTAGAGCAAAGTGATTTCGCTTGGGAACATAGGATGGCTTCAGTTCTTGCACAAGCTGTGTTTTGTACGCTTTTAATTTAAGATCTCGACGTAAAAGTCTTTCCATACGTCAGTCCGAGTTGCTGCGAACGGCGCCGAATCGACTCTTTACGGTCTTGGTGTACACTCTCAGCTACGGCCGCTACATTTTCTTCACTGCGTGCTGGACGTGGTCTATTCGGTCGAATATTATTCAATAATGACTGCTGGGTCCAATATGGGTGACGGCGTTGCGAATAGTACGCTCAGTAGGCCGATTATGTTGACCATAAGTTCAAAGAACGTGAATTTTCGTTATAAAGTTGAACGATTTGTAAACGTTGTTCAGGCGTAAATCTTTCCATGATGAAATGTCAAACAATACTAAACAAAAATAACATGACAGGACTCACATGTGATCTGTCAAAAAAGGCTATTAAAAAAAGTATCTTTACTTGGATCACCCAATGACTTAAACAGTTTTTATTCTGGATCGAGACCTTTTTGTTGTTTCTTTTTTAGAATCAACTAAAAAATTGGTGACATGTATTGGCTACGGTTGCCAGGCAGACTCCACAGCTGTTTCGAAACCCGCCGAGGTTTTTTTTTAGCAGTCTTTGGCAACGATTACTGCAGCAACAAATCAAATGACTTTTACATTTAAAAAAATAAATGTAAAATACTTATACATTTATAAATTTGTCAGTCCATTTACAACACCACGAAATGTTGATCGGAGACCCTATAAAGCAAATATATTATTTTAAATGGTTGTGAAATTGTACGAGGTAATTATGTCCGTCCGTGTATCTGTTTAAAGTAGCAGTCAAACGAATCGACCGAAATTTGACACAATGATAGCTTATGATCATAAGCTATTTGGAATTGTAAATGGATAAAATAAGAGCAGGGGAAGATTTCCTTTAAGGGACTAAAGACAAAAAAGTACACTTTTTCGAGTATTAGCTTAGCAAATAATAATTTTGTATGGACGGGCAAACTGAGTATTGTTAGCTGGGACGCACTAAATTCCTTAAAAAAGGTCTTAGTTACTAGACTCGGCCTCATCAGCCAGGCCGGAAAAATGTCCCGCCTGGTCAAAAAGTGCGTTTTATAGTCAATATGGGTACTCAAATTAAAGCTTACTTTACCACCAATACAAGCACAGAGTAATTTTAGTTATATCTGTGATTAGGACGGACCCTTTTTTGGTTTTATATTTTTTCGTTTTCATTTTTGGGTAAGCAGTTCTATTTGCACAAATGAACTACCAGTTTTTTGACTATGACTGCGAAATTATTTGTAGTCATTTGCGATTGATGGTACCAACGAACATATTTGTTCAAGTCGATAATCATCCCTAACTTAATAATAAGTAATCTCTACCATTATAATAACTTAGAATCGTTATTAAAGAACTTTTGTAACGATTAGAAATAACTTAAAAAACACATCAATAACTACTCGTTTTGATAAATTTAATATTGTAGAAAAACAACTACTCAGAAAATACATTATGCTGGCTTTAAAACGGCCTACCTTGAATCCGCTTACAGTTTTTGTGGATTAATTTTTTCCTACAAAATGAAATTTTCAAAATCAACCACTTATCTCAAATTGTTTGTATTTTCTTATCTGAGCCTGTATCTGGGCCCACCCTTACAATAAATACCAAACTTCCTGTACCGAATAAAAAGGAGTGTTTTTTGTTTAACTTTCTGTAGTGTGAGAACTTTATCATATGTAGTAGATCTGTCTACTATGAAATAGATTGGAAGCTTCTAACTTCCATATGAAGTTAAATGGCAACAGTAATTTTGTACCACAACCAAACATGGTATTTTGAAACGAAGGAAAATTAGTTGACTTGGACGAATTTTACTTGTACAATATAAAACGAATGCATTTTTCAACTGCATATTGAAATCCGCTAGTGCCGGATTTAGAGAGTCGATATTGCAAATGTAAAGTAAACGAAATCGCCCTTCCCACATCGATTATTGCATTATTACTTTACTCCGTTGCTTTCTACTTAACCGAGGAGTAGATATTTGGTTTTATAACTTTCTGAATTCATAACAAGTTTTAGACCATAATGAGGGCCAATTTTTGAATTATGATATAAATTCATACCTAGCTTCGGACCATAAACGGTACCAACTTTTGAATTATGATACCTACTTGGAGCATATATGAACGCATTTCTTGGAAAACGGGAGGATTTTGCAGCCTTTAAATATATACTTCCTACTACGAGTATGTTCCAATTCTCAACACTTGCTTCTTGATTATAAAGTTTTCAATATTTCCACCATTTTAGACAGGTGTGTTCCTTAGGAAAATATTATAAAACCAGATAATCCTTGACGCCTTATTGGGTCCACACGAATTTTTAAAGAAGACACCTCAGCTAGATCCCTGTGATATTTCATAAAATGTTGTTATCCATTAAAAATTATTGACTTAACTAACTAATCATTCTTACAAAACTTATATATAAGTAATTTTTTAATTTTTATTAATAGTTTTAAATTTTTATTAATATTTCTTATCGTCATTTCTCTTTTTTCGTTACAGGTCAACTTTGGTTGTTTTATGGCATTTTCTACGTTGTTTTAGCCGGTCTATTCACAATTTGCATGCAAGGTCTGTTTGGCACCTTAAAGGAGAATGAGCCCAGATGGAAATTGGACAAGTCACTGATTGGTACAAATCCCGGTTTGGGTTTCCGCCCCATAAGCGAGGAAACCGAACGCGGTTCCGTCATCCAGTTCGATACGAAGAAGGATGCCGAAAAGAAGTATTGGATTGATCTTATGGATAGTTTTATTAAGCGTAAGTATTTCGAAAAAAAATACACATACACATGTCTAATGTCTGTTTTCGTTTCTGATTCCAGATTACAATGAAAGCCAACATATTGGCAAAGTGTGTTCCTTCAATCAAACCCACAAAACAGATCAAGTCTGTGCCGTAGATATTGAACAATTCGCCAGTTGCTCGCCCAGTAATTCCTATGGCTACAATAGTTCTCGTCCCTGCATTTTCTTGAAGTTGAACAAAATCTTCAATTGGGTGCCCGAATACTATGACAACCCCAATGAATTGCCCGACGATATGCCCGTTCAATTGAAAGATCACATCAAGAGTGTAGACCAATTGGAGGTGAGAAGAATGGTTTAATGGCATAAGGCCCCCTTAATAAGGGGTCGCCTAATGTAATGGGTTCATATTTTGGGCTATTTTAAATGTTTTCATGGATATTTGCTTAATATCGAGTAGTCGAAGGGGTGATGGGATACATTGAACAATTTAGAGTTTGGTTTCAAAATTATAAATGTCAATTACGCAACAAGTTACCATTTTTATAAAATAGATAGTAGGCGTGTTCGACCTCTAGTTTATTTAATTCGGTCTCGATTATTTTTTTAAAATGTTCCTACTATTCAATTTAATATTAAATGTCTGTTGACGTTTACCAAAAAATGGTAAACAGGAATTGAACGTTTTTTACGAGTACTAACCATTTCTTGGCGTTAAGTTTTTAGTCGACTCGATTGAGCATTAAAGCATTCCTGTACAGTTTCTGAAAAAGTTTTTTCTTGAAAATGTCTCATTTGACAGCTAAAGTTTGATGAAACTTTGTGGAGTTGTTGAACGGGCCAATGAAAAAAAAAATTGTAAAAAAAATGGTGGATTGTAATTCTTTCCGTTAAAATTATGGTTTTAACCATCTTTAAAGCCACATTTCAACCAATCTTACTCTAGCTGTTTGGTTCCAAAATTGGCTAGGTCGGATGAGGTATTAATGTTTTCATATGTCCGCTCGTCCTTGCGTCAAACGCATTAAGATAATAACTGAAAGAATTATGTTCGTAGTATTTACGAAACATTCTTCTTATTATGTTCTTCGTTAACTATTATTGATGGCGTTTTTTGTACATTTTGTGTACTTGTTGAATAAGTTTTTACGAATTTACGAACCGGCTTCCTAAAAAACCTTTTTAAAAGTTTTGTAATTGTTCTTCATTTGTTTTAAGAAAAGTTTCTTAGTTTTTACGAAAAGTCCTCGTAGAAATTGTATTCGTAATTATTAGGAACATTTTCGTAATTTTCGAGGAAATTACGTACTTGCTTTATATGTTTTAAAAAAATAGTCTTATTTTGGATGAAACTGATTCGACATTTTTAGTAATTTTGTGCTTGTGCATACGGCAATTCTCATTCATTTGAATAAGACTACTGAATGGGTTATTTGATTATTTACCGAGACTGCTTTAGAAAACCCAAAGCCGATTCATTTCACAATTTTTTTCCGTTCAAGTGCAATGTAAAAGTCATAAAAATTAAATACCAAATAAATTAAACGACTAAATAAATGTTAACAAAACAAAAAGAACTATTATAGTATATAAAAAAGTTTAGTGTATTTCGTGAAAATTGTTTATAAAAATGTTAAACAATTTGTTTTCTTATGAAAGAATATTAATTTCTTGTGAAATATTGTCATAAAAATGACGAAAACTGACATGATAAATATAAAACAATATCCTAAAAATAAAGTAACATTTTATATAAAATATGAAAGTACTTTTTCAAACGTATGAAAGATATTCTTAAAAAATATGAAAGAAATTCGTAAAAAAAAAGAAAATATTTACTTAAATGCGTAAAAATAACGAATTTTTATCATGAAACCGATTTCGTAATTTTTAAGATATGATTGTATACTTATATTTCTTATGAACAGATTCATTGACTGAAGAAATGAGATAAATTTCGTAATTTATATAAAATATTTTCTGATTTTCACGAACATTTTTTTTTTAATGTAGGACCCTGCCAGTAACACTTCATATAAAAACACATTTCATTTGAAACTCCTTTCTAAAACGCATAACATATATTCTTAGAAAATATGAAGAAACTCTTAAAAAATGAGAAAATCTTTCCTTAAGTGCGTAAAAATAACGAATTTTTATCATCAAACCATTTTAATAATTTTATAGATTTCTTTTCAATTCCATATAAAACGCTTCTTTGGCTAAAAACTAAGACGAATTTCGTAATTTATATGAAATATTTCGTGACTTTCACGAACTTGATTTTTTCAGTGTAATATCCTGCCCATTTCAATTATGATGGCTTAAGGTCATAAGCTGTTTCTTGCTATACGTTTCGGCACATGCGGCCCAAAATAAAATGTCCGTATGGTCAAACGAGCGATCAATATTCGAGATGTGCTCTTTAATTATAAAAAATCAAACGAATTTTACTTCGTAAAAAACTATAGACTTATTTGGAGGATTTGGCTGAGATAAGGATTGGACTCATAGACCAAAGAAATGCATCTAGTAGACGTATGAGTACTCAAAACAAATCGAGTTTATTCGAATCCAAATGTGGATTTTTTTTTATCAGGATAAGTATGAGATTAGGATCGGAATCCCGAATCCAAGGGGTCAAAAACGAACTGCTTTAATGTTAGATCATACGTGGAAGGTATATAAGATTCGGCCTGTCCCAAAAATTAATTTTTCTATTCAATCAACTTTGCACGTTTTCTCCTCACAACATTTAAATTTCGGGAATTTGTTGAAATAGTTTTATAGTTTTTCTTTCGGTAAATCGTCTTTATTACAATTTACAATGAACTGATTTTGTTACAAATTTTTATGAAGGGGTTGAACCTCTGTTAATTGGCATGATAGTGGTGCACACTACCATCATACCATAAATTTGAAATGTTATTTCAGAGGACATTAGAAATAAAACTTAATTTTGTTTCTTGAACATGTAAAAAAACGTATCTTTAATTTTTCTTAAACAAATTTTGAGGAAAATGTTATTTTGTTTTGTTCTCACTGCAAAATTTTTGAATTGGGATCTGTTTGAGTTCCACAGATAAATGAATTTGTAACATTGTATAGGTCTTGGTTGTTTAAATCGACCATAACTTTTGCTTGCGACATTTGGATTTTTGTTACTCCGGTGTCTTTTTAAAGGAATACAATTCATTTTAACATTTTTTGCAAAAAAGATCCTTAATGTCCTTTCTTCAAGGACGTTCTAGATAAACAGTGTAAAATGCGATTGTGAGTTCTTAGAAGGAAAAACTTGCGCAATATGGACCGAATGGTTTATGACAAAGTTTTAATTTAATAAAGGGGTAAACAAATATTGGTATAGGCCAGAATATTTAAAAAGTAACTCAAACTTTTTTTATTCGAAAAGGTTATAACACGCTTCTTTATACAGGGTGGAGCGCGATAAATTTTCTTACTTGGAAATGAAATAAAAAAATAATGAACCTTCGGAAAATATATAAGTATTTTATATTTTAATTATATTGAACAGTAAGGGCATTCTTAAATTACATGGTGTACCTGGCAAATGTCGACCTTCGCTATCCAAACACTGCTGCATACGTTTTTTGAAGTATTCATGAGCTCTAACAAGCATGTCGACTGGTATTTTGCCAAATTCAGCCTCAATATTGTTAATTAGGTGTTCCAAGGTAACTCCAAAGGAAACAATCGCATGGGGCTAAGTCTAGTGATCGTGTCGGCCAGTTCACAACACCCCTCAAAGAGATAAGCCGCCCAGGAAACAATTGCCTCGAACAATTCATGGTAACCCTCGCTGTGTGTGCAGTGGCACCATCCTGTTGGAGCCATATATACTCTTTTTGCATTGCCTCAATAGCCGGCTGAAAAATCCTGTATCATAGTCAAGTACCGTTCGGAGCTCACAGTTACGGCAGCTTCGACCGAGCAGAGCGTTTCGGAGATTGCAGTACTGCTGCCCTAACTCTTTCATTGTTTTGTAGTGTTCTCAGGTCTCAGGTCCCCTTCGTACACATTACCATGCCCTGTTATTCTTAATTAAGTTACCCAATTTACAATTGATTGCCGTCCAGGAACACGTCCGCGTGGGAGAACGAATCATAAACGAAAAGCACGCTAAACTGTAATGATCGAGTACGCATTTGAAAAATATGCTCCAACACAAAATGACCTTTCCACACGTGTCCAATACATGATGGCAACCAAGAGACAAATGAATGCAAATCTCCCGTCAGCTACTATAAGCCACGCATGCTCTCCACTTTCTTCGACCAACAGTGCCGTTACAGCTTGCAGTCCAAAAAAACTTCCGCGCTCCACCCTGTATATATAAATGACTGTACACATTTTGTTGGTACTTGCTTGTTTTCGGGGCCTTAAAAAAGTAAAAACTTCCAAACATTCATTTTTGTCTGTGCTTAAAATCATGCTGCCTTGGAACAGATTGACCGATTTATACGAAATTTGGGTCATATAAAAAAGAACACTACGGTGTTGTCAAATTTTTATTTATAAATTGTTTGTTAAAAAATCATATATATTTGTTTTAAAAATTTAAATTTAAAATTTTTCTAAGACTTTTATAAACATTTCGAACAAAAAAAATATTTAGGTAGTTTTAATTATTCTGACTCTCTATAAAAAAATAAATAATTTAGTATATCTTTAACGATATCTTTTACAGGGTATCTGATGAATATTGCTACATTAAGAAACTCAAATTACGTTTTTTCAGTGTACGAAATTTAGTTTTCTTTTATTCATGTTAAAGCTCATTCAATTTTATTAAATATGCTCGTTGCGGCATCTTACCAAAGAGTTGTTCATTACCGCTTGGAGTGTTCAGACAGGGATAGTCGCAATTGTTTCTCCAAAGCTTTAGTTCATTCAAATTTGTTAGTTTTGCTTTGTAGACTTCCTGTTTGCAATAACCCCACAAGAAAAAGTCAGGTGCAGTAAGGTCAAGCGACCTGGGGGGCCAACGTAATGTATGTGGAGTTTCTGGATATCAGCTTATTGGGAAATTTTTCGGGCTATTGCACCATCTTGCTGAAACCATCCAGAGTTAAAAGAAATTCTCATTCAACGTAATTCCGGACAGAAAAACATCCTCAACATGCTCAAGTAATGCTCTCCTGTAACCGTAACGGTGTGACCGTTTTCCTCGAAGAAGTAGGCACATCATACTGTGACACAAAGCGCATGCAATGTCGTCTCATTGAGTACCTGTGGGTTACAAGCACTCCATATTCGACAATTTTGTTTGTTTATGTTGCCGTTTAAATCGAAATGTGGCTCGTCAGACATGAAATGGCAGTTCAACATATTTCCGTCCTCTTCCACCATTTGAAGAACTTCTGGCAAAATTCCAGGTGAATCAGGAAGTTTGTTGTCGTTCAGTTTGTTAGCCATTTCAATTTTATATGGAAATAAGTCAAAATCGTTGTGCATAACAGACTGCAATAACTGTCTGCTTTTACTCATTTGAACAGATAAGTCCAAACTTAAGGGTTTCGATTGTAAGGTCTTTTGTTGATAGTGCCATGCTCGGCACAGTTGTTAACAAGTCTCATTATGGTCCATCTGCTCGAAGGATTGACGCCAAACGTGAGCCTATACTCTCTTTGTACTGAAGCTACGGACTCCAGTGCGTGATAGCGTCGGATAATCCAAATTCTGGTTTCAGTGTACCAGTTATCCATTTTTGTTAAATCTAAAAATCAATCTGCAAAATAAAAAGAAAATAACCAGATTCATGAAATAGAAAAAAGTTATTAATTTTTTTTGGTAGCGTCTTTCATCAGCCACCCTGTATATTCTAATCCTTTATAAAACAAGTAGATAATTTAATATATCTTCTTCGATGAGTTCAATAAGGTTTTAAATTTCAACTTTCTTGACACACAAACAGAAAACTAACATTCCATTTCTCATTACAGCGCCAAAAAGTCTGGGTGTCTTGCAACGGTAACAATGGCAAGGACGTCGAAACATTGGGCCCCGTCAAGTACTACCCCCATCAGGGTTTCCCCGCCTACTACTATCCCTTTGTCAATCAGCCCGGCTATTTGAGTCCCTTGATTGCCGTACAATTCGATCAGTTGCCCATCAACAAAATGATCAACATCGAATGCCGCGCTTGGGCCAAGAATATCTTGTACAATGGCAGCGTACGCGATCGCATGGGCTCCGTAACCTTCCAAATCTTCATCGATTAGGGTCGTCCACGAGAGCAGACGGCGCGGAGCGTCAACCGCAAGAAACAACATCAAACAAATCTACAAAACAACAAAAAAGCCACTAACACCTCTTAGCTCTGACACTTTACTTCTTCAGCGAACACACTCCCTGCGTCGTCGTCATAACAAATTCAGCATATATATATTGTTTTTTTTTCTTATTGAACCGTGTCGGTTCCGGTAGTTATACATACATAAATACTATACGGTACGCTAATCTATGTAATACATAATAATGTAAACTTAGCAAGAGAAAAATTATAACCACCGCCTATAGGAATTGTTCAATGTCAAAGCATCAAACGAATCGAGCCTAATGTCAAAATGTGATTTACTTCTAAATAGATACGTATGTACTACGATACTTCTCTGTTTGTTCTCTGTAACCATATCCGTTTCCGTTCATGTTTTGGCCATACGTACGAGAGAAATTCATAGTTTATGAAATGTTATTTGTTATTATTAGATCATTGTAAAAGTGTTAAGTGTTGAATGAATGAATGTAAATGTACATAATAATACAACAAAAAAGAAAACCCAAACGAAAAGGAAAAAAGCGTGAAATATTCAACATAATCCCACTTTCCCCCCACCCATAACCACCACGCCCCCATTTCCCCATACAAATATTTCTTTAAGTTTCCCAGATCTAAATTGTAGAAAAATTCTATATACAAAAGTACATACAACAAAACACACACACACACACATAGTAACTAACTATGTACTATGATGAGTACACAAACACACACACACACAATGTTTGTATGTTTCTAAATACTGTATTTACTTACTACTATTATTTTATTTTTATTTTTTCTTTCTTTGTTTTTTAGTCTTTATGAATGAAACAAATATTGTTTATCATTTCTTTACCTCTGTCCAACTTTGTTCAGTTAAAATATGCTATGCCACAACAGCAAGCGGGCGGCAGTTAGTTTGCTATTGTTTCCCGCCCCTTCTTTTTGTTTAAACTATTTAATAATACATAATTATAATAATAATAAAAAAAACAAGAATTCAATTCTAATTCTTCTTCCTTTCCTTCTGTAGGACACATTTGTTTTTGTTTTTTCTACATTTAATTTTTACAGTATTGTTTTCCTAATCATAATAGAAAAAATCCAAACAAAAATCAACTCAGTTCACATCAGACCCTTCAGTTGTCATTAAATTAAATAAATAGTGCTTAGATAAATTGCCCAAAATACCCCGACTTTAAAAAAGAGTTAAACTTTTAAGTGAACCCACTCATACACGTCACATTTTCATTAATTTATATTCCTTGTTTTTGTGTTTTGGAAAATCATGGCAATATATGTTACCAAAATAATGTTTACAAAACGTACACCTAAAAACATTTTTAATTTATCTTTTAATTAAATCAATAAAACGAAAACAACATTTGTTAAATAAAACAAGTCAACAACACCCTGGTGTTTCTTTATTTACTTTGTAGTTCATATTTGAATTTAGTTCATAGGTTTTTCCTTTATTTTTCATAAATAGTTCGTGGTTCTTAAGATGAGAATATTTGTATTTCTTTTTTTAAATTTTTTGTTTAAAAAAAATAGTGCACAATTTTTTAAAGGTTAGGATTTGTTTGTGGTTGTTTTGTTTTTGGTATTTTAGGTTTGGTTGTTGTTGAGAAATTGTTTAATACTTTTTGGGAAGAAACCATAGGTTCTGTTATTACGTGTTTATGTATATTTGTTATATGTATTTATGCTAAATGTGTGTGTTGAAGAAACTTTTAAATACGAGTATAAACAAAAAGTTTCAAATTGCCGTTGCACTCGAATTTCCGCTACAAAAAAATATGTTGCAATTCCTTATGGCTTCCTTAGACGAAGAGAATTGGTTGCCAAATTTGGCACAAGGTTTACAGAAAATCCATCGACTGAATGTAGAAGGAGCATACAAAAAGTGAATTCCATCTAAAATTCAAACGATTAAATTTTGAAGTTAAATTTAAATACAAAAGATACCATTATAGGCCTATGTTTCGCACTGAAAGGACGGTAAAAAATAAGTATATATGTTAAATTAAGAAAAGTGCTTAGATCGGTTTACATCAGACGTCTGCATCTTGTCGCAGGTTTCACCCGAGTAGACGAACGGCTGTGTGTAGGTATATTTGTTATATGTATTTATGCTAAATGTGTGTTGAAGAAACTTTTTAACATAAACAAAAAGTTTTAAACTGCCGTTGCACTCGAATTTCCGCTACGAAAAAATGTGTTGCAATTCCTTATGGCTTCCTTGGACGAAGAGAATTGGTTGCTAAATTTGGCATAAGGTTTACAGAAAATCCATCGACCGAATGTAAAAGGCGCATACAAAAAGCGAAAAATTCAAACATTTGAAATTTTGAAGTTATATTCAAATATAAAAGATACCATTATAACCCTATGTTCCGCACTGAAAGGACGGTAAAAATACGTATATATTTTAAATTAAGAAATATGCTTAGATCGGTTTACATCAGACGTCATCTTGTCTCCGGTTTCACCCCAGAGGTAAATTGTTGATATTAGCCTTATTTGTGCACATGCAACGACGTTAGATTACGAGGAGGAGTACTTTTTATGAGCGCCTAGAGCAAACATACGACCATACGGCCATGCCATTAAAATCATTCTAGGGAATTTTAACGCCAAAGTTGTCAGGGAATGTATTTTTGACCCGACCGTCGGAAAGTTCAGCCTTCATGGTAACACCTCCGACAAAGGAATGAGACAGATCGATTTCACCGCTGCAAGAAACATGACAATAAGTAGCACCAGACGGTCGGCATGCATCCATGGTGTTGGACGTACGAATGTTCCGAACAGCAAACATCGATTCGGACCTCTACCTAGTAGCAGCAAAGGTACGCACTAGATTAAGTGCTGCAAAAGTAGTACGTACTAACAACAATGGAAAGTTACACGTCGAAAAGATGCACTCACATCAGACAGTGGAAGCCTACTACACGAAGCTATCTTAAATGCTCCTCGCAAAAACTGCTCCTGCCGATGACATCCATAGCAAAAGCCGCCGAAGAAGAAATTGTTTACCGAAATCGGCAAAAAGGAGCCAATTGTACGATGAGGAGAGTAGGGTCGCGACAGCAGCAAATACTCCTAACACAGCTACTAGGCAACACTGTAATCCATGACTACGCAAGCAGTGTTGGAGCGATATCAGAAGTTGAGTAGGGAGGAATATCCTCTATTCTGAGCAAAGAAGGGACAAATGGAAAGAAGCCAACGTGAGGAGATTGGAATGAACGGCAACAGAAACGGCGAAAAAAATTTTATCTTCGAATCAAACAGCAGACGAAAGAGTCGACTACTAGTTTCGTATAGAGATGGAAATGGTAATCTGGTAACTAATACGTCGAGTGTGCTGAGCATTTGGAAAGAGCATTTTTTAAACTGATAAGCTGCTGAAGATCTTGCCGATGATAGCCACACGCTAGCAGTCACAGATGATGGAGTTGAATGTCCACCCGACCCACGAAGAGGTCAAAACAGCAATAAAACGGCGAAAAAAGCCAACGAAATTTTGGCGAAGCTCTATAAGTCCGGCAAAGACGAGCTAATAAGGTACGGCTAGTTGGGTAAGGCTAGTTTGCATTATCTGGAAGACCGAACGCATGCCGGATGATTGGAACCTCAGAGTACTATGCCCAATTCACAAAAAGTGAAACTAAACTATTAAACATTATTTAAAATGAAGTTATGAGCATCGAAATACAACGATTGTGTTGGCTTAGACATGTTGGTCGAATTGAAACAAACGCTCTAGCCAGAAAGGTGTTGGACGATAATTACCACGAAAAGCGCAGACAGAGAACACTGAGATTCCGGTGTAGAGACCATGTAAAGGATGATGCGAAGATCTCTAGGATTAGAAACTGAAAGAGGCACGACCAAGACCGAAGGGCTTATAAGTCATTTATTGAGCAGGCCCTGACCAATAAGAGGTAGTGGAGCCAGCCTTAGTAAGCAAGTAAGACTTATACGACAACGAGAACAGTAATTAGGACCAATATGTGACGCGCAAAATAGAAAGGGACCTAAGGTTAAAAACCAGTTTTGTTCAGGAGAGCCATTTTAAAGATTAGGTCCCTATCTATTTCCGCTTAGAATCGTCGACTTCTCTTTCATAAAACGCGCATATCTCTGGGAGGGAACACTTTTGGGCATGGGATCGGTCTCATTCGATGCTCAGATGTTGTCCACAGCAAAAAAAAAAGTGAAAAGTTGATGAAAAGTTTTGTTCAGGAGAGCCATTTTAAAGATTAGGTCCCTTTCTATTTGCGCTTAGAATCGTCGACTTCACTTTTTATAAACCGCGCATATCTCTGGAAGGGAACACTTTTGGGGCATGGGATCGGTCTCATTCGATGCTCAGATGTTGTCCACATCAAAAAAAGGAAGAAAAAAATTAAAATTGATTTTTTTTACCCTTAGGTCCCTTTCTCTATGCGCTGTCACATATGCAGATATTGGCCACCTGAAAAAATGTCTGTTTGTCTTACCAAACGATATCGGGTAAAATTAAAGTGAATATTTTATTCTTATTTTGAAGTTACTTTGAGATAAAACACAGCCTCCACCGGGGAATGGAGTGTAAATTCGCCATTTGTCTCTAAATGAAGTTATTTATTCCAAAAATTATGATTTTTTGGCTAGTATCTTAAATTCGCACTAAAGCGGAGGGTAGCTAAAACTAAGCTACTGTACATGTTTAGCGAATGCCTTAATTTTTCATGCAAGTACTAGATTAGTGGTTCCGGAGGTTAGCACATTTTGGCAAAAAACTAGTATCGTACATCACGATAATCCACCACATTAAGGAAAAGAAAATGTTATACAATGAGTGGCGATCTATCACAAAGAATCGTAGTCGAAAGTCGTAAACTCAAAACGAGAACAAAACTGATTTCAATAGAAATTGGGTTATTTATACGATGTTGTTGTAACAACAATATATTTTGTTTTGTAAGTCCTGTTCGTGCATGGGTGATCTGCTTTGATATACAGGTAAAAGAGACGCGCCATTTAAAATGGATGTGTCCAAAGAGACCTGTAGGTCAGCTGAGTGGGCTTGGACGGGCAATTGAAGAGATGCAGCACACCATGTGTTCCCTGATGGTAGAGACAAACGTCTGGATCGTTGTTATCACTTCGCGCCCAGTACGAATTAACGCGGTTGCACCTTCAAGATCTCAGCTGAGCCAGAATTACGTGCGTCTGTCGATGTAGCGTCTTTTCCACTGGTGAAATTTTCAGGGAATGTTCCCCTTGCACTACACTCAATATAGCTGGGTACTGCTGCTTTGACTTAAACAGCGTTAATGTCGTCAGTTTTTGTGCGCACGGTAAGGACCTTCGTCTCTTCATGAAAGTGGTCCTCAGAATACATATGGAGACACTCTGTTGATGATCGCAGGGCGGCATTCTGGCAAGTCTGAATCTCCAACCACTGCATCGTACTCACACACGCTACCGACCGATCGTTTTGTAAGAGATCAACCAGGTTTCTTTGTCGGCTACCCAAGCACAGCCGGCTTGGCTGTACTTGGGTAGCTACTTTTAAGCTTATCGCAAATAGCTGTAGCATGTGCAGAGGATCGAAATAGGCTGTCCAATGTGACCCCAAGGATTTTGGGGTAGTGTGTAGTCGGGATGTTGATCATCGTCATCGGCTGTCACATTAAGTGACAACCGCACCTCTGCGGTCTATGCAGTAAACTGTGTGGCTGATGATTTAGAGGAGTATATTTTCATATATCTTGCAAGCGTGCTAAGTCAGTGAGGTAAGAGTTGATATTCTTGTATATTTCATCCACTTTAGGTCCTGACGACAGAATTGTGCAACCATCAGCGTACGACAGAATTTCCACGCCGTCAGGTGGTGCAGCAATTTTAGAGAGGTCGAAATTAAACAAAGCTGGAAATATCAGCCCATCCTGGGGAACTCCCTGTTTAAGTCTAAGGGGCTTCCACTTCCGGTCTTTTAATTCTACATATGACTGGCACCCACACATGTAGTTTACGTTCCAATTATGCAAACTATAGGGAATGGACGTTTCTGCGATGTCCTAGAACAGAGTGGCTTGTCGAGGTAAGAGCCACTAGGATCGTCCTAACGTTAGGATACATATAACTGTCTAACATGGATAAGTGGGAACGCAAGTTTCCCACTTAATCCGGTTATATGATTTTTATCGCACTTAAAGAGGTTATTTTTTTCAATTCAAGAGGTATTATTTTATTTAATTCATGTTGGATGTAACAACCAAACTCAAGTTGTATTTTTAACGAGCGCTCGCAACATCGCACCAGAATTGTCAGTTTTTTTGGCCTCTGTCGCCATATTGTTGGTCAAAATTACCCAAACAAAATCGCCAAACTATAAACGCAGTGGTACTGCAACCAATATCCATATCCCTCTATTCTAAGATGGAAGGTACAAAAAGACATAGAACGGATATGAGCCAAAGCTATCGAAAATGCCGACTAAAAATATAAACTTTCTGCGTTTTAGAGTAAGGTAATTTCTCATTAAGGCCTGTTAAAGTTAAATAAGAGCGTTTTCATAAAATCCGACAGGATAATTGCCAAATCACCACAATATATATGCCAAAAGTCATCGATCTCGCCATATTTGACAACCCTGTTTCGTGCTCCGCATAAACTCCCTTAGCAAAAAACAAAAAAAAGACATAAATCGTACTTTTGTAGATACACAATGAAAAGGAAAATCCCAATCATCATTCATAAAAATATTTTAGTTTAATGTTCAGTTTTTATATAATTTTGAATAAAATATTAAAAAAAACTATTTTTTTTTTGTTATTTCTAACAATAAAAACAAAGAATTTCTTGAGACACGGCTAAAAATTGTCCAATTGTTCTCAAATTTTTTTTTGTGGGTTTTTTGAGACCAAATTAAATATTTCTAGCGCTTGCCCTGTATAAATTCGAGAAAATAAATTTCTTTATACAAATAGAGACCGGTCTAACACATATACATTAGGGTGGGTCGATTTAGCAATCGATATTGAGCCATCGAAAGAATCGTAGTGAATCGAATCAGTCGTATTTATATTCTCACGCACTCATATGTTATATTGTATTATATGTGGCAATGTATATTTGCATGTATTGCATGTTACCCTGAAAAGGTAATATTGAAAAAAAAGGATTACCTATTAAAAAAACCTTAAAAATAAAAAGTCATTTGTGCGCCTCGAAAATCAATTTTTTGATTTGTCGTAGTGGAACATTTTTGCCTCATGGCAAAACCTATCGAAAAATCGATGGCACATAACGAGAAATTTTTGTTCTTATAAATCAGCCCACCCTAATATTTATATACATTTATTCCCATCGTTCCAGGGTGGAGCATAAGGCCATAATCAATAAATTCCATTCGTTTCTATTAAAAGCTAACCGTATAATTTCATACCAGGTTTTTATTTAATTTCGCTATAGAATTGTCTTCTACTGGTATGGGCGGGACTTCCTCTTCTTCGGCTTCCTTGAAGATTTCAGTCAAGTGCCAGGTCCTCCTGTTGTTTTAGTATACACCACAGCCATTTTCATTAGTATATGTCCAAGTCATTTCCACTTGCGTCTGAGGATTTCTGATGCAATGGGAGATTGCCCTGTCGTTCGCCATAGGTCCTTGTTGGAGATCTTGACTGGCCAGAAAAACTTTATTATTCTTTATTATTGTTGGTACGGACTTAAAGTGCATTCTGATCGCCGAAGCTTGTATTTATTTAACATTGAAGTTAAAAATGTTCATCTTTGTGTTTCTTGAAATGAAAGTGAAATTTCCAAATGTGCGATTGGCATTTTTTATGCGGTGTTTGATATCCAAACTTGAACCTCCTTTGCTGTCGATAATACTTCCAAGATAGCAGAAGCTATTAACTCAAGATAGCAGAAGCTATATCATCAATGGGTGAGTCGTTAATGTGGAACGGTTGATTACTGCTTGCATTTAGCCAAAATGATATAGTTTTTTAAGATTTAATTTTAAGGGTTAGTAGGCAGACGTCATCCGAGTTGTCATAATAGTCCACACTATATGTGACAGCGCATAGAGAAAGGGACCTAAGGGTAAAAAAAATCAATTTTCATTTTTTATTCTTTTTTTGATGTGGACAACATCTGAGCATCGAATGAGACCGATCCCATGCCCCAAAAGAGTTCCCTCCCAGAGATATGCGCGTTTTTTGAAAGTGAAGTCGACGATTCTAAGCGCAAATAGAAAGGGACCTAATCTTTAAAATGGCTCTCCTGAACAAAACTGGTTTTTAACTTTAGGTCCCTTTCTATTTTGCGCGTCACATATACCCTTGTTCGATCTAGACGCCTTCTTCATTACTACATCTAGTTCAATGTTGAATAAAAGCGATGACATTACACAACCGTGTCGTAGACCAACGGCCACATTGATTTGGTCGCTTAGTTGGTTTTTATGCAAAACCAACAGGTAGCTCCTCTGTATAGATCTTGTATTAGTGGTATGATTTTTGGTGGTGTGCCTTTGCATGCCAGGGCATTCCAGATGGTTTAATGGTCCAAGGTGTCGAAAGCCTTCTCGAAATCCATGAATAGTAAGTAGAGGGAGATCTCCATTCTATAGACTGCTCTACTATAATTCTGAGGCTGTTGACGTGATCAACACAGATCTGAGGACAGGCTCCAGTGCACTCACATGTCGATTGGTTATAATTTGCTCTATTACTTTGTTCACCAAGCTTAGGAGAGGTTACCCATTTTGGGAATTTTGATGATAATACCTTCAATCTGTTCCTGGTCCAGACTTTGTGTTTGCCAAAATGTCTCTATAAGAGGAAGAATTAACTGGGCACTAATTTGAGGATCAGCCTTGAACATTTCTAATAAAATATTGCCTGATAATGTTTTTTTGCATCCTATACTTCAGGTAATAACACTAGGTCACAAATAACAAAATTTTCTCTGTTATTTGTTTCTAGCATACTTTATCCCATTGATTTTGACATACTAAACACGAAAACGAGTTTCAAAAATTTTTCTGTCGATTGGTTTTCGAGATACAAATTTTTGAACTTTTTTTTTTAAATTTTTGGAGGTACACTTACAATTTTGAGCATATCTTTCGTCTTCTTTGACCTATTTGATCCTACTACTACTCAAATTAAAGAAAATTGAGCCGTCTACAACTCATTCTCAGAAAATTTTCAAATCGGGTAAGTAGTTTTGATGTTGGCGGCTCAAAATTCATATAAAATATAAAACACGATGCTAACAGCAATTTTGGATTTTTCTACGTATAGCTGGCATTTTTACAAAGAAAATAAGCCCTTACTTAACAAAATCTGACAGCAAATGGCGGACTTATAATTTTTTTGGTAAAAGACCGACGATACGAATCGCTTAGGATTGCCGTTTCTACACGCGCCGTGTAACGAATTTTGTTTTCTCTGTGTAAGCTGTGCAAATAATGAAAATCAAAATATCGTGAAATAGCGGAATTTCGGTCTTTTACCAAAAAAAATTATAAGTCCGCCATTTGTTGTCAGATTTTGTTAAGTAATTTTTAAAAAATTTTTAAAACTCATTTTCGTGTTTAGTAGGTCAAAATCAATGAGAAAAATTATGCTAGAACCAAATAACAAAACGACTGTTGCCTAGTGTAATCAGTATTGGAATATCCGTTCTTGTGAAATGTTTTGAACAGTTATACGAGGTGGGCCAAAAGGTACGATGGGGCTTAAACATTTAATAACTTTTTCGTTCATGTATTTTTTTGTCAGATTATATAAATAACACTTGGAGAACAAATAATGCAGAGATTAACAACTGAACCAAAATTGTGAAAGCCACAAATTGTAAAAGATGTTATGAAAAGCTCTAAAACGAGCCCATCATTGCAAAGCTAAAATGACGGGGGAGTGACATTATTTGTCATACTTAGTGTAAAAAAATGTCCATTTAATATATATCTTAATATAATCTGAGAAAAAAATTAATAAACGAAAAAGTTTTTAAAGTTTTTAACCCCATCGTAACGTTTGGCCCACCCTGCATATACATTCAATGATTGGCGAAGTGTTCAAAACAAACGAAAATTACTAAACGGAATTTCCGAAACGAAAATTAAGTTTGCTATGTCTCCATGTACTCGCGTCAATTTTAATGATTTCCTTTTGAACTTGACTCTTGTGTCTGCACAAGGCAATTCGGTTGCGGCAATTTTGGTTTTCATTACTGCCTTTTCTTACATTCTATGATTTATTCGTTGTGATTTTTGTGTAAAATAAATCTTGTAAAATAATCTGCAGCCAACTTCACACTACGAAAAATACGAAAGGCATGTCTCTTGTCTTTCCATTCCCCTAACCTCTCCCTCTCCTTCAATCTGAGAGTTGCGGCAAGTAAAGTTGGCTCGTGTAAATGGGGACTATGCTAAATCTATTTCTTATGGAAAGAGAAAATTTCGTTTGAGGCGAATACGAGTGATATTAGAGATGCTTTATTCCCACCATGTGATGAAAAGTGTAAAATTTCTAAAGGAACTGTCACATATTTAAGTTAAGGGAAAATTCAAAATCACATTAAAGGTGCTTACGGAAATCCGTTTAGTAAAATTTGCAAATTTTAGTTGACTTTACCTTATCCGAGTGATGAGCAAGTGAGTGAAGTTTGACAATTAAGTCATTTAGAGTGAGTACGAGTCAAAATGTTTAAAAAATATTTAGTGATGTAATAAAATATTTATAGTGTGTGTGTTGTTTTTTATTTGATTTTGGTTTGAGACAGAGTTATTTGTTAACTGTTGTTTGTTATATCTTTGGTTTTAGTTAAAATTTGCATTTATAAAATAATGATAGTTCTCTCTTTTGTTTGGTTTTGGTTTTTTTGTTTTGTTTTTGTTTTGCAAAGTTGACGGATTGTTGTAATGAGGCATTATTATTCAGATGTAGACAAAAAAGACGTTACAAATGTCAAGTCAAATTCAAATGTTGATTCATTTCAAGTTGATACTGTTTGATAAGTACATATTCTATGTTTTTTTTATGTAAAGATTTGTGTTTTAATAAGTATTATTTTGTTTTTAGTTAAACATTATGAAAGGTTCAAGATAAAGAGACAGACAGAGAGAGATTTAGATAGACAGACAAATTTCATATAGTTTGAAATCGCATAAGATCTATTTTGTTTCCTTCTTTTGATAATAATTATTATTATTAGTATTATTTATATAAAATTAGCTACTTTTTGTTCAATTTGTTGATTTGATTTGTTTAGTTTTGTTTTAGTTTCCATGAAATCACAAAGTAATTTATCACAATTTAAAAAACATACAATTAAAATTTGTTATTGTTAATAACTATTCTAAGGTGTTATTTATTTCTTTTGTTTGTATTGGTTTTAGAAAAAATCTTGTTTTTTTTTTTGGAGTTTTTATTAACAAAACTTTTAACTACGATTTGTTTAAACGTTGTTGGTTTTTGTTGTTGTTGTTGGGGTAATAATTTATTTAACTACTCTTACAAAAACTATGAAAAGGTTTTTTTTTTGATTTATGGGGTCTTCAGGTTAACTGAGGGCATAGGTTTGGTGTTGTTAATACTTCAGGATTGTTTGGAACCCCAGATTTCGGTTTCGTAATAAATACGATGTACATTATCACGTATAAGTTTTGATTTCTCCTTGGAGAGGCCAATGTTGGCCTGTTGTTTCTTATAGAACTCCAAACACAAGTCTTGTGGTGCTCCCAGGGCATGAATGTTGCATGTAAAGGTCCTGCAAAGAAATTTAAGCAATCAGAGTATTGATTATGTATTTTGAGAAAAAAAACATACGCCAACTGCCGAAATGCTATGTTTTCCATTTCCTTGTCAACTTCCAGGGCCGGATCTGTACGCGCCTTGGCCGGTCGTTCCTTTTTGATCCGATTGCCATGACTGTGATGGGAGGAACTCGAGTCGGAAATCTCATGTTTCGCTAAGGCCTTGTCATCGTTATCGGCCGTCTCGATGTTAAGCGTTTTTAGCTCTTCCGTCTCTTTCTTGGCCTTTTCCTTAGCTTTACGACGCTCCTGCTTTTTCTGTCTGTATAAGACACGATGATTTCTTTCCGACTCCATGCACTCCATAAAGGCGGTGTTCCAAAATTTTAGCGACAACCAAAGAGGCTGCTCTCGTATAAATGTAGACAAATACTCACGATAGGGATCACAACCGGGTACTTCAACTGCAAAGAGAGTAGGCGAGAGATTAAAAAATGCATTCTCCTTGGATGGTGCTTACTTACTCTCTCTGTAAAAGATAAAACTCAAATTCATGATAATCGTGGCCGGCGAGTAATCGGCGCATTCACCGCACTCGAAAAGTACTATCGCAAAATGTTGTATCAGCAAATGGAATGTTAATTCCTCCACCCGCTTGGATTTGGTCTTCTGCTGCAGCAGGAAGCGCACAAACCACTGTCTGCCGATTTCCAGACGAGCCATTGCACCGAACTCCGACTTCAATTCCAGGTCAATGGCATTGGCGTTGGTAAATAAAGTATCGATAAAACGTTTCATAAACTCTTTGATGGGCTCTTCGCCGGCACGACAGTCCAAACTAATGGAAGAGGCCCATGAAGGCACAGAATTTTGCGACTCAGACCGTATGAAATGGCGCCAATCCGTGGAATCTGCACTGGGACTTACTTGATACTCCAGATCGTCACGCAGACTGGTCAAAGTACTGCTGTTCGAATTCTTACGTCTAACCGGAGGCACTCGAATGGAATGACTTGATGCGGTCCCGACCATGTTGGCCATGGAAGATTTACTAGGATCCCGATCGTGCGGAGGTTGAACCTCAATATGAGGTGCCGCCGACGGAGGGCCCATTACCTCTCCGCCACCGCCTACTACACCAACTGCTGATACAGCAGTTATAGCACTGGGATGCTTAACGATATCATTAAGCCTCATCAGATCTCTTTGCACGTCCATTTCACTACGTCTGGCGCCAGCTATGGCACGTTTACGTTCATAACCACCCGAATTTCGAGACTCTATGGAATCCGATCGAGTCGTGCTGCTGACATGAGATCTCTCTTGAGCCTGGGCATTAAACGATCGCGATGAGGTCGATGTGGATGATGATGATGACGACGAGGATGACGACGATCGGGATTTGTCCGGTTTGCGGTTCCGTAAGGCATCTAAGCGAGGTCCTATGTGGAGAACTTATTTAAATATTTGGTAAATGCAAAGATCTACAAGATATCTGAATTACTTGGTGCTAAATTTGGTTGTCTATAACGCCCTGATATGATTTCTTCATGTGCCCGTCGGGCCTTAACGCGACGAGACTCATAATCGATTTTCGTGTAATCAATGGATTCATCGTCTGTAAGGAAAAAAGGGATTGGTTTTAAAAAATACTGTCATCTCGGGTTATTAGCAATAAGGAAAAGCTCACTTACATTTTGGAATTTCTTCATCGTCGTCGTCACAGTAGTCCGAGTCACTGGAGCTTATGTTCAAAGTAAGCTGTAAGAGAAAATTGAAAACTCTTAGTAAATAATATTTGGCAAATTGCATAAATTAGATTCCCTGCATACTGAAGTGCAGAATTGTAACAATTAATCCGAGAAGAAAAAGTCCCTATGTCTATTGAGCCGATTTACGGATCTGTGCAAAGTGCGAGTCGTAAATATTAAACGATTACTGCAAACGTTTTCGAATTGTTCAGGTTCGGACTAAGGGCTAAGACGATTGGATCCTCATGTATCAAGTTTTTGTATAGCTCACATTTTAAGGTATAAATTTATTTATGGGCCTGTCGCTCTGCAAGCGATTTTATAAAACTTTGGCACAGCTCTTTATGGGGGTATATACTCGAAACACACCTCCGAAGCGTTGCCCCTCCGTTCTAAAAGCATCATGTTTAATAAAAACTTGCATTCATATCGCATGGAACATTGGGATCGGCCAATAACTCAACTTCTAGAAACTGGATCATATCAGTACGTGGTTTGATATAGGCCCATACAACGATTTTCCCGATATCTGGCCGTGGCGTTTTAGAAACCACACATAAAATCCAACATTGGAATTAGACAAATAATGAAATCATCGTCATAGAAAAACGAATTCAATTCCCTTTCCTCTATTGGTCACATATGAAATCTGACATTTCGGCTTATTACTCGATTATGAAAAACAGTGCGTAAAATATCGATGACTGTGTGGCATGTGAATTATTAATTACTTTAGAATAATTCTATATGAGCTAACTTTAATTAAAAATTGTAAAGTTCAAATCTTTTACTTTTACACAAAGAATCAGAATGCCCTAAATAATGTTTACTTATCTCTTTTTTTTGATTTCTCGATAAAGCTCATATTGCCCATCTTGTACAATTTATCGTCTTCATTTGAAAATACTTTTCTAGTCCAGAATATAAGATCAACAACATTTCCTGAGTTTCAAATTGAAATTGTCGTCTGCGAACCGAAATATGAAAAATGCTTTTTATTTATAATTTTATTTTTATTCTTTAAAACTTAAATCAATTAAATTGAATCAATTTTGGACAAAACTACAATTTTAGTGCCGTGAGTTTTATTGTTTTGGCAACACAGATTTTCGAAGATTCGGGACTTAAAAAATAGACATATCTTAAAAAGTGAGAAATATTGAGATTAGTGATAAATTCCACTGTTTCTAAGTAACCATATGTCGATGGTCCAAGGGACCTAATTTTCGGCACTCTAAGGACCTTTGACCTATGGGCCAAGATCGCAAATATAGTCGAATAGTGAAATGTTATGGAAATGTTATTTTTGGACTCGTGACGAACATTTTTGTATTTGTATGGGTATCAAATCCATATGTTCGTAGTTGAAGGACCTCTATGAGCAAGTCAGAGTGCAAAATATGCCCAAATACTTAATCTATTTATATATATTGATATGTTAGAAATATTCACTGTTTCTGGATACCGATTATTAAGGGACGGTTTTTGGGCATAATTGACCAAATGTGTCTGCAATGGTAAGAATTGTTTGCAAATTTCAGCAAACCAGGCTTGTAGGAAATGTGAAAACACCTGTGCGTGCTCATCCAGTTCGTTCTGCGGGAAACAATGGAGTTGCATGCGATAGTGTTTCTGAAGATCCACCATTCTTGTGTCGTGAATGGTGTTCCCTATTGTAAGGCTAAAACGTCCCAGGCCCGGCTTCGAAACAATTTGCCAGCGTTCATTTCCTCTGAAGAATGGCCCTCAGGCAGTCCAGATTTGAACCCATTGGATTACAAATTGTGGACGGTTTTAGAGGACAAGGTTTGTCAGAAAAGATACCCCAACATTGGATCTCTTAAGACTGCTTTGGTTCGAGCTGTGGCCAATTTTCCAATGGACGAGGTTCGTGCAGCTATTGACGATTGGCCAGTGCGACTTAAGGCGTGTGTAGGGCAAAAGTCGGACATTTCTAATAAGTAGATTCTTTTTGGGTACAATATACATCAATAAATATATTAAAAAATATTTAATCCAAAAACATTCAGTACTTTTTATTTTACAGCATAAAACGTGTGTAACAATATTTATGTCCCTACTAAGTATATGTGACAGCGCATAGATAAAGGGACCTAAGGGTAAAAAAATCAATATTCATTTTTTTTTGATGTGGACAACATCTGATCATCGAATGAGACCGATCCCATGCCCCAAAAGTGTGCGCATTTTATGGAAGTGATGGTACACCAAAAATACACGTATTTAAATATTTAAAATGGCTCTCCTGAACAAAACTGGTTTTTACCCTTGGGTCCCTTTCTATTTTGCGCGTCACATATGCATATTCTCTAATCTTTAAGGTAGAATTGTAGGTTATATCAGTTGAAAAAAGCGCTTGATGGTTTTGTAAAATTTTTATCGTGTTTGTGCAAGTGCCTGCAATTTTACCAACCAAATAGCTCTGGGAATTACTATATAAAAGAAATTTAAGAAGTTTTTACCTAAAATTGTGGAAACACTTTACATTAACTCAAGTCCTTTTCTAAAATGTAGTTCATGACCATCCTTGGTAATACGGGCTGTCAACTCCTTCATATAGAAACAGGTTCTCACAAAAGACGCATCCGAGATTTTTTACAATGGAAAAATTAGAAATGCGTGGTGTCATTAAATATTTACATAAAAAAGGTTTATCGGGACAAGAAATTCATAGTGATATGATAAAGTGCTCCTTCATATGCAACAGTAAAAAATTGGGTTGCTGAATTTAAACGTGGTCGTACAAGCATTGAAGATGAACCACGTAGTGGACGTCCAAAAACAGCAACAACAACAGAAATTGTAGCCAAAGTGCATGATATGGTATTAAATGATCGACGAATAAAAGTGCGTGAAATAGCTAATATCATGGGCATCTCAAATGATCGAGTCCATTTAATTTTGCATGAAGAACTACAGATGAAAAAGCTTTCTGCAAGATGGGTGCCGCACTTGTTAACGGTCGACCAAAAACGTATAAGAATGAACATTTCTCAAGCTTGTTTGGATCGTTTTCAGTGAAATAAAATAGATTTCAAGCGTCGTTTCATAATTGTTGATGAGACATGGATCCACCACTATACTCCAGAGACAAAATAACAATCCAAACAATGGACTGAAGCTGGAGGAAGTGCCCCAAAGAAGGCAAAAACAATTCAATCGGCTGGTAAGGTTATGGCAACGGTTTTTTGGGACTTCAAAGGTATTTTATTGATTGACTATCTGCAAAAGGGTAAAACAATAAATTCAGAGTACTATTGCAATCTTTTAGATCAATTAAATGTACAAATTCGAGAAAAACGTCCTGGCTTACAACGCAAAAAAAAAATTTCATCAAGAAAACGAACCAGCGCACAAGAGTGTTTTAACAATGGCTAAAATCAACGAGTTAAAGTACGAGTTGCTTGACCACCCACCTTATTCTCCTGATTTAGCTCCCAGTGACATTTACCTGTTCCCAAATCTAAAAAAAATCCTTGCTGGCAAGCGTTTTACCTCAAATGAAGATGCAATTACAGTTGTAAACCACTATTTTGAAGACCTTGAGGAAAACTATTTTAATCAAGGGATAGAATTGCTAGATAAGCGTTGGACTAAGTGTATTGAAGTTTCAGGAGATTATATTGAAAAATAAAAATATTTTTGAAAAACTAACTATTCTCTTTCATTGATAGGCTAAGAACTTTCCGAACCGCCCTCGTAGTAAAAGTTTACTTATTTCAAAATATTTTTTTTATAACTGTGACGTTTTTTTCTTTAACATTTACATTACATTTTACAATAAAGGATAGTTTAAATACTCTTCCTTAAAAATTATCATTACTTTCTGGAAAACAGGAAGATGGATAATGATTATTAAAAGATATATTAGTTACAAAGAAAGAAAGGAATAAAAATAATTTTATCGATCAATCAAAGATTCGATTCCATAATTAATTGGAGTAGAAAAATTGGAACGTCAATTTAGTTTAGTCCTATTATAATTTATAATCAAATATTATAAAAATATTAAAAATACAGGGTGGAGCGCGGTAATTTGCTTTTTAGCACAGCAGGCTGAGGCGGTCGAAGAGAGTGGAGAGTATGCGTGGCTTATAGTAACTGTAGGGAAATTTGTATTCGTCTGCCTTTAAATTGCCATCATGCGTTGAACACGTGAGAAAAGGTCATTTTGTGTTGAAGCGTATTTTTCAAATGCGCACTTGATCATTGCAGTGTAGCGTGATATTCGTTTACAATTCGTCATTCCCCTACGCAGACGTTTTTCTGGACGGCAATCAATTGTAAATTAGGGAACTTCATTGAGAACAGCAGAGAATATGTGTACGAAGGCGACCTGAGAGAAGGATTGCAACACCACAAGATATCGATAAAGTTACAGCAGCAGTACTGCAATCTCCGAAACGCTCTGCTCGGAAACAATCACTTGCTCTTGGAATTTCCAGACTTTTTTACAGCCGACTCTTGAGACAATGCAATTAGAGGATACATGGTTTCAACAGGATGGTGCCACTGCACACACATCGAGGGTTACCATGAATTGTTTGAGGCAAATGTTTTCTGGATGGTTTATTTCTTTGAGGGGTGATGAACTGGCCGGCACGCTCACCAGACTTAGACCCATACGACTTTTCCCTTTAGGGTTGCCTGAAGTTGAATGTGTAAGTATAACTTACAATATTGAGGCTGAGATTGGCAGAATAACAGTCGACATGCTAGTTAGAGTTCATGAGAACATCAGAAAACGTGTGCAGCAGTGTGTGGATAGCGAAGGCCGACATTTTCCAGATACACTACTTAAAACCTTGTAACATAAAAACTCCCTTACTGTTCAATATAATAAAAATATAAAATAAATTTTTCTAAGGTTTATAATTTTTTTATTTCATTCCCAAATAAGAAAATTACTGCGCTCCACCCCTTACTATTACGAGGGTTACTATAAATATATCGGGTCCTGACAATACTAGTGGTTCCAGAAGCAGTCTTTTGAAAAATTCATCTAAGTCAAAAAATGGAATTATCCGGTGAACATGTTCGTTGGATGATTTTTTACGATTTTCGGCGTGGGTTATCGAGAAAAGAGTTCTAAAATCAACTTGTTTCGACTTTTGGCGATGAAGCACCATCAAAAACCACTGTCTGTTAATCGCTAGTAACAAGAGTTCAGTCTCGGACGCCGTTCACTCCAAGAAGAATTTCGTGAAGGACGTCCAACTTCGGTCACTTTGCCAGAAACCATCGATGCTGTGCGTGAGCTGATTAAGCAAGACAGACATGTCACATACCGTAAGATTGAGGCATAATTGGGCATTAGTATGACAAGCATCAATAAGATACTGCATTGGCAGTGAAAAAAAATTGTTCTCGTTGGATCCCACATAATTTGACGAATGCTCAAAAGACTCGTACAGATTGGTGCAAAGAGATGTTGAAAAAGAATATATGCGGTAGCTCAAATGCAGTGTATAACATTGTTACAGGTGACGAATCATGAATCTATGCATATTAACCCGAAACAGCAATCGACCTTATGGGTCTTTTAAGACGAGCCAAATCCAGCAAAAGTTGTTCGTGGAAGAAGTACATCGAAGCAAATGATGCGTTTTTTTCGGTATAACCAGCCATGTTGCCACAGTGCCTTTAGTAGAACGCAGGACGGTCAATTCTGTTTGCCATCTGTTTGCCAACAGTGTTCGAAGAAAGTAGGAAAGATAATAAGAAAAGACGATGGGCCATCCACCGTACAGCCCTGATTTGGCATCCAATGACTTCTTATTATTCCCAAGCATCAAGAAAAAATGCGTGGTCAACGTTTTTCATCGCCCGAAGCAGCTGTTGAAGCATTCAAAAATCATGTTTTGAAGGTCTCTCAATCGAAGTGGAAAAAGTGCTTCGAAATTTGGTTTGTGCGCATGCAAAAGTATATTGATTTTAAAGGAAAATATTTGGAAAACCAATAAAACCATTTCCAATAATAAATGATTGTGTTTTTATTGCCGGAGCCGAAATATAAATAACAACCCTCGTATGTTACTATGTAACTATCGTAACAGACAATAAGTTTTTAATTTGAGAAATATCGATAGTAAAATTTAGTTCAGTACTTTTACTAGAATTTAGTAAAATAATTCTTCAACTAAAGTAAACTAACTAAAAGCGAATACATTTTTTTATATTAAGTCCAATAAGTAGTAAATAACAGGAATACATTTGTTTGGATCTAAAAAAAACATGAACTAAAATATTTGCAACTAGAGAATGTTGTAAAAAACCATAAACAGAAAGTAGACGTTAAATTTGGTTTTGTTTTGAATCTAACAAATAAAAAAACTAAACAGAAAAATGCTGTTTTTGTTATAAAATCTCTAAAACAATTAATTTCTGCATAAAGGAACATGGCCATGAAGGAGGAGGAGCATAGCCAGGGCTTCCTTCAAGTCCTTCAAGAGGAAATCTGAGGTAAGTTATGCGATATAAAGGTGCTTAAAAGCGTTAAAATGTTAATATAATTTCAATGCTTTCTTGGTATTATTAAATCAGCTCCGAAGGAGCCTGACAATAAGTATACGAATCTTAAAGTAAAATTCAATAGTGAAACAAAGATATCTGGGTTTCGACAGCATTTCCATTAATTTGTTCACAGTGGTAACATTGTTCTTCAAGGCCGTTCCGACTTGACGCCAAGATTAGGAAAAATCACAATTTTAAAAGGTTTTTTTCAAAAAAGTTATTCATAAAGTTTCTTTTATTATATAGAGGACACAATTATGCATTTATTTATTAATATCGGTTAATAATTGACAAGGATATGATGCTTGAAACTCAAGTATAAGTACTTGAAACTCAAGTAAATTACTGTGCGATGATCTTATAAAAATGTCAGTGAAATTGCTAAGTGATAAAGAAAATTTATATTTAATAGGTGAAACAAAACATCAAATAACAGGTTCGAAACTGCCCCAATAATGTAGCTTATATATACATAAATCCGCAAGACGATTTGACAGAGCAAAACCAGGTACTAGTCGAAAAATAAGGAAGAACAATTCCATTACTCCACAATTAGTAGCTGCATAAGATAGGTGTCAATTAAGTGTAAGAGACTCGATGTTTATTATTGAATTATTTATTACAATAACCAGTGTCTGCTGACTCCGCTTCTGAATGTAGCTTATATATAAATTCGCAAGACGATTTGACAGATAAGATCGAAAACACTAGAGCAAAACCAGGTACTAGTCAAAAATTAAGGAAGAACAATTCCATTTCTCCAAAATTAGTAGCTGCATAAGATAGGTGTCAATTAAGTGTAAGAGACTCGATGTTTATTATTGAATTATTTATTACAATAACCAGTGTCTGCTGACTCCGCTTCTGAATGTAGCTTATATATAAATTCGCAAGACGATTTGACAGATAAGATCGAAAACACTAGAGCAAAACCAGGTACTAGTCGAAAAATAAGGAAGAACAATTCCATTACTCCAAAATTAGTAGCTGCATAAGATAGGTGTCAATTAAGTGCAAGAGACTCGATGTTTATTATTGAAGCTACTGTTGAGGCAACTGGGGCTTAATAATGACGTATTTCCGATAAGTAAGTCCTCTATTCACAGAATTCGAAAAGAAAAAAGAAAGGAACGCGCTGAAGCCATAAAAATTGATTTTCAAGACAATGTACCGCATGCAGTAGTTGTTTACTGGGATGGAAAATTGTTACCCGCGTTAGAAGCCCGAAAATCTCAAGAGGAGATTTCTGATGAAAATGAAGAACAACTTATTTGCTGTTTCGAAATTGGATAATTCAACAGGAAAGGAACAGGCATACGCTGTTTGGGCGGCAATTTCAGATAAGAATCTTGAGGAAAAAGTGCAACTTCTTTGTTGAGATACAACGGCTTCTAACACAGGTCGTATCGCTGGCGCTTGTGTGTTACTTGAGCAAAAACTTGAAAAAGATATTCTAGTTTTTGCTTGCCGACATAACATATACGAGCTAGTGTTAAAAGGGGTATTCAAAGCTAAAACGAAAGCCCAGATATACCACTCTTTAAAAACTTTATAGAGAATTGGAAAAATGTTAATATTCTTAAAACAGAATGTTGTGAAGAAAAGGTAAAATCATGCCTAACTGCTTCTGAAATTGACAACCTACTTCAATTCTACCGCTCTGAACTTACCAAAAAAAAAGTGGCCAGAGACGACTACCAAAAGCTGATCGAGCTCTCGATCATATTTTTAGGTGGAGATGAAACCAGGCAATTTAAAATAAGACCACCAGGGGCTATGCACCGCGCCCTATGGATGGCCAAAGCAATATATGCTTTAAAAATGTCACTATTCAGTTCTCAGCTAAAATTGAACTCTACTAATAAAAAAAATCACTGTTAGACGTTAGTTTATTTATTGTGACCCTTTACGTGAAGCCGTGGCTTAATTGCATTTTGGCACTCAAGGCACCTTATAATGATTTTTGCTTCTTGAAGTTTTTAAAATATTACGAGAACGTAGATGAGACCATTTCGAAAGCAGCGTTGCATAAGTTTATTGGACATTTGTGGTACTTAATTGATGAAATAGCTACCTTGTCACTCTTTGACGATGATGTTGATCAAGACACAAAACTAAAAATATTGACAAATTAAAGCAATGACAAGTGTTCGGCTATTGGGAAACGATACATTCCGTCAAAAGAAGAACTTTGTGGTGCATTGTATGAGTACAGTTAGTTTTAAATGTTTAAAAAAATACTTCGTTGTCTTTTTTCAGCTCATTCGTCACGTTCATAAAACCGTTTTATTAACCATTGTTTTTTTTAGAAAAAAATCTTGATGATTTCATATCAAGCAAAGGCAAGTCATTCTTCTCGCGATTTAACATGGGCGACAGTTTTCTCAGGTATCATCCTTCTTAATGGACGAAGAATCCCGCGTTTTTACATGCCAAAAAGACTGTCTCAATGCTAAGAGCAGGAAATGATACAGCGGAAAGAGCAGTCAAACTAATGCAGGATACATTAAAACGAAAATATCCTAAATAGTATTGATTCTTGTGAAATTGTTATAAATATATCGATACTGTGGACCATTTTTAAACCAAACACACATAAATTTGTACTACGGTTATTAGTTTCACCATTAGTTTGCTTTCAACGAGTTTTGTACTGTGTTTAAATCATCATATCTTTGTCAATTATTAACCGATTTTAACAAATTAATACTTTTTGGATTTGTAATTGTGTTCTCTATCTAACAAAAAACTTTATGAATAACTTTTTTGTTAATTTCTTGCAAAAGTACTCCAAAGAAAAAAATCTTTTAAAAATTGTGATTTTTACAAACTTTGGCGTCAAGTCGGCACGGCTTATCAATCCCGCGACTGCCGGTTCTATGTACCGGATTGACCCGAAATTCTTCGGCCAGGGGCAGTCACCTCAACAGTATATGTTTTTTGTTCGTCCATTTTTTCGTCGTGGGAGCAGCACTTCCCGCAATACATAATCGTGCTACGTCTGTAAGGTGTAATCGTTGCATGGAGTGGGTGCACTTCAGGAGCTGTTCAGGTCTGAACCACATCAGGGAGTATAGCGAAGCAGACTTTGTTGCCCCATGCTGTATCAACGAAGTTAGCAGTGGGTTTTTAGATTTGGTGTTATCATCGTCGTCTGCATTTTCGTCGTCGTCGTCATCATCATCCAACTACGAGACTACCCCGCAGTCGCCCTCGCAACAGCATCAACATATACAGCATCTCACACCACAGATTGCTGTTGCCACTCCTGACAGTGCATCAATTTTGCAATTTAATTGTAATGGCCTACGCAACAAAATCAGTGAGGTCATAGAATTTGTGAATCGGAAAAACATCATGGTCGCCGCGATCCAAGAAACTAAGCTGAATGCCACCTGCAGCCTGCACAGTTGTGACGGATACAACGTGCTACGTAAGCATCGCACCAGAAGTGGAGGTGGGGGACTTGCTTTCCTGTTACACCATTCTGTGCAGTACAGACCTATTTCGCCTGAGCTTGACTCTAGACACCCATACATGGAATGTATAGGGGTAGCAGTCAAGTCTGGAACTGCCGAAATAGAGCTGTACAACGTATACATCCCGCCGTTTGGTAGCTGTGCCCCGCGTTATCTGCCAGACATTAGCAATTTGCTACAAGGCAATAACCGCGTGGTCCTAGGAGACTTTAATGCTCATCACGAGCATTGTCTAGGCATTCTCTCCTAGACAACGACCAGAGGGGCATAGCTTTGGCAGAACAAATTGATAGCTCTACATTCTGCACAGTGAATGAGGACGCCCCCACGCGGATTATGGGCGATTGCCATAGCTCACCAGACATTACTTTGGCATCGCCTGACCTGATCAACGACGTCACCTGGCAACCCGTCATCTCACTAGGATCGGACCACCTTCCCATAATTCTCTCCATAAATAGACCACCAGATTTCATAACCTCTGAACGCCGTACGTTTCTCAATCAAAAAAAGGCTGATTGGGAGGCCTTCAGAGAAGCCACCCACCGCAGCTTTAATAATCTAGCTATTCCGTCGGGCGTTCGGGTAGCCGAGAAAAAATTCCGGGCCATCATTAACGCAGCAGCCGCTCGCCATATCCCTGCTGGTCGAATACCCGAAGTACGACCAAACTTCCCAGCAGCGGACTCGCAGACGAGCGTGATGACATTCGTCGCTCCAACCCTACTGACCCTAGAATTAAGGATCTCAACTCAGAGATCAGTAGGTTGGTCAACGAATATAAGCGGAACAAATGGCTAGACCACTTAAAGCAGTGCAACTTGAGTTCCGGAATTGGTAAGTTGTGGACAACGATCAAATCACTCTCTAACCCTGTAAGGAAGGATGATCGGACAGCTGTCACGTTCGGTGATAGAACAGTGACAGATCCGAAGCGGTGCGCGTGTTATTTTAACCGGCTTTTTATTGAGCACCCCCCAAATCCTTGGGGTCACATTGGACAGCCTTTTTAGATCCTCTGCACATGCTACAGCTATCTGCGATAAACTCAAAAGTAGGAACAAGGTCCTCAAGTCATTTACCGGCAGTACTTGGGGAGCCGACAAAGAAACCTTGTTCACCTCTTACAAAGTGATAGGTCGGTCTGTAGCAAACTACGCAGCACCTGTATGGTCGGCGAGCGTGAGTACGACGCAGTGAAAGAAATTACAGACTTGCCAGAATGCCGCCCTTAGAACATCAACAGGGTATCTTCTTGTGTCTTCTGAGGACCATCTACATGAGGAGACGAAGGTCCTTACCGTGCGCAGACACAATTTCCTGTTGTCTAAGCAATACCTGCTAGGGTGTTTTCGCAGCAGTCATCCTAACCACCATCTCTTGAACAAGATGCCTCCACCCAGGCAGATCAGGTACGATCTTCATGATCTAGACAGAGAGGTCCAGCGGTATAAGAGAGAACCTTTAGATCATCGAAACTATCAGGAAGGTTTGAACAACATTCACGCCGATGATGTCGCAGCAGCAGTATCCAGCTACCGTGTGAATGTAGTGCTAGGGGAACATCCCCCGGGGATTTCACCTGAGGAGAAGGTACTACCTCGGCAGACGAGCGTGGTTCTGGCGCAGCTGAGATCTTGATGGTGCAGCCGCCTCAATTCTTACTGGGCACGAATTGATGCTAACGTTCCGGACATCTTTCCCACCTGCCATCAGGGACCACATGATGTCCGGCCAAGCCCACTCAGGTGACCCCCAGGTCTCTGTGGACGCATCCAGTTCAAATGGCGCGTTTCCTTTACCTGAATATCGAAGCAGATCCCCCATAGACGAACAAGACTTCAAAATAAATATATTGTTGTTACAACAACAACATTGTCCAATCTTAATAAAACTTTTGTTTTGTCATTTTTAGATATATAAGTATATCCTTAAAATTCCTATTTCTACACGATGTCGATTCGTGAATTGGAAATAGAAGATAATACGAGTAGATGGCAATAGGTATTCAGTACACTTGCTGTGTGTACCTATTACTCAGTTTCCAGAACCACCCAGAATTTCGGTTGTAATTCGTAGTGGAATTTCCTTTAATATGAGAACTTATATGCCTACACGTGATTTTTACCATGAGGGCCGTTTTAATGGGCATACGTATCTTCCTTTATTTTAGTCAGAATCGAAAAAAATCTATATTTGGATTTATCTAAGCTTTTTCTTTATTTTAAGAACTCATATGTCCTGTAGGGCTGCTCACAAATTTTTTTCAATTAAATTACTCATAGTGGAAAATTGGGCCCAAAGAATAGATCGCTCTACACGGACTCGTGATTGTTATATGACCGAAATCGAATTTCATTTATAAAATATAACATTTGCACTACACCTGGTATAAATTTGAACTCTATATCTTAAATATTCTGTGTTTTATTAATACGAGTATATAAAATTGTTATGTCCTTAATGTAAACCCCTGTAAGTTACTCAAATTACTAAAATAATTTGTAAATTTCGGCTGAGTTTGGGGCTCGAATCAACTCTTAAACGCATTGTTGTTGCAATTGCCTAGACTTACGAACTTTGTTGAGAAATCACATAGAATATAAGGAAGATGTAAGACAAAAGTGCATTACCATTTCTCAAGGACCTAAAGAGACAGCAAAACAGCGGATTACAGGTTATACAGATACAGACTGGCAATCCCGGTGAATTTTTTACTAACAAGAATATAGCACTTGGTTCCAAATAGCATGTGAGCCATGGACGATATGTTGTAGCCATCGAAGAGCTATGAACAAAAGAATTTCAAAGAATTTATCCGACACTGCGGAAAGGCTTCCTTCCGTTTTTTGCTTCAATGAAAAGAAATTGCATTTTCAAGGCTTACGACGACAGCCAGCCAGCCAGCCTGCCAGTCAGTCATCCACATCAACATTTGTTTTCAATTAATTACTGTTGGCCCACGTATCCTTGCTAGCACATATTTTTCATTTTGTATTTTTTTTATGATTAGAAATGCGAGCAGCTTGCATTAAACCTTGAAACATATGCTGTCATGCTTTTGTCCTATTGCCCCTCGGCCATAGAAAACTCTTTTACTTTTTTACTTGTTTTCCGTTGTTGTGTTCGTGTGTCTTCCAAAGAATTTTTCAAGGTTAACATCGGCAATGCCGACAAACACCAACACACGCGTGCAAACAGTTGTGTTTCCAAGTGAAATCAAAAAAAAAAACAACAACAAAAACAACCAGAAACACAAATACGAAGGGAAAGGATAGGAATGTGCCCCCCTGCCCGAACTACTACTCACCTTTGATGAAATACCGTTTAATAATTCATTACTGTTCCCCAGCACCGTAAGGAATTTCGATTTCAATATGCCGATGGCCGGAGTGCGGCCCATAAAGCTTTTAATGCGCGATGTCTCACCAGCCGGCGGAGGCGAGGAGGAGAACATTTTCGCATTTATTTGTTGTTACCATGTAGCACAACAACCACAACAAAACGCACACACACACCACCGCCCCAACACCATTAACGGTAGTAACAAGTAACGGTGAGAGCCGCAGCTGATGTGCTAGCGCAGTAGCAGGCAGAAGGGTGGAGGAGGCACAAGTGTCGGCTGGCCTTTAGAGGGGTAGATAGTCGAGGCCTCTGTGCATCATTGTTCAATGGTGGGCCAAGTTTTAAGTTCAACGAAACTATTGAACTTTTCTTCTTCTCAATTACGAGGCTTTCCACCCGCATGTAGGCACCACAACAACAACAACAGCAGCGTCATTATGACACTTGACTGGTCACATAACACAGCTGCAAGCTGCAGTAGCAGATGTGGCGGCGACAGCAGCAGCCGCACGAAACCCGCAATTTAACCGATTATAGTATATTACACTCGACACTCGTTTGTTTATTATTGTTTGTTGGTCTTGTTCTTATTGTTGCTGTTGCCGTTGCCGATATCGTTGTTGTGGTTTCTGTTGTTCGTTCGTCTGCACATTTCCTCGCATATACACATGTGACGGTAGACCTCCGCAGCTCTTCGGCACCCCTCACTAAAGCAGCCGTCTCTCGGGGAGGGAATGGGTGTGGAGGCAGGTGGTGGCTTGATTATTGATTTTTACACCGTCTTGTGCAATGGAATTTTCAAAAAGAATTCCTTGAACTTCACACTGCCACCAGTAGTGGCAGCAGCAGCAAGCCGTATAACATTGTCTATGTCAAGTCAATACCACTACAATAGTTTCGGGGTTTCTTTCACTATCTATGCGTATTTAATTTTTATTTGTCGTTAGGTATTCTTTTGACTGAACCGTGTTAAGTTGTTAGAGCAATTAACTTTTTTGCACCAAAGGAAAATTCACACGAAGGCACTTTTCATTTTTACTGTGTTACTCCTCTATTTCTACATTCACTTCTTTTGTAAAACAATTTGTACTTTTTCCATATTTCTGTTTCTTCTTGGATCTGAGCTCTTAGGGGTTTATTGTTCGAGTCGATTTTCTTGGTTTATTTCCTTTGATTTATTCCTATGCGTCCGTGTTATTACTAACTACTAAAAATTCATTCGGCATGAAAGGAAAATAATGCTTATACGCTTAGGAGAGCTTTTACAGTTTGTGCTTGTGCAGAGAACAGATGTTTGCTTGCACAGTATTGCTCTTAGGGGATGTTCTGTTAGGGAAGGGCTTTTCAATGTAAGCTTTATGTAAACTCTATGGTAACTAACAGTGCAGCCACATTTCAAATAAAGGGTGGTTAAATTTTAAAGGCCGATGTTGGTTTATAATAAAACACAAATTATTTAGGAAATTACTGTCATTTCTTTTTATTATGATAAAATTGGTATGGTTCATTTATGTATGGAACAAAATATCGGCCAAATGGCCTCCGCGAACTCGGCAGCACACCTCCATCTGATGATCCAAATTGTCGACTACGCTGAGGCCCCAAAGCGAACAGTTTTTATCTACGAAAAGGCACGTTGGGCTGAGCTCAACCACTTTTTTCAGCATTTTAATTGGAAACTGTGCTTTCTCGACAACGACGTAAATGCTGCTGCTAAAATGATCCAAAATATAATTTTATTTGGAATGAAGACATTTCTTCCAAATAAAGTTATATCGGCTAAACCAGCCAAAAATGGTTGGTTTAACCAGGCATGCAGGGATGCTGTCAGATCTAAAGAGGAGGCATTCAGAAATTGGCGCCTGAACAAAAACGCCAATACTGAACTGCTGCGGAAACAGGCAAGAACTTCGTGTGCCAGAGTGCTTAGGCGTGAAAAATTTCTACACGAACAACGTCTACGCACAAAGGTTCTTGCTTCCCCCAGGGGAAGTAAGAGCTTTTGGTCGTTTGTAAGAAGAGTAAAGGATAGTTCATCATCTATCCCAACTCTTGTTAAAGACGATCAGACATTCACTGACCCGGTTGATAAAGCTAACCTTTTGGCTGAAATGTTCGCAGGAAATTCTTCCTTGCCGGAAAGCAATCAACCACTCCCCGTGATCGAAAACGTATCAAGTTCCATGCCTCAGTTATTTTTTTGAACACGTGGGGTTAAAAGGGTTCTTGCGAATCTCGACGTAAATAAGTCCCCGGGCCCGGATGGTATTTCGGCATTTGTCCTGTGTAAGTGCTCCTCGACGCAAGCCCGTCCATTACGCAACCTCTTCAACCTTGCTTATCGTGCGGGAGTCTTCCCAGCGTGGAAGGTTGCGAACGTCCAACCAATCCCTAAAAAGGGTGAAGCCAATAATACTGCAAATTATCGGCCAATCGCGATTTGCTCCGCGCTCTCTAAGTTAATGGAGAGCATGTTTAATAGGGTGGAGTGAAATTCAAAAAAAAAAAGTTAACCTCGGAAAGAGATGTAGTCTGGGGTCCTAAGAGGGGAAAAATAAAGAAAAAAATTTAAAAAAATTTTTAGGGGTCGCGCCACTCCCTAGAAATTTGGAAATTATCGCTATTTTGGCGTTGATTTTAGAAAAATCCTAAAAAGTTTTATGTCAATAAATGTTTGCAATAGCGTAAACAATGAAATAAGGGCATGAAAAAATTTAAAAAAATTTTTCTCATTGTTCAAAAATTTCAAAAAGTAAAATAAGTCAAATCGTCCCTTCTTCAGAAAATTGACTGAACAATGAAATCGCCACCAAAGCTACAAATATTAGTCGATTATCCTCATATTTGCCTCAAATACTTTTGTTTGGCCACTGAACAAGCTCAAACTTTTAAATTTCGAATAAGTTAAGTCGTTAATTTTTAGGATTTTTCTAAAATCAACGCCAAAATAGCGATAATTTCCAAATTTCTAGGGAGTGGCGCGACCCCTAAAATTTTTTTAAAATTTTTTTCTTTATTTTTCCCCTCTTTAGGACCCCAGACTACATCTCTTTCCGAGGTTAACTTTTTCAAATTATAAAAAAAGCATGTTTTCACTCCACCCTAATGTTTAACCACCATCTTGTGAGGTATCTAGAGTCCAACTGCTTGCTTAGTGATCGACAGTATGGCTTCCGTAGAAATCGCTCTACGGGAGACCTGATGGCTTTCTTGACGGAGCGCTGGAGTCGGTCTATCCACCAGTTTGGTGAGAGTAAGGTTGTGGCTCTGGATATCTCCAAGGCCTTTGATAGAGCCTGGCACGGTGCACTCTTGTCAAAGCTGATGGCTTTTGGCGTCGGTGATACTTTCGCTCGTTTTATATCGAGCTTTCTTAGAGATCGCACTATAAGAGTTGTTGCTTACTGCAGGAGTACCACAGGGCTCTGTCCTTTCTCCATGTCATAAGCCGATATGTCCTTTCTCCCTCTTTATTTTTAATCTTCATTGATGATCTGTTGGGTCAGACCGTGAATCCAATCTACTCCTCTGCGGATGACAGTAACCTATGTCATTCATATTCATTCGACCGTAGGCCGAGTCTTCAAGATATTGAAGACAAAAGGCGAATTACGGATGAGACACTTGGCCAGGATTTACTGGCCATTTCCGAATGGGGTCTAGTGAATAGAGTAGATTTTAATGAGCGTAAGACACAGTGCTGCTTGTTGTCTCACAAGCGATTCGCTGACCCAACAATATCGTCAATTTCTATCGATGGTACGGATATTGATCAATCAGAAGCTCTTGATGTTCTGGGCATGAAAATACAATGTGACGCTCGTTGGGCGAGACATGTATTCGAAGTGTCGAAAGAAGCACTCAAGTGCATAGCGCAAAATAGCCATTGTTTCGTTAGCTGTGTGGCAAGTGGCACCATCCTGTTGAAACCACATATCGTCCACATCCATTTATTCCAATTCGGGACATAAAAAGTTCGTTATCATCCCACGATAGCGAACACCATTCATAGTAACTGCCTGGCCGGCCTTATTTTGAAAAAAACGGCCCGATGATGCCGCCAGCCCATAAACCGCACCAAACAGTCACTCTTTGTGAATGCATTGTTTTTTTGACAATCACTTTTGGATTATTATTCGCCCGAATGCGGCAATTGTGCTTATTGACGAAACCACTGAGGTGAAAATGTGCCTTATCACAGAAGATGATTGTCTTCGAATAAGCCTTTTCATAATAAGCCTGAATAACTTTAACGCGTTGCTCGTTGTTGGTGTGGTTCACATTCAACATCGGCCCTTAAAATTTAACCACCCTTTAAATCTCGATGGAAAAGGTTTTTTTTTTAAAAAAATGCTGCTCTGTGGACGTGTGTTTCATTAAACAAGGTAGAGTCATGCAATCAGCTGATTTACATAGTTTTCCTTGGGCGATCTAAATTTAGCAAGCGCTAATTTTGGATATGTGTGAGAATATTTCACAAAACGTGACAAATTAAACAGAATATTTCTTAACGTGAACATTTTTGTTTAAAATATTCAAAGAAGTTACGTTGGTGGCAATTAGCAGCCTTTTTTAAATTGCACTTTATGCTGCTGCCATTTTAAATCAGCTGAACGCAACATTTACAATCGGCAGGGTTTTATCTAACAAATACAGGGTGGGCCAAAAGTTACCATGTGGTTAAAAACTTTAACTACTTTTTCGTTTTTTAATCGATTACTTTTTTTCTCAAATTATATAATATACAAAATAGACATTTTTTTACACTTAGTATGAAAAAGATGTCACTCAAATGACCCCCGTTTTCAGCTTTGCATTGATGTGCTCGTTTACAGCATTTTCCATAACAGCATTTGAATTTTTGCAGCAATGTTGGCCTTGAGTTGAAGGATTGTCTCGGGCTTGTTCAGATGTACTCGCTCCTTCAAATAACCCCTAAGTAAAAAATCGGGTGCTAAGAAATCTGGCGCTGGCCAAATAATTTCCGAAATTTCTGAAAATTATTCGCTCTTCAAAAATTTGACTTAAAAGTGCTATTGTGTCTCGGGCAGGTGGGCAGTGGCTCCGTCCTGCTAAAACCACATCTCAGGTCTGTTTTCAAGAGCAGGACGTAAAATTTTTTTTGGGATTTCTGGCAAAGTTATGGTGCTGAACAGCATACTTTATGTTTCTACTTGAATAACTAATGTATTTACTAGCTAAATGGTACGAGTATTCCTTTCTTGTTCTTACAAAAAAGAGTTTGAACGTAAAATAAATAAACATTTCATAGGGATCCCAAGGAATTTAAAATTTTGGGGTATTTTTGCGGAACAAAAAATATATAAAAATTCAAATCAAGTGTGGAACCTTTATTTGTCATTCTAAAGGACATTTTATGGCATTTATTTTTTGAATATAGTTTCCTTCAAATGTCGCAACTACGCCTCAGGGTTTTTCATTCTGAGGGTCCAATTTTGGATGACTCGTTCGAGCATTTCGACCAGCTTCCAAAACCTGAATCGTATCTGGTTTGTCAGCATAGACTTTACGTAACGCCAAAGCAAAATGTCTAAAGGTGTGATATCACTCGATCTGGGCGGCCAACTCACCTGTCCTAAACGGGAATTTAGCTGCTTTTCGAAATGACCTCTCAATAGATGCATTGTTTGAGCTGCTGTATGGCAAGTGGCACCGTCCTGTTAAGACCAAGTGTCGTCAAGATTACGCGTTTCAATTTCAGGTAGCATAAAGATTCATATCAAGTCGCGTTAGCGAGCACCATTCACGGTAACGTTCCAGCCATCATCATTTTTGAAAAATTATGCACCGATAAATCCACCAGCTTATAAGCCGCAACAAACCGTGGTTTTCTCTGGGTATAATGGCACCTCTTGAACATCTTCTTGTTGCTCTTCAGCCTAAATGCAATTTTGTTTATTGGCTTTGCCGTTGAGCCAGAAACGAGACTCATCACTGAGCAGAATGTTGGTCGAAAACAGCGGATCTTCCCGTTCCTCACCGAACGCTGAATAACCCTGTATAAATTTATATTTTGTCATTTGTTAAAGTGTTTGTCGTAATTCACTTAAAAACCATGTTAATTGGATTCGGATCTACTCTATGATTGAATTTAAGTAAAGTAAAAGTCTGGTAGGTCGAACCTTATATACCCTCTACCGTCCCGACGCAACTAAAGTGCAGAACAATATGCGTCCGTCCAACCCTTATCTCAGCTTAAACTTCAAAATGCTATAATTTACTTTAATTTGAGTACCCATAAGTTCATGTTGACCATTAATCGACGGTTTTTGGGATGCGGGGCGTTTTTTGACCCACATGAGCCAAAAAGTCCAGTAACTATGCCCTTTAGGGTGTCCAGCTAACTGTACTCGTTTTAACCATTGTCCGTCCTCAAAATATATTAGGATTTGTTAAGCAAATACTCAAACAGGTTTTCTTGGAACACAAGACTAGGATCAGCCGAACTAGCCCTGCATATACACAAAGTATTTGGCTCTTAACTAATCTCGGGTAAATGTGTCAAAATATTCCATTTGCGCTTTGTGTCAAGTGATGAGTGTTTGCAAACATCTGGATGAGAGAAATCCTTCTCGTGCGGTTAAAAGAGAATATTCTCTAAAATAAATATTCGGCAAAATAAAATTGAAAATCAAGAATGTTTTCTTGTTTCTGTTTTGTTCACACACTTTTCTTGTTTTCTTTTCTAAGCGGAACACACAACAAATTGTTTTTCCCATATGCCGACGACGATTTATCTTCATTTTCCACCAAACATCAACATTTGCTCATTACAAGATCAATACGATATTCATCGGCGGTAATTTCCTTCGCGTAAATACAAAACAAATGGCTCCACCGAAATGTCATCATTTCGACAATGGGACCAGAGAAAGTTTCCTACGGTCCATCCGAAAGAGTGCGAGAATACACCAGGCAGGCGATGGGCGGCGGTGTGTGCGGCACTTCAAAGTTATGTGGTTTTTTTTTGCCATTTTGCGTTTGACAAAACTGAAAGAACGAAAGAAACACTGAAAACTTTTTGATATATTGAGAAAGAAATTTCAACACTTGTACTATACGCGGCGACACATGAATATTTTAGTTTGTGAGCAGAAGTTAAACGATATAGACGAACATAGCCCGATCGTGCGAATACAAGAGAAACGTCTTAACCGAAATAAGTGGAAATCGGACGACAATATATAGAGACGGCACGCGAGTTATGTAAGCACTATTTAGGCCGAAACATTAAAAATAAAACATAAAAAACGGAGAAGAAACAATTTCACTTTACATTTTGGCCCAAAGTAAATCGATGACGACAACGATATTAACGAAAATAACGATACATGATATTAAAGGCAATTGGTTATAAAATAGTATTTAAAGAAAATATAACGGTCTTTCAGTGTTGAACACACAAACGTCACAAAGTGATAAAAAAAACAACAACAACGGAAACAGGAAATGTAAGCAGAATTTACATCATGGCAATTCATGCGGCGCAGTGTATTAAACAAAATTAAAAACGAATTTTGGTCAATTTTGTTTTTTCAAAAATTCCATCCAAAAATAGACGGGAACATCTTTGCCTTTAACAGCATTAAGTAAAGCGGAAAAAAGTGCTTTTGCTTTGCGGCATTTAAAAATAGTTGTCGATTTTTCTAAAATAACACAACAACGTCTCCCTGGGCTTACTTACACAGCACCAGCAGCAAGCATCCGCATCATTGCGAGCAGCATTCAGCACCACCAACAGTCACCACCAGTACGACACCCATTCTTTCTTCGTCCGCTTAGTACCGCACAAAACGCGAAGGCAATGACGAAGGCAATCGCATTGCCGTTTGTTTCTGTTTTTCTATATTTTTTTTGTGTTTTTGCTTTTCCCAAAATGCTGGCAGTGTTTATTTTTGGGAATTTTAAATAGAACATTTTTGCAATATGGGTCTTTTAATTCAATTTTCTTCAAACGTAAAAATACTCGCATATGAATTCAATTTGGAACTAAATATGAATAGCACCGCCACTTCTATGGCGGCTGTTTTACTTTCTCTTCTACCTTTCTTCTTCGTTGTCTGTGTCTCCTTTATGTGTAACTTTAAGCCAGAGACTACACATGTACGAATGCACTTTGCTCGGGCGGAAGTATTCGGGAAACTTTAAGCAATTTTCGTCGACTGTTTGCAAATACGAGTATGTAACGGGCGTAATATCCGTCCTCTCTCTCTCTCTCTCTTTCTCTCTCCTCTTTCTTTCGATCATTTATGCTCTTTTGGCATTCATTTTTCGCTTTTCTATAAATGCTCAAAAAATATTTGTCAATAAACCACACAAACGAGGAAATGAAAATAAACAATAAAAAACAAAGCTAACTAAACACAATGAGAATTCAACATGTGGCCTCAAAGAGAAAGAGAGAGAGGACGTGCGCCTGCATTACTCATACGTCACATGAACCATTTTTTGTAGCGAGCAATTTTGAAAGCATTTTCGTTTTCTTCAAATCCCTCTTACGACTAACAGAACATACTATTTTTTTTTTGCAAGATTTCCCAATAAACGTTTGGAAATTCTCTCCGCTTTAACGATCTGCTCTCATTATCGCTTGACCGGTTTGCTGCCTGCATGGCCCATGGTGGCGATTGTTTGTCATCGCCTTTTTTTCTGTCTTTTTTTGTGTATCACCAAAAAGCCAAACATCAACGTTTTCGCTTCTAGCTCAATTTTTGTGTCGAATTTTATTATTTGTATCATCATCGTAACGAGGAGATATTCGTTTTTGAAATACATATTTTTTAATTTTTATAACATTTGGCTCCGTCGTCGTGTTCACACAGCATCCCGTCCGTACACGTAGCCCGTTTTCAAAATTTATGTGTGGTCGTTACTTGTTCTCGTGTAAAAATTCATTTATTTTAGCTCGAAAATGGCCTTACAAGCAAATAATAGAAATTTATTAATGCGAAATGAACGCACCATGCCTGCCTGGGTGGTAAGTTTCATGTGACAGACCTTCGCTAGTGTCGTCATTTATTTGATCGACCAAACAACCTTCAATTCTAGACCGAGCAAAGTGGTCGTATTGGGCCGCAACCTCCGCCACCTCCCCTAACACCGGAAAATGGTCATATGCAGCAGAAACAACCAGCGCTGCCACCTAAAACGACAACACAGCCAGAGCCCGACTATGAAGTGATTGAGTTTTCCAACCAGCAATATTCAAATGCTCCCCTGAGACCCTCATCAGCCAGTTCGGGTTCGAAAACGCCAGGCACGTAGACTTGCGGCGAAAACCATCTCTTCTTTTGACCATCTCTAACACATTTTTCCCTTTGAATATTTCAGACTCCAAGCTCAAGTGCACCTTGTGTGGCTCGGGCAATCCCTGGGTAACCTGTGAGGAATGTTCCCAGCAAATATTTTGCGCCTCCTGCGATGACATGTTTCACAAACATCCAAAGCGTAAAACTCACCAGAGGAAAGTAAGTATGACCCTTCAAGCTTGCCACCCCTTGCCATGACTTAACTTTTTGCCTCAACACTAATGAATGTTTTCAAACCATTTCAGACATTGGAACAAACAATCCCTCCCCTACCTCCTAAAGTTCTGCCCGGACAACCTGGTCCCTCGCCGCCGGTGGCTCCACCGAGACGCAATAAGCGCGGTTTCATGACACCTCTAATGCAGCGCAAGGATCAGGTACGCTTCTGCACGATTTTCTAAATGAAACAAAAACAACCCACCTCTTTCAGTCAATAACGAGACATAGACCATTGACCTTAAAGCCGTATTTGGTTGAATCTCTTGAAATTTGCTGTTATTTAAGTTGTTTATACTAAGATCTGCCTGCTTCTTATGCCGTGCTAATGTCTGTACAAGCTTGTCAAATAGTTTCGATTATTTCTAAAATAAACAACATGATACAAATATGAAAACTCTTGCCTATTACATCAATGCTAACCCTCCAACTAGGTCCACCACAACAACAACAACACTTTTGCGATACCTCCATCACCTACGCCGTCGATGAAAAATGCCTCCTGGCATGATCGTGTTGGCTCTTTGAAACGAGGTCTCAGTATTTTAAATCGCCCTCTGCCGGAAACACCGAAAACTCCCACCACACCGAGTGAATCGTCACGATCCACTACACCGAAATCGGCATTTGACACTATACAGAGACCTCCTTCGGTGGTGCTGGAGAAGATCAAAAACAAGGCTAATGCCACATTGGACCGCATGCAGTTGTTGCAGCAACGCTATCGCCAGCAGAAAGAGCAAATGGAAAGAGATCGCAGTGGCTGCGCCAACGATCAGGTAATGTCTTAATGAATCCCAAGAAATTATATTTCTCTCGGCTCCTCGATTGTGAGAGTGCAGAGACTTGAAGAGAGAGTGCATTTTGCATTTTTGTCATTTCCTCTCATTTATTTCCATGTCAATTGTGCCCAACCAACGTACGTTTCTTCCCATTGTTATCCCCCTGTGTGTTCGTGACGTCATGCCTCACTACATTTGTTTCGCACACATGTGATGTTCGTGATGTTGGTCGGTTAAATGGTGTGGTTGTCCCCACTGTGTCACTCACGCCCTCAGAATGTCACAGCATTTGATCAGTGGTCAAGCATTTCACCATCGCCATCACATTTTCGTTCTGGCAGCATGTCATCTGGTATCAACTCATCCCATCTAGACCTAACGGACGATTCAAGTTTCAATTTGTTCCACCAGCGACAAATGGCTCTGCAGCACCACCAGATGGCCACTCACCGGGCCAATCAACTGGGGCAGCGCGGCATGTCTTCCTCCGTCTTCAATCTGAATCAAATGAATCGCAAGCCACCGGTGATGAGCAATGGATGGTTGAATCATTCTATGCAACAGGTGAATATTTTACAAGTTATTCTTTTAACACTTCAGTACAAACACCCACTCTCTTTACATACTTTTCTAGGCCCAGTCAATGGCCCAATTGAATTGCGCCAATTGCACCCAATCGCAGCAACCACCTTGGGGTACTCAACAACACATGCATATGCCTCAGGATCCTTGGAGTAACCAGCTGAGTTCTCAGCAGCATTTGAATCGCTCTAACCTTTCGCTCAATGTCGCCGCCGGTTACATGATGCAACCGCCGCACAATGGCATGTATCCTCCGCCCGTGTTTATGAATCAACGTGGCCAAATGTATCCCCAGCCATATATGGGAGGTATGCCCGTTATGAATCCAGGTGAGTATTCGACTTTGAAAAAATACCAAAAAAAAACGAAACTATTCATTTGTGGTCTATCACACAGGAGTGCCAGGCATACCGCCATCAGCATCACGTGCCGGTTCTCGTATGGCCTCACCAGCTATGAGTCGTAAATCGGTGACGCTCAGACGAAAACAACGTTCAAGTTATCGGGAGGATGAGGGCACTGATGACGAAGATTCCGATGAAGATGATCGTCGTTCAATGGTTTCTAACCGCTCCACCATGTCTAGGACGAGACAAAGACGTGTGTCCAGTGCTTCTCAAGTACAACTAGAGGATAATGCGGAAGCCGTCTCTGCAAAACAACTACGCTCGCGTGTACGTAGTCAGCGTAGGGATTCCATAGCCAAATCTGTGCATAACGATTGGTCTCCGGGTAAAAAGGCCCCTAACGGCAATAATCATTCGGTAGACTCGGGCTTTAACAGCCCGCGGAAGCCATCCCGCATATATTCTGATCTAGACTCCGAAGGTTCGGGAACTAGAGCACTCGTACAAGCTAAGATAGAGCAAAAACTTAAAGAAGAATCGCTGAAACAGCAGAAACAGAGTAAGACTAAGCGCAGAAGCGAATCGCCACCGAAACAGAAACAAGCAGCTGCGGTGCAAACGCCAGCGGTTCACCTTAAAACCAATGGAGTCAAAGAAGAAAATATCCCCACAGAGAGTGAATCTGAGGAAGGAGAGGTGGTTGAAGAAGAAGTAACCGATGAAGAAAGTGAAGAAGAGGTTGAAGAACCCAAAGCAACTCAGGCTAGAGAAGAACTTGAACAACCTGCAGAAGACGAAGATGGCGTGTCCCTTGGACCACCACCTTCAACTCCCGACCAAGAGTGGGAATGTGAGTTTTGTACGTTTGTAAATGAACCGAACATCAAAATATGCTCAATATGCTGTAAAACTCCCAGCAAACCACCAAAGCTGGTGGAAAAGTCAGCATCACCTCCGAAACAAGTGAAAACACCAACGGATATGGCCGCCAAAGGCAAGGACAAAAGTGGCACATTGAAAGCTAAAGCGGCTACAAAACATACCAACGACACTCAATCAACTACAACAGTGGTAGTAGCAACACCCTCATCATCATCCTCGAAAGTTGACTCATCCCAGTCCACAGACGACAACAAAGACACAGTGCAGACAATCTCCACGGCAACACTCAAAAAGAAAGGTAGGCCTCGGAAAATCTCCTTTTTGGAGGGAACGAAACTTTTCTAATACCGCCTATCCGCCAAAACATTCAACATCTCCCTCGCCTCCATACATCCCACCTGTTCTTTTAATGATCTTCATTAGCATTTAATACATAAACATTGTAAACCAACAACAACCAAAACAAATACAACAACAATAACATACACCCCTAACCCGCACTCAAGTTGTTTTATTAATACCTCAATAAATTCGTTTTATAGAAACTGTGGAAGATATATGGGCGACATTGGATGAGAATATTCAAGCAACCGCACATGAGGTCACACGCAAGGCTGAGTCGTCGCAGAAACCCAAAAAGGTGTCCACCGGCTGTGGCACCTCATCAAAGTCGGACAGTGTTGAACGTCAGGATGTTGAGTTGCACAAGTCTCAGGGACGCGAAATTGGCACTTCGCCACCACCACAAACCATTTCCACACAAGTAGGTCCTTGCCGCATTACCCATTTGCTGTAACTCATTCTCCCCCTTCTCTATCCTTTCTTTGCTTCTCGATCTCAAAAATGCTCTAGACCTATGAGACGTTGCCCTTAAGAAAAGCCGAAGCTAAAGAAGAATCTCCCCAGATAACTTCAGTGAAGCCATCATCACAGCCTGTTGCAAATGATACACCAATACAGGTGAGAGGAAAAATTGTTGCAATCCAACTCGATCCGTGCACTCATATTTCACATTTTCTCTTCAGCAAACAAATTTCCCCACATCAAACAAAATCCATGATCTGAAGTCATTCGAAAACGAGGTCATTAACAATATCCACAATATCTCGCATATCCCCTCCCAGTATCAGTATCAGCATCATCATTCCTTCTATCCCACTCACGATCGTCAGCAGCGATACCGTAGTATCAACGATTTGCGTATGGATGACACCATGTCGGTGGATTTTGATTCATTCAATGGTATGGGAAGACGTCATCCCTCCATAGGTGAACTGTTGCTACTACAAAGAGTAAATATTCCAAATACCCTAATTCCTATCTCTCCATATTTCTCTCTCCTTCCGTGTGCTCTCATTCTCTTGTCTACATTTCATTCAAGACGTCATCCCAAATGCATTCTCCCCTGACTGGCAGTAGTTACGATCTATCATATCGTCACAATGGCATGGACAATCATAAAGTATACCTATTCCTTTAGTAGCCTTTACTCACTGGCCATAACAAGTGTTGCCTTTTTGTAGGAATCCGATCTGTACAAACATACTACCGAAGAACTGAATGCGGCTTTGAAATACTGCGGCCCGGATATACATCCTCTGGTGTGGTTGCGCGATAACTGGCCCAAACTCATACAAACCGTCCAGAGTTTGGCCACCAAGTATGGCCAAGAAAGAGCAGAGAACACAATCGGTACAATTTCCCAAATGGAAGCCAGGGAAGCATTGCGCCTACATACTGGCAACATTTGGCAAGCTGTGTCCGAGTGCATAGAACAACGCCAGCGCAAATATCGTGATATTTCCAGCAAAGGAAACTTTTCGCGGGAGGATATTGTCACAGCTTTGACCACTCATCAGGGAAATGTTGAGTTGGCTCTCATGGATTTGGGCCGCACCCAGTTGAAACCATTTCTTATGCGTATCTGGGGTTCGCCGGGAGGCGTTGAAAACGAAAGCGGCGCCGTCATAATTCCTCCAACATCTCAGTCATCCCACAATGAACCCTATGCCATGGACAAAGGTTAGCTCGCGAACAACTTCTCGAAGCACTATTATCTATCGCACTTCATTTGATCATAAAGTCTTTAACGATTTCTCCTTCTTCTCCTTTTTCTCATTGTAGACATTCATAATTTCCTCAGTGCCAATGCTTCTGACTGCATGCAAATCCCCCAAGCGACTGGTGCTTTCTCTCCCAATAATCAGACACCTTCTCCATTTGATCTGCCCACTTCATTAACGAACCCCTATTACACCAATAGTCCCATGCCCGACAATACATCCAGTTACAGTGCCGATAGTAACAAAGACTATGCGCCCAGTCCTCTCCAAGTCGACGATGCCATTTTGAACAATAAAGGCATGTTAAAAGATCTCGAGAGCCTCATTGGGACAATGGAACAGAACCAGCAAAAACAAAACGAACAAGTACTCCGCTCCATACAAGACATGATTAGCAATATGAGACAGGACAAAGGCAATGACGACTATGACACGGAATCAATGCGTATACTCACCAAAAGTCCTATAGCTACTCCGAAATTCAAGAACACCGGCAGTGAGAAGAACTCCGAAAGTGACGCTGATGTCAAGAATTTCGTTTGGCAGCACATCCAAGAGATTGTGCCAAATCTAGTGCAACAAGTGGAGATGGAACTAATGGAGGACACTGCGGAACCAACAAGTGGTCAGGTATCTGATGAGCAGGTCGACGCCGTTGCAAAAGCTTCAAAAGAGGCACCTCCACCACCGCCTCCCATCGATCAGGATGAGTTCTTAATGGAAGAGGTTATCAAGCCAAATCTAAAGAATGCTTCAATCAGAGAAGAACTACCACCCCAGTATGTATATGCAGCCGAAATTGCTACTTTCCAACTGACCTTCGACAAGGGCTTGCAACGGGAGCACCGACAGCAGTTTGAGTTCGACACACTGCTAGGTGCCCGAAAGCATGTGTATAAAATGTACAAAGCCCCGCCAGCTCCGCAAAAGCCACATACGGTTAGTGAAGATCATATAGAATCAATTGTACAAGATATTCCAGCTACAATTGAGGATTTGCCGATGTTATCTCCAGAACCACCAAAGCTACCAAATTCCGAAGGCCAATTACCAAACGCTACATCAATACAGAATATTCCAACAACGGTTGTTGATATGCCCATTCATTCTGAGGATGTATTAACAAACCAGAACACGACAAAAATTTCTTCCGTGAATCAAAAGTCGACTGTTCGAGAACCTCCAGTTCCTGCTCGTGAAGAAAGTTTAACCTCGAAGACTGATGTTGAGGCAACTGCAGCGAAGAGTATAAAAAACAATCGAACTTCGGAACCCTCAGAGCTTCCATCCACTGCCGATATCATCCCATCACAGTCAGTTATTTTGCAAGGTGCCCCAGATGTCACAAACAAACTTGAAGTTATCGTAAACACATCTTCAGCTTCATTAGCTTTCGCTGAAATTGCTTCAATTGCCCCAAAAACCGACAATAGCTCATCGTTATCAAACAACCTAGACGCAGAGTTACAACAGCTGCAGCAAACACCCACTAGCAGTACATCAGCTAAATCCAAACCCTCATCATCGATTCCCATTTCAACAGGTCGTAAAACATCGCTCCCTTCCAGCAACACACCCGAACCTAAAAACCCGAACGAGGTAATCACGTCACAGCCGACGTTCAAAGATAATGAGGAAGCCTCAGCTACCGTAAAAACTTCACAGTTAAATCCGGAACCTTCAAATGAAATCGAACAAATATCCCAAGAATATGAAGAGGTCAATGCTACCATTAAAACTTCACAGTTAAATGCGGAAACTTTAAATGAAATCGAGCAAACACCCCAAGAAAATGACGAGGTCAATGCTACTTTTAAAACTTCACATATAAATGAGAAACCTTTAAATGAAATCAAGCAAACATCCCAAGAAAATGACAAGGTCAATGCTACCATTGAAAGTTCACAGTTAAATCAGGAACCTTCAAATGAAATCGAGCACACATCCCAAGAAAATGAGAACGTCAATGCTCCATTAGATGTTCCGCAAGCCAGTTCCACAACTGCTAGCCAAAGTCCAGAGCTTCCCAAGGAGCACCAATCTCAACACCCAACTGCCGAGTTAGAAATGGGGTCGATTACAGCCGAATACGAAAATGTTTTGCAGACTACAGATTCCATATCAGATGCTGACCACAAACAACCTGCCACAAGCACAAATCAAAGGAAAACCTCTAAAATTCCTGTCCGACGAACCGCAAGTAACAAGAGTTTGATCGTAGCTCCAACCGCGCCTCCTAAACCTGAACTTCACCAGGAACATAGTCCACCCAAAAGAACAACACAAATGTCCCCCACAACAAGCGTCGATGTGACAGACCTACCCACCGATGAAGATTCGGAAGAAGAAGAACTTTTTAGTTTGGCTAGTGATACCTCTATCACCGAAGATGACTCGCGCGCCGATGGTATACGTTCGCTTACAGATTCCGACTCACACCTGGACGATGCTCAATCACCGACCAGCACCAATGAAATGTTCTTGATGATTCAACACGATGGAGCTGAAACTAGCATTGATGAGAGTACTGTCGTTCCATCGACTAGCAGTTCTACTGTGCATTCTGCTAAATCTTTACTATCAGGCCTTAAGTCCTCCTCTGAATTTATCCCATCGGGAGATCCGAATAAGCAAAATCTTTCGGAGTTGGTTAAGGATACCCAGAGGCTGATCCAACAAATGAAAGATGAAATCAGCATAGATGATTTCGAATCTTCTACAGATGATGATTATAGTGATGATTACTCCGATGACTACGAAGAAGAAGAAGATGAGGAGGGAGAAGAAGAGGAAGAAGAAGAGGACGATGATGCAAATTGGGTAGATGAGGAAGACGAGTTCGATGATGTTGTGGGTGACATAGCTGAAGAAGACGAAGGGGCAGATGATCAACTAGAATCTATTACTATGGCCAACACTCCAGAACCACTGGGCACACCAGACCAAAGAGAAGAACACAATTCATCTGTGCTTTCACAGGCCTCGGCATCATCTAAACATTCACTTTCATTAACACCAGAACATGTAGCAAATGCGGAAATCATTTCACAAGAAACTAATCAAACTTCAAATACTTCTAATTCCCATGATAAATCTGCGGCTTATGTAGAATCGGAAAACAGTGCAGCAGAAATTCCCGTTGAAGCCATTGTTTCTACATTTGCCGCAGAGAAAACTGAAGCTGGTGCAATTGAGCCGGCATTTGTAGAGTCTGAAAATGCTCTGCCAGAATTGCCCGTTGAAACGGTTCTGGTTCAGCACATTAAGGCTTCAGATAATGCGCCAACAACTGATGTCACTGATTCGAATGAGGTCCGCAATGCTGTTGAGATTCCCTCGACTACTCTCTCGTTAGCAAATGTTTCAGAAGCTGAAAACTCGTTGCAGGAGCTACCAACGGAAACAGTACTCCTCCCAATTACAGAAAATCTGTCATTGCAAACAGAAAATGCAGTACCAGAGCTAACAGTGGAGATGTTTCTCCAAACCGTAGAGCAAATGCAAATTGTCCCCGAAGAGCCGCAACTTCCTTTGGCGGGAGATGAGATTCATTCAACCCAAACCACTGCGAAAGTAATTAATAATACCACTAATGACTCATCTTCCCAAATATCATTATCACCTATCGAATCATCTCCCTTGATTAATGATCATGAACTACCATCTACTTCTGGAAGTATGTTGTCGTCAACAGAGCAAACCAGAAGCGGATCCAGTACGGAAAAGCAAGATCAGAAAAACCTCAAGAAACCCGAATCACAGACAAGAAAATCTCCACCAGATGCCAACAAAGCTTCAACGAGCAAACAAAGTGGAGTTAAACCCAAAGTAGCAGATCCTAAGAGGAAAGCCAATGAAGAGCCCAAAACTTCGGCCAAGAAGCCAGTGACCGCCAGTAAAATACCCAAACCCAAGGACACGCAAAAGGAGCCTAAGCCAAAGGAATCGGTTGCAACCGCAGCTGATTCCAAAGTACTTACGGATCCGAAGAGGAAATTGCCCATGCGCTCCAAATCATTTTCCGGCCCACCCACACCAATTGGAATATCTTCAGTTAAAACGATAAGTCAACGATTCCTCGGTCAAGCGCAGAAAAAATCCAGCCAGCCACAAACACACAAAACCCCCACCACCGTAGCCAGAAAACCCTCCATTACCGAAGCGATCAATAAGCTCACCAAGCCCTCCACCAGCTTGGATTTGCCGTCTACCAGCTCGTTATTCAAAGCCAGGACCCAGCCGCGCTTACCCAAGAAGAAATATCATGAGACCTGCTTCTCGGACGATGATTATGAGACCACGTCGTCCGAAGAAGAACTCGAACCTTTGGAAATAAGACAACGCAAGATGAGTATACCAGTATTCCGAGCATATCCCATTGTCCAAGAGCCCGCAGAAATAAATACAGAGGTGAGTTGGGGAAAAAAACTTACTTTCAGCATAACAAATCCATAATTTTTGATTCCAGGAACTTGTAGAGAAGTTTATGAAAGAAGAACTGGTGGCCACCATAGCAGAGGCCCAGATTGCTGCTGCTTTAATATCCATGAAGTTCCAACAAGATGTATCGTTGTGGGCCGCCAAGGAATGCAGCGACTTGGATCATGCCGTAGATTTGCTGAGACAAGAATGTGAACTTTGCAGCGGCACCTATGCCCTCAACGAGATTGTATCCATGCTCAAATGTACCCACAAATGTTGCAAACAGTGTGCCAAAACCTATTTCACCGTACAGGCATGTCCACCAAATCTGGTCACCGAAACCCACCAAGATGACAATTTTCTTTTTTAGATAACCGAACGCAGTATTAACGATTGTAATTGTCCTTTCTGCAAAACCCCCGATTTGCACAATCAAACCGAGCTAGAAGATGAAATTCTCGAGTATTTCTCCAACTTGGATATATATTTGAAGAATATCGTAGAACCCGAAGTTCATGAACTGTTCCAGCGCAAACTAAGAGATCGCACTTTGCTAAAGGATCCCAACTTCAAGTGGTGCGTCCAGTGCTCGTCGGGATTCTTTGCAAGGCCTAAACAAAAACGCTTAATCTGTCCCGACTGTGGTTCGGTGACCTGTGCTTCGTGTCGGAAACCGGTAAGGCTTTAAATGAGAAAATTCCTTCGATTAGTGGGAAATCATTTCTCACAACTTCCCTTTATTACAGTGGCAAAAGCAGCACGAGGGCATTTCTTGTGAGAAATTTCTGGAATGGCAAATGGGCAATGACCCCGAGGTGCAAGCTATAGGCGTCCAACAGCATTTAGAACAGAATGGCATTGATTGCCCCAAGTGTAAATTTAGATATTCTCTGGCCAGGTAAGCCACCAATTTGTCCACAATTCCATTGAAATTTCCACCTTTTTGTCTCTTCTGCAGAGGGGGTTGTATGCATTTCACGTGTACTCAGTGCAAATTCGAGTTCTGCTATGGCTGTGCCAAACCCTTCATGATGGGTGCCAAGTGCAACATATCTCCCTATTGTGCCAAATTGGGCCTACATGCCCATCATCCACGCAACTGTCTCTTCTATTTGCGTGACAAACTGCCGGTGCAGCTTCAGATTCTGTTAAAAAATAACGGTGTCGCATTCGAGGTTGAACCCACAATGGACACCAACAACGATGACAACCAACCAGGTTCATCCCAGAAACAGGCAGCATTATGTCCCATTCCCATACAAAAAGAAACACCCACCGGTCTGGTGGATACCAAATGCAAAGCTGACGTACCCGAAAAACATGCCGGAATGTGTCGGTAAGTATCTACTCCACTTCTATTAAAGGAATTTGGATATATCTCTTTGATTTTTTTCAGGACCCATTATGTTGAGTACTTAACAGCGATGGTGGCCATGGCCAAGATCGATCCTTTGCCCATCTTCGATTTGACGGATTGTGTCCAAGAGTTGCGTCGGCGTGGCATTCCTCTACCCGAGCGTGGTCCTTGGGACACAGATGAAATTTACAAAACCATGTGTGCCGAGGTAAGAATCGTCCTTTTAAATACTTCAAGTAAAAGGCAAAATTCACTTAAATTATTATCTTCCTTTCAGGTGATTCAGAAAAATATACCTTTGGATATTAAATGAGGGAATGAACAAATGGACTGCTGCGTTAATTATTTTTTATATACTCGTACTTAATTTATTTTATAATAAGTCGGTTTCATGTTTGTCATTTGTCCCACCATATTTGATTACGATCCATACACATGCACATTTATATACAATTCATTTTATTAAATAAAACATACATAAACCAATAGAGAGATGATACTAAGTCGCAAGGATATTTTTATTTTTTTGGAAGGTAACACCAGGATTGAATAATTAGAAATGCGAAAAATCAAAAATCGTTATGAAAAAAAGGCTACAGAGGACCACAGATCTGTGGACATGATCATATATCGTATATCTATTTCTATAGAAAAAATACTCGAGTACTAGGCAGAGGATAATTTCATATGCTGTGCATTAAAGTACACTTCATAAGGGGTTTTTAAGGGAGGACCAAATAACGCTTTTTGGAGGGTTCATTAAATCAAAAAAAATTAAATTTCGTTTGCAGTGCATTGAAGTACTTAGGGAACACTCCATAAGGGAGTACCAATCAACCCTTATTTGTGAGTTAGGTTTTCATTGATGCATATTAAAGAGCTGCTTTAAAAAATAACTTTAATTTTTTTTTGTGCAAATGTATTTACGCATTTCAAAGGTATGAAAATTTAAATTTCTCAATATTAATTTTGTTCGATTCTAAATATCTATTTGTAGTTTGTCAATATCAAATTGTATTTTCTCAATTTCGTCTCAATTTTTGGTATTTTCTCAAATTCTAATTTCATTTTACAATTGCAATTTGTATTGTCTCAATTTAGGTTAAGTATTTTCAATCTGTATTTTACAGTTTTATTGCCACAATTAAAATTTCATTTCTGAAGGTACGGTGACACTGGGAAAATATTTGAAGAAAAACGACGAATATTTCTTTGCCACAATCTGACCACAAAATATTTCTGAGTCGCAAACCACAAAACAGCTGATTTCGGGGAAACAAAAATATTTGCCAGCAAACAAAAAATTGCCCAATGTGAACATACTTATAGTGTGACCAACCGAGAACAAATATTTTTCTCTATTTTCGGCAAATATCTATTTGATCTTACAAAATTTTTGTAAGAGCAAACAATAAGAATTTGAAGCTGGTAAAATCAGTGATGTTAGTGTAACAGGGGCAACTAATTTCAGCTACACAAAAATATTTGTTACAAATATTAATGGTCTACATCTCATTTTAGTGCTTACCAAAGAGTAAAACTCTGCTAAGTTCCTGCGTAAAAAGTTTTTTTAGAGAGCTGGTGTTCCTGTACGCAGTTCTTTAAACAATTTTGCGCAGCATCCTTCGTTAATCCGACTACGTGTCCACAACGTACCCACGCAGTTCTTTTAGCAATTTTGCGCAGCATCCTTCGTTAATCCGACTACGTACCCACTACCGAACCCATTGCCTTTTTGCGTTTTTTTGCTTTTTCCCCCTCTTCCAAGACTATCAAAAATGCTGCTCCACGGCACAAAATCGGTAAATTTTCTTCTTCCTGCATTATTGCTTTTCAGAGGTTGACAGAAAATAAATTTGTATTTTTTGACAGTTTGATCAAATATTTGTTAGTCAAATATTTATTCAAATGTGAACACACGTCAAACATGTTTTCCCAAACTTATATTTGACATCACTTGACATCTGTTTGAACAAACAAAAACTGTCAAATAGTTGTCGGTAGTGTGAACACAAAATCAACCCTGTGTTATTTTGACAGTATTTTGAGCAAATATGATGAAATACATTTTCGTCAAATATTTGCGCAATGTGATCGTACCTTTAGTCTCTTCTTTATCCAAAAATGACAGTAACAGAGGATTAGTTGAGGATTCGGAAGAATTTAGTCATATCGAAATAGCAAAAAAATTACACGGCGTTATAGAAAAATGTAAGAGGCCAGTACGAACTCATTTAGTGCTGTAATTGATATAAAATCTTATATTGGAAGAGAACTAAATTTGTTTGTTTTAGAAAGAGTTAAAGATACACTCGAAAGTTGGCAGCATACAAAATTTGAAAAAAAATCTGCGGCAAATGGTTTGATAGTCAACTTTAGTTGATTTGGGGCTACTGGTGACCCTTCATGATGGCCTCCGATTTTCAAGATTCGTAATTCAGGATTTTGTGCGAAATGGGAGTAACTGTCTTATTTGGTACCCAATGTTTTTAAAAATGCACACAAATTTATGAGTTTTCATATCATCATCGCCCAAAGCGAAAAGCTGTTCCCATTTCTGGTTACATCTTGAATAACTCAGTCAAATTAAATCGGATTGTAAGGTTTATTAGTTTTTTGTACACGTATTTTATGAGATATAATGGAGTAATTATGAATAATCCAGAATTTAGGCAGATCAAAGTAATTTTTTAAAATTCGAAATTTCTGTTGAATTTTGCCTATATCTTTAACAATTCCTAATCCAAATAAAAGAGCTGAGTATCGTTGAAAAGGTCATTTTTTTGTCTAAACAAATCCTCACAATTAAAAAAGTTTGTAATCCTCTTTATCATAAAAAAAACCCAATATATACAGCGGTCAAAGAAAATATTCGTCATCAACTACATTTTAAAGAAATCCTGCTACAACGTCAAAACGGAACTAAAAGATGTCAAAAAAATCGAATTAGATAATTATTTTTCATTGTTTTTAAAGCAAAATATTTGATACAAAATACTCGTATCAAAAAAGCAATTCTATTGTGAAACAGCTTAAAAAAGCACACAAAAGTATTCGTCATTTACGCTCCGCTTGTATGCAGCACTTAAATTTTGGCAAAAATAAAACGGGAAATTCCGTTATTTTATTTTCTATGTTATCATAAAGTGGTTATTGAATGAAGTGGATTTTTTTCAACATGGGTCGCAAACAAAAAGAAATTTCTGATAAAGTGAAAGTTTTGATAACTAAACATTTTAGAAGTGGATTAACTGAAAAAAAATTGGCGTAATCGTAAAAAGGCCAAGAAGTACAGGACAGTTCAAAGCATAATAAAATGGAAAGACACAAAATCGGTCGAAAACAAGCAAAGATGTGGTCGACCTAAAGCACTTCCTATTGCGGATAGTCGTTGGCTAGTTCGCATAGTTCAAAAAAATCCGAAAACATAGGCAACGAATCTCTGCAAAAACGCTAAGGAATATTTAAGAGAGGAGATTACTCCACAGTAATCTCGGATAATCGTTGGCTAGTTCGCATAGTTCAAAAAAATCCGAAAACATAGGCAACGAATCTCTGCAAAAACGCTAAGGAATATTTAAGAGAGGAGATTACTCCACAGACCATTCGAAATTTCCTTAAAACTTATGGTTATAGAGGAAGAACTGCGCGGAAGAAGCCATTTGTGAACAAAATTAATCGAATGAAAAGGCTTAAATTTGCAAGAGCTTATGGAAAAGAAGAGGAATTGTTTTGGACGAATGTAAGACGAGAACAAATTTAACCTCTTTGGATGTGATGGCAAGGTTATTATGTATAGAAAAGCAAATACGGAGCTTGAAGAATGCAACACAGTTGCTACAGTGAAACATTGTGGTGGTGGCAGTTTAATAATTTGGGTATGTATGGCGGCATCAGGTGCGGGAAATATTGAAATAATAAATGGAACAATAGATCACAAATACTTGTACTTCATCGACATATTGCAGGAAACTTGAAGGATAGTGCTCAAAAACTGGGTATTGGATATCATTTTCAGTATTATCAGGATAACGATAAAAAGCATTCTGCGCTTAATACTAAGCTTTGGATGTTTTATAACCGCACAAAAGAAATAAAAACACCTCCACAAAGTCCAGATTTAATTGAACATCTCTGGGAACATTTGGAATTCAAATTGGGAAAACGCACTTTCACAAACAAATCCCAGATGCAGCAGATTTTAAGGGAAGAATGGGCTAATATAGATCCAGCTACGAGTATTACAGCTAAATTAGTCCAATCAATGCAAAGGCGTTTAAAAGAAGTAAAAAGGCGTAAAGAACGCATAACAAAATATTAAACTTCCTATTTTGCTATATAAACTTAAAACTAATACTTTTTTTGCCTTATTTTTTGGTGTTACGCAATAAAACTGCTTTGTTTGTTATTTTTCATTTAATTTTTTCCTTGAAAACAATAAAAATTAAAAAATATGTTATCGGCTGAAAGTTTATTTATTTAGTTTCACATTTTTTCGTTTCTTTTTGCCGTTGTAGCTGGATTTCCTGAATTTTTAGTTAATACTTTTTTTACCGCTGTAGTTTTATGTGAATATCTCCTAAACTAAAGCGAATCTGGCAAATTAACCAGTGTAATTATACCCACAAGCGTATATTTTTAGAGAAGCTTTCCTAACAATTGCGCGACAATGGCTTATAGCCATAAGCTGTTTGGGATTGTAAAGGGGCGAAATCGGACCAGAAAGGAAAAGTTTCCCTTTAACGGACTAAAGCTTAAAATTACTCTTTGTTGATTATTGAATAAAAACCATTTTGAATAGTGAAATTTTTTCCCATGTTAACAGTGAAATAATTAGATTCTTTTTTGGGTTAACGGATCAGTAAAATGAATACTGGTTTGGATAGATATTCCAATAGGCTATCCAATAAAGTCAATATTCTGATAAGATTTGAAAAAATTATGATCTTATCTGGCTTAATAATGAAAATGTGAATTTTTATCATCAAAAATGGTTTTATTGTTTTTCAAAGTATTCTCCAGCATGATTTATACACTTTTGCATGCGCTCCACCAATTGTCGAAGCACTTTATATCCACTCCGTTTGAAACACCTCCAAAACAAGGTTTTTGAACGCTTCAACAACATCTTCTGGCGAGGAAAATCGTTGACCACGCATTATTTTCTTGATGTGCGGAAATAGAAAGAAGTCATTGGGTGCCAAGTCAGCGCTGTACGGCGGATGACCCATCATTTTTATGTTTTGGCCGGTCAAGAAGGCGCTGGTTTGAGCCGATGTGTGAGAGCTCGCATTGTCATGCTGCACAATGATTCTCCTTCTCTTGTTAGTTTTTCGAATTTCAAGGAATTCAGGCAAACAAATTGTGGTGTACCACTTAGAATTGACCGTCCTACGTTGCTCAAGCGGAACAGTCATGTTTTGCCGAAGAAACAGGCGACCATTTGCTTTGAAGTGCTTCTTCCACGAACAGGTTCCGTTGGGTTGGGTTCGTCTTCGAAGACCCACACGGTCGATGGCTGTTTTGTTTCGGGCTCATACACATAGATCCATGATTCGTCACCTGTGTCGATCTTATTAACGTCTTTTGAAGCACCGCGATCGTATTTTTTCATAATTTCTTTGAACTAATCGACACGAGCCTTTTTTTGAGCGATTGTCAAATTGTGCGGGATCCAACGAGAAACCCTTTTTTACGGCCAGGTGTTCATGCAATATCGAATGTATGCTGGTGGAGGAAATGCCCAAGGAAGCCTCTATCTCACGGTATGTCACAAAACGATCTTGCATTATCAGTTCTCTGGCACAACGGCCGTTTTTGGACGACCTTCGTCTTTAAGCGACCGTCGGCCACGCTTTAATTCATTAAACCAGTTTTTCACAGTGCTTGGGATGGTGCTTCATCGCAAAGATTTAAGTTCATCGATGCACTCTTGTAGTGATAGTCCACGTCGAAAGTTGTGAAAAATGATCGTACGAAAATGTTCACGAGTTAATTCCATTTTTTTGCCAAATTTATTTTTTTTATTCACTGTAAACAACACAAATGATGTTCGTACGTCAAAACGTTTTGAGTACTTTAATCGTAAAAAATGTCAAACTTTCTTTTAATTACAAATTCTTAGCGATTTAAACACATTTGGCAGATGCGAAATGATGCACAGTGAAATCCCAAAACTTTCAATGCACTCCGAACCGAATGTTGATTGAGCACTCGGCTATTTTTAGTAGAAGGAACTGACCCTTTAGGTTGAAGAGTAAAGTATGACTCTTGATACTGAATTTTTCATGTTTTGAAGATTGTTGGTTATAAGAACTCTGAGAGTTCGGTTGTCATTACCACGAACATTTGTAAGCTGGACCAATCGAAATTAAAACCGTTTTTTATTGAACTTTATATGTAAAGATTTAAAAAATATTTATTTTGTTATTGAGTTATAAGCTGGTTTTTTAAAACTTGGTTTCTACTTTTGAATCTAATAAGGTTTGTATGCACACGTGGAACGATTTATACATAAAATTGGTAAAGCGGGTCTAAAAAAATTTAAATTTGGTTTAAAAGAGTCAACAATTTTTAAACAATGCTGATCATGATAAATTATTTAAGTAAATTAAAGTGGAATTCTTAACCTACACATTTATTCAAGCCAGCCCCAGCGGTCATTGCCCTTATATTTAAGTAGCATTAAATTATATGCGTTTTATTTGAAAATCACCCGAAATTTTATAAAGGAGTAATGTCAGATATTTATTTGTTTATACTTGCTTTATTTATATGGCTAAATCGTTTGAAAGCATTGGCCGTCAGGTCCAAAAAGCTTGAACTGTCTAACACAAGAAGAAATTAAAACAAAATGAACACACATTTTGTTATTTTAATTTCTAAATCTGAGAAACACCTAAAAACACCCTTAAAGTAAACTTATTTTTAAGTAAAGTAGAGTTGTTAACCTTAATATTTCAGGCTACTTAAGGGTTATGTCACACAAAATACCTCGAATGTGTTTTGGCTTCATGTGATAAAAAATATATGTTTTTATATCGGACATGTTTTGTAGGCAACGAGTATTAAAAAATAATAAAGAAATGTACTTCAATAAATGTTCAGAATGGAAAATAGAATCGACATAGGGGCCGATTTTGGTTTCCATCCTGAACATAACTTCTTCAGTAAATTTTATTTAAAATTTATTTTTTTTTGTAAAAAAAGGAAGCTATGGGCCATTTTATCTGAGTTTATTTTAGACGATCTATACTAAAATGATAACATTAGCAATTTAGTAGAAAATTTTAACCCAAACACTTATACGATTTAATAAATAGGGACACACCCCAATTTAAATTTGTTGGACAACATATTTTCACTTTTTCAAAAAAAGGACACTACAACCTTAGAGTAAGGATGTTGAAATATTCTACGAAAATAAAATCCATACTATTTAACTTAAGATATCTTATCACGATTCGGTAAAGCGAAAAAATATTTACTACTTTTTAACAGAGAAGTACAGAAAGTATTTTTATTCAACCGAATATTTGTAGTTCGGACCGATTTTTTTCTCTTTGTGTAGTATTGGTAATTTCTTTAATTCTTCTTAAACAGGGTTGAACATAAATTTCTTTTTTATGCATATTCGAACACAAATTACTTTTGCAAAATGTGGATTTTAGAGCCATATAAGGTGCGCATTTAAACATTTGGTAAATTGACTTGTTTCCTATTCGGCTGGAAACGCTCATACTGCATGTCGAGCTAATTTATGGTGTGCTCATACCTTTGCGTAAATGTTAGTTTCTGATATTGGCGATGATTAGTAATTCTGCCTCATTTCTGGCATCCCAATGGACTTCGAGATTATGTATAGAAGCAACAAGTTTTAAAAAACACGACGTACATTTCATGTAGTAGGGATGTCAAACAAGGAATTTTTTACCATTTTGCAAATTTTCGGTTTTTAAAGTTTTAATATTTTTTTAAGAAAAAATGTCGTCTCGTTAACATTTTAAACAAAATGTGGCTGACTGTGGTAAGATATTTAATATGACATGACTTTAACTTAAAAATCTATCTTTAAACCCAGTGAGATACTTAATGTTTTCTCTTCGGTTTATTCCTCGCAATACATGGAATATTGTGAGTCTATCGCACGCTCTTAGTTAACATTTAGGTTTTTCCTTTTCTGGTATTTTAAAAGAAAACAAAACCTATCAAATGAATGGTGGCTGTTTCCAACGTTTTTGAGGGTTTTCAAAAAAAAAGGTGCCTGTAAAGTCGACATTACGAATTTAAAAAGCCATACATAAATATAAGCTGATATGAACTTTTCAACAGCATCTTGAGAGTTTTCTTCTTCCAGTGTTTTTCTGGTTATAGAGAGCCATTGTTTCGTTAGCGGTGTTGCAAATGTCACCGTCCTGTTGAAACCACATATCGTCCATATCCATATCTTCCAATTCGGGCCATAAAAAGTTCGTTATCATCGCACGATAGCGAACAGCATGATGCCGCCAGCCCATAAACCGCACCTAACAGTCACGATTTTTCTGATTGCACGCACATTTGGACGATTAAATTGAACGAAAAAATCACGAAGTGCACGATATGCATTTTGATTTGACCGCCCATTTTCATGATAAGCCTGAATAAATTTAACGCGTTGCTAGTTTGTATAACTTTCCATAGTTCAAATTGAATAAATCTGAAATTGAGAAATATCAAATGAAATGTAGAAAGAAATTTGACGTTTAGGTTTGGTTCACATTCAACATCGGCCCTTAAAATTTAACCACCCTTTAGTATAATCGCCTTTTTATGTATAAAAAATGCTGCAAAATTGCATTGTTTTCGATAAATACCTTTAATAATAAATTGTTTTTCACTTTAGGAACATTTTCTTACATAAAAAATATTTTCAAAACTGTAGTTACGAGTCATTTAGAGGTTGTTCTACTTCTACTAACAAAAATATTACAATAAAAAGGACATTAAAAATACCTTAATAACCCCATTATTCCCAGATCGCCATCTCTAGCAGGTGAGTATTGACTTTTTAAAATTTTCCTCAAAAGAACTACAATTGCTCATATGTGACAAGACCGTTTTATCTCTAATCTTGAACTTTTTGACTTGATGCAAATAATTTAAATAATACCACGAACGCACCTAAATCCGCTTTTTATTTTTGGTGTAGTAACATTTTCAGTTTTACCTTGTACGCCCAAAAAAATAAAATCATAAAAGTGGATTTACTTGAATTTGAATTTTATGAGTTATAACGGTCTTGTCGCAAATGAGTCTGTTGTTAAGAGCGTCGTCATATATTTTTAATGTTTTATATTCAACCTACACCAGACAGTTTATGTTCAGGATATTGAAACTCAATGATGCAGTTTGTAACACCTAGAAAACATCGACCCGAATCGATTCAGAAGCTATGTATGTGAAAGCTTCAAACAAGAAATGGTGTGCGTAAATGATGTGTGTAGTAGGGTGGAGTGAAATTCAAAAAAAAAAGTTAACCTCGGAAAGAGATGTAGTCTGGGGTCCTAATGAGGGGAAAAATAAAGAAAAAAATTTAAAAAAAAATTTTAGGGGTCGCGCCACTCCCTACAAATTTGGAAATTATCGCTATTTTGGCGTTGATTTTAGAAAAATCCTAAAAAGTTTTATGTCAATAAATGTTTGCAATAGCGTAAACAATGAAATAAGGGCATGAAAACATTTAAAAAAATTTTTCTCATTGTTCAAAAATTTCAAAAAGTAAAATAAGTCAAATCGTCCCTTCTTCAGAAAATTGACTGAACAATGAAATCGCCACCAAAGCTACAAATATTAGTCGATTATCCTCATATTTGCCTCAAATACTTTTGTTTGGGCACTGAACAAGCTCAAACTTTTAAATTTCGAATAAGTTAAGTCGTTAATTTTTAGGATTTTTCTAAAATCAACGCCAAAATAGCGATAATTTCCAAATTTCTAGGGAGTGGCGCGACCCCTAAAATTTTTTTTAAATTTTTTTCTTTATTTTTCCCCTCTTTAGGACCCCAGACTACATCTCTTTCCGAGGTTAACTTTTTCAAATTATAAAAAAAGCATGTTTTCACTCCACCCTAGTGTGTAGTCCAGTATCCATAATTGAAAAACAATATCAATTTCGATATTTTTTATTGCTACAACAAACGTGACATAACTTAAAACTATCCTAGGGTTCTAAAAGTCGATTATCGATCAGTCAACAAATCGACTTTTTGTTGCATAAATTGAAAAAGTCGATCACGACTTTTGCGTCTGATTTTAATCGAACAATCAACTTTTTGCTACCGGCTGAAGAAATTTTTTTACCCTGCACTATTCTGAAGAACAGGGTAATTTAAGTTAGATTCGTGGCAAATATTTGAGCTAGATCCACCTTTAAGTATACTGATCGACTCAGAATTACAAGCCGGTTATCCAAGTACAGGTCTCAGGTCTAGCTGATTCGATTTAACGATACCTGTCTGTTCGGATGTCCGTCCGTCCGTCTGCTGTCTAAAGCTAAAGCTTGTACTGAAACTACAGATGGTTCATGAAATTTGATAGAAGTAGATGTTTTTGTATCAAGAACGGACGCTTTGGAATTTAAAGAAATTTGGTTTCGATTTTGATATGTCTCCCACACATACGAGTATGTTTAGCCGGTTTTATGTTTTAAGCTATAGAATCCACATGTTAAAATGAATCCTAATAAAATTTGGAACAATTTAACTTTTGCACCAAGGATTTGCTTAATTGAAATGCAAGGAAATCGGTTCAGATTTAGATTTTACTTCCACACATATGTACGTTTAACCGATTTTATATCTTTAGCTCTAGAAATCACATATAACATTAAATCTTGATGAAATTAGGCACAGTTCAAAACGATCGATTTCTATCTTAGACAAATTTGGTATATATCGGTCCACGTTTTGATATAGCCCCAGTGCAAAGGTCCCTTTCGATGTTACATACATACGCTCTAGAACACCATTTTTAATTGGTCCAGTTTGAAACTGGATCAAATGAACTATTTTTTAGACAGTTAGGGCCCAAACCACACAAATGGTTAATAATTAATTAATCAATAAATGTAGACGGACAATAGTTAAAATGGGTACTGTTAGCTGAGGACGCACTTAATACCTCAAAAAATGACATAATTGCTGGACTTTTTGGCTTAAGTGGCCCAACAACGTACCGCATGGTCAAAACGGGCGAATTATACATTTGGCTAAGAATCAAAGGGTAATTTTAAAATTCAGGCTGAGATTAAGGACAGAAGCATGCGACCCATGGGTCTAAAACACGTATCATTTGTTTGCGCTTTATTTGCGAAGGGAGGTAAAGGTTACACAAGGTTCGGCCTGGCCGATCTTAAAGACGTTTTAACTTGGTGAATACCTCATTTTAACCCTTGACGGTCCACAAAAATTTATAATTTTCACATTAGTCCCTTTAAGAAGAACTTTTTTAGGGTCCTTGGTTAATTCCTTTGTCCGCTTTCGTGCCTTCAACAGACTTATGGACGGACGGACAGGTCTTAATCATCTTTGAATAAATCAATAATATTTTTTCAAAACAAAAAAAATATAAAAATTCAAATCAAGTGTGGAAACTTTATTGGTAATTTGAAAGGACATTTTCTTGAATATAATTTCTTCAAATGTTGGCCGCAGTGATGAAGCACCATCCTACGAGTATAGCACATTGCAAAACTGATTTAATGAATTCAATCGTGGCCGACGCTCGCTCAAAGACGAAGGTCGAAGGTCGGTCGCTCAAATACGAAGGTCGTTGTGCCAGAGAACATTGATACCGTGCGTGAACTAATGATGCAATATCGTCATGTGACATACCGTGAGATAGAGGCATCGTTCGGCATTTCTTCCACCAGCATACATTCGATATTGCATGAACACCTGGCCGTAAAAAAGTTTGTTCTCGTCGGATCCCGCACAATTTGACAATCGCTCAAAAAAGGCCCGTGTCTATTGGTGCAAAGAAATTTTGAAAAAAATACGATCGCGGTGCTTCTAAAGACGTTTATAAGATCGTCACAGGTAACGAATCATGGATCTATGCGTATGAGCCCGGAACAAAACAGCCATCGACTGTGTGGGTCTTCGAAGACGAGACAAATATGACGAAAGTTGTTCGTGGAATAAACACTTCGAAGCAAATGGTCGCCTCTTTCTTCGGCAAAACTGGCCATGTGGCGACTGTTCCGCTTGAGCAACGTAGGACGGTCAATTCTGAGTGGTACACCACAAGTTGTTTGCCTGAAGTCTTTGATGAAATTCGAAAAACGAACAAGAGAAGACGAATCATTGTGCACCATGACAATGCGAGCTCTCACACATCGGCTCAAATCAGCGCCTTTTTGACCTGCCAAAACGTCGAATTGATGGGTCATCCGCCGTACAGCCCTGACTTGGCACCCAATGACTTCTTTTTATTCCCGCACATCAAAAAAAATGAGTGGTCGACGATTTTCGTCGCCGGAAGATGCTGTTGAAGCGTTCAAAAACCATGTTTTGGGGGTGTCTCGATCGGAGTGGAAAAAGTGCTAGAGAAATATCAAATAAAAGGCAAAAAAAACTTAACGTTTAGGTTTGATTCACATTCAACATCGTCCCTCAAAACTAACCACTTTATATGGATATGTAAGAAATTGACATTAATCAATTTTTACAACTTTTAAAAAAGTTGTTTGATTATTTGATATTTGAATTTAAAAGTTAACTTGGAAATGAAAAGCAACCATTCAGGGCATACAATACGCAGCAGATAGAAAGCTTAATGATGCATATAGCAATTATTTATTTATAACGCCACAAAATTAAATTCGCTTTGGCATTTAAAAGCGTTGGTGTGCGAGGTCTCATAAGAAACATTGTTACAAATTTTTCGAAGCAAAAGGTTTTTTTTTAAAATGCTTCAGTGTAGTCGGGCCTTTATGCATCGTAAACTTTTTAGTATGAAAAGTTTTATTTTTTAGAAAAAAAAATATTCATGAAATACTGGCCGTGTTCTGTTGGCAACTCGCTTAGAAGGTCGCTAACTCGATAACTTCGCCCCATTGAATAAAAATATATTGATGATTTTTTACAGATAATATAGACATTTTGCGTTAAACCCCGTTTGTTTTAAATAGTTAAAATTTGTGGGACGAAAGTTATACAAGTATAACCTTTGGCGAGTTTAAGCGAGCTCGGTTATTACTCGCTTAAAGTATTTTTTAAGTAACTTTTTTTGTACAAATTACAAATTTTCAAATCAAAAGATTTATAATGCATAAAGCCAATCTGTTATTGTAATAAAAAAATTTCCAAAATTTCGAGTGAAGTTTCAAAGTTAGCTTCTTAGCGTCCACTTACTCGTTTAATAAGCGAGTACCAACAGAACACGCCTTTTATAAGCGCTTAATAACCGAGATCGCTTAAGGTTATTTTTAAATAACTTTCTCCTCAAAAATGTTAATTATTGTAAACAAACGCACAAATTGTCTATAGTTGTCTGCAAACACAATCATTTTTATATTATTTTACAGCGATGTGAAGTTATCGCGTTAGCGACCTCCTTAGCGAGTTGCCAATAGAACACGGCCAATAATAAAACATAATGCCCTTTAATAAAAAAATATTCAAAGTGAATTGTGTATGGTATTGTACAGTCGACTGCAGCCGATATAAACCATCCCCGAGTTATTTTAACAACAGATATTTTTAATCTCTAACGAAAACAAACAGATAATCGAAAAAAACAACAAATCCTCGAACACGTGGCGCCTATAAAAAACTTCCATTTTAATTTTTCTAAACAAATACGTGATCGTAGAATTTTCAGAGGGTTGCAGACACACAATATAAGGCGTGTTCGAGTGACGTACACTAGTCAACACATATTTGATATTTAAATGTAAATGGGGCCTGTGTACCGACATACATAGTATGAGAAATTGAAGGTCGCCATATTAGTCAAAATAACATTTAAAATGTAGTTGACTTAATTTAAAACTCAAATATTGAAATTATCAATTAATTCACCATTTTCTATTGGGTATGTAGTTTGATTTGGCTTTGTGAAGTGAAGTCAGAACAGAGACTATGCGGTGAGTTTCTATGACAACAAAATCGAAGTAAATTCTCTCTAAAGTCGATTTCTTTAAAAATATCAAATGAAAGGTTTTACTAAGTGAAAGGTTTTTATCAAGTGAAAGGTTTTACTAAAAATATCAAGTGAAAGATTTTACTAAGCAAATCTAAAGCAGAGATCATGAAGGAATTAAGAATCCTACTTCTAATTATCATGATCGACAGGGAGACAAAAAGATTAGTAAGCGATTTCTTATTTGCCCGAAATATAGGAGAGAAATAAGAAAAGAAATTCACTGAGGGCAATCAAGAATGAAGTAAAGGATGGTAAAATGTTAAGGGCCCATGTTGAATTGTCGCACAAAAGAGCCATTGTTTGGTTAACTGTGTGGCAATTGGCGCCGTCCTGTTGAAACCACATAACGTCCACATCCATATCATCCAATTCGGGCCACAAAAGCTAACACCATTCACAGTTACAGCCTGACCGGTCTCATTTTGGAAAAAATACGGTCCGATGATGCCGCCAGCCCATAAACCGGACCAAATAGTCACTCTTTGTATACGCAGAGAAAAAGTATGGTTGGGGTGACAATATTCGAAGAGAATCATGCTATTGTTGGGTATATGGTTGAGGCACAACAATATTACGATCCTCTCACAATAATATGATTCCCAAATAGCCATACTATGATTCCCACTCAACCTTACTATAATCTCCATAACCATACTATGATCATCACAACAATAGTATGATTCACACTCAATCATACTATTATCTCCACGACCATATTATGATCCTCACAACCTTAGTATGTTTCTCATATAGCCATAATATGATCCTCACAAACATAGTATGATTCATACGCAACCATACTATAATCCCCACAACCATAGTATGATTCACACTCAAACATACTATGATCCCCAAAATTATTTATTAGGATTGTGTAATGTTGTTATTCAAAAATAGAGATTTTTATCAAGTAAGTTATTTTAAATTGCATTACTATTAAATCATAGCCAGATTTGAGGCCATGTTTTTATTGAACATTTCATTCAATTCATATATATTTGAACGGCAGTCGAAAATACTTTTAGTTGTCAGAAGTGGTGAATGCTACTTCATCATCCGTAGACCCCAAGTAACGAATGTGATTAAACCATGATCAATGGCTGTATACTTAAGTGCAGGAAAATTTTAAATAAACGAGAACCAGTCGGTAGAAGAGTATTTCACCGAACAAAGTAAACACAATAAAAATCCAACGAACTACCTTCCGATTGTTGTTGTTTTTTTTAATAGACAGCAACCATTCGCTGCATCGCGTGTATGTGTTTTTCTTTGGTATATCAAGAAAAACATACGCACACACAAAAATATTCGCAACCATACCGTCTGATTGCCGCAATCATATTATTGTTAACGTAAATTATAAACAACAATTCTTTTGTTGTACCAACCATGTTTATATGGTTGCTACAACCATATTTTTATTTCTTAATTTGGCAATAATACTATCGTTACATTTCAACAATATTAATATAGCCGCAGTCATATTGTTGTTAAAGTTAAATTAAAAAACAATAATATGGTTGCGACGAACATGCTTTTATTGTAGAGAACATATTATTGTTGCGGTGACCATATAGTAACCGTATCTTTTCTCTGCGGCAAATCTTCTTATTGACGAATCCACTGAGGAGAAAATGTGCCTCATCACTGAAAATGATTTTCTTTGAAAATTGATCATCCAAGCTTGAATAACTCGCTTGTGTATCTTTCCATGGTTCAAATTGAGTTGGACTGAAATTGAGAATTATCAAATCAAATACAGAAAAAAACTTAACGTTTAGGTGTGGCTCACATTCAACAACGGCTCGTAAAATTTAACCACCCATTAGAAAAGGCGAAATACCCTCATAGAGGTTTAAAGCAAATTTAAAAGTGGACTAATTTTATATTTAAAAAAATAAAAAGAAACAAATTTAAATATGAATTAGGATAATACGAGTATTATTGCAAAAGTTGTTTATATGATTTATCAAATACTGTATGACACTGTGGGTGCTTAGAACCCCCTATTTGTAGCAAGAACCGATATGGGCCGATTAAGCCAAAGTTAGTCATTAACTGCTCGTATCACATCACAAAAAAAAATCGAGCAAGATCGGATTAAATTTGTGGCTTGTAGAGCGACATAAACTTATATCGTTACGGATGATATATGGACAACTATCACCAGGGTCAGTTATTGGCTAGTGTTGCGAAGTTTTAAAATTATTTGATTAAACTTGTGATTTTCACCACAGTGGTGGGCTTTTTATGGGGGCAATGTGATAAGATCCAATTTTCCCCTAGTCGTTCTTCTAACGTAGTATGCGAAAGTTGAGCAAGATTTAGCAGATGTCTTGCAAAGCCGCGGTCTTTGTAAAGAGTGGGACCTTTGTATTGTATCAAAAATGGACCGATAAAGTCCAATTTTTGAAGGTTTGTCACTCGCTTTAACCTGCAACTTTGATTATGACAATAGATGGGCTGACCAAAGGACTTCGTATAATCAAATTATATAGTGATGTTGTGTTGATCGCTAAAAAATATCATGGGTTTATCGACTAAGGTGCTACAAACATCACTAATTTATTATCCCCCCTATCACAGTGTGGTGTAGACGGTCATTTTATAAGATCATTCCGATGATGAGCCCATCCACCTTATTTTTCTATTACCAATAAGAACGTTGCGGTGATAGTATGGGATGTGGCTCTGTTTTGTTGAAACACCATCATCGGTATGGAAAGTCGGTTAATAGCAATCTGCTCCTAGGTGGGAGTCTTCTCACTGTGCTAGAATGAAACCCAGTCACTCACTTCTAGTAGAACTGGGTTCACGTATCTCACTTGATTCGATTCGATTGGCATTACGTTATAACGTATGAATAGTCAAACTGCATTGTTGCAGATTAACAATTTTGGAAATTGCTTCCAATAACCCTCATATTATTGTGAATATGCTACACGAGAATAAAACACAATTTTGTCTCCCTTAATGACATCAGCTGCTGTGAGAGAGAGCAAACAAATGACAATTCACAATATATGTTAACAAACCAAAATTTGGGGGACCTAGAGAATTCAGCTATTGCGAAACATTCCACCATTGTTCCTCCAAGGATTGTTTTAAGTATCCATAAACCGTGCTCCTCTGGCAAAATTTGGATTTTTCTTCAAAAAATTCATTAGTGTCTGAATTTGTTGCACTGTCGACTTCTTTATATTGAAATATACACAAAAATATAAAATATATTATTTGTTTACTTATATTTGTTATTTATTTTTGCAGTAGTTTTTCCCTCCATTTTGCGGCCAGACGAAAAAAACTAGTGTGGTTATTACAGTTCTGTTGGACTAAATGCTTACGTTTTCGAGTGACTTGGGTTTCGTTCGACTGAGGGTTGTTAGATGAACCCAAATCAGCTGTTTATCGTTTAGCACTTGACAGGCCATAATTCTGATGATACCGCCAAGCCACGTACAATCTTTGTAAATGCACTAATGCTTGACGGAATATTTTTGGAGTATGTTCGCTTCGAAAACGACAAATCTGTTTGTAGATATAGCTGCTGGGCGAAAAAAATGCCTCGTCCGAGAAGATTTTTTGGTACAAAATTCTGGTATCCAGCCAACATTTTTAGATCTTAAGAAGCAACCTCACTTCAGGTTCTATGGTCTCCTACTTGAAGTCACTCTTATACTAGGGTTGCTATTTATATTGCGGGTCCTGAAAATACTAGTGTTCACAAATTTAAACTTCCCAACTTCCAATGAAAACTTTGACATTTTTTAGCATTCTTCACTCAAATGTTTTGTCATTTAAGGTCGAATTGTTTTGTTTACAGTGAGTTGAAAAATTCATCTCAGTCAAAAAATGGAATTATCCCACGAACATTGTCGTGCGATGATTTTTTTACGATTTCTGTGTAGGTTATCAAGACAAGAGTGTTTAAATCAACATCTTTCGACTTTTGGCGATGAAGCACCATCAATAATCGCTGGTACCGAGAGTTCAGTCTCGGACGCCGTTCGCTCGAGGAAGAATTTCGTACAACTTCGGTCACTTTGCTAGAAACCATCGATGCTGTGCGTGAACTGATTAAGTAAGACCGACATGTGACATACCGTGAGATTGAGGCATCCTTGGGCATTAGTATGACAAACATCAATAAGATATTGCACGTTCATTTGGCCATAAAATAAAATTGTTCTCGTTGGATCCCACATAATTTCAAGAATGCTCAAAAAAAGGCTCGTATGGATTGGTGCAAAGAGATGTTGAAAAAGTATAACTGCGGTAGCTCAAAGGCAGTGTATAATATTGTCACAGGTGACGAATCATGGATCTATGTACCGAAACAAAACAACAAAAGTTGTTCGTGGAAGAAGTACATCGAAGCAAATGATTGCGTTTTTTGTCGGTATAACCGGCCATCTAGCCACAAGACCTTTAGTGAAAAGTAGGATGGTCAAAACTGAGTGGTATACAACCATCTGTTTGCCAACAGTGTTCGAAGAAATGAGGAAAGATAATAAGATATGACGGATCATTATGCATCACTACAGTGCGAGCTCTCACACATCAGCTGAAACGATGAGCTACTTGACCACTCAAGATGTCGAATTGATGGGCGATACACCGTACAGCCCTTATATGGCACCCAATGACTTCTTCTTATTCGCTAGTAGCAAAAAAAATCTTGGTCAACGTTTTTCATCGCCCAAAGCAGCTGTTGAAGCGTTCAAAAATCATGTTTTGGAGGTGACACAATCGGAGTGGAAAAAGTGCTTCGAAAATTGGATTGTGCGCATGCAAAACTGTATTAATTTTTAAAAAACATTAAAACCATTTCCAATGATAAATTATTGTGTTTTTATTGCCTGGCCAAAAAATATAAATAGCAACCCTCGTACTCCTAGACCATTGCAATTTGCAGTTCCAATACGATGGATTCTAATTGGATAATTCTTTTTAGTCAGAGGATCCGTTTTTTCACCTTCTACACTCTGCGGAACAGGGTATTGCCATTAAGTTTCAAGGCAAATGTTTCTAACTACCAAAAATATTTGAGCTTAACCCATCTTTACCGTATTACGTATTTTGACCAGCTGATTCGACTAAACGATGTCTGTCGGTCTATTCCATGTTAAGCTCGCGATCAAAATACAGGCCACAAGTGTTTATCGATCTTCATGAAAATTGGTAGAAGTTAGCTTTTTGGACCAAGGATGGACGCTATTAAAATTGAAGAAAGTTGGTTCAGATTTATGTATAGCTCCCACACATATTTGTTTTTAACTCTAAGAGTAATATACTACCTCTTGAAAACTTTTGCAAAATCAAGTTTTGTCAACGAAATTGTAGGAAATCTGTTCAGATTTAGATATATATTGTCAACCGATATTGTCAACCGCATATATTGTCAACCGATTTTATATCTAAGCTCTAAGAGCCAAATTAAACATTCACTCTTAATGAAATTGGCAGAGTTCATAACTATTGATTTATCAGCTTAGATAGAAATGGGTGATATTAGTCTACGATTTGATATAGTCCCAGTACAAAGTTCCCCACCCGATTTTAAGTACATTCAACAGCTCCATAATAATTCTAACTCCGATTTCGATCAAATTCGTTATAATATATCATAATAGACAAACAACCAATCTTGGAGCAATTTGGACCATACAGGCCTATACAAATGATTTGGGAAATCAAAAACAGCTTCCAATACATTTGGGTTTCAAACAACAGTGAAATTAGTTCATGAAGCTAGAAATACAATAGTTTTGCAGCTTACCTCAATTTGGATGACGGCCCGAAAATCCGCCCCATTTAAGCATTGGCAGATGGGTACAAAAAGTATATTGAAATGTTTTTACAATTTCAAATACTCGTATGACATTATTTTACAAGTCTAGTTTATCTAAGAGCCCGTCCAAGAGTTTCAAAATCTCGTTTTTCAAAGTGAGCGACAAACACAACTTGAACCTTTTTGATCTGAGGACGGTTTCGTCGCTCGCATGTTAGCCCTAGCTTTAACGGATGCCAAAGCAGGAACAGTCAATAAGGATCGCACTGAGTAGTCAATGGCACTAAACCCTCCACCGATGAATACTACATTTTTCATTCCGTTTGCACCACCTCGAAATATTGATCGGATACCCTAAGGGTATTACCCTTTAAAGTACACAAATTATTGATAGCCATAAAATTCTATGACGACCTAGTCAAGTCTGTCTGGGTGTCTATTCAAAGTATGATACCGGCCGCGCGAATTTAGTAGTTCGGAATTATATATACGCATGCAGAGAATTCGTTGGAATCAGTTGGAAATCGGTCCGAACAACAAATATTCGGTTGGATAAACACACTTTCCTCTGTAACCACCAACTTTCCATGGAATTGATAATTACATGGTTCGATATATCATAAGTTGGTTGCTATTATAATATAACGGTACTCACAGACAATTAATGGGTTATACCAACCAAGTTTGAAGTTCATAATGCTTTGGTACCCATAATCGCTTGTGACAACAGATACGGTCTTTGTTGTAACCAAATCCCGTTTGGTTCACTGTTGTAACATATTATTGTTTATTCCAACCTCAGAATATAATAATAATCGGTTTTAGATACTACAAAATCTAAGAAAGGGCGAAAGCAAATGTTCGTGGTATGACAATCAAAAGTAAAAATAACTTAAAACCAACAATTTATAACAGCAACCAAAAAAAATGACCAAATTCAGTTCCAATAATATATTTTATTAGTTGGGATTCAAGAATACTTAATACTAACAATCCATAACAACAAACAATTTATGTACCAACTATAATTTTTATGAGTTGGAATCACCGATACTTTGTCTCTTTAACCGATAGTGTCAGTTCTACTAAAAATTGTCACAATCAACATTTTGTTGTAGCGATAGAATACAGGGACAGTACTTGCAGTCACCAACTTACAGTTGACAAAACATTCGGTTGTGTCAACAAATCAGTTTTCTGTGTGTTGCCGAAATCATTCCAGCGGAAAAACAGTGACTAAATGTTTTTGGCCAAAAAAACTGGCGAATTCACTTTGAAGGGTTTTTAAGATTCGACGTGGGTTTGATCTGTTCAAATAGTGTAACTTTTCAAATCATTTTCTAATTCCTTTTAAAAAAGATTGCTGCTCTCGACAAGTGCAAAAAGATTGTCATGCTAATAATGCTCCTTCGTTCTGCAACCTAAAAATAGAAAAGCATTTGCGTAAACATTTTTGAAGTTTAGACTGCTGAACTGATGTTTCTAGTACTTTCTGTTTACAAAGAAATAAACTGCGACTGATACGATTTCTTCTTCTCATCTGCAGTTCGATTGTCAGCATAAAAAAAATCCAGCATTTCGATGGAATGACGACAATTTGTTAACACTTTGCGTCCTGATAACACAGCATTTTTCTTCCGAAACGAAAACATCATAAATAACAAATGTGTTTTTAGCCTTGTGTCCGAGTGTATATGTATATCCTCTTTTTCACATAATTCAAATTTTGATATTGATTTTTGATACATAAATAAGTGGTCATTACTTCGGTATTTATCGATAGATTTCAAAAATATCTTGTTTTCTTCACACTCAATCTCTACGATAAAAAAAATATAAAAATTATATATTTGTTTTCAATATATCTTTTTTCGCACATGTACATATATTTGTGCGCATTTCGGAACATTTTGGATTTTGATTGGAAAAATAAGCGTTTGCATCTGTTGTCTAATTGATCTTTAGATTAGATCGGATGTTTCTATAGTTGTCCAAAAATACAACATGCGACTAATTGTTGCGACGATTCGTATTTAGCAAGCTGCACTTCAGGAAACTTACTTTCATTAGCTAGTGACATTTCGACACAAATTTTAAAAATAAAATTTGGTTTAAAATTAGCTTTTCCAGGACGGAAAAACCAGTGTTGGACGCGGTTGTTTCACTTTGAAAACTCTTTCAATTGTTTTTCTAATAAGGATTTACAGCTGCTAGAAATACAAATTTGTTCAATATTATTATATAAATAGCTTTGAAAGGTAAATACCGATATATACAACTTGTTTTTGAGTTTGAGATTTTGGCTTCATTTCTTCTCTCTTACTGGAGCATGGGGCTTCTCTTCGTATGTTAAAACTTGGAAATGTTCCCAAATCTACATTGTTGAGGGAAATTTGTCAAGGTGGAAAATATAAAACGGTTTTTCGAATTCCAAACACCACCGACTTAAATTTATTTGTACTAAGGGATGTCATTGACATGCATTTGGCTGAAAGCCAGACAAACAAGTAAAAATATCGTTAAGTTCGGATAGGCCGAGCACTTCATAACCGTTTTACGTTCTTGTAAGTTTCCTGAAAACTACTCTATATTTGGATTAGTAGCAAAATTGGTTTTAATTTGAACATTAACTGTTAATCACCCATTTTGAACATGCGGGACGTTTTATGGGCCAGTCAATATGCTTTTTTGAGGTATAAAGAGCTTCGTAACTAACAGTACACGCCATACAAAACAATCGAAGAGTTTCGCCACAAAGCTTTTCTGCTCAAATGGGTACTATATATACTTATATTTCTGGCCTAGGCAACAATAAGTGTTGTCTGGCACCATCTGACATTTCTATTGGAAAGTTTGACATTTTTTAGCATAAACGTACTCAGAACGTTTTGACGTACGATCATCATTTGTGTTGTTTACAGTGACTTGAAAAAATCAATTTGGAAAAAAAGGAAACTAACTCATGAACATTTTCGTGCGATCATTTTTCACAACTTTCAACGTGGATTATCACGACAAGAGTGCATCGATGAACTTAAATCTTAGTATGGCGATGAATCACCATCCTATAGCACTGTGAAAAACGGGTTTAATGAATTCTATCGTGGCCGACGCTCGCTTAAAGGCGAAGGTCGACCAAAAACGGCCGTTGATGCTGTGCGTGAACTGATAATACAAGATCGTCATGTGACATACCGTGAGATGGAGGCATCCTTGGGCATTTCTTCCACCAGCATACACTCGATATTGCATGAACACCTGGCCGTAAAACAGGTTTGTTCTCGTTGGATCCCGCACAATTTGACAATCGCTCAAAAAATCGCTGGTGCAAAGAAATTTTGTAAAAATACGATCGCGGTGCTTTAAAAAACGTTATAAGATCGTCACAGGTGACGAATCATGGATCTATGCGTATGAGCCCGAAACAAAACAGCAATCGGCCATGTACAACGAAAGCTGTTCGTGGAGGAAGCACTTCGAAGCAAATGGTTGCCTATTTCATCGGCAAAACTGGTCATGTGGCGACTGTTCCGCTTGAGCAACGTAGGAGGTCAATTCTGAGTGGTACACCACAATTTGTTTGTCTGAAGTCTTCGGAGAAATTCGAAAAACGAACAAGAGAAGACGAATCATTGTGCACCATGACAATGCGAGCTCTCACACATCGGCTCAAACCAGCGCCTTTTTGACCGGCCAGAACGTCGAATTGATGGGTCAACCGCCGTACAGCCCTGACTTGGCACCCAATGGTTTATTTTTATTCCCGCACATCAAGAAAAAAATGCGTTGCGAAATAGTGTAAGGAATATTCTAGAGAAAGATCAATCAAACAAAGGTACACCCCCACAAGCGTTACCAAATAGTGTAGACGTCAGAGGAATCGTATGCTGTATCCCGAAAGGAATGTAGTTAAGCCTATCAAAATATACGTACAAATGAAACGTAAGGCGTTAGATGACAAGCAAAATTGAATGCGCAGCCAGGAAGAACCTAGGCTCCAGTGGATGGATCAATTGGAAGAAAATGCAAGCATTTTTGGTTTACAATCTTGAGACTGGATGCGCAAGACCGAACGGTGTAGTAGACAAATTTTAAGCAGGCGAATATCAACTGCAGTGTAAACCTAGTTTAAATCCAGGAAGGAAGTGGCTGGTTTTTCTACCCTGTAAATTCCAGTTACTTTTCGGGTTCGATTTTAATCTTGTAGCCTTGTTAAAGCGTCGCTGATTAAAGACAGCAATGGATTTTGTCTAGTCAAAGAGTATACAAATTATTTCGTATACTGCTCACTGATTAGAATAAAGTTCTCCGCTCTCTTTTTTTCATTAAAGTAACACTCAGGGAATTCCCTCTAAATGTCCCAGGCATTGTATTAGAAAAGAATGATAAAGGAGTAGAGTTTATCTACATTCGACGTGAATTGGTATAAATCAAAAATCGCATAAAAGACATCTGCCTGTTGTTCATGCTACATTGAAACAGACTGGCTAATAGCCTAGACAGAAGACAGCGTTAATGTGCATTAACAGACTTACAAATTAACTCGTGCATTAACTCCTCCCAAACTGCATTAACTCGCAACTCAAACTGCATTTAGGTATTTCAATCTGGCAACAGTGTTACAATTTATCAAAAATGAACACAGCTGTAATCAAATCAGCTGTTAATTTGTTTATGGTTGGCAGCAGGTATGATACATGTGGTTGGCGAATTAGTACAAAAAAGAAATAAAAAAGTACTTTTTAAGCCGGAAAGGTGCAACATTTTTTTACTCTACACCACTTTGTGGGTTAGCTCTGCATAAAAGTACTTACAGATTCGTGTCCTGTCGATAAAACCATTGCATGGTGCATTGGATCATATCACCCGATGTACCATGAACCCATGCTAAGGTCTCTTCAGAGTTGAAGTCCAGCCATTCCACAAGCCACATTTAACATTCGATCTTCGTCAAATTTAGTATAGTGGAACTATATATTGAAGATCTATTATCAATCATTGTCATATTGGAAAATATCGGTTCACGTTTTAATGTAACCCCCATATATAGGTAAAAGCTGAGGCCCGGTCCTATATTATATCAGATCTCATTCAAATTTAGAATAGGGCGTTTTGAGCGACTTAAACCAAACCTACATAAGCTCGACCATATTGGTCCATCTTTTGAAATAGACCTGCCGCCTTTTATTTACGTGCTTTCATTTTAATTCTACTCAAAGTATTTTTGTTGGTTTAAGCATTTATTCAAGCAATAAGAAATACTTATCGTAGTACGTAATAAATAAACTATTCAAAATAAATTGTTGATCATAGCTGCTAATCGTTATTTCTTTCTATTATCCATTTTATATCGATGTAAATAGTTGACAAACAGATGTTTACAAACAAACAGCTGTTTGCTAAATGCATTCACCTAAATGCAGATACTGTCGTCTGTGACCATAAAATTTTAATTTGCAACAGGGAGTTCTTAATGCACTTTAACGCTGACCAGACGATAACAAACAGATGAACTCTTCTGAAGTACATTGTGATACGGGTAGTCTCGAGAATAGGATTATAATTTTGAGGAGAGCACCTTCTATCGGGAGAACAGCGAAAAGCAATCCACGTACAGACGATGTTTCTAAGAGGTGATATAACTGGTTTTCCTATCACCACCATTCAGCACCGCGGCCCTCTTTTGGACATGATTAATGAACTCAGACATATTCGGTCAGACGTACGGACATATTCGGTCAGATGTACGGACATATTCGCTCAGATGTCGTAAAGATCATAAGAATATCATTTGGAATGGATTATCTTACACCGTTTTAAGAAGCCAAGGTACTTAAATAAATCGAATAATGTGATTTGAAAATTGTAAATCGCAAAGTATTCTTATGCACAATTCACCAAGAGCTTCCAATCTTCTATGTGTATAGTAGCCTATCCAAAGATCCTGCGACGTAGAGGCAGTGTCATGTGTGACCACAGACAGCACTGAGTCTTTCTAGAGTTAAAGTCAACTTCTTTTCAGACGACCGCAGTAGACTAGAACGGTGTTCGAAAAAATTCGAAAAACACGGACATATGACGCAAAGGGTCATTAAAAAGTATACGAAAAGGAACGGATAAATCCTTAAGATACTCCTGCAAAAAATTAATTGCTACCAGAAATGACCAAGTATGTAATCTTCAAACCGGGTATGCCCTTTGCCTTTTCTGTTATGTTTTTTTAATGAGACCCCATTTTTAACAATAGGTATAAAGCGATCTCTTAGAAAGCTCGATATGAATTGAGTGAAATCGATATTCAAAGATAATTAAAGTTGATACGAGTGTGCCATGTCTGAACATCTTGGAGACATATTAAGCCACAACATTGCTTTCACACAACTGTAAGAAATGCTATAAGGTCTTCTTGTAGATCGGTTTCTACGTAAACCATACTTTGGTCGCTAAAAAGTCAACTTGACTCTTTATATTGATTTATGATTATCTTTTGCAAAGAAAGCGACGTGAGCTGCTCACCGAGATCCTGCGATTTGATCGCTTTAGACAAAGACGAAAAGTGTCCAGAAGGTCAGCATAACCCACACATGTCATGATTGAAATTCACTGAGATCTCTGATCTATAGTCAACAAATTATTCAAATTGAATTTTCCAGATTTGCGACTACGAGCAAGCAAATACAAACGTAAAACGTTTTGCCAGCGGTCAAATTAAGCACCAATCCACACTTAGCATGGAAAACATTCTTGAAAAAGGTACTCTGTCATATTTTGTTTTATTTGATGAACAGGTGCGCTTAAAAAAAATTAGCACTGGCAAAGCATTCGTACTCCAACTGTTGGCTAATCGTTACAACCCGGTGGATTGACAGTGATTTTTCACAGTGGTCTAGAATTAATTTTTATTATATTCTATAAATTTGGATCTAGTAAACATTTTTGAGTTCTGAAAATCCTCCGCCTGTCATATATTGCACCCTTAAAAAATAGGCTACACTAAGTGAAAAACTAAAAATTTTCAGTTTTAAAACGTGAATTTCTCATACTTTTCTGATGCATTTTTAAGGATGAGCGCATTATCTTTCTCCTAGTGCTTAATTGTATCCTGATCGGTGATAATTTGCCAGTGCTAGGCCCGAATAATGGCATTTTGCAGTTACTTGACAGTGTTGACAGCAGAAACACACGAAATAAAAAAAAAATTATGTTTCTCAAAGACAATCCCGCAATTTCCAAAATAAAATTTAAAAATTCCCTTAATCCACATTATTGTCAAAAGCGTTGAATCCTTTTTATTTACGTCCATCTAAGAATGCTGTACATTTTTTGATCCCAGCTTTGCGATTGGAGAAATTAGGGCTAACTTTTGGATTTACATAAAAAATGCAGTATTTCAGATGGCAAAAGCACCAACAACAAAAACAATGTTGAACTTTTTTTTGAATATCTTCCCTAAGAACATTCCTTTGGGATGAATATATATAATTTATACGTTTTCTTTACAATTTTTTGCAATAAATCCCAAACAAGACATGACAATGGGACATTTTTCAAAATTTTAATATTGAATGCTTATAACTTCTTACTCAATAGGTATATCTTGGCTATTTTTATTTCGTTTCTATAGCAATTTTGTTTTTAAAACAAAATTAAAATGAAATGAATCGGTTGGTATTTGGCGCAGTTATTACCAAAATACTACACCAAGGCAATTTTTTTTTTTTAATTTTAAACAAGTATATCTCAGAAACTGCACAAAATAATGCATAGATATAACGAATTTTTTTGTAGGTCTCGACTTTCATTCAAATCGGTTAACAAATATAAAAGTTACATGCGTTTTAAAATTGTAAAAACTCGAGGTGTCCAACTTGGGGGCCCTGTAGCTTCGCCCCTGCTTATTGTGGATGACCAAACTCAAAACTTAAGCTCGAAAACACCTTTTCTATAAGTGTTTAAAATATCATCAAAATCAGACTGTTCATTTAGAAACGACATTTTTTTATCTTATCCCACTGTGCATCGTAAAATCGAATAAGCTAGTTTTTCTGAGTCGATACTTAAAGGTGTACCGATCGACAATAGCCATTAAATGTAAGAGATACTGTTCGATAAAGTCGAAAAACATAATAAACATTTTTTTAATTTTAAAAACATGAAAAAAGTGAACATCTGTAATAGAAAAAACATTTTCTGTGTGTTTTAAACTAAAAATAAAAATTGTACTTTTCTGCTTAGTTAATAGTCAGATTTGGGACCATTAATTCCAAAGAAAAAAAATTATACAAAAGGCAATCAATAAGTCCTTTTGCAGGTGTGACTGCAGTTTCGGTGAACTGCTATAGCAAAGCCATCCGCGGACCCCAAGCAACGAATGTGGTTTTACCATGAACAATCATACGAAGTTGTTATTTATATTTCGGGCCCTGAGAACGCCAGTGTTCCCAGATGCAAACTGTAACTTCCATTGGAAACTTTGACATTTTTTAGCATAACTTCACTCAGAACGTTTTGTCATTTGAGGGCGAATTGTTTTTTTACAGAGTGTTGAAAAATTCATCTCAGTCAAAAAATGGAATAATCCCGTGAACATTTTCCTGCGATGATTTTTTACGATTTTCGGCGTGGGTTATCGGGACAAGAGTGTTTAAATCAAGTTGTATCGACTTTTGCGACAAAGCACCATCTAAAACCACAGTTAATCGCTGGTACCAAGAGTTCAGTCTCGGACGCCGTTCGCTCCAGGATGAATTTCGTGAAGGACGTCCAACTTCGATCACTTTTCCAGAAACCATCGATGCTGTGCGTGAACTGATTAAGCAAGACCGACATGTGACAAACCGAGAGATTGAGACATTCTTGGGCATGACAAGCATCAAAAAGATACTGCATGTTCATTTGGCCGTGAAAAAAATTGTTTTCGTTGGATCCTACATAATTTGACGAATGCTCAAATGCTCGTATGGATTAGTGCAAAGAGATGTTGAAAAAGTATAACTGAGGTAGTTCAAAGGCAGTGTATAACATTGTCACAGGTGACAAATCATGGATCTATGCATATGAAACCGAAACAAAACAGCAATCGACCTAATGGGTCTTTCAAGACAAGCCAAATCCAACAAAAGTTGTTCGTGGAAGAATTACATCGAAGCAAATGATTGCGTTTATTTCGGTATAACCAGTCATGTTGCCTCACTGCTTTTAGTGGACACAGGACGGTCGATTCTGAGTGGTATACAACCATCTGTTTGATAGCAGTGTTCGAAGAAATGGGGAAAGATAAAAAGAGAAGACAGATTAGTTTGCATCACGACAATGCGATCTCTCACACATCAGCTGAAACGTTGAGCTATTTGACCACTCAAGATGTCGATTTGATGGGCAATCCACCGTACAGCCTCGATTTGGCACCCAATGACTTCTTCTTATTCCCTAGCATCAAGAAAAAAATGCGTGGTAAACGTTTTTCATCGCCCGAAGCAGCTGTTGAAGCGTTCAAAAATCATGGTTTGAAGATGTCTCAATTGGAGTGGAAAAGGTGCTTCGAAAATTGGTTTGTGCTCATTCAAATGTGTATTGATCTTAAAGGAGAATATTTTGAAAAACAATAAAATCATTTCCAATGATAAATAATTGTGTTTTTATTGCTGGACCCCAAATATAAATACCCTCGTATTATATTTGGGGTCCGCAACCCTCGTATCATGATCTTTGACTGAATGTTCAATAGAAACATGATCTCAAAACTAACCATAACTCTTCTTATAAACCAAAACACAATTTTACTTTTCTTTAAAACCGCAAAATAAGAAATGCAGTCAACTTTTGGCTGATATCTAAAATATACCAGAATTGTATGTCCTTAAAAACTAAGGAACTTGAAACTGATCAATAAAATCGAATTACTCTAACTTCAATTCGTTTTTCCTTTAAAAGTCAAAGGAAAGGCAGTCCAGTACACTTAGTAGCGACATAAATACTGTTAACACGTTTTATGCTGTAAAATAAACAGTACTGAATGTTTTTGGACCAAATATTTTTAATATATTTATTGATGTATATTGTATCCAAAAAGAATCTACTTATTCGAAATGTTCGCCTTTTGCCTTTACACACGCCATAAGTCGGACTGGCCAATCGTCAATAGCTGCACGAACCCCATCCATTGGAAAATTGGCCACAGCTCGAGCCAAAGCAGTCTTAAGAGATCCAAATTTGGGTATCCTTTGTAACAAACCAATGGGCTCAAATCTGGACTGCCTGAGGGCCTGAGGGCAAATCGTTTCGAAGCCAGGCCTGGGACGTTTTAGCCTTATGGACCGGCGCAGAATCCTGCTGGAAAGTCCATGGCAGGGAATTGTTAAGAGGCTTCACAACAGCTTCTAAAACGGTTTCTTGGTAAACTTTGACCGATGTTTTGACTCTTTGTTCGCAGAAATGCAGGTCAGTGACCCCATCGTAGGAGACACCCCACCAAACCATGACTGAAGCTGGGTGATTACCCTTTTCCACCATTGGGATCAGTTCAGATGCTCCCTTAGATGACCGCACATACACTCTAGCATTTTGATTGTTAAATTTTTCCTGAACGTTAAAATTTTTTTCATCGGTGAACAAAATTCTTCATTGTGCTTCACCAAAAGACGTTTGCATTTTTCAATCCTATTTTTTTAAAGCTACAGTCAATAAATATCCGGTACGTCGTTTGAAAGCCGCATGTCCCAAGTCTTTTTTAATGATTCGACTCATGGACTTTTGCGTGATATTCATCTCACGGGCCATGATTTTCTGTTTTCGGAGCGGATTTTTGAGAATTCTTGATTTAACGGCTTTGAGCGTAAGTATCAAGAGGATATCTGGACTTAACAACATATTTTCATGAAATGAGCCAAGGAATACGCTGGTGAAGTTTGTCCAGTAGGGCTCCGTCCAACTTAAGATTTCCGCTACTGTTTTTGTGTGGACACGTTGCGGAATTGAAATTAAGAAATGCTTATTAATTTATTTAAATCGTTGTTTACCGACAACGACCAATACAAAAAAAAAACAAAAAGAGGGGAAACAACTGGAAAAACGAAAGCAGCGAATTTTCCCTACAACAGAAAATGACATTGAAAAATTTATTCACATCAAAACTGTACAATCGCACGTAAATATGCAGAAACAAATGGACGTGACGACGACGATCCACCTCTCATCCCATGACGGCTGAGATGATGACGACGATCTTTACGGAGATGAATTATAGATTTTTACAAATGTTTTGTATTTACTTGCGATTTGTAATTTTTGCGATTTTATTTGCCATTTATTGCCATTCATTCAGGGATTATTTTGAATGTGAAAGTTTAAATTATGTTTTTTTTTTGCTTTTCTGTAGATCTGCAAACTGTTAGCATATGGTGTCCTACGTTCGTGCCATTATTTTTAAGTTTTTAATGTTTATTTTGTAGCCAACGCCAAACTAAATGCCCTGCTTATTTTCGTATAAATAAATTAAGAGAAATTTTCTTCATTTCATGTTTACCCAACGGTAGATTTATTAAAGCGAATACAAATGTTTAGATTTCATAAATATTATTGATTATAATCACCCATACATACTTCCATACCTTCTCATACATATATACATATACAAATTGTAATTAATATTAAAAATTAAAAAAAAAATAAAGATTACAGACACTACCAGCTATGAGTATTTCACGTAAGTACACACATGTGTATTGTGTATTTAACAACAATTAAAGAGAACTTAAAAATATTGTATATTTTTGAAATGTTTAAATATTGTTTGGTTTTGGTTTAAGCTCTGGAAATAGTTTTAACAACTAGGTGTAAGATCATCATCATCATCGAATCCTCAAATTAAAGCTTCGTAGAGCTTCACGGAAAGATCCAATTTTTAATTCTTAGCCGTAAAAACGTATGTATACTGATACTATGAGTATTTTGTATATTTGTATTTTTGTGGTTTTTTACAATTTTTTCTCTTTTTTAGTCGTCATTTAGTTGGTATTTGGTTTCTTGGTTTTTCACAAGATATTTCTTTGGTATTGTCCGCAGCCAATGCCTTCAAATTTTTTTTCTTGACGTCTTTCGACATTGTTTTGGGTTACAAAAAAAAGCGCGCTCGTATAACAGTTTCAAAAAAAAATCATAAAACGTGTTATACAACAACAGTATTGTCATAATTGACTTTTGTGCCAGGTGCCCCTTCCACCGGGGAAGTGGACTTACAAATTCATAAATTCTGTGTCTCTCTCTCTCCCTCAGCCGCTCGTGCGTTCACTGTGGAGCCGCATCCATTACCACCAGACTTTCGATTTCTCTGTCGAAATTATCATCGCAGGTGGCCAGCCAATCCTCTACTCGCTGGCGCACAGCATTCTGATCGATGGGACTGCGGTCCAGCCCATAGCTGGACATCATTCGGCGCAGCCGGGATTTGCTCTCATCCTCCTGTGACTTGCGACCCTCTCTCTGATTGAGATAAATGCAGGAGTCTTGATCGGGATTGGGCGAGATCAGGGTGGCAGACTTCGAGGTGGAGACGCGGCATTCCACCCAACGATCTTTCATGTATTTGGTAACCTCGGTCACCTTGCAGCGATCCTCAGGATCGTGCGACAGGTATTTGCGGAAGCATCTCATCAGTCTGGGCGAAAATCTACGAAAGTTGTCGGGAACTTTTGAGGTCTTTCGCTGTTCGTACTTCATGAAATTGCAGTAGTTGGCATCTTTAGCCCAATTGGCAGCATTCCATGGCGAACTGCCGGTCAGAATGTGATACATTAGTATGCCGAATTGCCAGGAATCACTGCAAGGCAGACAGTGGAATCGTTCGTTTTTCACAATTTCCAATACCTCGGGTGGCACAAAGCTGGTCCATGTGTGCTTCACCTTGTGCACCAGTGTGCCCTTCTTGGTGGTGGCGCCAAAGTCGCACAGCTTTACGCGCGAAAAGTCCGGCGTGAAAACCAAAACGTTTTCCAACTTCAGATCACGATGTACGAGATTCTTCGAGTGCATGAAACCCAAGGCCGAACTTAATTGTTCGGTTATCGATTTGGCAGCATTCTCATGCAAGCCATTCGGACTCAGATTGGAAGCCAAATCGCCGTAGGGGGCATGCTCCATGGCAAACACATAGTAATCCTTGGTTTGGAAGGCCACATTGTATGAGCTGAGAATGTTGCGTTGGTGCGACAGTTCGTAATTGAAATGGAACTCCTTCTGGAACTCCTGCATGGTCGTCAGCTCGGCGTGCACGGCCTTCAAGGCCACTGTGGTCTGAGTCGGCCTGTGGAAGGCCAGCAGGATTTTGGCAAAACAACCCTCCGCCAATACCTTTTCGATGTCATACTGATCGGTGAAGGACATCAGGGGCAAGTCCACGTCACGTATGATGTGTATGAGACCGCTGTCATCCTTATCGGGCTTCCGATAAATACTGCTGCGACGACTGAGAGATGTATGCGATGTGGGCACTTCCAGCTTCATGCTGGTGCTGGTCGGTGTCAGGGGGGAATTGCAGCGATTGTTGTTGGTGCAGGTGCTGCTGTTGTTGTTGCTGTTGCGTGAATTGGTGCTGCCACCATCGCCGGCTCGCGATCTCCTCAAACGGAATGAAAATGTACGTTTTTCTAGAAAGCGAAGAGAAAATGTGAAAACTCAATTAGTATATTCGGTTGCCAAGTTGTCAGACAGCAAGAAGCATGCATATGTGTGTATGTGTGAATTAGAATTATGATGTGATCATCGTCAGCATCATAATTTTCATTTTCCATACAAAATCAACTTCACAAAATATAAGAAATTCATAATAAAAAACATTTTAAAGAAAGCAATAAATTCTCTTTGATTTGTGGCTGCGATTGTGTGAGTGTGTGTGAGGTGATTACGCCGACCTACCCACCTTTGCCAGCAGGTGGGGCACGCCCAGACTTTTGAACGAATGTGCGTATGCGGTTGTGATCTTGATGTGCCACTTTTCAACACGGTCACGATATCGAAATAAATCTCCTGCATTATTAAAAAGTAAAGGTGGACATACAATTTTTTTGTTTTAATGTGTCAATGTAATTTTTTGAAAAAAAATCAATTTTAATGAGGTTAGTTTAACTGTAAGATCGCTGCAAAGGCGGTGGAAATTTTGTGAATGGCTAGCCGTTTACGCAAATGCCAAGGATCTGACATTTTGTATGCATAAAATACGCAATTTATTGGGATCGTAAAAAACACATGCCAAAATGCGTATTTTAAAATATTGTCAATTTATAACCGATCGATTCGCTGAAATATTAAAAATTAATAGACTTTCTTTGAAAAGGCGGCACTGACGTCACTCCCTATATTCAGAGCTCAACAAAAACAAAAAGCAAAATTCAAGGACTCCATGCAAAAAGAATTTCTCATTATCGGCTGGGCGTCATTCCACTTCTCTTTAGATTCGGAGGGGTTGCTTCTTTACAACGGTATTGCAACTTTGTAGGAAAGTGCTTCCACGATGGCTTACAAAATGTTCTCAAATACAATTTTACTCGTATGTTTATAAGTTAAGAAATTTGTAAAGTGCTTGAAAGACACAGAACGAAATAATATATATATATATATATATATATATATATATATATATATATATATATATATATATATATATATATATATATATATATATATATATATATATATATATATATATATATATATATATATATATATATATATATATATATATATATATATATATATATATATATATATATATATATATATATATATATATTTATATATAAAGGCATGTATTCAGTAGAGCGGCATTCTGCCGATTACAGCATACGCCGATATGTTATGATTCTCTTGAAGGTTTTCTTAATCCCGTATATTTCAGTACAAGTTGTAAGAAAGAAAGAGAAAGAAATGCCATGAATTGTTAAATAAGAGAGCGTAAGAAAGAGCTGGAAATAAATGTATAGGGAGGGGTTTTACAATTCAAATATAGAACCCACACTCAAAATATTGCCAAGAGTTATGAGTAACCTGTATTTGGCAGTGAAAGGGATAAGAAGGTGAGATTACTATTTTTAAACTTTAATGTATAGGGTGATCCATCTAATTCAAATCAAGTGTAGAATGTTTATTGGTAATTTGAAAGGACATTTTATGGCATTTATTTTTGAAAATAATTTCCTTCAAATGTTGGCCGCAACTACGCCTTAGGGTTTCCATTGGCATCGATCAAAAGACATCCTGGAAAGGCCCTTTAAAAATCTTTAAGTCGTTGTAAAACATTTACAGAATGAAATCTGGAAATGATTATAGACTAGGTTTTGGTAAAATTAGAAAAGAGAGCGTGACACCGCCCACACAACCCCGACTTTTAAAAGACTATATCACATGATCTTGTAGAGATGTGACTATAATTTTGAAACATATGAGGTTGTCATGGACCGAAACATATCCTGGAGGAAATGTGAGCGGTGTCACGCCGCCTTTTAAAAATCGCATTTATGGCGAAAGTTATGAACCGATCGTTATAAAATGTTAACAGAATGAAATCAATGTTTAGAAAAATATTGTAGACTATGTTTGGTTAAATTTGGACTAGTGGGCGTGTCAACGCCCATACAACCCTGTACCTAAAAAGGCCATATTTCATAAACTGTTGGATATGTGACGATAATATTTGAAACAATTGTTGTTTATTGAACAAAGCACACCCAGGTGGCGTTGCCAGGCTATTTTATAAAATGTAAACAGAAATAAATCAATAAGTAGCATATCCCTATAGACTATTCCGAGCTACAATTAGACAGAAGGTCGTGACAATAACCATACAACAATGAACTTTAAATGCCCATATCTCGTTAACTTATACTGATAAGATGATAGTAGTTGGTATGCATGATGTTTGTATGGAAAGAAACACACCCTGAGAGAAAAAGAACGGCGCCACGTCCTTTTAAAAAAAAAATTATGTTGGACTGGATTCCATGTTGCAGCTTCGGCCCACCCTATCCTAATTTGTATACTTGTTTCTTGGATTTTAAATCCTTATCCCTCTATGACACACACTACATAAAAAATCGGGCACACTGAAGTTTTTTTTTTTTACTCAGCGTTTTTCTTAATTTCCGGTTGTCCAAAAACCTTCAAAATATATGCTCAAGCGTTACAAAATATGTTTTATTGCAGTGTCGGCACAGAAAAGCCCTCTTATATATTGATTTAAGTTTCTGACACTTATTTCAATGGTTTTTACTTAAGATTACTGGGAATTAAAAAACGGCAGCGTAAGAAAAATAGCTTTACCCCATTCTCATATCATTTTGGAGTAAATACACGTTTCACCAGCATATTTTTTGGGTTGCATAAAACTGTGGCCTTACATTGCTTAAAAACAAAACGAGATTGTTTTTTTCATCGTTTTTTTTTTTAAAAATTTCTGTATACAAGAACCGACTTGCCTTATGCATTATAAACTGTTTGATATGAAAATTCATAATTTGTAGCAAAAAATTTATTTAAGAAAAACTATAAGCGAGTAATAACCGAGCTCGCTTAAACTCGCTAAAGGTGATTCTTGAATAACTTCATTCCCAAACATTTTAATGGTTTAAAACTAAAGGGTCTTAACGAAAATTGGCTATAGTTTTCAGTTAACACATCATTTTTATATTTTTTTACAACAGTGTAAAGTTATCGTGTTAGCGATCTCCAAAGCGAGTTAACATTAGAACACGGCCAAAATGTATTTATTGAGGATTATATAAATATTTACAAAATAACATTAGAACTATTTTAATGAAGACATTATAGTATTATTATAATCATTCTATAATTTGATTTTAAGCTAAATGTTTTTGTACGAGGAATTCTTTTTTCAAATATTTACCTTGGCGCACAGTGGTCTGTCAAACATTCTTAGCCCGGCTGTGCTTTTTAAGGTGGATTGTATTCAGTGAAAATATATATCCTAATTTTAAAGATTGAAATATAAGCGTGCAATTGAGTGAATGCAAATACTAGAAATTAAGGCCTTAAAGAAATTATAAAAAAAAAATTCGAAATAAGATCTAACCATCTCACATATGACTGATAATTGGGACGACCAGGGTACATTAGCTACGGCGTTTCAGTTTAACGATGTATTTATAAATTAAAATGTAATTGGAGCCTATTTTTGTTAAACATTGTTTTAACAACATATTGCTCATCCGTTAATTAAGTGTTTTATGCTCTACAATTTTCAAATAATCATGCTCCGCCGTGGTTATAAAACCAAAAATGATTTATTAGATCATAACAATGTGGTGCGGCGACCCAGATGCTATCTCATTTCGATGTTGTTTTCTTTAATGGGTCGCATCCGACATTTTCAAATTGCTTTGTTTGGAAATTTAAAATTTTCCCTAAGACAGAGAGGAAAAAAAGAAATAAAATACAGCGAAAAGCTCATTTATAACAAATATTCAATATGTACGAGTATAAGTATTAGCCGGATGATTTATAGGCTGCAAAATGAACGTAAAAACCAACAAGAGTTGTATAATTTTTGGCGGCCAACTGCAGAAGATATAAGAGCACACCTCAACTCAGAATACTATCAACTCTCTGAGGGAGCAGGAAGCAGAGCCAAAATGTTGAGATGAAATACAAGAGCAACAAAATATTGCAAACATTCAGAATTCAACGCGAATTGAATTAATAACAAAAGACGCCGTTATGTCTGACCGTGCGTCAATGCCTTTAACACACACCCACGCACAAGTGGTGCAAACACTGAATTGGCCGATCGTTTTAGCCGTTCTGCCACCGTCTGTCTGTCAAAAGTGGCCAACTGTCTATCGATGCTTGACTAAGGCAAACGTGATGAGGCGCGGCAAGATAATGCTACTAGAGCGTATATTAGAGTGTCCTGAAAATTAATAAACAATAAATTACACAAAAGTTATATTTTCATAAAATGTAAAGTACAATTATCTGAAATGTTTAAGTTTAATACTGAATATATTAAAACAATTGAGGTTTTTAATCGATATTGTTTTTCTTCAAGTACTTGAGTATAGGGTGATTAATTTAGAGGTATTTGTTCAATAATCTGAACTTTTAAAGTTCAATACTGAATATATTAGAACAATTGAGGTTTTTAATCGATAATGTTTTTCTTCCAGTACTTGTTAGTATAGGGTGATCAATCTGGAGGTATTTTTGTCAATAATGTTTATTCACCCATTACGCATGAGTTGGATTAAACTTTTTTTCTTTTCAGTGTTGTTTGGCATTTTATCATGGAAAGGCTTAAACATCGAAAACCAAGGTTCAGTGCGGTTTATGGGCTGGTGGAATTATCGGTCTATATTTATTCAAATTTGCAACGGGTGATCAATCTAGAGGTCTTTTTTCATTAGGATTTTTTTTCACAGATTACGAATGAGTTGTGTTTAACTTTATATTTTTTTTACTATTGTTTGCTATTTTATCATGAAAAGCCGTACACCGCGAAAGCCACGGTTTTCGAGCGTTTCGCCATAACGGTCGAAATGCTCGAACGAGTCATGCAACATTGGACCCTCAGAACGGACACCATGAGGCGTAGTTGCCGCCAACATTTAAAGGACATTATATTTAAAAAATTAATGCCATAAAATGTCCTTTCGAATGAAAGATTTCACACTTGATTTAAATTTTTGTTATTATTTTGAAAAAATACCTCTAGCATGATCACCCTATATTAGAATTCACAAATTGTCTAAACGAACAGTTTATGTCCCAAATACGTAGTCATATTTGTAAAGATTAGGATTTTTTGATTTATGATCCATGCCACAAAACCTTCATAACAATCAATCTTAGGCACGCCATGTTATTAGCCTTCTTCGCGGTATAAATTGGCCACCTCGAAGCTGCGATTTGAGGTTTACCTGAAAAGATCAATCCGTTAACGATTCGGACCCATTAGGCAAATGTCGAGCAAGATGTTCGTAAGATCAGTATAAGCTACTGCTAGGCCACATAAATTAAATTGGTCGTGTTTTATTTGCAACTTGCTCAGAAGCTCGCCAAAACGATAACTTCACAAATACAAAAATATTTTAGTTTACTGAAAATTAGTAACCATTTGCATATTTAAACAATTTTTTTAAAAATAGCCCTAATTTTTTTTAAAATCTTACAGAAGCTTTAAAGAATATTATAAGAAAATTTTACAGTTTTAGGAAAAAAACATTATCCAAGAAAAGCATTTAAGTAAATAAAAAGAGTTCTTTCAAATCTATCGAAGTATTTGGTTGTTTAATCTACGCTCCCTTTCCATATAGTATGGAGTGCATCGGAGAGGCGTTGTTAGAAGGAACTAAAACCGTTCATTAATTTTTTTAAATAATTTTTTTTCTAGTATAACTTTTGCAAAAAATCGATCAAAAAATTGTATACAGATAAATGTCTAGAGTTTTTTGCAACGATTTCAAGTTTTCACCTTAAGGACTTCGTAATCATTTTATTATAACTATATTCTATTCATTGAATGGAAAGGTTTTTTCTTTCGAACCAACTACTACTAATACTCGTATGAAGAAAAAAATAATTGTTAACATATTTTTGAGTTTTGAATTTTTAAAATGAAACATGGATTTGGACTGTGACACTGTGCTCTTTGTAAGATCGATTAATAGAGGAACTGCCCACGTACTAAAGGTGTAAACACTTAGCCAAAATCGATTTAATTTTGAAAGTTGTATCCCCAAAACTTCTGCAAGTGTATTTAGAGTAAAATTCTGAAATTCTTTTACATTTCTCCACAAAAGAAAATTGTGCTTCTCCTAAGCAATTTTCGGTACACCCTTGTAAACGTCTGCTTGTGTGTAGTTACCCTTTTGATCGTATATCATTACAAAGACTTCTAGGAATTGAAAAGAAGAACACAAAAACACAAAAATGAAAACAAGACATTAAAAACACGTCGCTTTTGTGTTTTGACAATTTGTTTGTTACCAAGTGTGTGTGACCATATGAGTTTCAAGATAAAAACCACGTTGAAGGAAATGATGTCGGTGATGTCAGTAATTAAATTTGGAAGTTCATAGTTTTATTCGAAATTTAAGGAAATACACAAAAAGACAGTGATGGAGGCAGGTCCAAACCCTCCTCCTCCTCCAGTTCCGACAAACTTTGTTTGCGTAGTCAGTTTTTTTTTTCAAAATTATCAGCCAGCCAAACAATAAATCGCATTGACTTTTTCCTTTTAAATGAAATTTTTAAAAATAAAACACCTCCATGGGCTTATTTATTATATTTTCCTGATTATGACTGGCGGTGTTCGTAGAAAAACAAAACACAAAAGCGTGCTCTTTTCCTTACTCTCTATCTCTCTAATTTTCCTCTTGTACCATCCTCATACTCTCGCGCTACTCGTTCCAAATTAGTGTTATCTATCCCAACGACTTGCAAGAAAAAACGCACCTTCGGCCAAAATCACATCACGTCTTCTCCATCACACAGCCAAGAAATTTCCCCCCATGGGGGAAACACACTCATCCACCACCGGCCAACGTCTGCAGTATGCATCTCCCTCGTTGTGCTGTATCTGTGTGGCACGTTCTGTTGTGTTATTTTAATTTAAGCGACTTTGGGGGCATTGCTGACGTCAATGGGCAGCATCCAAGCGAACAAGTCGAGAAGAACAGAGTGAAACAAAGCAAAACAAAAAAAAAACTTAAATAAAAAGTGATCAAAACCGTCCCCTCCCTGAGCGTCGCCTTTTAACGATACATTTAAGAAATTTATTTTGTACGCCAATGCTCGGCAAGACGGAACGCTCTAGCATGGACAAAGCGAAAAAGAGGGTGGCCAGAGGTAGTATTTTCTTTCACTCCACTTTCCGTAAGCAAATGTCTTAGAAATTTAATTGTTGTTGTTTGTTTTTTACATTAATTAACCAAATTCGTTTGAAGGATCTTTAATGTTTGGTGGCCAGTGACCTCCCGTATATGTACTATGGCCACTCCAAAAATAGATTTTTCGTTTTTTTTTATGTTCAAAATATCTGTTTGTGTTCATTTGGCAAGTGTGCGTTACCACTACAATATTTTGCTTGGTTTCGGTTTACCCCCTAGCATCTCCACAACTACCCGCTATTTCGAAAAACTATGGCGAAGCAGGCCGTGCCGAACCTGGCCGTCCATCTTTTGTCCATCATGTTGCCATAGCTTGTAATACAGATTGATTTTGTTGGTTCGAAATAAATTGTTGGCCATAAAATTCACTGCATGGCTATTATTGCTGCACTATTTTGCTGCTAAATAATGTTCATTTTCGTTTTTCGCCTCATCATTTTTCATTTTATTTTTAAACAAAAATTACAGTAACAATTTTGATTTAATTGCACCAATCCGTAAAACATTTGCTGCTTGCGAAATAATTTCAGTATTTGAGAAAAAGAAAGCTATAAACATTTGTGGAATAAATGGGGAATTTAAAATAAAATGTTTTCGCATAAGGATACCTTAGTTGGAACGTGCAACGGTTATCTCAATAAAGGAAATCACATGATAATGGGTTAATCAAAGGCGCGACTGTATCTATTTATTGACGTAATCTAGTTAATAAATTTGAAAAAGAAAAAATTTAACCTTTACGGTATATTTTATTAAACTGTCCACCCACCCACTTTTTCATCTTTTATTAAAGAATTCTGAAAAATATTTTTTTTAATTGCAACAATTTCTTATTAAATTCGGTTTAAGTTGAATGAGTTGCTCTAGAAAGTTGCAAAAACATGAAACTGGAAAGAGAATAAACTCAAAGAGTTTGCAAAAATTAAAGATAGAATAAGTAAAGGATAATTGCGTATTCTAGAAGCCATTTGCATAGTTCATTAAATACGCAGAAGAAGTCACAGGCTCACTTGCTTCGAGGTGAGTCCCCTCTACAGTAATCTTAGGCACTCCACAGCGCATGTAGAAGCTTCTGCCGAAGTCGAACCGAAATATACCTATACGATTTGCCATCTTACCAAATGGTCAATAATGAATGAAGGTTGGCTCCTTACTGTCTTTCTCAGTTTTGTGTTGAATGCAAAATAATATTGGCTTAAACATTTTTTTTTGTAAGAAAAATGGAGTACCAAGCTTTAAAATCATGTAAACAAATTACTTAACTATTGAGGTTTTCGCTATCCAGTCTTAGTTATCGAGGCTTAAACAAAAACACCACTATTGTCTGACAAAGACTAAAAGAACAGATAACTCGCGTGTGTCAACATTCAATTTTTCGCACCCACATAGAATAACTGAATCACAAGCCAAATCCTTAAACCATTTTCTGTACCTTGTCAAATGCCATCCATCCTTATATCAGCACAAATCACAAAAAACTGTTTGACCATTATCTTAGCATTTCTAAGTGGTTAGAACGACTTCTTTCATAAGGACATCGAGCTATATAGCTCCGTGGTAATCCAAAAAAATAGTGTTTCTTGTAAAATGTCTTTTTCGGGTTTTATTTTGCATAGCTGAAAATTACATTTTCTCTGATGCCTAAAAAGTGTGATTAAGGGTAAATACGCACTGCAATTCAATTGATCTTGCAACCCTAGTTTGAGTAGTGATGTTCATGCCCAAAATAATCGATATTGCGATAACGGTGGTCGAAGTTTTGCGACCACTCGCAGTAATTAATGGCCAATGCATAAAAACATTGGGAGCAATTGATTTAATACTCACGCTAGTAATGGGTGATCCAAATGGAGATACTTATTTCAATAGCCTTTTTTTGACAGATCACGTGTGAGTTATGTCATGCTGTCATGTTGTTTTTGTTTAGTATTGTTTGGCATTTCATCATGGATAGACTTACGCCTGAACAACGCTTCCAAATCGTTCAACTTTATTACGAAAATTCACGTTCTGTGAGGAATGAGTTTCGTGCACTTCGTTCAACATACGGTCAACATAATTCGCCTACTGAGCGTACTATTCGCAACACTGTCACCCATCTTGGACCCAGCAGTCATTATTGGATAATATTCGACCGAATAGACCACGTCCAGCACAAAGAGAATAAAATGTAGCGGCCATAGCTGAGAGTTTACACCAAGACCGTGGAGAGTCGATTCGGCGCCGTTCGCAGCAAGTCGGACTGACGTATGGAATGACTTGGCGCATTTTACGTCGAGATCTTAAATTGAAAGCGTACAAAATACAGCTTGTGTAAGAACTGAAGCCGCCCGACGTTCCCAAGCGACATCGCTTCGCTCTATGGTTTCTTGAAATGTTCCAAGATCCAACGTTTTCGAGCGAAATTTTGTTCAGCGATGAGTCCCATTTCAGGCTCAATGGGTATATAAACCAGCAAAATTGCCGCATTTGGAACGAAGAGCAACCAGAAGAGGTTCAAGAGCTGCCACTTCATCCAGAAAAACAACGGTTTGGTGTGGTTTGTGGGCCGGTCAAAACTTCTTCAAAAATGATGCCGGTGAGAACGTAACCGTCATGGCGACCGTTATCGTGCCATGATAACTGACTATCTAATGCCCAAAATTGAAGCTCGTGATCTCGGCGACATTTGGTTTTAACAAGATGGCGCCACTTCCCACACATCGCATCAATCAATGGATTTATTGAGAGAACACTTCGGTGAGCAGATAATTTCACGTCTTGGGCCGGTCGATTGTCCACCAAGATCGTGTGATATCACACCGTTAGACTATTTCCTGTGGGGATATGTACAGCCTAAAGTTTATGCGGACAAAACCGCTTCGATTCAGGCCTTGGAGCAAAACATCACGCGTGTCATTCGCCTGTTACCAGTCGAAATGCTAGAACGAGTCATCGAAAATTGGACTCAACGAAAAATGGACCATCTGAGACATAGCCGCGGCCAACATTTGATAGACATACTCTTCAAAAAATAAATGCCAAAGAATGTTCTTTCAAATGATAATAAACATTCCCCATTTATGTCTTGAGCAGTTTTTTATTCTGATTCGAGGCCTTTTTGTTGTTTCTTTTTCAGAATCAACGTTAAAAGAAGAAATTGGTGAACAGCTGTTTCTAAACCCGCCAAGGTTTTTCTTCAGCAGTCTTTGGCAGCAATTACTTCGGCCACAAATCAAATGACTTATACGGGAGACTCATTTTTATTAATGAGAATTACCCTTTGCGTATAGTCTTCGAACTGTGCGTAGAGCAATATCATTTAATTTGAATTTTCTGTTTTTTTCTTTAAAAAAGTAGGGAACCTCGAATAGAACCACGAAAACGTTATATAGGAGAAGTGTACATAACCTAATTCGACAACTAAGTCTAACGCTTGGAATAAAGCTTTATATACACTACGAGTATATACGCCCTTTTAATTTATTTGAGCCATAAAGTCTGGTTCACACTATAATTTTTTTTAAAAAAAAAAGTTTTAAAAATTGTACACGGTAAAAATTAGAATTACAAATTCATATTACAAAAGCTTTTCTGATACCCTCACCATTAAATTAGATTGACGATGCAGATCAACAGAAATTCACAGCTTACTTAAACCGTAAAGACAACTTCTTCTCCTAATAAAACTTATTTGGACCATTCTGTACGAAATGTATAAATTTTCAAAAAACGAGAAATTTCCACCAAATAATCAAATGTAATCGATCCATCACTAATAGCTGTATTTAGATTCAAATACATTTTAAAGATTAATGTCAAATAAGAATAGGACATATTTGCCGTGTTCTTTTGGGGTAACTAGCATAGTTACTTTGCAATATTGTTATCTGGCAACGATGAACAAAATTGAGAGTTGTATGGCAACATTGTTCATGCTGTTTACACCAAAGAAATTAAACAACAAAAGTGTTCATCAGCAAATTTAGTCAAAAATTGTACTGAGCTATAATAAATTAAATAATTTCTATATATTTTCTTTTTAAAAATGCATTAAATTCCTGTAAACTATCAGCTAACGTGATTCATAGCTTCACTTATCCCAACTCGTGCAGATATATGCAATACAAATTCGTCGATGAGACCTCTTCTTGTGTATTTATTTTTTTTTTATACATAACAAAAAACACGTACGTTTTATAAAGCAGGGTGTATCAAGTTTGATTTTATTTGGATAATAAGTCTGGTAAATCTTACTCGTTTGTTAACCAGCTCGCTTGCTAACCGAGTAACTTTAAAACAAACAAAAGTTTTGGTTCCCTAAAAAGAACACAGCTAACCAATTCTCTTACTAACCAACTAACTTTTATACAAATTATAGTTTTGGTAACCTAAAAAGAACACAGCTTTTTATACTCCGACTAGAAAAAAATCATGTCTGTTTAAAGTGTGCACACGCGATTTGAAGGAAACCCTGTAGAAAAAAAACTATTTCCAGTTTATTTTTCATTTTGCATTTGTATTGTGTTTGAAGTGTCCGCATACTTAAAAAAAGATTTCAAATATGACGTTATTATACTCGTACTAGGCGAGAAGACAAATACTAAAATATAAATCACTGGGTGTGTCCCTCCGGCTAAACCTCACACACTTCTCTGTGTGAATAAGCATTTAAAGAGCCTATTCGTTGTATCCTTCATAAAAAAAACCCTCTCCAAGATGTCAGCTGTCAACCCAAGTTCAAGAAATAAAAAAATATTTAATGTAGACCCACAACAGGTGTGTGGGAGAGTGTACACGAAAGTATCATGAACCTGATTGTGCAGGCATATAGCGCTAAATTGTATGGGACATTACAAGGTTAACTGTTTGTCATCTTAAGGTCTCATTTATATAAAAAAAATCTATTTTATTTAAACGTAGTTTTCAGAATAAACTTAAATTACAATTTAATTTAACATAGATAAACTCTGGGATGAGTGTAAAAAAATCTACAACTGAAAAATGCCAAAAAGATTGGAAAAATTTTAATACGCGCATCCTGCATTGCTACTAAGAAATATTGATTCGATCAAAAAAGCATGATGGAAAAAACTATTATTTCGACACATTTTGATGTTAATTTTTAAAAAATATCTACACCTAGAGCAAATATTATTTGGAAATTGGTTGAAACTTCTAAAATTCCGCTTAAAAAAGAGAATTTCGGTTGCAATTACAAAATGTTTATAATCGTAAGGGATATTCGGTTCAACATACCACAAGATGATAAATATGAGCATCGTATTTTAAACGAAACTAAGTGATCGGTTATACCAATGAAACGCATAAAATGTATTTAGTTGCCACAACTGGTGGTTTAGACAATATTTTGTTGTTGTAACCCAATATTAGTGATGTTATCTAAACTTTCATCATAACCAAAAAAATTCTGTTATCACTGCTTTGAGCAAATCGTTTATGTCATTTATTCAGCAAAAATTTTCCATCATACATATATTCCTCGACATAAACTTCCCTATGGTTGAGAGTACTCATGGTAAAATAAACAAGGTAAAGTCACTAGCCCAACAACAAATACACAGTTCGCTTTATTGTCAAAGCCAATTAAGAGACAATGCCAAAAATACATTTTTCTGAATGATTGATGGATATTGTGAATGTTTGATATACAAATTTACATTGACAAACTTCAAGAAGTGTCTTTATCAAACTTCAAACTTGAAAGTTTAAGTTTCCAAGAGAAAAAATTGAAAATCAGCTGATAGCATAACTCTACCTTCTTTATTGTACCATGAGAGTACTTTAAAGGTTTCTATATATATTTCTGACCTAGGCGTCACCAAGTGTTGCCAGGCGCCATCTGACATTTCCATTCGAAAGTTTGAAATCTTTTAGCATAAACGTATTCAGAACGTTTTGACGTACGACCAATATTTGTGTTGTTTACAGTGGCTTGAAAAAATGAATTTGTCAAAAAAATGGAATTAACTTGTGAACATTTTCGTGCGATCATTTTTCACAACTTTCGACGTGGATTATCAAAGCAAAAGTGCATCGATGAACTTAAATTTTTGTATGGCGATGAACACCATCCTATAGCACTGTGAAAAACTGGTTTAATGAATTCAATCGTGGCCGACGCTCGCTCAAAGACGAAGGTCGTGGAGGTCATTCAAAAACGGCCGTTGTGCCAGAGAACAATGATGCCGTGCGTGAACTGATATCGCAAGATCGTCATGTGACATACCGTGCGATAGAGACATCCTTGAGCATTTCTTCCACCAGCATACATTCTATATTACATGAACACTTGGCCGTAAAAAAAGGTATCTTCTCGTTGGATCCCGTACAATTTGACAATCGCTCAAAAAAGGCTCATGTCGATTGGTGGAAAGAAATTTTGAAAAAAATACGATCGCGGTGCTTCCAAAGACGTTTATAAGATCGTCAAAGGTGACGAATCATGGATCTATGCGTATATGCCCGAAACAAAACAGCAATCGACTGTGTGGGTCTTCGAAGACGAGCCAAATCCAACGAAAGTAGTTCGTGGAAGAAACACTTCGAAGCAAATGGTCTCCTGTTTCTTCGGCAAAACTGGTCATGTGGCGACTGTTCCGCTTGAGCAACGTAGGACGGTCAATTCTGAGTGATACACCACAATTTGTTTGCCTGAAGCCTTCGGAGAAGTTCGAAAAACGAACAAGAGAAGACGAATCATTGTGCCCCATGACAATACGAGGTCTCACGCAGCGGCTCAAATCAGCGCCTTTTTGACCGGCCAAAACGTCGAATTGTTGGTTCATCCGCCGCTCAGCCTTGGCACCCAATACCTTCTTTTTATTCTCGCACATCAAGAATAAAATGCGTGGTCAACGATTTTCGTTGCCAGAAGATGCTGTTGAAGCGTTCAAAAACCATGTTTTGGAGGTGTCCTATCGGAGTGGAAAAAGTGCTCTGACAATTGGTTTGAACGCATACCAAAGTGTGTAAATCATGCTGGAGAATACTTTAAAAAACAATAAAACCAGTTTTGATGATAAATATTCGCATTTTCATTATTAGGCCAGAAATATATCCAGCAGCCCTCTAAGCATATAAGGTAACATTTTTTTGCCTCTAGTGTTATTTTCTTTAAACATGTGCGGCATGTGGACTTTTAGATTTAAATTTTTTTTTTCCAAAAATTTCCATTCCATTTGCTGCAATTGTACTTTAGGTACATTTACTGAAAGATATGGAGCACAAACTAACTAATGCGGTTGAACTGATGGCATAATCAAGTAGCATGCATCGGTGTGTGAACGATTCTGTTCTGTGTGTTCACTTTTATAACTTCACCTTACCTTAAATTAATTCCTGCGGCCATTTCTCAATTTTCAACTTTGTTCATCATTATCCACCGACGGGAATCATAGTAGATCCGCTGAGTCAACGAGTGTTTTTTCCACCACCCTTCCTAACCTCACATTACCATGGTAAATGTTTATCTAATTTCGATAGTTTGACATGATTCCTTATCTAACAGGAACAGTCAAACTGTTAAAAATCGCATTATCCATTAAAATTATTGAGAAAAAAACAAAATGTTATTTCCAGAAGAGGCAATGAGGCATGGTTCTTTAGATTTAATAACCTTTTATAATGGGGTTAATGACACAAACCAAAAACAATAAGCCATCATCAGACTTATTAAAACCCCAATATGGTAAGATCCAGACCAATTTATATACCTGCAAGCCAAGGAGGCCATTAAAATAATATTGCAACACATAACTCTTTCTCCTCAATACAAAAAAAAAATACTTAGGCTAGACTTACCTAAGTAAAAACCCTTAATGATAAGATACTCAATAAAGATGTTTTAGACGACCTTCAATACTTATGACTAACAACACTTATTTCGCAAATCCCCTAGTCTAAAACCCGCCCATTGCAAAGTTTATTTAAAGAAAATACCCCCATAGTTACTGTTTATTTCCCAGCCCCCCGGCCACTAAACAAACTCGTACTCGTACTCATAACAGAAGTGATTTTAGCACATCGTTAATTTCGAAATAATAATTTTTAAAATAATTATAAAAATAACCGCTTAAATACCACCCCAGAAACGAAATGTTTACAATACTCGTACCTACGTACGTACGTACAGATGTACGTATGTACGTGCACATGTGTGAATCATAGCATAAACACGAGTGCACAAACGGACATCTGCAAACGTACGAGTAATTGAAATTGCGTATACGTACCGGTGGCTGCGCCGCGTTGGCCATTGCCACCAAAAGTTCCAAGTGCTAGAGTTGCGTAAAGAAATTCACTCCCCCAACCGCCAAATTATGAATGAGAAAATTTTGGATATTTTTTTTTTAATTCTAAACTAAAGTTTTCACACATTTTTATTGCACTTTTCCTTCTGGGGTATTACGTTTTTTTATTTCCTAAATTACTCTCGATTTGGGTGTAAAATAAACAACTTCGCCAAAGGAAGTCTTTTTGGACATGCTGCCATCCATTCTATTATTGATTCCTGACCAAATGTGGACTATGATGCTTTTGGTCGTCTTATCGTTTTCTTTATGTTTTGTTTTTACTTTCTTCATATTGTCGGCCGTGCGAAGTAAGGTAACACTGGTATTAACGCTAACACACACCCACCCAACCACCCCATTGTGATTAAATGTTTAAACAAAAATCAACCATACAAGACGTAAGACATTTTCTATTTATTCAGAAGCTAAACACCAACAAGCTAACAGCTAAAAGGCAAACAAAGTTAATTCTAGGAAGGAAATTAATCAACAGCAATATTTCGTTGTTGATACAAACTCAAACAATAACAAATGAAAACGTTGGTGGGCGTTTGGAGCGGAACGGGGTCAGGCAACAACCGAGTGTAAACAAATGCCACCGATTGATGTTTCTTCCACAAAAATATTCGAATTTGAATTCTCTTAATGGGGACAAAATCCCCACCAAAAACATTGAGCGATTTATACCTTTTTGGAGAATAGAAAGCAAATAAACACAATTCCATCAACACGCCACCAATCACTTTTTTTCGCAGGCAAATGTTCATGTTGATCGTTAATGTGTCTGTTCACCTCTGCGGTTCCACGGCCGCCAATGCATTGAAAAGTTTCACGCCTGCCGTGTCGAGGTACAATTTTGGAGATGACATATGTGTCTATAAAGGCGCGGTAGTTTAACATCTAATAATATACGATTCATTTGTTTTGATTTTCATTAGGAAAACAAAACAAGGCGATGACAAAATATTGTTGGTACAGCTTGTAAGCTATAAGAGATATAAACTAGATATAATCACATGTTTCGTGCTTGATTAAACTTAAATACGATTTTTCACTGGTTGTTTAAGGGTTATTTAAAGCAGCATTAATTCAAAATTCAATATATTAAAAAGTTGCTGAAGAATTACAGCTTAAGTGATCGTTTCTAGACTTATCGCAATTGTTCAGCAAATCGGTATTTACTTCAAAGTTATAAGGTTTCACTTTTTTGCAAAAAACACGTCTAACACAGGGTTTCTCTACAACGTTTCAAACAAAGCCTTCCATCGATTTTTTTATTTATCAAAACCAACACAGGTTCGATTAAAAGAGCGCTTACCAATTATTCGGCAACAATGAATGCAATTGTGCAAGCAGCAATTACTGCCTGCTTCCATACACATGCCTCTTCTAAATATAAAAATTTTTGCACTTCTGATTTTAGTCTACTTTCTCCACTTATAGGTATTTTAAGTTAGAGTTTTACAGTGTTCTTCCTTTGTCAATTTTTGATAACAAAAAGTATCGCAAGTAGTTTAGCTCGATCACTGTTAGAAGTAATTGTTTTCTCTTTCAAGAACAAAATGCACATGGAAAAATCATCATTTCTATGACAACCGAGTCTTAAATATCGTTTGAATGTAGAAGAACTTAGGAATCACATATTTCACTTCTTGAGAACTTATTTTTCTTCTACAAAAAATTGAGTTAAACTTAGTATTTCTTCGAGTAAAGAAAGCTGCGATGTGATCCTTGATAGAAGACAACAAATCCGAAAATGTTAATTCTTATGCCTGCGACACAAATTTAATTTGTTGGTTGTGATCTCCTTAAAACCGCGGCGTAATTCAAAAACATATTTGTACATATTTACTTAAATTTATAAATACGTACAAGGAAGATTGTCTGCAAAACAACAAACAAAAAATATATATATAATATACTATACTATGTGATGACTAATTTAAAAGCAGTATTAGTTTGTTTTGGGGTTTGCCACAAAAACTATAAATCTTTTCAGTACACGATCAACCTAGTTTTGGCTTAACCTACTTTAGTACTCTCTGCCATAGCATGGAGTGTATAACGATCTAGATATATCCGTCCGTGTGTCTTTTGAAAGCACGGTAGTGGTCAAACAAATTAACCTAGAATCTTGAAATTTAGCATAATGATGGCTTATGGTCATAATCTTTTTGGGATTGCAAACCTGCGGAAAGTTAATCTTTACGGGATTACAGATATCTCGAAAAAAAAGTAGAATTGTTTTGAGTGTTTGCTTAACAGTTAAACTGTTAGTTGGGACTTACTAAATGCCTCAAAAAAGTGTATTTTGCTGGCCTTTTTGGCCCAAAAAACGACCCGCATTGTAAAAGCAAGCGATCAAAAGACAATATTGACACATACTCGTCGGTGCTAAAATTAAATCAAATTTTGCTACGAATTTATATATGTGACAGCGGATAGAGAAAGGGACTTAAGGGTAAAAAATCAACTTTCACTTTTTTTTGATGTGGACAACATCTGAGCATCGAATGAGACCGATCCCATGCCCCAAAAGTGTTCCCTCCCAGAGATATGAGTGTTTTATGAAAGTGATGGTACACCAAAGATACACGTATTTAAATCTTTAAAATGGCTCTCCTGAACAAAACTGGTTTTTACCCTTGCGCTTTACCTTTGCGCGTCACACATATAAGTACAGTAATTTTGAAGTTTAGGCTACGGTCGGACGCATGGGCCCAAAGAACGGACCTTTTTTGCTTTAGTACCGTAGGAGATATTTAAGGATAGTCCTGGCCGAACTTTAAATTTGGCTACGAATTTATGTAGAGAGTAATTTTGAAGATTGGGCTAGGAATACGGTCGGACGCATGGGCCCAAAGAACGGAATTTTTTTTTGCTTTAGTACCGTAGAGGGTATTCAAGATTCGTTCTGGCCGTACTTCAAAACGTTACCACTTTATAACTTTTAAATATACATAGCTTAGAAGACGATGGTGTAGACTTATCAAACGTTACATAAATGGACATGGCCAGGGATCCCCCAATCCGTTCCCTTATGTTCTGGGACATATGGGTATTTAGAAACAGCAAACTTTTCTCACAATTCCAAATATGTGCCTATAAGTTTTGAATTAATTTGGCACTCGGCCGGGACCTGGTGGACCTAAGGACCAAAAACCGGTCATCCTTAATTATGAACTTTTCGGTATTAAAAAACATTAAAACTTCGTGAAGAATCCGAATAAAACATTAAGTTTAAGATTGACAAAAAGAGTAGCCATGGCTACGGTAGAGATATATTGTATAATGCGCCAAAGAATAGGTCCGTGCAGTTTCATCACTAATCTAAATAAGCACTTACTTTTAAGGCTTGTCTAAATTTCGGGTCTACAGAACCTAGGGACTTAAAAATCGGCACACTTTAGACTTTCATTCAAATGAAATTTTTTCACCAATATGAAATTGATATTACGATTTGACTACATAAGAGGCCATTGGCCACCGAAAAAAAAAGTCCTATCAAACATGGGCATATGCAGCCATTTTTCGGCTTAGGCTTAATTTAAATCCTAAGGTTCGTTGGTGCAAAAATATACCCCTTTATTTTTCACTAACGGTGATCAATTTAGAGGTACTTTTGTCAAAAGGGGCTTTTTACCGATTACGCGTGAGTTGTGTTAAACTTTATTTTTGTTTCTTTTCAGTATTGTTTGCCATTTCAACAAAGAAAGACTTACAGCGCAACAACGTCTCCAATCTGTGCAACTGTATAATGGAAATGAGCGTTCGGTGAGAAACTGTTTTCTATCACAATTTTGTTCAGTGATGAGGCCGTTTTCTGGCTCAACGGCAAAGTCAATAAACAAAATTTCCGCATTTGGGCTGAAGAGCAACAAGCAGAGCTTAAAGATGTGTCATTATACCCAGAGAAAACCACGGTTTGATGCGGTTTATAAGCTGGTGGAATCATCGGTGCATAATTTTTCAAAAATGATGATGGCCGCAACGTAACCGTGAATGGTGCTCGCTATCGCGCCATGATGTCGATCTTTATGCTACCTGAAATTGAAGCCCGTAATCTTGACGACACTTGGTTTCAGCAAACAATGGATCTATTGAGAGGTCATTTCGAATAGCAGCTAATTTTACGTTTTGGACAGGTGAGTTGACTGCCTAGATCGTGTGATATCACACCTTTAGACATTTTTCTTTGGGGTTACGTAAAGTCCAAAGTCTATGCTGACAAACCAGCTACGATTCAGGTTTTGGAAGCCAACATTACGCACGCAGAAAAAAAGTATGGTTGGGGTGACAATATTCGAAGAGGATCATACTATTGTTGGGTATACAACAATATTATGATACTCACAACAATAGTATGATTCACACATAACCATACTATGATCCCCACAACCATAGTATGATTCACTCACAACCATACTATGATCCTCACAACAATAGTATGATTCACACTCAACCATACTATTATCTCCATAACCATATTATGATCCTTACAACCATAGTATGTTTCTCATACAACCATAGTATGATCCTCACAACCATAGTATGATTCACACGCAACCATACTATGATCCCGACAACCATACTATGATCCCCAAAATTATTTATTAGGATTGGTTATTGTTGTTATTCAAAAATATAGATTTTTATTAAGTATTTTATTTTGATCGCATTACTATTAGTTCATAGCCAGATATGAGGCCATGTTTTTATTGAACATATCATTCAAGAAACAAAAATATATATTCCAACGGTCAAAAATACTTTTAGTTGCCAGCAGGGGAGAATGCTACTTCACCATCCGTAGACACTAAGTAAAGAATGTGATTAACCCCATGATCGAAGGCTTTATACTTAAGTGCAGGCAGATTTTAAATAAATGAGAACCAGTCAGTATTAGAGTATTTCACAGAACAAAGTAAACACAATAAAAATCCCTCGAACTACCTTCCGATTGTTGTTGTTTTTTTAATGGACAGCAACCATTCACTGTATCGTGTGTATGTGTTTTTTTTTTGTATATCAAAAAAAACATACGCACACACATACATGTATGCTCTATAAAACCTGTTTTGTTATGTTCATAGTCGCAACCATACTGTATGATTGCGGTAATCAAATTATTGTTAACGTAAATTTTAAACAACAATTCTTTTGTTGCACTAACCATGTTTATATTGTTGCTACAACCATATTTTCATTTCTTAATTTGGCAATAATACTATTGTTACATTTTAACAATAGTTGTATTGTCACAATCATACTGTTGTCAAAATGAAATTCATAAAACAATACTATGGTTGCGACGAACATGCTTTTATTGTAGAGAACATACTGTTGTTGCGGTGACCATAGTGTAACCATATCTTTTCTCTGCGTGCGCGTGTCATTATGCTCGAACGGTCGAAATGCTCGAACGAGTCATCCAAAATTGGACCCTCAGAATGGAAACCCTGAGGCGTAGCTGCGGCCAACATTTGAAGGAAATTATATTCCAAAAATAAATGTCCTTTCAAATTACCAATAAAGATTCCACACTTGATTTGATTTTTTACATTTTTTTGTTCTGAAAAAATACCTCCAGGTGGATTACCCTATATTACTTAGATAAAGGTGACCGCTCCCGTGTCACAATGAGATTTAACAAAACTATTTCGTGATTATTAAAAAAGACTACAGCAACAATTTTCTAGAAAACTCCTTGGTGTGAAAAGCTATAAGGCAAAATGAACCAAAACACTTTGGTGTGGACTTAGCATACGATGCTGATTTCAAATTTAATTAAAGATGTAAGGCTTTAAGTGATGTTCAATTATTGTTATAGGTTTGTTTTTATTATAGGTTTGTTCTTTAGTCTGAATTTAATGGTTTGCAACTTAACACATCGAAATGCCTTCAAATGAATTTTAACCGTTTTCGTTAATTACTTAATCAATACATAATGTTGAATTATAAAGTGGACACTGTTTTTGAATGCCTTCACTTAGGCGCTTTATTTGAGTTAACTTTTATTTGTCATTTGGATGAAATTATCCCAAAGGCTTATTCTCTTATGTGCTTCATTTGAAGAAATACTTCTTTTTGGGATCCCCAAAGATTTTATTGTTCTTTTGTCCGTTCTTAATTAGACTACTCATCTTTTATTTGTAATCCGCATGAGGTGGTACATATAATTCGCATTGAAAAAGTAATAAATTAAATAATTCGCATTGAAAAAGTAATAAATTTTTTCATTTTGATTTTGATTTAAAGTAGGTTTTTCTTAGATCTACACAGTAAGGTAGTGAAAACAAATATTCAATGTACCCATTGAAAATAGTTTATAGAATTGTTCAAAATAAACCGTTTCCAATGTGTACGATATAATGCCATCATTACTTAATGAGGTCAATAACTTAGCTCAGTACGACTTCGAAGTGGCGGTAATGTCAATACGTTCAAGGTCATCCGCCCCCGCTCACCCCTAATTTATATTTAAATCCAACAGCGATTGAAAATACAGAACTGTACCATTTATTTTTAGGGCCTTTGTAGAGTGGCTCCCGTTTTTGTCATTATTGTTGTCATCATTTGCCATTTTTCTTTATGAGCTCAAGCGGAAACAGAAATCAAAACAAACCAAAAATGAATGGCTATTTTTTAAAAATTCACTGGGCAAAATTTTCGCAAAAAAGAGGACAAAACTGGCGATCAAGATCGACTGTAAGATATCATACAGTATAGGGAAAATTATGAAATACAAATTTATACTGGCTGCTTCAAAAGCGTCGGTTTTGTTTTATTAGTTGCTTTCTTTAATCCATCAAAATTCCTAAAATAGTTAAATACTTTTCGTTCTACCTTTCCGATGATATCGATATCATCTCAGTGACAGCCGATATTTGAAGAGTTTTTCTTAAGATAAAAAACTTGTCTTCTATTTAAATATAGATGCACGAGGTCCTGAGCCGATTAATCCCTGTTCAATGTATAAGAAAAAAAATAATTCAGTGCTGTAATTAAAAAGATTGTGTCTTGTCGTCAATCATAATAAATAAATAAAAAAAGAACGTGCTGTCAGTCTATGTGGCGTATCGTCTACTATTTAGCTTGTCAGTATTCGATTGCCGTATTATATTTTTTGACCTGAAAGTTTTAAAATCTGTTAAGAGTCCAAATATTTCAGGATTTTAACAAACTTTTTTTGATAAGCGAAATAAAGCGAAAAACTCATATGAGCGAGCCTCACAGTCACTAGCTTGGTCAATTTAGTGACTTCTATAACTGGTTAACGACGAAGATTGTGAGTTATCCTCTCGCCAATGATAGATGAAATTTAAACAATTTTGCAAATTCTAAAATTACCATTGAACTTAATGGGCAAATAAATGTACTGCTATATAACCTTATTTTTTATATTTTTATATTTTTATATTTTTTAGCTAATTTTTTAATTAGTTTTATTCAATATACTGTTGTCATCAACCGACGGCTTATTTAGGAAAATATCCCAAGTTTTTTTACCAAAAGAACACGTACATAACTAATTACAAAAACCAGTTCTGAAGTGTAAGAACAAAAATTTGAACAAAAAATAGTGAAAATAATTCACGTTTAAAACTCTTCAGCATGTAGTGACTTCAAACGTGGCATTGGCAGTAAAATAGAGTCTGACATAGGTCCAAAGTATATTTTTCTTGGAGAGAAATGCAAGAGGCTCGTGGAACCAAAATAGGGTAGCTGTTCCACACCCAAAACAAATTTTCTTGTAGATCTTTCAATGTTTAAGTATTTTTATGATGACTAGCCTGCTTGTACAGAAAAAGAGTAGTAACTTAAAATTTTTCATTAGAGATAACAACCCGTTTACTTCTGCCTTTAAAGTACTTTGAAACAGTAAAGTTGTCTTTTTTAATGTCAGCGTGAGATTTAAATATGATTTCCAGACAGGAGATGACCTTAGAGAACTTCATTTTCTTACAAGAAAAGAAATTTTGAATATCTTATGTTAATACCTTTTCATGGAACAAAGACAATATTTTAGCCAAAGTTCACCTCAAAGTCTTCAATTGAACGCTTAATAAAAATATTTAGTATTAAATACCGGCCTGTAGGGTATACATAATGAAAAATATATATATTCTTGAAGAGCAATAAAAATTGTATATGTCGCCTTTTCTTAACGCCCACGTTTAATGGGAGACGAAACAAAAAAAAACCAAATGGAAATAAGTATACTTAGCCGAGTTTATAGATACACTCATACATACATATATGTATGTGCCAGTGTGTGTAGCTGTGCGTAAAATCTGCTGTTTTCACGATATTTATAAATGCATTTATAAACAGCATCACACGTTCCAGACCGATAAAACAAGCAACGCATACATCAAAAATTGCCGATGCACTTGCTCGATATACACCACATTGTTTGATAATGAGCCTGGAACAATTTAAACTCGTTTCGTCCCCTGCTTTATAAATTTACAATCAGCTGGTTTTTACTCGTATAATCTCATTGCAAGTCATTGCAATTCTCAACTAGAATCATTCATAAATTTCGAAATTAAATCGAGAGGTCATTTGGTTTTACTACAACAGCGACACATCGAAATTCCCCCCAACCCCCTGCACTTGCACTTCTGAGAAGACAGACAGGCTGAAGACAAATTATCACAATAGTAAATAATATTTTGATGGAGAGGGACAGACTTACGGACGGACGGACGGACAAAGAAGCTAACAGACATTAATGGGTGTGAAGACACATTTTATACTGGCTGATATTATTGTTGCCGGTGCTCTGGTGTCTGTGGCTGCTGGTGCTGATGATATGATCATTTTTACATTTTATGGGGCTTCATCAATGAGTGCAATATTGAGTTGTTCACTTGTTCAGTTGCTGTCTTTATATCTTCCATATTTTCTATAGTACCTCGTTAATATCTCTTAAGACTCATTATTCTGTGGTTGTATAAATTCAGCCGTGTTTTTTTGTTTCGCTTTGTTTTTGTTTGGCATTTATTATGTGTCAATGGCAAATAGTACGTCACACCAGCAATGGCAGCAACAACAGCAGCAACCCCAAAGTTAACAACAATCTTTAGCGATTCCATACAATGAGCTGAGGCCTTGTTGACCCATCACATTCGTTATACACTCAGCGTATAATTTTTTTTTACAAGTTTTCTTAATATTTATTTTTATAAAAATCAAAAAAAATATAAAAGAATGTTCTTTTTTTTAGAACAGCGTAAATTTGAAATTTACGATGAAATGTATGAATGCAAATTTTTAGGATTCTTAGAAAAACACCTCTCAAAAAGACAATGGGCGATAATTGGAATTGAAGGAATTTTCGTGGTTTTCTTGTTTGTTTATTTTTAAATACGAAAGAAATATTTATTATTTATTTGTAATATTTAAACAAACGAAAATATCAATCATAACCAACTGAAAGTTAAATCATTTTCAGTAGAAAATCAAAACACAAACACGATCATTTACATTTCAAAAACGCATTTAGCATTTTCAGTTGCACTAGCATTTTTAATGTCGATTTGTGCTTTTTATTAAACAAATAAACTGTACCATTTCGAATTCGGTCATTTTGACAATGTGCTGCTGTACATGTTTTCATGATGCCCAACTGTCTGTCTATCGGCCTGCCTGTCTATTGATCGGTCTGCCCGTCTGTGTGCTTTGGATACATTGTAGCTGGGTATTTATGGAATTTCGTCTAGCATACATTTTATGAATTGATTACTCGACTGCTTGTTCACCCAAAACTTGTGCGGAGACCGTGTAGTTAAAATGGAACAATTAATGTGCTCCGTGAATTAGAGTGCTATCATACAGCACCATATGTAAGTCAAAGTATGTTCTTTTTGTCATTTTATGGTCGATAGTTATTTTTTATGGCATCGAGGCGTATGAGGAATATTTTCTTTATACTGTGTGCTTGTTAAGGAAATTACTCATACGCTATGATGAACATCTGGTACTTTGTGGTTGTCAAATACTTAGTAGCCAATTGATATGAAATGTATTGGGATCTTTTAATACTGTTCATCAGTTTTACCCTAAAAATCGGCCAAATGATTGGCAACTCTTTTAAATGGAAAAAAGAAGCAGGAAAACTATCTGAAATGGCTGTTTTTCTCAGAGTACATATTTGGGACATATTTAGATTTCATGTTTTATTATGTTTCATTACATATGTGTTTCGAAAGGTTTCATAAAATTGTCATAAAAATCAACGAAATGATATAGAGCAGACTGATATTTTCTGTGATATTAGGATATTTTTATGGCTCAATTTGGATTTGGTCAGAATTCTGTAGGGCAATCGGCAAAATGTTCCGATTTTGGATCAGAATTCCTACCGAGTTCTTAACGAAAACATATGAGAGGATTGACACGAATTCTGAACTGTTTCTCGGAAAAAAATCCTCAGACTAACCGTACAGAATTCGTAACGATTCTCGATAGAGTTCAGATATTGTTCAGAATTGTCTGATATCAGACATTGTCGGCAAATTTGGTTTACGGGGATGTTATACTAAAATGCCAAAGGCTTATACAAAGAGTTCTTTTGGGCTTTAAACAAATTTTTAAATATGTCATTGGGCAATCATAGCCCAATCAGATAATGGAATACATCGTAAAACGAATTCTAAAGTCCCGACTTTTGACCCGTACTTGGAAGCAAAAAAGACTTCAAACAATATTTTTTTTAATTTCTTTTCTTTTACTAAGTTGAATTCATTTTTTGATTTAAATATGTTCTGACTAAATACATTTCTAAGGAGAAAAATAAACTCCAAGAAGAAAAAAAAACATAGCCATTTCGCTAATTTATTCATGTAAAGTGTTAAAAATGGTTATTCTTTGTATGGGGAGCCCCAGGCGGGTTACAGGGGGTGTGCCACTGGCATGAGTGGGTCGGCCCTCCCAAGTTAGTGGGTTTAACCCTACGGGTTAAAATTCGAGACATCAGAAATCGTTTTAGAGGTGTGGTTGCTCGGGCAAAGTTTCTTACTTTGATCACTAGAATACGATTTTCCTTGTTACAGTTTTCTTTGCATATAAATAAAATATTTAAAGCTTATTTTTGTTTAATATCAAAGTATGCTTTTGAACTAGGCCGCCATATTGTAGTATATGGCGCGTACGGCTGTCATACATGTAACCAAAATTCAAAGACGAATAGGATCATCTCAAAATGGAAACGTTTGTCCACAAAAAACAGACTTAAGCAGTTGCTGCCCCATGAATGTGAGTTAACGAATCATATGATTTGAAAGAAGTTCTCCGTTTTATACTTCAATGGATATTAAGCAAAAATGCGCCAACTAAGGAATTGAAATTGCTTGTTTAGACAAAATTCACCAAATTTTTAAACTTTTATTAAATGAGTAGTTTTTTAGCTCTACTAGCAAAGTTTTTTTAATGGATTTTCTAATTTTCTTTAAATTGGTCAAAAGGCTTATATTACATTTTCGTAACATCTCCACAATCACCACCTCAATCTCAACACCCTTCGTTCGAGCTTTATACTGATTTGCAATTCTAAACAAAACATGTTACGGTACAGCCTAATCCTAATCACCACCTTTTGTATGTGCCTTTTTCAAGAAGTATAAAAATAATCAGAAATTTTGCCATGTCTTAAACTGTAGAACATGACACGCTTCCCACCACAAAATAACATATCATTAGCACAAAACCAAATATCATCAATATGAAGTACGCATCTAATTCGGGAACCTCGAACCCTTCGAAAAAAATCATTAACACACATACAAATGTTGTTATTCATCCGTCGATGATACTCTCCCATACATAGAGAAGAAAAGTCCTACTACTAACTATAGAAGGCACACCAAAAATAGCAACAGCGAACAGAAAGAAAGAAAGAACAATGCTTTATCCCATACTCAATGCAGAAGAGAAAGGAGGTGGGCATGAAAATCCATTGACGTCACAGTTGCAGGATTCGTGAATACAAAAGATAAATAACTACACAATCCGAGATACAATATCCAACTGGCATGACAATGATAGGGGGTAATCGACCCATTGTAATGACGCCACAACCATTAAGTTTGAATTCATTGGCAGTTATTTGCAAAAGTGGAGACACTTTATCAGAGATTTTATGTAAGCGTTTAGGTAACTTAGTTATATTAATTTTCACCATGTTTTTTGCTTACCAATAGTTCCCATTTTGCTTTCTTCGGTTGAGCCGATTTCCGGAATTTCCAATCTTCCAAAAGAAAAGTTCCTTCTCATCGTTAACAGCCCCACTTTGAAAGATTTGCACAAATAACTTGTCTCAAAAAAGATAATCGTAATATAGCACTTCTTAGCACTTGTTCCTCGCGTGTTTCGACACCTCCGAAGTCTTTGTGTATTTGAGCTATATTCGTTCAATTTTTATCGCTTTTTATAACACTTTGATAATTATATGTTCATATAAATTTTTCTTCAACAATCTGTTTCTTTGCTTTTATCACTTTTTGCCAGTTTTTTGTTGCTTTTTTTTGTCCCGTGGATTTTCTTATTATTTGGAATATTTCGTTTTGAATAAGGCAAAATACAAAACGCAATTCATACGTTATTCGAATTTATTTTCGTTTGGATTCTCCGTGATGTTGTCTTAAAGAGTTGTGCGTTCAAAATGAGTTCGCATCTCCCGCAGCAAAATCGTTTTATACACTGACTACAGAAATTGCCAAAATAAAAACGAAACGAAATCTACGAAACAGCCGCCGCACAGAGTTTCCTTTGGCAAAGAGCAGAGGAACGCTCGTGTATCGCATAGGCCCAATCATAGGCGAGTATACAAATGAACTTTAATTTGATGCCGGTATTCTCAGTTTGGAAAACGAATGAGTGCGGCAATTTGCTCTCTTCTCGCATCGTGTTCTCCGATGTAAACAATAAAATCTCTATATAAATGCACATATACAGACGTAAATACAGTTAACATCTGAATTATTGTCTGAGTGTGTGTGTAAAATACTCATATGTATGTGTGTGCATGGAAGATGTGAATGTATGTTAGACTGTGAAATAAGGCTAATTACATATCGTACTTAGCAAGATAGTAACAAGTCAGAATTTCGAAATTTTTATTGTTTGTTGGAAAACGACATACAGCGGTTATCTTTAGCACTTTAATTTTTTTTTGAAACGTGTTGACGGACTAAAAAAGTTGGTAATGAAAACGGGCCAGATCGGTAAAGAGTAATGAATTTTCCCCACAAAAGGACAAAGTCTACTTATAGTACTTTTGGGAGTTTTGTTGCTTTTATGGCGCTACTATCAAGTCCGATCGTTACGAAATGTTTACATTATGTTACCGTCAGTCAGCTGATATTTTTAAGGTACATTACCATTTAATTGGACAAGAGGCGTGGCATCGCCCACTCAACCTTAAACTTACAAATATCAGATCAGATGAGTCTGAAAGGGGTAAAACACCAAAATATACCATCAAAATGGTATAGAATATAAAATTGGAGCTTAAAAAATGTAAAAAAGTACCGAAAAGAGGCAAAAATCAAATGATAGAAGAAATCCAAATTTATTGAACAGAATGGCACGGAATATATAAGTGGAGATAAAAATGGTTTATCAAATGGGCGAGTTTTCCGAAAAAGCAAAAAAAAATTACATCAACACATTAACTTAAAAAATGGGTAAAAGTCAAAATGTGAGAAAAATAATAATAAAAATAACAAGATGGTGTATAAAATGAAAATGAGGATAAAAGGAACAAAAACCAACGAAATATCAAAATGTGAGAAAAACAATATTAAATAAACAGGATGAAAGAAAAGTAAGAAATGGGAATAAAAAGGGATTCAAAAGTGAGAAAAACAGTATTAAATCACCATGATGACATAATAAATAGAAATGGGAATAAAAAGTAATAACAAATGTTCAAAAGAGGGCTAAATATTAAAAAGTCTCAACAAGATAGCACTATAAGTAGAAATGGGATAAAATCTGGTAAAAAAAGGTTTGAAATGTTTATATAAAACAAGTTTATAAAAATGATATTAAATAAACAAGATGGCAAATAAGATAGAAATAAAGATAATAAGAAATAAAAAGTAGGAAAACAATATCAAAACAACATACGGGGAAAATACGGACGAATATGAAAAAAGAGCCAACAGTATCGAATTATTATGACGATAGTGATAATTAAAAAGAGAGTAAATGTCCAAATTGAACAAAATATAAAAAGATTACATCAACTACATGATTGCCATAAACGGGCCAGAAAAACAATATCAACTACATACTTAGTAGGGACATAAACAATGTTACACACGTCTTATGCTGTAAAATAAGAAGTACTGTATGTTTTTGAACCAAATATTTTTTAATATATTTATTGATGTATATTGTATCCAACAAGAATCTACTTATTCGAAGTGTCCACCTTTTGCCTTTACACACGCCTTATTTCGCACTAGCCAATCGTCAATAGCTACACGAACCTCGTCCATTGGAAAATTGGCCACAGCTAGAACCAAAACAGTCTTAAGAGATCCAATGTTGGGGTATCTTTTGTGACAAACCTTGTCCTCTAAAACCGTCCACAATTTGTAATCCAATGGGTTCAAATCTGGCCTGCCTGCGGGCCATTCTTCAGAGGATTGTTTCGAAGCCAGGCCTGGGACGTTTCAGCCCTATGGGCCGGCGCAGAATCCTGCTGGAAAGTCCATGGCTGGTTTTGGAACAGGGAATTATTAAGAGGCTTTACAACAGCTTCCAAAACGGTTTCTTGGTAAACTTTGGCCGATGTTTTTGTTTTGTCAGTGACCCTATCGCAAGAGACACCCCATCAAACCATGACTGAAGCTGGGTGATGACCCTTTTCCACCCTTGGGATCAGTTCAGATGCTTCCTTAGATGACCGCGCATACACTCTATCATTTTGCTTGTTAAATTTTTCCAGAACAGTAACTATTTTTTTATCGGTGAACAAATTTTTCTGTGCAAGTTATCAGCGTGCTTCACCAAAAGACGTTTGCATTTTTTAATCCTATTGTTTTTTAAATCTGCAGTCAATAACTGTCCGGTACGTCGTTTGAAAGCCCCAAGTCCCAAGTCTTTTTAATGATTCGTCCCATGGATGTTTGCTTAATATTCATCTCACGGGATTTCTGTTTTCGGAGCGGATTTCTGTGAATTCTTGATTTAACGGCTTTGATGACATGAGGTGATCGAACAGAGCGTAGGAGGCCCGACCGGTGACGGTCTTTTACATCTCCATTCTACTCAAACAGTTTTAAGCATCGGTAGACGAACATGCTGCCAATCCCTAGTAGCCGGAGCGTTTTGAAAATATAGCTTTTTTTCATTTCACACTTGAAAAGGGCTACAGCGATACGGTTCTCATTATCTGACCACTCCATGATGAAAGTTGAAACAATTTTAAAATCCCGTTACAGACTAGCGCTATTGAGGTTAGCTATCAAAACCCATATGACAGTAACCGGGTATGTTCAGTTCTACTATTGAAATGGATGTGTTCAATGTTGTAACAGTACATAACAGTAACATTACTAAGTACATAAAATGAAGTAAAAAATGTTAAGGGAACAAAAATAATATCAACCACATACATAAAACGGAGAAAAAAAGGTATAGGGTACCCTTTACCTTTTTAAGAAGTCTCATTACACAAAACAAGCGAAAAAAATAAAGTTTGGTCGTTTCTTTAAATATCAACATCATATGTACCAACTCCTATCGTCTTATCGCTATTAGCTCATCCGGTCTATTCATTCAAAGTTTAGGATTGTAAGGGTGGGGTTATGCACCCAATTTTAACCCAATAAGATCAATAATAATATGTTAATTGATTCCATTAATTGATTTCATTTAGTTAAAAAATGTATATGCGATTTTGGTACCACCTATTTTTTCTGGCGGTACGAACTAAGTCCCCAATGAACTAAGTCCCCAAAACGAAAATGAACTAACCCCCCAAAATGTTATACAGGAGGAAACAACAACGATTTTTGGGGACTTAGTTCATTATTTGGGGATTTATTTCAGTTTCAAATTTAGGGAGTTAGTTCATAATGAACCAACTCCCCAATTCCAAGGAACGAAATAAATCCCCAACATTATTTTTGGGGAGTTAGTTCATTTTCACTAAATACCAAAATTATTAAAAATTCCATTATAAGAACCGTTACAATTTCTGTACGCATTCACTTCTTTGATTGTGAACATAGTGTATTCATTGAAAAAAATAATTAGTTTGTGCTATTACGTCGTGGAGTGAACAGCAAAAATAAAAAATTCGCGCGAATTTTTTATTTCCAACCGATTTACACCAACAAAAATTTTTTTCGACTCCAAAACTATTAATTTATTAACTATAAAATGCTGGTGCATAAATAGCTATTCCGTTTGAGTGTAATACGTTATGATAAATTAAATTCGTTAAACAAAAGTATTAAAAGTATTGGCAACTAAATTTACTATATATTAATTTTTTCAGGTTCCATTTTTGCCAGGCTGTTAGACGGAATATGTGTAAGCATAAAACGTTATTGGAGTACATAAGATCATCAAAGAGTGCGTCCCTGCTTTACCTAAAAATTCGCGCGAATTTTTTATTTCCAACCGATTTACACCAACAAAAATTTTTTTCGACTCCAAAACTATTAATTTATTAACTATAAAATGCTGGTGCATAAATAGCTATTCCGTTTGAGTGTAATACGTTATGATAAATTAAATTCGTTAAACAAAAGTATTAAAAGTATTGGCAACTAAATTTACTATATATTAATTTTTTCAGGTTCCATTTTTGCCAGGCTGTTAGACGGAATATGTGTAAGCATAAAACGTTATTGGAGTACATAAGATCATCAAAGAGTGCGTCCCTGCTTTACCATAAAATTCTGGCCCTTCCGTTTTTACCAGCAGACTTAATACGCTGTTCATTTAATGAAATAAAATCGCAAATATTTTTGATGGATAGCGATGGCTTATTTTTCCCATTTTTAAAGTATTTTGAAAGCCAATGGATTAACAAGGTAGTAATATATAGTATAAATTTTTTTTTAATAATCTTAAAATGCATGCATTTCATTTATTAGATTGGCTGCAAAAATTTCTCAGTGCATAAACAGGTTACTAGAACGACCTCTGCCGTCGAGGCTTATAATGGCATTCTTGGTCGGTCAGCTGGAAAAAATGGGCACTTCTTTAAATTCGTCCGCATAATTCAAGAAGAAGAATTTTTCAAAAGCAGACATTTTTCCATATTATACGAAAGTGGAGGATCCCAGCGAAAAAGAAAAGAAAGGACAGTGTGGAAAAGAACAATAAAATTAGGGAGGCAACTTTACTTCTGGATGAAGGAAAAATAACAGTGGCCACATTTCTTTCACGAATGGTTTATGAAAAAAATGAAATATATGTGGATATGGTCCCAAAGCTGAATATTTTTGAAGAAGAGTCATCCGAAGATGAAATGCCAGAAGAACTTAAAGAACAACCAACTCGCAACAATGACACCGAATGCATTATTTGTCAAGCTAAGACTGCAAACATTGTCCTTCTTCCCTGCGAACATCTAAAGATTTAAATCCCCAATTTAGAAAATGAAATAAACCCCCAATGAAATGAAATAAATCCCCAAAATAAAAATGAACTAACTCCCCATTTTCTGGGGAGTTAGTTCATAATGAATTTATTCCGCATTTTTAAAATGAAATAAGTCCCCATTTTTTTGATATATTTTATTAATATATTATAACTGAGCAACAGACACATATTCGATAATAACAAATTAAAAAAAAAAACAGTTCATATTAATATCTATCTAATTACGAGAAAAAAAAACTTAAACATATACTTGCATGGTGCCTTCCACTATTTGGCGGCAATATGGGCAACAATAATTTTGCAAACCTTTTGAAATTGAATCTGCCTGTAGTTTGAGAATGCAGTCATCGCAAATCTTTAGATGTTCGCAGGGAAGAAGGACAATGTTTGCAGTCTTAGCTTGACAAATAATGCATTCGGTGTCATTGTTGCGAGTTGGTTGTTCTTTAAGTTCTTCTGGCATTTCATCTTCGGATGACTCTTCTTCAAAAATATTCAGCTTTGGGACCATATCCACATATATTTCATTTTTTTCATAAACCATTCGTGAAAGAAATGTGGCCACTGTTATTTTTCCTTCATCCAGAAGTAAAGTTGCCTCCCTAATTTTATTGTTCTTTTCCACACTGTCCTTTCTTTTCTTTTTCGCTGGGATCCTCCACTTTCGTATAATATGGAAAAATGTCTGCTTTTGAAAAATTCTTCTTCTTGAATTATGCGGACGAATTTAAAGAAGTGCCCATTTTTTCCAGCTGACCGACCAAGAATGCCATTATAAGCCTCGACGGCAGAGGTCGTTCTAGTAACCTGTTTATGCACTGAGAAATTTTTGCAGCCAATCTAATAAATGAAATGCATGCATTTTAAGATTATTAAAAAAAAATTTATACTATATATTACTACCTTGTTAATCCATAGGCTTTCAAAATACTTTAAAAATGGGAAAAATAAGCCATCGCTATCCATCAAAAATATTTGCGATTTTATTTCATTAAATGAACAGCGTATTAAGTCTGCTGGTAATAACGGAAGGGCCAGAATTTTATGGTAAAGCAGGGACGCACTCTTTGATGATCTTATGTACTCCAATAACGTTTTATGCTTACACATATTCCGTCTAACAGCCTGGCAAAAATGGAACCTGAAAAAATTAATATATAGTAAATTTAGTTGCCAATACTTTTAATACTTTTGTTTAACGAATTTAATTTATCATAACGTATTACACTCAAACGGAATAGCTATTTATGCACCAGCATTTTATAGTTAATAAATTAATAGTTTTGGAGTCGAAAAAAATTTTTGTTGGTGTAAATCGGTTGGAAATAAAAAATTCGCGCGAAAACAAAAGTATTAAAAGTATTGGCAATTTAAATTCTCGGAAAAAACTTAAAATAATTTCACATTTTTAATATATACATACGTACCAGCATCCAGCTATCTTTGCTCGAGGAAAAACCAAGTTAACAGCTTTTCGTAATCCTTGTTCATAATCGGTTATGAATGTTGATGGATCTGAATCAAATATATTTTCTTTAATATATATTAGCAATTTATTATAAATTTCATTGGTTTTTTTATCCATCAATACAAAAAAGACAGGAAAAATCTGAAAAATAAAAAAGTGTGAATACTACAGTTATGGATAATATAATAGCAATTTTATTACCTCTTCAAAATACTCTATATAAATAACTAAAAGCTGTTTAAAGCATCCGTGCGGAACAATTTTAAATGTTGCGTCCACTAGGTAAGTTCTTGCGGGTGGAATATTTTCCTTTATCAATTCAATTGTTTTCAATGATGAAAACAAACAGAAGGAAAAATTGTCTTCTATAATGCACGCAGTAAAGAAGTGCCTTGGGTTTGAGTCATCTTATGTTAATCCAAAATCTGACCAAACATTTTCCAGGTTAAAGGCTTCTATCACTTTGAGCGCATTTGTTGGTGATGTTACCAAATTTTTGCTACCTATTTTTTGCAATCCCCTTTGTATTTTTGCAAAATCAATGTTTTTCGTTTCATCCTGATTGCTGAATTAAAATGTTAGTAAAAATTTAAAATTTTATCACTTTTTTACTTACCTTTCACAAGTCCTGCGAAATGCTCTTCTAATAGAACTTAAATTTGTCTTACTGCCTCCTAGAATCCCTGACATGTCCACACAATCCTTCTTAATTGTAGTTAAAGCCTTTAACTCTTTGTAGGCTTCCTCCTCATTTTCGTGGTTATGCTCCACAAATTTTTTTGCTGGAACCAAATTTCCATCAGGAAGTAGATTCATCCTAGCTTTGCAAGTTTTTTTTCGGCATTCATATTTAATTACATTTTTATACGTAGACTTTTTCATATATATCATTTTTTGATCGAAATGGTACAAAAGCTCACTATTTCTGCGATTTCCAGAGATAATTTCAAAATTCGTCTTGTTCTTTTTACTTTTAATGTTCACTCCACGACGTGATAGCACAAACTAATTATTTTTTTCAATAAATACACTATGTTCACAATCAAAGAAGAGAATGCGTACAGAAATTGTAACGGTTCTTATAATGGAATTTTTAATAATTTTGGTATTTAGTGAAAATGAACTAACTCCCCAAAAATAATTTTGGGGATTTATTTCGTTCCTTGGAATTGGGGAGTTGGTTCATTATGAACTAACTCCCTAAATTTGAAACTGAAATAAACCCCCAAATATTGAACTAAGTCCCCAAAAATCGTTGTTGTTTCCTCCTGTATAAAATTTTGGGGGGTTAGTTCATTTTCGTTTTGGAGACTTAGTTCATTGGGGACTTAGTTCGTACCGCCTATAGTTCAGGGTTGTGTAGGCGGTAGCACACCTTCTTCTCCAATTGTACCACAACATAGTCTAGAATAACAGCCTAGTCATTGGTTTCATCTTGTTAAAAAATTTTTCTAATCGGTCCATTAGTTTTACGATAATTGTGATTTCTTAAGGTAGGCATGGCACCGCCCACTTTATTTCCGACATGTGCTATCATTTCAAAAGCCGTTGGGGTTTTGTAATAATGTATAACCACTCAATAGAGCACTTTAAATCTAGAAAGGCATATCAGTAATTCCGTGACTTTTCGAATAAAGCACAGTTTTTTGCAACAAAAAAAAAATATTTTTCAACATAATCTCCTTTAAGCTCAATACACTTAGTCAAACGTTACTCCAATTTGTGTATTATTTCCAAAAAAAATAGGATATCGAAATATCCTATTTTTTGGAAAGAATACACAAATTGGAGTAACGTTTGACTAAGTGTATTGTATTGAGTCCATAAAATAGGCATTTGTTTGCTCAATAATTTCATCGTTGGAAATATTCACTGGGGGCTTAATCATGATTCGTAACCGAATTCATGCAATTTTGCCATTGAGACTGCACACGTGTGCACCCTTGCATTATCCTGATGGCCATATGGGGTCGTTTCTTTTTAATTCCTCGTTAAGTCTGTCCAATAAGCTGGCATAATATTCGCCGGTAATTTTTTCCCCTTTTGGAGGTAACCAAAAAACGCTTGCCATCACCTTATTGGCCGAAAAAGTCACCTTCGGAGCCGGTACACCCGGAGAAACCCATTAAACTGCTGCTTAATCTCCGTAGTGTTGTTATAAATCCATGTTTTATCCACAGTTACAAAACGCAGCAAAAACTGATTCGAATTGTGGTTAAGTAACTCCAAACAATCCTTTGAAGTATAACTACTAGCGAAGTTGGAAAAGTGATGGAATTATTGATATGCCCTCGTATGGAAGTTTTCCGCTTACAAAGTAGTGGGTATTTGCTAAAAATTTATTTAGCGAGTCTGGAAACACATCATGGATGATGGTTATTGGCCTTTAAGTCCAGATATGAAAACATTTTAGTTTTATTTCCCTTTAGTGATACTCGTACATAAACTTTTATTCACATACTATACATGTTAAGAAAAGGGGTTTGGTTCCAAGTTTCACATTTGTTTAAAGAAATAATGCACAGTGCTCTGTAAAAACTTTCTATCAATCTTTTTCTATTTTGTCAATAATCTTTTTCTTTTTCTATTTCGTCGTCTGTGTTTTAGCGTACTTCAACTGTGATCTTCAATTTTGAGTTAATACTCTTTTGTTAAACAAGTGCAATACATACGCTTGCATACTCCGTTACAGGTAAGCATCAGTCTGTAATTGTGTACCATTAACCATCCCCCCCTTGACGTCGATTTTGTCTATTTTATATTTGTTGTTATTCATTACAATACTTGGTCGTCAATAATCACTAAATGTACCTTCAATTTAAAAGGGCAACAAAAACGATTTGTAAATGATTCTTCAAAAAAATGATGTTATGTCAATATACACACTTTTTTGCCTAAATATAATTTGTATAGAAGTCTAAACCGATCTTGACAACGTTTAAAAATCTTGCAGATTTTGTTCACAGTTAGTGTTGTGTTTCCCAAACTGTTCGTGTATTGAAAAGAAAATTTGTTGGTGGTGATTATGCATCCATGCGAATGGATTGTCGTGCTGACGAGAATGTGGCAGCTGTGACGGAGGGTAGAAGATTCCATACACAAACATTGACTCCCCCTCGATCTCAAGAACCTAACATTTCTCGCACTACCCAGTGGAATATTTTTTTACAAAGATGTCGAATTAATTGAATGCACACGTCTTGCTGAGCGTTATCCAACATAGCCCAGCCGTCTTTAAACATTAGGCACCATTCAATTAGACTAAGAATTTTATTGTGTATAGTTTAACGTTTTGAGAGAAGTTTTCCGTATGTTCTTTAATGCGATTAATAAAAATTATACCAAATAAAACCGGTATGAAGTTCGTTCTGGACGAACAAATTATCGATAATACAGAAAAACATAAATAATATTTAAAATTTATGAGGGTAGAAGGTGTAGGGTGCTACAAAAAAACAACTCCAAGCAGAGATTTAACGGATCCATTTTAATACCCGCAAAATACAGGGTGTCCGCCGGGAAGGTATACTCCTTTGTTTTGCCGCCATTTTGGTAAACGTTAGTTTTGACAGTTCATATTTGGCAGTCGTGAAGTAAAGGCGTGGCAAATTTATTAAGGATATATATTCGATAAACCAACGTGTTTTAATCGTCAAAACATTTTATCAAAATCAATCAGCGATTACATGACAAACCCAATTTTCATGAAAAAATCATACTCGTAATGATTGACGAGGCACGTTTTCATTTAAATGGATATGTGAATAAACAGAATAGTCGGTTCTGGGCAATGGATAACCCTCAAATTATTTACCAGTCACCTTTGCATCTATTAAGAGTGTATGGTCAGGAGGAATAATTGAACCTTACTTCTATGAAAATTAAAACGGCGTTACGGCAACTGTCAATGAGGAGCGGTATCGTGATATGATTAAAAACATTTTAACGCCAGAACTGCATGCTTTGGGATTGACGAACATGTGGTACGATCATCAAAACTGGTTTTATTGTTTTTCAAAGTATTCTCCAGCATGATTTATACACTTTTGCATGCGCTCAAAACAATTGTCGAAGCACTTTTTCCACTCCGATTGAGAAACCTCCAAAACACGGTATTTGAACTCTTCAACAGCATCTTATGGCGAAGAAAATCGTTGACCACGCATTTTTTTTCTTGATGTGCGGAAATAAAAACAAGCCATGGGTTGCCAAGTCAGGGCTGTACGGCGGATGACCCAACAATTCGACGCTTTGGTGCACAATGATTCGTCTTCTCTTGTTCGTTTTTCGAATTTCTTCGAAGACTTTAGGCAAACAAATTGTGGTGTACCACTCAGAATTGACTGTCCTACATTGTTCAAGCGGAACAGTCGCCACATGACCAGTTTTGCGAAGAAACAGGCGACCGTTTGCTTCGAAGTGCTTCTTCACGAACAACTTTCGTTGGATTTGGAAGACCCATAGCTGTTTTGTTTCGGGTTCATACGCATAGATCCATGGTTCGTCACCTGTGACGATCTTTTGAAGCACCGCGATTGTATTTTTTCAAAATTTCTTTGCACCATCGACACGAGCCTTTTTTTGAGCGATTGTCAAATTGTGCTGGATCCAACGAGAACCAACCTTTTTTACGGCCAGGTGCTTATGCAGTATCGAACCGATGCTGGTGGAAGAAATGCCCAAGGATGCCTCTATCTCACGGTATGTCACATGACGATCTTGCATTATCAGTTCACACATGACATCAACGGCACAACGGCCGTTTTTGGACGACCTTCAGGACCTTCGTCTTTGAGCGAGCGTCGGCCACGATTGAATTCATTGAACCAGTTTTTCACAGTGCTATAGGATGGTGCTTCATCACCATATAAAGATTTAAGTTCATCGTTGCACTCTTGTCATATTTCTCCACGTCGAAAGTTGTGAAAAATGTTCACGAGTACGTTTATGCTAAAAAAAATTCAAACTTGGAAATGGAAATGTCAGATGGCGCCAAACAACACATAGTGTTATATATATCAACTCTCGTATGAACGGGTTGATTCCTGTAAGGGTATTTAGTAGTTCCAACCGATTTCCAACTAATTTTTTTGTTAATGCCCAAAACGAATAGAGTTTAGTAGTAGTTAATACCCAAAGGTATAGTTTATTTTCGTAAAACATTACAGAATCCTACCACCAAGATTGGAATGTCCTTTCTCCGAAAAAGTGAAGGAAAGTGAAAATATGCTGTCCCAATAATTTCAGTTTAATTTGTATCGATATGAAAATGAAAATTAATTATTTTTAACACACCTATTCAACTTGATGCATAAAATCGTTCACATGTGCATACAAACTTTTTAGATTTGAACGTAAAAGTCAACTTTTAAAAGGACCTGCTCATAATTCATAAATCAGAATAATTGTTTCAGATCGCTAAATATAAAAATTAAATAAACAAATTTTATTATTTCATTCAGATAACCAAAAACATAAAATTTAACCATCAGTTGGTTCAGTCGACAAATGATCGTGGTAATGACAACCTAATTCTAAGAGTTGTTATAGCCAATAATCTATAACAACAATATTCATCCTAATTAGTTTGGGTTACTGATACTTTGTCTCATCAACTGATACTATCAATTTCCACAACTGATGATTGCCGTGTACTTAATCGGCATTCGGTTGTAGATAGAATACATCGATAGAAGTGCAACTTTTAACATTAGTTTGGCAACAAAATTCGATTATGGCAACAAATCTGTTCTCTGTGAATAACTAACTATTTTTGGTTTCTTTTTTGGATAAAGTCATTTTCTAGTAGCAAAGTCTAGCTGAGTCTTTGGTGTCAACTATATCATCTCGAAATGTTTCGTAATGATATCATTGAGCTTTTTTGATTTCGTAGAAATCAATCATACACTTAAGTTCTGCAAACTAAAATCTTGGTTGCACGCTTGGGCTTTCCCTCAAACAATAGTGTTTGTCAAAATTCGAGTAAGCACTGAAGGCACTGGATAACAAAACAAAAAGCACAGTAACATAGTAACGGAGCTGAAAGCACCAAAATGACAATACTGGACTTAAGTCGTCTGCACTTTAAATAGTTATTGCACATTACGCAAAAAATAAAATCAGATTGCAATTGTAACAGTTATAAGTACTTTGTCGCCAACGTATGAATAAATAAGGTTACATCCAGTATACGCCCGTTGACTAGAGATTCTCTCTATCTTCTTCAAGAAAACAACAAACGCCTTTTCTCTCTCTCTCTCTCACTCTCTCTCTCTCATTCACCTTTGATTTTTTTCTCTTAAACTAATGTGTTTTTATATACACAACTCATGGCATGTGGTGCGTATGGGTATGTAAAAATATGAAAACTCATACGTCGCTTATTCCGAGGCAAAGGAAATGTTATGGTTTCTGCTGTCTTCGAAAGTGTTCAAGGTTTTTCGTCGAACTGTTTCTTTTTTTTTAAATATCATATCCCATAACTTTCACTTGGCAAAAAAGTTGTTAACGATTTTAATGAAGAAAGTCGACAAGGAGAACAAAAAACCTTTTTATCTGACACAGAAATAATTTTAACACACAAGTGGTTATGGCGAAAATAAAGGCTGAATTAAACGAATTTAATTCCAAGTCAATGTTTTCCATTTTCAATGGAGACAAGAAACTCATGCAACATCCCCGCCGAGTAGGCAACACAGACGGAATGTAGAACTCGCGTGCATACATCTTGAAAAGTGTTAGTAGAACTTCCATGTTCCATGCTTGCTCGCTTGCTTGCTTTCATTATTGGCAACCAGATGATAATCAAAACTTTAGCTTTCCTTCGTTCGCCCTCCATGTTAAACATAATAACAACATTACACTTTCACATAAACTGGCACGCATACATACCTCCAATAATATGGGTCGGAGCCAAAATTATTTCCATTTTATAAAAACCGACATTTGTTGCCAATATATATTTTATTGCGAGTGATAAAATCTTTTTATCGACACTACAAAGCCATTAGCGATTTCAGAAATATAACTCCAGAAATCTTGAATAAAATATACCGGTTATACTTATATAGTCTTTTTTTGCGTTAAAGGTTTCCTCTTAAAGAAAAAACTCATAAAAAACAAGCAGCTCACATACGACAGCCGTATCGCCTATTGTGAAAGAAGGGTTGTTTCACAATAGGCGATATGGCTGTCGTGCCGTCTCACATGTTCTTCTGAAACACCTCATATAATTGTGTACCGCGAATCATATTGATCTGAGGGCTGATTAAGTATACGATCACATAAAAGCTTATTTTAAGCTGCATTTTTAAACTTATAATAGGTATACAAAATGTTCAGTTAAAGTATTAGACATACTCTTTGACAAACTGTGTAATTTTAAATCCAGTGTCTGTTACAACGTACGACAAAATGAAAAAGCTATTTCACAGAAAAGCGAAACAGATCCGAAAGATAATAATACAGAAGTACTTCCGAATTGGATCGGTTCCAATTGATTTTAAACAGGCTTGTCATAGGATAACTTTGACATCATTTCAGAAGTAGAGGTTTGGATTCTATTTTTCATTACTTTTCCTAAACTTCAAAGAAAAAATTAAAACATACAGCACTAGCAGGAGACGTACTCCAACCTCGAGCTTCGTATATCAACGCCTTTGCAGTCTATGAAATTTCCTGCTGTGTTATCGGCCAGTTAAATCGCATAGGGAATCATGGCAACACCGCGCAACACGCAATTCAAACCCAATACACGGACTAAACATTAGCCCTATTTTTTTAATTTAACTATTTATTTTATAGTTTTTATAAAAGTTATGTAGAAAGCTAAAAAAAAACAGCATATTTTACAAAAAAAAAACATAAATACCGTTCATGGGCTCAAATCCGAGACCTTTCAAATTGAAAGCGCAAAAGTTCCCACCTAAGTTTCATTAAGTGCAGTGTTTATAAGTATTATTCATCAAATCTAAAAAAAAAGAAATCCTTGGGAAATACTTCAATTTCTTCTCAATCAAAAAATAGTACACGGAGAAAAAATATGTTAAAAATATGTTTGCACTCAAACTTATTTTGCAGGAAACGTAGAAAATTTTGGATCATGTTCGAAACATATCTATGTTTGGGTCACAGCAAACATTAATGTGTGTATATCAATGTTTCCAAGCATGCATACGTTAATGTGCAAAGAAATATTTGTTTGCACCCATATATTAATATGTTTGCAGTAATGTTTCTAAACATTCAAATGGTTGTTTGCAAAATTAAATATGTTTGCAACCAAACACTCTTATGTGTGCAGAAATCTAAGTAGGCATAAATACCTACCTACTTTTTAAAAATAATGTCATTTATACCATGACTACTAAGCATAGGAGTACTACAGTAAATTCTACTTCCTGATACTGAACTCATAATTTTTTTTTTAAAACAAAAATCCATTTATGCACTGAAACACTTCCACTTATTTTGCTTCCACTACGTTATTTGAACGAGAAGTAGCCACTTTTAAAAATTCTGTGTTAAAAATATTTTTACATAAAATTATGTTTTTTTCGCAAACACATATTATTCAATATGCTAGAGTGTTGTCCCAATCATGTCATATGTTTGTGTAAACCAATTATGCTGAACTACAATTATATTTGTTTCTCCGTGCAAAGAAAAATATAAAATAAAGTGATTACCAAAAACACAATTTGTTTTCCATTCGTCTACTCACAATTCGTTTTGTCTAACACGATTTACAGGCTATTATTATGCATTATAGACAAAATGAATATATCCTCATACAATAGAGGATAAATTCATTTTGTCTGACCCCCTTAAGTTTATATATTCTGAATCGTCGTAAAATTCTAATATAGCCTGTCTGTCTGTCTGCAAAAGCATACTACAGGTTGAGCTATTTAACGGTTTGTACTGAACAAGGACCAGATCGGTCAAGAGTTGAGAATTTTTGCCGCGCAAGAACTAAGTCAACCTCTAAAAATCACTTTACGGGGTTTTGTAGTTTTTTGAACTATTAGATATATGACAATGATATTTGGAACATTTAAATAGAAGGACACACTCAGACTGAAAAGTCATCGGTGCCACACCCCCTTAAAAATCGCGTTTATGACCAAGTAATGGAGCGATCGGATAAAGTTTTAACAGAATGAAATCAACGATTAGCAAATTATAATTTGCTTAAATTTAGAATTATTTTTAAGCGACAATCGGGGCACCCGGTGGAATTAACCAAATCGACTACGCTGAATCCATTGGATACAGGTTTGATGAATGTGAACTAACCTTAATCAGCGACTATACACTTGAGAATTGACAGACGCTTTATCGCCAGCTGTTCTCGTAAGCACAATAAAATATCCATTTTTGTGATTTGAGACTGTCGTTAAAGGGTCACCTTAATTTCCTAAGGTGAGCCCAAGAGCTCCCCTGCTAGATTAAAATACATCTCGAATTAATCTTATTCATCCTCTAAGTTTAATGGTGGCTTAAAACGAATTCTTGGTGTAGAGATTGAAGCTACCAGTCAGAGTGTGCGGAGCTCAATCTGGAAGTAGACGTGTGCTACGAGGTCGGACCGGAGACTCCAGTCGGGTGCCGCGGTTGAGCAGTGGCCCCTAGAACTGTAGTTCTAGCCTGATTTGCTGGGAATGGCCCTTCGTGGAGTTTCGCGTGGCTGTTATTTTTACCTAGATCGCAGGTAAGGTGTATGCTTGGCGTGGAGTTGCGTAACAACCGGGTGCTACGGCACACAGGGTAGAAGAGGTGTTAGATAGACCTCAACCCCTCACCAAGAGGAAGGTGAAGCCCGCACAGCTGATCCTTGAATTGGCGTTGGTAGTCGCGTTGTAGCTTACCCCAGTGCTATGAAGCACCGTGGTTCAGACCATTTATGGCGATAACTTATGTAAAATCGACACTAATCTGTCGCTAAGTGGATTTTGTCCGCTTGCTAAATAAAACACGTCGATTATTATATTTACACTACACTAATATGGATATTTTTAAAATGTATATTATTTTTATCTTGCTAAGGCATCTTAACCAACTATCATTGAACTAAAGAGGAAATTGGTAGACGTTTCAAACTGCTCGATAAGCAGAAAGAGTTTCATATTCTGCTTAAAATACCGATAAATCGATTTTTTCTAACCGTTTTCAAGAAACCGTAATGTTTTTAATATCCTAAAAATGCATTGGACATATCCATTAAAAATAGTTTGTCTTGAAAAATTTTAAATTACTTATTTAAAGCTGGCTTAAACGGAGTAAAAAGACTAATGTAAATCCGATTACCATTTTGCTGAATAATATTTTTTCCTCATCTTTGAAATGTCCAAAAATATCCAATTTGAAAGGTTATATGAAATACGTTTTTAGAAAATAAATGACATTAAGGTTTAATTATAATATATAAAATACATTTATAAAAAATAAAAAACTATTAGGTTTAAATATAACGATTTTAACCGGAAATTATCGCTTAATCCGGATTTTAACCGGAGTTTACCGCTGACCATATAAAACACGCCTATTATAGCTTATTCTTATCAAAATGCATAAAATTTAGCTAGGCTTTCGACGAATGTTTCAACCGAAATGCCATCCCACATTTTAACGAGTTAAATTCAAATTAGATTAAAAATAATATCAACTTTCAAACATTAAAAAAGCTTTCAATTTTAGTCTCGGGGACCACAAGTAAACTTTTTCTACCTTGTAAACGCTGGCGAGTTTGGGAGTAGGAGATAAATCTCTAAGCCATGTAAAAACTTATCTATAAAATGCATTAGCCTTTCAAAGCCGGCCATAAACAGTAGGTCTCGGACAGTAAGTCTAATAATTACAGCTCACTTATTTGGACAGAAGTTCCCGAAACTCCCAAAAAAAATTTAAAAAAGTTCGAAAGAAACAGCTTTGAATAATGGGAGAGTACGCAATATTGAAACATACGAGTAAAGGTCATGTACAAATTATTTATTTTACATACGACTATGCTAATGTTTTTTTAAGATGCAAGAAGATATTAACATAAAAAGCTTTTAAACACATTTCGCAACAGCTTATAATGGTAGCTTAAGAACCTATAAGTATGCTTCGTGCTTTTTTCTAAAAAAAATCCCTTCTGAATATGGTAAATTTTTGTTTCTAACCGATATGTGTGCGCACATTCATGTCGATCCCAAATGTAGGTACATTAAGTTGGGTAAGGTTTTATGAAAAATTATGTCGCTGTTCGCACAAACATAAAGTCTTAGTTTGTGTTACGAATATCAATTCCAAAATGTGATGACTACTATTACGAGTATATAGCGTTTTCGTAATGACTGGGAATTGTTAGTCATGCTGTGATAAATGTCATGTACAATCTTCTTTTACAGAAAGCACTAGTCACTCGGAACCGGCTTTAATTTGTAAGCACCGATCAATAAGCATTAAATATAAAAGGTGTTTTTTAGACGTGTGAATTTCAATCTGGCCACACTTTTTTCGGAGTTGGTCTTTTTGACAGCTGCCATTTGATTTATGCTAAGTTTGGTTTGTCATTTCATAATGAAGAGAGTTACTCCGGACCCAAAACGAGATGGCCACCGATACTGATTTTTACAAGAAAATGTTGAAAATGCGATGAAGCTCAGTTTTGGTTGAATGGGTACGTTAATAACCAAAGTTGTCGCATTTGAAGTAATGAAAATGCACAAGCCATTGTTGAGACGCCGTTACATCCTCCAAAAATCACTGCTTGCTGTGCTCTATGGTGCAGTGCAGCTCCTTCTGCCGGTCTAGATAATATCTAAAAAGAACAAAATTATGTACTTATTCTGCTTTTGAACATTATAATTGTTTTTTCTTACCTTTACATCAAATGCTTCCATTGCGTTCCGTATCCTTGGATATGCGCTCGTTCCTCTATGTTTGGTAGTGCCAATTGTTTTGTGAGCATCAGTAGGAATGACCGTCGTCTGTCACTTCTTTTTATTGGCTTCATCTCGTTGTATGAAATAAAGGCAGCTAATGCAGCAATGTCCACCATATTAAAAAACATGGCCAGTGACCAGCGGTTTGTTGAGCGCTTGCATGTATATGTGCCAAGCATCTGGTCCATTGTATTAACGCCTGATTTGTTGGCGTTGTAATCCAAAATAGCAAACGGCTTCTTCTTTTCAGTTTGCATGTCCACACCGCAAGTATAATGTTGTGTCGACAGCAAAATTACCGCTTTGTTCTTTTTGGGTACATATGAACATAGTGTTATATCACCTTCGTTGAAGCCGAACAATGTGCTGTTGACAGGACGCGTATGATTTTTTTGGAATTCCCGAGGCACACGTGTATTATTCGAGCGCACTGTTCCAACATATGCGGTTTTCTTCCTGATCAAAGTACGCGCCAAATCCAAAGTTGTAAAAAAATTGTCGGCAAAAATTGTGCGCCCTGTATTCAAATATCTCTCCGAAAGTTGAGTACAACATTCTGCCCTTGATTCACCTCTCGTGCCTGGTCAGGCAATTTCCCAGAGTAAATTATTCCTTTGACAGGATAAAATGATTTTGAGTCGCACATCCACCATATCTTTATACCGTACTTGGCAGTCTTCGATGGAATGTACTGTGTGAAGCGGGTGCGGCGTCTGTATGGAAATAACTGCTCATCAACGGTCACTGCATCATGCGAAGTGTAAGCTGCTGCCAAGTTAGACTGCAACATTTGCCAAATATCATTAATAGCCGCAGTTTTGCTGTTGATTAGTTGCTGCTGTCGCGTATTTCCATTGTCGAATCTAAGGCATTGTTTTATGCACTTCATACGATCTAATGATAATGCAGCTTTATATATTGGACAGCGCGTTGGGCCACATAACTCTTCAAGAGGTTCACTATTCGATTTAGTGAGTCCAGTATACAAAATAATAGCCAAAAAAGCATCGAACTCTTTCAAATTGATTGGTTTGCATGTCTTTGTGTTACTTGGATTTGCCAAATTCCAGGCAGCGTTCACTTCCCTGTCTTTCCGATTTGATTCGCGTATTATGATGTACGCCATGTCTTCGGTGATGAGCGAGCGGAATATGGTAAAGGGATAATATGTGGTTCCTACTGGTCCCGGATTCCTCCTTGTGTAGTCGACAACGTTATGAGCACGAGTACGGGAAGTTGGTGGTGCATTTTAAGTCCATTTGGTGCCATCTTTGGAAATAAAGTAATTGTCACTTGTTTGCTGAGCATCAGTTTCTTCCTCTTCGTCATCATCACCAATATCTTCATTGATGTGGTTCAGTTCCGCATCCGAATCATCAACATGATAATTTGCTTGATATGTGAAATCGTCATCATCCGCACCTTCAAGACCAAATGCAGGAATAGAACTTTCTGCAAATCTATCATCCACTGCACGTCTTTCATCCTCATTCATTTGCTGGTAGCGTGTACTACGTACCACTATTTCAGCAATGTCTAAATTTCCCTCTGCCATTGTATTGTACTTTTATTTCTCTTTATAAAATTCAAAATAAAATTTCGCACTCGATGTTCACTGTCTCAACTTTCACTGATTTGGTTTACGAAACTACAGCCGCTTTTATACCCTTTTCTACGTCTACCTGGCTTCTAGCTTGTACATCTGCGTATATGTGAGAGTAAGAGTATGCGTAAAAAGTAATGGTAAATTCAAACAACTCAAAAGGGACGGTAACAAAAATTCAAAAAGGGGCGGACAGTTTATTATGTTTCAAGGAAAGGCACAATAAAATAATCCAAAAAGTAACTAAAATTAAAGGAACACGTTTGTGATGTGTTCAAACAATAAAACAAGCCAAAAGACAGTGAATTAATTAACGATTTCTTGAAATTTAAGTACAAGGTCCCAACGGACCTTTTCACACGTTCCCGTACTAAACACATCTCAATAGAAACTAAACTATTGGTCGGATCGCTTTGAAATTTGTTAACGATTCTAGATAAAATTTCCTTGGAATACATGTGGGGGTCGGGTATACTTCCCGTCGACCATCAAGGAGTAATTTTAGTTTGAAAATGAAAAAGGTCCCCAGGGACCTTCTCACCCGCCGGAGGGTTAATGACTTTTTCGTGCCCGAATTGTAGGATGTTGATGTGGACGGCCTTTCTTTCCAACATGACGGCGCAACATGTCATACAGCCAACGAAACAATCAATTTATTGAGGGAAACTTTTGGTGAGCGCATTATCTCTCATCGTGGGCCAGTGCACGATGGTTTTTGCTAGTGGAAGATCGTAAATAAATTGAAACTTTAAGGTGTCTGCAATATATTGTTTTTTTTAATAAAAATATGTCCAAATTTTCATATTTCACTCGGTTCATCAAAATATTTTTTTATTTTTATAAGAAAAATGTAAGCCTAAAGTTGCTATATGTGTGTAATGAAAAAAGTAGACTGAAAATACCTTAAACTTTTAAGGCGTGTAACTTTTAAAGTATTAGAGCTATATGGACGTGTGATATATTTTTGGAAAGGTAATATTATTTTAAATATTTCAACTGTGCTTAGATATTTTACAGTTATTTTTGGAGAAAAAAATTCTGCTAAATTTTTGAGTTTTAAAATGTTAAGAGTTTGAATTTAAAATGGACCTACAGTTTGATCTCCACTCTCCTCCACTTATTTATTTGTACAGGGGCAAAAACTTCATTCCGGAATATGCATTTTTTAATAAGTTGTCCCAAAAAAAATATTAATAACTATTTATTTTAAACTTTAAATATTATTATAAAGTAAAAGTTAATTTTTAATAAATGCTATAAAGAACCTTTGCTAGGATTTGAACCGGTTACTGCTTCTTGATGTGCCAGGATCTTACCTGTTCAGCTATCGTAAATTTAATAAACTATGTCGGTATTCTCAAAATTCTAATGTTGTTACTGATCAAGTGTTGTTTTATTTTTATCACCAGTTTTAGTTTTTTTTTGAAATAAAGAGTACGGCACTAATGTGGTTTTTGTTGTTTTCTTACATCCCATTACTCTAGTTTTCGAACTTGCAGGTGCATAAGACAATGTTACTCCTAGACCTATGCTTTGAAAGTTTATTTTTAGAACAAATTTTTACAAAAAAAAGAAAAGATTGGGAAGAAGTTTCAATTGCTTTAAAATTTATTTTAAGGAAAAAATAAATTTAGATTTACTAATGATAATGATGTTTTTTATTACGTATTGTACTCTTCAGATCCATAGAAATCATTAGTAAAAAACAAATATGGTAAATATGTCAAAACACTAGATGATGATGCCTTAATGCTGTTAGAAAATTCGGAATATTAGCATAGTCTTAAGGCTGTCTGGGAAGAATAAAACTTTGAAATAAAAAAATATTAAACAAATATATTTTTAATTTTACTAATAATATTAGCAAGATTATTTATCTTTATAATTATTATTATTATTTATCGTATAAATTTCCGGCATTTATTTTTTTGTAAAAAATAAATGAAACATTACTTGGATGTAAAAAATTAAAAAAAAACATTATTTTAAAATATTAATAACTCATTGAACAGGGATTAAACCGGCTCAAGACCTCTTGCTTCTATATTTAAATAGAAGACAAGTTTTTAACAAAATGGCAAAGTGACATTGATTTTCGTGGCTGCACACTACTTTTATCATGATTTCGGGTCCGTGACAACCCTCTTCAGAAAGCCTTGCTGCAATTGTTGAAAGTAAAACCGAACTCTATAAGGCCAGGCTCTCCACAAACGAATGAGAACTACTGTTGTAAACCTTACTTTTTACAACAGTAGTTCTCATTCGTTTGTGGAGAGCCTGGCCTTATAGAGTTCGGTTTTACTTTCAACAATTGCAGCAAGGCTTTCTGAAGAGGGTTGTCACGGACCCGAAATCATGATAAAAGTAGTGTGCAGCCACGAAAATCAATGTCACTTTGCCATTTTGTTAAAAACTTGTCTTCTATTTAAATATAGAAGCAAGAGGTCTTGAGCCGGTTTAATCCCTGTTCAATGTGTAAAAGCAACAGACCGAAATAAAACAAACGAGCTAAACAATATTAATAACTCTAAAACAATTGAAAGTACCGACTTAGTTTTTTGCACACAGCTAGAATATACTTAACACTCATTAACGCCTCCAAGTGTCGATTAAATCGGACGATTAATAAGAAAGTTACAGATTTAAGCTACGCAAAACCCAAAAAGGGACCACTGTACAGTGACGTGGCCTCCATGATAGTGCGATTTAACACCGCTGGACTGTTTTTGTGGGGTTATGTGAACGCCGTCTACGCAGATAAGCCGGACACGATTGACGCCTTGGAAGAGAATAGTCGGCGCGTTATTGCCGACATACGGCCCCAAATGCTGCAAAAAGTGTTCTAAAATTGGGCCTATTGGCTGGAATTTTTTTGAGCCCGGCACGGCGGCCACTTGCCCGAAATCATTTTTAAAACATAATGGCAAACTCTTATCTTTATAATAAAACTAAATTCTTGGCATTAAACTATATGTGTTTATTTCTTCTTGAAAACCACACGTCCGAACAAACACGTCCAAACGACTTGTACTTTCATTACTTATACAACGATAGGTGGATAGGCGGATGAACTGACATATTTCAGTTAGTAATTCTGAGACTATTCCCTTTCGTTTTAGGTTTTATTCGCCGTAGTAGTTAGTTAAAATACCTTGTTCCGAAGTTGGGTCTGGGGTATTACATTTCTAAAATATACGTTGAATTTTGTTTAACCCACCTTAACGTACATAAACCTTGATAGTTTGTATTTCAGTTAGTTTTTGTTGCTGCTGTGTGTTTTGGTTTTTTATGTTTACAATTATTTAGTAACTTACTAACATACTTGTATGTTCGTATACATGTATAGGTTTGTCGAGAACGTACATACATACATAGATACAATCGAGTATATCATAGAAAGGAAAAAGTATGGAAAGTAACGCGAATTGGTAAATTTATTGAATTAGTTATCTTCAAAACGTTTGCCAGTTCGTTACGTGGTTTACTCGCTTCGATACTCGGGATCAAACGAAACACGCAAAAATACTGCAAAAATCCAAGAAATGTTAAAGAAATTAAAGAAAATCAATGAGACGCCGCCATTAGAACAAAAAACAAATGTTGAGGTAGTCGCGGACGAAAAAGAAGTTGCTAAAAGCGTTTCGCAACAGGAAAATGGAACGACTAAGGAAACGGAAGCTACTGGCGTTAGTAATGAAAATGCTTGCAAAGTTGCGTCGAAAGACGAAAATGGACGACGAACGAAATCCGCTAAAAGGGAAAAGTTAAAGACACTCTTCAATGATGAAGCGAATAACAAACAAACCAGCAATTATACCGTCGCCACCACGAACAAAACCAATGGAGTAGTAGGTGTGCCGAAGGCCTCTAAGAAGTCTGCGGCACATTTTGTCAATCAGAAGAACACCGAGATTCTGGTAACGGACGCCATAAAGAAACTAACCAAGAAGTCGGTAACCACCAACAAAGACAAACAACCGCCCTTTGGGCCCAATAACGATTGCATGCCCTCGGCGGTGACATCTAACGGTAGTGTCATTATCGATAAGCAAGTATCGGTGTTGGGTCCCTTCAAGAAAGTCAAATGTGTCTACACAATACTCAACAATGATCAGATTAATCAGCTGCGTAGGCATGCCCAGGAAGCGGTGAAGCACAATCGGATCTTCACAATAAGGGGCAACTATCATTCCGTACGTCACGCCTTAAAGTCACGAGGATGGGTGGAAAAGCTGGAGTTCCACCGCAAGTCGGCCTTGCCAAGCACACAAATCAGTGTTTGTGACTTGTCACAGGTACTGCCCAAGCGTAAGACCGGAGAAACCCAACGTCAGTTTATAGCTAAAGTGGAACGTAACATAATGTCGCGGTACATCGAGCATGTGCCATGCGACCTCCTTTGGACGCCACATAAAGAAAAGTCCGACTATGTAGACCAGTCGAGAAATGCCAACATGTTGATCAATAAATTTAACAGAGCTCCTTTCACAAACAAGGAGAATCTAAATGCATTTCTGCGAGACATGCCCTCGTTCTACGAAGAAGGCGTTGCGGAGATTCGCTTTCCCCGCTGCTTTAATGTGTGGTCGCCCGAGGAACTCAACGAGTTCATCGAACATTTTAAGCTTACAGCTTGTATAGCGTTCATACGATGGCTGGTGGATAGATACCAAGTCGGTGGTTTCGATGCTGTTTTTTCGCCAGTAGGAAAAGTTCCCTTCAATTGCATTGAATTTGCCTTTAAGCGCTGTTACGAATACATCGACTCTTGTCTGCACAACGACCTCGATATCGAAGATCCTCCACGTATTTGGGAGCACGACTGGGATGCCTTCTTAAATCAGCACTATCAACTGACCCACGAAAGTTTCAAGATACTCGCCGATCCCCAGAGAATCGTGGAAAACATCATTGTAAAAGGTGTTCAATTGATCGATAGTCTGCTGCCCTATTGGCCGCAGTACTCTATAGATGGCCACCAGAACCTCTGGATTATAAAGCCAGCGAATAAATGCCGCGGCAAAGGCATACTCCTGAGTAACAATCTAAAGAAAATCGTCAACATCGTTAATCCCTCAATTGCCACCAAAAGCCGTTTTGTGGTACAAAAGTATATGGGTAAGTCCTTTGGAGCACACAAACGCAATACTTTTCGAATGTACGAAAAACGTTGTGCAAAAATAGTACATTGAACGATAGACCTACTTTTCTTTCATGCTGCTAAAAACGTGAATGCCACGCCACACACGACACGACAACGCTCCCGCCTCTCGTCCTATCGCAAGCATAATAATTCCACACCAGCAAACAATACTCACGGATATGCATGTAACAACAAAGCGCACAGCAACAGGTGGCAAAACTAAATAAACATAAAACAAAAACAAATCCTTTTGTGAGGCAAGCGAGCAAGTCATTGTTCTCTCTGTTCTCCTTCACACTCTCTCTCTCTTTCGCTAACATCTCTCTGCGCGCCTCGCACAAACGCAATTACTCTATGCCATATACTCTATGGCATAGAGTCTATGGCATTCTCGCACTTGTTAACCACCCGGTGGTCAAATATGCGAACAAATTTGCAAATCATTAATGAACTCATCAAGATTTTTACGATAAATCTTTAAAAGCCTCATAACGGCCTTATCGATGATTTTTAGATGGATTTATAAATTGTATCCATTCAGTATCATAGGTAGATTCACTACTTCGCCATCGCTTACACAAATCATGAGATTCTATATTCTTAAGGAATGAGCTTTCGTCATCAGCAAGACTGTTACAACAACAGCTAGAAATACCACTTATGTGTTTTTGGTTTGTCATACTTACCGAAAGATGTAGTCTCGATCTCGCGAAAGCTGGGTATTGGCAAAGAAAGCGCTCAATCGTTTCATTGTTCTTCTCGCATTCCTCGCACTTGTTTGATTCCACTCTTGAGAGATGTGCCATAATGGCCTCATCGATGATTTCTCAATGGATTTCATCCATTCAATATCCAAGGTACTTCAACTACTTCGCCATTGCTTACACAAATCATAAGTCAGTTAATTTCGGAGATAAATTGAAATAGTAAATGTCCGAGTATATATTTCACCGGTCAACAGCATAGGAGCCAGTTATCACCCTAGTATTTTCCAACACCTGCAAGGCGATAACAACATTTTACTTGGTGCTCATTACGAGATCTAGTACTACCAACTTCAGAAGGATTTATGCTATATCCTTATTGCGAACCAGATAGACGACGCCGACTTCGCCTTTATCAATGAGGAATTGTCTGCCAGAGTTACTGCCAGGTGTTCGAGCTCTCCACAATTTTTCATCGTCTCCCAGTGGCCCCTTCCATACACACTCAATTCGCTTTAAATTCAGACCATATTCCAATCCTGGTCACGGTAATGAAACCATGCATATTTGTTGAGCCCAAAAAGCGCACTTTCGTGAATTACCATAAATCGAACTGACTTGGCTTCTCGAACTTTATTGAAGACTCCTTACGTGACTTGCCGTCCCCACATGTGCCAGAAAGGGTGAGAAAATTATTCCAAGAATAATTCCTCTACTTAGACCAAATTTTCTATTCAGGGCTTTCTGGTTCCAACGATCGTGCCGACAGTAGGATTGAACAGTTAAGTGAGGAAATTGATGTTCTGGTACAGGCGCAACAAATAGTTAGAACAGCTTGACCAATGCTTTATCAATTCCAAACAGCTTTGATCTACAATAAAAAGTCTATCGGGTTTGAATTAAGGCTAAAATCTCTCTGCTATTGCATTTAATAGCATTCAGTATTCCGATGCCAAAAAGTGTGCAACACATTTTAGCTTAGAGCATCCAACGTTGCAAAACAGGACCAAGCAAGCCATAGAATCAAAAATCTCAAGAGAGATTAACGACCATCCTCATTTGCGTCAAATAAAGTCGAGGGAAAAATCTCCAAGGCAAAACCATCTAAAGCACTTGGTCCAGACGGTATCTTATTGCTGTTGCTAAAAAAGATTGGAACAATAGGTTTGGGATATCTGACCAAAGTTCTGGAACTATCAATTGGTCAACTAGTGATCCCGGATATTTGGAAAGTCGCTTACATAACTCCAATTTTAAAATCACCCAAATTCGCTACAAATGGAGAATCCTACCTCCCGATTTCTCTGCTTTTACCTTTACGAAATATTTTAGAATCCCTATTGTTGCCATTCCTAAAAGAGCACTTTCAGCTTGCCGCTCACCAACAACACGGCTTCAGGAAACGCATAGCACAATAACGGGTCTGCAGGAAATAACTTCCAAGATAACAAACGGCCTAGGTCGGCAACGACCAGCTGATCGAACTATTGTGGCAGCTCTTGATCTGTTCTAATCGTTCGCTACAATTAATCACTCCATTGTGATTTCTGACATCATGATTATCAGACTTTCAAATGATGTCAAAAGATTGAATGCCAATTACCTTAGTGGCAGGCAAGCCTTCTAAGAAGAGAGTTCTAAGACAAAAAACAAAAAAGGTGTTCCACAAGCAGGAGTCCTGTCACCCATTTTATTTAACATATGTCTTGCCACACTCCTTGATACTCCAGCAGTTTTTTCGGTGGAGTAGGATACCGGGGATTGTTCCATCATCTCCTCCTGCGTTAACGGTGACGACCTTAGTGCTATAGCATCCAACTATTTAGCCACCATCACAAACCTATTTCGGGAGTGAAATCTTGAGCTGTCCACTGCAAAGTCAACTATGTTTTTTACTTCCTAGACTAAAGAAGTTAACATGAATTTTAACATCGTTGTCAATGGCAGATCGAACTCACAGGAAACCATGTAGCAGCTGGCGGTTTCCAAAGCCTTAATTGCTTCTTGATTGCTATAGAGACACAGTGTTCCCTTCACTTGAACCAGGTGCCCTGTCTGCCTACAAAGCCCTTAAGACACTCCCCACTTATTCAACTGTTCAATTTCGCCGTTTTCCTATACGAGGGCTGCTATATATATTTCTGGCCTAGTAATCAACAAAAATGTTTTTTGTTTTGTTTATCAAAGTATTCTCCAGCACTTTTGCATGCGCTCAAACCAATTGTCGAAGCACTTTTTCCACTCCGATTGAGACACCTCCAAGACATGGTTTTGAAAGCTTCAACAGCATCTTCTGGCGACGAAAATCATTTTCTGATGTGCGGGAATAAAAAGAACTCATTGGCTGCCAAGTCTGGACTGTACGGCGGATGACCCATCAATTCGACGTTTTGGCCGGTCAAAAAGGAGTGGTTTGAACCGATGTGTGAGAGCTCGTTTCTCGTATTTCTCCATTTCTCCAAAGACTTCCTACGTTGCTCAAGCGGAACAGTCGCCCCGCGACCAGTTTTGTCGAAGAAACAGGCGACCATTTGCTTTCGTTGGTTCGGGCTCACACGCATAGATCAATGATTCGTCACCTGTCATGATCTTATAAACATCTTTTGAAGCACCGCGATCGTATTTTTTTCAAAATTTCTTTGCACCAATCGACACGAGCCTTTTTTGAGCGATTGTCGAACTGAGCGGGATCCAACGAGAACATACCTTTTTTACGGCCAGGTGTTCATGCAATATCGAATGTATGCTGGTGGAAGAAATGCCGAAGAATGCCTCTTTCCGACGCTATGTCACATGACGATCTAGCATTATCAGTTCACGCACGGCATCAATGTTCTCTGGCACAACGCCCGTTTTTGGACGATCTTCGTCTTTCTTACGATCTTCGTCTTTGAGCGAGCGTCGGCCACGATTGAATTTATTAAACCAGTTTTTCACAGTCCTATAGGATGGTGCACTCTTATCGTGATAATCCACGTCGAAAGTTGTGAAAAATGATCGCACGAAAATGTTCACGAGTTAATTCCATTTTTCTGCCAAATTGATTTTTTCAAGTGTAAAAATGATGGTCGAACGTCAAAACGTTCTGAATACGTTAAGCTAAAAAATGTTAAACTTTCCAATGGAAATGTCAGATGGCGCCAGGCAACACTTAGTGTTGCCTTGGCCAGAAATATATATAGCAACCCTAGTATCTAATTCGACACTCAATTTATTTTTCTAAGTTCTTTAGGAAAGAGCTTTCGTCATCATTCACTAGCAGCTTTAAGGTTTTTCCGCTTTGGTCAATCCCTAATAGTTTTCTTCAGTCAGCTTGAAGGCTCTTCCATCATATCTTCGTCTTCCTTGTCAGGAGGTCTTTCCCCAATAGTTTTTGATCAAAAATTACTCCAAGGTATTTAACTTTACTTGTCAGCTTGAATCTTTATTTTCCTAGAGAAAATGCATATTTTGGTTTTCTCTGGGTTTACGTTTAAGCCCATTGGTTTATGCCAGTTTTGCGAAAGTTCCAATACATCAGTTGCCGTTTTTTTAGGTGTGTGCTTCTCATAAGTATTGTTACGTCGTCTGCATTGCAGGCCGGTTCAAATAGGTTAAGACCCTTAGAAAACTGTTGTGGTGATCCATAGGAGTAAAAGAATGTCAGCCTGTGTAGTTTTCAGAGAATCTGTAATGTTTATATAGTTCCATCCGCATGATATCCACCTGTTTCTTAGCGTATGTCTGACTGTTTTTTAAAACTCGCTCGTCTTCTAAGGATTGGATGAAACGTCGGTGTGTACGCTATTGTAAACATCCTCTATATCTAGAGAAGGGTTATGGGGTTCGTGATTACTCCCTTGCTATTATCTGAAGAAATGAATGTCAAATTCATTTATCTTTCCTCGTTCGAAGTAGTACAGATCAGGTGGGTGCGCAACTATTTATATAACACAAAATTTCCTATGGATAAAATTGGTTCGCTCGCTTATTTCAAAAAATTCCCCACTGTATTCCTTTATGGCGTGTATTGGTAAATACGAAGAAAATAGCACCATTATATGTCAACATCTGCAAGAAATTATGACTTACTTATAGGCTGTTTCGACTACGGTCGCGTCAACGCCCGCGTCCAAAAATCAATGAACGCGCGTTAAAGCCTATACAAAAAACATCCCTATTAAAACAGCTGTTTATCAGCATAAATATAAAGCGCTGCTGCTACTGGACATTTCTATTAGGCGCAATACCATTTGATCCTCATTTTCCACTGCGGTATCGAAATAATATCATTTCTACTACTACATGATAATGTCACAGCACCGCAAAGAAAACAAATAAACACAAACAGCTGTTTGGACGCAAACGTGGACGCAAAACACAATGGAAACACCATTCAAAAATTTCGATAAATCGTGGACGTGGACGCGACCGTAGTGGAAACAGCCTATTAATTACTCCACATGTTGCACTGAACCAGCATTTTTATGTTCGTTTGTTAAAAATGCAACCCTACGAACATATTTCGATTTCTATGGTCAATGTGTTGCATGCCCTGCGTGCGAAAATATCTGCACTCAATCCAGTGGTACCTACAGTGTTGTATTTTCAACACACACAAACCAAATTAAATTACATTCAATTATATTCAAAATAGGAGTAAACACGACGTCGAAGTTGTTTAGCTTGGAACTTTTTTTACGAATACCCTCCAAGAAAAATAAACGTAACGCATTTTGCGGAGCGACAACGAACTGCATACGGACCGCCATATCACTAACACTTGCATAGTTTTTCATATAAAAATACGACGAAATTAATTCTGCGTAAAACTCCTCGTAAACGTGCCGTTTTTTACGGTACGAAATGGAAGTGATTTTGCGTAATGGAAACGAACGTATTTAAACCAAAAAGTACCTAAAACAATCCGTTTACGTGCCGTTTTTGCGATACGAAAACGAACTGTTTTTTCTTAATGGTAACGGCATTAACTAATTTTTCTTATTCGGACAGCCATGTTGACAGAACACTTTAATTGTTTTAGTTGATGTTTGAAGTGTGATGATCTGATTGTTGTTAAACAAAATCAGCTTTTGTAAGTGTTAATATAATAGGTATTTATAAAACGTTTGTAGTATATTTATATCTACATATCTATATTTTGTAATAGCCAAAGAATTCATAATCATTCACAATATATGCAACATTAATTCTTCAGTATAAAAAAGCTTATATTATTTCGATAGAGAAAGAAATTCAGTACGGAAACAGAACGTTTTGCAGATACAAAAACGTACCGCTTCAGTGTTACGTAAACGCAACACTCTGGTATTACGAAAACGGACCGCTTTAGTGTTACGTAAAAGTACTACTTTAGCTTAGCCTTGGCGTACTACCAATACACTCAAACTACTACTTTTTTTTCTAATTCTCTTATTCCGAAATTAACGTTTACGGTGCATTTACGTATCGCAAAATCGGTTCGTTTTCGTAGTCTTGTATGAAATAATGACTTCGCCAACGTTTCGTTTTCGTGCCGGTTTTCTTAGAGGGTAGTACGTTTTTTTTCTATAAGTACTTAAAGTGTTGCACTAAAATATGTGCGATTGTTGGCAGAAAAAGTGTGACATTTTGACAGGGTGGAGGCAACATTTTTAAAATGTTGCACTAGGAAAAGGTGACACTATTTTTAAGAAACAAAATCGCCATTAGGCTGACTCCACAACCTCTTGTTGGTCCGGCCTGCTCAATAAATAATTTAGCAGGTTGGACGTTTTTCTCCGGTTTCAAATACCGATAATTCTCGAATTTCTTAGTCTATCCAAGAAAGAATCGGTCTACGCGACACATTGTGCCCTTGACCGGTTATCGTCTTACGGCTTTCTGACTGAAGCGTTTTATTCCATACGACCGACATGCCATTCGACAGCGCAATGGTTGAATTTTGATGCGCTTAACTACATTCATGTCGGGATACAGCCCATAAAGCCACTATTCGTCCAAAGTATGTACTCTGCAATGGAGCCGTAGATTTTACGAAGGATTTTTCTTCCTAAGACTGCCAATACACCTTCATCTGCTGTCGATAGAACTCATGTTTCGGCACCATAAAGAACCACAGGTATTAATTACCAATGAAAACTTCGTCTTTCGATTGAGATCTCTGTTCTTAAGCTGTTTACTGAGCCCAAAATACTCTCAGGGGCAAGTGGGGCACCTTAATTTTCTCAGGAGCACTACGTTTGTTAGTGTCATAGAGCGAATTCTTGGTGTAGACATTAATGCTAGTCAACGAGTTTGGAGCACAAACTGAAAGTTATCATTTGCTCTAGGTCGGACCAGAGCCTAAAATCTTGTTCCGCAGTAGGCCAGGATCTCAGAGCTGGTTTTGTATCCTGACCCGCTGGGAACGGGAGTTCGATGAGTTTCGTGGTGGCTGTTCTTACCACCCAAATCGCAGGTTAAGCAAAAGGAATTGGAATTCTGTTTATCAACCGTGTACTGCGGCCCATAGAGTAGCAAAGGTGTAAGATGGTCCCCAATCCCTTGGCATGAGTGGAAAATGAAATTGAAAAACTCCAGTACACTTGGGGGAGCGTTGGAAGTCGCTCCTTCTATGGAGCACGCCGGTTGACAATGATATTATTTCAGTGCAGACATCGTTCTTTTGGTTTCTGACGGATCCGAGTTAATCAAAGTCCTCTACGACCACGGCATGGCAACTTCTGTCCAACACAATGATTTTGTCGCGGAACCATCTAGCGGTGGCCAGCATAATTTTCATCTCGTCCTCAGCTACCACCAGACACATGTAAGACGACTCTAATTCTAACTTTGAAAGTTCTCCAGTTACGACTCGTTCTGTCCTCCTAATAATTTTTATGTCGTCTGCATACGCAAGAAAGATGTGGATCACGGTGTTAATAGTGCCCCTTAATTAAACCTTTGATTTTTCCAGGATTTTCTCTATTAAGATGTTCTCTATTAAGAAGAAATAAATTTCATAAAATGTCCTTTCAAATTACCAATAAAGATTCCACGCTTGATTTTAATTTTAATATTTTTTTTGTTCTGAAAAAGTAGCTCTAGATAAATCACCCTTTATAAATATATCCATATAATGGCTAAGAAATGACACACGTTGCACTTAATCAAGTAAGTATGGAACCAATAAGAGTTGTGGTATTTCATTGGTGGGCCCAAAGGACTAAAATCTGCCTCTTATTCTACACCTCTTATGTCTCCTTACACTGCCAGATTAGAGTCAAGCTCAACAGGGTCCTCTTTCCCCGATAATTATTCCAAGCCCGTTCCCTTGCCTGTGGTTTCGCTAGATAGTAGATTAGGACAAATTTTTCGGGTTTTACTTGATTTTCGCACGCTGGCCGTAACAATGCGACGGCCAACGCCCCATTGGATTGATTACACCGGTACCGATTCGAAGCATGACAGTTGTGGGTCATAACTTCGCTCTTGGTTAGGGGTCGAGGAATATCTAAACTTCTACTATTCTATGGGTTACAGCACCCAGTCACAGTGCAACTCCACACCGAGCCGAAGCTCTCCTCGTGATTTGGGTCTTAACCACAGTCACCACGAAACTCCCGGAAAAGCCGCAAGAACTAGTCAGGCCAAAACGAATTCTAGGGGCTCCTGACTACCCGTGGTACCAGATTAAAGTCTCCGGTCAGACCTCGTAACTAAAAGGCTGCTTCCAGTTTCTGTTCCATACAACGTGGGACTGGTCTATCTAGAATCATAGCAAGGCTAACCTAGCAAGGACAAGGACCGACAAATGTAAGATAGCTAGGGATTTGTGGCCTCAAGTTGACGAGAATGGAACTAAAATCCTGCTTACAAATTATTGTAATGTTAGAGATATGACTGGCTGGGAGTGGTCGAATACTGCCGGCTGCATGAGAATGAGAAGGATGTTGAGGCGGTGTTGTCTGAGGGAGTTCTATCTTGAAGATATGAAAAAGAATCCTTCTGCAAGATGGGAAATCTGTTGAGATTTAAAAACGGTTTGTCGTAGCTCACGGGTAGCTACCTACAGAACTTATATTGTTTATTTTTATCATTTACAAAGGACAATCAAAATGCACCATCTATGGTTTACCGAGTGGATAAATCGATAGCGAATAAACACCCGTCAAGTCCTTCTATCCTAACCTGTCCTAACCTATGTAAGCGATGTCGGAGCTCTAAACTAACACAGGAACATGTCTGACAGCGGCAAAGGTATACACACTATACGAGTATGAATAAAGCGACTTGTCTATGGCTTCCGTTCCTAGTAGTTTTTACCTGTACAAAATCATAAATATGCTCACCAATTATTCTACATTTATTCTTTATATTTATTATCTACCACTGAATGATTCCTTTACTAATCCTTTCTTTTGTAGAACGTCCTCTGATCATACACCAAACTAAGTTTGACATTCGCCAGTGGTTCCTGATTTCCAGCATTCAGCCTTTAATGGTGTGGATGTATAAGGAGTGCTATTTACGTTTCAGTTCTCAGGAATATACTCTCACCAATCACCACGAATCGGTTCACCTGACCAACCATGCCATACAGAAGAAATACACAAACAATGGAAAGCGCGACAAGCGTCTGCCTACTGAAAACATGTGGGACTCGTACTCATTTCAGGCCTATCTGCGACAAATTGGCAAGCAGGAATTTTGGCTGGAACGCATCTACCCGGGCATGCGAAAAGCCATAGTGGCCTCTATTTTGGTGTCGCAAGATCACATGGAAAGGACACTAAGCACATTTGAATTGTTTGGTGCAGATTTTATGATATGCGAGAACTTTTACCCGTGGCTGATAGAAATCAACTCCAATCCTGATCTGGGAGCTACTACCAGTGTGACAGCACGCATGTGTCCCCAGTGTCTGGAGGATGTTATAAAAGGTACTTACTTGTTAGGAATTTTTCAAAATACCCAATAATTTTTTTTTAATCAGAAATTATTTGTTTTAAAAATATTTAAAGTCGGCTGAAAGATGGTGCCAAAATCGGTTAAACATAATCTATAGTATCCGGCCAAAGTTGTAACACAACAGAACATTGCAAATTAGTAGAAGAGAATAATTATCCGATCCATTTCAGTACCAACCGATCTACAGATATAAGACATATTCGTGTCTATTAGTTAAAAGACTGTTATTCTTTTGGACTGAATCGTGTTTCCAACAAACAGACGTACATGTCTAGTTGTTCTCAGAATTTTACGAGATCAATAATTCAGGGTGGAGCGCGGAAATAAAAAAAATTATAATCCATAGGTCTTCCAAGGTGTTGTGACGGTTGATATACACCTTCGATTTCTGGTAACCCCAAAGAAAAAACCGCATGGGGCTAAGTCCTGGCCGGCAGGTCACTTCACCCCTCAAAGAGATAAGCCGTCCAGATAACATTTGCCTCAGTGAGTGCCGTGGCACCATCCTGTTGGAACAAAAATCCCGTATCATAGTCAAGTACCGTTCGGAGTTCACAGTTACGGCAAGACGGTTATCCTGGTAAAAGTAAGGACCAATGATGACTACTCGTGATATGGCGCACCTCGCAGTCACGCGGTTTGAATGCAGAAGTCTCTGGTGAAGTTCTCTGGGGTTTCTTTCACTCCAGTACCGCATATTTTACCCAATTTACAATTGATTGCCGTCCAGGAACACGTCCGCGTGGGTGGTTTGAATGCAGAAGTCTCTGGTGAAGTTCTCTGGGGTTTCTTTCACTCTAGTACCGCATATTTTACCCAATTTACAATTGGTTGCCGTCCAGGAACACGTCCGCGTGGGTGGACAACGAAACGTAAACGAAAGGAACGCTGCGCTGCAATCATCGAGTACCCATTTAAAAAATACGCTTCAAAACAAAATAAACTCTCCTCGCGTGTCCAATGCATGATAGCAGCTTAAAGGCAGACGAATACGAATCTCCCGTCAACCACTATAAGCCACGTACACACTCCACACTCTTCGACCTATAGTGCCGCCACAGCCTGCAGTGCAAAGAAGCAAATTACCGCGCTCAACTCTACTTATATATACGTATAGGGTCGCAGATTATAAAAAAAACAACAATATAATGTTGAAATTCGTGAGTTTTGGTTAATATAACGCAAAGGGTGTTTTCTAAAAACTCGACATCGTTCCCAGATTAGATTCAAGCTACATTTGTATGTACCAATTTCCAATTAAATAGCCAGATCCATTACTGATCGGTATTTGACAAAAAAATGGCTAGGATCCAGTAGTGAATGAAAAAAAGTGATTGTACCTACCAGTGACGGCTGTTGTTCTTCTACCAAATTAAGAGCCCATGACTTGTCTAATTGTAGTCACGACAAGCTAAGATAGAAAAACACGGTCTTTTTATTTAAGATATTTACAGACTTTTAAAGTCGTTAGTCAAATAAAATAACAGATTAAATTACTTCATTTCTACATTATTTTTATATTAAAAAATTAAATAGTTAATCTGTTATTTTATTTGCATTCACTAAAGACCTTAAAAGTCATTCATTTTATTTAAACCGTAGCCCATAGTTTTGACTAATATTAAAGGGTGGCCCAAATAATACTGAAAGGCTAAAAATATTCATTACTCTTTTGTTTAATTTTTTTTCTTTTGCAGATTATATCGTTTTTTATGGAGATTCATATATGAAATTTGTTGAATTATGTATTCTTCTTATGTCAACTCAACGAAATTATCGTTGTCATTTTTATGTCAAAACAGCACCCAGCAAGAACATGATTAGGAAATTAGTCTCCCGTTTTGAGAAAGAAGGATAAGTGCCATTATCCCAAATCAATTACACCCCTACAGATGTACTGTGTAGTGCGGCGTCACGTCTGATAAAAGTATCGGTCCATATTTTTTTCAAATGTGGAGGGTCTACCAGAAACCTATAACGGGGATCTGTAAAGGACTACGAGTATGATTGAAAATTTTTTGCATCCGCAAGTTCAAAATAATCCTAGCATATGTTTCTAGCAAGATGGAGGCACTGCGCATACAGCAAGTGTCACCATGGATCTTCTTTGTAACCTTTTTGATAAACCATTCAGTCTTTCTTGGGCCATCCAGTACTTTCCCGAGTGAACTCTTTTACCTAATTCCCACATATACCAATTTAGAATACGTTTTCGATATAATGTTTCTTTAATCTCAAAACAATAATGCCGAGATCAATATCTGCGCAGAGAGCCTACGTACGAGCAACTATTCCCACTTTAGTGCCACAGACTTAACGCCATTTGCGCCACCGACTTAACGCCAAGAAAACAATTAAGTCCCGAGTTATTTTTTGGTAGATTTTGGATATTTTTATCAGCAAAAAATTCAGATTTATATACACAGTTCTGAAAAACACTGCGAAGCCCGACTACTAGGGTTTTATTAAGAGAATTTTTAGTTATTTACATTTCCCAGTTTCCTGGGAAATTTTAACAAACCTGCAAAGCCGTTTTGCTTCAAATATCCATAGTTGACGAACATAAAATTAATGAATTTTAAGCATATATTGTAACTCGCTAGAATAGGACTTTAACTTGTTAAACTGTTCTAAAAAGATTAACCTTTGCCAACATTTGAAGGAAATTATATTCAAAAAATAAATGGCATAAAATCTCATTTCCTATGAACAATAAAGATTCCACACTTGATTTGAATTTTAGTTTTTTTTTTTTATTTTGAAAAAAATACCTCACCCTATATTTTGTTTCCATAGAAAAGAAAAATTATGAAGAAGTAGAAAATGAATATATTCTTAGCGTAAGTTTATTCCCCAAAGTATCTCAAGTATTTCACAAACAATAATATAAGTATATGTGACGCGCAAAATAGAAAGGGACCTAAGGTTAAAAACAGTTTTGTTCAGGAGAGCCATTTTAAATATTAGGTCCCTTTCTATTTGCGCTTAGAATCATCGACTTCACTTTCATAAAACGCGCATATCTCTGGGAGGGAACACTTTTGGGGCATGGGATCGGTCTCATTAGATGCTCAGATGTTGTCCACATCAAAAAAAGAAAAAAAATGAAAATTGATTTTTTTTACCCTTGGTTCCCTTTCACTATGCGCTGTCACATATATACAAGTATGTTCAGGGAACCAATATATAATTCAATTAATGCAGGTGTTTTAAGTTCATCGAAAAAAAAGTTCAGAAAGAGATAGAAAGAATAGACTTTTAGTTGCAAGCAGGAAAGACTGCACAGTTTTGACACGACAGCCGGTTATATGCAGCGGATCGACCCGGCACTGCTGTTACTACAACAACGGATATATTAAGAATTGCTGGCACTGCTTTTTCTTTGTCAGGTTTATGAACAATTTTAATTCTTTCTTTGATATATTTTGCTTTTGTTAAAAACATAATAGCGTCCTATCTATGTATAAGTAGTCTAATCCTTTTATATAAATAGAGACAAAACAGGTTCCGCGAAAAATGTTGTTTAAAAAAATAATTATATTTTTCCACTAGTCCTTTAAGTGGATGTAATTTTGTAGAAATGTTTGTTTACATAGTGCTGTTGATATTTAAAGTATTCTAAATTGATTCAGTAACTATTTTCTTATTCAAGTTTCGTAGATATTTCGTAATTTCCCAAAGTGTAGAAATATTTTGCTTTAAAGTTTAAAAAAAAACAATTTAAATTTTTAAATCTACAGGTTTACATTTTTAATCGCTTTTTATTCGCTCACGTAGGTACAAGATAGGCTAAATACCTTAACAATGATTAACGATTTAATATTTAAGATTGAAGCTTATGACCGGAGTTGTTTATGGTTCTGAACACTGTCATCCATGTTCCTAACTTAAAAAAGGGTTATTTACTTGCCAAATGAGTAGCACTATTTACTTTTGGTCAGAAAAAGCTGTTCAACAGCAAGAACATTTAAATTTATATTTTCCTGCCGCGATCCCGGGAAATTTTAAATTTGTTTCCGTTTTCCCGGGAAAAACTCTACACGCTATTAAAGACAATTTAAAAGTGATACGATTAAAGGATATACGCCTAAACTCCTAACTATAATTGTGCCCTACATAGAACATGTCTCACCACTTTAGTAGAATAAACTATAGCTGCCCATAGTTGGCGAAAATACATGTGCCCCATTTAGAATGTTTTCCGTTTCACCAGCACCAAATAAAAAATTGGCTCATTTAGAATGTTTTCCGTTTCACCAACACCAAATAAAAAATTGGCTCTCTAAGCTTGAACTAATAATTTCTATGCTTATTACTCTTGCAGTTGTCATCGACCGACGTAATGACTTCAAAGCCGACGTGGGCAACTTTGAATTAGTCTACCGACAAATAATACCACCAACACCGGCATATATGGGCCTTAATCTGGTCGTGAAGGGCAAGCAAATATCGAATCGCAGCAACAACCACCATCACTATAGTTATCAGCGTAAAGAGAGGACATTGCAAACGAGTCAACTGTATAAACAACGCACAACACTTGCTCTCTCAAATGCTTCACAGGTCCACAAGCCTATGCCGGCCTTTAATGCCACCGAGTACATTGAGAAATGTCTCAATGCTGAGATAGCCAACAGTCCACGCAGCAAAAGTGTACCCAGTTTAATTGGATTGGCCGAAAAGAAACCTTTTACCGCAACACAAATCCCAATGGAAAATAGAAGGAAATCCTATGGCGCGAATCTCGCAGCAGTTACGACTGCATCAAAGCCTTCCAGTCCAAATCCCATTTGTGATGTTTATTCGACCTTAAAAAGACATCGCAGTTGTGGCCCTAGATTGAATACACATTGTGGCGCAGCCGATTGCAAAGATTTGCAAAAATCAAAATTCTTTGTGGGCAGTTATAATCAACAGAAAGCGATCAATTCATCCCGTAGCTTAGGTCGTTTCCGTAGTACCCTGCTCGATGCACCTACATCGAGCATCGCCATCGTCAGTAAATCGGCGGATAACATTAAAGAACTCTGCAGCCCTGCAAAGAAATCCATGAACTCCAGCACAAATCTCAGTCCCATGATACCATCTAGAAGCTCGCTGAGTAGTTCCAAGTCGCGTCTGAGCGTGAGCTCTAAACTGAAGGTGGCTAGGTCGGAACACTGTGCTACGGCCATGCATGCTATCGGCAAAGGTATAACGAGTTGGAATACAAAGAAACGACAGATAATTCCTAAGCCACAAATATCGACGATGCAAATTGGTTAAGTAGTTAAATGTGTTGTTATTGTTTTATAAGTGATATCTTGTTAATTATCGTTTAAATTGTTATTAAATTGTTAAATCATGACTGCAACTTACTTTTGGAAATACACCTATTTTACTCGTAAACAAATACAATCGTTGACCATCTCAATATTTCTATCGCCCCTCAACGATATTGCGATGAATCCCACCAATTCTTCACTGAAGTGTTGATAATTGGAAATTTTAATCCCCTCAAAATTTAAGCTGGCATTGTGTAGCGCAGAGCTAGAGCCTCCTTTGTATCCGTCTTCATAGCTTGACTTACTTTCGTAGCTAGACATGCTTTGGATTTCTTGTATGGCACAGGCGGCACAAACTACAAAAGTAAGTAATTCCAAAATTCCAAAATAATATTAAGAATACAAAAGTAAACGTGTATCGTTATACTACCTTTTGATTGCGTAGAATTCTTTGAGCTGGTTGCTGTTTGCCGATGGCTGCATTAGCTTTGTTTTTCGGGAACAATTTTGTTTTTAACGGTGTCCGCGCAGGTGTACATAATTTCATAGACTTTCCGCATATATTCAGCTCTTCTTTCCGAATACTTTCCTTTTCAAAAGAAAAATCCATCTCGTGCACCATCTGAAACTGACCGGTGGAAGCGCTGCTGTTACGAGGCAGGTCCACAATGACCTTAATACAGTCCTGCATGACCATGGGACAGATGCGGGCTGTCACATCTGTGGAGGACGACAAATCGGGCGTTGAATTTATCTCGATTAATATGGGATTGTATTTTTCGTCCAGCATAAAATCGCAGCCGTAAAGTTCAAAGCAGTTTTCGCACAGATTCGTCTCATCCAAGCTGGCCATAACCACAGCAACGAGGTTTTCGCGAAAGCCTGCATAAACTCGTGTTTCCCACACATCATAGGCTAGATTTTGTGATTTGATGTAAGCTTTAAACTGGTCTAGGGACCACATGTTGTTCTTTGGTAAGCGCGGATCTCGCAATGAGGTAGTTTTGTATTTCTTTTGCACCGAATTGTTGGTCAAATGTACAACCTCCCGTAAATCGTCGACACTGTACTCCTGCGAACTGAAACGCAAGTAACAATCTCTGTAAAGCCATATCTGGACAGTGGATTCTCGAATGAAGATTAGCATGTATTGCCTAATATCGAACTTCGTTTTGTAAATCAGAAGGGGGTTTTCTAAAGTTTGGGAAAAGAATGCATTTATACACTTTATTTATCTAAACTCAAATTATTATTACTGTAACCATACATACCAATATATTTTTGCACAATGTACCGCCGATTGCAATGACTGGACGACCAGCGCAGAATATCTTCCACATCATGGCGTATTATAATACCTATTCCTCGACTTTGGTAGCCCGGCTTGAGTATCCACAGATTCTTGTAGCCGTCCCAACTGTAGTCAGGCCGCTTTTCCTCAATTTTGGACAAAATAGAACGAGCTGTTCGTACGAAGTCCATCAGCTCCCCATTGGTACACTTAAGTTTCTGAAACTTGCTGACTACCTTACTGGAATTCACAATAAAGCTATTCCATTCCGCATCGAGTATTTGTGCGGTTTCAGCGTCTAGCGAAACATCATTGTCCCACTCATCAATTTGTCTTTTTATCCGGTCTATGGCAAAGCGTATAATGTTGCTGGAAATTGTGCCATTTTCATAGTCTGTAATTGTTTCCGGCTTGTCCACACTCTCAATCATGAGCCTCAACAGACTACGGCATTGTGTCATTCGAAAGTCATCAACAAATGCCGTTTGCTCTTCTTGGTTTGTACCTAAACGGTAGAAGCGGGGATATAGCATGCCGGCCACGCCTTCCTGTCGATACCACGTTTGCTGCTCGGCACAACCGATGAGGCCTACTTTCGTAGAAAAGTCCATATGCTGAGATCGAAGTATACGATTTCGATATGGATGAATATCGTCGTAAATATCACGTTGTCCTCTTGGCTGCCACACAAAAAAGGCCGGCAAGTGATTGATGATATTGCTTATGGCCACAGTTTCATATTCATTTCCGCGTTTGGCATGCTGCAGTAGAACTTCCTCTGGCAGATGTTGCAGCTTGGTATAGCGACTAGGCGATAGCTTTTCCAACCAGCCTCGTTTGAGCAAAGCTCGTCGAATAGTGCCGTAATTACCAAACACCGTGAATATTCGTCGATTTCGATATGCATCTATCACCTTTGCCCGATAAACCTGCGACAAAGTTTTCGTCTGGACAGCCGACCCATCTTGATTTACAATCTTTTTATAAGGTAATGCAGGTGAGATTGCACTTAAACTCATAGTTTCAATAGTGTTAAGTTTAACGTCTTGATATGATTTTCAGAAGGCTCAAATTAATTTATTATCTGTTTGTATCAGTGCGGAAATCGTTCAAGAATTGCAGGAATTTAGGTAGTGTCTTCTAATTTAGAGCTGTTTCGCCCGAATGTATCTGATATTTGCAATGATTTGATTCCAGTGTATTGTCCTGTTGAAGTTCTTCGGGCTCAAAACTTTTTCACTACAAACCTTTTGAATTGTATTAAAAGTGTGGTCGATAACACCGGATCTGCTGAAAAAATATTCCCGTATATATTGGAATTCGACTTAAGGTTTTAAACGATCATTGTTTATGGTGGAGGTTTTAACATAGGTTTTCTTTTATTACCAAATCATATACATAGTTTTAAGGCATATAAAGTCAAATGAATTAATTACCATAACAGCAAATCATCGACATCGAATTTAGAATTTGTCGGAATAGTTTCAGACTTCGATAAAGGTTCGCATTAAGAGCATCAACTTCCAAAATTTTGTGTTACATTGACCCGTTAAAGATTAAAAGAAAAGAACTTGCATTTTGCTATAAACTAAACTAGAAATTTAGAAGATTTGACCAAAATTTTTTTATATTAGACAAAAATATGTATGAATCTGTTAATTTTTTTTATTTAAAAGACAAACTTTTCAATGTTTTCGTGATAAAAATTGTATACAATTAATCCCTCGCTATACGGCCTTTCGTTATACGTTTTTTTCGCGCCAAATATTTTTCGTTATACGGCTAAAAAAAGTTACATACTTTGTCTTTGCTCTTCTCATATTTAAATGTGGTCTTTCATTGGTACACATACATACATATTGAATACAAAATTATTTTTGTCCTGAAGTTAAGACACATTTAAACAAAAAAAAATTGAGCAACAAAATATTGCTTGTATTGGATAATGTGGAAGTGAAAGGGTTTAAAGTTTCTCCCAAAAAATAACATTGCACCGATGGGTCACATTTACGGCGCTTTATTTGCGCAAGGCATTCCAGGAGTTGATTGCAAGGCATTCCAGGATTGAAAGAGAAAACTACAGTAACAACTTTTTGGAAAGGTTATGATATAAAAAAAATCTGTAGTAAATATCGGCGATGCTTGGAACGGGTCAAACCAGGAAAGTTTGAACAAAGTTTGGAGAAATTTATGGCCGAAATGTGTTCTAGCATCTGAAATATTAATTTCCGACGCTGATTCCGTGCCTGTCATTTGCCAAAGTATTTTGGGAATGTCCGATGGTGTTGGCTTTGACAATGTAGAAGAAAGTGATTTAATTGATTTTCTGCGATCTCAAGGAAGTCCTCTTACCACTGAAGAGGTAATGCAACTTGATTCTTTCGAACCATCAGACTGTGAGGAGGAGTCTATTAAAAAATTAACTACAAAAACGATTACGGAAATTCTTGATTTGTTTGAATTGATAATGATCCGCAAGAAGAACGTAGTGACCAAGTTGCACAATCAATAAATAACTCTCTTAGCTGCTACAAACAACTTCAGGAGACTCTTAAACACACATATAAGCAACAACGATTAAGTAAATATAAAAATATAAAATATTTGTAATGTTCCGTTTTCTAAATAAATTTATCTGATTCATCTTCGTTATGCATTAAATTGGTTAAACTTGCTATTTTGAATGAAACTATTTTTTGTGTTCTTAAATATAACCAAATCCCTGCGTTTTGTATGGGTTTGTATGAAAATAAGCAATTCTTTATACGGCTTTTCGGTTTAGGCCAATTTTTTGGAACGCATCTAAGCCGTATAACGAGGTATGAGTGCATATTTTTTTTATTTTGTGTGTGAACGATGCAATCATGGTACAATTTAGAAGGTAGTGTTATGCAATAAGCGGATTTTCAATTTTTTTCTAGTAAAAAACATGGTACATTAAACAAGGTATAGTCACTAGCCCAACAACAAATTAACTGTTCGCTGTACTATCAGTCACTTGAAAGAAAATGCCAAAAAAAATCGTGAATGGTTGATAATTATGCAATTAAGGGCATAACAATTTTTTATATTAACAAAACACAGAATATTAAAGATATAGAGCTCAAATTATATCCAGGTGTAGTGCATATGTCACATTTTAAGAATGAAATTCGACTTCTGTCATATGACCACCACAGGCCCATCTACAGCAATATATTCTTTGAAATCAATTTTCCATCACACTCGCACACATTTCGACAGGAGCGTTGGCAATTTCACGTTGGATGTTGTCCCTGAGCTCGTCTAAAGTTGTTGGCTTGTTAGCATAGATCAATGACTTGATGTGGCCCCATAAAAAGAAATTCATTGGCGTTAAATCGAATGAACAAGGTAGCCATTCGACCGGACCATTTCTCGAGATACACGTTCACAATCAGTAAATCGATTGAACCACGTGCTGTGTGTTTAGTGGCACCGTCTTGTTGAAACCACATATCAGCAATGTCAAGCTCATCCATTTCTGGCAGAAAATAATTTTCTAACATGGCACGATAGCGCTCTCCATTGCCGTTAGCATGACGATTGTTTTCATCGACACAAAATACGGCGCAATCACACCTATGGCATGAAATCCACACCACACAGTATTTTTTGTGGATGCAATTGTGTCTCTTGAAGCACATGTTGGTTTGTTGCTGCCGATAGCGCATATTTTGTTTATTGACAAAACCACTTAGCCAAAAATAAGCTTTATCGCTGAAGATGATTTTTCGATGAAATTCTGGATTTTCGTGAAACTTTGCCAGAGTCACCGGCTCAGAATTTCGGTAGTAATTTTGAATAATTTTCCAACGTTGCTCGTAGGTGAAGATTACCATGATGTTACATGTTGACTTCGACTAACGTTTTGAAACTGAAAGATCTTAAAAATGTTTGAGGGTGCGTTGACATAAAGTGTGTTCGTTTACTTTCCCAGTAAAAATTAGCAAGTTTCTACTTTTGAGAGCGTAAAGCCAATTTTACTCTCTTTATTAAAATTTGCAAGAAAAGTTAACGAACAGAAATGCTTGTTTAGTAACCTGAAAAGAACACGGCTATTGACAGTACAGCGAACTGTATATTTGTTGTTGGGATAGTGACTTTACCTTGTTTATAGTGTAATGGATGCAATATTGAGGTGGGGGGGGGCTATTAAAGTTAAATTTCAATTTGCCTCAAAATGTTAAATAGAACATCATAAACTACTAGAAATATTGCAGTATACAAAAAAATATAAATTGAAATAATCCTAAATTTCCGCAATAAACCAAGAAAAAAAACCTGATGAAAGCATATAAAGGGTGTTTTTTTTTATTGAGTTATAGAACTTCGAATTGAAATAAAACACAAGAAAATCGTTTTAATGTCCATCAATTTGGCTTTATTGGAAGGATAATTTTAGGCCATTATTGTTTAAATATGATTTCGGGCATGTGGCCGCCGCGGCTGGCTCGAATAAAGCCAATTCTACAGGTCCAATTTTCAACCACTTTTTCGAGCATATGGGGCCGTATGTTGGCAATAACGCCACGAATGTTGGCTTCCAAGTCCCCTAACGTGTTTCTGGTTTGTTGGCGTAGACGAGCGACTTCACATATCCCCAAAGAAAACAATCCAATGGTCCATGTTAACCGATCCATGGTTAACCGAATTAATTGCTCTTATGGACGATTATGTCGACCATAAAATGGACGGAGCTTGCGGTGAACTTCGCGAACTGAACCATTACTTTCGAAATAAATTTGCACGATTTGCAAGCGTTGTTCTCTTGTCAACCTGTTCATGATGAAATGGCAAACCAAACTAAATATTAATCACTTGACCGCTGACAAAATGGCCGCCAGTTAAAAAAGTGATGCCAACTTAAAGTTCTATACCCCAATAAAAAACACCCTATATAAGTACATAAGTGATAGTCATGAAACCAAGGAAAAATATTAAAAAAAAAACATTTCTCTGTACTTGAACAAAAATGTTTCATTAAATTATTGAGAAATGTCATGAAAGACAAGTTAAACGTTTTTTAACTGCTTGGGAAAACGCTACTAAGTCTGGCTACTTTTATGAGAAAAGAACGATCCATGAAAGTTGTTACCTTTGAAAAAATTAACTATTGGTTACGAGTGGAGTGACTGAAGACAAACGAATTTGGTGGGAACAAAGGAGTTTGAATTTGGTATATCTTGTAAAAAAAAAAGCATAGCAATCGAAAGTGCACAAATTCAACAACGGAACAGCCTAAAAAGTTTACTACCTCTAGGCAGTAAAACATATTTGGCATTAATAAGCCATGAACCAGTTTTGTTTTCACCCAACGAGGTAAAACTAAATTGGTGTTGTATAGTTGACGAAGTGAAGCAATACTGCGAATATGCTCAAAGCAACATTTATCCAGCACTATTCCCAAGCACGTTGTACTCTAAACGAATTCCATAGTCGTACTATTGTATTGCAAATCTATGTTTATAGAAAAGGATGATGAAACAGTATTGCCTTAGTTTCAGAAGGATTAATAATAAGCTTGTTGGAGAACATCCATGCGCTCAATACTTTTAAAACATAATCAGTTTTGGCTTGTAAAACATCCAAATACTGAATTTATTTGCAAAATACAAACTGGACATTATCAGCAAAAGTGTATGGTGTACACCAATCGCCTTTACTTTTGAAAAGGTCATTAATAAACAGCACAAACAAAATTGGACCAAGAACTGAGCCCTAAAGGAACCCCACTCTTAACAGAAAAAACAGACGATGCGACTCCATTGACACGAACAAACCAAAATCTTTATGCAATTTGTTCATCAAAATTCCATAATTTGCCCTATCGAAGGCTTTTTCTAAATCCATACACATTTTTTGATTCTTGTTGAATTATTAATAGTGCAGAGTCACTTCTGTCGTTTCGGAAACCACATTAATAATCATTCAGCAGCGATTTACTCTCTATATGGTCTAACAACTGCCGCTTAAGGACATTTTCCATAAAGAAATCGGTCTTAAGTTTTTGGGAGAATTCGAGCATGCCTTCTTTTGAATTGGTGTCACTTTGGCTACATCCAAACCACTTCACTTAATAAAGAAGGTAATTTGTTATATACGGAAACACTGTTTTAAGAAATTTTAGATATATATCATCACAACCAAAGGCATTAGACTTGATTGACATAAAAGCCTGCATCGTCATTAGTGGAGACAGTTAAAAAAAGAGAACTCATCTTCCTCAATAATTTGGGTAATAAAACTACTATCAGTCGAATAAGTCAGTTGATTATTTATAAATAATGTGTTTAACTCCTCGACACCAACGTTGGTCATCTCTGGTGACAAAACATCTCCTCGCAATCCATTGTTTCGAAGACGGTTCCATAACGTCTTAAGCGGCATGGGCTTCCCTTTTAATTCTTCTAATAACGTTCTTGGCTTAATTTCTTAATCTCTACAAAAGGTTTTCCAATTTTCATCACCTCCACAAGTTGGACAAAATCAAATCGTAGTATTCAAGTAGAACGACTTAAAAAGTCATGCGATTTACAAATCGCAATTAAATTTTAGTTCGTGCGATTCCCATCACCTTCAAACAAGTCAGTTCTTTGTTTCGTTATTTTCGTTATCGATACCTTGAATGTAAACTATATTTACCATTTAAAGTAGTTTGTCTGTCACGAGTACGTCGAAATAAGAAGCCGATACTGCAGAGATCGTTTTTACAATATCCTTCATTGATTTTTCAACAGAAGCGTGTTTTTTTAACAAGTAGGGCCATTATTTCCCATTGACGTAGCTAAAAGGATCGAACCGATTCAACTATGAAATCAAGATATAATCACTATTTGGTTTAAAACATTTAATCATTTAATTTGAAAATTGTAATTCAGAACACATAAATTGGTATGCTGGTAGAAAAAAATGTTTAAGGATGCCTCTATCTCACGGTATGCCACATGACTTATCTTGCATTATTTGTTCACGCACGGCATCAATGTTTTCTGGCTCAACGGCCGTTTTTGGTCGACCTTCGTCTTTGAGCGAGCGTCGGCCACTATTGAATTCATTAAACCTGTTTTTCATAGTGCTTTACGTTGGTGCTTCATCGCCATACAAAGATTCATCGATGCACTCATGTCGTGATAATCCACATCGAAGGTTGTGAAAAATGATCGCAAGAAAATGTTCACAAGTTAATTCCATTTTTTGCTAAAATGATTTTTTCAAGTCACTGCACTTATAAACAACACAAATGATGGTCGTACGTCAAAACTTCCTGAGTACGTTTATGCTAAAAAAATGTCAAACTTTCCAATGGAAATGTCAGATAGCGCCAGGCAACACTTAGTGTTGCCTAGACCAGAAATATATATAGCAACCCTCGTAACATTTTATATAAGATTTATAATAAAAGTTGTTATAACTGTTTGGAATTTTGAATGGTAAATATTTTAAGTTGTTTTTTAAAATCAGTTTTGTTCAAAAGGAAAATTTAACATTTAATATGTTGAAGAATAATACCGAGAAAGAAAAAAGGGATTAAATTAACACAAGAGCAACGAAATCACGAGCGGAGAGATGGCATATGGTCAAATGTTTGCTTTACGAACTCCTGATAACTGTGCTCAGAATCTTGAGGAGCGAAAAACACAAATAGCACAATGCATTACTAGTACTAATGGATTAGACGCTGCTGAATGAATACGTATAACAAGATCTTCAAAATTAGCTTCATTCAACTGTATGACTCTCGGTTACAAGACCGATAAAAGTAAAAGTGGGCTTATCTGTAGAATAATGAAAATTTGTGTAAGTTCAATACTGATCACGTAATGCATCAATAAGTAGTCTATTTTAGATTTCCAATTTGTCGGCGGAGAAGACGTTAAAATGAGAGTTTAAGGCGGGCGCGTTAAATTGGGCATACCTTGCAAAATCAGTGGTGATAACTGAAAAAAATATTTTGGACAGTGAGCAGATCAATCAACATTTATTGAATTCGTTATTGTATTGAAGGAGGAAGTAATAAAGATGGAGTCACAGACCTACATCGAAAGCACTCCATTTTAGGATATTGTAATTTCTACCGACTTAGACGTGTGGTTTTCAAGAAGAAATAAAACGCATAAAATTTAAAGTTATGGCCAAGAATTAAGAATTATAAAGATAAGTGTTTACCTTTCTGTTTTAAAAATGATTTCGGGCAAGTGACCGCCGCGGCTGGCTCGAAAATATTCTAGCCGAGAGGCCCAATTTTCCACCACTTTTTGCAGCATTCGGGGCCGTATGTCAGCAATAACGCGCTAAATATTCTCTTCCAAGGCGTCAATCGTGTCTGGCTTATCTGCGTAGACAAGCGACTTCACGTAACCCCACTAAAAATAGTCCAGCAGTGTTAAATCGTACGATCTTGGAGGTCAAGCCACAGGCCCACGAAGCGAGATAATGAGCTCACCAAAAGTTTTCTTTAATAAATTTATTATACAACAATATATTTATTTTGAAGTTTTGTTCGTCTATAGGGGATCTGCTTCGATATCCAGATGGAGAAAACGCGATATGTCCACAGAGACCTGGGGGTCATCTGAGTGGGCTTTGCCGGACAATTGAAGAGGTGCAGCACATCATGTGGTCCCTGATGGCAGGCGGAACAGATGTCCGGAACGTCAGCATCAATTCGTGCCCAGTAGGAATTGATGCGGCTGCACCATCCAGATCTCAGCTGCGCCAGATCCCCTCGCGTCTGCCGAGGTAGTACTTTTTCCGTAGGTGATATCTCCGGGGGATGCTACCCTAGCACTACATTCACACCTTTTTGTTCAATAAATTGGTTGTTTTGTTTGCTTTATGCCATGTAGCGCCGTCTTGTTTTAACCAAAGGTGGTCAGCATCAACATCCTCCAATTCAGGCACAAAAAAACTCATTAATCATGGCTCTATAGCGTTCCCCGTTGACTGTAACATTATGAACGTCCTCATTTTTGAAGAATATGGACCAATGAATCCCTCTGCCCAAAGAGCACACCATACAGTAACTTTTTGAGGATGTAATTTTCGTTACAAAAAGTGACCTTCATCGCTGAACAAAATTTTCTTGTAAAAATCAGGATCGGTGGCCATCTCGTTTTGGGCCAATTCACCACGATTTGCAAACGTTGTTCCGGAGATAGTCTATTCATTAAGAATTGGCAAACCAAACTGTGCACAAATCAAGTGACAGCTGTCAAAAGACTAATTCCGAAAACTAGTCTTGAAAACCACACGTCTAAAAAAAATGCTCTATAGATACACGACTACATGATATACTAATTTATAAATGCATGCTGTTATATCAATTTAAAATACGAGCTAATAAAACAGTCTGCTTTTTTGTACGTTAATAGGCTAAATAAGCTTTTCGTCGGCTTTTTTCGACATTCTCAGGATATCGAACTTAAGTATTCAATACATTGCAACCTAAGTCTTAGGACAAGCTAGTCTTATTATATAAAATGTAAGCTAGAGAACCGCTGGACATATTGCCATCGAACTTGACCAGCACAGTGATATCGATCTTGAGAAATTATATGTAAGATCAGCATGCTGTGGTAATGTAAGCACCGAATCGAACCTTGCACTAGGCTTTTAATCATGATTTGGAACGAAAATAGAAATGTGAGCACTTTGCTTTGAATATACATGATCAAACTCACGCCGTAGTTTAGAACCAGCAGCAAATCATAGGGCACGAAGAACGCATTCAACGGCGGCTGCAGATTTTTTTTTATTGAAGTTCTTTACGGAACAGATTTTCATTGATTTCTGGTTTGATTCTTGGGACACTGTACCTTCTGGGATTGTCACTACGTTGGCAAAGGACTGACTCACACAGCTCGAGCTTCTATTGAATTGGTAAGCGACCAATCAACGGACAAATTGTAATAGAATTTAACTGAATTAGTATGCAAGATAAGACACAAACCAGCGTCACTTTATCTTGCGATACAAGTTTTTCGCAATAATCGTTGTCTTAGCTTTTGACTAGACGAGAATGTCTTGATTAAAACAGACTTTCCACTGGTCTAGCCACCAGTTTAAAATGCAGTCGCAGACTATCAGGGCTGCCATAGAAAAAATGTCGGTTTTGCTAATTGTCGTTTTTGCAAACCAATGTTGGTTTCATTTGGTGTCATGAAACCAAGTTGGTTTTGTCCATTTCGAATGTAAATCAAACCAATGTTCGAATCAGCTGTTGCTGATAAAACCGATAACATTGGTTTTCATGACACCAAAGCATTTTTTCTTTTCGTTTTCAAAACCAATAGTGACAACATGGGTTTCTATGAGAGCCCTGTATTGAGAGTCCATAAATAAATTTGTAACATCAGTTTTTCGGACCTGCAGCGCGGGCTGGGTTCAACTAGTTTAGTATATCAGTCTAGAACAATGTTCGGAATTCCAATTGAAGTAATCTGAATTCTAATATTTTCTTAATTTTAATTGTAGTTTCTGAATTTCGATTGATGTGCTCTGAATCTCAATTACAATTTCTTAATTTCTAATGAGGTGTTCTGAATTTCAATAGTAATTTATAAATTTCAATTCTTATTTCTGAAATTTAATTGATCTTTTACGAATTTTTGTTGTAAATTCTGAATTTCAGTTCTAGGTTAATTACTAGAATAGATTGGCATACGACGAGTATGGGTTTATTGAGAAAGTTCGTTTGAGATCGTTTACTTTAACGCGGGACAAGCTCCTTTCCATTAATGCGTAACATACACCGACACTAACTTAAAACATTTCCGTGACGTCATTCAGGGTACACAAAATGATTTAGAAAATATTTTATGTGATTATTCGAAACAACTTGCTCACTCGATAGAATCTACAAGTATGTTATCGATACCTTGTAAAAAAGTGTATACGGTTTAAAGTATTGATGTATTTGTTTCACTAACCAGCTTGATTCAAATGAATCAAGATTGTGTCTTGCATTTTGTTACCAAGTCTCCAAATTTCGTCTCGACAATTCAAAGCTCAACTTATATAAAACAAAAAAATAAAAAAAGTTTCCTTTACGTTTGTCATCCCATATAAAAATAAGAAAATTTGTTTATATATTTTTACGAGTTATTGTTGTTCTTTAGAGTATGGTAATTATCATGTAATTTATTATTGTTTTTATCTCTTCTCTATAATTTCATTTTCTCTTAAAACTTGGTTGTAATATGCATGTGCTATTTAGAAGATAGAAGCTTTGTATATGTAGCTATACTATTGGATCCATGATCCGAAAGTCAGCTACAACAGCAAAAAATTATCATAGGTGTTGTTTGGGCGATGACACGCAGCATGGGGTTGTTTACAATTTGTCGAGGTATTGGGTCAAATCGGGGAGACCTTCCTTAAGACCCTTACGTTTACGGGTGTCTTGAACAATTTGGTAAGGCTTGCTGGAGGTTTCGCTTGGGTCACCGGGCAACACTTGCCAATGATCGAACACACATTGAGGGAAGGCTTGACCGCCGGTGTTGGAACGCAAATCAGCGGTGAAACCGAACGACTCGTTGACAGGCAAGTAGGCCTTGACGACGAACATGGGAGTGCCAACAACTTGGGATTCCTCAAAGACATGACCACGACGTCTGTTCAACACACCGTAGATACCACCAACGGCAACTTCGGGACATTGGATTTCGCACAAGTACACGGGTTCCATCAAACGTGGGGAAGCGGTGATGGCCGAGGCGTACAAGCAACGACGAGCAGTTGGAATGATTTGGCCACCACCACGATGGATGGCGTCAGCGTGCAAGGTCACATCATAAATGTTGAAACGAACACCACGCATGTTTTCGTCAGCCAAGATACCTTCCTTGGTGGCCCATTGGAAACCGGCGACAACAGAGTCCTTGATTTCGTTCAGGTATTGCACGGATTTTGTGCAATCCAAGACAAAGTTGGGACCGGTACCGTCGGGACCGAAGCACCAGATCTTACGGGCTTCAGTTACATCGTAATCGTACTTCTCAGACAAGTAACGGGCACGAACCTTGAAATCGTCCTTGGAGCTAACATCTCCGTTATCAATATCCTCGGGCAAACCATCGGGCATGGGAGTGGCCTTCATCAACAAACGGTTGTGCTTGTTAGGTGACTTGGAGAGGCACATCTGGTTGGATTCTTCGAAAACGGTTTCACGATACGATACAACAGGGTCAGACTTCTTCAAAGGAATGCAAGCGTGATCTTCTTCCAAATCCTTCAAACAGATTTCCAAATGCAATTCACCGGCACCGGCAATGATATGTTCACCGGATTCCTCAATGATACACTGTACCATAGGATCGGACTTGGCCAAACGTTTAAGACCTTCTACCAACTTGGGCAAATCGGCAGGGTTCTTAGGTTCAACAGCAACACGCACGACAGGTGATACGGAGAACTTCATGACCTGAAATCGAACGAATAAAAACACATTGCAATTAGTGCCAGGCCGGAAAATTCCAGATAGTCACAATTTTTTTCAGTGAAATCAGATAACGTTCTCTCATTCATAGATAACTCTGAACAGGTCTGTGTTTAATATCATCACTGTGTATGCGTGAGGTATACTACATGGTCGATTTTTTAAACTTACCTTCATGTTGTGAGCATCCTTGAAGGTGGTGATGGTACCAGTCTTAACCAAGAACTGATCAACACCGACCAAACCGCAAATGTTACCGGAGGGAACATCTTCAATGGCTTCGACGTAACGACCCATCATCAAGATGGTACGTTGGATGGACTTTTCGTACAAATCGTCCTTCTTGCCGGGAACGTAGTTGGGGCCCATGATACGGCACTTTTGACCAGTAGCAACCTTACCGGAGAACACACGGCCGAAAGCGTAGAAACGACCCTTGTCGGAAGTGGGTACCATCTTGGAGATGTACATCATCAAAGGACCATCAGGGTCGCAGTTCTTAACAGCGACGGCAGCCTCATCGTCATGAGGACCTTCGTACAACATTTCCATACGGTATTTTTGAGCGACGACGGGAGATGGCAAATGGATGGCAATCATCTGAAGCAAAGCTTCACCAGCAGGCAACCAAGTACGCATAACAACCTTCAACAAGGCTTTACCGTCCTTGTCCTTGTCTTCATGTTTCAATGTGACACCAATTTTCTCCAACAAAGTGGGAATTTCTTCCTTCTTGTAGTTCATGACAGCATCGAACACCTTGTAGATGGGGTCCAAGATGTACATGCAGAAGGAGCGTTTGTTGTCGGCTTCCTTTTGCTTTTGCCATTTCTTGGTCTTGGCGTTGAAGAAGTTTTCACCCCAAAGTCTGTTCAAAGCAACAGATCAAAAGAGATTAATTTTTTCTTGATGGGACAAGTTCAGCATACAACTTAAATCAAATCAGATCGTTTGAAAATTTAATGTAACTTCGATTCTTAAACTTAAGTGGATTTGACATTAGGAAAGAGGTCACCACTCAGCGTTAACAAACCGACGTCGCAAAAGTGCAATATCCTATGTTCACAAGAACAGAAGAAAATCGCTCTTTCCATTTGATCTACTTTTATATGCACTTGTTATTCAGTCTTTAAGCGTGGAAATCGAAGTTAAAAACTTCGAATCCCCTGCTTTATGAACAACACGAATTGTGCTAAAAGCATAATTCGTAAATATTATAGGGAAAATCAGCACTGACCTGTTCATTAGCTTGACGACATCGATCTTGAATTTCTCGGCGTACATTTCGGAGAATTGTTTGAGAGTGAAAGCCCAGCCGTGCAAACCCGAACCAAAACCGACGGAACCCTTGGAGGGGTCGACGCGTACTTCACCCATGGGACCGCTGTCGTCATTGTAGGTGGCAATAATGACGTTCACGTTTTCAACGATACGTTGGAAAGTCTGGTACAATTCTTCGGCTTCCAATTGCAATTCCAACAAAGCACGGTCCATCTTGTTCATGAACAAAATGGGCTTGATACGTTCAGCGATGGCCTGACGCAAAACAGTCTCGGTTTGTACACACACACCAGAGACACAATCGACGACGACCAAGGCACCGTCAGTTACACGGAGAGCAGCAGTGACTTCAGAGGAGAAATCAACGTGACCGGGGGAATCGATCAAGTTGATCAAGAAACCCTTACTGTCCTTCTCACGTAAATCGGGATTGGTAATGAAAACCACATCCTTATCTTCGACTTCGAAGTACATAGAAATTGCACTAAAAACAACAAAAAGAAAAGAAAAATAAAGTGAGGTTATGTTCCGCATAAGAGCCAAAGTGCATTATTTTGTCCTTACGTTGACTTGATGGTAATGCAGCGTTCCTGTTCATCCTTACGAGTGTCAGTGAAACGAGTTTCACCAGCCTTGGCACCAGCAATAATACCGGCTTTGGAAACCTGAATTAAAAAAAAAATTACTATTAATTAATGTCCACTCATGGGTGGTAAAGGGCGTGTTCGTGACGCATTCATATCGGTCACACTTACCAAGGAATCGGTCAAGGTGGATTTGCCATGATCGACGTGAGCAATGACGGACATATTACGGATATTCCGTTTTTTGTCCATCAAAGTACGGATTTCATCGACGGTGAAGTTGACCTAAGGACAAACCAAAAAAAAGATAAATCACACCTGCATAATTTTACATTTCACAATATGACGAAAAATGAAAAATCCAACACAATTTCCAAGGCCACATTCGTTTTTTCGATTTCTTTTATACTGAAACATTCCACGTCACATTACATTCTTCGTCGTCTTAATGACTGCGGTGGGCCTACGACGTTAACGAAAAACGACGACTGTTAAACGCCATCACGCACTACTGACATCATCATCGGAATTTCACAACTAATTTCACGAATTTTACATAAACTTCACACATCACTCTTAAAATATTAATATCTTTGGAAACTTGGTTGAATTTTTCTTTGGATTTTAATTGATTTATTATTTTAGTTCACATACCATTTTGGATGTTTAATGATTTTTCTTGACCAACTTTAAAAAACACTACACGCCTGCAATGGCGTTACGAGAAAAAGAAAGACCTCGACAAAATTCACCTCGGCTACAACCAGGTAGACAAACAGTGATGTAAAATATGGTACTAGGTGGAAAAGTACACGGTTGTATTTTCTTTAACTCACCACCAATCAATTCCAACTAATTGCTAGCGACAACGAAAAGTACGTTAATAATGATAATCATTTTAAAACTGAAAATGAAATTTTCGCTTAGCAGTTTTGCATTTAACTCTACAGGGAAAAATTGTAGAGTCGATCATTTTGGCAGTAATATCCGTTATTTTTTTTATCCCCTTAAAATTGACTTCGCAACTTCTGTTATATATTTTTTGCAAATGTCAAAAATTCTTTGACCAATTATCAGAACATTGTTGCTTAAAAATTGAGAAAAAAGTCTACACTGCTTTTGTAAACATCCCTGTAACAGATGATAATTCCGCCACCTTTTCGTTTTAGTTGAGTATCACCAAACGATAAAAGCTTAACGATATTTACCATGATAAATAAACAAGGTATCAACTGATTACAATTTTTTTTTCGTAGAAATTTAGTCTGTCAAATTTGAAATTTGATAAAGGCAATTCTTGAAGTTTGTAAGGCTAAATTTCTGTATTAAACATTCACAATAATCGTCAAGCATTCACAAAAATGTATTTTTGGCAAGTGAATTTGACAGTTCTGCGGATTGGTTATTTGTTGTTGGGCTAATGACTCGTTTATTGTACCATGATATTAACCAATGGTAAATTTCGTTTTCTTTGCTACATGTATTTCTTATGGGAGCGAACATTTTGTTTAAGATGAATACTAGGCTAAGATCGCCTTTAACGTAAACTCGCGAAATGTGTCAAACTTAATATAAAAAATGTTAAGTGAAATTAGAGTGAAAACTGTTTTGTGTTTATAACTGAAGCAGATCACGTAATTGTAAAAACGTTCTAAACCGAAAAGAAATTTACTTTAAAAGACGTATCAAAACCGCATCTAGCAATCATTTTATCGGCGATGTTTTTGGCCGTGTTCAAATTGAATTATTTTAGAACGTAAACATTAGTAAAGATACCTGATGATCGAAATTCATCAATTGTTCTTTTCTCATTCACCGTTGCCTCAAGACTTCTTTGCTGTGGTAATTATTGTTGCGTCCCAAATAACAGTAACCAATTTTACCATTTTTCGTCCACAAAAGTTATGATTTCTATGGAAAATACCAAAGAAAAATATGTACTATTATTTTTAGATAGTTGTTTGTTCGGTCAAGTTTGTTAAGTCTGTTGTTGGGTATTAAAAGACGAGCTTGAGTTCAGGCTGTTATTTTAATTAAGATTAATTCAATATTTCGTTCTTCTTTAAAGAACATTTTCAGGTTTCTACGTCAACATTGGCAACAAAAATAGAAAGGTCCAATAATTAAGCAAAAATATTTAAGTGACAGTTTCGATGTTGGTCTTGCTGGGGCAAATATTTGACGAAAATGCATTTCACCATATTTGCTTAAAATTCTAAAATTCACACTACCGACAAATATTTGTCAGTATTTGTTTGTTTAAACAGATGTCAAGCGATGTCAAAAAGAAGTTTGGGAAAACATGTTTGACGTGTGTTCACATTTGAATAAATATTTGACTAAAAAAATATTATCAAACTGTCCAAAATTTGAATTTTATTTTCTGCCAACCTTTTGAAAGCAATAATGCAGGAAGAAGAAAATTTACTGATTTTTTACTGTGGAGCAGCATCTTTGATGGTCTTGGAAGGGGAGGATATGGAAAAAATCGCAAAAAGGCACTGGGTGCGTAGTCTGAATAACGAAGGATGCTGCCCAAAGTTGTTACAAGAACTGCGTACAGGAACACCAGCTCTCTATAAAAACTTTTTGCGCATGAACACAGCAGAGTTTGACTATTTGGTAAGCACTAACATGAGATGTAGTCCATAAAAATTTGTAATGAATATTTTTGTGTAGCTGAAATTAGTTGCCCCGCTAATTACAAAGAAGACGACACAAATTCGTGCGTCAATTTCAGCCTCCAAACGTTTAGCTGTTACACTGACATTACTGATTTTACCAGCTGCCAGTTCTTATCAAATAAATATTTGCGAAAACAGAGGAAATATTTGTTTTCGGGTGGTCACACTGCGTTTACATTGGACAATTTTTTGTTTGCTGACAAATATTTTTCTTTTCTCAAAAACAGCTGTTTTGTTGTTGCCATTCAGAAGTATTTTGTAGTCAGATTGTGACAAAAAAAATCGACGTTTTTCTTCAAATATTTACCGTACCATTAGTTTGTTTATTTTGCTTTTTTCATTCGTCCTAGAGATTTCTATAGCTCTGCGCAGAATGGTCAATGTTTTAAAATTTATTCTCTGCTGTGTTGCAGTGCTTATGAGGAGCAGCACCCCCTATGTCAAACTTTTGTTGTAATGGCTCTCGTTTTGTGCAAGACTTACTCCCTCATATCGGAATGGTGTTACTCGCTTACACAGTGGGCTGCCAATGCCATTTTTGGTGACTGATTATTGTTCCTTAACTTTATGTCCGACTGAGCGTCGTGTTTTTCATTTAATTTTTGTACTACTGATCTGAGTACAGCTGAAGTGTCATGTTTAATGCCTTTGAATGCAACAAATAAACAAAAAATAGCATTTTGTCGTCGTAACACATCATCTTAGTATATATACACACCATGTCATTCAGAAAAAGGGGTATGGCGTATACCATACATTGCGTTGCAGGTCTTCTGTAAATCCTACCTAACACCTACTAAAGCAATGAATACAAAACGATTGGTATGAATGGTCTCTACGCTGTGTGAATGTGGCCTATAGAAAATTACTAAATCACGCAGATTTTGGGAATTTCTTTTTTTCGAACAATCAGCTGTTCACATTCGACATTACAGCTGATCCTCTTTTACATATAAAAATGCAAAAATAAAAACAAATATGTTCAGAATTGGTGCGCTTTTTTATTCGCAAAATGAGGAAAACAAAAAGAATTCGAAAGAGAAGATTGCAAGACGAAGCCTTCGGGTTTCCTAAAACCCATTGGAGCTGACAAACAATGAGTAAGTTGAAATAAAGATAATTATTTCCAATTTGAAAATATGTATATTTTTCAGGTTTGGCAAGAATTATAGAGTAAATAAAACTGCATTTACATATCTCCTTGAGATGCTCACCAACGCATTACCAAAAACGGAAAACAGTGCTATTATTCCACCAATAATAAAGTTGGCTGCATGTTTGCGTTTTTTGCTGAATGTACTTACCAAAAGGGTATTGCCAGGGATTATCAAGTGGCGATGGCGCAATCAACATTCAGCGAATTTTTGAGCGAGTTCCTTAATTTGCTGGAAGTCTCATTTTGTCGTCAATGGATTATATATCCCACAAAAGAAGAAATTGCAATTAGTGCCCAATCCTTTTACAGAAAGTGTGGGTTTCCTGGGGGACAGGTTGTACTGATGGCACCTATGTTATTATTATAGCACCCAAAGATGCAAAACATTTGTACTGCAACGGAAAATGAAAATTCAGAATTAATGTGACCCTTGTAATACCTTAAATCAATCACATTTTTATACACTAATGTATTGTATTCTGTACAGATATGCGATCATGAAATGAGAATACGTTTTATAAATGCTACACATCCTAGAGGAAGCCACTATTCTTTTGTGTGGAATATGAGTGCGTTAAGAAAATAAAAAGGGAGAGACAATTTTTGAAAGAGGGAGGAAGTAGTATGTGGCTGTTGGGTAAATTAGTTGAATAAATTAAAAAAAATATTGATCAATATTTGTAGGTTGTTACAGGTGATGCAAGTTACCCTCTAGAACCGTGGCTTATGACCCCATTCAGAAAAGCGCAAACAGGTTCCGTGGAAACCAACTTTAATAAAAAAAATTCCGAATGTTGGAATATTATAGAAAGGACAAACGGAGTGTTGAAGAATTGCTGGCGGTGCATTTTGGGAGCAAGAGAATTATACTACAGTCCAAAAAAAGCTATACAAATAATTAACGTACTCGTATGTGCAGCTCTACACAACGTATGTATTTTTTATAAATGTACTCCAATGCCTTTTCTGCTTCCTGATTATGACACTGAGTTTGGTGAATACAACTTCTTAGATGAAAGTGCATATTTGCCTGTTGCAAAACGTATTTGAAATCGAATAGCAAACTCTATATGTATAACATTTGTACATTTTATTTTTATTTCACTTTTAGTAATAAAAAACAACAAAAACCTAAAAACTTTTCGGTTTGATTAAAAAAAAGTAAATACATATGCTTCGTGCATAAAGTTATTTAAACATATTTATGTAAGGAGTTTTAATTATTGTTTACCTTATAATAGAACATTTAATATTTTCAATTTCTATTAGTTTATTATTCTTTTCCAACTTGTTCTCTATTTCAACTTGTTTATATTTTTCTAATTCGGCATGGTGGCGTTTTATTTCTTCTATTTCCATTTTTTTAAATCACAAATTTTTTCTAATGACCTTGCAACTCTTTTTACTGTCAAGATAGTCTCCTTATTGTCCTCTTTCATAACATCCTCTTTCATAACATTCAGAAATTTTTTGGTACATTTGCTCTTGGTTTTTCATCTCAGTCTCAATTAGTTCATTTGTCGATTTTTCTCATTTAAAGATTTTTGAAGATTTTCGAGTGCCGAAGTTGGTGTGGGGTCAAATATGATTACATTATCAGTGCAATTTGGATACATATTTTCCTCTGTACTTGACAAATCTGCATAAACGGTTAATGGTTCACCGAAAAGATTTGGTCCACCAACAACCTCCACGGACACCTTCATGCTTACCAGATCAAAGGTAGTCTGATCAGTGGACGACAATCGGGTTCGTTTTGGAGGACCACAACCTGTACCATTGTTGTGATGGTACTCCTCTGAAGCTCGTACCGTTTTTGGTCTACACAGACCAAAAAAGAAGTGCAAAACAAAAACAAAGAAGTGGAAAACAAAAATATTAAAATTAATATAGACAGTATGGACATAAAATCCTTACCTTTTATCATTCTGCAGTTGTTTTAATTGGCGGACCAGCGTTATTTAACTGCTCAACTATTTCAGACCAAAAACGGGCCACAACCTATTTGGAGTCCTTAGTGTACCCGCCGGAAATTCCGGGGTTTTCTTTCGTATTTTCCACCAAAACAGACAATTGTTTTTTATTTACGGTATTACTCCTGAAAATTCCTTAAATAATAACTGAATTACATTTATAACAAATAATTATACTTACATTTAATTCGTTCCCTTCTGCATCGTATAAGTACAAAACGGTTAAATTTTGTGAAAAAAAAATCCCAAAAACGGTACACTCGATTAGGGAATTTATTTTTGAAGATGCCACATTTTGCGAAAAATGTGCATGATCTCAATTTTGGGTGATTGTCTTTTGTGCTATTTTAAAGTTTATGTTGGGGCTACATTCTGCTTTTGGAAACCGTTCCGATATATAAGCATGTTAATCATATTGGAATGCTGTTTTCTGTGGCTTCTAGACAGAAAGCTTTCGATGAAGTTTAAGGAGGTTTTGAGAGATGAAAACGTCCCTCCCAAATTTTCAATTTTCTGACATTATCACAATGTTATTTTACTTTTAAATCAGCTTTTTAGAAAACAGGAGGCATAAATGGGCATGATCAAAACCAGGTGAAATTTCCTTACTAATATAAATTTGTGACCTATATCTGCTTGTTCAACTATTTTTCAAACTTATGTTTTCTTTTTATGTTTATCTGACTACAAAATCCGACTCCGTCTATCATTTCTAAGACAAACGCACGTCTGGCTTTTAATGTAGTTTTTCTTATTGGGTCGATAAGATGTGGAAGAAACTTAATACTTGTACAAATCACCAGCACTTAAATTTTATAAGTAAATATGTTTTAGCGACAATTGAAAAACGACAAGAAAATTCCAAGAATTTAAGTTGACTTCTTGTCGCCAGCAGCTAGGAGCATTCGCCAATCAAATGTGCTCGATCATATGAAGTACATGAAAACGCGATACGACAACGACATGGTTGTGTTCAGACTCTAAGTTTGCGAAAAAAATAAGTAAAGGCCCGGACAAAGTGAAGCCTTTTTTTTCTTACGCTGCGTATTTGTTAACTTCCTTTCTAAAGCTGGCCATAGACGAACGATTTATTGGTGTGATTTGCAAATTTATTGCTGCGATTTATTGCAAATCGTTTCTCCACACACGCTCGAACAAATCATAATTCGGCCGACGTTGATGAGTAAACATATGCTACGAAGCGGATGACGCGCTCGCATGTTCATTTTGTGTTTGAACTTCGGTTTGTGCTTCTGTCAGAATTTTGTGGCAGAAAATTTTTTATTTAACAATTGGTTTTTTCTGTTGATTGGAAACTTAAAAAAAACATGTGCGACGAAGCAGCGGCTGATGCAGCTGCGCTTTTAATTATATATACATGTTTCGACATGGAAAATAAAAAACTAGAAAAGAAAAAAATCGAGTTTTTCCCATGATTTTTGTTTTTCTAATTTGTCTTTATTTTTCACTTTTTGTTTGCCAAATGGCATTTTCATTTTTTAACACATCAAAAAATTCTATCATAAAGTCTTTGCTTGCCATTTTTTGTGTGCACTACACGACCTTTCGTTACAATGGTTGAAGAGCAACTGAAATGGCGAAATGGCGAAATGCTTAAAATTTGCGCAGTAGCCCACACACGTATGATTTGTTTGCCAACAAATTGCAAGTTTTTGAAAATTTTCAAAAACTTGCAATTTGTTCGCAAACTACCCCACAGACGTAAAAAAGCGACCACAAACCCAACAAATTGCTCGAATTTATCGTTCGTCTATGGCCAGCTTAAGCTAACTCAACAATATCCAAACATTTTTAATGTATTGAACACATTTAAGTGGATTTCAAACTATCGGAAGTTAAGAAAAACGCAACGTATGAAAAAATGCTCCAGTGTGCGCGGGCCTTAAATTTCAAAAAAATCGCTTTAGTTGCCGAAAATGAAAGTTTTTCACATTGGTAAACTTTACTTATGAAAATTGAATGATAATGGAATAGTAAATGAATGTAAGACGGGGAGCACACACACATACGAAAACAATTGGTGTTCTACAATACTGTGTTCCTTGTTTGTTACATATTAACCGTGTTTTTTCAGGAAACTAGCTTAGTTACCTAGTAAGTTAGCGATTAACAATATTTTAAATAAGATGGCAGCATAAGCTCAAAAATGTTTGCTACAGCCAATTTTGTTACTTTGTATAATTTCTTGTTTTGTAAAAATTTTCTTGACAAATTTAATTTCGTTCAGTTCAGCATTAAACATGAACTTCAGCCAAGGACAAGGACGTCAGAACCATACATATCGCTTAGGAAATGACTCATAAATGAAGGTTTGTCAAGATTTTTTCAATTTTCAGCGCAATTTCACAGAACTTTATTGTTGAAGTTTGAGATTTCTTCACATGAAAAGACGAAGTAGCGGGCTAAAGAGTATAAATTGTTTTAACACAAAATATTTAATACAGCTACTGGAGTTATTTATACAAATGTGCTACAACAACGACTGTGACCTTCTTGGAGACATTATGTTCTCTTCCAGCTCATGATCGTCAGCTCATTCGCAATAATCAATACAATTTATGGAAATAGTTTTATCGCGCTTTTTCTATTTTCTTTTTATTTCATTCTTTTCATTTTATTTCTGTATCTATAACAAAAAACATATGTTTTTGATTTTGGTATAAAAGCCGTGTGTGTCATAATATTTATTTTTTGTTAAAAAAATAAATCGGGTAACTCTAACTCGTTTCATTACCGAGTAGCTGCCAACTCGCTTGCTTACAAATGCTTGTTTAGTAACCTGAAAAGAACACGGCTATTATTTATATTAATGAATTGGTTTCTTTCTACCTCGAACAATTATTTGCTTACATATAAACAAGTATTTCTTTGTATTATTTAATAATGATATGTCTACAAAATTGTAACAATGAATTTTAAAATAAATGCAATTGATATGGCAGATAAATTTGCGACAGGTAAATGAATTTAATTTAAGTGTCATCATAACTAATGTGCCACAAAATCGTACAATCGTTGATGTGGCATATAAGTCAAAACTACTGTTCACATTAATTTCACGATTCAAAAAATTTTAAGATCCATGGTTCTAAAGTCTTTAAGAAGCTGCAAAATAAGTCCATTGCATTTTTTGAATATGATCTGAATATGACATCAATTATGCGATTTGGCTTATTGGGAGGTCTCACCTTTAGGCGGGGTCAACAGATACATTTCTGACAATTGGAATTATTTACCTATAACGGGTGGTCAATCTAGAGGTATTTTTTCAATAGGGTTTTTTACAGATTACGTGTAAGTTGCGTTAAAATTTATTTTTTTTTCTTTTCATTATTGTTTGCCATTTCACACACCCTTGGTTTGAAATTTTTTTATTTTGAAAAAATACGTCTAGATTGATCACCTGTTTTTTAATATATGTGCTAATTTGGGACTCGTACCGGACTCTAAAGGTCCATAAATTTGACCAATGAGTTTGAGGGTGCTGAAAAATAGGACCTTTTGATGTGGGATTTTTTGAATAATACGAGTATGACATTAATTTTACGATCTGCCTAAAACACCGTCACCTTATGTACGGGGGCATATGTAGAGGTATCTAGAAACAGCGAAATCTTACAAATCTAAATATGAACCTATTTTTAAGGTTTAAACCAATTAAGAATACCGACTGCCCCATATAGGCTCTGAGGGCCAAAAATCGGCCTTCTTGAACTATGGACAAAAAGGTTCAAAAACACAATAAAATTTCGTCATGAATCAGAATGTCACATTAAGTTTACGAGAAATTTGAGAATTTGATCGTAGAACTCTGGGAGCTGCAAAATGTGTCCACGGAATTTTCTGAAAAATCTAAAAACGACATCAACCTAACAATTTGACTGAATTGGAGGGGAGGGTTCGACCTATGGGCACGGTCTATAGGCCCTGGGGCCCAAAAACCGTTGTCTAATGTTCGGGGACATTTGGGTATCCAGCAACAGTGAAAATTTCGTACAATTCCAAATATGTACCTATATTAAAATTCAGAGGGCCCCACAAATCTAGTTCCGTTAAACAAGGAGCATGGTGGAGAGTAAAAAAGCTTCGCACAGCCGAACATACATTCGTCCACTTTTTCTTAACTCGACACAACCGTAACCATTTTCACCATCCACAAAAAAATGTTTATTTGCTTAACACATACACTCAAAAAGGCTACTTCTTACCGATATACATTAAGCCCCTTAAGGGAAACATTTCAGCTCATGACCATAGAGTTTAAAACGAAATGACAAATTTAATATAGCATCAACTTTTAGTGGAGGGTATAATTAAACAGATAACTCCGTACTGGCCTTAAGGCAATTTTAACGCCGCCGCCGTTATATATTACGCTGCCTGTGGTATTCCCATTTGGCTTCAAACTCTTGAGGCGAACAAATCGTACAAAAAATCATGTCTGGCAACATCCACAGTGTAAATAAATGTTTCTGACATTTGGAGTAGCCCATAAAAATAGTGACACCTCTAACTGGAGTTAAGGAATTTGGTCCACCACAAAAGTTCCAAACATTTCCATAATTTTAGTGTGGCTATAATTGCATCTATGAGCGAGTAGAACGACGCGAAAGAACACGAGTATTATCGAATCCACAATGTCCGCCACAACTCATATTTTCAATCGGAACATGCCCTATCTAAAACAGCAGTTCTGGGCACTACTACGTAATACTTCGCCTGTGATCACACTGATATTGATAATGATAACGGTGGGTTATTTGTTATCCTTTAGCGAAACGGCCGTACTAGTATTAACTGTTACGCCCGGCTACATTCTACCGAATTCAGAGTTCTGGATATGGACGGCATTTACGTTTTGTTTCATCGAACTTCATTGGTGGGAGGTGTTGGTGGATGTGGTCACAGTGGGCCTGTGTGGCAAGATGATAGAGCCGTTGTGGGGTCAAATGGAAATGTTCAAATTCTTTGCTCTAAGCAATTTCGGGGTTTCAATTTTGACTACCATATACTATCTGTTTTACTATATGGTAACAAAGAACCCTCAGATTTTGTTCGATGTACATATTCATGGCCTAGCTGGATACGTGGCCGGAATCAGTGTTTCAGTGCGGCAGATAATGCCAGACCATTTAATATTTAAGACGCGCTGGGGAAAACTAACTAACCGAAATGTTCCGTTGACGGTATTAGTTATGTCCATAATTCTGTGGGCTGTAAAATTATTGGATGGAACTTACCCAGCCATGTTTGCTTCTGGTCTATTGGTGTCTTGGGTTTATTTACGTTTCTATCAACATCACCCAAATGGCAGGGGCGATAGTTCCGAGAGTTTTACTTTTGCCAGTTTCTTTCCCAACATTATGCAGCCAGTCATTATGAAAATGGTGAATCCCATTTACGTGTGTTGTCTTAAAGTGGGCGTAGTGAAGCCACCAGCTCCACCCAGGATGGCATCAGCTGCTAGTTTAACATCTGTATCGATTTCAATGCCAGGCGTAGACCCGCATGATATAGAAAGAAGACGGTAACTATAAGTGGTTTATGATTATGTTTAAGATTTAATAATTTTTTGTCATCTAAAATTTACGCTTAGACAAATTGCTCTAAAGGCATTAAGCGAACGGTTGAAGTCTACGGAAACTACAAAGCATACCCAACTACCAAAATCATTTCCGACGGTAGCACATCACCATCAGCAACACAAACATCACGGACATGGTCACAGTCACCATCACGGTAACAGTATCCAGCATCACATTAATCAATCCTCTGGACATAGTCATATTAGTGGGGGACACTCTGACATACAAACTCCTCCATTTTTGGCGACATCTGCATCCCCTTCTCAGCCAATAACGACTGCACGATCGGAACCACGTATGATCAGCACTATGAGCCCGATAGCTATTCCCATGCCAGCGCCGCCTCCCAAAATCATGCCAGTTGAGAGTTCCGCTATAGCATCCGGCGAACATATAGACAGTCGCGACAAAGCATTACTCATCGACATGGATGCCGAGGCACAGTAATATGTAGTATACAATGTAGTAGCAAAATTATCAGCTAAATTATAAAGATGATGACGATGCTGCTGCACACGGCTTAGCAGTGATCTTTTTTTGTTTTTTTTTAATTATTTTTATTTAAAATGTGTATAATAAACTAGAACTACCTTCAAGTATAGTTGGTACATTTCCAATCGTTTCTTTACTTTTTATAAAAGAATCGGCGCTATTTTCTTCTTCGCCCATTTGTTCTTTCCGTTTTACTTTGTATCTAATTATGTTTAATAAATATTAAAATGCAATAAAATGCTTTTAGGACATGAAATGTTTTTTAAATTATATCTCTTATTTTCGACTTATTCAACGATAGTCGTATTTCGACAACCGTGATCATGGCCACTATCAGGCATGGATATTTGGTGCTATGTAAAAACTTGACCTACGCATTGGAAGCAAATAAACATTTTCATTTGATCATTTTCTGTTATTTTTATTATTTTTTGTTAATAATTTGATCATTACATTTCCTTTGTGTGTACATTTGGGAGATATAGAGGGAATTATTTTCTTTTACAAAAGTAAAATCTTAAAAAGATATTATGTTCGTGTGTACCAACTTACGAAGTAAGTTACTTTGTTGGTAGTGGGTTTGTGGCCATGAATTGCCGTACATATTTGCGCCACTCTCATCTGTAGTGTTGCTGCTGCCAAGATGTTTGTACGGCTTGTGTCGGTTGCCCAGAAGCGGCATCGTAATGATTGCTCCCCGACGGAGGTCCACCTCCTCCGCCCGAACTACCGAATGAGTTTAAGACACTACTGTAGTATGAAGCATCCGCCACGGTTTCCGATGTAAGATGATGGCCCTGTCCAAGAGGCACCTTCTTAAGCGATTGATGAATGGCCACTTTTCCTTGGTGACAATCTTGAGCATTTGCATTATTTATTCTGGCCAAATTGGCTTGAGTCAATGAGGAATGAATTTGGACGTTGGTCGTAGGGACTGAACCAGGCGGATTAATAGATCCGATACTACTGTTCGAGCGAAGTGGAACTCTTTGGGCCAATAATGAAGACTGCACGCCGGCTGAAGATTCCGATAGTTTTCGTTGGGGACCTAATTCAGATTTTATTTCTGGTGGTGGAACGGGTGCTGGTGGTGGCGGTGGTGGTTGTGTGACATGACGATGATTGATATGTGCTTGCAAGTCTCTTTGAGACAAATATGTTCTTCTACAGCCTGTATTTCCATATCTACTGCCGCTATGAGTACACATAAACACGGTACCAAGGCCCGATTGTTCCACACGCACAACCTTATCGTTGCAACGAGGACATACTTTGACAGGCTCAGTTCTAGCACATTTCAGGCAAAACACATGTTTGCATGGAATCATGCGACCGTAATGGAGGATCGGCTTGTCGCATTGGTCGCATATATGAATCATGGGATTCAGTACCTTTTCGCCAATCAGATTGACTTTGTGATTCCACTTTAATCGTAGCATCGGCTCGGGTGGTCCTCTTGAAATCGTTGTGAAAGTTGGTGCTTCCAATTGCGATATATCGGCTTCCATATCAACTGCACGAAAGAGAAGGACAAATGAGTTTGTATTGTGAAGTTTCCAATTATTGATATGCTGGAATACTTACTTGTTTGGGCCACAATATTATTCGGTAGTGGCTGTGTTTGATTCGGCCCATCCACTTGTGAACCCGTAGCGGAGACAACATGTGCGATGTCTGGAACCACTTGACTGGCATCGGGATTGACGACCACTGCCTCCGTTTCTTTTGGCAACTCATGCATGACCGCATCTTCAGTAGTTTCGAGTGTAACATTACCACTGCCTATAGAAACGTCTCCCTCTTCGATTACAACGGCAGCAGCAGCGCCGACATCAAACGATTGATCTAATGATATTTCTTCATCGCTGGACACAACGACGGCAGCTTTTTTGCCTCTGCCACGACCGCGACCACGACCTCTACCTCGGGCTCTGGTTCCTCGAGCCCGACCACGGGCTCTCTTACTGCCACTATCTTCAGCGTCCATTCTTTGTGAGGCTTAAAAATAAATACGGATGCAAGCAATTATGGGTGCAAGTCTAAAATTTAATAGTAAATAAACTAGAGATTGGTAAATTGATTCGATTTTGTATAAAATCGATTTTGACGATAAAATACGAACTCAAATTCGAATTTACGAATTCAAAGACGATAAATTGTAGATGAACGATGTTAGCTTTATCGAGAAATCGAAAAACAGACATGAGAAAAAATCATTTTGGGCATGATGTTTTTTGTGTGTTTTTGTGTGCGAATTTAATGTTTTCTGCGTTGCAATTTTGAGTTTTTAGCGTTCTTGTGATGGTGTGCAAACGAATGTGGAAAAATAAACCCCGAGCATTTATGCGTTACTGAAGTGTTTATTTTACATTATTGCAAAGAAGAAGCATATCACCCGTCTTGCACATTTTATCGCCTTTGTTTGCACACAAAACCATAATTTCTGTCTAGGACGATAAACTATAGAATATAGGCGAAATGCTTCTTCTTTGCAATATCGTTACAGACGAATTCTCGGTTTATGTTTTCACATCCATTTGTACGCAATCATAATAACGCAAAAAATTTAAAATTAAAACACGGGATTAATTTTGGGCAAAATTGGCCCAGAGAAAAAGGTTTTTAAAAAAGAACTGAAGTAAGGACTACGCTAAAAGTAAAATTTTTTGATGTTTTTATAAACAAAACATAATTTTATGTAAACGGACGCACTCAATACCTTAAACCTGAGACGTACTCAATATCTTTAAAAGAGCATAGTTGCTGGACGATTTGGCTCATGATTAATACAAACATATGGGTACTCAAATAAAAGCAAACTTTGCTACGAATCGAAATATAGAGCAATTTTGATGTTACGGCTGAGACTAGGGCTGGACGCATGAGCCGAAACAGCGCAGAAAGCGGACCATTTTTACTTGTTAATAAATGATATTTGTTGGAAACAAAATACTCAAGTCCTTAGAGGCAAGCCTTTCTTAATTGTATTTGTCTAAGAGTTAATTTTTGAATAGCAGTGACTGAAATTCTCGCTTACAATATGTGTGTTCGTTTACTTTCCCAGTAAAAATTTGCAAGTTTCTACTTTTGGGAGCGTAAGGCCAATGTTAGTATATTTATTAAAATTTGCAAGAAAAGTAAACGAACAGCTTCCAATAAAAATTTGCAACGAAACAGCTGATTTTGTTTACTGTTTGCATTACATTTCATTTTATTTTGAATTTTAAAGTATTAAGATTTGTAATAAAAAAATGAGCAAAAGAAATCATTTTTTTTCTAATTTCAGTGATTAACATACTATATACTTTATTAAATAAAATGATATTTCACTTTTTACTTACCTATTCTATTGTAAATTTATTTTCACTTTTATTTGTTTACATAAAACAGCTGATTTCAAACATCTGTTCTATCTTGCAAATTTTGGTTGGCTAAAATTTCTCCAACCAAAATTTGCAAACTCTCTAAAATCGAACTGTCAAAATTTTCTCTATTTTCTCGTTGGCCATCGCTTAGTAATGGCTTTGCACAAATTTGTTCAAATTTACAAGTAAACGAGCACACTTAATATAACATACCAACATTGTATGTGTTCTCCAAAACATTTCAGTAATGAACAAACACTGAAAATTCTGAAATCAGTGAGCTGTGTATGATATAGTTCTTATTTTCACCGATTAGTACCTACTGTTTAATGTAGCCTATGACCGACTTTGGCATGGCTAAGAGATTAAGCTCTTAAGCCACGTATTTACTTAGTTTGTTTACGTGAAAAATATTAAACGCCTATAAAGTGACTCATAATTGTGATTTTGCCAAAATGTTTATAGTAAAATAATATCCATGTAAATTTTTTCACTCGTTCTTGTAAAGGCGCAACTGAAGAATGTAGGATTTGAACGTGGTTTTACTTGTGTGATAGTCACACCAATGCTTACAATTTTAAATTACAAGTGAAAATTTGTTTTAGTCGGGCTTTTAGAATATCGTAAACTTAAAAAAAAATAATTTTAAAGTAGGTTATAGAATAGAATTTGTTGCGCGGGGCCTACCATGACGCCAGGGGTGTCTTCCATGTAGTTATGTTTGAAACTATTATTTAAGGAACTGTTCGCACAACATATATCGATAGTCGACTTCTTTCTAGATTTTTTCAATGTTAATTTTAATTTAGTTTATTTAAATCTGTTAGCAGTGGGCATTTTTGATTTTAATTATATCTAATAGAGCTGAGTCGAATTTAGATGACGTTATCTAAATTCCAGAAAAAACTCGTTTTTATTGAGTACCCACACGAAAGGGGACGATATCTTGGTCCCTAGTTCCGGTAGATATGGTCCCGAAATTTCTGAAAATCTTAATTATTAGCGCATACTAGGAAATTTTACTGTTAAAGTTTAATCGAACATTATCATACGGATTTTAGGGCCCCAGATCCCAATGATCATGCCTATGGGTAAAGGTCTTTAATTCAGCCCAATCGTAAAATTATTGCCATATTCAGATTTGTGAAAATTGCATTGTTTTTGAGTACCCATATGTCCATTGTTAAAGGGGCCCAAAGGGACCCGAAATTAATGCAAACCTTAAAACTTAGTGTATATTTCAATTATTGAGAAAATTCTACTCTGGATAATGAGCAAATTCTAATCTCTCTGGATACCCATGGGGTTCTTAGACCCATGGGCCAAGGCCTTCCATTGACCTAGAGCACATTAGGGGGATGTGTTGGAGGAGGATCAAAACTTTTAGACGATACAGAACTTCTGTAATGAACGAAAATTAACAACCCATCGAACAAAAAGCCGTGTATTAGCTAAGCTGTATACCCTTAGGGCAATTACCCTTTCTTTTTGCACTCCTGTAATTTAAAACAACCCACCAAGGCCCCATTGACCCATATGTCCATAGATAAATAAAGAGGCTGAGTTTGGGCCGATAGGGACCAGTCTGAGTCCCGGATTGGCACCTGTCTTTACTATAGGTGTATATTTGGATTTGTGAGAACATTTCATATGGCTCGTCATTACAAACCGCCTCCAAATCATCAGCCACACTGTTTACTGCATGGACCGCAGTGGTGCGGTTGTCACTTAATGTGAGAGTCGATGACGTCAACATCCCGACTACCAACTACCCCAAAATCTTTGGGGTCACATTGGACAGCCCTTTTAGATCCTCTGAACGTGCTACAGCTATCTGCGATAAACTCAAAAGTAGGAACAAGGTACTCAAGTCACTTGACGGCAGTACTTGGGGAGCCGACAAAGAAACCTTGTTGACCTCTTACAAAGCGATAGGTCGGTCTGTGAAAGAAAATTCAGACTTGCCAGAATGCCGCCCTCAGAACATTAAAAGGGTGTCTTCTGAGGACCCTCTACATGAGGAGACGAAGGTCCTTACCGTGCGCACACAATTTTCCTGTTGTCTACGCAATACCTGCTAGGGTATTTTCGCAGCAGTCATCCTAACCCCCATCTCCTGAACAGGATGCCTCCGCCCAGGCAGATCAGGTACGATCTTCATGATATAGAGATAGGTCCAGCGGTATAAGAGAGAACCTTTAGATCATCGAAACTATCAGGCAGGTCTGAACAACATTCACGCCGATGTAGTCGCAGCAGCAGTATCCAGCTACCGTGTGAATGAAGTGCTAGGGGAACATCCCTCGGAGATTTCACCTGAGGAGAAGGTACTACCTCGGCAGACGCGCGTGGTTCTGGCGCAGATGAGATCTGGATGGTGCAGCCACCTCAATTCTTACTGGGCAGGAATTGATGCTAACGTTCCGGACATCTGTCCCGCCCGCCATCAGGGACCACATGATGTGCTGCACCTCTTCAATTGTCCGGCCAAGCCCACTCAGCTGGCCCCAGGTCTCTGTGGACGCAACCAGTTCAAATGGCGCGTTTCCTCCACCTGGATATCGAAGCAGATCCCCCATAGACGAACAAGACTTGAAAATAAATATATTGTTGTTACAACAACAAACCTACTTAATACTCGTAAGTGACGTGGGATCGATCACCTACCGAGTTACTGATTTTAGGTGGCGATTTTTAGGTGCTTACACACGTAAGCAAGGTTCACGACGCGTAACTTCTTCTGCGCGCCTTTTCTCTTAAGGGATCAAAAACTATAAATTTGAGTAAGTATAGAAATTATATCAATCTAAGCTTGTTTGTTTCCTAATGTTAAGAAAGCGTTATGCCAGGAAGGGCTCAGAATCGGTGGCTAGACTGGAAATATTACATTTGCGAAAGCCTAAGCAGAATCACTTGAGAAACTAAGATGCGATGCTACACAAACCTATATTATAACTAAGTATTTACAGTCCACTGTGCGATAAGACTTGCGACAGATCGTAGGCGTGTATCTCGCAATGACTGTTGTTGAGACTACAACGACGCTAAATAAAAGGAAATGGCAACACATATGACTGCTGGTTTCATGACGAATTTGAAAAGGTTGCTAGCGTTAAGGTTTTTCTCCGAGTAGGCCCACTGTGGTAATCCTTTACCAAACCTACCTAACCCAGACAAAAAACGTCGGTCCATTTAAGTTTTACAGTTTTTTTTGTTTATTTTTCATTATTACAATTAAGTTTCTGAATTGTTCTGTTTATTACTTATTAACTTTAATAATTTCACAATCATTCGTTCAGTTATAAACTGCTGAACTTTATTTTGTTTTTAATACTATCTCTAAAAATTAAAAACAGTCTAGGTATAAGAAATATATTCTCGCAGAAATAATATTAAAAACATTGAAGTCAATAGAGTCTCATTTGCATTTAAAGATGTTCTAATAAAATCTTCGTATAAAAACTTAAACCTTAAAAGTAAAAGTAGATTTTTTTATTTAAAAAAGTTTGATTCAAAAATGGGCTGATATAACGGAAGATCCAAAACGAAGAGTTTTACAACATACGAAACGAAGTATTAAAATAATGGAAGGATGATTTTCGCATATTTTGAATCGTATAAAAAATTATTACTAAAAAGGTGGAATTTTTTCTTTTTAGGTGTTTGCTTCGTTTTTCGTATGAGGAGAGTTAGGAACCAACAAAAGGAGGCAGAGACGTGGTCGAAAAGAGCATCAGTAAGAAAAAAAATTAGTGAAATGCTGGAAAAATATTTAAATTGCCCAAAGTATTAAGAAATCTACCACGAAGGGATTTGCAAAAAAAATTTTAATCTGTAAAAGTTCAGAATTTTATACTAATATATCCCCAAAATGATCAAAATCAAACATTTGTTTTGTACTGTAAAAAGTATCAACAGTTTAGTTTATCTTTTTATTTGTGTAAATTTTACTTAACGGTACAAAAACAAACATATTCAATGATATATTTTAATGCATAGATGGAGGCAATTAAATCGCATTCAATGAAATGACATCTCTAATAAATTAGTGGAATATAAAAGGAAACAATCTAATTTTTGAGGTGTTGAAAAGAAAAATCACATCTCCCTAATTTATATAGTTGCAGAACTGGCATTTTCCTGCTCATAGGTGTAGGAAACACCGAGTGGACACAAAGGTCGGTGATATGGACAAAATGAAATCTCGTTGTAATAATCTCTAATAAAATTTAGAAATATTTAGCATACCTTTTTCTTTCCCCTATAGTAACCGGGCCTTTGCTCCCTTTTGTTGTTAAAATAATTACAAAGAAATGTTATAAAAATCCAAAACGAAAATGTTTCGGAACGATCTTATAAATCTAAACATACAAACATATACACACTTTGCATTAAGCTGTAGTTTTGGATATGCTTAGAACAGCAGCGTGCCCATTCCACCCATTTCCGATTGTTCCTTAACGAAGATTTCGAAGTATTGGTAGATGATGGTGACGGCCAATAGGATACCAGTGCCAGAACCGATAGCACCTAAGAAATCCGCTAAAACGGACAATGCGCCAATACACAGACCACCGAAAGCGGCGGCAGTGGGAATATAACGATTCAGTTCATGGATCATAGAATTTTCACGATGGCCACGCATAACCATGTGCTGTTCTTTCAACTGTTTAGCAACCTAGAATATAACAAAAAAAAATCCATTACAAATCGTTACTTTAATGAAAACTTGTTCAACTTACATCCTTGGCAGAGCTTCCAGACACATCAATCCATGTCTTAGAGAAGAAAGCGCACGAGCCCAACATGAAGACAATGTAGAGAAGCGCGTGAATGGGATCTGTTAGGATATGACCCACACTTTCGGGCGGTGACAAGTAGTAACAGAGACCGCCGATGGGGTACGATCTAGCAGGGCCGCCACCGCCAACATCAGCCCACACGCCGAGTAAGTTGATAAAGAAGTTGCCTTGGAATTTCACAGCCAACATCTGCGAGATGACATACAAATTGGAGACGAGGGCCGATTGCAAAATGATAGGGATGTTGGAGGTGTAGAATAGTTTGATGGGATAGCTGCTGTATTGGCCGCGATAACGGGCAGATTTGATGGGCAAATCAACACGGAATCCTTGGAAGTATATAACGACAGCAAAAACGAGAACGGTAGCCAACAGGTTCATCAAGTTGGGCAAGTTTTGACGGTAGAAGGCTTCACGCAAAGCTCGAACCTTATCGTTGCGTGTGGCCATCAAATGGAACAAAGCAATGACGGCGCCTTCGAATTCAGTTCCACGGCCGGTTGTGACAGTTGTTGGAGAGAAGGCTTTCCACACAATAGTTTCGCAAATGTTGGTCGCAATGAAAAGCGAAATGCCTGAACCCAAGCCATATCCTTTCTGCAGCAATTCATCCAAAAGCAACACAATCAAACCAGCGGCAAACAATTGAATGATGATCAACAGACAAACGCCAGCGCCAATTTCTGATGGATCACCGTACATTCCGGTCATAACATAGACGATAGCCTGGCCGATGGTAATGACCATACCAAACAGTTTCTGGGCACCATTGAACAAAGCACGATCCTTAGGAGTATCGCCAACTTCGATGATTTTGGCACCAGCCAACAACTGCATAATCAAGCCGGACGTGACGATGGGAGAGATACCCAATTCCATGAGAGTACCACGATTTGAGGCCAAAATAACACGGATCCAGTAGAAAGGATCTGCTGAGTCGGAACTCATGATACCGAACAAGGGGATTTGACAACATACCAAGAAGATGAAGAGCGTTATGGCCGTCCATAGCACTTTCTCTCTGAATTGAATCTGCAAAAAAATGGTGGTTAGGAAGAACATTGGCCGCTACACGTATTTAACAATTGGTCAATTCAAAGAAAATTCAACATATTCTCTGAAAATTGTTGCTCCTGCAGTTGCAGCATTAGTGGTTTAATGACCTACATATTTTTGTTAATAAAACTAGTTGCTATAAAGCATGTTGATTCCTCAGAAAACAAAGCTGAATCTTTTACATGTTTGACGTCTACGACTGCTACGTAAGCAAAACAACGTAAACAACAATAAACGAACATCGTGGAGACACACTAGTGACGAAACGAACCGAACGCCAAGCGAGCTGCATTCGGCTTGTAGTGTACACGTCGGAAACGTCAACAGAGCAAACGTCAAAATGAACCAACACGAAATGTCAAACTAAAGTAAAAGGGGGGCGGGGTGGGGAAAGGCTGAAAAATTAAAATTGTTGTATTTGTTTCAAACAAAAAATGCCGAACCTTGCATTTTGAACATGAATTGTTAAATGTTATTACTCTGAAATAACTAACATAATCACCTTTTTTGTTTCATTTCTATGGACAACGCCAGATATGGCAATGTAGCTCCATACGAATGGAACACTTAGAAATTAGAAAGTTGGTGGTAACTGAATGTGAATGGCGATGGAATTAACACTATTTCCGTAGAATATCTGAAGTTCCTTTGAATGCCATTAATTAAACTCCTATTATTTACGAGTCCTCTTTTAAATTACAACTTACCTTACGTTCGGGCTTAGCAATTTCTGGCAGTATACTGCAGAAAGGCTTGATAACTTCGAGGAATTTGACTGGAAAACAAAGGAAAGATGGACATTAGATTACACGTCACCAAACAGAGCTTTGCAACTCTTCTATATGTAATTAGAAATAGTATTTATATGATTTTCTTTTAAATTTGGAACGCCGGTCTTTAGGCTTGTCATCCGGCGACCACTGTATACGTAAGCAAATTCAATTCCGTCTGTCTTCAGAACACAAGCACATTATACCAACACCACTCAAATCTAAATGAAGTTTTTATATCCACTGAATTAGAAACTTTAGTTCACTTTTTTTCTTTTACTTACTTCCCATTGTTTAGGCTTTGTTCTATTTCGTATTTAAATTTTCTATCAAAATTAATATACTTTGCACTCGAACGTCGTATAGAAAGTGAAATGTAGTATAATCCCCAAGATTGTAAAATTTGGCCGGAACAAATCAAACTCCTCTCGGCACGCACGAATATTGAATGAAGAAATTGAAATTGAATGTCACTTGTGCTTCGTGTCAAAGTGCTGCCAATTCACAGGTATGGGAGAGATATGTGGAGACTATGAAACTATATAGGGAGACTGAGCTATAAGAGAGACAGGGATAGGGGTAGAGTCGTGACTTGTACACTTGTCCCTGTCACTCTTGCGATGGTACACGTTTTTGTTCACGTGACGGATTTCAAGTGCTGCCAAACTGTCTTTAGTTCAGCTTCTTCTTGTTGCCATGAAATGTCATATGTGATTTGCCGTTAGAGACGTTTAAACAAATTCAGAAAAATAGAAAAATAAAGAAAAGACAACACCGAAAAATTAAAGTGATGCTAGGGTGACTACATAAAAGTAAACAGAAAACAATATCAAAAGATTGCTACGCATTAACTTTATCATCTACCGATTGACGTTTTGCAATGTTGCTCTTTAAAAACGTATCATCGCAACGGCCACGTAAGGGTAGACAGCCCTTGGTCGATCGGGTGCATAAAATTGGCTGTCGTTCGGCTTCGTTTTCAAAAACTTTGGATTCGCTATTGAAAGGATGAAAATAACAATTATCATATTTAAAATATCTTCGATCGAAATTCCCTTTTTTGCCTATTGTTACGACTTATCTCAAGAATGATAACGAAAACCCAGATCCAAATCCAGGTAAAAAATGTCCACTTTGTGACTACAGGCGCCTTTAACAGTAAGAGATCTCTAAGCCATGTACAAACTTCTCAATGAAATGCATCAGACGTTCGAAGCCGGCGTTAAAAAGTATGTCCCGGTCTGTGAGTAAAAGATCCTTAAAAAACTTTGTCGTTAGCCTATTGGGCCTCAAGACCCGAAATAGTGAACTGTGTGATCCTTAGGGCTCGAAACCAACCTCTACATAAATATTGTACAATAATCGCAAAAATGCATAATGGACTCTACTGTAAAAATTGCGAGAAGCCGCCTAGTATTGGTATATAGCCTTGAAAAGTAGGCACACGGTACATGTACTCGGTGACCCATACTCGGTGAGCCACAATAAAACTCAGCAGATCTACCATCTTGCAGGAGGATAACTCCCCCAGATCTTTAAGAAGAACTTCAACGGGTAACTACAGCTTCTTTTGTGGAGGAACGGCCATCTACACAAAATCAGCTCTAATCTTGTTTTGATCTGAAACACCGTTTTTTGGTCCTTAGTTACGACAAATCCTTAACATAATACAATAAAACGAGGTTCAACTCCGGGTGAGAACATCTAACAATTTTTCGGTAGCGAGTTTTCACTTCGTGATTGCCGGCGACTTTCCGATTAAGAGAATTATTTCTAAGCCATGTAAAACTTTTCTATACAATTCATTAACTTTCGAAGCGGTTCAAAACTATGTTTTAAAAAAAACCGACTTTCGGGGGTTTTTAAAGTAAAACCCTGCATTAACCGACATTCCGGGTTTAGCCTTTTCCTTGAATGGAACTTATTTTCCCCAACAGAAGTGAAGTTATAGTCCACATTTCTAGACTATATGAACGCAATAAAAACAATTGCTACAAAAAGGGGTTTTGTTTTTATTTAAAAATAAGCTAGTTAAATAGCAGAAGTTGGAAGTGGTCACCTATATTACACCCTCTTCTTCTGCATGCGGAGAAAAGCTAATTAAATACAGGATTTTGGTTCAAATTTAGCAAGACCTAAAAAATTAGGTCATATTTAAATTTGTGTGAGAATTTTATTGTTTTAGTACCTGTGTCCGTGCTCGTCGCCCAACTTTAGCCAAACTGCAAAAATAATTTTATGGAACGCATTTGTAGACCCCATACTGTATCTAAAAATGAGCCTATATGATACAAATCTGTTCGAAATTGTTAATCGTAATATACTAAACCAAAATGGATCGATTCGGGAGGGATCAGGAGACTATATTAAAACGCGGAACGGTAAGACCATTTTTATATAAGCTGATCACTGATCGTCATGTACTGTGACAAATTTCATTAAGATTGGTTTAATATTTGACTTCTAGAGTTAAAGGCATAAATCCTAATTGTCTCCAATTTTCTTATTTCTTAAAGTCAACAGCAACCTCTGAAGTTCAAGGAAAGTGTCAACAAACACTACTCCCTCATTCTCCCTTCCGACCTTTTACTTTCCACTTACCAACGCAATGCACTGTATGTATTTGGAACATTCACTGAGTGTTGGTCATACAAAAAATTTGAAAAAAAAACAATTGCGACCTGTAGTTTCAAAAAAAAAATAGCTTTAGATAGACAAAAGACGGACCAAAGACAGATATCGGTAAATCGAATGAACTTGTGAGTCGGTTGGTACACTTAAAGGTTATTTGTTCAAAATTATTATATTACAGGTAGTTGCGTATTTCGTTTTAAAAATCGCATTTAAGTTTGCTTTTACGTACAACAACCAAAATTCCGACAGCAAAATAACGCTTAACACAACATGTCAGGTTTCATATTTTTTAAAGAAACCGACTATCGAGTTTGGGCATAAAAACCGGAATGCCGGATTTTAGTTTTGGGCACTCTATGTCTATCCTTGGTAAGTTGACACGCAATGCATCCACCCGATGACCCATAAATGGTCCATTGTGAATGTCCTTCGTCTATGACAACAAATTACACCATAATTTGATCTGGAGCCACTGTAAACCGTTCATAAAACACAGCAGATCTTACATCTTACAGAAGAATATCTCTTACAGATCTTCAAGAAAGTACTTCGCTAGGTAACAACGCCGTTTTCTAGTTACTCTCTAACAGTACAATGTCCCGTCCCACATGACAAACAACAACAAACCTGATCTAATTAGCTTGTGGAGTAACTGACTCTTTCAAACATAAAATATGTTTGGCTGCGGCTTTTTTCTGGTAGTTAAACAAACCGATAATGCTCAATTTTTCCAAAAAAAAAACCGAATGGAATTACAATTTGTAATATCGCCTACATGCGGTAATTCCTAGAAAATGCCAACGATACCAACTTTGGGTCTTTAGGTGTCCTTATGGAATTCTGGAGCAACTTACTTTCATCTGAATACCTACACTTTTGTGTGTAGTCAGGATCAATATTGAGATCTCTCTAGGTCCGGTTTTGTGTTTTTAGACTATTGTAAGAAGTGCGGAAATTGTTGCGATATGTCGAAATGTCTTGTTGTATTTTTAATTTTTTCGGCTTAAGGGGAACAAATAATTTTTGTTTGCATTTTGAATGCTTAATCAATTTCCTTTCGTTGGAGTAACCACACTTGCGTCTGTTTGAGGTATTAAGTGCGTCTCAACTAACAGTCCCTGTTTAAGCCATGGTGTGATTACAAAGAATTGTCATACGAGTACGTTGACTAATAAGTGACCGACATTCCGATTTAAACCTTTTGCCCTAGAATGGAAAATATTTTCCCAATCAGGAGAGAAGTTTTTCCCTATTTCAAGACTCTTAGAAAACTATAAAAACAATTGCTACAATTGTTTAAGCCATGGTTTGATCACATTGAATTGTCATATGTTTATTTGACCATGTTTATTGGACACTACTTGATTTCCACAACATCCTATTTACAAACAAGGAGAAACTTTTCTCAAAACAGTGAGCTGCGCACGTATTAACACTCTCCGAACGGGTATTAAAACTCTCCGAACGGGACGTAATGTTTTAGGCCAGCTCTGAACGGCTAACGCATTTAATAAAGAAGTTTTTACATGGCTTAGAGATAAAGTTGCAGTCATTTACGAGGTGGAAGAAGGTGCCATCGCAGGTGAATGAAATTTTGCATATGTCATTTTTTCGTTTGGACAGAACAAAAACGAAGTTTTGGAAAAATTGACCAAATGACACACCTACTTCCCTTAATCCTTAACTGAAAAAAATTGTTTTTTGATATTTTCTTCTAAATAGGTCAGTGTTTGGCACAATGTTTCTCCAATTTGTAAGTAATTGCGGTGCTGAATCAAAAAATATCTCAAAGGAAACGAATACCTCCTATATATTTCTGAATGAAAACATAGATTTATTTTAAAATTTTTACCACTTATGTGTCCTTAACGTAATGGTAAATGTTTACAAAAGGATTTAATTTCCATAATCTATTTTTAGCAAATCATAATACATTTTAACAGATTGCAAGACCACATTTCTACTTATTTAAAATATCATGTTAAAAATACAGATATAAGTATGAAAGAATGTACTACTCGCTATCGCTGATACTACCAGTTTCCGATTCCTTAAATTATTCATTAACTAATACAATTTTCGTTTTCAATTATGTACTTTTTTAAATCACCATAACACACTTGTTTATAAGTGTTTTTTGACTGTGGATATAAATCGATGGTTCTGTTTGGATAATAAGATTTGCTATTAAGTCCTTAGTACAATCAACCCTACTTCGTTTTCTCCTGTGTCTTGACAGTTCATTTATTATGATTTTGTGGCTTGGTTGAAAAATCTCTTCTAAAACCTATACCATGTATTTAAATCTTGTGCACTGTTGCAGGTATGTAGTACCAAGATAATTAGAAGTATAAAAGAGCAGTAACGTCTAAATTTTTTCAAAATTTGACACATTAATGGGGACAGCCCACAAGAAAGGGTACTCTAGATAGTGAAAAAATTTACTCTTTTGAATTCTATTCCTGATATGGCCATTTGCTTATATGCAATATGTATAAGACATTAAAAATGTTTTATTCACGCATGTGACGTAGACAGTACATATTGGTAGCATTGTGCATTGACCATTCTTTCAACTCAAATTAATGCGTTGTTCATTTCGATTGACTTTGCTCCATATAAAACGCAATTCGAATTACTTCTGTTTTCATTATTTACGTTTAAAACTGCTCCGTCTATCATAGTTAGTTTTATTCTAAAATGCATGTTAAGACTTTTATTCCTAGAATTTTGAAAATAAGAATCTAATGATTCAATTTATGTTGCAATTGCTCCCTTACAGTATTTATGACATCAGGATTTTCTTTTGTAAACATTATTTTTATAGGTCGACATAACCTCCAGAACGAGTGTTTGTCGGTTTGCCACACCATTTTCTCATCTGTTCATCCGGGAGTATTTGGCCCAATAGTGGGTACATTTTAGAAGTAGAAGATTAAGTTTTTTTTTTTGCTGTATCCGACAATACTCTTTGCAATCTTTTTTTTATAAAATTTTTTAACATAATACACTATGGACTTGGCTGTATTTTGCTACATCTCCAATCATATGTTTAAAATATCACGAATTTGCTGTGCGGCTGACACAAAAAAAAACACCAATAAAATGTGTGCCGAGCTGTGCAGCTGGGCTTTTTATACGTTTAAATACATATATGTCCACCTTTTTGAGCTAGAGTCAAAAATTCTAACATCAGGTCTTACCATTTTTGGCCACGTTCGTGACACTGTGCGGTGGGCCGCCACCTATCGTAATATACTACAGCTCAACTTTGATTGTAATCGAAATTAATATTGTTTTTCTAGAGCTGTTGTATGTAATATAGGGATAAATCTTCCTTCTGGGGCTCTATCAAACCGTGGACCGGTTTAGACCCATTTTTATCTAATCAATCGTAATGAACAGTGCCAAATTTAATCAAGACTTTATGTAATAAGTGGCTACCAGAGCTTATGACATTAAATCGGGTTAACATGTGTATGTATGTATGAGCTACATCTCAATTTTTACCGATTTTCTTAAAAGTACACAGCCTCCGCTCTTTGTCCAAAAAACTTTCTTGTGTCAAATTACATGAAGATCGGACAACAATTGCGACCAGTAGTTAAAAAAAAGCTTTAGGTGTACAACAGATGCAACACTGACGGACAGACAGATACTATTAAATCGAAACAACTGGTGATTCTAAGTCGATTGGCACACTTAAAGGTGGGGGTAGCTAAAATATTGGTAGTAACGTATTTCGTAATTGCAATAATATATTGCATACACATAATAATCCAAAACCGAAAACGCATACAGCAAAAAACCGGCTAATCTAACGTGTCGGGTTTTAGATATTTTTGATAAAGCGCTGTAGGGTTGGGACATAAAAACCGGAATTTCGGTTCGGGACACTCAAGTGCTAGCTTAATACGTTTGACCGCTATCGTGCTATTAACAGAAACACAGATGAAGGGAAAGACGTGGATTGTCTTAGAATTTTACGACGGTTAATATTTATATGTAGATATAACTCGTATATATGGTTGTATAAACATATACTTCATACATTAAAAACAAGTAAAAGAATCTAAACATGGGTGAGGCCAATTTTGTATAATTGCGGCATTAACGTATCATTCATTTAAATGTTTTTCGTTTGATTCAATTTAAATATTACGCAATTCTACAAGACAAAAAACTAAGTATTGGTTGGCAAAGCGTCCGTAATGACAACATCAATATTAGTGTATTTTGGAAATTTTGAAAATACATAACGTAAAGTGCTTTCTTTGCCAGAGGTCGTATCAAAAAGTAATGCTCAAGAACCTTGGTCTAACCTACAAAAATTCATTGCGATTGGTTTTTTTCTTCTACCGCCTACCCCAAGAATTCTTCCTTAGATGAGATTTTCAAACTACACAATGCTTTGCTATTTTGAGTTGGTGGAATCATTGGTTCGAATTTCATTAAAAGAGCCGCACGTAGCAGACCCGTGAAGGTCAAGCGCTAATGCCCTTGCGGCCCAGGTCCAAAAGTTAAAATTTGTTTAGACATTTATTGCCTTTTTAAACCTACACCTTGAAAATGTGAAAACATGTGTATTAGATTGGAAGTTCAATTGTGTTTTTGTTTTAAGTTCTCATTTATCAATGTTTGTAGAGAGCCACATTTTTGGGACTAGGGTACTTTGTATGGAAGCTCAATCAAAACATTCGCCGATATAACCCAATATCTTATTAGTTGTTGGTCGACCATGACAAACTGTGTCAAATTTCATTAAGATACGATGATGTAGTTTTGCCCACTATTGCGGTAGAATCTAAAATCGGAGGTACATTTGAATTTGACGTGTATATAAATCTAAACCAGATTTCTTGCATCGTCGTTGGACAAAAAAAAATCACCTATGAGAAATTTATTCTGATTAAACTACAATTTCGACCAGTAGTTTTATAACAAGCTTTTAGTGGACAGCATACAAATACCGTTAAATTGAATACGCTGTAAATTCTGAGTTGATCGGTCAATAAGTTCAATTTTATAAAAGTTACAAAAATTCGCCATGAAACTATCTTGGGTGGGCCATTTAAAATTTTAAATTTGAGTTGGCTATAAAAAAAGGACTAATAATTTTTTCAAATTTCTGGTATTATTAAAAGTTTAAGCTTTGTCATTTAATAATAGGACACAATCTGATTCATATGACTACCACAACGGGCTCGACAGTACCTCCGAACAACCCAATTTATCAGTACATTTTCGACTATTTCGGGTTGAATCTCTTCAATGGCAACTTCGATTTCATGTTTCAACGCTTCAATTGTCTCTGGATGCTTTGCGTAACATTAATCCCTAATGGCTTCCCACAGAAAATAATCCAGAGCGCTCAAAGCTCCGAGACAGCTTATTTACATCACAATTATGGCTGATTATTAGATTTTAAAAAACAGTGCGTAAAATATCGATGATTGCGTGGCGTTGTTGTTGCTGTTGTGTTGTAGCGGCACACAGTACCGAGGTGACAGCCCTTGGTCGAAGAATTGTTGCTTCAGGTCGATCCGGTACATAGCTGTGGCTGTGTGACATGTGGCACCGTCTTGTTGAAACCAAATGTCGTCCATGTCAATCTCTTGAATATGTAGAAACAAAATTTCGTTGAGCATGGCGCGGTAACGCTCACCGTTCATGGTAAAGGCGGCTCATTTTCGAAAAAAATGCCGCAATGATGCTAACAGCCCAAAATCCAAACCTAACAGTGATTCGTGGATGCATTGGCTTATTAATAGTTACGTGTGGGCTCTCTGAACCCCATATTGTTTATTGGCATAGCCACCAAGATAAAAATGAGCTTCATCTGAAAACACCATTTTTCGGTATTTTCCCAATTTCAATTTGTATTTTCTTAATATAAATTTGTATTGTCTCAAACCTATTTTGTATTTTCCAAATTTCATCTTCATCTCCGGCCAAACAATCTTCAGCCCATTGGGCGAAGCGAAAACGCATCGAATGGTCATGAGGCTTTAGTTTATGGACCAATTAAACTTTGTAAGCCTTCATACCGAGGTCTTTATGCAAAATTCTTCTCAAAAAAGTACGAGAAATGTTCACTTCCTGAGAACTATGACGAGTTGATGTTGATAAATGATCTTGGACATTTTCAGTCACAGCAGCAATTTTTTCGATTGATCGCCCTGGACGAGAATGGACTCGGGTTGGTTTGTCCAATAACGAACCATTTTTATGACGCACAAACTGAACTGAAGGATGATCTCTTCTCAAAAATTTTCCACGTGAATTTCTTACAGTTTGCCTCACTCACTCACTTCTCACTTCTTTGAAAGTAAGTTGTTAATATATCCCAATTTTAATATATCCCAATTTTTGCATAAATAGGCAAAACATATTCTTGTATTTCCAATCTTTGGTCGAGCTTCAACTCTATTAACTACCCTAATCTAGGGTAACACAAATTAAAATCCCTTTCCTTTAATTGCAAAAATAATTGCATATCTTGTAAGGACATTTCCATTAATAGGAATATAATGTTGTGATATGAGTATAACATTTACAGTCACGCTTCAGTTCAGTCTAAATTTAATTTTTTTTAAATATAAAAAGATAAAAGACATTGCTGTACAACCTGATCAACGCTGCTAGAATGGCTTATGGCCGAATAAACAAACGATTAAACTAATCTTCTAACTCCGCCAAATCCTGAATAACATTCACGAGGAGTTTACCAATACAAAAAAAACCTTTTTCCGATACCATCAATTGAAATAAAATTTTATCTTTTGCAACTTATTATTCAAAGCCCATTGGGCCAATTAAAATCATTAAAAATATATATTCATCTATACTTAAAATCATATCATACGAGTATAAATGTCTTTTTACTGTCAGGGGATCCGGCCCTTTGAAGTTATCAGTTGTATAGTTGCGCCACGCCACATTGACATAATGTAGTCTCTAACGATTTCTTAGTCATCAGATTTATATTGTTAAAATTTAAGGACAACCGATTGAATATTTTTTGAAGGTCCGTGGCAACGCCCATCCCTTGACCATAGTATTTCTCCTTTCGCACCACAATCAAATGTAAAAACTCATAGTATTACCTGCAATAGTTGAAAAGATATGGTCTTTTTAATATCAGAGTTGTTAGGCTGGCCATGGCCTTATATTCAATATAAAATTAACTAGTAAAATGTAGCATAATGTGAAAATTTCATTACCATCGAAAGTGAAAGTAAAGATTTATAAGAGGAAATCATCCTAAAATTTCCCAAATATAGTAATTTTTCTAAAGATGGGTCATCATGTGTTAGTGTAAAAGCTCATTTCCATTTTCAATACTAATCGTTTCAGAGCATCAACACACACATCTGCAAAATTTTAACTATCTAGCTTCGATTGCTTGGTTCTTTATTCATTCCACATCGGAACATGAGGCTTCTTTGAATTTTTTATTAAGCTTCTTCAGTTTACGATAAATATATTTCTGGCCTAGGCAACACTTAGTGTTGCCTGGCGCCATCTGACATTTTCATTGGAAACTTTGACATTTTTCAGCATAAACGTACTCAGAACGTTTTGACGTACAACCATCATTTGTGTTGTTTACAGTGACTTGAAAAAATCAACTTGGCAAAAAATGGAATTAACTCGTGAACATTTTCGTGCGATCATTTTTCGCAACTTTCGACGTGGATTGTCACGACAAGAGTGCATCACTTGAAGGTTTGTTTTCGTTGGTTCCCGCACAATTTGACAATCGCTCAAAAAAAAAGGAATGTGTCGATTGGTGCAAAGAAATTTTGAAAAAATACGATCGCGGTGCTTCAAAAGACGTTTATAAAACCGTCACAGGTGACGAATCATGGATCTATGCGTATGACTCCGAAACAAAACAGCAATCGACCGTGTGGGTCTTCGAAGACGAGCCAAATCCAACGAAAGTTGTTTGTGAAAGAAGCACTTCGAAGCAAATGGTCGCCTGTTTCTTCTGCAAAACTGGTCATGTGGCGACTGTTCCGCTTGAGCAACGTAGGACGGTCAATTCTGTGTGGTACACCACAATTTGTTTGCCTGAATTCTTTGGAGAAATTCGAAAAACGAACAAGAGAAGACGAATCTTTGTGCACCATTACAATGCGAGCTCTCACACATCGGCTCAAATCAGCGCCTTTTTGACCGGCCAAAACGTCGAATTGATGGGTCATCCGCCGTACAGCCCTGACTTGGCACCCAATGACTTCTTTTTATTCCCACACATCAAGAAATAATGCGTTGTCGACGATTTTTGTCGCCACAAGATCCTGTTAAAGCGTACAAAAACCATGTTTTTGAGGTGTCTCAATCGGAGTGGAAAAAGTGCTTCGATAATTGGTTTGAGCGCATGCAAAAGTGTATGAAACAGGCTGGAGAATACTTTGAAAAACCACAAAACCATTTTTTATGATAAAAATTCGCATTTTCATTAATAGGCCAGAAAAATATTTAGCAGCCCTCGTACTATGTTAACAAAAACAATTTTTACGATTTTATTAAACTGCCCTCTTTGAAGAGTAGGCGAACTATGATGAATACGATGATGGTATATAAAATTATCCGTGGGGTTGTTGCTTCTGAATATTAAATATCAAAAATCTCTATTAACGTCTAATTTAGGCCTTCTAGATACTATCAGTTCTTACATTTGGATTTCCAAAGGTACAATTATTCATGTGGTGATCCATTTTGTAGAATGTGTGCTGATTTTAACTCGTTGTATAATATAATGGACTTCTCCTTAGACTTTGTTGCATTAAAAACTTTAATAATTTTTACTTAAAATTCTTTGTCTTTATAACAATTCAAACTACTTGCAATGTACTAGATTCCAAATTGGATACTTAAATTTTTTCTTATCTTTTGAGGAAAGATAATAAAAGAAGACGGATCATTTTGCATCACGACAATGCGAGCTCTCACACATCAGCTGAAACGATGAGCTATTTAATCACTCAAGATGTCGAATTGATGGACCATCCACCGTACAGCCCTAATTTGGCACCCAATGACTTCTTCTCATTCCATAGCACCAAGAAAAAAGTGCGTGGTCACCGTTTTTTCATCACCTGAAGCATCTGTTGTAGCGTTCAAACATCATGTTTTGGAGGTGTCTCAATCGGAGTGAAAAAGTGCTTCTAAAATTCGTTTATGCAAATGCAAAATTGTATTGTAGAATATTTTGAAAAACAATAAAACCATTTCCAATGGTAAATTATTGTGTTTTCATTGCCGGACCCGAAATATAAATAGCAACCCTCGTAACACGGGTATTTTGATTTGCGCAGGATCACGTCATAATAACTTCAAACTGAAGGCTATGCTGGGTATTTTGATTTGCGCAGCATCACGTCATATACACACAACATCCTTTAGTTCTATGGAAAACCACAAACATGCCAATATTCCGAGCAAGGATATCGCTAAAAAGATTTTAATTGTTACTGAGATATTAGATTTAACGAACTTTTCCATCTGAGACGGGCAAAGCAGCTGCAATACGGGGTATATGGAATTTTAAACGTTAAATCTAATTATAAGCCACACGAAAATACAGGGACGGGAGATTTGCATTCGTCTGCCTTTCAGTTGCCATCATGCATTGGACACGTGAGGAAAGATCATTTTGTGTTGAAGCGTATTTTTCAAATGCGCACTCGATCATTGCAGTGCAGCATGCTTTTTGTTTACGATTCGCTGTTCCCCTACGCGGACGTGTTCCTGGACGGCAATTAATTGTAAATTGGGTAATTTCATTGAGAACAGAAGGGAATGTGTCATGTGTACAAAGGGGACCTGAGAGAAGGATTACAACACCACAAAACTTCGAGAGAGTTAGAGCAGCAGTACTGCAATCTGTGAAACGCACTGCTGGGAAGCAATCACTTGCTCTTGGCATTTCTAGACTTTTTTTAGCCGGCTCTTGAGGCAATGCAATGTTCCAACAGTGTGGTGCCACTACAAACACAGCGAGGGTTACCATGAATTGTGTGAGGCAAATGTTTCCTGGACGGCTTATCTCTTGGAGAGGTGATGTGAACTGGCCGGCACGCTCACCAGACTTAGTCCCATGCGATGTTCTTCTTTGGTTACCTTAAGTCGAAGGTGTTTATCAACCTCCCAACACCTTGGAAGACCTAATTAACAATATTGAGGCAGAAATTGGCAGAATTGGAGTCAACCAGTTTGTTAGAGTTCAAGAAAACTTCAGAAAACGTATGCAGCAGCATGTGTATAGCGAAGGTCGACATTTGCCAGATAAACTATTTAAAACCGTGTAATTTAAAAATTCCTTTACTGTTCAATATAATTAAAATATAAAATAAATTTTTCTAAGGTTTATAATGTTTTTATTTCATTCCCAAATAAGTAAATTACCGCGCTCCACCCAGTATAACGGTGGATGAACAACTTTTTCCCTTCCGAGGAAGAACAAAATTAACCCAATATATTCCTTCTTAGCCAGCAAGATATGGTATTCTGGCATGCGATGCTAAAATTCATTTTCCTTAGGATGCAATATTTATACAGGGAGGGTAGCTGGTCAAACCAGAAGAGACAATCCAGGGAAAAATGATCTGATGACCTTGTTGTGGGATATGCAGAATCAGAAAGAACTTTTTCACAACACTGGATTTGTGCAAACGACTTATGGGTATAGATAGGACTGGCTTTTGTGGGTACTCTTCGGAGCAATAAAGCAAGTATTCCTTTGGAATTTAAAAACACATCTCAAAAGACATATTTTCTCTATATGTGACAGCGCATAGAGAAAGGGATCTAAGGGTAAAAAAAACAATTTTCACTTTTTTTTGATGTGGACAACATCTGAGCATCGAATGAGACCGATCCCATGCCCCAAAAGTGTTCCCTGCCAGAGATATGCGCGTTTTATGAAAGTGATGGTACACCAAAGATACACGTATTTAAATCTTTAAAATGGCTCTCCTGAACAAAACTGGTTTTTACCCTTAGGTCCCTTTCTATTTTGCGCGTCACATATTATTTGCTTTGTGTTCGTACATTCCTTAGAAAAACAAGGCTGTTCTTTTATTATCGACAATTCATTGTGATACACACTTTGTTGTAGTTAACAAAAAGCCTGATAAAAATTTGTCCAATAAATGCTTACCAAATATATAACAAAACGTCGAACAAATTGTGGAACATTAGCATTTTTCACAAAATTATTGATATAAGGCGCTAGCAAGTTATAAAGGGAGCACCAACCATAATGCACGATGTTAATTGTAAGTCACACCTTAAGATCAAATACTTTTGACCAACTTAATTTGACATTTCTTTATTTCATTGTTTGACAAATTCAACCTCGGAGAGGTACATAATTGAGCAGTGCGTTAAGATTTTTGGAGCCTTTTACGAAAATTGGCGTGAGCATCAAAATGCATTTCGAGATTTTTTTGGTCAGCATAATCGGCCAAATGTGTCCAGAATCGAGAAAATTGTACGCAGTTTTCAGCAAACCGAGTATGCAGCAATTGTGAAAACACTTGTGCATGCTCGTCCAGTTCGTTCTGCGAATAACATTGATGTTGTTCGCAATAGTCTAGCAGAAGAGCCGCCATCCACGGCTCGTGAATGGTGTTAGCTATCGCGAGATGATATGTGAAGTTTAAGGGATATGAACCTGGACGATATGTGGTTAAGTAAGTTAAGTCTTTGAAAACCTTTTGTTTTATTTACAATTAACATGGTGCGTTTCACTTGGACCATCCTTTAAAATTTGCGATAGAAATATGCTAGCAAAGTATAAAGAGGATGCCAGAAAAATATTTTGATTCAATTTAAAACACGTAGCAAAATTACGAAATTAATATGTAATTTCGTTAGTATTTCTGGTATTAAAAATTTTTTAATTCGAGTATCAAGGACAAAATAAATTAAAATTATAAAACATTCGGCTAATTGTGTATATTTACAGGCACTAAAGCCATTGGAAAATGTAGATCGGAGTTATTTAAAAATAAATCAAAATGCTGAATTTGTAAAACTAAGGATAACTTAAATAGAAATACTAGATGCTTTTGCAAAACTTGTGAAAAACCTGTTTGTCTTCAACATTCCAAATGCGAATATATCTGTTTTGAACGCTGCAGAGATAAGAATATAAATAAGATATTTTAATACTGAATTATCATTTATTGTACTAATTTTTTTTTGTAGCTTAAATATTTTTTTTTAATAAAAATGATCTAATTCCAAAGGTAACTCGATTATTATGTAATGTTTTTTTAGTTTTAGTTTTACATTGCATACAATATTGTATTGGGCCTAGCCAGGCCGGGGTGTCCCTTTGATCGAAAAAAATGTGGTGTATACTTAAGGGTTAAATATATGGTAGTTGTTGTTGTAGCGGCACACATTGTGCCGGGCTGACAGCCCTTATTCTCAGAATTTCCGCTTCTGGTCAATCTGGTACATAGAACCGGCTGTCGTGGCATTATTTTTAAGTAGGGTAATCAAATAAATGCCATATTTTATCAACACCCGGTTTTCGGTCCAACCGAAAAATGGAAGTTTTAAGAACACGTGGTGGTAAAAGAGTTTGAAATTTGCTATTAATGTATTGCCATTTTAAATTTTTAACTTTGTTTTAACCCTCCGACGGTTGAGTCATCCGTTGCCTTTATACGAAGGACAAGGTCCACAGGGACCTATTTCTATTTGTATGGAATTTCATATGAAAACGCATTTTTTTACATTTTTTTGTTTTGATTTATTATTATTTACTAATTATACATGTATAATGAATGTTAGATTTTTTTTATATACATATATAACATTATTAATTTTGTATGAGTTTTATATGAAAAAAGCCTAATAATTGTTGCGTAGATTGTCCCTCGCCCAACATATTTTCTGTGCAGGTGTAGCATCGATGCATAAGTGTTGAATGCTCTGCACAAACTGGATTGTTACAGGAATGGCAATAGGCCCTTGTTTTCCGCTGCCGTCCGTACTCAGAACATGACGGCCTGTTCGTTCTAGACGTAAACGACGGTGCAGCTCCTTCTGCCGGTCTATGTAAAAAGAACAAAATTATATAGTTAATCTGCTTTTGAACATTAGAATTGTTTTTTCTTGCCTTTACATCAAATACTTCCATTGCGTTCCGTATCCTTAGATATGTGGTTATATGGTTGTTCGGCGCTCGCTCCTCTATGTTTGGTAGTGCCAATTGTTTTGTCAGCATCAGTAGGAATGACCGTCTCTGTCACTTCTTTTTATTGGCTTCATCTCGTTGTATGAAATAAATGCAGCTAATGTCCACCATATTAAAAAACATGACCAATGGCCAGCGGTTTGTTGAGCGCTCGCATGTATATGTGCCAAGCATCTGATCCATTGTATCAACGCCCGATCTGTTAGCGTTGTAATCCAAAATAGCAAACGGCTTCTTCTTTTCAGTTTGCATGTCCACACGGCAAGTACGAGTATAATGTTGTGTCGACAGCAAAATTACCGATTTGTTCTTCTTGGGCACATATGAACATAGAGCTATATCGCCTTCGTTGAGGCCGAACAATGTGCTGTTAACAGGCACACATGTCTTATTCGAGCGCACTCTTCCAACATATGCGGTTTTCTTTCTGATCAAAGTACGCGCCAAATCCAAAGTTATGAAAAAATTGTCGGCATAAATTGTGCGTCATGTAGTCAAATATCTCTCCAAAGTTTGAAGTACAACATTCTGCCCTTGATTCACCTCTCGTGCATGGTCAGGCAATTTCCCACTCATCTCCGCACTCATGAAGTCTGCAAATCTATCATCCACGGCACCTCTTTCATCCTCTCTCATTTGCTGGTAGCGTGTACTTCGACGTACCACAATTTCAGCAATGTCTAAATTTTCCTCTGCCATTGTATTTTACTTTTATTTCTCTTTATAAAATTCAAACTAAAATTTCGCATTCGATGTTCACTGTTCACTGTCTCAACTTTCACTGATTTGGTTTACGAAACTACAGCCGCATTTATACCCTTTTCTACGTCTACCTGGCTTCTAGCTTGTACATCTGCGTCTATGTGAGAGTAAGAGAGTAAGAGTATGGGTAAAAAGTAAGGGGTAAATTCAAACAACTCAAAAGGGACGGTAATAAAAATTCAAAGAGGGACGAAAAGTTTATTATGTTTCAAGGAAAGACACAATAAAATAATCCAAAAAGTAACTAAAACTCAAGGAACACGTTTGTGATGTGTTCAAACAATAAAACAAGCCAAAAGACAGTGTATTTTTTTTAACGATTTCTTGAAATTTCAGTACAAGGTCCCATCGACCTTTTCACGCGTTTCCATACTAAACACAGTTAAATCTCAATAGTAACTAAACTATTGGTCGGATCGCTTTGAAATTTTTAAAACGATTCTAGATAAATTTCCTTGGAATACATGTGTGGGTCGGGTATACTTCCCATGGACTATCAAGGAGTAATTTCAGTTTGAAAATGAAAAAGGTCCCCTGGGACCTTCTCACCCACCGGAGGGTTAAATATTGATTTCATGGTACAATAAAGAATGATTTACAATTTCCTCATAGTAATTAAAATTGTCAATTTTAAAATTTGGCAAGACAATTGTTGAAGTTTGTAAAAGAAAAAGTCTATAGAAAACATTCGCAATAAGCATCAACCAAAAAATTTCTCAAAAATTTATTTCGGCATTTTCTTTGGAATGAATTTGACAGAAAAGAGAACTATTTATTTACTGTTGGGCTAGTGGCTATACCTTGTTTATTGTACCATGATTAATTTCAATCGGTTTTTAACATGTGGTAACTTTAGAAATCCTTAGTTCTTGAAATTTTGCTACACAAAAAAACGAAATACGTTCTATGCGTTTATGTAGAAAAAATCAAATCAAAGCATCAAAGCGATATTTCAATCCATAATGTTCTACTCTGCTCCAGTATGGTCGTCTTTAGCTAAATGCCACATTAAAAAACTGCGGGTTTCACAAAACAAACTACTGAAAATGATTTATAAACTGCCATGGTTTTATTCCACACAAGACTACACCGTCTTCCCAACATCGTATTAGTGAAAATGTGAACAATCTCAATATCTACACATTAATGAATTAAATTCATCGTAATTTTATAAACTAATGTAGCCTTATTTTTTATTAAAAATCTAAAAGAAAGAAAAAATTTAATATGGGTTTTTGTAAATTTTCCCTTCAATGAAAATATGAGTGATCCATATAGAGGTATTTTTTCAGAACAAAAAAAAATAAAAATTCAAATCAAGTGTGGAATCTTTATTGGTAATTTGAAAGGACAATTTATGGCATTTATTTTTTGAAAATAATTACCTTTAAATGTTGGCAACTATATTATGGAAATGAGCGTTCGTTGAGAAACGGGAAGATCCGCATTTTTGGACAAAAATTTTGTTCTGTGATGAGGCCCATTTCTGGCTCAACGGCAAATCAATAAACAAAATTTGCGCATTTGAGCTGAAGAGCAGCAAGAAGAGTTTCAAGAGGTGCCATTATACCCAGAGACAACCACGGTTTGGTGCGGTTTATAAGCTGGTAGAATCATCGGTGCATATTTGTTCAAAAATGATGATGGCCGAAATGTGAATGGCCATGATATCGATCTTTATGCTACCTGAAATTGAAGTCCGTAATCTTGACGACACTTGGTTTCAACAAGACGGTGCCACTTGCCATAAAGCTGCTCAAACAATGGATATATTGATAGGTCACTTCGAAAAGCAGCTAATTTTACGTTTTGGACAGGTGAGTTGACCACCTCGATCGAGTGATATCACACCTTTAGACATTTTTCTTTAGGGTTACGTAAAGTCCAAAGTCTATGCTGACAAACCAGCTACGATTCAGGTTTTGGAACACAACATTACGCGTGTATACCGGTCAAAATGCTAGATCGAGTCATCCAAAATTGGACCATCAGAATGGAAACCCTGAGCCTTAATTGCGGCCAACATTTGAAGGAAATTATATTCAAAAAGTAAATGGCATAAAATGCCAATTCAAATTTCCAATAAAGATTGACACACTTGATTTGATTTTTATATTTTTTTGTTCTGAAAAAATACCTCTACATGAATCACCCTAAATTAAGTGAATTAAATCATAATAGGCTTGTTCTATTGGTACTCGCTTATTAACGAATAAGTGGTCGCTAGAGCGATAACTTCAAAACTTTACAAACAATTTTGGAAATTTCTTTGTAGACAAGAACTGACTGGCTTTATGCATTATAAACCGTTTGATTTAAAAATCTGTAACTTGTAGAAAAACAGTTATTTAAGAAACACTATAAGCGAGTAATATCCGAGCTAGCTTAAACTCGCTAAAGGGTATTTTTGAATAACTTTCTTCGCAAAAAGTTTAATTATTTAAAACAAACGGGTTTTAACGAAAAGGGTCTATAGTTTTCTGTAGACAAAATCATTTTATACTTGTGTACAATTGTGTGAAGTCATCGCGTTAGCGACCTCCTAAGCGAGTTGCCAATAGAACACGGCCAATGTTATCATTTATACATGATTATAAAGTAAAAAAGGAATTATAAATCCCCAAACTCTTTGCCCACCTTGTTAATTTAACAGTTGGAATTGGAAATCTTCAGTAACATTCTCGATGTTATTCGTTTGGTTCAACGAATGACTTGGACTTTGCACTCAAATAATATTTAAATTTGTTTTACGCTGATATACATTAACAGTTTCGGGCATTTTTTTGGACAATTTTATTATATTTAAACTTTCTCATATACCTTTTCGATTTGTTTAATCAAAAGACCAAAATAAACAAACGATCTTAACGAAGAGCCAAACTCTTTTGCAATTCACTTTAAAGCATAGCAAATTCAATTTTTAAAAGGGTACATTTGTAACATATTGGCTTTCCACTAGTCAAGCCCCTCTAGTGTACAAAGTTAATGGCAGAATTGGTATTTAGAAATATATTTAGCTGGCAATATGATTATGTGGCTTGTGAGAACTGAAAAAGTGTAATTTGAAGAATTGAAAAAAACTCGACACAAAATAACCAGTTTATTCGAAACCCGAAAATAAGAAATTTTTTTATGAAACGGACGTTTTTTTCGTCTTAAGAACCGAACTGATCGACCTTATTTAAAGCTCTAGTCTACGACATTGCCAAAAATTAAAAACATTCTTTGAGTAATAAAAAATTTCTTTTTATAATTTTGATATAAAGCTATAATAAAATTAAAAAAATTTTTAATTCTTTGTAGTGTCAAAACCATTACACTGTTTTTTGGTTCCTTAGTGTTATTCAATGACCTTTAGAGTCATCTACCAAATAGTGTAATAACATCAACATCTGTATTAATAACAAATATTCACGTCATGCAACAGTCTAATATCTCCTTCACGTTTTCAAAACTAAAAATGACTATTTTTTATTGATTTTAAAATACTGTTTACCATGGCTCTACTCCACCCTAGACGTTCATACAATTGCGAATGTAGATCTTGTAGGTGTTAAAATTGATAAATTTACAATAAATTTTAAAATAAGATGCCAAAAATCCTTTTACCCTCATATTAATGACATAATATCAACATAATTTTACATCGCCTTAGACTGAAATTGCTATAAACAGGTTTTGTATAATTTGTCCTTCCATTTTATAATATATTACGCAAAATAGTTGCAAATTGGTTGTTAAGTAGAATATTTGAATTACAAAGTAGAAAATGAAGTTGTATTCCTTAACTCTTTAGTTTGAAAAGTCGTTTGTAAAACAATAAATACACATTAAATCTTAAAATACTGTTTACTTTAAATTTGTATTAATATGGTTCATATACTTGAATTTTCCTCTTAGACGTTCAATCGCTTAGTTTCTTTAAAATATCTTCTTTTTAGATAAACAAGCTACTGGAATCTCTTATCGCAATAAAGAACATATCAGTTACGAGAGATATTTTCATACGTACACATCTATGTACGAGTGCAAGTGCACATATTAGGGTATACCTTATTATTGGCACGCCGTTGTGTGATGCTAGTGTGCACGACTATGCCAGTAAACCCAGATTTAAGTCCGGGTAAGAGCATCTAACAATTTTACCTTTACAAAATTACTTAATTTTGTAAATGCCGACGACTTTACGGGTAAGCCATGTAAAACTTCTCTACAAAATGCATTAGACTTTCGGAGCAGGCGTTAAGCAGTAGGCGCCGGATAGTGAGTATACAAATTATATCGTGCACAGCTCACTGATTACAGGGAAGATTCCCCTAGTTCCTGCAGGAGATCTTCTGGAAAATTAATTAAGTAAATACGTAATTGTAGTATTTAGATAACATGAGGTCCCACCAGATTTGTTCAATAGCTGTAAACTACTGGTGTGTGTGTGTGATATATTTTGGAACTATGTATTGCATAAATCTTAGCAGTGTCCTTTGATCGTCATCCGCTCACCCGTGCACTACTCGGTAGAAGTTTCACTATAATGCAATGTTGGCGAAATTAAAAAAAAATGTATTTATAGTGTATATATGGTGGAAGCATAACATTTCCCAAAAATTATCTATATACAAATAGAGACTACCCTTTATAACACTTCACACTTTACAAGACACTATGATAAGAAAGCAATTAGCAATATTTTCCTATTTATATTAGATCGGACATGTGTGCTTTTGCGACCTAAATTATATTGTTGGTGACTGAAAGTACTCCATTTGTGAAACAGTTTTGCAATGAGTTTATAAAAAAGCGATTCTTTGGTTTCATATGAAGTTCTCCAATATATAAATTACAAATTTTATTTATAATTCATAACAGCTAATAATATACAAACATACACACACAAATATAACTGTGTTTTTTTAAAACAAACAAAAAAAGAGAAGGAAATTGCACATTTTCGTTTTCTATCATATAACAATTTAACATAAAAAAATTAAGTATATATGGAATTGTAAGTAACTAAACTTTTAAGATCGTACCCTTGTACGGGTTATTACAGATGTCCGGCTTCCATATCGCGATGACTGCGCAGATATAAAGGTGTCGTAAACGATTTACCTTCGACAAAGGATGACAAATTCTCGCCAGCATAAGAAATGAATGGTGAAATTTCGACCTCTTCGCCATGAACGATGCCGCCAGCAGCTTCGACAAATTTCTTGTGCAGTCGGTATAGATCGCTCCGTGCTGTCGACGGACAATCTTTATTAGCAGAGTCTGCATTTTTCAATGCACTAAACTCTTCGTCGCGCGGTACTTCCATAGCTACAAACTTCTGAGCGAATTCGAAGACGTCGAAAACGAATTTTTCAATTTTAATGCCATTCGGCTTTTCGGGCGTAATTCTTTTGCCTGAGTTGTCAACAAATGGAATTTTCTTTTTGGCCACATGTAGTTTCAGTTCCTGTTCGTAGGTCGAGCCTATCTGTTGTAGGAAATGCGTAGAGAAGAAATGGTTACATATGTTGCCAGCACTGAATGAAAGCCGGCCGTCTGGATTTCGCATTTCAGCTGTCTTGGCAGATATTTCACTGTACTCCACCACTTGGTATTTCTCATCTACAATTGCCACAACGCCAACAGCTTCTGTGGGAGAAGACTTTTCCACCACTTTTGCTGCACAGTCGGCATTTTCTTGAACGCAGTAGCCAATGAACACAGGATCGGCAACTTTAATCAATATATTATCCACACTGTGAGCGTGCAAGTACAAAATTCCTCTCTTGGTTAAATCATCCAAAATGCCTTGTTTTTTCAGCGCACGGTAGATTCCGCCATTGCCGTCCGGAGCTCTGGCTATGCGATGCTTTTGATCCAATATTATTTTTCCATCATATTCAAAACAAGGCAACGATCCCTGTTCAAACAAAATGATGTTCTCTTTTTTCAAACCGAAATAGTTTTTAGACACAAAGTAATCGTAGGTTGGCTGTATGGTATGTTCCGAAGTCATGATGTACCAAGTGATGATGCCCCTTCTTCCAGTTGCCTCAAACGCCAAATCTTCCAGTTTTAGGATGCGCTCAGCCTGCAAGCGGAAAAGAGTTTTACGGGATTGCAAGCCGACATCGTACATGCCTTTAGGATGTGCAAACCCTAATCTGGTTCCTAAAGAAACAAAAACATGTTTAGCACAAATATTAAGTGTCATTTAGCGGTATCTCTTTTGTTACTACAAAAATTGTTGGCTTAGTTTTCAATTTCATTTGACCTTTAAAACTTGTTTCTTTCTGGTGGTGGTGGTTGTTGTTTTCGGCTTCGCTGTTGTGACTGACGTTATATGCCAAAAGTCTTAAGACACAGAACTGGTACTGGTTTTCAAAAACATCTTCGTAAAATCAAACATTGTGTTTTAATCGTTTTTTTTCTTCGATCGCTGATTGATTTCAGTGGTCGTTGTGTGTTAAGCAATCGAGAGAAAAAGATCGAACGTAAAAGCCACGGCTTCAATGAATATTTTTGTTTACGTGTTAAATTACATTTGTACCATAAAGAAAACAAAAAACAACGAATTTACACAGTAGAAATGTGCCCACCAAGAGCAAAGAGCGGGGTGGTGGCGCTTTGTACAATGAGTGGTAGATGGAGCATATACAACGTACAAAAGTATATATGAACATACGTACATATATCCTAAGAAATAATGACTAAGATATGAAAACTTGAAATTCATTACTTTGTCCACATAAACATTTCAGTCTTTCGCTCGTTGCATTTACTTGAGCGGTTGAACTACTTAAAGGTTCAAGGTTTTTGGAAAGGAATTCAAACTTATCTTTGTCTTTCCTACACTACAGCAACTCGTATCTGTACTTAAGAATAAATTCTTGCTCATAAAACAAGAGTGGTTTTATTGAGGCGTGACTTGATTGCAAATGAAAGGCAATTTAAATGCACTATTCAATGCATAAAGACTACTAAGAATGTAACTCTGATTGGTGGCAAATCATAATAAAACTTGTTATGATTACAACAGCACCACCACCACACCACAAGTTCCTACACCAACAAGAATGTCAATAAGCCAACGGAACACTTCGCGGTGAATGAACTGAAAGGATGGAAACGCGGTTCATACACAATGGGAAACTAACCTTGTCCACCAGCCATAAGTAACACAGCCACATGGCCTAGCGAGATCTGTTTCAAGCCTTCTTCGCGGTAGCTAGATAAAAGCTCCTCCGGAGCTCTGGAAATACTGATCAGTTTATCGTCGGGTAGGGGCTGCAAACGATCGTCTAGTTTCAAGCCATTCTGGGAAAGTGATGTTGTTGCACGATCAAAAAATAGTTTCAGCTCATTTAAATTCAATTCTGCTATGTCCTGCTCCAATTGTTTCCGCTCGCTTTCGCACAATTCATCCCAGAACTTGAGCAAATGTTCCTGGCCAACTTGCTGCAGACGGTTGTGCAATTCAACGTAGTTTATCATGGCTAAAGAAAAAAATCAAACAAATTTGAAACGTTAGTTGTACTTCTTTAATTATGAATTCAAAAGACAACGTTTTTAAATGACCGATCGCTTTGACAAGCGTTTTATAACTAAAGTATGAGCAAGTTTGCTTTTCTGTTTTGGACTCTTTATTTCTGGGAGCGAGTAACAACAAACAACGAAACCACGACACACAATGCGAGCAAGTAATATTTAACGTGTCTAAGCAAACCTACAATACCTCTACTGGGACAATTTTCTTTCGTTTGGAGTTTTGTCTGTGTAAATGCCGCTACGGTTTAAACTAGACACTACGTAGTACATGGGCCGGACAGCGGGCAGGCTTCTTTCAATTCGATTCAACAATGTCGAACAGAATAGTGAGATACCAACGGTATCCCAACAATTCAGTGGCAATGAGTGTATACATATATACATATAATATTTATTGATTATACCCAAGTGGTTTTCTAGTGGATACTTGAGCCTGTACGCTGGTGCTATTGCTGTCCCTCAAAAACTAAGGACTTTTGCTTCGATTTGAGTCTTATTTTACTGTTATCAATCCGTTGCCAGTTGATAAAAGTGAAGTTTTCCAACATCGACCCGTCGCCATCGATTTATTAATGTTGGCAGAGTCTGCATTCTCTGGCAGCCCTGTTGTTTGCCCAAACTGTGTTTTGTTGTGTTTATTCAAAATTGGATGCTACATTGTCCTTTTCAAACTACAAAAAGATTTTTGCTAGTATCTCGCAACCAACCATCATGTATTAAGTCACTGTATTTGTTTTGTACCGCTCTGGCTTTCAACATCCGGTAGTACCAAAACCAAACAAAATATCTGATTTGTATGTGGCTATCGCTGTTGTGTTGTGGATAGGCACTGGACACTATGCGGATGTTACAAAATAAATTCGATTCCAAGAAAAACAGATTTAGTTTCCTTTTTTTAACTCAATATCCCAAGTAGTTCTTTTTTTCGAGGTATTCATATTAATTTTTGCTGCTTTTCTTTGCTACGACTTAATTTACTTGATCATTTCCTATTTCCTGTCTCTTTTTTGTTCCTTTTATTGGCTTGGCTAGTTAACATTTTATCCTGCTCGATATTACAGAGAAAAAATCTTGATCTGACAAAAAACTACCTACATACAGTTTAATTAATATATTTTAATCATAGCTTACATTCTTGCAGCTTATCCTCTTTCACGCAGTCTTAAGGTAAAATCACTAACCAAGTCAAACTAACAATATTTTTTTCTCGCGATTTGAGTTGGTTTTTCGTTTTTCGCTTTGTTTACCAATCTCTTCTATTATCAACTTGTCCAACCTGTCATTAATCCGTAAGTCGTTATCACACGGTCAGAGTTTGAAGCCTGAAGAGATGAGTCGCCGCCGAACGTCAAATCGCTAGCGTAGCCGCTGGCGATTTAAAAGCGGCAAAAGCAAAACGTGTCCGATTATATACTTTATCTCTGTAAAGTAGTAGTAATACGTACCGTAGTAAAATTACTAAAAAAAACTGGTATATTTATTTATATTTTCTCGTGACTATGGGAAACAAGTAAAAAGATCATTATGTTCAGCCAGAACGAACCTTATATTCTCTTCACTATGACATAGCTATTAAAGCAAGTAGACAAATTAATTTCGGCCATATGGAGGTTATATATAATCCATCATGGATATTGGGCCAATATGAACGCTTTCATAAAAAAACATTGCCCCGTTTTTTGGGCCATGACTACATAAAGCATAATGTCAGTCAAATCGTTAAATTAAATTATTAGACTCCTTACGAAATTTTCCTTGATTTGAGTATCCCTACGTTCATATTGTGTGGGCGGCCAGGTATGATGTTTAGTGTGCACGAGTATTATGCAAGTATACCAATGTTCAAAACCGGGTAGGAATATCTAACAATTTTCCACCTTTACAGGAAAAAGATTATTCTTTCAGAAATGAAAACTTCTCTATGAATGCATTAGATTTTCGAAGCCGGTTTAAACAGTAGGTTTCGGTCAGTGAGTATAAGAATTGTTCCGTTCACAGCATACCGATATGAGAGATTCCTTAGTGGGATATTGTGGAACATAAGTATGTCCACATTAACCGGAAGTCCTTTTTTTGAATACAATGACGTGTTTTTGTGGGATTCTTTGGCCCGTTTATTCGCCGCCAATATCACCCGATTTTTTGAAAATAATTTCATATTTGGATTTGTAGTAAAATTTGGGTTGAGTACCCATAAAGACTATTAATGTACCGTTATATTGATTTGTTAAGCAAGTACTAAAAAAGTGTACTTTCTTTGAGGTAACTTTAGTCTCAGGAGAACTTTTTTGCCAGCGTCCTATGTTAATTAGTTTGACCACTGTCATGATTTCAACAGAAACTTAGATGGACGGACATGGCTAAAACGTCGTAGAATTTTACGGCAATCAGTAATAAGGTTCTCCGATCAATATTTCGTGTTATTGCAAACTTAGTGTGGAGGGTTCTAAAATAAAATTATTTAAAAAAGGAATGCTTTGTAGATTCTGCTGGAAAATTTTGGTTTGGTTATACGCAGCTAAAATAAAAAAGGCGGGAGAATTTGCCTAAACTCTACTAAAGCGGGTTTTTTAAATGACTGTCGTGTTTTTAAGTAAAAAATCGGCATTAACCGACATTTCCGTTTGAGCCTTTTAGCTTAGAATGGAAAATATATCCCCATGCTGAAATAAAGTGACCCTATATAGACTCTGCATGAAAATCCATAGCGATGAATAGTTATTTAATATAAAAATAAACTAGCTCAAAACTTAAAGTCGGAGATGGCCGACTATATTATTCACTGCACTTCTGGAAGTGCAAAAACCCAAATGATAACCGATTGAACGGGGCCCAAATTTACCGATATTTTAAAAATAATGTCACATTTCAATTTGTGACAATTTGAGAGAATATAAAGTGACTGTTTTGTCCCTTTGGTCCGACACGTTAATTAATACTAGTGTTGTAACGAATATTTGCATATGCGAATTATTCGCATCATATTTAACGTTCGCATTCGCAAAAAACAATTTTGGAATATTCGCATTCGCAAAAAGATATTTCATTTTAGGATAAAGTTGCCTCCGAACTAAATCTTTTGTGAATTATTTTGCAAAAATATTTATTTATTCTCAAGTCTTGTACTTAATCACCTTTGATATTGATATGAAGTGTACTGATCGACTCAAAATCACGAGCTGATTCTATTTGACGATGTACATATATCTATTGTCCGTCTGCAGTCCATGAAAGCTTGTAATTAAATGAAAGGTCGCAATTATTGTCCGAACTACATTACATTTGGCAGAATCAAGCAATGCCGGGTGCTATTATAGCTGATGAAAATCGGTTAAAATTAAGGTAAGCTCCCACATATATTTATAACCGATTTTAAGTCTTTAGCTCTCCAATCCACATATTACATCCAGCTTGATGAAATTTAGCACAGTTGCTGTATGAATGATCACTAATCAAATAAAAATGAGATGTACTGGCCCAAGTGTTGATATAGCTCCAGTATAAAAATTCCTCGCGTTTTTGTATACAACAATCGTATTAAATTGATCAATTTTGGTATAGTATATTGTGATGGACAAACAACCAATCTCGGACCCATTTGGATTACATAGGCTCATTTTTGATGTAGTCCCCTTTATATTGTCTAGGGACCCAAAAATTGCTTTCAAAATGCATAGACTATGGCTATAATATAACTATAAAATTTTTACAAAGCCAAAAATAACATGTTTGCATTTGGACTAAATTTGGGCACGAACCAAATATGACCTTATTTATTTTAATTCAGTGCCCGTTCGGGGGAAACAAAGCACTGTTTCATGTGATTTTATACACATTCAGAAGTGAAGGGTATAATAAAATCGGCCATGCCCGACTGAAGCTATTATACTAGTTTCTTGAAAAATAGTTTATTGCATTATTAGAGTCTAGAAATGGAATTTTCCATTCTAAGGCAAAAAGTAAAACTGGAATGTAGGTTTTTTACATCAAAAAACCCCTAAAGACGTTCTTTTAAACACGCTTTTGAAAAAAAAACTGAAAATACCGGTTTTCTGAAAACCCATTTTTGGACACTATAGTTTAGACTGCCGAAAGTTGAAAAATGGGCAGTATACGAGACAAAAATCAGAGACCTTGAATTTGAGCGACATCCACATATTGGTCATTACTTACTTACTCAAGTCCCAAATTAATTAAAAGGGGGAAACTTCTGTCAAATTAATATTGTCCTTGTAGGTCATATAAATTTTTCAAATTTAGGGGCGTTTAACCAAGTTAATGGAACACGCCAATAAAGTAAAAGGTCAAAATCTAAAAGTTTTTCCATGATGCAAAACTAGGTCTTAGCCATCTCCTGTATACCAAAGTCATGCATGTTAACAATCTCTGTATGCGTGCAATTATTAAGGGATAAAAGCAGACAAATCGGTTTTTGTGTCACAGCTATATTTAAGTCCCTCCATTTTCATCTCAAGCCTGTTTTTATGTAAAAATATGTCAAACTCCAATAAAAAGAAAAATTGAAAAATCCGTGCCATAATACCACACACAAAAAACAATCTTGGCAAATTAACTTGAATGAATTATTTTTCCGTTACCAAACAATTATCAAAACATTAATTTTCGTTTGCAGATGGTTAAAAAGTCTACACTGCTCTTATAAACATCCCTGTAACAGTTGCAAATGCCGCAACCTTTTCGTTTCACCTGAGTACCACCAAACGAAGTAGCTAAACGGAAACTGCCAATGGTAAATTTTGTTTGCTTTGCTACATTCATATCTTATGGGAGCAAAAATTTTATTTTAGGTGAATACTAGCCTTTAAGTGCTTTTTAGTAGATTCAAATCGGTTAATTTAGCGGCGGCGCGGGTCTTCGCCTGGAAATGTGTCATCTTTCATCTTTGGTCACACGAAAAAAGTCACGCAGCTGTAGTGGTGAACAGTGATGGAAAATATGTTTCAATGGTACGTTTTACTTTTTGGCACAAACACTCTCAGCAGTCAGATTATTTAAGGTAAGGTTAAGAAGGGATGATTTTTCTGATTAGATTGGAGATAATGGTGATGAGAATTTTTATTAAAGCAACATTTTGAAAATGAAATTAGTTATGGATTAAGAAGGAACCAGGCCTGTTTTGGCCTATTCGAAAGACAATAAAGCTCAACGAATATGTTAAGTGATATTCTTTTCCTGTGGAATAAATTGAAGTTACGAATTTGGACAGCATTTCGACTAGCATTATTTCGAAAAATACTTCTGATTTTCGATGAGATTTGTAGTCAAAATAGAACATAAAAACACACAACAGGTTTTTTATTACGTGGCCTCAAGCCAATAATTATATTTGAAGATAAGTCTTGGACAAAGAATACATTTTGGTACAATCACTGTACAATTTTGTGGTCCTTTAATAAAAAAGATGTGCCATTACTGGTGGTGCAGTAACTTTGTTCAATACGCAAATGTTCTTAGAATGATAACAAACAAACTGAACACGCCACCGTCGGATAACTATATAGATATGTATTACATCAAAATACATATATTAAATTACACTAAATATAAATAAATGCGTGAAATTGGAACAAAATAATGCAAAGGGAGTTAGTTATTGTAAATTGTTGCTAAATTATAAATAACGAATAAAAAAATACAAAAAATTTGTGACAGCGGTGGGATTCGAACCCACGCCCTTTCGGACTGGTGCCTAAAACCAGCGCCTTAGACCGCTCGGCCACGCTGCCTCGTGACCAACGTCTGGCAAATATCATACTTGAATGTTTTGCTTGGTAAAATAAAATTGATAATTTTTGTTCTTCATTCTTTATCCTAATCAAAAAAAAAAATACACCTAAAATTAGATTGGATGGGGCACATGCCATCTATGTGTGTACGTTGATTATTTTGCGATATGGTTTCGCTAGAGAGATGTAAATTACATATGTATGTGTATGTCGATACCCAGCGACGAAACCTTCAGAATTCGGTCAGAATCAGTGTGACCAGATCTAAAAAAGTGTTGCAGCTAAATCAGCATAAAAAATAATGCTAAAAAAATAATGCTAAATTAAAAAACGTTTTTTTTTATAAAACTTATCACTATAAAGCTTTTATTTTTTAAAATTTTGTATTCAATGTTGCCTTAGAAATATATTTCATTAGAATAAAACAATGTCAAGTAATAATTCAACCATGTTTTGTTGACCCATGGCAAACAAAAAAAAAACTTTTTATTGAATAAAAAAGAAACATAAAGAGTCTTACATACATACATAAAAGAAAAAGTGACCAATCAATTCAATATCACATTGGTTTGTACATACATACATATGTATATGTGACAGCGCATAGAGAAAGGGACCTAAGGGTAAAAAATCAATTTTCACTTTTTTTTGATGTGGACAACATCTGAACATCGAATGCGACCGATCCCATGCCCCAAAAGTATTCCCTCCCAGAGATATGCACATTTTATGAAAGTGATGGCACACCAAAGATACACGTATTTAAATCTTTAAAATGGCTCTCCTAAACAAAACTGGTTTTTACCCTTAGGTCCTTTTCTATGTATATGTGACGCGCAAATTAGAAAGCGACCTAAGGGTAAAAACCAGTTTTGTTCAGGAGAGCCATTTTAAAGATTTAAATACGTGTATCTTTGGTGTAGAATCGTCGACTTCACTTTCATAAAACGTCCACATCAAAAAAAGTGAAAATTGATTTTTTACCCTTAGGTCCCTTTCTCTATGCGCTGTCACATACATATGTATATTTATATAAAAAATAACATAAAAATTTTAATCTCTATTTTATAGCATTTCAGTACATTTTTAAATATCATTTGTTTACAAATAATAAATTTCAATTATAAACTTAATACATTATCAAATGAATATTCTTCCGTCGGTCGAAATATCATTATCATACATGTTTTATCACATTTTTTTATGAGATCGTTGGTAATTTTTAAACTTTCGCAACATTTATTTAACCTTTTCAATCCGCATCTAATGTAAAGAAGTACATTCATAGTATTCAATATGATTCTATTTCTAATTTTTGTTTTTATAAGGTTCATGCCACTGAAAACTCTTTCAACTTCGGCGTTACTAAATGGTAAAACTAGGAACTTCATAACAAAAGAAGTCAATTCCTTGAACGGGTTTCATTTAAAGCATTTTTATATAAATTTCTAAAATAGTAATTTCGTCCACTGTGAAATCTTCCATTTGTTGTTCAAATATTAACTGAGCTATAAACTTTCGGCAAGCAACTCTTATTACATTTTCTTCTTAGAATTGATTACATCTTTCTTTGATTTTAAAAATTCTTCAAAGTTGTAATTAATGCATGGTGTTGGAACAAAAAAACTATTCTAAACGCGAATTTAAGGGATCAAAAGTGTCAGATTTTAAAGCAATTTGATAGGAAAGGTCTTTCAAAAGAACATATAGTTCTGATAGCAACAGAGTAGGGTCAGCATTATTACTTTCAAACATGTTATTTACTTTTTGTACATCTGACAGCAAAGGTTTCAAAAACTTCAGATATGTTTGTCAGTGTACAATTTTTTTAAAATATTGGCTTGATGACATGATTCTACCGTTGCGGCAATTTTAAAATGAGTTTATAACTCTAGCCATTGACTTTCTATGCGATTTACAGCTGATTCAATTGACAACCATGTAGTGTCACAAGCTCTTACCAATTTTAATAATCATTAATCGCAGCGTAAATGCTTTTATAACCAAATACTTAATTTCATCAGGTAGCGTTTAAGATGCTGAAGACACTGAAAGCTGAATCGCCATGGTTTTATGTATAAATGTGTAGTCAACTAAAAATTATTAGATTTTTTTTTATAACAAAAAGTACTAAAAAATTGAAAAAGATAGAATAATGCTAAAAAATGCTTAATTAATAATTGCTAAAAGCTAAGAAAAATGCTAAATGAAAATTTTGCTGCTAAATACAAAAAAAATGCTGGATTTAGCTGCAAAATTGCTAAAAAGGTCACACCGGTCAGAATTCTGTACGACAATCTGCAAAATGTTCCGATTTCTTACCGAGTTCGTAACGAAAAACATATGAGAGGATCGACAAAAATTCTGTACTTTGAAAAACAAAATCTTCAGACAAATCGAACAGAATTCGTAACGATTTCTGCAAGAATTCCGATAGAGTTTAGATATTTTTTATAATTGTCTGATATCAGACTTTGTCGGCAAATTTGGTTTACTTCCGCAAAGAAGTAGGATTCAGGGTTGTTACTCGTAGATTTTTAGCCCTTGTGAGATTGTCCCTTCTGGGAAATCATGAAAATAGAGACCAAACAACATTTCGAACATATAGGGGGAAGTATTCAAAATCAAGGACCGTTTTATTTTTTGTTTTGAACTAAATTATTTATCATTTTGAATTTTAGTATAAAATTAATTTACAGATAAGTATTTGTCTTAATTTTAATTCATCATGATGAAAATTTCAAAATATCTGCAAATATTTCTCGTTTGATCTGAACAACAGAAAACATTAATTTAAAAAAATGTTCTAAAATAAATATCTCAAAATTGAAAAATAATTATAATTTCCCAATAAAAAAAATCTTAACTTAAAAAACGAATGGATAATTTATAAAGGAAATATATTTTACTTGAATTTCTCTAGATAAAAGCATTTGATAGAAATTGAACGTTTGCCTTAAGTAAACTATGCAATTTAATAAACTATGCAATTGTGCTAAAAAGTTAAATAGAATATCACAGAAACACACAAGGTAAAAAGGGAATTGCAATACTTTGCATTACAAATGGTCAAAAAATGCTTATACCCTGTTTACACTAAACGTACTTAATTCGATTTGGCAGTTGCTTTGCTTTGGTTGTCCAAAGAAAAAATGTGTTGTTTACATTACAATTCCTCTTTTTTATTCAATCTATAGAACTAAATTCCTCTTTTTTTAATTGGGCTAATGTGAGTACAAAATTTAGCAATAAATCATAGAGATATACATTGCTTTTGGTTTTTTGCAATAAGGTGAATAGAAAAAGAGAGCGTAAATGGGAGCAGAGCAGTATTTTTACATTTTTATTTTAACAGCAGCTTCCATATTTTCCAATAAAAATTAGAGAAGGCAGTGATTTTTTCGCAATTCAGAAGGTAATTCAAAATGAATTACCACCAAACAACGTAGTAATTCGCAATGTAATTGGTGGTTAAATTACGAATGAGAGCGCTTATTTCGAAAAATGACTGTAGTGTAAACGCCGTATTAGTGTAAATTGTTACTCATATTTTTAACCAGTTCGAGACGTAAAGGGTGGTCCAACCACTTCCAACTTTTTTTTTAAATATTAAAAGTTTCAACAATTATGGCGAACCAAAATATCATATTACTGCTTTGGAATTCCTAGGTTTATGCTCAAATTTCGTAAATTTTTAAGAAAATCAGCAACAGCGTACTCTTAAAAAATTTAAATTTTAAAAAAAGAATATAATTTTTTTTCAAAGAAAATGTCAAATAACGCCAATGTTTCGCCCTTAACTTCAATAATTATGGTAGTCCCAAAAATCTGATTACTGTTTTGGATTTGTAAGACTAATGCGCACATTAAAAAAAATAATTTTTTAAAAAATATAAATTAAAGTTTCACTACATGGACTATAGCATGAGGTATAATCGGCGAATTCGGCCCTTGTGGCGAATTCAAGCTCTTGAGCGTGAGATGGCGATATCATCAATATTAGACAACCATTTTATTGTAATAAAATAATAAAAATTAACTAAAACCGAAAAACTAGACATACGAGTACATAATTTTAATACATTTTAGAAAAATATGAAAAATACCCTTTTCCCACGTTATATATTTTTTTTCTAATGAGTAAACTTACTCCTATCTATATTAGATATTAGTCAATCGATATACATAAATTTCAAATCCGCACATACCGGATTTTGAGGGAAAATGTATTACACTTTGTATGGAAATCGACAGAAGAAATCCAATGAGAATGCCATATAAAAAGGGTTTTATGGTGTAAATTCCTAAAAGCTACACATTTCTATATCCAGATACATACACAAAAGAAATTACCTTCTAATACTGGGTGGAGCGCGGTAATTTGCTTTTTTGCAGAGAGTGTGCGTGGCTTATATACGGGAGATTTGTATTCGTCTGCCTTTCAGTTGCCATCATGTACTGGACACGTGAGAAGAGGTCATTTTGTGTTGAAGCGTATTTTTCAAATGCGCACTCGATCATTGCAGTGCATCGTGCTTTTCGTTTACGATTCGCTGTTCCCCCACGCAGACGCTCATTTTAACCTCAGTGGGTGTGTAAACAACAAAAAATGCGGTTCTGGAGTAAAACTCTGCGGTGCGCCATATCACGAGTAGGCATCGGTGGCCCTAACTTTTTCCAGGATAACCGTCTTGCCGTAACTGTGGTACTTGACTATGATAAAGGAGCTTTTTCAGCCGGCTCTTGAGGCAATGCAATAAGAGGATACTTGCACACACAGCGAGGGTTATCATAAATTGTTAGAAGTAAATGTTTCCTGGGCGGCTTATCTCTTTGAGGGGTGAAGTTAGCGGACGGCACGCTCACCGGACTTAGCCCCATGCGATTTTTTCCTTTAGGGTTACCTGAAGTCGAAGGTGTATATCAACCGTCCCAACACCTTGCGAGACCTTATTAACAATATTGAGGCTGAAATTGGCATAATAACAGTCGACATGCTTGTTAGAGTTCATAAAAACTTCAGAAAACGCCAGATATACTATTAAAAACCATGTAATTTCAAAACTCGCTTACTTTTCAATATAATTACAATTTAAAATAAATTTTTTAAGGTTAATAGTATTTTATTTCATTCCCAAATAAGCAAATTACCGCGCTCCACCCTTTATAAAAGAATTCCTTATAGGAAAATAAAAACTATATAAGATTTTTTTTACTGTGATTGTCTCAATTAGTTGATACTCGGACAGATAATATTTAACGGCTGTGCCATTTGTGAGCCACGCGTATCAATACAATGATGGTAGTGCCGTCACTGCCATTAATGATGTTTGTATTGCTTTTACGTTACGTTGGTTGTTAACTCATCTTTGTGAATGTATCTGCCTCAAAAAAAACATGTATAAAAATTAATTCTGTTGTCTTTGTTTAAGTACTAACTTTGTTCATCGGGGATTCCAAAACATGTACAGTAAGACCTCGTTAATCCGAATTATTGATTGCTGAACATAATTCGGACTATCGAAAATTCAGATTTTTGGGTACTTTCGTCTTCACGTGTTTTTTTTTTTTGAAAAATATTTTCTCTATACGAGTACATAATAATTACAATTTTATTTTATGTAACAAATAATTTTTCACAGTAAAAATAATTTTTAAAAATGAAATTTATATGTTTAAAAAGAAATTATACATTTCGTATCTTTAAAAACCAAAAATTTTTATGTTAAAAAACCGCATAAATTTTTTGAAACCGAAAGTACATATTCATCAAATTGGGAAGGAGTCTTGCATGGCGGCCATATAAAAACTTAGCGTAATTGCCCAATTCAATCATTTTTGGCAATTCATTCCCATTGGCTTGTGGAATGGGAGGACCTATAATAAGGACATTCACTGTTTGGGTAAAATATTTTGCGCCATTAGGGAAAACATATTTGCGTAAAGTATTTGCCAATATGAACCTAACTTAAGAATATTACTTTTTTTGTACCTACTTTATTCCCTTACAATCCCAATTCCCAATGAGCTGTGCGCGCTATAATTCATTTAATGCAATTTATAGAGAAGCTTTTATATGGATTAAAAATTAATCCTTTACTCGGAAAGTCGCTGGCATGTACGAGGTGGAAAACCTGCCGATAAAAAATATAAGATGTTCTTATCTGTATTTGAGCCTGTGTTTATACAAGTACGAGTATACTTATATGATAATCTTGATCACTTACTATTGGACCAAAGCGTTAAGGGAAAAAACACTATTTGAAGTCGGATAATAATAAATAATATTAAAAAAGTATCCACATTAGGATCGAATGTTGATCTTTGGTATTTCTGTTTTTTTTTGCATATTTTTGCACATAAAAAAATTAAAAATATGCACATTTTTTTAATTTCTTTTACAATGAAACGAATTTTGGCCCAGTCAGAATTTTTCCATTCAACAAAATATGTAAAAATCCGAGGTCTAGTCATAACTAATGTGCTTGTAGTAAGTTTCATCGAGTTTTAGTTTTCATAATGAAAGCAATAAACATGTGGTCACGAACGAACGCGAAATAGAAGGCAACTTTAAATGAATTTGGTAAAATGCAAAAATCTGCGAAATGGAACGCGATGGAAAGCGATTAATTTATTTTACAAGAGAAATAATGCAGCTGTCTATCGAGTATTTACACAATAAAATATCCCTATTGGGGTTATTTAATTAGCCTAACTACCGGTCGCGAACGTACGATTTTTCAATATGTTTTTTGTTACTATTACAACCTTATATTTTTCATAAATATCTTCAAATTTCTTATCAATAACCTTAACACTAAACTGACTGTGTGTAATAACATTTATAAGAAGAAAAGAATATTTTATTTAATATTAAAAACTAAATATTAACAACATTTGTGATATTAAGCGGCGTTTCTCATTCTCTCAGCTGCTTTTCACGTAGTTCTTTTAATTTTTGGGGATCGCTTTTAATTTTGTTAATATAACGCTTCCATTTTTCATTTTGCGATTTATCACATTTACCCATCTACGAAAATATATTTGCGTTTTAAAAAAATAAATGCATGGCTTATGATAAAAAATATATGTACGAAACTTTAAAATTAAAAAAAGTTTGGTTAATTGTAACCCCAAAGTTTTTTTTTTTATTTTTAAATCTTAATTAACGATTAACGTACGATTAGAACATAGGTAGGAAGCAAAAGAAAGTAACCGTTAATGGAAGTTTGTTTTTGTCTTCTCTCAGTTTTCTCTTCGTAATTGATTGTAATAGAGAGATTTTGTAAAAATATTGCAAACATAACGTGTTTTGCATGTAAAATAATTAAATTTTAAAATGTCTTTAAAAATACTTTAAAGTGGAAAAAATATTTTTTTTAAGTTTTCAGGCCAATTTCTTCATGAAAACAACTGAGCTATGCTATGAAACTTCTGTATTATAAATTAACAATTGTTTTATAATTAAGTACAATAAAACACGATGATTATTAACTTTTATTTTTCGGTCCTAGTTGACCACTCGGCGTAAATGCCCATATCCTGCCAAAACCATATAAAAGGCCTCTACTTAATCCTGTAGGTCCCGTGACATTAGTACAAGCATTAGATGAAAATATCTTTCCGACACGTCATTAGAATATAAAAATAAGTTTTACGAAAAAAATAGTTTTCCAAATTGTCATGCTGCGCATCTGTCCAAAGTTTAATCAAATAGTTTACACCGGTCTCGCACATTTTATCCGGGCCAAATTGATTATTTACTCCAATTTGTAATGTAATGTACGTACGTATGCAAGTCTGTCCATACAATACCTTAAATGTATTACAACAAATTTCGTAAAGTAACGATTTCATAAAGGATCCAGAAATCACAACGAAGTTATTTCATCTTGTGTAATTATTTTCCCTTACAGACACATACAAATGCACGAGTATGAGAATAACCTCAAGGTGCGTAAAATAGTAAATGGCAAGAAGACGATAAGGGAAGTGAAATATAGCTCAGCTGTCGGGGACAACGAGCAAAATACCGTAGAAATCGTTCAGAGTTAAAACGTAATTGTTTGCAACACAGCAGAACAGGACAAAATGTGGTGCTAGGACAAACGACGCAATTTCTTATTATCATAAGATGTTCCATAAAGAAAAAGGAAAACCTCCCTTTGAGATTTGATCGCAGTACAATGTGCGACACAATAGATTTTTGACACAGACACAATGACTATTATTTGGCCGGTTGTTTAGGTGGTTGCGTTGCGCCTGCTTCCTCAGTGGGTTGCTTACACACACATGCATGCAAACATACGTATTCACGTAGCTGCTTCTTGTCATTACCGTTTGTGTGTAAATAAATACTCGTACTTCAAGTTGGGGAGACAGTTATGCATCATGTTCCCTAGAGTGTGTCCTGCAAAAAGTGAATGGGATTTTTCCATTGTCACTGTTATCGATTTGTATAGACTAGCAATATTGGCCGTGTTCTAATGGTAACTGGCTTACAAAAGTATAGAAATGATTTTGCTAAGAGAAAACTATAGACAATTGCGTTAAGACCCTTTTGATTTAAATAATTAAAATTTTTGGGAAGTAAGTTTTTCAATAATAACCTTAAGTGAGCTCGGTTATTACTCGCGTATAGTATTTCTTAAATAACTTTTTTTTACAATTTAAAAATTTTAAATCAAACGGTTTCTGATACATTAATCCAGTTAGTTCTAGTATACAAAGAGATTTAAAAAAGTCTTTTAAAGTTTTGAAGTAATCGCCTAAGCGACCACATTAATAAGCGAGTACCAATAGAACATACCTATTGTCACTAACCTATGTTAAAAATATAAAATTAAATGTATGTTGCTTAATGTATATTTTCAAAATGTTGCCTGCAGGCAGAGAAATGATATGGTTACTACATGGTCACGGCAACACTAATATGTTCTCTACAATACAAGCATGTTCGTCGAAACCAAAGTATTGTTTTTTGAATTTCATTTTGACAAAGTGTGATTGCGGCAATATTAATATTGTTGAAATGTAACAATAGTATTATTGCCAAATTTAGAAAAGAAAATATGGTTGTAGGGACCATATAAACATGATTGGTGCAACAAAAGTTTGTTGTTTAAAATTTACGTTAACAATAATTTGATTACGGCAATCATTCAGTATGGTTGCGACTATGAACATAACAAAACAGGTTATTTTAGAGTATACATGTATGTGTTTGCGTATGTTTTTTTTATACACCAAAAAAAAAAACACATACACACGATAAAGTGCATGATTGTTGTCCATTAAAAAAAACAACAACAATCGGATGGTATTTCGAGGGATTTTTTGTGTTAACTTTGTTCGGTGAAATACTCTAATACCGACTGGCTCTCGTTTATTTAAAACCTACCTGCACTTAAGTATAAGTATATAGCCATTGATCATGATTTAATCACATTCGTTTCTTGGGGTCTACGGATGGTGAAGTAGCATTCACCCCTGCTGGCAACTAAGGGTATTTTCGACTGCCGTTGGAATATATATTTTTGTTTCTTGAATGAAATGTTCAATACGAGTAAAAACATGGCCTCAAATTTGGCTATGAACTAATTGTAATGCAATTTAAAATAACTTGCTTGACAAATATCTATTTTTGAAAAACTACACCCAATCCTAATAAATAATTTTGCGGATCATAGTATGGTTGATTGAATTATACTATGGTTGTACGGATAATAGCATGGTTGCGTGTGAATCATACTATGGTTGTGAGGATCATACTATGGTTGTATAAGAAAATTACTATGGTTGTGAGGATCATGATATGGTTGTGGAGATAATAGTATGGTTGAATGTGAATCATACTATTGTTGTGCAGATCATAGTATGGTTGACTGAATCATACTATTGTTGTGGAGATCATAGTAGGGTTGAGTGTGAATCATACTATGGTTGTGGGGATCTTAGTATGGTTGCGTGTGAATCATACTATGGTTGTGAGGATCATAATATGGTTGTGGAGATAATAGTATGGTTGAGTGTGAATCTTACTATTGTTGTGAAGATCATAGTATGGCTGAGTGTGAATCATACTTTTGTTGTGAGGATCATAATATTGTTGTGCCACAACCATATACCCAATAATAGTATGATCCTCTTCGAATATTGTCACCACAACCATACTTTTTTCTGCGCACGTAAGCCGCTTTGTAATGTTGCACATTTTTAGTGTGGTCAGTGCTGCAAATTTTGACGATTTATCGTCATTTTGACGATTTGTATAAAAAAATTGGACTAAAAGACGAGATTAAGCAAAAAATGAATATTTTAAAAATTTATAAATTATATGAAATAAAGATAAATCCATATACGAGTATTTCCAGGATTGCGAACGGGACACTCGTATTCATTTAGTTTATTGTAAAGTGTGGAAAAAAACAATTTTTTAAGCTCTTATTAAAGCTTTAATTGTGTTTTAGTAGCACTATGTTTGAGTGCAAAATGCAAATTGTATAACTTCCACTAGGGAAGTTATAACTCCAGAGGAGTTTTTTCAGAATAAAAAAATATATAAAAATTCAAATCAAGTGTGGAATCTTTATTGTAATTTGAAAGGACATTTTATGGCATTTATCTTTTGAAAATAGTTACCTCTAAATGTTGCCAACTGTATTATGGAAATGAGCGTTCGGTGAGAAACGGGAAGATCTGCTGTTTTCGACCAAAATTTTGTTCAGTGATAACGCCCATTTCTGGCTCAACGGCAAAGTCAATATACAAAATTACCGCTTTTGGGCTGAAGAGCAAAAAGAAGAGGCTCACGAGGTGCCATTACACCCAGAGAAAATCACGGTTTGGTGCGGTATATAAGCTGGTGGAATCATCGGTGCATACTTTTTCAAAAATGATGATGGTCGGAACGTAACCGTGAGTGGTGCTCGCTATCGCGCCATGATATCGATCTTTATGCTACCCGAATTGAAGCCCGTAATCTTGACGACACTTGGATTCAACAGGACGGTGCCACTTGTCATACAGCTGTTTAAACAATGGATCTATTGAGAAGTCATTTCGAAAAGCAGCTATTTTCACGTTTTGGAAGGTGAGTTGTCTGCCGAGATCGAGTGATATCACACCTTTAGGACATTTTTCTTTGGGGTTACGTAAAGTCCAAATTCTATGCAACGATTCAGGTTTTGGAAGCCAATAATATACGTGTCATTAAAGCCATACCGGTCGAAATGCTCGAACGAGTCATTCAAAATTGGACCCTCAGAATGGAATCCCTGAGGCTAGGGCCCACATTTGAAGGAAATTATTTTCAAAAAATAAAAGCCATAAAATGTCCTTTCAAATGAACAATAAAGATTCCACACTTGATTTCAGTTTTTGTACTTTTTTTAGAAAAAATACCTCTAAATGGATCATCCTATATAAGTCGATTTTCGACTAATATACTTTTGGGTATAAACAAGTCAAAGAGGGCACGTCGACTTTTGGATTTAAAACAAAGTCGACTTTTTATTTTATCTTTAAATATTTGTAATTGTCACCGAAACAATGCGTATTGCTTAAATTTGACTAAGATATACATAAGTTTTATTTAATTGTGTGCCGAGGTTAAAATCTTATGCTTTCAGAAATGTTCTAGATTCATCCAGAACAATCGGTAAGTATACTAACACTAAAATTATATTTAGCAGTATAATATACTCCATATTATGGAGTTATTTTTTATTATTTTTTAAGGCGAACTGATAAACACCGAAATCAGAAATTCTCGAAATTGTGCATGATGTTGATGTTACTGAAGATATTGTGGGTTCCAAGGCCATCGATGGTGATAACAAATGGGCGTTCCTTGACAAGAATGTAAACACTAGGCCATAAGATGGCAATGGTGTTCCAATACAATTGAAGGACGATCTGAAGGCACCGCCTGTTTATCGTAAAACAAAAATCATCCAATAGTTATATGAAGAATTTATTGCAAAAATAGCAAAAAAACGGTCAATTGTTGCCACTTCTGTATCAACTTTGTTTTAAGTTTTTAAAACTTGAATAGTACTAATGTAAAAACTACTTAAAATTCCTGATGCTTATTAATTTATAATCACACTTACTTTCTTAAATAAAAGTTTTTTAAACAAAACTTGTTTTTTATTCCAAAGTATTGTATTTTGATTTCCCTAACGAAAAACGTCGACTTTAATCGACTTTTTTATACTAAAAAGTGTAAAAGTCGACTTTAACTTTTAATAGTCGAAAAGTCGACTTTTAGTCAATAAAATTTTACCAGATGTTTGATAAATTAAGTCGATTAGACTCTAAGTCAAGAAGATATCGACGTTTTCATATGAAATTTCAAAATTGTTGGCCTAAAAAACAAGTTAATACGAATTAAGACTCTTTTGTTGATTGGGCGCTTAGTTCAGGAGATATCGACGATTTTAGTTTTTATATGATATTTGAACTTTTTGGCTCAGAAACAAGTGACCACGAATTTAAGCTCCTTTGTTGGTTGAATGCTTAGTTTAGGAGACATCGACGAAGTTATCATATGAAATTCCAAACTATTTTTCTAAGCCATCTAAGAGTGTTTCTGTGAAATGCTTCTTATGAGTATAAGAATTAAACTGCTTACAGCTCATTGTTAGGAGGTTTTATAAAGGGTGGTTCAATTTTAGGGGCCGATGTTGAATATGAACCACACCTAAACGTCAAGTTTTTCCTGCATTTCATTTTATTTTTTCCCAAATTCAAACTAACTCAATTTGAACCATGGAAAGATACACAAGCGAGCAACGCGTTAAAGTTAGGCAAGAGGGGATGATCAATTTTCAAAGACAATCATCTTTAGTGATGAAGCACATTTTCATCTCAGTGGATTCGTCAATAAGCAGAATTGCCGCATTTAAGCGAATGAAAAGCCAAGAGTGATTATCGAAAAAACAATGCACCCACAAAGAGTGACTGTTTGGTGCGGTTTATGGGCTGGCGGCATAATCGGAACTTATGTTTTTCAAAATGAGGCCATCCAGACAGTTACTGTGAATGGTGTTTGCTATCGTGAGATGATAGCGAACCTTTTATGGCCCGAATCGGATGATATGGATGTGGACGATATGTGGTTCAACAGGACGTGCCACTTGCCTCACAGCTAACGAAACAATGGCACTTTTCGCGACAAATTCAATGGCCGTGTTATATCACGTCGTGGCGATGTTAATTAGCCGTGATTTTACACCGTTAGACTTCTTTCTTTGGGGTTATTTCAAAGAAAAGGTGTACGTTGGTAAGCCAGCAACAATTCAAGAGCTAAAGGATGAGATAATTTTGCACATTAAAGGCGTAGAACCTTAATTATGCCTCAGCGTCATCGAAATTTGGACCATCGGATGGAGGTGTGCCGCCTAGGTCGGGGCGGCCATTTGGCCGATACTTTGTTGCAGACATTATTGAACCATACCAATATTATCATAATAAAAAGAAATGACAATAATTTCCTTAATAATTTGTGTTTTATTCAAAATCAACATCGGGCCTTAAAATTTAACCACCCTTTACATTTCTAATGGGTTGTACACGGAAATAACTAAAAAAAAGTTTGTTTTTATTGCAAAGAGGACGACCCAGTCTAATAAACATACGAGTATATGGAATATTTTGTATATCTACGTATATATGAAGGTATGTTTGTATACATGCATAGATGCATTTTGGTGTGTCGTAAAAGAACTGTGAGTCACCTTTTTCATTTGCGCATATGTACGTAACTAAGCCCCTATAGATTCTTGAAATTTGATTGTAACTGTTGTGCTTTTCGTTGGATACCATAGCTGTTAATAAATGGCTACAATGCGCATGTGTATAGTTGAGTTATGCGGGTAAAAATCCGGTTGACACATTGGTGTACCATTCACCTTTTAGGTGTTATTTTTTTTAAGGGTGTGTTTAAAGAGCAAGTACCATTGACTGAAAGTTGTTTGAAACATTTACTTTAAAAACGTTATAGAACTAGTATTAAAATACATATACTCGTACGTGTGTGCAATTCATAACATAAACGTCAAATGGATATATGTATGTATGTAATTTAATTACCCCAAGTATATAAAAATATATACTCCACCGCTTTTTAAGTCCACTAATTGAAAATAAAATTCATCAAAATCTGCAAAAGAATTTATATTAGGATTCGTAGTAAAATCCGCTTTTATTTTAGTATATTCCCACTTTTACCGGTGGACCCGTTTTTCGGGTCCCTCATCTCACTTAAAACCCATTTAAGTGCCTACACGCAGAGAAAAGATATGGTTACTATATGGTTACCGCAACAATAATATGTTCTCTACAATAAAAGCATTTTCGTCGCAACCATAGTATTGTTTTTTTGAATTTAAAATCTGCTTGTACTTAAGTATAAAGTATAGCCATTGATATGGTTTAATCACATTCGGTACTTGGGGTCTACGGATAGTGAAGTAGCATTCTCCCCTGTTGGCAACATAAAGTATTTTTTTTATTTAATAAAAACTTGGCCTTAAATCTGGCTATGAACTAATTGTAAAGCAATTTAAAATAACGCTTGAAAAAAATCTCTATTTTTGAATAACAACATTACCCAATCCTAATAAATAATTTTGGGGATCATAGTATGGTTGAGTGAATCATACTATGGTTGTAGGTATAATAGCATGGTTGCGTGTAAATCATACTATGGTTGTGAGGATCATACTATGGTTGTATGAGAAACATTATATGGTTGTGAGGATCATAATATGGTTGGGAGATCATAGTATGGTTGATTGTGAATCATACTATGATTATGGGGATCATAGAATGGTTGCGCATGAGTCATACTATGGTTGTAAGGATCATACTATGGTTGTATGAGAAACATACTATGGTTATGAGGATCATTATATGGTTGTGGAGATAATATTATGGTTAAGTGTGACTCATACTATTGTTGTGAGGATAATAGTATGGTTGTGGAGATCATAGTATGGTTGAGTGTGAATCATACTATGGTTATGGGGATAATAGTATGGTTATGTGTGAATCATACTATTGTTGTGAGGATCATAATATTGTTGTGCCTCAACCATATATGCAACAATAGTATGATCCTCTTCGAATATTGTCACCCCAACCATACTTTTTTTCGTGTAGAGAGAGAAAGGTCCAGCAGTACAAGAAAGAGCCTTTCTATCACCGAAAGTTTCCGGCAGGTCTGAACGACATTCACGCTGATAAAGTCGAAGCAGCAGTATCCAGCTATAGTGTAAAGGTAGTACTAGGAACTAGGGGAACATCCCCCGAGGATTTTACCTGAGGAGAAGATGCTACCTCGGCAGACGCGCGTGCTTCTGGCTTTGCTGAGATCTGCATGCTGCAGCCGCCTTTATTCGTATTGGGCACGAATTAAAACGTTCTGGACGTTTGTTCCTGACATCAGTGGCCACATGACGTGCTGTACCTCTTAAATTGCCCAGCCAAGCCCACTTAGCTGACCCCTAGGTCTCATTGGACGCATCTAGTTCAAATAGCGCTTTTCCTCCACCCGGATATCAAAGCAGATCCCCTATAGACGAACATGACTTCAAAACAAAATATATTGTTGTTACAACAATACTTGCGTTGAAATAATGGATTTCACAACTAGTGGAATAAACGGGTGATCAATCTAGCGGTATTTTTTCAATGGGGGCTTTTTCACAAATTATGTGTGAGTTGTGTTAAACTTTATTTTTTTATTTTTCAGTATTGTTTGCCATTACATCATGAAAAGACTTACAGCGCAACAACGTCTCTAAATTGTGCAACTGTACGAGTATTATGGAAATGGGCGTTCGGTGAGAAACTGTGTTCGACCAAAATTTTGTTCAGCGATGAGGCCCATTTTTGGCTCAACGACAACGTCAACAAACAAAATTGCCGCATTTGGGCAACCAGAAGAGGTTAAAAAAGTGCAATTATACCCAGAAAAAATACGGTTTGGTGCGGTTGATGGGCTGGTGGAATCGTCGGTTCATATTTATTTAAAAATGATGATGGCCTGAGCGTAACCGTGAATGGTGCTCACTATCGTGTCATGATATCGATCTTTATTCTACCTGAAATTGAAGCCCGTAATCTTGACGATATTTGGTTTCAACAGGACGGTGCCACTTGCCATACAGCAGCTAATTTCACGTTTTGGACCGGTGAGTTGGCCCCCTAGATCGTGTGATATCACACCTTTAGACTTTTTTCTTTGGAGCTACTAAAGTCCAAAGCCTTTGCTGACAAACCAGCAACAAATTAGGGTTTGGAAGCCAACATTGCTCGTGTCATTAACGCCTAACCGGTCGAAATGCTCGAACTAGTCATCCAAAATTGGACCCTTAGAATGAACACTCACAGGCGGAGTTGCGGCCAACATTTGAAGGAAATAATATTTAAAAATAAGTGGCATGTAATGCCCATTTTAATAAAAAATAAAGATTTCACTTTTTTTTGAAAAAAATACCTCAACATTGATCAACATTCGCCGGAAGTCGATTCCACTTACGGATTGTACGGACGAAAAACAACAAAAACGTTCGGTAGGTCGATGGCCATATCGATAACAAACAGTTGTGAATTCCTTAACGAATAAGTCGATGTATGTCTGATAAACACACACCATAAAAAATATGATACAACCTACAATCCGGTGATATGATACAATTGCCACCTATCGCTCTCCAGTGAACACGGTCAAGTAGCTCCGAGGATTATGTTGCAACACCTAAGGAAGTTGTATTCCATCTTTGGAAAGCCTATACAATTGAGTGCTTTTCTCCGCACATCGAATTCACGCCTCGCCTAGCGAGCGTCACATTGTATTTTCATGACCCGAAAATCAAAAGCATCTGATTGTTCAATATCCATACCGTCGATAGAAGTGAAGACACTGTTGGGTCAGTGAATCACTTGTGGGACAACATTCAGCACTGTGTCTTACACGCACTGAAATCTACTCTGTTCATTCGACCCCATTTGGAAATGACCTGTAAATCCATCAATAATTCGCTTTTTGTCTTCAATATCGGCCTACGGTTAAATAAATGTAAATGACAAGGGTTGCTGTCATCCGCTAATGAGAAGATGCGTTTCGCGGTCTAAACCAAGGGATCGTCAAACAAAATTTGGAAAAAAAAAACATAGAGAGAGAAACCACAGAACCCTGCAGTCACCTACGGTTAGCCTGTGTTCTTTGGATAAAAACCCATATATTAAGTACTTTATGTACAACCAAAGACGATAAATTTTACAAGATAGGCGATTTGAGCTTAATCGAAAAACAGAGTTGAGTAAAAATCATTTTGGGAATGCGGTTTTCTGTGTTTAAAGTGTGCGAATTTAGTGTGTTCTGTTTTTCAATTTGGACTTTCTAGCATTCTAGTAATTGTGCGTTACTGAAGTGTGTTTGTCTATCGTCCTTGATACATAATACCAAACATTATGGAAATGTCATCTTAATGTTTTAACTATACTTTACATAGCTCTTTGTGCTAAGTCGAACTAGTAGATTTAGCAAGCATGCTGTTAAAATTAATCTCTCTATTGTAAAGTCGCAGATGGTGGGAAAGTCCACCACAGAAATTTGTTAAAGATTTCTACCTAGATGTTAAACTGGTGACACACTAACCATTACGCGTCATCAGATCATAAATACTAGCATTTGTGTTTGAAAAAAAATTAAAATACAATGTCATAAATAAAAAGTGTTCTATGTAACTCTCTAATGTGATCTGTTTTATACTTTTATTGTAGACACATTCCTACAATAAAAGTCGATCGCACAGACCTCGAGCTTGAAAAATAGTCTTTATTAATGCAATTATATAAAAAGATTAATCAAACAAGAACAAATATAAAGGTCGATCAAAACCATGGTTACTATACCTCCTTCTTTTTGACCTCTGTCCTCCCTCATTTTCCAAAAAAGTGAAATTTGTCCTTCTTTAGCTTCTACCATATATTTTTTGCTTAGAAAATTATAAAACTAGAAAATGATTTTTTTTTGAAATTTTCCAGCTGTATTTTACATTGAAAATTCGAGATTTAAGTTTTTAACAATGTGCAATGTTTTCCATCATAAATGACGTTATTGCAAGTATGAGGGCTGCTATATATATTTCTGGCCTAATAATGAAAATGCGAATATTTATCATCAAATTGTTTTTCAAAGTATTCTCCAGCTGATTTATACATTTTGCATGCGCTCAAACCAATTGTCGAAGCACTTTTTCACTCCGACTGAGACACCTCAAAAACTTGGTTTTTGAACGTTTCAACAGCATCTTCTGGCGACGAAAATCGTTCGATCGATGACCCATCAATTCGACGTTTTGGCCGGTCAAAAAGGCACTGGTTTGAGCCGATGTGCACATTGATTCGTCCTCTCTTGCTCGTTTTTCGAATTTCTCTGAAGACTTCAGGCAGTGGTGGTGTACCACTCAGAATTGACCGTCCTTCGTTGCTCAAGCGGACAGTCGCCACATTGACCAGTTATGCCGAAGAAACATGCGACCATTTGCTTCGAAGTGCTTCTTCCACGAACAACTTTCGCTGGATTTGGTTCGTCCTCGAAGGCCCACACGGTCGATTACTGTTTTATTTCGGGCTCATACGCATAGATCCATGATTCGTCATCGCTGACGATCATATAATCGTCTTTTGAAGCAGCGCGATCGCATTTTTTCAAAATTTCTTTTCACCAATCGACACGAGGCTTTTTTTCAGCGATTGTCAAATTGTGTGGGATCCAACGAGAACAAACCTTTTTACGGCCAGGGGTTCATGCAATATCGAATGTATGCCGGTGGAAGAAATGATCAAGGATGCCACTATCTCACGGTATGTCACATGACGGTCTCGCATTATCAGTTCACGCACTCTTGTCGTGATAATCCACGTCGAAAGTTGTGAAAAATGATCGCACGAAAATGTTCACGAGTTAATTCCATTTTCTTGCCAAATTGATTTTTTCAAGTCACTGTAAACAACACAAACGATAAACGATGGTCGTACGTCAAAACGTTCTGAGTACGTTTATGCTAAAAATGTAAAACTTTCCAATGGAAATGGCAGATGGCGCCAGGCAACACTCAGTGTTGTCTAGGCCAGAAATATATACAGCAACCGTAGAGTAAACTACTGCTTAGATATAATTTACGTAAAGTACCATTAATAAGTATTGCAAAATTCGAGTTTAACAGTTATTAAAATAATACAAATAAGGATATAATCAAGTACAGAGTACACGTATTTAAAATATAAAAAAGAATTCTAAAATGTTTAAGCAAATTTAAGACCCGATTAAGAAAAACTAAAATTAATGTCCCCAATTTAAAGGAAACAGGTAAAAAGGAAGGCAAAAATGTTGATATCCAATCATTTAAAAAATTAAAAGTTCCTAATCAACCTTTTACGACGGAATAATCAGAGAAAAATTTCCCAGCTGTAAAAACGATCAAATGATGTCATTAATACTAAAGGGTGGCTAAATTTTAGGGTCCGATGCTGATTTTGAATAAAAGTATAAGAAATTATTGTCCTATATTTTTATTATGATAACACTGGTATGTTTAATTACGTAGGGAACAAAATGGAACAAACACCTTCATCCAATGGTCCAAATTTTCGATGACGCTGAGGCATAATTGAGGTTCTATGCCGTTAATGTTCCTAATTATCTCATCGTTTAGCTCTAGAATTGTTGCTGGCTTATCGACGTAAACATTTTCTTTCAAATAAACCCAAATAAAGAAGTCCAACGGTGTCAAATCACATGATCTTGGCGGCCAATTAAGATCGCCACGACGTGAGATAACACGGCCATTGAATTTGTCGCGCAAAAGCGCCATTGTTTCGTTAGCTATGTGGCAAGTGGCACCGTTCTGTTGAAACCACATATCGTCTACTTTACATCCATATCTTCCAATTTGGGCCATAAAAAGTTCGTTATCATCTCACGATAGCAAACACCATTCACAGTAACTGCCTGACCGCCTTCATTTTGGAAAAATACGGCCCGATGATGCCGCCAGCCCATAAACCGGACCAAACAGTCACTCTTTGTGGGTGCATTGATTTTTCGACAATCACTCTTGAATTATCATTCGTCCAAATGCGGCAATTCAGCTTGGTAACGAATCCATTGAGGTGAGAGTGTGCCTCGACGGTGAAGTTGATTTTCTCTGTAAAGTCTCGTTTGTGTGTATCTTTCCATTATTCAAATTGAGTCAGTCCGATATTGAGAAATATCGAATAATATGCAGAAAGAAACTTGACGTTTAGGTGTGGTTCACATTCAACATCGGCCCTTAAAATTTAACCACTTACCCAGAGTGGTCGATTTAAAATTTTAATCGGCTGTAAAAAAGTACTGATAACACAGTACAACAGCCAATCTGGGGGGTGAAAATTCCAAGTCAGGGTGATGGTAATAGGTCAGTATATTAAAACCCTCAAAGGGTTTTGCGTTCGTATGTGCCAGTTTTTTTATGACCTTTTACATTTTTTCCTTATCTTGATGTTTTTTCGCTTAGTTGTAAAATGTTGGCAAAAACGTAGTTTGACATAACTCGAGAACGACTAGTTCGATTTTGCTGAAATAAATTGAGAAAAATTAATAATTACATTTTCTTTAATCCATTAATATACTGTTTCTCTACCAAATCAACATTTTTGCAATTAGAAATAAATTTATGAAGAAAATTTTGCCAAAAAAAAATTTTTTTTTTTTTGTTTTACCTAACAATCGAGGTAACGAATGTGGATTTTGGGCTGGCGGCATCATTGGACCAGAATTCTTCGAAAATCAGCAAGGAGCCGTCGTTACCGTCAACGGTGAGCGTTGCTTAACGAGTCTCCAAAAATTTAGTTTTCAAAAATTCAAGAGAATGACATAGACGACATTTGGTTTCAACGAGATATTTTACGCACTGTGCGGATCGGTGATTTTAGCCCTTTGGAATATTTTCTGCGGGGAGCCATTAAGAAAAAATGTTACGCAAAGCATACAGAGACAATTGAAGCAACATCGAAGTTGCCGTCGAAGATATTCAACCCGAAACAATCGAAAAAGTACTGAAAAATTGGGCTGATCTGATGAAGTACTGCCGACCCAGTTGTGATATTGTGTTTCATTATAATAATAATTACAATTGTTTTATGCGTACGAGTATAAAGAGTTAAGGAAAATTATTCCTTTTCTACTTAATAATTGTTTAAATTTTAATAACATTTTAGGATATAGGTGATTCTGAGACATCATTTTTGCCTTCGATTTTTTGCAGATTTTATTATTTAATTTAATAATAAGAGTGTTGACGAAAAACTATTAAATGTGCACCTACTTCAAGTAATGTTCAATCATATTTGAGTTGCTTGAAATCAACATTGGTTTGGATATTCGAATTTTAGCGAATATTAGATTTTACAGGGGAGTACTGTGTATTTTCAGCGACAGAAAATAAACATCCATAAAAATATAAATTGAATAAAAAATTATAATCATTAATAGCAACAAAAATAATTGAATATTGTTTTTTACTATGGACTGGTTGTATTAAATAAAGAATTAATATTTTTGTAAAAAATTGAGAAATTTTCAATTGAAAGTAGTGTTAGGGACAACCAGGGTAATGATATTTGAACACTTTGGTAGGACATTTTTTAAGAACAAATAATTTTTTTAAAAACCAATTTTAAAGACTTTAAAGGTCCTATAAAGATTGATTGTATAGTAAATAATAAAGTATAACATATTTTATTTTTCCCGCTTGAAACAACCAAGGACAGCAAAGTGACCCATAATCTCAAAATCAACCATATATGAATATACTCGTACGTTGTGATTTTATTAGGAACATTTATTTTGAATTGAATTTAATTTTGAATGAATGTTTATTTTTCATTTAATATTTATTTTGACTAGATTTTATAAAGCTACAAGAAATTTTAGGATACCAGGGCCTTTATATGGTCGTAGTGCGATGATTCACATCTCAATTTAAAGCGCATCGTAATTTTCTGAATTCGATCGTTTACAAATGAAATACCAGAAAGAGTGTGCAATCTCTGTGTCGAATAGTACCATGGTAAGTAATATATCATTTTAAGTAACTTGTTTTGCAAGGCTTGTAATTTATATAAGTAGCATTTTGACGCTTTGGATCATACATGGGCGCAGTAGAAGATTATGGGTGTGAATAACGACTTAATCACGAGCTATTTGTTATTTTTATTCAGATCAGATTTTCTGTTAATAAAAGCATCCTAGTGGTTTTGTTAATTTTGTCGACGATGTAGGATATGTGATCGACAAAATTTATCTTCTTATCAAGTATAACACCAAAATATTTTACATTATTTTCCCAGGTAATATGGTTTGTAATGAAAAAAGTGAATTTTGAGGAAGGTAACAGGGCTTCCGTTTTCTGGTAAAATATATGGCTTGTGTTTTTTCAGGATAATCTAGTATATTCCATTTATTGAATTAGTCGCATTTTTTTCAGAGCGAGTTGGAGATGTTCCATTATTAAATGACAAAGTTCAACCTTTGCAATAAAATCAGAAATTTGAAAATATTATTATTTTAAATGGTCCACCCTACTACTACTACTCCCTTAAAAACAATAATTGCGCTATTTGTTGATCAAAACACATTTTACTACAATTCCACAGAGCTCTATTTTTTGAGTTTGACGAAGGCTTTTACGACGGACGTACAAAAAATAATTTATTTTACAAACTTTTCAAAATAATTATAGTCTACACGAACAGCGATTTATTTTCAAAACCTTTCGTATTTACATTAAATCTCGTCGTAAGATCCGTCCCCGTTACTGAGTCCCCCTCCATTGTTTATCAAGCGTAATATTTTTCTCATAATCAACTAGTTTTTTCTTCTTCTTCTTTTCAGTCCCATTGTTTGTGAACCAACCAGGTGTGCATAGGATTTACGGTTGGGTTACACGTTCCCCCTGCGAACACAAGCACACGTTCCATTGAACGATCCGTTTGCGCGCGTATTTTTCTTCAAATCTATGTAATTGTGTACCTACAGGCGACTGCACAACAACTACCAACACAAATATCGTTCGTGTGTATATCTTAAAGTAAACTCAGTTGCCTTCTTGTACTTCCTTCGAGACAAATCCACCACCAAGATTAGTCCTGCATAAGTATATATGTGAGTATGTATGTACAGACAAACAACTACAGCTGCGCGCGGTGCATTCGGCAGCAGTGGTGGTATTTCCCATTTGGTTAGGGGTGATTTGTGAGTATTGACAATGATGGTGTACGGCGTAGCAAAGTTGTGAGTTACCTTTTGGCAAAAGACACCAATGATCAGTTAGGTTTTGTCCGTCAAACGTTAAGGAACTTTTCCGTCAAAAGAAGAAAGTATCCTACTAAGTAGATAGTAGTCGTAGTTAGTTGTGCGTGTTAAAAAATTGTTAAATTTGAAAAATATTGTTTCTTGTTTTTTTGTGTTTGTTTACAAAAAATTGTTATTAAATATAAATACTACATACAGACTTGACCCAAAGAAGTGTTGAATACGTTTAAACCAAAAAGGAATTTGTTATAATCGTACGAACAACCGTTGAAAAAAAAGAAACGAACTAAAAATAAAGATTATTTAATTTTAAAAATAACAATTCCAAAGACAGCCGAAATAATGTCGTTCTCAAAGGCTAAACTAAAGCGATTCAATGATGTGGATGTTGCTGCCTGCAGCTCCCCTGCCCGTCATGGAGCCAGCACTGAATGTATTGGTACTCCAACTACTGCAGCGGTGGCGGCGACTCCCTCTACGGCTCATCCGGAACGCAAAGAGCAAATTGAAAAGTTCTTCAAGGATGCCGTTCGATTTGCCTCAAATTCGAAAGACGCCAAAGAGTTTGCTATACCCAAGGAAGGTGGTATCAAAGAGGACAAAAAGTCCAAAGGCTTGCGTCTTTTCCGTACACCCTCATTGCCACATCGCCTACGTTTTCGTCAAAACTCCGATGTAACCGCAGCAGCTGTCAGCAACAACTACAATGCGGGCTCTTCCACAGCCAGCTCAACACCCTTGCCTTCGGCAACTACCACCCCTGTTAAGGAGATGCCCAAGTCAGCCAGTCGTTTAAAAGGCAAGGAGGCATTGCATCAGGAAATTCGTCATAAAAATGAACTAATCGAAAACTACATTAGCCAAATTGATGTGCTTAAACGTCATGTGGATCAACTGAAGGATACCGAGGTAAAATTACGCGAGGAACATGCCTGCGTCCAACTGAAGACGGAAAGCATAATACTTGAAATGACTACTGAGAACAAGTCTCTCAAAGAAGCTAATGAGCAGCTCACTGTCGACAATTCTGAGCATCTTGAAACCATTGCCAAGTTGGAATCCGAGATTCGTGAGCTCAAGGAGCAACATTCAGCGCAAGTGACTGAGTTGACAAAGCTTAGCGAAAGTCTCAAAGCTAACAACGAACAATTAGAATTAAATGCCAAGAACCATTTGAAGTCTCAAGAAGAAGTGAAGATTCAAATTTCGAATCTCGAACATGATATCCATGAAGCTCAATCCCGTTTGGCAGCCGATGCTGAAAAGGCTCAACAAAACCTAGAACTTATTGAGAACCTTAAGAACATCAATGGCTCCCTAATGGCTGACGTTAACAATCTGAAGCAACAAATAGAGCAAGATGCATTGGCTTATGCCCAGGAGAATAAGACCACTCAAACAGAAATGGAATGCTTGAAGAACGAACGCAACACTCTGAAGAATGACTTGGCCAGTAAATGTGATTTAATTAAATCACTGCAAGACGAACTTCTTGATAAAAACTGCGAAATTGATGCCCATTGTGACACCATTCGCCAATTGTGTCGAGAAAAATCCCAGTATGTAGAGAAGGAAAGACTTATGAATACAGCCGAGGAAAAGGTGCGAAATGCAGAGGTCCAAGCCGAACAAAAGGTTCAGAAATTAGAATCAGATCTTGAGAATGCCATTGAACGCGAGAAGGCTTACTGGCGCGGTGAGTTAGATAGGCGACAAAAAATGGCTGAAAACGAAATTATAAAGATTGAACTGGAAAAGCAAGATGTAATGGTGCTTTTGGAGAGTACCAACGATATGTTGCGTGATCGTGATGAGAAAATTCAAAAGTATGAAGATCAGCTACGTAACGGTATTGACTACTACGTCCAATTGACAGACAATCTGCAGAAGCAAGTCGTTGATCTGAAGAATGATGTGGCCAAGACAATAACAGAGAAGTACAACTATCAGTTGACTCTTAGCAACACTCGCTCAACAGTGAACATTCTGATGGAGCGTCTCAAGAAATCCGATGCTGATGTTGAGCAACTTAAGGCTGAACTTGAATCCCTGCAATTGGCTAAGGGAGCTTTGGAACAAAGTTATCTTTCGCTGCAAGCCGAGCTCGAAACCGTCAAATCACAGTTGCTGGAATCGGAGTCAACGCTCACAGTTTTGAGAGCTTCATCGGAAACGCTGCAAAAAGAGGTATCCCTTAAAGAATCCATGTTCAATGAAATACTTACTTCCGAAGAAGAAACATTGGCTAAATTCACTAAAATTGCTTCTTCATTCCAGGAGCGCATCGACGGCGATGCCGCCAAATACCTGGACATGTACAACGAGCTCAAGAATAAGGACGAAACGCGTGAAGTTTATATGCAGGACATGAAGAAGGCCCTCGACGAATTTGCTACTGTTTTGCAATTCGCTCAGTTAGAGCTGGACAACAAAGACACAAGCCTGGTTAAGGTACGTGAAGAATGTGAACAACTGAGACTTGAAAACATTACGCTCAAATCGAAAGTTGACGAGAGTTCCTCTAAAGTTGGAACGCCTGCCAAAAAGAACAGCACCGACATGGAAAAGATTGAAGTTCTTCTAAACGATTCTGAACTACGCGCAGAATGTGCCAACGAAATTGCAACGTGGTTCCTGAATTCAACGGACAAAAATGTACGCAACGATAGTTCGAATGAAATCAGCGAACTCTTGAAGCCCACTACGCCAAACAATAAGGCGACGCGCACATGCACCACGCCCGTCCGTTCATCCGGAGGCAAGGTAACGGTGACTGTAACTTCGCGCACGCCACGCACACCACGCACTCCAAAAACTACCTCATCACACACCCCACGCACCACACCCAAAAAGACCGTTCTGTTTCCCGGCAAGGAAAATATTCCAAGTCCACAGAAGCAGGTGCTCAAGGCGAGAAATGTGTAAAAGTGAGACGGCGTTCGAGCGACACCTACATATTGTTTGTATTTATATCAAATACCTAGGCTAAATCATAGATTAAGATTACACATGTATCTAGACACTAACCAGAACTACTGAGCCACCCACCATTTAGATAATACACTTACTATAACCACCATCCACCGAGTATTCCTCTTCGTTAGCATTCCTATTCAAAACTTATTTGCATTTTATTTGCTACACAATAAAAGATCGACAATTGTAAAAAAAACCATACATAGACTGGAGTTTATTTTTGTTTTATTATTGTCCGTGCAAAAGGATAACAGGATGTTTGTTACTCGTCTCAAAAGGAGATATTCCCAGGAAATAAACAAAAGCGATTTTGATGTCGGTCTGTCTGTCGGTTTTCACACAATAGAAAGAATCATCCATCATTACTCGTATGGTAAAAATACATGGAAAGTGATTTTCACTATCAAATGTTTTCTTTTTGACTTGGCAGATTACCTGGTGCGGCAATAAAGAGGAACACCTCATTTCCGGACTTTAACGAGTGCTTGTACCTATGGGCAAAAAGACGGCTATGTTCCTCATCGTTGTTGTTGCTATTTTCCTTATAAATATAAGTATACATTGCCTTTGAGGGGTCCCTTCCATTTTTACTTCAATTCTTACTTAAGGTGACGAAATATCGAGTTCGTCGCTGTTAGTACGCCAAGGAATGTTCGAAAGCAAAACCTGAATTAGGGGTAGGATTTGAAACGACAACTATCAACAATACCTTTGTGGCGTTGTAAAACCATTAGACCGTGAGAACCATCAGTCCGTGCATAGAAATTCTCAGTGTGCAGATGTTTAAATAAGCGACAGTGTAATTTGAAGAATTTATACTTCGTGTCGCGAAACACAACAAAGAAGCAAAGAGTAAGAAATTGTCTTAAATAATTATAGTGTCATTCAGTTTGAATTTAAGTAGTAACGAATTATTTGTTATTATATTACACTTAATGCAGGGGAGCAAATACTTTCTGAATGTATGTGTAGTTCAAACAATATTTAAAATTATATTAGTATCAAAAAAATAATAGCGTAATAATTTTTTTAGAATTGCAAAAAATCCCAAAAAAAACCAGGTCGAGCCGAATTCCGACAAATACTTTTCCTTTGCAAAGTTTCTCTAGGATATTGCTAGGTTAACATGATCCGTTTATCTACCAATAATGTTTTTACCCACTTATTATACGTCCAGCAAAAGCAGACCATCGAAAAAAATGGAAAAGATCCGAAAGTTGTGATTCGGGATTGCATCGGATCTAATGATTTTACACCTACTTGTCATAGAATGGAAAATCTTTTTTAACAGCTTTGACATTGCTTCTGAAGAAGTGCTTTGGATTATATTTTCCATAATATTTTCCGTACTTAAAAGAAAAAAGAAAAACAATCGGCGCCAGCAGGGGACAACCCACAATCTCCCATTCCATACTATGAGTTATGGCCGTATAACAAGATTTGATATGGCAACACCGCGGAATACACGGCCACAACATTACTATTTTTTTTTAAGTTTTCATAAAAGTGTTTCGATCCATGCCAATATCAAATGTTTCAAATATCATTGTCATATCTCTATTAGTTCGTGAGACACTATTTAAGTTAAGAGTTGTGAGGGCGGTGCCACGCATCTTATCCAACTTCTAAGATAGTATAACATAATTTCCTAGTCATTGGTTTTAGCCTGTTCAAATTTAATAACGATCGGTTCATTAGTTTGCCCATAAAAACGATTTTCTAAAGGGGACGTGACACCTTCCTTCCCTCCAGAATGTGTTTCGATCCATGCCAATATCATATGTTCCAAATATCAGCCTTATATCTCTTATAGTACATGAGATATTGCGTTTTCTAAGTTTTGTTAAGGGGATCATTTTTTCCTCTTGACCGATCTGGCCCATTATAAATACCAATGTTACTGCAAAATTAACAACACATTTAGTTTGGTTTTTACAGACAGGTCATCACAGATTATCTTATACGATTCAGAATATATATACTTTATGGGATCCCCGACCAGTTTTTCGAGGTATTGCAAACGAAATGACAAAGTGAGTAATTCCTCTTTCCTATGGTGGAGGGTATTAATATAAATCATAATTAAACAACTCGAACCCGAGACCTTCTGGATTGAAAGCGGAAACGTGCCTATCAAACCTCCACAAGCAAAGAGAGCTTCTAACGAAGTGGGTAACAATAACTTTGAAATAGATAAAAAGCGAATCATTGGGATATACTATATTTATTTGCCGGGACCCTTCACCGAAGGAATATGTGTACACATAATTTTCCATTCCGTTTGAAACAGCTTGAAACAGTAATCGAATATCGTATAAAGTGTATATTGATCGCACAATTCTAAGACGATCTAGCCATGTTCGCCCGTGTGGCTGTAGAAAGCACGATAGCGGCAAATATAAAGATTTGCATGAAGATGGCTTATGGTCATAAGATGTTTGGATTGTACTTTTAAATGGTCGGCCTAGGGGAAAAAGTTTCCCTTTAAGGGCACTTCGGAAAAAAATGCACTTTTTTTGAGAATTTGCTTAACAAATCTTAATTTTTGTGGACGGACAATGTTTAAAACACTCATTGCTGCACGTTTTGGCCTATGGGGGCAAAAAAACGTCCGCGGTCAAAATGGGCGATCATTAGTCAATATGGACATATGAATGCTCAAATTTAACCAAGCTTTGCTGCGTATCAAAAAATAAGTACATAGATTAGAATGGGCGTAAGACAAGGCTCCACTTTTAGCGCTTTCGTAGCGTAGATACGTTAAGGATTATATACTTATTCTTTATATAAGGTTCGGTTTATTATACATCCCATCATGGAACAATCAGAACCTTCCCTGAGATCAGTAAGTAGTGCACACTGTTGACGCATGCTTCGAACGGCTATTATATTTTACAGAAAAGTTTTTACATGGCTTAAAGATAAAATTCTTCCTCGTAAAGTATAAAGCATTTACGAGATGGAAACCCGCCGTTGAAAATTTGTATTGTTATACTTACCCGGAGTTGCACCTAGGATTACATGTCGTTCACACTAACCATAACGCCCCGTCGGCGCAATACACATATTACAGACAATCCCACGACAGCCGGTTCTGTGGACCGGATTGACCCGAAGAACAATTCTTCGGCAAGAGCTGTCACCACGGCACACAGTTGCAACATATTACAGAATTCGAATTTTAAGGGAAAGGCATTAATTAAGAAGAAAGTTATGTTAATTTCAATCCAAGCTCTAAGTTAGTAAAGGAGCTAACAGAACAGACCTCCTATTTCAGTTAGTGTATTTAATAAAAAAATTTTGACGATGCGTCGACGACGCCTGTTTATCTAAAATGTAAGAAAACAGAAGCAACATCTCTAACACTTGCATCAGCTAATGCATTAGTTTTGGTATGTACTTTAGACGAGAAATCATCTATATTATTTTTTAATTTTTACTGCTAAAAAAGGAGAACAATGTGAATATATGGTAGTATTTTTTTCAGTGAGTCACTCGACCATAATACTTCGCATATAAAAAATCAAGCAATGTTTCGTATATGTGGCTGCTATATATATTTCTGGCTTAATAATAAAAATGCAAATATTTATCATCAAAAATGGTTTTATTATTTTTCAAAGTATTCTCCAGCATGATTTATACACTTTTGGTTGGCTCAAACCAATTGTCAAAGCACTTATTCCACTCCGATTGAGACACCTCCAAAACATATTTTTTATACGCTTCAACACCTTCTGGCGACGAAAATCGTTGACCACGCATTTTATTCTTGATGTGCGAGAATAAAAAGAATTCATTGGGTGCCAAGTTAGGGCTGTACGGCGGATGACCCATCAATTCGACGTTTTAGCCTGTCAAAAGGGCGCTGGTTTGAGCCGATGTGAGAGAGCTCGCATTGTCATGGTGCACTATGATTCGACTTCTCTTGTTCGTTTTTCGAATTTCTCCGAAAACTTCAGGCAAACAAATTGTGGTGTACCACTCAGAATTGAAGTGCTTCTTCCACGAACAACTTTCGTTGGATTTGGCTCGTCCTCGAAGACCCACGCGGTCGATTGCTGTTTTGTTTTGGGCTCGTTCGCAAAGATTCATGATTCGTCACCTGTGACGATCTTATAAATGTCCTGTGAAGCACCGCGATCGTATTTTTTCAAAATTTCTTTGCACCAATCGACACGAGCCTTTTTTTGAAACAATCTCTGAAGGAAATAACGTACATCTAAAACAATCTTATATTTGTTGTCTTAAGCTCACATTTGGTTTGCCATAGTATAACTTTTCCTCTGTTTCGTTCGACTTTTCTTTCCGCGTGAAATTCAGAAATGGGTTTCTGCTTTTATATCCAGAGCACGTTCTACGAGTGGGACTTTATATACGGTGGGATCAGCTTATTTCGAGCAGCTCAAGTTATATAACAGCAGTAAAATCAAAAATAGAATGAATATCGCCAAACGTTTACACTTTCGTATATCGTATAAAACGTAAAGTGTATTCACGAAAACATAACAACGGCTTACTAACGCACTCGACGGAATAAGCTGTGATCCACTGTTCCTACTTTTAAGCTTATCGCAGATAGTAGTAGCATGTACAGAGGATCGAAAAAGGCTGTCCAATACGACCCCAAGAATTTTAGGGTAGTCATTAGTTGGGATGTAGACGTCATCGACTCTCACATTAAGTGGCAACCGCACCTCTCATGCAGTAATCAGTGTGGCTGACTGTAAGAAGCCTTGATTTTTGCGTTTGAAGTTAACGATTACTCCCTATACAAATTTATTTAAGACGCGCTTTTTATAATGAAAACCGGACTAACATCGCTTCTATATAGAGGAAACAAGTTCAAACGTCGCTAAATTCAAGTGGTACTTCCATGAGTTCGACCCCGATCTCAGTGAAATCTTTAAAATAAATCCATATCTGGCCCCGGATATGGCTGTCCCTTTTTTCAACATTAGGTCCATTTTTTGAGTCTCCATATTAAAATTTTTAGCAAAATTTGATTTAAATCTAGTACACATATTGACTATTGATCAATCCTGCCGTGTGATAAACGTTTTTTTTTATATAAATATACGTGGACCCCCTCCTTGGTTGCTTCATATACAGGGTGTCCGCCATAGAAGTAAGGTCCAATGATGCCTCCTGACCAAATTGCACACCTGACTGTCACTTTTAATAGATGCAAAGGTGACTGATGAATAATTTAAGGGGTTTTCATTGGGGTTGATGGCTTGTTTTGAACACTTTCCTGAGCAGCAGTAATGTGTTCAGCCGCTCTTGCAGTACTTTATGGTCCATGCTCAAGCCTAGCAGCTACAGACTCTTTTTCTTTAAAATTTTTCACTACACGATAAATAGTGCGTTTTGCTGGCACGTTGTTTCTCCAAAAAATTTCACGTAACTTTCTCATCGTCACATTAATTTTGATTAAATGTTTTAACGATTAAAACACGTTGGTTTCTCGAATATTTTTCCATATTAAATTTGCCACGTCTCTACTTCACGACTGCCAAATATGAACTGTCAAGAGTAATGTTTACCAAAATGGCGGCAAAACAAAGTATTATACCTTCCAGGCGGACATCCAGTGCATTACAAATAATGTAAATTTTTTATTTTTTTGATTATTGACTATTGTGGTTGTCCTTTATTAATTTATATATATATATATAATAATATATATTTGTAATGTATTGCAAAAACATCGCCTAATATATATTTGTTATCTATTTATTTTCTTTAAATATAAATAATTATAAAAAACAACAAAAAGTACATTTTGAAAATAATTTGAGCACTTTGGTTTTATAATACACAAATAAAATGTTGAAACTAACATACAACACACGAACGATAATAAATGTTTAGTATTTATTTTATAAATATAGAGTAGTAGACGAGAAAAATACTAAGCGAACATTATTTTTAGTTGAATATATCGTTGTACAAATGTGAAAATATATTGACACCAAATTAAGTTTTACAATTATGGATCCTAGAAGAGTTTTAGGTGGAGATAAACGTTATTTTGTGTCTTGATTGCTGTCTTTTGCTAGTTAACGTTGACGCTAGATGTATTCGATCAATTTCGTCATTCGTTTCCGCCTTTAAATCAAACAATTATTAAAGTGCATTAAAAAGAATTTTTATAAGAAATTATATACAAATATAGTCGGGGGAGTACAAAAATCAAATGGTTAATGTTGATATAGTGGAATTATTTTTGGAAAAGTTTTCAATTAAAACAATAACAGGCACTACATACTTATTTTGTTTGGATTGATTTAAGCCAAGGTAATTATATGTATATTAAGTATTTGATGAAAATCTAAGCTTCTATAGAAATATATATTTGTTTAGTTAAATATTACGTTTATATTTAAAACTATACACAGCAAATAAAATACAGACATAATATTTTCTTTCGTTTGTCAAGATGTGGAGTGTATCGTATATAGATTCTATTAGCTTATACTCTCGTCGTAATCTATTATCTTCAGTAATAGCTTACTCATTATCTAGCAATAGAGTTTGTTATCTATTTGGAACATATTTTAAATATGTAGAAGTAGGTATGTTAAAACTATCTTTAAAATTTATAATGCAGTCTTTAAAAAGGGGATTTCAAGAGAATCTGCAATACGTTAAATTTTAATCGTTGTAAGTTTGCCTATGTGCTTTTATTTAATTGGCCTCATTTGTGGGTTTTGTATGTCCATTCTCAATTATTTTCTTATTGACTACTGTTTCTATGGATTGGTGATCCGATTCCAGCTGTTTTTGCGGTTGTTTCTTTTTACATTCTTCTAGTCGATGCTTGTACGTATACAATGATTGAAGGGGCACATGTAGAAGTTCTATGATTTGCGTGAACCAAAATTCTGTAGGTAAAAAATAAAGTTCCAAGAATGACATGGTTTGTTTATATGTTATCTTGGTCGAAAGCTTACCATTTTCGGGCGTTATAATTCCATGCCTAATAAGAAAGTCGATAACCACTGGACAACTGGTAGTTTTGAATTCGGGCGTGAATACTCTTTCTATACAATCCTTAGCTGGTAGTAATTCAAAGGCTTGAACTTCGCCGTCGGCATTGTGAGGTACGAAATCAACGGGTAGCTCCAAATCAAATACATATTCCGTATTGGGAAATAGACCTTGATCACTCTCGAAGAAGAATGAAACACAGCCAGCCGAGACTAGGTTTTTAACAAGATCACTGGGTATAGAAGCTTCTTCGGCAGCCTCTTTGATAGCCGTTTCCTTAATGCCGTAACCAACAGATAGACCCCCGCCCACCATGTTATCCCATTTACCTGGCCATGTTTCTTTGGTGTTAGAACGTTGTTGCAACCAAATGCAAAGGCCTTGTGTTGGGTGTTTAACATATCCATTGATATCGACACCATATTTCCGAACGCCAAACAATGGTGTAGCAGAACGGTCCATCTTCAATAGGCTATTGTGCTCAGCTTTGACTTCATAATACTGAAAAAAGCAAAAAAAAGAAGAATTGTCAAGTCGTGCAATAATCCTCTATGTAGTTTGTCGAACTTATTACCTCTTCTCGCCATCCTTGTAATGCCGAAAATAGGCCCTTCAAGCGCAGCTCCCGCAAAACCTGATCTAGTTTTTCGGTACGCTCAGAGTAATCACGAAATGCTGGATTTAATTCCACTATACCCTGAATAAAAAAACAACAAAAGGCAAACACAATATAAAAACTCTAATTGAAATAATACTGAATTCGATCCAACCTGTTTTGTATATTCACAATCCCGTATGCAAAACACTTCAGGGTATTTGTTTAAATGTTTAATCACATCGGACTTAATCAGACCAACTTGTTGACCTTCGACTAGAAAGGGACGTATGTCTCCTTTTTGGAAACCTAAAAAAGTAAATCATATTCAAAGATTACTAGAGAAAATACGGCCAATCGTATTATAATATAAAACTATTTACTGTTTTTTTCATAATCTTTAAACGATAACTAAACACAAGAGAATAAACAAAATAACAACAACAAGAACAAAAAGAAAAAAATAAAATGTCTGTGTTTTTGATAACATTATTTACGGATAATGTTTAATACATGAGACTTCTATTTTGTTTATTTTCGTTATTCATTCGACATTATTTATTTCACGTTTTTATTGCATCACTCACATCAAGCAGACCACATACGAGTATGTAGGAGAATGAAAGAATATAATAAAAACAAACCAGCGAAATAAAATAATAGAAAATAGAAATAAATGTTTCTGATTTTGTCACAATAAAGAACACAAGCAAAAACATTCAAATATAAGAAAAACGATTTATAAGTTGGGGAAGTATGCCTCCCCATATACTTGAGAGGTTGAATAACAGGTATTGATGAAATTATCTTATCATTAAGCAAATACTGCTAAGAACACCTCGGGTATTTATCAACTGCGATTTAATCGTTTTAGAATTAGTTTAATAAACAAACGAATTCAAATGTTGTTCATACTGCAATTTTCAGAGTTGAAATTGAGTAAAAAAGTAATTATCGAAGGTAGTTTAAAAAACTACTACTTTCATTGTTTAATTTCTTCCTTTTAATTAAAATTATCCTTGCTATAATGCCAAGATTTTTTTTTCAATTTCAGACTAACTCAATTTGAATCATTGAAAGATACACAAGCGAGCAACGTGTTAAAGTTATTCAGGCTTATTATGAAAATGGGCGTTCAAATTCGAAGAAAATCATCTTCAGTGATGAGGCACATTTTCACGCCCTTGTCCGAAGAATTGCTCCTTCGGGTCGATCCGGTGCTAAGAACCGGCTATCGTGGGATCGTTATCTCACGTCGTGGCGATCTTAATTGGCCGCCAAGATCATGTGATTTGACACCGTTGGACTTCTTAGGTGTACGTCGATAAGACAGCAACAATTCAAGAGCTAAAGGATGAGATAATTCGGCACATTAACGGCATAGAACCTCAATTATGCCTCAGCGTCATCGAAAATTTGGACAATCGGATGGAGGTGTGCCGCCGAGGTCGCGGCTGCCATTTCACCGATATTTTGTTCCATACATATTTGAACCATACCAATATTATAGTAATAAAAGGAAATCACAATTTTTTTCTAAATAATTTGTGTTTTATTCAAAATCAACATCGACCCTTACAATTTAACCACCCTTTATAAGTGCATCTGAATGATGGCATTTTTTTAAATTGGAAATTCCTTAAAACATGTCTTTTCTAATCAAGAATCAAGATTGTTTATATTATTATGTAAGTTTCTTAAATCGGAGTGGAACTTTTTTATAATATCAAACATCTTTGGGTCAAAACTGCATAAAGTATGAAAAAGAAAGATATTGTTCATGCGTAGACCAATTTTAGGTCTTTCTTTCTTTACAACAGATTCTATCAAAAGTGGTCGTGCATATTATGAAATGACAGACTTGTTGGAGAGAAAGTTGTTCATCAAAGATGTTCAGTGTGCAAGAGAAGTAACGCATCCTTGTTGTTGGGTCCGACTGACACTATCCGTAAAAATGTGGGTGGCAATAAAGTTGTTGTCCTTTTATCTTTAGATCTGGAAAAGGCTTTTGATAGAGTCGACTATTTTGCATGGATAAATAAGTTGCATGTTGTTTTATAATTACTTATCTGACAGATAGATGCTAGCAGGTTTGCGTTTAAAAAAGGAGTATAGTGAAGCTTTGTCGGTCAAAAGTGGAGTTCCTCAGCTCTCGGTTCTGAGGCCTTTGCTATTTGTACTTTATACTAACGATATCTTTCCAAAATTAGCTGATTGATGTATTCCATTTGCGGATGACATTCAATTAATCTTTGTAGGATATCGTCATTTTCATGATGTTCTACCAGCGAAGGTTGATTCTGTTTGGAAATCTCTGCCCACCTGGATGCTTGAGAATAAACTAAACATTAATGCTTCAATGACTAAAGCTATGTTTTCCCGCATAATTCTTCATACAACTTAGGTCTGTTTTATAATGGCACGAATATTGAATTTGTCCATGATATGGCTTGTTAGGGGGCTAATTTAAATGATAACCAGTGTTTTGAGAGCCACATCAACATGGTGGTCTCGAAAGTACACATAACTCTTATCTATTATACAATACGAATTTGTCAATTCCACGATTTGTATCAGAACAGATGGCTCGTGCTAGGCTCGTTTATTACGCTTATCCTTCACCGAACGCTATATAAAGTATATTTGGGCTAAATCGTAGAAAGAATATGACACCGTTTGACGATAAGTTTCTGTAGTTTTTATAGACTTTTTTGTGTGCATGTATCGTTGGTATATGAAAACTGTTATGCTTAGTTCATAGTCAGATTTGAGACCCTGTTTTTTTGAACCTTTGTTCAAAGAGAAACCCAAAGAATAGTGTTCTGACTTTCTGCATTGGTTTTTTCTGCGGCCATATTATTATATATACACGCAGAGAAAATATATGGGTACTATATGGCCACGGAAATAATAATATGTTCTCTGCAATAAAAGCATTATAAATATTGTTGAATTATAACAATAGTATTATTGCCAAATTTAGAAATGAAATCATAGTTGTAGCTATACTATATAAATGTGGTTGGTGCGACAAAAGTATTGTTTTTTGGGTTTTATGTTAACAATAATATGACTATAGCAATCATACCGTATGGTTGTCACTATGAAAGAAGCATAAGAGTTTTTATACCCCATCGATACGATAAGTGCATGGTAGTAGTTCAATATAAGTAAAAACAATAACAAAGGCATACGGCTAGCGATCAGAACGCAGTACTAGGGATTTTTATTGTGTTTACTTTGTTCGGTGGAATACTCAACTGCCGGCTGGTTCTCGTTTATTTAGAATCTGCCTGCACTTAAGTGTACAGCCATTGATCATGGTTTAATCATATTCGTTGCTTTGGGTCTGCTTGCAACTTAAAGTCTTTTCGTTTGCCTTTAGAATAAATTTTTGGTTTTTTTAAATGAAATGTTTGAAAGAAACATGGTCTAAAATCTGACTATGTAGTAATTGTAATGTATTTTTAAATAATTTACGTAATAAACATCTCTATTGTTGAATAACAACATAACCCAATTCTAATAAACAATTTTGGGGATCATAGTATGGTCGTAATAAGGTTGTGGGGATTATAACATGTTTGCGTGTGGATCATACTCTAATTGTATGTAAAACATATTATGGTTTTAAGGATTATAAATTGTCTTTTAGGGATCATTATATGGTTGTGGGGATCAAAGTAGGGTTGTGTATGTATCATACTACAGTTGTAAGGATCATAAAATGGTTGTGCTACAACCATTTACCCAGCAGTGGCATAATGCTATTCGAATATTGTCACTCCAGTCATACTTTTTGCTGCGTTTAGAACTTGTCACTTAATGTATCACTCTTTTTAAATTAGGGTGGCACGTTTATTTAATATGTAACTAAATTACTGCTGTTTAGTTTGCTTAAAACTGTAATTTTTAAATTTCTTTTTGCGTGTGCGTAATTTGTTTTTTCCAATCCCTGGGTAGATTGTCCATAAGCCATCATCATGAAAAATTTCAGGGTCCTAGGTTGATTCATTCGACAATTCCATTCAACTGACCCTTTGGTGGAGGGTATATAAAGTTCAATAGTAAAGGAAGCTCCTTTACGCCTTGACAATTTACATTTAAACCGGCAGGGAATAAAGTGGTTAAGACCCGCATAGCGATTCTGAGTCGATCGAACATAGGGTGTTTTTATCGAACCGATCGACACAGATTCTGTATTCGTTTCAGGTGCTTCAAACATAAGCATTAGTATACCATGTATATTGAAGGGTACCAATAATAATCAAATTATTAAAACTTTTCAAATCTATTGAGATACGAGATGCGCACGGCCATTTAAAAGTTTAAATTTGAAATGGCTGTAAAAAAGTGCTGATAATTTTTTAAAATTTCTGGATTTATTGCAAAGGTTAAACTTTGTCATTTAATATTGAAACACTATCCGATGCGTTTTCCCTTCGCCCAATGGGTTGAAGAGATTGTTTGGCAGGAGATGAAGAATTTTATCGAAAAATGTAAATAATGTAAAATATGTAAATAAGCAAAATTGCCGTATATGGGATTCAAAAAACCCACACCTGACTATTGAGCAGCCAATGCATCCACAACGAGTCACTACTGCTCGGTTTACTTCGAAAATTTTACCACAACGAATTTTTGTTTCCAAAATTTCAATGACATGGATGACATTTGGTTTCAACAAGACCACATGTTACACAGCCAACGCAACAATCGATATTATTAGCACTGTTTTTGAAAATCGAATAATCAGACAATATTGTAAAGTCAATTGGCCTCCTCGGAGTAGTGATTTGAGCCCTTTGGATTATTTTCTGTAGGGAGCTATTGAGGGTAATTGTTACGCATAGCATCCACAGAAAATTGAAGCGTTGAAACATGAAATCGAATTTGCCATTGAAGAGATTGGACCCGAAACAATCAAATATCTACTGAAAAATTGGGTTGATCGGATGATCGAATGGCATTGTGTTCTATAATTAAATGACAAAGTTCAACCTTTCCAATAAACCTGTAATTTATAAAAAACAATTCAAATTTAAATCGCCCACCCTGTACAACCCGCAGTTTACAATAACGATTTCATCTTTTAAATTCTAGATTAAGAGCTTAATTTCCAAGGTCATGTTGTTGTTGTAGCGGCAACTGCTGTGTGCCAGGGTGACAGACCTTGGCCGGAAATTGTTCTTCGGGTCAATCCTGTCCATAGAACCAGCTGTCGTGGGTCATGTAAGAACTTCTGCTGTAATCGTGCACATCTCACTGATTTAAGAGAAGTGTGTTTCTCAATAAAATGTAGTGGTAAGGGCTTATACATTTATCACACTTTTTTTAATTAATTTTTGATTTTTAATAGAGCATATTTAAGGTCTCTAGTAAAATTTCTTATCAATAAGTAGTGCTAAAAGAATTCAACAATTACAACTACGGATTAATATAATTGACATTTTAGTACATTATTATGGGGAATCCTTCCCAATATACAAACATATAAGTATATAAGTATGCAAACACATAAAAACATCGTAAGTCAACGTAAGTTGGTATCTTCGTGTGACTTTGTTGGGTATAATTTTTTTTTTTGGTTATAATTATTTTCCTTAAAAACACACAGCGTTCCAAGTTTAACTTTTACTTTAGTTTAGTGATTGTTTTTTTTATCTTTTTCTTCCAATTGATATAGGCCATTTTTAGCCACACACTGATTACAATAGTCTGCGATATTGAAATGTATGTACAAGTACATATTATTGTTTGAAAGTATTAACATTTTTAGGCGATATACAAAAAAAGAGCGTTTATCAAAAACCGCTAATATTTCAAAACTATGTTTTTAGACATAAGATGTTTTAAAGTGTTAGCAGAGATATATATACATATACGAGTATGTATATATAAATGTTTATGATAAATACAAACACACTTTATTTGCAAAGATCAATGTATCTTGCGCTTTTACACGATCATAATGAAAAATAAACAAAAATAATTCTGCTGCTAAGGAATGTAGTGTGACAACGACGACTCGATATTTTCCGCACAAAAGTTGTTTCTTTTTTTGGTCATCACTTTGTATTAATGCGATACATATAAGTATATATATAGCCGATGGATCTATACAGATTATACAGCCGTAAAATATTCTCAAGGTCATTGAAGAATGTGCGTCTTTTTAGGTATATCTGTATGTTTCTTTTTGCCGCGTGCTGAAGTTGAAGACAGCCGATTTTGATCAATGCAATCCATTGCCACAGATTTGATGTTGCAGGTGCAAGTGTCGTTGCCACAAATACCCAACAAATTAATTTAGTCTTTCTCTCTGTCTCTCTCTCTCTTGAGTCCAATTAATATGTAGATACTATTGTGTAGGTTGATATCTTTTAACCTTGGCGGCGCTTAGATGTGACAAAAAAAATCTATTTTGGCGTGTGTTTACTATTTTATACTGAATGAGTGGCGTGAGTGTGTAATTTTCAATCAATTTATTATTATTATTTACAAGTTGTAATTGTTGAATCATTTGTGGCACATTTTCTTTTCTTCCTTCTCCTATCACTGCATTCCAAACATGGGTATTGTGAAATCGAGGGGGCATTTTACGTTCGTCTATTACAGATAACAGATTGTAAAAGGTGGAAATTGAGCAAATTAAACATAATTACTTGCTGTTGCGAACAACGAACACTAGGACAAAGTGCATTTTTGCATACGAGTTCTATCACTGAAATAGGTCGTTGTTAATTCCTTTGAAAAAATGTTTTGTTAGTAATTGAGTCTTCTGTTAAGTTTACATTTTATCGCAATAATTGCATTAATGTAGCAGTATCATTTAAATTTTCGATGGTAATTATAAAATTCGATTTTATGTCACACAATTTTCGCAATTAATCAATTTTTTATTCAGACTAATTTGGGATTGATGTCTGTTATCAGATATTAGAACGTTATCGCCGAATAAAACTTATATTTCGTCAAGGGTACATAACGTTTATTGCACATTAAAATGTTTTTTTTTTTCAAATCTATATACAGTGTTTTCGGTTTGGAGTAGAAATTAAAAATGAACTATACTTGCATAATGTTAAACTAAAATTTGATTTTATTTGAAAGATTATTCCATACTACGATCTACAGCAATATTACTTCAGGGCACGCTGTATGACATTTCGGCGGATGTGTGTTAACATTAAAAGTATTTGTAATCTGAAAATTTGCCTCCAAGCCGGATAGATAATGTAACATATTTCATTAACAAGTTTTTTATCTATTTAATTTCGTAGGCATTACAATTAAAAAGTAAATCCCAAAGCCATTTAAGCTGTGGAGTCGACTTTAAACAGTAGGTGGTTTGGTTTGTGAGTTTAAGAATTATACGAGGTTCTAGCCTAATAATGAAAATGCGAATGTTTATCATCAAAAAAGGTGTCATTGTTTTTCAAAGTATTCTCCAGCATAATTTATACACCTTTGCAGGCGCTCAAACCAATTGTCGAAGCACTTTTTCCACTCTGATTGAGACACCTCAAAAACATGGTTTTTGTACGCTTTAACAGGATCTTGTGGCGACAAAAATCGTCGACAACGCATTTTTTTTCTTAATGTGTGGGAATAAAAAGAAGTCATTGGGTGGGCCATCAATTCGACGTTTTGGCCGCTCAAAAAGGCGCTGGTTTGAGCCGATGTGTGAGAGCACGCATTGTCATGGTGCACAATGATTCGTCTTCTCTTGTTCGTTTTTCGAATTTTTCCGAAGACTTCAAGCAAACAAAAAACTACGTTGCTCAAGCGGAACAGTCGCCACATGACCAGTTTTGCCGAAGAAACAGGCGACCATTTGCTTTGAAGTGCTTCTTCCACGAACAACTTTCGTTGGATTTGGCAAAGGCTCAACCCGAGCCTTTTTTGAGCGATTGTCAAATTATGCGGGATCCAACGAGAACAAACCTTTTTTACGGCCATGTGTTCATGCAATATCTATGTATGCTGGTGGAAGAAATGCCCAAGAATGCCTCTATATCACGGTATGTCACATGACGATCTTGCATTATCCGTTTACGCACGGCATCAATGTGCTCTGGTACAACGACCATCGTCTTTGAGCGAGCGTCGGCCACGATTGAATTCATTAAACCAGTTCTTCACAGTGCTATAGGATGGTGCTTAATCGCCATACAAAGATTTAAGTTCGTCGATGCACTCTTGCCGTGATAATCCACGTCAAAAGTTGTGAAAAATGATCGCACGAAAATGTTCACGAGTTAATTTCATTTTTTTGCCAAGTTGATTTTTTCAAGTCACTGTAAACAACACAAATTATAGTCGTACGTCAAAACGTTCTTAGTACGTTTATGCTAAAAAATGTCAAACTTTCCAATGGAAATGTCAGATAGCGCCAGGCAACACTTAGTGCAACTTACTGATTTCAGATAAGTTAAGTATTAAATAGGAATAAAGTTAGTTAGGCAAGTAGTTTTAAAGTAGCATTTTTCTTTCTGATTTTTTCATAAAACCCTCGTATCTTTACTGCGTTTTTCGGTAGATACGAGAGGTGCGATACGCAGATTAATAATTCCGTGACCTTTCCAACTTCTCTCCTAGTTATATGAAATGCAGCACTACTCCCACCAAGTACAACCTGATAAACGACTACTGTCAAGTTTTGCTAGAGTTCAGCACCATCGATTGCTATGGTAAAAAATACACCCGAAAATGTAGAATAAATCCACGATATGGAGTTAGCTGATCGAAGAGTTAACGTGCATGAGATTGTTGATGCCATACGCATTTCATATGGTCGTGTGGTTTCGATTTTATCAGTGCCGCGATTACCATTTCATTAAGATAGTGCACACGTGTGCAGTCTCAATGGCAAAATTGCCTGAATTGGGTTACGAATTGGTACCTAATTCGCGCAATATTCTTCGGATTTAGCCCCCAGTGACAATTTTCAAACCTAAAGAAATGGTTAATGGAAAGAGATTCATTCAGCTAAAACGATGAAATTATTGATCAAACAAATGCCTATTTTACGGACCTCGAAATAAAAGTGTTTTGAGCTAAAGTGTTGAGCTAAAGTGAAAAAGTGTTTTGAGCTAAAAGAAGATTATCTTGAAAAATATTTTTTTTTTGCAAAAAAAAAAAAAAACTATTGATGTGCACTCGTACTTTAGCTGGATTCAATAACACAATAATATAGAAACGTTTTGCGTTTGTTCCTTATGTGAAGGGAAGCTAGAAAGAAAATAAATCATATCTAAAAAAATTTAACAGATTGTTATAGGTTATTTTAAGTAGACCGCACTTGATTTTTTTTTACAACAACGAATGCCAATTATAGCATTAAAGACCTTAAAACTCGTTGCAGTTAATTTATATTAAAAACATATTTTATCACAGGCCTTTTTTAATATAATATAAATAATAAAATATTAATACGTTATTTGGAGGGGATAATGGTGAGATAGACCTGTCAAATGACGTATCAACCATGCAATTTTCTTCAACTACAGGAAAAACATAACTTTTAAACTTTAAGTTCGAAGCCGGCATTCCCTACATAAGTTATTCAGATAAATTTAATGGCAAATCTATAGATTGTATGCCGATATTAGCCTTGTTCGTTTGGGGTTTAATATGATACTCCCACAACATCAACATGGAGAATATTATGGCAATTTGTTTCTTTTTGCATAGATCAAAGAGAGTAAAACAACAAGAGGTTTAATCCGGGAGTTCGTTAAAATCAGGCAATACAAAACTATAGATTGTTATATCAATGAAATATATTAAGTCAAATAAATTATACTGTAAAAATGGTTGGATTGCATTTTTGAAAAGTTACCATCTCAGGCACATAATCCCTATGTTAATTCGTCCTTCATAAAATTCTAAGACTTCCGTTCGTCTGTGTATCTGTTCAAACGAACACGCCTAGAATCCTGAAATCTGCTATGATGGCCTATGGTTATAAGCTGTTTGGGATTGTAAATGAGCGAAATCGGCCCAGGTGGGAAAAAGTTTCTCTTTAAGGGATCAAAGTTGCTTAGGAAAAAAGTACAAATTTTTGAGTCATCTTATCATAATTTTTTGTGGACGGACAATGGTAAAAATGCACTTAATACCTAAAACGCATAGTTGCAAGTTGCGTAAAAATGACTTAATGCACTTAAGAATTGCTGGGCCGAATTGTTAATCGAATAAGCGCGAAAAACCAAAATCTCAAGACATGAATTTCTGTCATTTTTGTAAAAAAAATTGTACATGTTTTTATTTCTGAACGACGTTTCAAGGAGAAAAATTGTTAAAGTCTGAGTAAAAAAAATCAGAAAATTCCGATAAGAACATAAATATCTAAAAGCAAATAAGCGTATTTTTAAAATATAGACAGGACTGAGACTGTCAGGAAAAAAATTTAAAAAAAAACGCCAAAGATTCGCAAAATCTTTTTTTTTCAATTTTCAAATTTCGTAAAACATTTGCAAGAAATAAAGCTATATTTTCTATTCGACTTTTTTTGAACGAACTGAAGAAGAACATTTGTAACCTTGGACAAAAGAAATTAATAAGCGGTGCGAAAAGTTCGCTAAATTGCTGAGCAGTTCTGAATGAACTAAGAAGTATAAGCAAATAATTGTAAAATTTAATAGGGCCATATTTGTCATGCAGCTGGCATATCAATTTAAGTAATTTTCGTATGTAAACATGTATAAGGATAAATCTGCAGTTACAACAAATGTTGAGGTTGGCGAGAACCAGCAGAGCAGACCGGGTCTGCTAGTTTTAAATAAGAATAAAGCCGTCTTTCCAAATATACGTATTTTTGTATGGCCATTATACACAATAATCTTATTTGCGATTCTAAAGTAAGATCGAGTTTTAATTCAGCATATTAAAAAAACATTTCCTTGGCAACACAATACCAAGTTGACTTGAATCCATGGCACAATGCTTGAAACATAAATACAAAAATATTTTGATTGAGTATATGTGTTAATTAAGAACTTTAGGTGTCATACAGCTTTTGGCAACATTTCGAGCGAAATACTCAGACTCTACTTCTGGGCAACTTGGACGGAGCAAATTTAACGTTTTCGATGAAAGACTGTCCAAAACCAGCATCTGGGCATGTAACGGGGTTTCCAATAATAATTTCGTACCTTTATGTCAACGCAACCTGAAACATTTTAAATGATCATTCAGAGTCCAAACGTTAGTCGAAGTCAATGTTTTCATCATGGTAAAATTCACTTACGAGCAAACGTTTGGAAATCACCAAAAATTACTTCAGAGTCTGATTCGTTTGCCCTGGCAAAGTTTAACGAAAATCCTGAATTTTATCGAAAAATCATCTTTAGCAATGATGATCATTTCAGACTGAATAGCTTTTCAATAAACAATTGGACAGCAAAAAACCCACATGTGATTCAAGGGACAAAACTGCATCCGCAAAAAATGACTGTATAGTGTGGTTTTTATGCCGGAGGTGTAATTGGGCCGTCAATGGAGAATGCTATCGTGGCATGTTAGAATATTATTTTGGGCCATGAGCTTGGCACAGCCGACATGTGGATTTAACAAGGCGGAAAACCCTGTACGCACCTTAGTCATTAAAGAACAAAAACACGACATGATGCTGATCAGGACCTACTGTTTAATGCCTACCCAAAGGTTGTGCCTTTTATATAAATGTTTAAAATGGTTTAAAGAATAATCCCTTACTCGTAAAGTCGCCCAGACATTGAAAAATGTAAGAAGCTCCTATCATTGCGTACGTTCATACATAAGAAGATTTTACACGAGAAATGAGTCAGCCACAAATGTATCGTAGTCAGTTAAAAACTCTATCAACACAGTTCAAACTATAAATAAACTCTAAAAATTACATTTCTTAATCAATTGATATTTTATTGACTCAACGCCAAGAGATAAAGAACTGTAAATCTGCCGGACATTGACCGGCATACTGCATACCGACTAGACGCAATGGCCATTAAGAGCATATCAATAAAGTCACAATGAAATAACATTTCTAATTATACTGGGTTATTCATTTCGTTTGGCGGATTTGTCGTCCCTATACTAAGTACATATAAGTAAATTTGTAATGGATCCCATTCATTTCAAGCCGAGTAATTTACTGCTTTTGTCATAACAGCAGTCCACAAAGCTCGACCAAAGGATTTCCTTTTGTGGGGCAATGCAAAGAAAACAATATGAGAACAGTTTCCAAACAATTGGCATGCAACAAGGAATTGCATTACCCCAAAGAAATCCAGACCTTTAATATATGTATATTCCAGAGCTAAGTCTAAAATATTGACATGCGTTTACCCCAATCCAAGGAAGTAGCAGTATGGTTAAGTGACGTTTACTTTCGGATCAGCAACATGGATAGATATTTATCTCCTTAGCAAGTTGCAATTTTATAACTTGATCTAGTCCACAAGAACGTTAAAAGTATTGAAATATATATGCATACATATGTAGATGCATATAATATACACACGTATATTTGTATATATACCTTAACAGAAATTTGTTACTGAAGTTTGTTTTCGGGGGGGTTGGGTGTTGTTGCAGGAACGTTTACATTCACAGTGTTAGTGTGCTGTTACATTCTCAACAGTATGTAAGGTGTCCTTTTTTCTCTTCTATTGGCCGAAGAAAAAATATTTTGGCAATACCAACAAAATGGACGTTTTCTCCAAACACACAAGTTTAATTTGCCTTTTAAAATCCTTCTCGGGTCGTTTCCACATATTCACCGTTAACATTGCTTCAATATTATGATTTTAACAGGACCTTCGGATTCTCCCTTTCGTCTCGGCTGTTTACAAATGCTCACACCCATTTATCAGATTATACTGAAAATCAATAAAATCCTTTCATCATAAACACGACCCTTGCTTACCACTCGGGAGGCCTTCAAAATTGGATTGGCCAATTCGTTTTTTTCTCAGACATATCCATATAATGTGTATTACTAATGTCTAATGTCCTCTCCACTTACCATTTAAATAGAAATTATTAAATTTATGTGCCAGCAGAAGCAGACGAGATAGTTTAACATTTACATCGCTCGACGACATTGGTATCTTGTTTTTTTTTTTCTTTTGAAATGTAAAATTGGATTGTGTCTCTGGTTTGTGCGTTCTATTTTTCGTCGTCTTTTTGTCTTTGGAAACGACGTTATCAATTATAATTATCACGGTATATTGGGTTGCAATTCTAAACGAATTTTGTCATTTGCTTATATATACTTTTGTCTGGCGTGATATTTCTAGATATCTTTTAAAAATATTCTACCTTCCACACCACACAGAATTTTAACAATTAAACGAAAGCAACCACACAAACGCAAAAGAATCGAAAACTATAAAACAGCTGTTTGAATGAATACAAGAAACAGTGTTGACAATTTAACCTATTTTGCTACATTTTGAACGTATGTATGTATATATTTAATGCAAGTATTACACGTTTTTAATGCTTTATCAAGCTGTACAAGTTGTGACGCCGTTATCAACGCAATAAAGGGAACAAGAACTGATCTACAAAATGAAATTAAGAAACACAGTACTGTTCAAATGACTAGCATTGCATCAACACAGCAATGTTGAAGCAAACGTTACTTCGTGTGTAGCTGCCATATGTATTGTAAACTAAATATGTACGTTGCTTTCTACGATTGCCTCGCCGCTATTGCATTTTATGCAGAAGTTTTTACATGCCAAAGTGGTTAATCTCTTAATCGTAATTGCCTTAAATTCAGTATGGAATTAAAGTGGTGTCCGGTACAACTAGTTGTAATCTATTGAAATCCAAGAGGCTTGTTAACAGTGTTTTACGATTTGTATAAAACATTCGAAGATGTGGTCGAATTTCTGAATATGTTGAGCATTTTTTATAGTTTCTTTCAATAATTTTATAAATTATAGAAATTAATATTTGTTTTATAAGGTATTGAGGAGTACTGAACCTTCTTTGTTGTGTTGTTTTTTTTTATTTTTCGCTTTCTAGTACAAGTATATACTTAAATTAATATACCCACATTTGAAAGATCTTTCGCTATACAACTTGCCATTGTTTGGAATAAATTGCCTTATAAACTTATAGTTTTATCTCATTCTAACTATTGCTAACTAGGATTATTATTAATGTTGTCCACAATCGTGGTTTAATGTAAATACGGATTTGGAGCAATCATGTAATTTTTATTCTGCATGCTTAAATTTAGATGTAATTTTCTATTTAGGATAATATTGTCATGAATTACTTTTTTTTCTTTAAAAGCTTTTGTATTACTATATGAATAAAAAAAAATAAAGTCGCCGGCATTTGCGAGGTGAAAAACAGTCGCTGAAAAATGTTGAGATGTTTTCATTCGGAGTTGAATCTAGGTTTACTGGTAAAATAGTCGTGCAAGGTAACCATCGCACTACGGCTACCCACAATGCAGTAGATAATATCACAAAAAAGTAAAAAAAATTGTTGATTATAGGAGTTTATGCCATAAAAATCCTCGAGTAATCCTCAATTTCCATACATATTGTTATAGATTTTCCTTCAAAAACCGGTATATGTGAATTTTATTACTATATGTGACAGCGCATAGAGAAAGGGAACTAAGGGTAAAAAAAATCAATTTTCATTTTTTTTTCTTTTTTTGATGTGGACAACATCTGAGCATAGAATGAGACCGATCCCATGCCCCAAAAGTGTTCCCTCCTAGAGATATGCGCGTTTTATGAAAGTGAAGTCGACGATTCTAAGCGCAAATAGAAAGGGACCTAATCTTTAAAATGGCTCTCTTGAACAAAACTGGTTTTTAACCTTAGGTCCCTTTTTATTTTGCGCGTCACATATAGTAAATTTATTCATTTACAAAAAACAATCACGTATATATATCTAAAAGTATAACAATAAATGAGAACATACTTTTTTAGAAAAGTATTTGTTGGAGGTTTATATTAAAAATGGTATTAAAATTTTTTTGTGTCATTTTTTTCTCGGTTGGTCAAGTTTTTAAACTATTCTGTTAAATAAGAAAAAATCACGTTGCCCACTTTCTATATTAAGCCATTGATGAGCGATTTAAGAATTAACAATAGAAGAAAAATTACGCTTTATAGCATAAAGTACTGTTCAGACCGACGCGAAAAGACAAAACGAACCTTACTGTTAAATTCTATGGATATACATACGTTTTATGGAACCATTTTTACCAAAGCAATTCGACAAATAATTGAAGTTGGCTGTGCAACGACAACACAAAAAATAAATAAAATAAAAATAATAAAAAATAAATTGAATAAACTAATTTTCTTACAAGCACTATTTTTTCAAAGCCACTGTAACTCGAGTTGTTTTGTTAACAGTTATTTCATCAGTTTGTTCTTATACTAGATACAAACGAGGCTACTGTTGCAGCAATACAGTCATCTCAATGCTTCGTGTGTAGCAGTGCTTTGTGAACAAACAGAACATTTGCTGCAACACGTTGCTCTCGACAGTTACCTCGTGTATTCCTAGCATTACACAGCAGCCACACGTGCAAGTAAAAGTTCAAAAACCTTAATACATTTAACACTTTTGTACAAATACCCTCACACTTCGACACATGCAGTTCCACGGACAAGGAACATTTATTGCCAGTGATATTTTGCCACTTTGCAAGCATGACGTCAAAAATGAATGAAAACGATACCAAATACTTCTTTTTCTATTCATTTGTTGGATCAAGTTATTGTGTTATATATTCTTTTAGGGTTTAAAAAATAATTAAGATTTTTCGTTATAACGGGTGGCCCAAATAAGACCAGCTGATGTGAAACACAAAAAACTTTTTTTTTATATTTTAACATAATTTATTTTTTCTTTTTGCAGATTATAACTGAAAATGAATTAAAATTATCTTTTTTCATTATTCTTCTAAACGATCAATTGTTCTGACGCAGCGAAATTATCGCCGTTTTTTAACGTAAGATTCAGCTGCCGACCGTCCAGAAAGAGGTGCTCATAGAAATATTCGTACTGAAGAGAACGTGGAATCTGTGCAGCAGCTTGGCTCTAAAAAGAGCCAATGCCTGTATCGAGCAAAATGGTGGTCATCTGTGTGATGTCATATTTAACACATAGTCACGTTAAATTTCCGTTAAAATATATTTAACATATAAAAATAAATCATTTAAAAAAAACGTTATCACAAGAGTTATACGTGCTTTATATCACTAGGTCTCATTTGGGCCACTCTATATTAACACTTAAATAAACGGCAAGAATTCTTCAACTGACGGTGTTGCTGCGTTCAAGATTTGGAACGGGAATGTGTTATTTTATTCGACGAATCTGGTTAAAATGTTTAGAAAAATGTTAAACGGAAATGTCACTTGAAGGTTGTTAAATAAAATTTGTCAGTCATACATACACAATGCACAAGGCTGAAATTCTGATAATTGTCAACACTGTTTCATTGGGTCCTGCAAACAAAGCTAATAAATTTTTCGCCGCCGAAGGAATAGAGACGTGTCGGCGCCATCATAGTTTAATGTCGGATTCAAAGTCTGTCACGTCATTTGGAAAACCGAAAAAATAGCTAGCAAATCTCACGTGTGGATTGTGAGTTTGTGAAATTTTTAACAAAAAATCAACATATTCGAAGTAATTCTTCGCTTAACGATAAACATTAAATAATCCGCCTGCCTTGCTATCATGAGTGATGACTATTTGAGTAAACCTCTGTCATTGACACCTACAACAGGACGTAAGTAGTGAAGAGATAGGGGTGGTTTAATAGTGGCTCGCTCCCTCTTGCTATGTGTTTACTGTTACATCATGCAATATCTTTAAATTTTGAGTAATTTTGCTAAATAATAATGGGTTCCCGATTACAATTAAAGATGACGAACCGAGATCAGCACGCTCCTCAAATGTCACATCGGCATCCACAACGTTTGGTACTCCAATATCACCGTATTTGAATTATGACCCGCGATTTTTACAACAATCCCAGCCGGAATTCATCTTCCCAGAGGGTGCAACAAAGCAAAGAGGTCGTTTCGAACTGGCCTTTTCACAGATAGGATCTTCCGTTATGGTAGGTGCCGCTGTAGGAGGTGTAGCCGGTTTCTATAATGGCATGAGAACAACAAGCGCTTTGCAACAGACGGGGAAACTGTGGCGGACGCAGTAAGTTAAATTTTTGAGGTACATACACTAAACCCTTTAACTTCCAATTGTCAAATGTACCTTAGGATGCTCAATCATGTTATGAAACAGGGTTCTGGAACAGCAAATACCTTGGGCACGTTGGCCGTTATGTACTCTGGCTTTGGAGTCCTTTTACAGGCCGTTCGCGGCGAGGATGATGATGTAAATACAGTTGTGGCTGGAACAGCTACAGGACTTCTTTACAAATCGACAGGTAAGTTCAGTGCCTTAATTCGTCTGGATTAGTTTAAAAAACATGGTTTGTTCTCTGCAGCGGGCTTGAGGAAATGTGCCATTGGTGGTGCTGTTGGTTTGGGCATTTCTGGTCTCTATTGCCTCTTCCAAGTGGCACGCGCAAATGCGGCTTCAAACGGTAATTCCAGCATGAAATTCCTATAAGGATTATTTAAATTTGCCATTCTTTTGTTTCTATTATACGTGGTACTTTTTTTTTTCTAGAACTTTAAATAAGTCTTGTTTAAACTCTAGCAAATCTTAAGGAATTTATCACTTATTTTCTCTTCTAAAAAGCTCCACTGCGCTAAACTGCATCTACTTTTGTGGTAGTGTCCACAAATAAACTTGCATTAGAATTTACATTCTTTTTAAGTTGAACAACCTGAATCAAGAACACTAAGAATTGTCCATTTCCTACGAAATTTAGACACGAAGTTCTCATGTATTTTTTTGTATATTTTATGTTACGTTCGGACATTTTAATATAAGTTACCTTTAAAATATAAACTTTTAATTAAAACTTGTGAGAAGTTTTGTTAGAATTAATAAATTGCAAAAAAAATATGAAAAATTTAAACACGGCTTTGTGTTGTTTATTTCTGCGTCAATATTTAAAAACATGTCAGAAATCACTGATTTCATAAATTAACGTTTAATTTTTTTTTGTACCTTAAGATTACTATAGTTTTTAATCGATGAGTAATATTACTTAAAATTTAATTGATGAATGTAACACAGTCTTAACAAGTGTGTGGGCGCAAAAGAAAACAAATTACTGTAAAAACTTTCTTTTAATAACTTTGAAGAAAGGGGATCCACAGTTATCTAATAGTATATTAAAATTGAATTTAATATTCAAAATTGAATAGTTTTATGTTACATGACATGAATAAAAGTTTCTCATCATCTTCGTTGTTTTGCGTCGCCATTCTACGTTCGGCATATAAAGAACCTACATTACTGATGGTTTCATTACAACTCAGACTTGTGGGAGGTGCTGTTAAATATTTATACGCCAGTTTACGCAAGTATTCATAAGGCGTTAGATTCCAGTATTGGTAAATGTTACCATTTCTGGTTATTAAAGGTTCTTTCAAATAGAAACTCAATTGCTGCTCGAATGCCAAGAAGACATTTTCATGTGCATTGATTTCAGTCAGTGTCGAGCTGTCATGGGTTTCCCATAAATCGGAGGTATTGTAGAATTTGTAATTGTTGGAAGGTAAGGTGTTAAACGAAGGATTTATACCATGTTCATCTTCTAAATTCAAGGAGATCCGCAAGTTATGGGTCATTTCGGCATGACACGATGACAGTTGATTATCGGTCAAATAACGCATTTTAAAACGTGGATCCATCAATGTTGCAATTATCAAGAACGAGGTTTGATGAACAAATGCAAAATTTTGATTGAGATGCGTTTTTAAAGATTGTTTTAAGTTAGATAGTTCGTGAGGATCGCTCGATTTCGGCTCAAATTTTGCGTTTAACATTGTAAGCAGTGGAATTACTAAAGAGACGCAAGCAGCATCCGAATTGATGTCAAGCCAAGCTTGATAGAGTATTCTCAACAGGGATATTAAATATTCTATTTGTTGCCACTCGTACCCGGAAGGAACTTGCAGGTCTCCATATTGTTGTATGAACAATTCCAGTGCAGGCCTTTGTTCATGAAGCCTTTCCCACATTAGGAACGTTGATGTCCAATTTTCTTGATCATCTACTAATAGTTTTTGTTGAGCCAAACCGCAAATTTCTTGGCATTCGTGTAAATTTAACATAGCTTGCGAACTGTTTTCAAAATGATCTGCGATACTGTGGGTTTTCTTTTTAAGTATTGCTATGCTATCTCCTGCCAACAATGACTCATGGATAACCTTTTCTAAAAGGAACGCCGAACATTGCAAAACATTGAACCATTCGGATGATTGATCTTCGCTACAGTTCGCAACGTTCAAGTGGACCTTATCTACTATATTAAATCTTCTCGTCAAGTCTAGTAGATTAATGTTGACATTCGTCGCTTTACTTGGGCTCATGTGTAGTACCACCATATGTCTTTGGTTTTCAGATAGGAAATGTCCTGTTATGGCTTGCATATTGATTGATTTCGAGGGATGACACCACTCTGACTTAGTAAGCGATATCCATTCGGCTTGTTCCAAGCTGGCCATGACTTTCTTCTTGACAGCATCATACGTTTCCGGCATGAGACTATTCTTATAGAAATCCATTGACTTCGGTACATATTTTGAAGATCGACAAGGATCGCCAATAGTCAGTCTTTTGAATGCTGCACCCTCAACTATATTAAATGGCAACATATCGACAACCATGAGATCCAATATGGCCTTGTCTATTCTTCTGCTTAAAGCAAAGTCACCAGGCCTGATCATCGACCTCTTGTGTTCATGAACAGAATTTGACATGTTTTCCTCTGATTTTGTTCCCACGATTTCTATAGGATTTTCATGCTCGTCTGCTGTTAGTAAGGGGTCATGTACAACAATTTCAATGTTGGTGGTTTGATCCAAATCTTCGGTTTCCGAATATTTATCCATTTTCCTTTTTCGACCAGGACGCTTTCGCTCTCTCGGTCCCTCAATTGCCTCCTTGCGTTCCTTTAGTCTCTTTCTTTTGGCTCTTCTCTTCAAATTGACATTTTGGTTCTTACTGAGAATGTATTCCTTTTCCAAATTATGAAATGAACTGTATTCGTGGGGATGAACTTTTTCTAGGTGTTTTTTAATGCTGCTCACTGTTTGATTTTTTGGTAACGAACTTCCCAGCGACAATTCCTTCATGCACACAATGCATGTAGCCGTACTTTCATTGCGCCGGAAGTAATTCCAGACTGGGTTCCCAGCCATTGCCATTACATATATATTTTCAATGTTACTTTATCCAGCCCTTGAATATATTTTCATATTTAAAATGTCTTCAATGGAATTCGAGCAAAACTAGACAACTTTTGTGATGAATGAATTTGTAAACAATACATTTTTATGCAGAGTTTGTAGCTGACACAGAACAACCGCCGGCGTCTGTTTAAACTGTTCATAAAATTTGTGAAAAGTCGCCGCCGTTAAATCGTTCAGTCTTTTAAATTTTAAATGCCCATCGAACTGGCGCAGTTTCTAATTGGCTGGCATATGTGAAAATAACAGTTTTCGTAATTAAGTCGAAAAATCTGTTACAATATGTATTGGAATTAGTGTGCAAAATTTGAACAGGTGTCATAATAGCGCATTAAAAACGATATAACGATTTTCGTCCAGTAATCTATTAAAATTTTTATGGAAATTGATTATGAAATGAGCTAAATTTGGAATTATACTAAAGCGATGATTCGTAAAAATGCAGTAGCTTTTGAGCACCCAGAACGATAAAGGTAAGTATTGACCTCAAACGAAATTTGTAAGGATTTTTTTTATTTAAGGATTTTTTTTATTTATTACATTAAATTTCATACATATATAAAAAACACAAATTATTGCAAAACCAAAACCAACATATGTGACGCGCAAAATAGAAAGGGACCTAATGTTAAAAACCAGTTCGGTTCAGGAGATCCATTTTAAAGGTTAGGTCCCTTTCTATTTGCGCTTAGAATCGTCGACTTCACTTTCATAAAACGCGCATATCTCTGGGAGGGAACACTTTTGGGGCATGGGATCGGTCTCATTCGATCCTCAGATGTTGTCCACATCAAAAAAAGGAAGGAAATGAAAATTGAAAATCTCTATGCGCAGTCACATATACTAAAAAATTGCCTTGTCCAGACAATCTTTTTCCACTAAATGTAACACTGATAATCTAAATCCTAATGTAACTTGTTACTTTGAATTCCCAACATTAGCTAGAGTGAACTCAAGACCAAACGAGTGGATCGTTAAGACCTTACTGATCCAAAAACCGCATACTTTATAATGTGGATGTTGAAATTTGAAAATCATTTAGAGGCCCTGGGTCCGAGAGTACTTGTTCTGCATTACTTTTATGTGTATCATATTTTTTCCTGTCTCGTCCCTTAAATTTTGTTGTCTTATTTTCATAGGTAACATTTAAATCTTTATATCATAATCGGCCGGAATTTTCTGTCACACTTACAATATTGGTGCTTGATGCTCTGTTATCGTTTTTTTTAGTAGGTCCGGACTTTGGGCAGGTGTATTCATCACTTTGCTGTAGTAAAAACCAACCACATCTTGACATTATCTTCCGTATGTTCATGATTATTTTTTTCGTCAAATTTAAATTGCGGTTTGCCATTAATCCCAATTTATTAGCACCTGTTTTTAAATGGTTCTGGCGAGTACTTAAGTATTGTTTTGTATCCATGGTGACCAGCTAGATCCGAAATACCATAGGTAAACGCTTCCAAAATGTTATTGTGGTTTTCTAATGCTTTATTACAATGGCCACTTGGTCCGTCATTGCATTACACAGTACAACATTTTTCAGGTGATTGATTCGGGACCCAATTCTGATAATTGTTTGTGAAAGTAGCCCCAAAAAATAACTTCTGTACCATTCGTATGGTCAAGGTACATCAAATAATAATTTAATAATTAACTTGAAGTTAGTAAGTATCGTATAGGGGAATTTGTCACGTTTTAGGCTCTTTTGTCATAACTCGATAACCAATAGTCCGAATAAGCTGAAAAAATTTAAAAAAATTAAAAATTACAATTCCTTTAATCTGTTCATACAACGTTTCACATAAGCAATAGTTTCGCAGTTATAAATAAATGTATAAAGAAAAAAAATATTTTTTGCCTAAAAAATTAAAAATTAAATACAAAACGGTAAATAGTGTCAAGTCATATTACTTTCACTTAAAGTCACATAACCTATGAACAAAATGAGACATACATATATCATGAAATCGATTTACGCGTTTGGCTTTTATGCACAATTAAGTGCAGGTATGAATTTCAAATTTTTTTGGAAAAAAACATTGATGACTTTTTTATTTATTCTTTATTTTGCATGAAACTAAACATTCAGATTCATATTACAGCTTTTCTTAAATTTGCTCGAGATATGTACAAAATTCTTTGGAAAAAACATTGATGACTTTTTTTATTGATTCTTTATTTTGCATGAAACTAAACATTTCGATTTATATTACAGCTTTTCTTACACAGAAAATATGAGATTTTTATATGTTATCTATGCATGGAAACAAAATTTAGAACATTTTAAATTATTGTTACTATCCATCCTCGTTGAAGTTGACGCTTGTGGTTCTGATGACCTTATTTTCTTCGTAGGTTGTTCATATTCATGTTCTGAGTCTGCATCATCCGAGATAGACATAATATTCTAGGGCATGTTTTGTGCAGTGTGTCCACAAATTTCAGTGTCATCTTTATCTACGGTGCTTTCATCTTCAAACTGCATAATTTTAGAACTCTACCAACAAACCTTCGCAAGCAGTGTATCCAATTTTTTGCCTTCGAATCGCTTTTCCATTGGCATGGTCACCTGGTGGAACCTCTCTCCTTGTTCGTCCGATTCCTGAGGTAATTGTGCCAAAAAGGTATTAAGGTGGAAATGCATGAAATGTAATTTTAACGTCATGGATGCATTGATTTTTTCAAAATAATACAGCAAGTTGTCCACTCGTGTCTGTATGTCATCTTGCTGTACACGGTTCTTTCTTAAAACGCCTAAACTCACTTTTCTTTTTTCCCATTAATTGACTGCGCATGGATTCATAAATGAACAAGAACACCAATTCAGCGTCCACGCACATTTATGAGCAATCATAAAAATCAAATAACCTTTTGTTTATTATTTATTTTTTTAATTCAGAGAATCATAAAAATGTCATCCAAGTTTTTTCCAAAGAATTTTGTACATATCTCGAGCAAATTTTTTAAATTCATACCTTCACTTAATTGTGCATAAAAGCGAAACGCGTAAATCGATTTTCATGAAAATATGTCTCATTTTGTTCATAGGTTATGTGACTTTACGTGAAAGTAATAGGACTTGACACTTTTTAACGTTTTGTATTTTTTATGAATTAAAAAAAAAAACTTTAATTTTTTAGGCAACAAATATTTTTTTTCCTCATACATTTATTTAAAACTGAAACTGTTGCCTTTGTAGCGAAACGTTGTACGAACAGATTAATGGAATTGTAATTTTTAATTTTTTAAATTTGTTTCAGCTTATTTGGACTAGTGGTTCTCGAGTTTGGACAAACAAAAGAGCCTAAAACGTGACAAATTCCCCTATACGATACTTACTAATTTTAAATTAATTTTTAAATTATTGTTTTATGTACCTTGACCAAACGAATGATGCTACTTTTTGGGGCTACTTTCACAAAGTCCGGTAAGTCCCGAAATCATGTGTTGTACTGTGTTATTTTAGTTTTATCGCAGAATGTGGCATTGTCGCAGAAGTCACTCGGGTTTCCAACATACAATTTGGCGAAAGGCAATCGATTTTAAATATTTTGTGCTGGAAAGAATTCGTAAAACGTATTTAATATAAAATAATATAAAATATAAATGTAAGCAAAACCTTTGTTAGTAACTTATTAATTCGTTTGGGATTTCGGAAATCTAAAAAAGCCATAAGAAACACTATTCCGAGAAATAAATATTAAGAAAGAAAAATATAAAAAGTGAATACCATAGCAGCAGCATTTTTTTTTTGGAAATTCACGGGGTTTTCGGTTTAACGAGTTTTAAATGTTTTGGATTAACGGGGTACGAAACATCGCAATGCTGCTGAATTTGTAAAGTGTCGAAATTAAAATATCGTCACTTTCATCAAAAGGTCAATGGAGACGAAAAACATTTTTGAAAACACATTGTTTTATCATATTCTCACAGGAAAACAATCAAAAGTAATATTCAAATAATAAGACGCGTAAACACAACTTCTCATTTGTATTTAATAGTCGAAAATTGAAAAACACTGGACTACACTAAATTTGCGGCAGAAGATTTGATAGTCAACTCTAGTGGATTTAAGGCTGCTGATCAAGAATCTCTTCTCCGATTTGCCAGTTTCGGTACAGTTTAGGAGATATTCACAAATACCGTTATTTTCGTTTTTTTAGAATAAAATGACCTTTCAACTATATGCAGCGCTTTTATTTCGGACACGAAAAATATACTCAAAATTCTAAAATTTTTTCGAATTTTCGTTGAAAACATACTGCTGCCTAAATTTTGTGGACTCTTTACCAGTGTTGCATTTTTTTAATACGAGTATGTTCATTACAGCGTTTTAAAATCTGCGTACAACAAGCTAATAAACTTTACAATCCGATTTAATTTCTCTGAATTATACAAAATTTTGTCAAAAATGGGAATCGCATAATTTTTGTGTTGTATTTTCAAAATAACTTCATAATAGCGTATTAAATTTCGCGCCCAACAAGCTAATATACTTTACAAACCTATTGAAGTGAGTTATTCAAGATTTAGTCAAAAATGGAAACAACTTCCGCCGTTTTAAAAACCGACGGGGAAAGTTGTTCCAATTTTTGACTAAATCTTGAATAACTCAGTAAAATTTAATCGGATTGTAAAGTTTTTTAGCTTGTTGGGTGCGGATTTTAATACGCTGTAATGGATTTTTTATAAAAAAAACAACACTGGTAAAGAATCCAAAATATTTAGTGTAACTTTTTGTAACGAAAATTCGAAAATTCTTTTTTTCCTATATCTTCAATAATTTTTATCCGAAATAAAGCAAATAAAGCAGTAAGGGGTCCTGTTATTGAAAAAACCATAAAAAAGGTTTTGATGAATTCTTCTAAACTGGAGCGAATCTGGCAAATCGGAGGTCAGATTCGTGATCAGCAGCCCCAAATCCACTACATATATGTGTTGACCAAATCAGTTTATGAAATTTTAATGCGTTAAAGTTAAAATTTGTATCACGTAATCAGTCTTTAACAGTTATTTTTTGATTTTTATTGAATTGCTCTTCACATACCAGTTATTTTTAATTAAATTTTTAAAAATCAGAAAATAAAAATTATTTTTGTTTTTTATTTAACTACTCTGCAAATAACAATTAATTTTTATTTTATGACTCTCACGATAAGAGTTAATGTTGATTTAAAAAAAGAAGTTTTTAAAAGTCTGCAATAAAAGTAGTTAGTGTTTTTTTCAGTCGGTGGTTTAAATTCCTCACGAAAAGTCAGGGAGTGATTTTTTTTATAATTGTTCCAACAAAAAAATTTTGTTTTTAAAAGTTGTAAATAACAAACAGTAACCGACTTTTATAAATAGTCTGTTAGTTACTTTTATTTATAAAAGTCTAAAAGTATAAGTCATATTCGTTATCCCCCTATAAATGATTCGTTGGAGACCGAAGGATATATAAATATTCTCGATCAGCAAGACAAGAATAATCAACGGGATAAAAGAGTGCATCAAAATACGGTGGAAATAGCGCTAAAAAAGTTTACGTTTTCCTCATTTTGTTCTATTTACCGTTGTGGTCCATTTACCTGTGTCTTAATGTCATTTTTTATGGAATTGTTTTGCTAACTTTATAACTTATATCATTCGTTAGAGAAATAAAAAAGAAAATTATTGTTATTTTCGGAGTAAATAAATAAAAATCAAGAAACAATATTATTTTCTGAATTTTACAAAAATAGTTAAAAGCAACTGTAAATTTGTTAATATTACATAAAAATTACAACAAAAAGGTTTATTTACATATTTAATGGTCGATGAATAAATGCATCCATTGGTCTACAGTTGATTGAGAAATTCATTTCATTTCTTTATTGACATGTAATTCGAAGCCCATTGGGGGCCTCGGCCGATCCTTAAATACCCTTCGGCGTCCCTACGCTACAAACAGGGGAAACACGATGGTTTATATTTTGGGCCCTTTCAACCTACGCATTCGTCCCTTATCTCAGCCAAAACTGCAATATTTCTCTATATTTGGATTCGTTGCAAAATTTGCTTTAATTTGATTGTCTTTTGACCATTGATCGCCCGTTAAGATCAAGCGGGACGCTTTTTAGGCCACTAAGGCAAAACGTCCAGCAACTATGCCTTTTTATGAGGTAACAGTACCCATTTTAAGCATTGTCCGTCCACAAAAAATATATAAGAAGTTAACACTTACAAAAGTTTACTTTTTATCAAGGTACCTTTAGTCCCTAAGGGAAAGCTTTTTACGCCCTGGGCAAATTCCGCCCATTTCAAATCCCAAGCTGCTTATAACCATAAGCCATCAGGATCTTAGATTTATTCGTTTGGCCGCTATCGTACTTTAATAGACACACAGTGGGACATGGCTAGGTCGTCTTAGAATTTTACAACGTCTTAGAATTTTACAACGATCAATAACACTGATATACGAGGGCGGTTCGGAAAGTTCATAGCCTATCAATGAAAGTGAATAGTTAGTTTTTCAAAAATATTTTTATTTTTCAATATAATCTCCTGAAACTTCAATACACTTAGTCCAACGCTTATCTAGCAATTCTATCCCTTGATAAAAATAGTTTTTCTCAAGGTCTTCAAAATAGTGGTTTACAACTGTAATTGCATCTTCATTTGAGGTAAAACGCTTGCCAGCAAGGAATTTTTTTAGATACACACATGTTGGTGCCGCTACTTCTTGAACTGTTCTCTAGTAAATTCGAGCTCCTGAATCGGTTTTTGCGTAGCAGCTCCCGTTTTCATGTTATGGGATAGGTTGTGGCCAACCTGACACCACTTAGAAGTACCCAAAATAATTGTGAAAAGAAGAAAGTAAAGACCCTTTTCTTTAAAAATCCTGCTCATTTTGTGACATTTTCATATGAATATAAAAAAATAATAATTATATATGTGACGTGCAAAATAGAAAGGGACCTAAGGGTAAAAACCAGTTTTGTTCAGGAGAGCCATTTTAAAGATTTAAATACGTGTATCTTTGGTGTAGAATCGTCGACTTCACTTTCATAAAACGCGCATATCTGTAGGAGGGAAAGCTTTTGGGGCATGGGATCGGTCTCATTCGATGCTCAGATGTTGTCCACATCAAAAAAAAGTGAAAATTGATTTTTTTACCCTTAGGTCCCTTTCTCTATGCGCTGTCACATATATTTTTGATGTACTGGAACCCAAAAAGCTTTGTTTTTTGCTTGATCTACAATGTGGTTCTTTCGGAAAATGTATTTGCACATTCCAGCAGGTATCTTTCATTATACGCGTATACGAAATTACCTGGTATTGTTCATCCATTGTCCTTATATCCCGTTGAAATCATTCACCTTGCTCTTCACGCAAGTCTTCCAAGTTTTCAGGAAACCGCCTTAACAAATTGTTCATTAAGCCAAATTTTATATGAAGTGAAGGCAGGATTATTATATTCCGATCAACCAACGGCTTATACATTAAATTTTTTCCTCCAACAATCATGTTCTAGCTTTCAGGCCAGCCTCTTTTTACCCAGTGATCTTCTTTAGCTCTGTTATCCCAAAGACACACTTCCTTATTGCCGTTCAAGGAGGAAGTTAACCATTATAAAGTCAACACAAACGACCCATCAATGTTTCTGACATTTAATCTTATTCTTTTATATCTATATTCTTGTACTCTTCTTTCTTTGGGGTTGAGTGAGCAATAGGCATTGATCCCAATTCGTTACCATTGTGTAAAAGGACACACTTCCAACATCGCTTTATACTAGGGAAGCCTTATTTTTGTTAAGACATCTTTAACATCCTGACAGAAAACGAGGTCTTCTTCCTGGGAATAGAACGTAACCAGCTCTGCTGGTTGTTCCTTTATCAAGTATTTTTTTTCTTTAAGTTGGAAGAACTTTAACTTTATGCATTTTCCTCATATTCTCTGTCTTCATCTGTATCGCAGTGGGGTATTTCATCCTCCGAATTATCCGGTAGCTGCTGAAATGTTGATATAGGAACTTTATCGGAATGAGGGGTGGGCCGTCGAACAGAGTCTAAATCGGGATACGTTCACTTTCTTCAGTTTTTACTATTGATGCCTCTGTTATTCACTAGGCAGAAATAACAGTCGGCTTAGTGATTTTTTGGTTCTCTCCAAACCATAGGCACACCAAATTTCAGACTCCTTCTTTTCCCATTAGTCCACTGACGTAGATGTTCAGTACATGTTTTGCAAACTACATGTGGTACCCAAAATGTATCTTGATCACCAAGTTTGATACCAAATTCACAAATTCAGCAATGGATTTTCTGTTCTGATTTGTCGTGTACATACGAGTACATAACAAAATTGCTTCGTGGGCAATTGTGTAAAGAAACTTGAAAAGTGATATTAACAACAATATTTCTCATATGTTTGGTGAGAACCTGGTCTTAGAGTTCAGATTTCCTTTTAACAATTGCTGCGAAACTTTCTGATGAAGGTCATCACGGATTCGATATTGCAAAAAAAGCAGTATGTAACCGCGAAAATCAAAGTCACTTTGCCATTTTGTTCAAAACTTGTCTTATATATAAATGTAGATGCAAGAGGTCTCGAGCCGGTTAATCCCTGTTTAATGTGTATTTTATATTATATTTCGGGTTCTGGCAATATTAGTGTTCCCAGGTGCAAACTAGAACTAGCATTGGAAACTTTGACATTTTTTAGCATAACATCACTCAGAACGTATTGTCATTAGAGGGCGAACTGTGTGTTGAAAAATTCATCTCAGTCAAAAAAAAATGGAATTATCCCGTGAACATTTTCGCGCGATGATTTTTTACGATTGTCGGCGTGGATTATTGAGACAAGAGTGTTTAAATCAACTTGTTTCGACTTTTGGCGATGAAGCTCCATCAAAAACTACTGCTAATCGCTGGTACCAAGAGTTCAGTATCGGACGCCGTTCGCTCCAGGATAAATTTCGTGAAGGACGTCCAACTTCGGTCACTTTGCCAGTAACCATCGATGCTGTGCGTAAACTGATTAAGCAAGACCGACATACCGTGAGATTGGCGCATTCTTGGGTATTAGTAGGACAAACATCAATAAGATATTGCATGTTCATTTGGCCGTGAAAAAAATTTGTTTTCGTTGGATCCCACATAATTTGACGAATTCTCAAGAAAAGACTCGTATGGATTGGTGCAAAGAGATGTTGAAAAAGTATAACTGCGGTAGCTTAAAGGCAGAGTATAACATTGCCATTGACGAATCATGTATCTATGCATGTGAACACGAAACAAAACAGCAATCGACCTTATGGGTGTTTTAAGACGAGCCAAATCCAACAAAAGTTGTTCATGGAAGAAGTACATTGAAGCAAATGATTGCGTTTTTTTCGGTATAACCGGCCATGTTGCCACAGTACCTTTAATGGAACGTAGGACGGTCAATTCTGAGTGGTATACAACCATCTGTTTGCCAACAGTGTTCGAAGAAATGAAGAAAAATAATAAGAAAAGACGGATCATTTTGCATCACGACAATGCGAGCTCTCACACATCAGCTGAAACGATGAGCTATTTTACCACTCAAGATGTCGAATTGATGGTCCATCCGCCGTACAGCCCTGATTTTGCATCCAATAACTTTTTTTTATTCTCTAGCACCCGAAGCAGATGTTGAAACGTTCAAAAATCATGTTTTGTAGGTGTCTCAATCGGAGTGGAAAAAGTGCTTCGGAAATTGGTTGGTCCGCATGCAAAAGTGTATTGATCTTAAAGAAGAATAATTTAAAAACAATTAAACCATTTCCAATGATAAATTATTGTTTTGATTGCGGGACCCGAAATATAAATAGCAACCCTCTTTAAAGCAAAAGACCAAAATAAAGCAAACGAGCTAAACAGAAATTATTTTTAGGAAAAATCAAAACCAATTTTAAGAGACTTCAGTGCACAACATTCTGAAATTAGTCACAATTAAATATTGCACCTGGTTTCGCTGTTGGCCGCAAAAAACGCTTCTATTTTTGTCCTGTGCAAATAACTCTGTATTTTGCAATTGTCTTTGAAACAAAAAGTTATCCCAACACGAAAAAATTCGTTTATTTGGCCCTTTTTTTACCTCTAATATACTCGTATACGATGGTCCAGTATGTTTGGATAAAGCAACAAACAAGCCGAATTATTTTGGAGACTCTACAACTGTACCTAATCCTTTAGAGACAATAACGCCGATTAATAATTTTTGTCCTGATTGCAAATTTCATATTTTATTCAATAATTAAAATATATGTATATATATAAATAATAAATTATAAAAAAAAAACAAAATTTTCGCTGTATCTTTTTTTGTTTTTTATGCAAAACCTTTTAATACAAAAAGACTACCATCTACACCACAATTTAGAAGAGTTGACATCAATTAAATCCCACTGAATTGGCATTAATTCTACATCGTGTTTTTTTGTTTTATAGAAAATCTATTGGCTTTTAATAGTCCAAACCATTTGAATCTGAACCTGTTAAGGCCAACACCTTAATGCCGGACTTCTCATCTAAAATATTATTAGCCGGCGCCTCACAGCTAGTGTCCATGGAAGAGCATGTATGACAGTGACAACTTACGGCCTCCAGATATTCGTAACGTCGTGCATAATCATCCGCTTCAGGATGGCAGTTACGCAGTACGGCAACGGCTGGTTGGCGTGTCGCATGAACGCAGACCGGATGAAAAGATCGCTTATAGGGGAATTTCCAGTCGGAAATTTCGCTGGAGTCACAACGACCCCAGCAAGCAGCGACACTTACATAATCCCAGCACTCACGTCCTTTGACATCGGCCTGTGTTACTCGATACGTGTAGAGTTTTCGGTGGCAGCCCAAGGGAGCTGCTGTGGGACTACTGTTAATAGGTTGGACATCCAAAACCTGACCCAAAGAGCACGAGCATAGTGTTGCAAAAATAAATCTAAAATCGTTCAAGCGAGAGTAAAATAATTCGTTCCAAATGAGTTCTTGTTCTTCTTACATTTGTGCAGCACGCATATCCGTTTTATTGTTCTTATCCTGGCAATGCTGGAAACGGAATGACTTGTTGCCTGTGATGCAGAACAGTTTATATACACCCAACTCGATGTTCTGAACATGGCTATGTATGTGTGCGCACATACATACACTTGTTTGTAGTATGTCCGTTCGGGTATATAGCTACAAGTGTATGTATGTATGAACGTGAGTAGTGATTCTGTTTGTTTCGAATGAATATTTAAGAAGTGTTTTGTGTGTATTTGAATTTTCTTCGGTTTTATTGTTTATGTTTAAAAACGCAAAAAGGCAACTTTTGATTTGAATTCAAATGGTACTGTTCTAATGGGCAAATGGATGAATAATAAATGTAATTGGAGGAAAAAGTCAGAATCATGGTACAATAAAAGAGGTAAAGTCACTAGTCCAACAACAAATAAACAGTTCGCTGTACTGTCAAAGTAACTTGAAAGAAAATGCCAAAAATAATTTTTGGTAAATGTTTGATAAAGAAACTTAGCTTTACAGACTTCAAGAATTGTCTTTGTCAAATTTTAAGTTTGTAAGTTTAAATTACTCCAAGAAAATCAGTGGATAGCATAACGACAGCCGGTTCTATGCACCGGATCGACCCAAAGGAGGAATTCTTCGGCCAAGGGCTGTCACCCGGCACTATATGCCGCTACAACTACTACAACAACTCTACCTTCTTTACTGTACCATGGTCAGAATATTGTTGGTACTTTTTATAGAATTTGGGTTTTTGTTTGTTTGTAAAATTTTGTTTTACACAGAAATATTTAAGTATATAAGATTTCTGTTTGAAATTTAGAAACTGAGTGCCATTATTTGAATTGGAATCTCGAAATGTCTTAAATGGTGATATTAAGTCCGTTTTAAAATAACACGTTTTCCTTTCTTCGTATTTTAGGATTTTTTATCCGAGTAATAGACATAATTTGTACTGGTCACTTGTTCCATTTGTTAGCTTCACGCCGATTAAGTTCTTCTGCGGATTTCATGAGTTGAGTCAAATCGTTGCGCTCTTACTTGAGTACGAAATCTACGGGTTGCATCGTTAGCATTGCGTACGATCCTATTTTGAGGTCCCTGCTGTTGTATGTCGTCTTGCACAGCGGCTCCGCCATCAGTGTCATCATCTTCATTGGCTAAGTCGTCATCCATGTCTGCGTCTTGAGCCGTCTCTATAGAAGCAGTTAATACCGTCATATGCTCATCTCTTGTCAAAGCAGTGGCTAACAGGCGTTGTCTTCGTTCTTCCATTAAACGATCACGTTCTTTGTGTATGTAGTCCCGCTTATTGGGCAGACCTGCTACATTATTAGCCGTGAGAGCAGAACGTATTACGTTCATATCGGTGGCCTCCATCCATTCGTCCGTCTCGACCACATAACACTCTGTATGGGATATAGTAGAGACACCATTGAAACCGCCTATGGCAAATATCATATCATCAATGATTTCCAATCCGAAATTACTGCGAGCGTGGTTCATTTCGCGTATAAAAGTCCACGTTTGTGTCTCTGGGTCATAACGTTCTCCGGTGGACAGGCGGGCTGTGCCATTGAAACCACCAATCACATACACTTGGCTTCGGAAGGCAACACAGGAAACGCCAGAGCGCCGATGATTCATATTGGGTATACGAGTCCAGGCATTGACTGAGGGATCATAAAATTCAGCGCTGTCCAGACATTCCTGGCCATTAAATCCACCTATAACAAAAAAAGTATTAACGTTTTTCCGTCCTTCTCAAATGTTCTCCTTTCTACCAGTTGCATAAATGTAACCCTTAAGCGTACAAGCGCTTGCGTCAGATCTTTGCATATTCATAGGCGTTATCACGGTCCATTGATTTGTCTTGGGATTATACCGTTCCACTGTATTAAGGCGATTGTGGCCATCATAGCCGCCAATGGCATATATTAAGCCATCAAGTTCGGCAACACTAACGTAACATCGGCGACAATGCATGGGGGCAAACTAAGGAAAGGGTGAAAGCATTCAAATTTGCATATCACATTTCAAGTACATACCTCCGTCCATGTCTTTTGGGTAGCATCAAAGACGCGACATGTATTAAAGTATTCCACGCCGTCATAGCCACCGATAGAGTATATTTTATAGCCAATGACAGCTGTGCCATGGTAGGCTCTCGGTCCAGCAGGATCTTGTGCCGGAATATTAACCCATCTGTCGGCGCGGGTGTCGTAAGTTTCTATGCATCCCATCGAAGTACCACCACTCCAGCCGCCTATAGCAAAGATGACTTCATGTGGCAGACGGGGCATAGCCAAAGGCGGCGTTGTCAACTTAGGAAGGAGGGTTATGTTTACACTAATTTAGGCGAAGTGTTAATAGGCAATTACCTCTTCAGAAGTTGGCTGCATTACATCCAAATCATACATGAATTTGAACGTCTCTACTATCAAGGGTTTGGCCTCTCTACTCTGCAGAACATAGGGATGCTCTTTTACCTCCTCGATGAAACACTTGAGAACATTACCACTCATTGACATATTAAGAAAAAAGGTTAACCCACACACACACATGTTAACACGAATACATACCTTCGGAGTCATTAAACCCAGGCGTACACCTTGCATCAGTTGGGCTACGTGGTGTTTGCGGTTTTCCGGATCGTGGTCAATCCATTTGATACACAACTTCCAAACATGGTCTTCTTCACGTGTATTCAGTTCGTCATCACTTATGATGTCATAGAAATCCTTTAAACTCATTTCCAATATATCTTTATTTTTATCTGCCACCTCCTGGTAATGCCGCAACAAGTAGTTTCTAGCCTTGGCATACAAATCATCCAAAAAGCGAAATCTATTTCAAATTACAGGAGGAGGAAAGCAATAGCGTAAATGTAAGCACCAGTACCGCAACCAATTAGTTAGGGATTATCTCTTGATGTTAAACTCTATTTTCCATTTGCATGGCTAATAACATTGTATAAGTACACAAGGGTGAGTTTTTTTTATCGCACATACATACATACTATCGTACGTGATAGTGCATACTGAATGATAGGAGTAAACGTCACCCAGAAAAAGTAGTTTAAAATGACTTTGTTTGTAAGTCTTAATACTTTAGACTTGCTTTCCAAAAAGGGGTTGCTTGCAAAATTTTACTAGCATATAGCCCTTATTCAAGTGGGGGAAAAGAGTTCACTCGAATGAGCACATATCTTTAAACTAGATGACTAACCTTATAACGATCCCACGACCGGCGGTTCTATGCACGGGCTCGACCTGAAGGGGACATTTTTCGGCCAATGGTTGTCACCACGGCACTATGTGTAGCTACAACAACAACTAACCTACATATATAAGTCAGGGCCCAAAATTAATTTAGTTATGCAAATTTTATTTAAAATTGTCATTATGAAGAAAATGTTATACAAATTATGTTCGTACACTAATGAATGAATTCTCACAACGATAATACCAATTGATAATCATTATTAATATCTTCCGCTGAATGATGAAGCCTATACTAAATTTGTCGAAATATTCATCGCAGACCTTATAATGTATCTAAAGTATATTCTTGTAAGTCGTAAAATACTTAGGCGATATAATACTAAGTCCATTCGTCTGTGTTTCCGTTGAAAGCACAATTGCGGGCAAACGAATAACCATGGATCCTCAATCCCACGATAGCCGCTACAACAACAACCATGGATTCTAAAATTAAGCATGGTGAAGGCTGTTTGGGATAAAAGTAGAAAAGCCAAAAAAAACAACATTTGCTCATATTACCCAAATACGTTCGTATGGTCAAAACAATAGTTAATATGCCCCTATAGGTCCCTTATGATACTAAGGGGCCCAAAAACGTCACTTTTTGACCCTCCAATTTTGTCATTCCCTTTGTAACACCGCGAAATATTTATCTGAGGCCCTACTGATCGTAAGACGATGTAGCAGGTTAAATACAACATTTTGAGTATATGCTTAACAAGTTTTCAAAAACCTCAAAAAAGATAACATTTGCTGGACATTTCGGGCGACCAAAAGTCAATATGGACCCATAGGCCCAAAAAGATCCCTTATGTTTTCAAGACATCCAAAAATGACTTAACGAGACCCTATAAAGTATATAAATACAAAATGTAATTGATCGTCGTTAAATTTTAAGACGATTTAGCAATCTCCATCCTTTCTTGTGTCTGTTAAAAGTACCGGACAAACGAATTAACCTAATGTTCATACGCTGTTTCGGATTAAAGTAAATTTTTTGAGCATTTGCTCAACAACCTCAAAAAGATAACATTTGCTGCACGTTTCGGCTCATGTTACCCAAAAATACGTTCCATGTGGTCAAAAAGGGATATTAATAGTCATTATGGACAAAAACATTCCTTATGTTGCCAAGGGACCCAAAAACTACTCTTTTTATATTTCCACCGAAGAGTGGAAATTTGTCATTCCGTTTGCAACACAGCGAAATATTGATTGGAAACCCTCTAAGTACGATAATCTAGACATGTCTGTCCTAATTTAAGCTGTATAGGATTGTAAATTAGCAAAATCGGCAGAAGGAAAAATGTCACCCTTTTAAGGACTAAATATACTTCGATAAAAAAAAGTTTGAGTATTTTCTTAACAAATCATAATTTTATGTAGGCGAACAATAATCAGAATGGGTACTGTAAGTTAAAACGCAATTAATACCTTAAAAAATAGCATTTGTGCTGGACATTTTGACTCATGTGGCCCAAAAAACGTCCCGAACACAACGGACGAACAATAGTAAATATGAGTACTCAAATTAAAGGAAATATTAATTCGAAACCATGTCTTATTAATATACTCGTACACCATCTCTTATTCCTATGACTCTTCACTCTTCCCCTCTCTCTCGTTTTCCCCTTCATCAAGTTTTCACAATGGGCCTTTTAGGTCTCCGTGTGAATTCGTCTTTTCTTCCTGACGAGCTACACTTTCAATCTAACCTTACTAAGAATTCAAATATATAGTTGTTTTAAAGTTTTGGCTGAGATTGTGGACTGAAAGCGCCCAAAAACCCACTTTTTTTTCTTCAGTAAAATAGGGTGGTATATAAGGTTCGGCATTGCCGAACGGGACCTACCACACAAAGGTAGGTCCCGTGCAGCTCTTGGAGCCACAAATCAAATTTTGAATGGAACGTTATTAGCGATCAGGTATTCACTGTGCGAAAAATAGACAAAATATGTTCATTTTTGATACAATTTGATCATATTGGTCTATGATTTCTTATAGCTCCCACACAAAGGTAGGTCCCTGCCAATTTGAGGTCCTGCAGCTCTAGAATCCACAAATCAAATTTTGAATGGAACCTTATTAGAACGTTATTAAATGTGCGAAAATAGACAAAATATGTTCATATCTTCGTAAAGCCCCTTCCCGATTTGAGAACCTACACATATTACACCCGATACCGACCAAATTTCGTATAAAGTATAGCGAAAAACAAAGTGGAAGGGTACTTAACAGTCCGTCGCTCCCGGTTTTACTTTTTGTCTACTATCCAAGTGAATAGGTAAAATATACTCTTGGCTAGCTTAGCAAAAATAATCGAAAAAAACATACAACTTTTAAGCAGTAGGTCTGTATTTCTACAAGATAACGGATGGGCCATTCAAAATTTTAAATTTGAACTTCCTATTACTTTGAGAGTAGAATATTTTGAGGTTTATGTTGACATTTGCAAAATGGGAAGCTATACGCTCAACAAAATTGGGGAACTATTAAAAACTTACCTACATAGTAGTGAGTCTTTAACGCCAGCTATAAGAAATTTACGTGGAAATGTTCGAGAAGATATCGACCTTTCAGTTCAGGTTGTGCGTCAATTTGTGATGCGAGTTCATGAAAATGGATCGTTATTGGACAAACCAACCCGAGTAAGTTCTCGTCCAGTGCGTTCGATCGAAAACATTGCTGCTGTGGCTAAGAATGTCCAACTCGTCAACATCAACTCGTCAACGTTCTCAGAAAGTGAACATTTCTCGCATTTCTTTGAGAAGAATTGTGCACAAAGAACTTGGTGTGAAGGCTTACAAAGTTAAATTGGTCCAAGAACTGAAGTCTCATGACCAGCCGCTAGCAGGAGATAAAAAATATAACTGAAAATAGTGTTTTCAGATAAAGCACATGTTCATCTCAATGGCTATGTAAATAAGTAACATTGACGCATATGGGCCTCAGAGATCCCACCACGACTAGTGAATAAAACAACGAGTTTGGTTTGTATTTTGGGCAGGCGGCATCATTGAGCCATTTTTCTACGAAAATGAGCAAGGAGCCGCCGTTCCCATCAACGGTAAGCGCTACTGTGCCATGCCCAACGAATTTTTGTTTCCAAAACTTCAAGAGAATGACATGTACGACATTTGGTTTCAACAAGATGGGGCCACATGTCACACAACCAACGCAACCTTCGATATATTACGCACTGTTTTTGAAAATCGAATAATCTGCCAAAATTGTGATGTTAATTGGCCGTCTCGGAGCTGTGATTTGAGCCCGTTGCAATATTTTCTGTTGGGAGCCATTAAGGATAAATGTTGTTGACGAGATTCGACGCGAAAATGTACTGAAAAATTATGTTGATCGGATGAGGTATTGCCGAATCAGTGTGGTGGTCCTATGATTTTTTTTATGATCCATTACTTAATGACAAAGTTTAACCATTCCAATAAAACCAGACATTTGGAAAATTAATCAGTAATTTTTTTACGATTCAAACTTAAAATTTTAAATGGCGCACCCTTTATGTATACTGATTTATATATAAGTAACTACGGTAGGGCGATAGTTAAATATCGTTATTAATAAAACCCTTAATATTTACTATGTACGAAACTAAACCCGAATTAAAAAATAAATTATCTTATCCTAACTTTTTGGTCTCTCATTTACTGGAATTAATGAACGTTAATAGAATTAACCAAATAAAAGCTAATGCATGCATACATACTGCAAGAGAAATTAAATTCAAATATAACCGTTAAAAGATTGTTTTTTTGTATCAAAATGTTTACGGTGGTCCCTGGTAAAAGCGTGTACAAACCTGGCAAACACCATTACACTGACACAGTTCTCTGGCGTTAGCGTTTGTGCTAAAAACTGTTTGCACAGCGTCACCAAACCAATGATGCCGACATAATCGGCCGATATTAAAAGCTCATGCACATTGTCTGCATCTATATAGCATTTACGTATGTATGCATATTGTATGATGTGCTCCATGATGCTGGCACTTATTCCAGGTATGTGAACATGTCGATTTTCTGCCGCTTTGGGTTTGGTTGTTTCGACTGCTCCAGTGAATTGAGCTCTGAAAACAGATGAATTAATGTTATTTAAGGCAATTCGATTTGGGGTTTTAAAGTTGTCAAAACTAAATATATTTCTCAATAAAATAATATGAAAAGCATTAGCTTTTTTGGTAATCCCTTTATGGGTGTCAGGTTAATTCCTATACCTACCTCGCATTTTTATTTGTTATTCTTACGAGGGTCGCTATATATATCTCTGGCCAATGCAACACTAAGTGTTGCCTGGCGCTATCTGGCATTTCCATTAAGAAGTTTGACATTTTTTTAGCATAAACGTACTCAGAACGTTTTGACGTACGGCCATCATTTGTGTTGTTTACAGTGTCTTGAAAAAATCAATTTGGCAAAAAATGGAATTAGCTTGTGAACATTTTAGTGCGGACATTTTTCACAACTTTCTACGTGGATTATCACGACAAGAGTTCAATCGTGGCCGACGCTCTCTCTAAGACGAATATCATCCAAAATTCGACTTTGTTCTCGTTAGATCCCGCACAATTTCACAATCGATCAAAAAAAGGCTTCTGTCGATTGGTGCCAAGAAATTTTGAAAAAATACGATCGCGGTGCTTCAAAAGAAGTTTATAAGATCGTCACAGGTGACGAATCATGGATCTATGCATATGAGCCCGAAACAAAACAGAAATTGACCGTGTCGGTCTTCGAAGACGACCCAAATCCAACTAAAGTAGTTCGTGGAAGAAGCACTTCGAAGCAAATGGTCGTCTGTTTATTCGGCAAAACTGGTCATGTGGCGATTGTTCCGCTTGAGCAACGTAGGACGATCAATTCTGAGTGGTACACCACAATTTGTTTGCCTAAAGTCTTCGGAGAAATTCGAAAAACGAACAAGAGAAGACGAATCATTTTGCACCATGACAAACCATCGCCTTTTTGACCGGTCAAAACGTCGAATTGATGGGTCATCCGCCGTACAGTCCTGACTTGGCACCCAAAGACTTCTTTTTATTCCCGCACATCAAGAAAAAAAATGCGTGGTCAACGATTTTCGTCGCCATGTTTTGCATACAATAATATGGAAGAAAGGCATTTTAAAGTCATTCAGAAGATATACAAAATTTTATGTTAAAATGGGCAAAGGAAGTCCGCGACGCTAAACAAGGTTCTTTAAATTTAACTGGTGTTTTTTTGTTTTTTCTTTAATAGAAGAATTTAATAGCGCTTCAAATATATCTATAAAAAAAGTACGAGTTTATATAGCACTTTACAGAAAAATATGAATGACATCTATGACTTTTACAAGAGCATGCGGTTATTCTAAACTTATCTTTATTGAAAACAACAATTTATGAACTTATTTGCAGTGTTTGTGAAATGGGGAGGGTCTTGAGTTTCAGACATACACAACTCTTTTTTGCCTTGATTTTATGAGCATTGTTTTTACGCACTGTTTTTGAAAACCGAAATTGTGATGTTAATTGGCCGCCTCGGAGCTGTGATTTGAGCCCTTTGGATTAATTTCTGTGGAGAGCCATAAAGGATTAATGTTACGCAGAGCAACCAGATACAATTGAAGCGCTGAAACATGAATTCGAAGTTGCCATTGAAGTTATTCGACCTGAAACAATCGAAAATGTACTGAAATATTGTGTTGACCAGTTGTTGTATACATATACTTTATAAGTACAGGGTGGCGCAAAACTACCGTTGTGGTTTGAATGTTTAATATCTTTTTAAATTATATTTTTTATTTTTATTTCAGAATTATTTGACTTGGGGAATTTGAAATGGAACACTACTTATACACAACAAAACGACAGCCCCTCTTTCGCGAATTTCGCGCAGAAGCGATTTCAATTTGCACCCACGTACATCGGATTTAACAGCGCCAAAATGTTTTCTTTGGGATTATTTGAAAGAAAGAGTATACGTTAAGCCAGCGACCATACCACAGCTTAACCAACCATACAGCTTAACCGACCATACCACAGCTTAACCAGAAGGTGTGATAGTCAACCACATTTGATTTGGGGCTGCTGATCACGAATTCGGTCTCCGATTTGCCAGATTCGTTATAGTTTATGAAATATTTACATAAACCGTTATTTTTGTTTTTTTTTTGACAAAAGAACCCCTCACTGCTTTATTTGTTAACTGATTTCAAAAACTTAAGCGCGATATTGTAAGGAGAAATTGACCATTTCAACAATATGCAGCGCTTTTATTTCGGATAACAATTGTTATAGATATAGGCAAAATTCTACAGAAATTTCAAATTTTCGTTACAAAAAATTAATTTGAGCCGCCTACTTTACCAGTGTTGTATTTCATTCATTCATTTATTGATATTCAAGAAGCTACCGAGACTTTAGGCCTTATATACTTAGTTACAAAATTACTTCAGACTTATTTAAAATATTCAAAAAAGCTTAAAGTAAGATTAAATAATTTAATATAAATAACTATTAAGTTAAGTATACTTATACATTAAAATAAATAAAAATAAAAATTTATATCCCAAATTACGCAAAAAAAAAGTATTCATTAAAGACTACTAGATACGTTTCGTAGTGTAACAACAGCATGAAAATGAAACACACTAAGACTACTAGGCAATACTAATTGTTTCAAATCTAATATAAAGCAATACCCGTAGAAAACACTTTTTTTTATTAATTTACAAACCATTATAATGCACATGTTGAAAATTTATTTTCTTATAAGTATGGCAGGAGTAATTAAATGATCGAAGTGAGACAGGGAAACTATTTAAAATACGAGCAACTCTCACGTGAAATAATCGACCTAAATCAGAATTCAATCGGGGAATTATAAGCTGTGGATTTCTTCTGGACCTTCCAAACTGAAAAAACTCGACTACAAAGATTGGTGTCTGAAGTTTATACAACTTGTAGAAGTGAAGTAAACTCCTTATTTTTGTAAACTCCATAAATCTACAATGCAAAAACCTATCAATGTACTCCGAAACGTGCTGCCGAATATTAATGGAATATAAATACGGCACTACACGATTGAATGCTCGACGAATCTTATCCATGACCTGAGCAACTGCTCCAGAGTAAACTTCAATACAATACAGAAATATTGGCATAACAATTCCCTGGACTTTTTTTAAATTCCCGGGATCCCGGGAATTCTCGGAAAATTGCTCAATACAAAAAACATATGGATATTTTGCCTTTTTGAAATCATTTTTATTAAAAAAGCCAAAAATAACTCTAAAGCTTAAAAAACAATTCAATTGATAAAAACTTATTAAAAATTAGATCAAAACATAAAAATTCATTTCTTTGATTTAGAGAATTTGAAAAAACCAAGTTTTTTAGTTTATGGAAAATGCTTCAAATAGCTCTAGGTGTAATTTTTTGCTTTCTTCGTAATTTTTTACAACAAACAAAAGAAAACGAGTAAAGTAACACGAAGTGCACTTTTAACTGATTTTAGATTTAAAAGACATATCTTGTCAAAAATGAAAATCGGGAAAGAAAAAAACCGGATTTCCCGGGAAACCCCTATTTATGATAGGGGCTTTCCCGGGACAATTTTTGTATTAAAGTGCCGCTTAAACCATAAATATTGATGGCAACACACAAAGACCATAGGAGAATCATTGCGATTGCCAGCCGTGCCGAAAACTACAGGCGTTTAAAATGTAACGGCAAGACAGTAGCAACCATTGGGATTTGTGGCAACAAAACCTCTTCTTCTTTGTACCTTGTGGCTTTGATAACGTTGTTTATAAGATTTTTCACCTCAAGCCAAGTGTCTTTACAAAGACTTGGTTAGTTTATATTTCGTAACATTATGATTACCGATCTAACTTTCAGTTGGAGATTTTTAAGTGGTAGTCTAGGTTACTCCAGCGAGTTTAAAAACTCGGTTGGATAGATGACGAAATTATCATAGGAAGTAACGAAATTCACCGATTTGTAAGTCACCAATTAGCGAACAATTTCACTTAAATACTTAAAATTCAATTTGTCGCTCGCTCAACCAACACTGAATTTTGTGCAATCCAAATGAGTTCGGATTTTGGATCGGTAAGCTGGCAGAAAATGTTGGGAAGTTAAATACAGTCGGTTAGAATGAAAGAGGGTTTTTGATATTGCCAATGTTCAGAAATTAAAACCGATTGGTCGTTATGCATCTCGGCATGCATGTTTGAGTTTCTTGAGGTGTTTTCACAAAAAGAAAGACTTCAAACATGTATTAAGTTCTTTGACTGGCGTTGACCGTGGAATCACAGGCATTGTTTGCCGAAAACCACCTGCTAACATAATCATCGCACCACTAAACCATTTTTGATTATTTCGTAAATATTGCATCGTTTTGTCTAATATATGTGCAATAATATAATCGTAGCTGCAATTCATGATAAGGCAAGTGCAAGCGTGATAACATTCTACGAACGTATTGTGCCAAAATCAATGATATCTAAAACGTTTTTCCAGTTCTCTGCTAACGTCCCTTCAGTTTCCCCTCTCTTACAACTTGGCATCTTTGTATTTACTCTACAAATCAGCCGCCATCCATGTTTGTAATGAAAATTATGGTTTCAAGTTCCACAAAAGAACTTTTCCGAGGCAATTTTATATTTTCTTTTGCTATTTGCGTGGAAACTTATACTTCAACATGGAGTTACCCGTGGATTTAAACAAAGTGGACGTGTAATATTTTTCTTTTCGTTAAAAACTTAAATTACAAACATTTAGCGAAATCAGCTCAGGCGTTCATCCATTTTAGATATATGTATTATAATATTAGATATTGAAACAATGGTAAAGGCCAATTTTTCTTTCCTTAAAAAATTAAGGGATTATTACAAACGTTTAAAAATAAAATTAGCTTAAGCGGTCATGCGTTCTTCGATTTTAGATATATAAAAAAAGGTGGGGTTTTGAATGGACATGGTCAATTTGTTTTTCTAAAACTTTAAATTGAGTTACTAGAACATTTAAAAACAATAGCCCGACCGGTGTAGCCGTTCTCAATTGATGCAATTACCAATAAACGACGGTTGATTTTTGTGTATTCAGATACAAAAATGGGCGGGGTCATTTTCTTTTTAAAAACTTAGTTTGATTACTAAGAACTTTTGGAAAAAAAATCGGTACTACTATTCTCCGATTTTAGATATTAAAAAAATAGGAGTGGACAATTTTCCTTTCGGTAAAACCCTAAGTTAGACAATGACGAACATTTTAAAAAATTGAATAAGCCAAATCACAACAGCCGTTCTCAAGTGACTTGATCCTCAACAGACAGATTGTTTTAACAATTACAATATTTTGCATATGTGACGCGCAAAATAGAAAGGGTCCTAAGGGTAAAAACCAGTTTTGTTCAGGAGAGCAATTTTAAAGAGTATGTCCCTTTCTATTTGCGCTAAGAATCGTCGACTTCACTTTCATAAAACGCGCATACGAGGGCGACCGCAAAACTAACTGGCCTTTCACATTTTCTGTTTTACTAGCAACTTTTTTTTTGTTTTTTAAAAGCAATCTTTTATAAGCCATCTGTCGAAATTTCCGAAATATTTAATGATTATTTTCTTTGTTACAGGTGATTGAAGTTTTATAATTTTTGAAAAATGGAAAATAAAGAGTTTCGTGCGGTAATTAAACACTTTAATATGAAAGGTTATACGCCACAATTAATCAAAGATGAATTGGATTCTGTTCATGGTGATAATGCACCATCATACTCCACCGTGAAATCCTGGGTTCAAAAATTTAAAATGGGTCGTTCAAGTACGGAAGATGAACAACGCTCTGGAAGACCGAAAACTGCTACTACTATTGAAAACATTAGAAAAATATTTAATGAAGTGACTAAAGATAGACGAATAAAGCTCAGAGAACTTGCTGATATTGTTAAAATACACGAAAAACAAGTTTGGAGTATTTTACATGATGAACTCCACATGAAAAAGCTATCCGCAAGATATGTGCCGCGTTTGTTGACTTTGCCCCAAAAAATCGTCCGTTGGACCAATTCCGAGGAGCTTTTAGCGATTTATCAGCGTAATTCAATAGAGTTCTTGCGCCGATTCATAACTGTTGATGAAACATGGATCCATCACTACATTCCAGAATGCAAAGAAAGTCAAAACAATGGATAGAAACTGGTAAAAGTGGTCCCAAGAAGGCGCAAACTGTTAAGTCAGCAGGAAAGGTAATGGCCACAGTATTGTGGGATGCAAGGGGTATAATATTTATTGATTATCTTAAGAAAGGAAAAACTATAAATAGTGAATATTATTGTGCCATATTGTATCGGTTGAGTGAAGAAATCAAGATAAAACGACCGCATTTAGAAAAAAAAGTTATTTTTCATCAAGATAATGCTCCTTCACACACTGCATTTTTAACTCAACAAAAACTTGCCGAATTACGATTTGAAATTGCTCCGCATTCACCATATAGTCCAGATTTAGCTCCTTCTGATTATTTCTTGTTTCCAAATTTAAAAAAATTTCGTCCAATAGCGAGGTTATTTCTGAAACTGAGGCATATTTTGAAGGTCTTGAAAAATCTTATTTTTCGGATGGAATTAAAAAACTTGAAAAACGTTTGATGAAGTGTATTGAGTTGGAAGGAGATTATGTTGAAAAATAAATAATAATAATTCCAAAAAAACGGTTCTTTTTATGTTAGGCCAGTTACTTTTGCGGTCGCCCTCGTATCCCTTGGAGGGAACACTTTTGGGGCATGGGATTGGTCTCATTCGATGCTCAGATGTTGTCCACATCAAAAAAAAGGTGAAAAGTTGATGAAAAGTTTTGTTCAGGAGAGCCATTTTAAAGATTAGGTCCCTTTCTATTTGCGCTTAGAATCGTCGACTTCACTTTCATCAAAAGCGCATATCTCTGGGAGGGAACACTTTTGGGACATGGGATCGGTCTCATTCGATGCTCAGATGTTGTCCACATCAAAAAAGAAAAAAATTAAAATTTATATTTTTACCCTTAGGTCCCTTTCTCTATACGCTGTCACATATGTTAAATTTTCTTGGTTTTGCAGATTCACTGCATATTTTGAATAAAAATTGCATATGTATATGAAATATGCAGAAGAAAACATATTAGGTGACTTCCAACTAGCCTATGTACAAAATTCTACACCAATTAAAATGATTTTAGAAATTGCATACAATTTCACTGTTTAGTTGTGACAAACCGAGGAAATCTCAAATTCAAGAAATTACTTAAGCATTAGATAATTCCCTTTAGATCTTCAAGAAAGAACTTAAACATTAGCTAAGTTGTCTTCTACTGATGTAAGGCGCATCCTCGATATCCTTCTCATCCTCACACAAGCGTAGTCACACTATTCCACTATTCCGAACACCCAATATAAATGGATTTCGTACTTTATTTTGCCAAAGAATACATTTTTTCCTAATTTATCCAACCACACTAAGCGCCTGGCAATTTTACACTCTTTAACAGTTTTATTGGATTGAAAGCAGAATATATTTTTAAGCATAAAATATAAACACCCACCTAAAAAACGTGCTGCAAGCGCTCATGATCGCCCTATGTACATTAAAGGATCCATCAGACACTGATATATTAGCATCGCAAAGTAAATTATTGCTACGCAATTCGTTTAATGTGTTAAGAGCTTGATCACTGATTGAACAGTGCAATTTCTTCGATGTCACACCAGTTTTAACTTCATCGGGTACATCCAAGTTGCTTTCAGCAACCACATCCGGCATAACGATACCATCATTGTCAGGATTTTGAAAACTACTATTGTTATGATTACTGTTTTCGGGAATTTCAACATTGTCGAGACCACGATTCATTGCAATACGACTTTTAGGGAATGCGATGAAATCAGTCTCTTCATACAAATTTTAAAACAAAATAATTTTTTTCGCGAAACTCATTCGAAAACAACGAAATTCACTTTTAAACGCTTCCTCAAGCCATGCAATGCAAATCAAAGTTAATTTTTCTTTACATAAATCTGGTTTTACTTAAACTTCTTTTGAATAATTGAAATTGTAATATTTCCGAAAGAAAGGAAAATATTAAACACAAAACCTCAATGACGTTTGTTTTAAAAACTCGAAAATTTTATGAATCGGTTTGAGTGAAAAACTTAACAAAAAATGCACAGACAATTTTTGTTTCATAGAGTGTTGAATATAAATAGAGACTCCTTCTTACATAGGTACCTTTAAATACATTAAGTACAAAATATCTATTTTCCTTGCACAATCAGGAACTTCTTTAAAATCAGAATCCACAATAAACATGTTCGTTGCAGAAATGCCGTAGCACTAAATCAAAAAAACTACGACAGCCACTTCTGTGCACCGAAACGCCATGAAGCATCAATTCTTCGGCTAAGGGCCGTCACCCTGAAACTATATGCGGCCAAAACCAGCATCAACACTACATAACATTTTTTTAAAATCTAAAGGCTGGTATTAAGTTCGTCTTTCGGAAAAAAGGTTAAACACTCCATATAAAAGAACTGTGAAGTTGTAGTGAAAACTGTTTTTGGTTCTTATCTGCCACGATCGTTTTTTAACGATTCATGTCTTTCACACGAACGAACTTAATACCACCCTTTACCTAAACATAACTACCAACTTGCAAAACTGGTGATGAGTAAAATCGTTCCTAACCAAGGTAGTCGTCCTGGTACTAAGTTCGTCCATTTATGACCTTTAACGGACTAGGAAATTTTGGGATCGCTAATTGCATACGCCAAAAAGGGGTCTTCGTTGAATGCAACAAAAAATTAAGCCATAATTAATTGTTTTAGTTGACTTTGACTACGATTTGTAGAATATTTTATATTTAATCTATTCATAGTTTCAAATAATTCGACTCGAGTGGTACCAATGCTGGGCTAGCAACGTGTTGCAGCAATATTTTTTTCACAAAACACATGGCAACATAGCTATACGCGAAGTAACGTTCTTTAACACGGCTGTATTGCAGCAACGGTAGCCTCGTGTGTATCTAGCATTACGGTTGTGCCAAATTTGCAACTTTTTTCCTGACATGATAGTTATATGTTACTTTTAATTGTGATACCAGTAGTGTTTTTGGGTAAGATGTGTTAACCAAGACTTGAAAGCAAAATCGCTATAGTTAAGTCATATTTGACAAAAAGAGTAAATTCTGATCGTGTTAAATGGAAAATGTCTAGAATTACTACGCTCTTCAAAAAACTAAAAATTAGAAAAGTAAAGGGTGTGTTCTTCAGACGTGTCGATTTCAAACGCTTATAATTAAATGTTATGGCCAAGAATTTATCTTTATTATGAAGATAAGGGATAAAGATAAGAGTTTATGTTTTAAAAATGACTCCACAGGACCACGATGTGATATAATTCGCTCACCAAAAGTTTCCCTATAAAAAGATTGTTGGGTTGGCGGTATGGCATGTAGCACCAAAGGGCGTCCATATCAACATTCTCCAATTCAGGCGTTAAAAAGTTATTAATCATGGCTTTATATCGTTTCCTATTGACTGCAACATTATGGCCGGCTTCATTTTTAAAGAAATATGGACCAATGGTTCCTTTTGCCCATAGAGCACATCAAACAGTGAGTTTTTGAGAATGTAACGGCGTATCAACAATCAATGGCTTGTGGATTTTCATTACTACAAATGCGACAATTTTGCTTTTTAAAGTACCCATTTAACCAAAAGTGAGCTTCACCGCTAAACAAAGTTTCTTGAAAAAATCACGATCGATGGCCATTCACCACGGTTTGCAAACATTATTCCGGAGTAAGTATGTATATTCATATAAAATGGCTGTATTGCTGCAACGGTAGCCTTGGTTGTATATAGCATTTAAGTACATAAACCGAATGAACATTTTTGATTTGATTTTTTTGTCTGTGTCACGCAGTAAAACAATCCACGTTCCCATATGAAATATATGTGTTTCCATATGAAATATGTATATGTGTGAAGGACAAGCGGATAAATTAAATTCGTGCTGAAAATTTAACAAAAAACTTTGTTCTGGCCTTTACCAGAAAACCCCATACTACGAGGGCGACCGCAAAAGTAACTGGCCTAACATAAAAAGAACCGTTTTTTTTTTGGAATTATTATTATTTATTTTTCAACATAATCTCCTTCCAGCTCAATACACTTCATCAAACGTTTTTCAAGTTTTTTAATTCCATCCGAAAAACAAGATTTTTCAAGACCTTCAAAATATGCCTCAGTTTCAGCAATAACCTCGCTATTGGACGAAAAATTTTTGCCACCGAGAAATTTTTTTAAATTTGGAAACAAGAAATAATCAGAAGGAGCTAAATCTGGACTATATGGTGGATGCGGAGCAATTTCAAATCGTAATTCGGCCAGTTTTTGTTGCTGAAAAAAAACTGTTTTTTTTCTAAATGCGGTCGTTTTATCTTGATTTCTTCACTCAACCGATCCAATAATGCATCCCTGTTCTTTGCATTCTGGGATTGTAGTGATGGATCCATGTTTCATCAACAGTTATGAATCGGCGCAGGAACTCTATTGGATTACGCTGATAAATCGCTAAAAGCTCCTCGGAATTGGTCCAACGCACGATTTTTTGGGGCAAAGTCAACAAACGCGGCACATATCTTGCGGATAGCTTTTTCATGTGGAGTTCATCATGTTAAATACTCCAAACTTGTTTTTCGTGTATTTTAACAATATCAGCAAGTTCTCAGCTTTATTCGTCTATCTTTAGTCACTTCATTAAATATTTTTCTAATGTTTTCAATAGTGTATCAGTTTTCGGTTTTCCAGAGCGTTGTTCATCTTCCGTACTTGAACGACCCATTTTAAATTGTTGAACCCAGGATTTCACGGTGGAGTATGATGGTGCATTATCACCATGAACAGAATCCAATTCATCTTTGATTAATTGTGGCTTATAACCTTTCATATAAAAGTGTTTAATTACCGCACGAAACTTTATTTTCCATTTTTCAAAAATTATAAAACTTGTTTACTTCAATCACCTGTAAGAAAGAAAATAATCATTAAATATTTCGAAAATTTTGACAGATGGCTTATAAAAGATTGCTTTTAAAAAAACAAAAAAAAAGTTGCTAGTAAAACAGAAAATGTGCCAAGCCAGTTAGTTTTGCGGTCGCCCTCGTATTTGCGCAACTTTTACACAGCACTCTGGAAACAATTGGACCATTTGTGGAGGATTAATCCACAAGACAAAAAATAATCAATTCTTCCTAACGATCAGTGGCGTCAACGTTGCTTATGCAGAAGAATTTGCGGTTCGTTGCGAAATTGGTGCCAACATCGCTTGGGTGGCGGAAGAATTCGCCGTTTGTTCCAGACAAACATTATATTTCGATCGCGTGTTTAGAAGAACTCGCGATGTCCAAGACATACATACTTACCAATCAAAGAAAATAATATTATACGTTATGAAACTTAATAATGTTGTTACAATAAGTATTTATCGTGATCGCATGGACAGAAAAATGCGCGATGCAAACGTAATTTATTTTGTCGATTATTTATAGCGGAAATATATCAAAGCAGGCAAGATCAAGGTTTTTTTAAGCGTTGATGCAAATTTGTTTATAAACTCTAATCTGGAACTCTAGAAGCCACATATAAGGGATGAGTTGTCAACGTGATAAACATGTGCCTTTTCGGTCCATGTATTATTAAAGCCTCCATACCAAATTTTCTACCGATTTGTATTTTTACCGGGTCAGAAGCTATAAGGTACGATGTTAATTCCGCATAGATTGTAACAATGTTTTGTATCTGAGTCCAAGTTATCCAGGATGCCAGAAAATCCGACCTTGCCCAAATTTCGTACAGACAAGTCAAGGTAAATTTTTTCATAAAAAGATTATTACTCCCCTTTTTGTGAAATTTTATTAAAATGTTTAGCGGTAACACTGAACGGTACTTCAGTAACCTGTATTGCTTCAAAAAAAATATATACATATGCTTAAAAAAACTATTTTTTAAGCATTATTTCAGCCTGTTTAATGCGATTGATGTCTCTTTGTTACAATTCTTCTGTTAGCTGAATAACCAAGTTCCTCACCGATTATTTCTTGATGTCCATTCTGTCTGCGTAATTAGAAACAAATTGAATTGTGCCGTCGAACAAAAGATAAATTTTGAAAGATTCCATTGGCAGTTCAGAACATTCCATTAGCAATTCAGAGGATATAACGTTCGGCGGGGCTTAACCTTAAAAACCCACCACCGTTACTTCGGTTTTGAAGTATAAAAAAGTGGCTCGATCGTGCTCCTTGGGTCCATTAGCCCGACCATATTGTTAACCAAAGTTTTCAAAATCAATCCATATTTGGATTCGTTGCGAAATTGTTTTAAGTTAAGTACCCTGCTTTTTTCCTATAAACTTCAAACGCAGTTCTTGTCCGATTAAGGGGCGAATAATAAGCTTTTCAAAAAGGAAATCACTGTTGTTGCAGCGGCACACACAGTGCCGTGGTGACAGCCCTTGACCGAAGAATTGCTACTTCGGGTCAATCCGGTGCATAGAACCGGCTGTCGTGGGATTGTTTAACACTGATATTGTCCAATGCAATATCGGATATGTGACGTGATATATTGTCTAGAAAGAGGTATCCATCTATGTAGTTCATAGTCTTTTTATGTCCACGTTTTCAGCTCGATGTTTTAAAACTACCTTTTAAAATGCCTATCAGGTTTGTTAGCATACAATACAGTTTTATGCTGTTTCTTCTGCATTCCGTCCAGGCTACCTCAGTTGGTTGGCCAAGGCTATACTTATACAGCTTCTTCTAAGTTTTGTCAATCAATATTTTGGGGTATAGACAAAGGATTAAATTTTATTTTTTGTATAATTAACTAGTTAACTAGTCACCCTGTAAAACTAAGAATGGAACATAAGGATTTTATTTGTTAAATCTCATCCCATGTGTTACAAAACCAAATTTTATCGAAGTTAAAATTGTAAATGTTCTTTTACAACTATTTTGTTTATAAAGTTTTTTAATAAAAGAATCGTATGAAAGTTGATGCAAACTGCGCGTGTAATTATTCAATTGTTATTCAGGAAATATTAAATTAAGCATTTGTTTCAAAATATGAAAATTATTTAAAACAGTTAACATTTGAACATTCCATTTAAAGAGAAAAATCTTGTGTAAGCACCTACAACCACATATTCAACTTGCGTGGGAGTGCGCAGAATCCATTCATAGAGAAGTTTTGATTTTAAACAATCCATAAAAAGGCTTCAACATCCTTGAGCTACAAGTAGTCGTCCACGAATTGGACATGTGCTAACATACACATCCCGATTCAACAAACGCTTTATTAGAAAATTCGTTTATCTTTAAAAAAGAAAACTACGCTGCGATCTAAAATCATGGCGCTGAAAGTTTTATCCTTAATACTCCTGTTCAGTTTGTTGTGTTATGCCAATAAAGAGGCATGGCTCAGGCCCGGTTGTCATAAAGTGGGCAATACTCGAAAAATTTCCATACCCGACTGTGTCGAATTTCACATAACTACAAATGCCTGTCGAGGATTTTGCGAATCGTACGCTGTGCCGTCCATGCCGTGGGGAAACACGGGTGGAGTATTCAAACCTCCTAAACCTGTAGTATCTGTGGGACAATGTTGCAATATGATGGAATCGGAAGAGGTAAGTTTTACAAGAGCAGTGCCCATTAGAGGAAATATACATTTATCGTCTTCAATTTAGATACAAAAACGTGTGCTCTGTATGGGCGGAATGCGCAACTTTACTTTTCAATCGGCTGTTTCCTGCAGTTGTTATCATTGCAAAAAGGATTAATTTTGAATTCGGACATCCAACCAAGCGAAGTTTGTAAATAATTGTATAAAAATATAATGTGATGATGAGCCATTTAATTTGTCCATAAATAATACTGAATAAATGCGATTTTTGTGTTAAATAAATCTCAAAATTTTCGCTGTATAAAATACTTTTTAATTAACAAAAAATCAACTATTTAACTAGACTACATAAGTATATACAGAGAACCGCTTGTTAAATGAAACAACTGATTGAAAACTATCTATCAAAGTTTTTACAATTTGGATTTGGGCTTCTCACCAGCGCGTTCTAGTAGTTCGCGCATGCTGGTCAGAGCCTCACTTATGGCCTTGGCAAATCGTTTGGCACAAGTCTCTTCATTTGATTGCCAGGCTGATACTGCCAAAAATATATCAGAGTCGCGGGGATTGTAGCAGCAACCATAGCCGTCGTGAGTCAATGGTCCATAACACATGAATGCTTCGTTGGGCGAAGCCACTTGGGATGTTGATATGCGGAAATGAGCACTCTTAACGACTCCGGGAGCTTGATAGAATTTCGGTATGGGCTTATTATTCTCAATAGCCATGAGTTTAAGACCCAATAAGTGGCGATCAACGCCACGACCCTGCAATGCCATAGTAGTGTACTCGCGATGACCGTTGACAGCCTTTCTTAACAGGTCGACGCGACTTTCATCCGAACATGTGGGATCCAACATGGATTTGGCAAACGCCAAGGACTCATTGGAACACGAACGAATTGTTTCGGTACGACCACCGTAATAGATGCGCAAGTGGGCTGTTTCGTACTGAGCCCCAGCACATTTATGTAATCTAAAGAAGATAAAATCAATTAATGTATAAATTCAACTATACGATTAACTTACTTGTAGAAAGCATATTGCAAAGCCATTTGTACAAAACTATCGGGTGATAATTTTTGTTTCTTTAAAAAATCTTTGCCATATCCTTTATATTGTAGGACTTGTAATTGTAAGTCATCAGCCAATTTGTTGACATTCTGACCAGCTTCTTTAATCTTTTGATCCAAAGCAGCAGAGGGTTGGTCGAAATGTAATTTTGAGAAAGCTTCAAAGTTGTCATTAGCGCCGTCTTCAAATTCCTGAGGTTTGGGACTATTTAACAAAACGAAAATTGTTAAAAAGTTCGTAATTTTATCGAGCGTTACAGATAGCTTACAAAATGGTATTTATATAATCGGCCATCATGGCAATGGGTTGACCCTCAGCTGGAGAATGTTCATAACAAAAACCGCTCATACCGTTAGGGTTAACCACAACCTAGCAAAAATTGGAAACGTAAATTACGATCATATTAAAGGATGTATCATATTTAAGGCCGTTAGTACTTGTATAGTTTTGTCCATCCAGCGGTTACCACTATTTTTGCTGGTGCCACCGCCATGTATCAGCTGCACACCTAAAACATTAAACACTTCTTCGGAAGTGAATGGTACAACTTCATCTAAAGATACGGTGAACAGAGATTCTTGTATAACTTTCACACTCTGGGCGTTTGTGGAGGATTTCATGAGTTCCGCATAAGCAACCGCCCAATTGTCGCGACTATCAGTAGAGAGTAGACCAAAGGGTGCACCCGCCTTTTTTTCGGAATCGGCAATTTGTTGAAGTTGAATTGACAAAGCCTTTGCATTTATAATTTCACCATTCTTATTGTAAACTGGTAGCTTAAAGAACTATATTTGGAGAGTAGAAAGGATTAGAAAATACAAATTATAAATTAAAAATATTAAAAAAGTGAATACATACATGATTTTTATAAACCACTACTATATGTTTAGATTTGGGATGGTATTCTAAAGCATCTTGCTCTGGCAAGGGTACGCGGCACGTACCGTACACCGCACCGAATTGCGAGTTATCCAATTCGTTTTTTCCCATTTTCACCACCGGAACTTTGCCGTCGTCCACCACCTTTTTGTACTTAACCAAGCCTTGGATTAGTTTGGCCGTGTACATGTAATAGTCGGCGGAAGTTTTAAACTGCTGGAGAGGGAAAGTCATGCCGGGACTGGAGAAAACGGTGACGGGATCACGATATGTCAAGTAGGCCGCCCTCAACCATCTCAGGGCCAACCAATTCTCCTCTGATTCTGACACCTTTTCAAGGATTTTCTGAAGTTCTGCACCATCTTTCTCTTGGAATTCAACAGCCATGCGCTTTGTTTCTTCCAATTGTTCTTTGCTCAACACAGGTTCGGCTGATTTGAGAAACTTTGGAATGGTTTCTTCCAATTTCAGGGCGGGGAACTTTAACAAATTTTGCCTTTTGACTTCAGTACTATATTTTTGCGTATTTCTGCTCGCCACAGGCACCGAAGCCGCACACAGCGAGGCTGACACTTTAGTAGGGGCATATAAAGCATTTTTGGTCTAATATTAAAATAATATTTTCGTTAACAGTTATATTTTTTAAAGTATATAAACAATACATACCAAATTGGTCAGAACTCTGCGTGTCAGAATGGACATATTGCTGGTATGTTCGTCAAACACTTCTAATTGAGAAACCCTAAAGAAAAAGTGTTACGATAATGCCAAACAAATAAGCTTAAGACAAAATTCACCTTTGATTCTTGTACATAATACCAAAAACAACAATCGCAAATTATTATAGATTAGAGCAACGAACTTTCTGTTTCCAAAATACTATACGTTCTCTGTGGAGAAAACCTGGGACTGACTACGTACGAGTACCACCAAGTACAAATAAAACTAGGGAATGATGGTGTCTTTCTGCTGCTCCACCCGAAAGATATTGTTGTTTGTTATCACAAAAAAAACTAGATTCAGTACTTTGTTCAAGACAAGAAATATAAAGTAAACCACGTAGTCAAATACTGTAAACAAGTTGGAAACTGGTATCGACGGCGACAGTATACTACGAACAACACATTGCCGACTTTAAGTAATGCAGGCAGCTTCTGATCGCACCACCAATGCAACCACTTTTTTAAGTGGACAACTTGTGCTCTAAAAATACTCTTGGGCATACTCTACCCTAATCGATTTCATTTATGTTTTGTGAGAGAAAATAAAAAAGAGAAACTGTGTGAAGTAAACAAGTTAGGTTGATTTGTGTATACCCTACTCTAAAAACAAAACTATAACTGTATGTAGTTTTAAGCTGTGCCATGGAATGTCTAACACCGCAACAAAGTCTCCAATGGGTTCTGCAACAGCTCATTCAATATTTGCTGTTTTTTTGTTACTTCTTTGGACAATAATGATCGTTGTTTAGCTCGTTTATTTTATTTCGGTCTGTTGCTTTTAAACACTGATTCGGTCTGTTGCTTTTAAACATTGGACAGGGATTAAACCCGCTCAAGACCTCTTGCTTCTATATTTAAATAGAAGACAAGTTTTTAACAAAATGGGAAAGTGACATTGATTTTCGTGGCTGCACACTACATTTATCATGATTTCGGGTCCGTGACGTTGTTTGACCCTCCATATTCCATGATTCCGACTCATATCTCAGCCAAAACTACAAAATAAATCCATATTTGGATCATAGAAAAAATGCTTTAGTTCCACATGGACTATTGATCGCTCGTTTTGTCTATACGGGCCTGTTTTAGGCTGTATGAGTTGAATTGTACAGCTTCACTTCTGTATTAAGGTCTCAACTAAATAAATAAATGAATTTAAAACATTGTTTTTCTACAAAATCCATGTTTGGATTTATAAAAAAAATTCTTTAGTTCCATATTGACTATTGATCGCTATTGATCCATATTGACTTTGAATTGTCTAGCCTCAATGCTGTGTTTTTAAGGTATTAAGGTCTCAAATAAACAAATAATAAATAAATTTAAAACATTGTTTTTCTTCAAAAAGTTATGATTCTTAAGCAATTTCCAAATCCGAATTTCAGGATCTTAGCTTAACTTAAGTAATGTTCTGAATAATTTTATAGCGTACTCCTTAGTTAGAATCAGATAAGTTTATGACTAACTTTTTATTCGAATAGTAAAATCGATGGTATAATATCGGATGTTACTCAATTTTAATATTAAGTATTACCAAAGGTTTTCTTTGAAAATTATTCTAAATAAGAAATTCATTCACGACAAAAAAAATAATCTACATAAAATTAAGGCTAATAGTAAGGCCATTTGAAATATTTTTGCTTGGAATTATTGTAAATGGAAAAAGCAAAAATTGTCAATTTTCATAAAGAGGTGTTATGAGTGAAGTTTTTTGAGGTTCATGTTTACGAGGTGACGAAATGCCAATATTTAATCAATTAAAACAGATAGCTCAAAAAGATATTTCAAATTTTTTTCCATTGCAGAAATGAAGAGATATATCGATTTAATAAGTTCCGTTTCTTTTTTTTCAACCATTTAATGATTTTATGTCTTAAATTGAAGAAAACCCCTTATAGCTTGAATCTTTCTGGGAAAGTTTCTAAAAGTTATAATCTGGCAACGCCTTACAATTAAAGACAATATGGTACATCGTCTAAAATGGGAAATGTCAAGCGGGCAAAAAAATAGGATCAACGGCAAATTTCATTAATAAGCAACTATAATTTACAAGAACAACTTTTAGACGCGAAAAGTGATTTGTAAGTGCAAAACTATTTTGTTTAACATCCTAATGTGTAATACCAAAAATATGGGTCGAGCTACGCACTGTAGGATAGTGAGTGTTCCATCATTCGACATAAAAAACATGAAGGTCAAACCCGACTTCAGATTGATAAAACAACACATTAAAGAGGCTAACCACATTAAGCAATTGTCAACTCGTAGCGCTTTTAGGCTTCTGGATCTGAAAGTTCTATTATAACTGTGAGACGTCGAAAAGTAGAAACGCTCCACACTTGAGAGACGTGTCTAATGTGGGATAAATTTAGACGAATCTAAAATAAATTTAATTGGTAATGATGAAAAAGCATAAAGCCTAAAAATAATGAATGGTTTTACCGCTACTCAACAAAAACACAAAGGCATCGAAGAAGAAATATCATGGTGCTTTCTAGACATGAAGAAAGCGCCATATAATGGATTAAGGAAAATATGGATAAATATCTCTACTACATTATTCCACGCGATGTGAAGCTGCCCTACCGAAAATGGAAAAATTCTGGTCTGGAAAACAACGTAAATTTTTTATCATGTCCTGCTGTATTTTCAAAGAATAAGGATTATTTTTCAAAATGAATGGTATTATATTCCGAAAAGGACTTGCCAGTATTTGTTGAACCTAATGCCAACAAGATGCAAACTGTTTTACGAAATAAGGTTATACCATTAGCTAAAAGCTCTTAAGCCAAAGTTTTATAGATAATTTTTGCTTTTTATCTTGTCTTTTAAAATCACTCTAATTTTTGACTATTCAGGATCAATGGATCTGATAACTTTTTATGATTTTTATTTTAGTGTGTTTTAGCTTTTGTTGTAAAATAAACATACTTTTGAAGTTAAAAAAGCAGGTACGCCTCTCTATATAAACACAATTAACTAATTAAGTAGAAAAAAACAAAAAATGCGAAATTACATCAAAAGATTGATCTATAGCGTTAAGCTTAAAGTGCTTTGAAAGGGGTCTGGTGATGACCTGTTGCAATTTTTCTGTGCCTCCCAGAAGCAGAATGTTTGTTTTCACAAAGAAAATAAGCAAAAGGTTTATTATGTGCTATACTTATATATAAAGTGCTTTAGAGTTTCTGCATTTAGTGAAATATTTTTTATTAATTTTAAAAGTTTCATTGAAAGTCCTATAATATTGTTGATGTGTTACAAATTTTCGGACCCCGACGCAATCCGAAACGAGTGTCATAAGCGGTGATGACCTGTTGCAATTTTTCTGTGCCTCCCAGAAGCAGAATGTTTGTTTTCACAAAGAAAATAAGCAAAAGGTTTATTCTGTGCTGTACTTATATATAAAGTGCTTTAGAGTTTCTGAATTTACTGAAATATTTTTTATTAATTTTAAAAGTTTCATTGAAAGTCCTATAATATTGTTGATGTGTTACAAATTTTCGGACCCCGACGCAATCCGAAACGAGTGTCATAAGCGGAACATGATTGTTGTCGGACAAGTTATCAACTTGTAACCCAGTTGTTAGACAACCCAAAAAGGATCAAACTAAGTACAAGAGATGTCAATGGAAAATTCGAGCCTTGCGGCATATAAAAATTTGATAAAATTCTTAGAACTATCTGTTTGAGTTGATTTACATATTAACATATCCCCATCTCGGAAATAGGCCGGAAAGAACTTCTTTATAAAAGCCACATTTTGAATCAATATTTCCAAACATAAAGCTAAATCAGCCGTGTATTTTTTATGAGTTTTTATGATGAAATTTGTACAATATACGATTTTTTAAGTAAATTTAGAAATCGTAATCAAAAATGTCCAAACTATTTATTGCAAGTGTTCCTGTTTTTCAGATTAGGCTTTTCACCACCTCTCTTGTCGCTGCCTTTCTGCAATATATCACGCATTTTATCCAGAGCTTCTTGAATCGATTTGCTAAACTTAACTGAACATGTTTCCTCATTTGATTTCCAAGAGCTAACCGCTAGAAACATATCATCATTTCGTGGATTGTAACAGCAGCCATAACCGTCGTTTGTCGTTGGCCCATAACACATGAATGCTTTGTTCTTGGTAGCCACCTGAGAGGTGGATATGCGGAAATGCGTGCTTTTAACAAAACCCGGGGAAGAATAGAATTTTGGTATCGGCTTATTGTTTTCAATGGCCATAAGTTTAAGTCCCAGTAAGTGCCGATCGACGCCACGGCCCAGCAAAGCCATATTGGTATACTGGCGATGGCCACTGACTGCTTTTTGTAACAACTGAACGCGTGTGTCATCGTTAGCATCCGGATTCATCATGATGCGAGCAAAGGCGATAGACTCATTAGAACAGGAGCGTATAGTTTCAGTGCGGCCCCCATAATAAATACGCAAGTGAGCCGATTCGTATTGTGCTCCGGCACAATTGTGTAGTCTAATAATGACAAGGAGTGAATTCCAATAAAATTATTTTTTCACTCACTTACTTGTAGAACGCATATTGTAATGCCATTTGGACAAAACTATCTGGGCTTAGCTTTTGTTGCTTCAAAAACTCCTTACCATAACATTTGTAATGCAAAATATGGATATCTAAATTTTCAGTCATTTTGTCGACATTTAAAGTAGCTATTTTTAATTTATCCTCCAAGCAACTTGTGATTGGTCCAAACCTAAGTTTTGAAGCACATTCATAATTTTCGCTGGAACCATCTGTGAATTCTGAAGCTTTTGCTCTAAAGTAACAAAATACATAACCTTTGACAAACAATTTTAGTTTGATATTACATTATGTGGTATCTTACAAAATCGTTGTTAAATATTCAGTCATTAATGCTATAGGTTGGCCTTCTGCCGGAGAATGTTCGTAACAGAAACCGCTCATACCATTCGGATTGACTATAACCTGATTCACATATAATTACAATGTTATTATCTACCGTAGAAATACAAAAAGAGCGTGTTATGCATCATACTTGTATGGTTTTGTCCATCCATCTATTGGCACTATTTTGTATTGGGCCCCCTCCATGTATTAATTGGTGTGACAAAATGTTGTATTTGTCGTTATCCTTGAAGTCCACACATTGATCTAGTGAAACTGTAAATAACGACGACTGTATACATTTGAGGCTTCTGCAATTAGTAGAACATTTACACAACTCTACGTAGGCCTTGGCCCAGTTGTCGCGCTGATCCGAAGATAAAATACCAATGGGGGAGCCAAATGGCGATTCAGACTCTGCTATACGTTGAAGTTGCTCTGCTAGGATTTCGGCATTCAAAATGCAACCGTTTTTGTTATAAACAGGAAGTTTATAAAACTGTAAGTGAGCAGTTAGAATAGAGAACATTAATTGCAATACTTAAATATGATTTTAGTACTGCATATAAACGAATTTGATATTTAGTGGTTAATTACATGATTTTTGTGTATTACAATCACATGCTTCGACAAGGGGTTATATTCGATGCTATCAACATCAGGTAAAGGTATACGACAAGTTCCGTATACAGCTCCAAATTGAGAATTGTCCAACTCGAATTCACCCATTTTTGTTACTGGCATTAGGCCGTCATCTACTTGCTTTTTAAACTTAACTAGGCCCATAATTAGCTTAGCAGTGTACAAATAGTAATCGCCTAAAGTTTGGAATTCGGTCAGAGGAAATGACATGCCAGGACTTGAGTACACTGTGACAGGATCGCGGTAGCCCAAATAGGCTACTTTTTGCCATCTGAGCGCTAACCAATTTTCGTTACATTTGGCTTGTTGTTCCAACAGTTCTTGCAAAAATTTTCCTTCTCCACACTGAAAATCGATAGCAATACTTTTAGTTTCTTCATACTCCTTTTCAGTCAACAGAGGTTGGACACTTTTCAGAAATCTCGGAATGGTTTCTTCTAGCTTTATGGCGGGAAACTTTAAAAGTTGTTGCTTTTTCGAAGTTTTTATTTTACTACAGCAGCCGCGAGTGGATATCAGTAAGAGTTCGGCATAAGATACAACTGGACATTGCATCCCTTCATACAATTTTAAGGATTTATTTTTCTAAGAAGTTCACAAAGTCGTGGACAATGAGTACATATTTAAAATGGAATGAATATTGTACTGGAATACATACCAAACATCTTAAAATGTTTCGTCTTGCAGTTTTCATATTGATTTTCTTGATATGTGAAAAAATTATGTTCTGTTTTAGAAATATTAGACATTTGTAAAGATTAGTTGTGAACAAAATAAATTTGGTAAGCAGGTGTTTTATGGTATAAATTCAATGTCAGAATTCCTATAACTTGGAGAAAAGATAATAATTTTGGTACTCGGAATAACAAATGATCAAACACATATAATCACTTAGTTTTGAGATTTGTTATGTGCAAATTCTATATACTTAGACTTGCTTTGATAATCTTTCTGTTTTGTTTTTTTACAGCTATGCCCAAAAACTTAAGATTAGCTTGAGTATTTTGGCAATATTGAATAAGGCGCACGAGTGCAAGGAGCCGCCAGGGCCTTGCAAATGATTCCGCCCACCTTCATATAAGTGTGTACTCAAAGATCCCAGAAATGCTAAAAAATACATGGGTGTGGCCCCAAATGGCCCTTCAAAATAATAAATCGTAAGGCCCTAAGAGCCCCAAAAGCTGCTGAACATATAAATAATACGCAAGTATACAAAAACTGCAAGCATCCAACATAAATATGGGTGATACTGAGATTTTGAGCCAATTTCGACTTCATGTTTGGCGTTCGATTTTCTTGCAGAAATAATATTTAATTTAATAATATCCCTGTGCACCCACTTCATGTAATGTTTAATCATATTTGCGTTGCTTGATATCAAGATTGGTTTGGAAATTTGAATTTTAGCGAATATTAGATTTTACAGGGAAATACTAAGTATTTTCAGGGTCAGAAAATAAGCATCCATAAAAATATAAATTAAATAAAAACTTATAATCATTAATAGCAACAAAATTAATTGAATATTGTTTTTTACTATGGACTGGTTTTAAAAAACAAATAATTAATATTTTTGTAAAAAATTGAGAAATTTTCAATTGAAAGTAGTGTTAGGGGCAACCAGGGTAATGATATTTGAACACTTTGGTAGGAAATTTTTTGAAGAACAAATAATTCTTTTTAAAAACAATTTTAAAGACTATAGTCCTATAAAGATTTATTGTATAGTAAATAATAAAGTATAATATAATTATTTTTTCCCGCTTGAAACAACCAAGGACAGCAAAGTGGTCCATTATATCCGAATAAACCATATGGGCTAATTTTACTTTAAATTTAAAGAGACCACTTTCTGAAATATTTTTCAAAAAATATTTTGTTCCTAGATTACGCCTCATGGGATTTTATTTTTATTGGATTTTTTTAAATTCCAACTAAATCCGAAAAATTACGTTTTCAGCTGTACTAAGTAGGGACATAAATACTGTTACACACGTTTTATGCTGTAAAATAAAAAGTAGAATGTTTTTGGACCATATATTTTTTAATATATTTATTGATGGATATTGTATCCAAAAAGAATCTACTTATTCGAAATGTCCGCCTTTTGCCTTTACACACGCCTAAAGTCGCACTGGCCAATCGTCAATAGCTGCACGAACCTCGTCCATTGGAAAATTGGCCGCAGCTCGAACCAAAGCAGTCTTTAGAGATCCAATGCTGAGGTATATTTTGTGACAAACCTTGTCCTCTAAAGCCGTCCACAATTTGTAATCCAATGGGTTCAAATCTGGACTGTCTGAGGACCATTCTTTAGAGGAAATGAACGTTGGCAAATTGTTTCGAAGCCAGGCTTGGGCCGGCGCAGAATCCTGCTGGAAAGTCCATGGCTGGGTTTGGAACACGGAATTGTTAAGAGGCTTCACAACAGCTTCTAAAACGGTTTCTTGGTAAACTTTGGCCGTTGTTTGACTCCTTGTTCGCAGAAATGAAGGTCAGTGACCCCATAAGAGACATTACACCAAACCATGACTGAAGCTGGGTGATGACCCCTTTCCACAAAATTTTTCTGTGCAAGTTATCAGCGTTTTTCACCAAAAGACGTTTGCATTTTTCAATCCTATTTTTTTCGTCGTTTGAAAGCCCCAAGTCCCAAGTCTTTTTTAATGATTCGACTCATGGACTTTTCCGTGATATTCTTCTCACGGGCCATGATTTTCTGTTTTCGGAGCGGATTTCTGTGAATTCTTGATTTAACGGCTTTGATGGCATGCGGTGTTCGAACAGAGCGTGGGCGGCCCGACCGGTGGAGGTCTTTTACATCTCCAGTCTCCTCAAACAGTTTTATGCATCGGTAGACGAACATGCGGCTAACCCTTAGTGGCCGGAGCGTTTTGAATATATCGTTTTTTTTCATTTCACACTTGAAAAGCGCTATTACAGCGATACGGTTCTTATTATCTGACCACTCCACGATGAAAGTTGAAACAATTTTAAAATCCCGTTACAGACTAACGCTATTGAGGTTAGCTTTCAAAACCCATATGACATCAACGGGGTTTGTTCAGTTCTACTATTGAAATGGGTGTGTTCAATGTTGTAACAGTATTTATGTCCCTACTAAGTATATGCGTAAGTAGTAGATTAAAAAAAATCCATCTAAAATATATAGCCTATGTTTTTATTAATGTACCTAACCTATGTTATACTAACAGAGTGTAGGTGATCTTCAACTTTGAAGCAGTCAATATAAATAGAAGAGCACGACGAAAGAGAAATCAATTTCTCTTTGGTAGTGGCGTTTGTGTTCTCTCTTACTGTAACAATTGCCGGATTTCGTAAATTAAGATTTTCAATGAAATAACATACCTTGATTCTTTTTTGTCGTAGATCTGATTTGTGAATCAATTGTTAAGATTTCTTCTCGTGGTGCAGCGACAACTTTGATTTTTTTTGAAATTATATCTCAGTCCTGACACAATTTTTTAATTTTTCCCTTTTTTTTATTCTTTTTCAGTGTTGTTGTGGTTGAATGCTGCCATATTTTTTAATGTGCAGTTAATATAGATCCCATATAAATGCTGAGAGTTACGCAGTATCTTGTGGGCATACATTAAATGTGTTCTTCGTTAAATTGAAACATTTTAGACGTAAATTAAATTACTTTGCAAAAATTGACGAGAATTTTAATTTATATAAGTTTTCAGTGACCACGGTAAGCCAAAAAGTAGCAACAATAACTCAATTAATCAATAACTTCCTGGCTGCAAATTTGTCTTATCATTGGAAATGAATGTTCATATATAAACTGTAACTTTACGTACCTAAAAACATTTTACATGGATTGTTTCCACTTCGTTTTGTATCCAAACTTTTTAAAGCTTGAGATGATTTTTACCATATCGCTACATCCCTTAATAGGGTATAAATGAGAATAGAGAGTTTACAAATTTTGGTTGGAGAAATTTTAGCCAACCAAAATTTGCAAGATAGAATAGATGTTTGAAATCAGCTGTTTTATGTTAACAAAGAAAAGTAAACATAAATTAAGTGTGTTCGTTTACTTTCCCAGTAAAAATTTGCAAGAAAAGTAAACGAACAGCTACCAGTACAAATTTGCAATGAAACAGCTGATTTTGTTTACTGTTTGCATTTCATATTTTTTGAGTTTGTAAGTGTTAAGATTTGTAATAAAAAATGAGCAAAAGAAAACGTGATTTTAAGTGTTCGCCAGGAACTTCCCTTAAACTTATATTCCAATTTTTTTTACCTATTCTGTTGTAAATTTATTTTTACTTTTATTTGTTTACATACAACAGTTGATTTTAAACATCTGTTCTATCTTGCAAATTTTGGTTTGCAAACTCTTTAACACCGAACTGTCAAAAAGTTCTCTCTCTGGCTCTCATTTACTGGACTTTTTGTGTAAACGAAAACGATCCAGTAAAAATTTGCACAAATACAATTTTGCAAGTAAACGAACGCACTTATTTACATATACATACATATTCGATCGTAAGTAAAAATTGGAATATTATTTTATTTAATATATATGTTAGCAAGGACTTTCGTCGTGGAAATTCGGCTTCAGGCATCTACCTCGTTAGGAGTAAAAAAACTTTCATCGAACGTCTCCATGCCCGTTGCATCTTGCGTCACTATAGCCCTAAAATCGTCATCTACAATAAATATTTAGTTTTTCAAAATAAAAATAAATTCCACAGGTCCCATGTATGAGTACATACCGGCTGAAAGTTTAAGGAAAGTTCCTGGCGAACACTTAATGTCAAGTTTTCCTTTGCTCATTTTTTTATAACAAATCTCAAAATAAAATGAAATGTAATGCAACATTAAACAAAATCAGCTGTTTCATTGCAAATTTTACTGGAAGCTGTTCGTTTACTTTTCTTGCAAATTTAATAATGAGAGTAAAATTGGCCTTACGTCTTAGTAGAAACTTGCAAATTTTTACTAGGAAAGTAAACGAACACACTTTTTTATTCTTCAAAAATTGTTTCAGTAAAGGGTTTCCATATCATAAGTACTTTTTAGGACTAAATAATTAAATCTATTTCGGAGCCGCATCCGTTGTTATTGTGGCGGCACATAGTGCCGGGGTGTCAGCTTTTGGTCGAAGAATTGTTTCATTTGTTCGATCCTGTGCATAGAACCGGCTGTCGTGGTATCGCCTTATTCGTAAAGTCGCGGGCTTTTACTAGGTGGAAAGTACGATTCTCCTTAATGCACCAATAAAGATTGCTGGCATCCTTTGTGTAGCTGGTGCAAGTAGGAAAGCACCATTAATGGCATAATGTTTGATTGGCCATGGTTGGTGCTCTAATGATTTATCGGGACTTATTTGCTTAAATGGCTTAATGAAATGTTCAGCCTAAATGCAGGTAGATGTTTCATTTGAACGCAAATCCTTAAAAAAGAATTGCATATCGGAATCTTCGTAATGACCCCATCTTTGACATATATAAGTACTTTTTATTCCCTCCAACATAGGTTAAAGTTTACCCTAAATTGTTGTTGTAGCGGCACGAAGTACCAGGTGATAGCTTTTAGCCGTTGCATATAACTGGCTGTTGAGGGATCGTTGGAGTTGTCATTCCGTTTGCAACACCTCGAAATTTTGATCGGAGAACCTAAAAACAGAACCTATAAACATTTACATATTCGATCGTTAAAAGATAACTATGATAAGATAGCATTTCCGTCTGTGTACGAGTATCTTTCAAATAAACCAACTTGTTTCCAAGAAGCGGAAAAGTTTTCTTTGGAGGACTAAAGATACTTTGAATAAAAGTACACTTTTTATTGGATTCTACTGGTGCAAAAACGCATCATGTCATCCTAAAAATGCTCTATTTACACTAGTTTACTGCCATTTTGGTCCAGAGTTCTAAATACTTTTTAAATATTTTGGCCTCCTAAACACAAAAAAAAAAAAATTTAGAAATGTTTCTCTGATTAGTTTTTAAGATAGAAATTTTGTAATTTTTTTACGACTTTTTTATAAGATTTCTCAGCTTTTTGAGCCATAGCTACCAAACGCTATTACCGATTTGATTAAGAGTGGTACCAAATGAAAGGAAATTCTAAATTACCTTTTTAGAAGGTTTTAAAATTAGTAATAATTTGTTAACTAGTATTAAAAGCATAAACATAGCGTGATAAAGATAAAAAAAATTACGTTATGGAGATCTGCCTGGACCCAAGCGACCTAACAAGGTCGTTAGTGTTTAATCAAGCGACAAATTGCACATATGGCTAATCAAATAAAAGCAAATTTCAGTACCAAATCAAATATTTTTGTTCAAGGTTTAACTGAGATTCCATAGACATATGAATACTCAAATTAACACAAATTTCAGCACCAAGTCAAATATTTTTTCCCAAGGTTTAACTAAGATTACGAGTTGTTCTCATTGAGTTTGGGGCTCAAAAATGGTCGTTGTGGTCAAAGGGATTGTATTTATTGTAATTTTCCCCATTTAAACAGCGAATACATAGTGTATATTTTATAAGAAGCCACCATGTCGATGTTAATGTCGGTTTTATTTGCTTATACTCATTTCATTTAAAAGTCGACTTTTAGACTTTTATGTATAAAAAATCGACTTTTTCATGAAAATGAAATATTTTGGAATAAAGAACAAGTATAAAAAACTTTTATTTAAGAAAGTAAGAGTGATTATAAACTAAAAAAGTAGCTGTTCATTAGTAATATTCAAGTTTAAAAACATTAAATACAATGTATATTGTTTAAGGTAGACGAAAAAGATAATCAAATTATAGTTTTTTGGACAATTTTTTTTCGCTACTTCTGCAATAAATGGCTTCTCGCTTTCCATTGTTTTCCATATAAGTATAGGATTTTTTTTTGTTTTACGAACACAGGCGATGCCATCATTATGTATTTAAACTCTTGTCAAGGAACCCCGATATTTTATCCTCCTTGTTAGCCTTGGAATACACAATCTCTTCGCCACATCAACATCGGGTAAATGGATATCAATTCGAGAACTTCAAATTTCGAGAATTTCAACTTGGTATACTGCTATGGTCAACAAAGTAATGGCTCATATTATAACCAATCGACTTGCAAGCGCACTAGAGCCTGACCTTAGGCCACAACAAACCGGTTTCCGCCCATATATGTAGATCGAGTGCTGATCACGTCAACAGCCTTAGAGTTACAACAGAGCAGTCTGTAGAATGGAGATCTCCTCTCTACTTACTATTCATAGATTTCGAGAAGGCTTTCGACACCTTTGACCATAAAACCATCTGGAATGTCCTGGCATACAAAGGCACACCACCAAAAATCATATCGCTAATACAAGGTCTATACAGAGGAGCTACCTGTAAAGTTTTGCTTGAAAACCAACTAAGCGACCAAATCAATGTGGCCGTTGGTGAACGACAGGGTTGTGTAATGTCACCCCTTTTTTACATAGTACTAGATGTAGAAATGAAGAAGGCGCCTAGTTCGAACAAGGGCATATCGTGGGGACTACTAGGACAACTCGGTGACTTGGAATACGCCGATGACATCTGCCTACTAACCCATAAATACTCTGACATGGAAGCAAACATCAAACAGCTTGAGGAAGAAGCGCTGAGTGCTGGTTTTAAAATTAATATTGGAAAAATAAATCATTGCGGCTAAAAGCAAGCAGTAATCAACCGTTCCGCATTAACGACTGACCCACTGAAGACGTTAATAGCTTCTGTTATCTTAGAAGTATTATCGGCAGCAAAGAAGGATCAAGTTTGGATATTAAGCACCGCATAAAAAATGCCAAGCGCACATATGACGAATTGAGCCCCGTCTGGATTTCCACTTACAATTCAAGAAACACAAAGACAAACAACTCCAACGTTGCTATATGGGTGTGAAACATGGTATACAAGCTCCTACGATCTGAATACACTTCAAGTCTTTACCAACAGATGCCTAAGGAGAATAATAAAGATTTTCTGACCAGCCACGATCTCCAACAACGACCTATGGCTAGCGACAGGGCAATCTACCATTGCACCAGAAATCCTCAGACGTAAGTGGAAATGGCTTGGACATACACTACGAAAACCACTGGAGACTTGGCACAAACCGCACTTGACTGGAATCCCCAAGGAAGCCGAAGAAGAGGAAAACCCACCCATACCTGTAGAAGACAATCCGATAGCGAATTTACGAAATTAAATAAAATCTGGAATGAAATTAAACTGTTAGCTTTTAATAGAAACGAATGGATTTTTTTTGATTATGGCCCTATGCTCCACACTGGAAAGACGGAATAAATATATATGTATATATGTTATACAGCAATAATTTTAGTGGTAGTTCCCAGCGACTTGATTTATTGCTCTCGATGAGTTTAAACGAATGAATCTACGTTTTTACTTCAGCATACGATATAATAAAGCTTTTGTGTATTTCTCAATCTGCGAATATAAATGAAAGCGCATAATAAATTTAAGCAATACGCATTGTTTGGATGATTATTAAAAATATTTGAAGTTAAAATAAAAAAGGCGACATGAAATACTCGACTTTTAGACTTTTTTAAAAACAAAAAGTCGACTTACAGACATTGTCTTTTTTATACCAAAAGTCGATTAATCTATTAGTCGAAATTAATTAATCTATTGGTTGAACCCTATTTTCGACAACAAAAAGTCCATTTTCTTTATAAGGCAGTTCAGCCTATTTTTAAAAAAATACTGTCCGATTACTCTAGCAGTGCATAAACCACACAATTATGCGGATGAAATGTTTGGTCGTAAATCTTTTCGTGTTTCTTACAAGCTGACATGATGCTATTAGTTCCATTAATATGTTCAATGAGCCAGAAATGCGCCTTGTCAATGACGTCTTTAGTGTTGGCTCTTGTAAGCCGTTTAACCATGATTCTTGCAGAAAAGTCCCCAAGTTTTTTTTACGGAAGGACAAGTCAAACTCAAACTAGTCAACCGCTCCTCTGCAGCTGCATTATTTTCTTTACTACGTGCTGATTATGGTATTTTCGTTAACGGTAAACCAACAATTTAACATTTTGATATTTTTTACAATTTTACAAGTAATTTGTATTGTTCTTAAAAGAAACCCCAACATTTGCGGATGTTTTTCAATAGAGGGTTCGGAAGTTCGATTATACTCGTATGTTGTACTAGTTCACAAAAATGTTTTTATAGAAGGCTGTTTTTTGTGAATTTTTTACCTTTTGTGCGTTTAAATGCATATGTCAGGGTAGCAGCGTATGACGATAGCCCATCATTATGGGCCCCTTCAAATTAAGACTGATCGGATGGATGTTTCGACAGATATTACATTCACAATTATTGAAATTTGACACAAGTTAGTTTTATGGACCAAGGGCGGACTAAATTGAAATTGAGTGAAATTGGTCCAGATTTGGATATGTTCAACCAATTTTAAGTCTTTTGCTCTTGAAACCACATAAAACATCAATTCTTGATGAAATTTGTCACAGTTCAAAATAATCGTTCAGTTAACAGTTCTAATAAATATCAGTCTACGGTTTTTTATAGCCCCAGTACTAAGGGGCCTCCCCGATTTTACATACAAAAAATCTTGAACACCCATTTCAATTCGATTTTGATCAAAAATTTTAATATTATATAACTAACATCCAATCTTAGGCCAATATGAACCATATATTATATATACACCATACAAATAGTTTGGGGCTTAAAACGGTTTCCAGTAAACGTGAACATAACAATATCAATTAACAGTAAAATTTTCTCACAAAGCCAAAAATAACATTATTTTTGCAGTTTTAATAAATTTGGATGACGGGTAAAAAATTTGAAATTTTAATGAAATTTTCCCACATGTTTAAATTTTTTGTAAATTTTGAGCCCGTCCAATGGGTATAAACCGCTGTTAGCCTTTTTCCTAGTTTAATATTCATTATTAAATGACATAGAATCAGATCTAAGGATTTTCAAAATTAAAAATGTTTTTTTTTTTATAAAAAAGGATTTTTTTTTATTTATTTCACTTAAGATATTGTTAACATACTACCTTCCTCTTATAATTACTAGTTTGATTAAGGAGTACGCATAAATATGCAATAAAAAATCGCTTAATAAATGAATAAAGATAAATTATCAGATTCTTAACAATTTTCCAGAAGAATAAATTTTTAAAAATTGACAGTTTTTCTTTTTTGTTTTAAATTAAAATCGTAAAAACACAAAATCACAGCATTATTGTCATTATTTAGTTTTCACAATCTGTTGTGATTTTCTTGTTGATTTTCCCCGAGAAAACTTTGCAAATAATTTATATTTAAAGTCTAATGTATGAAAAGAAAACATTTGGTAAAAACCTCACAGAGGCGGATTGGGACGATGGACATCTTATGATTATTATGATTAAGGAAATGCAATAACCCTAGGCGTTTAAATACATACGAACCTTTGTACGTATTTACATACAGATATAACAATATTCGTGATAAGGTATAGATGTTGTTATGATTAACTTAGGATTTGCATAGCTTAAATTTACAAAGCGATAAAAGACATGGGCTAAATCAAAAGCTATGCTAACCTTTAAGCTAAACATACCATAAATAAATGTTAAACAAAATCCCATAAATCCATGAAAATTAATAAGATTCTATTCGTGCGAACAGTTAACACGGGCATCAATTTTTTATCACAGTTTTTTTTGTTTGTTTTTGACAACTATGTTTTTTTGTATGTTTAAAATATATGTCGAATATCACATGGTGTAGAAATGAAGTACCCAAGTGATGTTTTAAATGAGGGGCATAGATACGGTGGACTACACATCATACTTAATCTCAGTATATGCATTTATATAATGTCTATATATAATTTATGTTTGATTGGCTAAACCCGTTTATATGTCTTTAATACTTTTTGCGGTAGGCGTTGATGTCGCTGACGATGTTGTCTGTTTCAATCGAATACCGGCTGGAACGTGTGAATCCGTCACAGAACTTCTTAAGCCTATGCTGTTTTTAGACACACCAGTCTGAAATTATACAACAACGTTATACATATTAATAAGTTACTAAAGTGGTTATGGAATGTTTGTATCATTCCGAAGCTTCTTTTGTTTATAATTACATAGAAATATGAAAATAAAACTTTGAACTAAACCGAAAAACGCATATTAGATTGCCACAAAAAATATATTATAGTTTTGTTAAGATAGTCTAAAAATATCTTGTGTTATTCAAATTATTTAATAGGAAACAAGTACAAGTGGCAATAAGACCGGATATTCACCCTTATTATGAATAAAGGATGAGTTTGTGAACAATTATTGACTTTCATAAGTTAGTTTTTTTTGCCTCGCCAACTGAAGTGAACAAATCATTCAATTCATTACGAGTATATTTCGTAACTCCATTCAATGGGTTCTAAAATGTCTTAACAAATTATGTGAAATTTTTCCAAATTTCTAGGTATTATATAAGAAGTAGCAAAAATAGTAACAAAATTCACAACTTACATTTTGATCTCCCTCGTCGTCCATTGTGGTTGAATTCAAATTCTCATTGTTCAGATCCCCATCTGAGCCAGATGGAGATGAATTGCGACTAAGTGTCATGGTGGCCGTGTCACTTTCGTTGCCCTCGTCACTGCTACTGGTATCGGTGTTAGAGAGAGCTGGTTCCAATTCTAAAGCGTACGATCCTCGTTTTCCCTGCTGCTTCATCTTTGGTGTTAGTTCTGTATACAATTCATCGGATTCGTGACCACTATTGCACAAGATCATATTGGATTTCTCATCTGAGTGTAACAATTTCATTTCACACGGATTGTAGACACCATTTGTGGTGGCTTGCAAAAGATTTGCTTTCGCGTAATTTAATTCCAAGACGTGAGTATTATTGGTTAATGAGGTCAATCTCATGGTGGCACGGGTCACTGCATACACCAGCAAAGCCAATCCGAAGAGGAGACCACCCCAGAAGCCTATAGGTTCAATGTAGGGTAAAATATTCAAATAGAAATTGAACCGAGTATCCAACTGTTCGGGTAGCTCCAGCATGGCCTGTAATGAAGTAAATTATAGATGATTTAAAAAGTTCGTCACTCCAAAAGAAATTTAAACATACAATTTCAAACCATAACATGGGAACGGTGAGATGACTAAAGCGTTTTACGCGACTGTACGCCGACAGGTCGTTGAAATGCATATTAATCTGGACCTTCACCGACAACGAGAGGGGTAGACCGGATTCCTGAAATAAATGTAATTATAATACCATTAGCCTTAAAGTAAACATTCCATTTTATCACAAAAACCAATATCAAATGTATATAACTACGAGTACTGATTGATATGTGCGTCACAGAATATGTTAACAAATTTGTGCCTAGTCGGAAAAATTGATTTTTGATTCGCGTGTTACGAAATAGTGTGAAAACAGGTCAGTTGTACTTTGCTAAATTCAATACTCGTGCATTAGGAAATCTCAAGAGTATCAACAGACCGTGTACGAGAGATGCAGTAAATTACTAACTGCAACTTTATTTAATATGTTTCTTTTTTAATAGAACATTTCTACAATATAGCAATATCAAAATGATTAATTACAAACAAAAAACACTTTTCATTAAGAAAAATTGACGTTCTATTTTATAAAGCTAAAATTGATTACTAGGCACCGGTAGTTGCAATTTAGTAAGGGTAACCATATAATTAGTTGTATGCAGATATTGCAATCAATATCCGAATATTATTAGCCCAATCAAAAACACTGAGTGTATAATTATGTTTAATGCATTATTTTGTTTTTATTTCATCTGTCTAAACGACCGTCACCATTTCCATTTTTTTTAATGCACAACTTTCGAAAAACTCTACCGTCTTAACAAGCCATACGTAATTGCTTACGCTTTGACATGTCGTTTCTGTCGGAAATATAAAACTAACTCAACTAGTCTGCCAAATCTATCCAAACTAAATCTCATTGCTTTTCGTATCGATACGAAAATTCAATTCTAACATGAAAAAGTGGAAAAATACATCTGTTAAAGGTCAGTAACAGTAATAAAATTGGGAGTAAAATTACGTTTTAGGTTGATAATAAGTTGCTGCTATCGTTTAACTGAATCCTGACAGGTGGTCGTCATGCAGTTTCATACGCCATACTGTCGAAAAACGCTTTATTATTGCAACGACGTCGTGCGTGCTCTCTTAGTATAGAGTGAATTTTACAAAAAAAATGCAAAACTTATGGATTACACTACTGGCCACTGTGGTTCTATTCTCATTGTGCATGGTAAAACAACAAATTGTATATCTCTTTCAAGGTATTTGCGAAGAACAGCTGATTCTTGATTTTTTAAGCTGGACAAAGCTTTAGAGTTATTGTACCCCTTATATATAATCATAGGCTTTGTTCGTTTCCACAAAAGAGACGTTTGACATTTTAATCTCTAAAACACAAGCATAATTTCCGTTTTAAATTACAAGCATATTTCTTTATATCTAGTATATCGAAAAAAAGTATCGACAAATCAACCTCAAATAAAAGACTATGGCTAAAGTTATTAATACGCCAAATTTATAGCCTGACTGCAAATCATGCAGTCGCACTAAGAATTATTTAAAGTCATCATAGTAACTTGTTTCGACATAGAATAAGATACTCGATATGTTTTAATAATGATACACTTAACCAATAAGTCGGTTAAGTGTCGGATAGTGGCAAACAATAAGTTTGTAGACTTTTCTTTATCGGTACCAATATTAAGTGATGACAACAATTCATTCATCTTTTATAACTGAACGTTACTAAGTTTATCGGAATTAAAATCCACTTGCAGGACCTATACGAAGTGCTTAAAAAACATTTTTTGTACAAATAAATTGAGTTGTAAACTTTCCGTAAATTTTTATGAATGATTTTGAGTGACTTTTTCTAAGACAAAATATATTTTTACAATATGCGTATTTTTTGACAAGCGAAAAAATCAGCTTAAATTTTTTAAACCGCTAAAAAATATCTTGAATATTTTGGCAAATTGCGACAAATAAAATTTGTTTTAAATACTTAAAGTTTAATGAAGACTAATAATTTAACAAAAACTCTTAACGGATTCACTTAAAACCGCTTAATTCCTTTAAAATTTAAATTTCTCAAAATCAACGATTTTGACGGGTATGTCCAACATATTTTTAGTAAACAATGTAGTTAAAAAGGACATCTGCAACAAGGAAATTTTTTTGCTGTAATATTTCAATTTCGTAATTATAACTTCAACTTTTTTAATTAATTTGTGTTTTATGTAGAGCTTTTGAGTATTTATTGTAAAACAAATTATGAGAAATTAAATGTAGAGTTTTTGACACGGAAGATTTGTATTTAATAAATTTTCATACCGGAAGAAGGGAATAACCTAAACAAACGTCGGATTAAAAGAGTGAAGTAATAATATTTTATTTGCATTGAAGTTATAAGTAGTAGTAAAATACATAATAACAAATTTTATACATTTGATGAAGATTTTAAATTGTTGCTTAAGCTGTTTTTAAGAGATTTTCCGCTTCTCAAAAAAAAACACACACACATACTCGTAGTATCTAAAAAGTGGTTGACAACAAACTTTAGTTTCCCTGAAGACTTTAATTTAAGATATCTTAATTTTTCGAAGCTGGCTAGCTGTATAATAAATGGGCTAGCTGTATGACAAATCGGCTAGCTTATAATAAATGGGCTAGCTGTATAACGACAGCGAGTTCTATAGACCGGATTGACCCGAAGAGCAATTCTTTGGCCAAGGGCTGTCAACCCGGCAACAGTTGCCGCTACAACAACTACAATAAATCCTGTATTCAAACTTAAACTCTTTCACGAGGTATCGAGGTAGTTTTTTTGTTGTTAAAATTCACTTCATAAGTTAGAATTTGGGAATCTACAGTGCTTTGTACGCTTTTCACAATGGAAATATGATAGTACGCGCAATCGCAATATTTAATCGGTTGTAGCAACGAATCTCGAATCGCGTGTGTAAAAATTCTAATCCAAAATAAGCGGATAAATTAAACTTATGTTTAACGGTGATAATATAAATCTTTATAAAAAACAATTAGCGGGAATTTGGGCTTACAAAATAAAACAAAACATTATCTACTAGTATTTTTTTATACACTCCACCGAAGAGTGAATGGTATATTAAATTTGTCATTCCTTTGCAACATCACGAAATATTGATAGGAGAATCTATAAAGTATATATTTTAGGGATCGTCGTTGAGTTCTAAGACGATCTGGAGATGACGGCTTATGGGATTGTAAATGGTCAAATCGGCCCACCGGGAAAAAAGTGTCCCTTTATGGGACTAAAGGTAAATCTGTAAAAAGTGCTCTTTTTTGAGAATAAGCTTAGTACTGTTGGGACGCACTAAATAAACCAAAAAAAGAGCTCAGTTGCTGGACTTTGTCCCGCATGTTCAAAATGGGCGATAAATAGTCAATATGGACATATAGATACTCTGCAATTTTTGCTACTAATCCAAATATAGAATAATTTTGAAGTTCTGGCAGATATTAGGGACGGACGCATAGGTCGAAACGGCCAAAAAACGGATTTTTTGGTGCCTTTGTAGCTTTTGGACGCTAGAAGGTATATTGGTTCGGCCTGGCCGAACTTAACGACTAATTGTTGAACTTGTGTTGATCACTTGCTTATACAACATTTGATTTCTTGTGAATTTCTGCAAATCAAAAAAACCGTAAATTCCAGTTTATTTCTTATTTGGAAAGGAGTGTTATTTTTCGGTGCAATTCATCAAAACACAATAGCCAATTACTGGTCTTTTGCAAATACTCGTAGTAATTACTCAAGTACATTTAGATATCTAAAGTTTTAAATTATTATCTACATCTAATGCTAATTAAAAGTTGTGATAAATCAAGTGCTTGTTTATTTTTAGAGCAATTATTTATTTCTGTTATTCAAAAACAATACGAGTATTTAATAAAAACTCAATTTATTGCCTCGCTTAGATGGAATGGGTGGGACGTTGGTAATCATGAGCAACTTTTAAGCCGTGAAATTACAAAAACTCCATGAATGACATTAATGCCTTTATTAAATCTGTCTAGTGAATCATTACAAAATGCCTAGCATATTGTGAAGTTGAGGAACGAATTTATGGCTGTTTATTTCAGAATGCTTTAACTCAACGACGTTGTAGAAAAACTTATTAATGGCCGATTTGAAATGCATAAAAACGGAAGTTGTTTATAATTAAACTTGATAGATTAAATCACTGGACCTCCTTCACAAACTCTGCTTAACAACTGTAATTATATTTAAATGAAGATACATGAAATTAATATATATGGCCTCATATCAGCAATCCCGGACCTTGTTATTTTATACCCCATGACCAATTAGAACAATTTACTAAAATCTATAGAATGAACAATAGGATTTTTAAAATAATTACACCACATAACATTTAAGAAATCTGTATTAAACCGATTCATATAACGACAGCTTGCTAAGATCTTGAAAAACGAACGGCTTTAAATAGAATAATCGAATTTCCACCCAGCCTATGGAATTTATTATACTCCAGCCAATTGCTTTTATAAAACAGTTCTCTCTTTTGATTTAATGTGCGTTTAGGCAATTTTAACAACTAGCAATTATTAAATCTTGCTTAATAATTGTTAAAGTTATGGCTTCATTAAATCTGTAAAATTCATCGTTACTAACTGGTCTTAAATCTTAATTTAGTTATAAAGGGTGTGTGTGTGTGTGTGTGCATGTTATTGTTAATTTCCACAACTCTATACAATGTGTATACATCATACAAAAAACATTAATCAATGTTTTAATGTCATGTTTTAATATTAAGTATTTTTAATTACGTAGGTTGTGTGGAAAATGTGTTAATATGAAAGTTTAATTTAAATAAAGCTTATACAAGAACAGTCCAAGATACAAAAAACTTAAATGAAATATTATTGAATATTTTTAAGTCAGTCTAAAATCATAGATTTGAGCTATTGGCGTTTTTTTTGGTAATTTATATTTGAATGGTGTGTTTTTCAAAATAACCATTATAACCTGTGTTTGGTTATAATGGTTCCTTAACTAGAAATTGATTGGTAGCTACTCGGTTAAAAAGTGAGTTGGCTTTAAGACACTTAAGAAATGAAAAACTTACTAGAAGCATTTTTCCAACAGACTAACATAAAACATACTGCTATATAAAAACAGGTGGATGCGTTATCTCTACTAAAAAAAGAATTTGTATCGGGTTTATGCGCACTAAATGAGATTAGTGAATATTTAAAACAACACAATCTGGTAGTTAAACAAATTGGACACATTTTCTCAAAGCAAAAATGTAAAAATAAAGCAATTTCAATTATTCCATTGATTATTTTACTACAATTTATAGTTTTTTATTGGTGCTTTTGACGAATTACCGGATAAAACCTCTTCTTGTTTGACTCTTATCTGTTGAAAGAGAAACACTGTTGCCAATTATTCTCAATTTTGTTTAATGTTGTCAATATAATATTGCAAACTTACTTGATAGTAAACCCAAACGAACAAGCCTAATAAGTTAAGACCTAATTTAACCAATTTGTGTCTTCATACTATCTTTGGAACCAAATTTTGTAATAAAATGTTTAATATTTTTTTTTAAATTCATCGTAGCCTATCCATAAGAAAAGGAATTTTAAACCAATGAACCAATAAAAACAATATCCACTTAAATTGACATACTTATATAATGTTTTAATGTGTTGGCACAGATATTTGCGCTATGTATGCGTAGTAAAGAGCGGTGAATGAACTAAGCGCTGTTTATAGTTTATGTAAATCTCTAAACCATTCAAGTTCTGTATCCTAAGAACGAACAAATTTGAGATTTGCTGATATGACGTGATCTTTGACTTATTAAATACACGAGTCGTCATAAAAGTTTACATATTTAATCATATATTTTAAATACGTTTTAGTTTTATTTAGCAATTATTTTGATTAAACCTGTTCTTCCAATACAGTTTCTTTTACAAACACTAGAATTTTGAATCTTTCTAATGCAAACTAAATTTTCTCGTGTATGAAATAATTATAGTCTGGATTTTATGAAAGTGTTCAAATATAAAATATTGAATGTGTGACAAAATGCATGATTAAAAAACATTGAAAATCGAATAAGTACCCAGAAAGAACCGATTTGAACCGAGAAGTGCAGAAAGAATTCTTTTTGAGGTAATTAATTAAAACAGTGTCGAAAATTATGGATAATAAAGTTCGCATTTGGGCGAATGCACCCAAAAAGAGTGACTGTTTGGTGCGGTTTATGGGCTGGCGGCATCATCGGGCCGTGTTTTTTTCCAAAATGAGGCCGGTCGGGCAGTTACTGTGAATGGTGTTCGCTATCGTAACTTTTTATGGTCCGATTTGGAAGATATGGATGTGGACGATATGTAGTTTCAACAGGACGGTGCCATTTGCCACACAGCTACCAAAACAATGACTCTTTTGCGCGACAAATCAACATCGGTCATTAAAATTTATTTATAAATTCATTTGTGTTTTATGTGCTAAGCCGTACCCTCAACAGACTTTAATTTTAAGTCTAAGATGACACATTTAAAACAGATTTCTTAGAAATATTTCTTAGAAATAATATTAAAATAAATATTTACTAAATTTAGAAAAACCGAAGTAAAGTTTTTAATTTTACACATTGAACAGGGATATTAAACCGGCTTAAGACCTCTTGCTTCTATATTTAAATAGAAGACAAGTTTTTAACAAAATGACAAAGTGACATTGATTTTCTTGGCTGCACACTACTTTTATCATGATTTCGGGTCCGTGACAACCCTCTTCAGAAAGCCTTGCTGCAATTGTTGAAAGTAAAACCGAACTCTATAAGGCCAGGCTCACCCCTAACGAATGAGAACTACTGTTGTAAACCTTACTTTTCAAGTTTTCTTCACACAATTGCCCACGAAAATACAACTCACTCTTGCCATCTCTAAAGAGACTCCACATCGAGAGCCATCAAAAGATTTCTTTTACAACGTGTGTGTGTGTTGTAAAAAGACTTTAGTTGACTATGGGGAGAGCCTGGCCTTATAGAGTTCGGTTTTACTTTCAACAATTGCAGCAAGGCTTTCTGAAGAGGGTTGTCACGGACCCGAAATCATGATAAAAGTAGTGTGCAGCCAAGAAAATCAATGTCACTTTGCCATTTTGTTAAAAACTTGTCTTCTGTTTAAACTGTCCAGCTTGGTAGGGAAACTTTTAAATTATATTTAATAAGCCTTTGTTTAATCGAAGTTATGCAAAAGCTGTATTTGAGTATTTTTTTTTAATTATTCATATTTTCGATATGCCATTAGTAATATTCCTATTTAAAATATGTCCACTATTCGGTTATTAGAAATTACACTGTTTTGCAAAAATTAACTTTTGAGGCCTCCTTTAAACAAAACCAGCTGATCCTTATGTATATTCCAATTCTGGAGCTTTCCCACTAGTTTTTGCACAAAATAAAAAAAAAAACCATTTCAACGTGGTATATTTTTTGATAATCCGACGAAATTTGTCTCAGTTTTAGGGTTCTTGTCAAAAATCATAGGATTTGTTTCACACAGAAGTTGTAAAGACATAACATGTTTTATTTTAAATCTCGCTCTTAATATGAAAAAAACTAGGATTTAGAATTTTGTGCAAAAACTAACAGGAGACCTCCAGAATTGGGGTACAATTGGCAGTTGAAAGCAAAAATGTTAAAAAAAAACAAAATTTCGATTTGTAGACTGTAACTTCCATAATTTTTATCAGATTTTTATAAATTTTAATTTACGTATGTTAAGCTCGTTTGTTAATTTACAAAAAAGACGCATTTCTTATCAATTAATATTGCTCATTCTTAAATGAATCGTATAAGAATTCCGATGTTTAAGGAAAATTAATGCAGAAAGTCACTATACGTAATGGGCGATCAGGAGATCATTTTACGTAAGGATCAGTTAGTTTCTTCCAAAGGAGGATTTTGTTTCAAAGCAGTGTGATTTGTCACCAATCAACAATTGTTGCTACTAACATAAAAATGTCTGCCAAATATTATGTTGACACCCGCTGTGGCAACTAAGTTCATTTACAGTGGAAATTCGTTCTGTTTAAGGGAATTTTTGAGATTCGAATCGATTTTTTAAAAATACTGTCAATTTTTTTTTGTTAAATACACTAATCTTTCTCAGGCTTGAATTGTTTTATAACTAATTTGCTTTTAGCTTAAAGATTTAAGAAAAAGTTGCATGCTTTTTAACAATGCTATGTTGAAGGAAATATGTGTTAATATGTAACGTGCTTTAAGTAGACAGACAGACGGACACTGCAACCATAAAGTACCTTACAATTCATTTGAACTTGATCAAATGGAACGGATAATTACAAATAAAAATCGCTGTTCAAGCGTATACCACCGCTTGACAATAACAATTATTGGACAGATGGATGATGGTTGGACTACGTTAAATCGAATAAAATAAATATCCTGAGTCTGTCTGAGCCCCTCCCTTCTTTAAAGAGTTACAAACATTAGCACTAAGTTTAAATACCCCGTATTACAGTGTGTAGTAGTGAAACCACTGCCTTGGCGGGAAAAAAACATTTCGCATTCTTAATCGCGTATTTAATTGCACCGATTTCAATAACACGATTTAAGGAAAACAAAGTGTAAACAACAGCGAATAAAAAAAATCAGCAATTTATCATATTTATGGGCAGAGACGCACATACCAACTAGCCTGAGGCACTTGAACATACATCAAGCGTACAACTGGTAAACTGGTTATCTACTAGGCGTCGTTAGTAGACACTACGGCTTTAAACAGTTACTAAATAACTCACTAGCGCTCGTACTGTGACGAAAAATGTAGAAGGCAAATCTCAACTTACCGGCTGTATTACAAACGCTGATGAATGATTTTCCTTATTCGGCTCCAAACCAGTTATGTTTGCTTGTAGGCCAGGATCACCGTCCATAAAGTGTGGAAACGATAGTGAAATAGGAAAGCCGTAATAACAATCAGTGACGTCAATTAAGCCCAGCGGTTGACAGTAGCCTGCAATTAAAAAACAAAAACAGAAATTATTTCACTTATGGAAGCATAAATACGATATTTGTGTGTAGGTCCATGTGTAAGTAGTTCAATGAAATGGTAGATATTGAGTCACAATGGAAAGTTTTTCATTTCTATGTTAGTGAGACGGATTCGTTGCGATTTAAATGCGTTGGGAGTTTCGAACACCGACTATCACCGACATATTGGCTAATAATACTTCAGCTGTAATTTTCAAACGCCCATTTTTAAAGTTGTTTGTTTTCTGAGTTTTCGTGCTATTCGTACAGTGTCATTGTCATGATCACAATGCCGTTTTTGGCTAGTATTCGCGTTTTTTTTTGCAATTTTTAGCGAGTACAACGCTTTGTGTGTGTTTTGACGTCATTTTGAAAGTATTAATGGAATTTATCTCGTTTTATTTGTTATTGTACAGCTGAAGAAACTATTCGAGTCATTTGATTTGCACAGAATTTTGGTTTATTTCCCCACAAATGTAGTAATAAAATAAATGAAATCATCTTTCTTCGATTGCCAAGTCATTCAAAGAAATAAGCTGCTATCATTTCCTTATTTGATTCATTGACATCAGATAATTATTGTCTTGCTATCGAAAACATTATAGATAACAGCAGCTAAATGCAGCAAAAGCCGCCGATTTGATTCGATCTTTGTAAGATAATTTATTACAGTTTTAATTAGAGGGTTTTAGAAACATTCTATGCCAATAAAACAACAAAATGGTCATTAAGATACCTTTTAATAGGGCCGTTAACTTATGAATATAAAATCAGAGAACCAGCAGTTCCAGTCACCTCCCCTTGTCCTTTCCTTTGGACTTTTCTAAAGATCACTTAGCAAGAGGATTGAACTATCATATCTAAATAGCGCAATCAAGTAATTAAAGTTTCATTAAAGCCATTAGTCATATTGGCATTGCAAACGATGTAACGTCAATAGGTGTTAATTGATTATTGGAGGTTTCCATTACGATGAGCGATATACTGGTTAGCAAATATGGCAAATACAATTGCAATTGTCGTACTTACCTTTCCTGCAATAACATTTGTTCTTCTCATTGAAACGGCCGTTGTCCAAGGTGTTTTCTTCTAAAACATAACGATAACCGGACAAACTGTTGACCGTTATGAGTTCATCGTCAGCTCTGTGCAAATTAATGGGGCGACACATGCTTTTCCGAAAGAATTTCACCGATTCGTTGGCTTGCAAAAAGCTAGGGAATTTAACACCATCCGAGGCATATTCAATGTTGCTGCAATGGTCTCCATCCCATTGAGGTAAATTTGCTGAGCCGCGGTATGTAGCATATAAACCGGAAATCCGGGGATCGGGAACGCCGGTGTGGAATGTTTCATAGTCCTTGCCGAAATCCATCATCTAAGCAACAAAGGTATGTATTAGAGTAAAGATTAAGGCAATAAATGTTTCATACTTACTCTATCAACTAGGCCCACTTTGTCGAAGTGTATCCAACCAGGCAGGAAGGTATTGCCCAATGAGGTCAAGGTGGTGGCATAGCCAAACATAAACTCTTTGGCTGTCATGCGCACAATGGGTCGAGAGTCCTGCGTCGCGAAGAGGCTGTTCAAAGCCACACGTACGAAAAAGGGTTTCTTGGCCATTAAATGCGATATAGCCTATAAAATAATGCAAATAGATAGGGGTTCGTTACAATTATTAAAATGCTTTATAACAATCAATGATTATTTATTAAGTGGATAATTAATTATGCCCTATTATTATTTTACTCTTTGGCTGTTGTCGTAAACGACCTCATGTTTTATTAATTTATATATTAATGTTCGTTTTTATTACTAGTGTTCTAATTCATTCCAGTACTTTCCATAAGCATTACAGTCAATAGTATGGTGCAATTTAATTCTGGCATTTTTTGATTGTTTGTATTTTAAAATTTCTATTTTTTTCTCTCACATCTAATAGACGGTTATTAATGTTTCATTAACCCGTCTTCAAGCGATTTGATTTAAGTATTGTTGCCTTGTCGTCATCACCGACTCTGTCGCTGATGATAATTAAGGCTAATAACCATTATTTCAATATTAATTTAAAACGTCACATATCTATCGCGGCTTAAATAAAAAAATTCCAAAGCCTATTGGCAATTTTTATACCATTTCTTCTAGTAAATCTGGCAATTATACGAGTATAGTTACTAAAGGAAGGTTTTATTATTAATTGAAGAAAAAAAAATGAATTTCAAAATATGACTCGTTCTTGCATTATTTCATATTTTTATCTAGCTATCTAATTACATATACACATCTAATCCGGTGTATTTGAGTAATTATATATGATAAAAAAATCTCTTTAAAACTTCTGATTGACTGACAGTATTGATTGATGGCAAAAGTTAAAAAATCATTGGGGTTTTGTTTACTTTTCAACACAATTTTTGACAATGATCTGAAGTTATTGCTATGTATATTTACCACTTACTCGCTTAGCTGCCACTTAGAAGCTCTTATGTTAAAAATTCACGTTTTGAATAGAAGATGACAGTGATGTTTTAAACAAAAGACTTAAGAAACAAGCACCGATATTAAGATCTTTTCTGTCGTCATCAACGTACCGATAACACACACAAATATGCAAATACAAGTCGGTTACCATATCTTAACTTAAACCTTTTACATCATTATTTTCAATGGATTCTAATGTTAAATTTTCTTTTTAACCCATTTTTATTCGTAGTTGACGAATGCCATCTGGAATTTGTAACAAATGGGAGTATTTTCGCGATTTTTTTGGTATCAACTAGTCGATATTCTTCATACTTTAACTTTGCAACGTTAAACACTTTTACTATTCGGGGTTGTAAACACAAAACCATCTCAAAAAAATACAACATCGATGTGGTTATATGAATATAAAATGATTTTGCACAAACTTTTCTTTTTTTTTTGGAAAATATCGATGGGCTTCTGAAAGTACATCATTTTTCCTTAATAACATACACTTTTGTTGTGCTTTAAACAAAAGACGATAAATTGTACAAGATGACGATGTGCTTCTTCTTTGCAATATTGTAGAAAAACACACTTTAGTAACACACAAATTCTCAGGGTTTAATTTTTCCGCATTTGTTTGTACACAATTACTAGAAAATCGAAATTGAAACAAAAAAACAACTAAATGCGCACACTTTAAGCACACAAAAAACAGGATTTCAAAATGATTTTTACTCATCTCTGTTTTACGATTTCTCGATAAAGCTCAAATCGCCCATCTTGTACAATTCACGTCTTTACTCTAAACGATTTCGTTATGACCCCACTAACGTGTGTCACGATTACTACGCAGTAGGTTTTTTGAACAAGACTTAATAGAAAAGCATATAACTTTTTAAAACCAGAATCCAGAATTTATCCATCTTCAAATAAACCGGATTTCTCAATAGTACAACTATGATGGTGTGCCCCTGGTAAGAATCCGGAATACATACAAGTTAAAAATAGAATGTTTAGATGTTTTTGCTTGAATATATACATTTTTTCGCTATAAATGAAGAGCTTTAAACGAAAATTTTCAATCAACAAGAGGTTTTATGCGCGCTGTTTTCACAATTTTTTCAGACAAAATATGCAATTTTTGTTTTTAAATGGCCTATCTATTGCTGTTTTGCTTTATAGTCGTTGTTATAAAGGCTACGTAATAAACTCCACATTTATTAGCGAATACTGAAATACGCTCCCTATATATAGGATGGACCAAAAGTTACCATGGGAGATTATGAGCCAATTTCGACATCATTTTTGGCGTTCGACTTTTTTGCAGAATTTAATATTTAATTCAATAATAAGACTGTTGACGAAAAATATATTAAATGTTCACCCACTTCATGTAAAGTAATGTTCAATCATATTTGAGTTTCTAGAAATCAAGATTGGTTTAGAAGTTTAGAAAAGATTGGAATAGAAAATTTAAAGGTCCTATAAAGATTTATTGTATAGTAAAGTACAATATATTTAATTTTTCTCGCTTGAAACAACCAAGGACAGCAAAGTGGCCCATAATCTCAGAATCAACCTTGTATATTTTTTTCTTTTTTTTCAGATTATATAAATAACACTTATATAAATAAATAATGAAGAGATTAACAACTGAACAAAGAACCAGAATAATAGAATTTTATTATTTAAACCAGCGGTCAATTTTTCAATGCAAAGTGATGAGCCATTCATTTGAATGGCTTTGGTAATAAGCAGAACTGTTGGTTCTTGGGTTCTAAAAATCAAAGAGACATTCATCAATGACAATTGCACCCCTTAGGTGTACAGTATGGTGTGGGATCACATCTGCAAATATCATTAGGCTTTACTTCTTCGAGAATGAAGATGAAAGTGCTGTAACCGTATATGGAGAGCGGTATCGGTTTATGATAAAACATTTTTTACGTCCTGCTCTTGAATACAGATCTTAGCTGTTGTTTCAGCAGGACGGAGCCACTGCCCACACTGCCCGAGACACAATGGCACTTTTAAGTCAAATTTTTGGAGAACGAATAATTTTCAGAAATTTGGCTTTAGTTGAAGGACCGAGTATATGTGAACAAGCCCGATACAATCCTTTAACTCAAGGCTAACATTGTTGCAGATATATGAACGCTACAGCCACAAATTTTTAAAAGATATCATGGAAAATGCTCTAAAACTAGCCCATCATTGCGAAGCTAAAAACGGGGGTCATCTAAGTGACATTATTTTTCATACTTAGTGTAAAAAAACCATTTTGTATATTATATAATCTAAGAACATAAATAAAATAAAAATAATAAACAAAAAAGTTATTAAAGTTTTTAACACTTTTGGCCCACTCTGTACATAAACAAAATCAACACATTTTATTAACAATTGACTTAAATATTGCGTTCTTAGGTATCCAGCCTAAGTTATCGAATCTTAAGCATAATACAGTAGACGCTCACAAATTAGAACCACTTTGTTTTTCGGATGGTTCTAATTTCCGAAAAGTTCTAATTTCTGGACGTTTTTTATTTTTACAAAAATAAGGCTAATAGACTATTTTTATCCAATTTTGAGTATTTTATTAAGAAAAACGAAGTCAAATTATATCACATAAATGTTTTAAACTTAAAATAATTCATTGAAGTAAAAAAAATGTTATTATCTAACTGCTGGAATGCTGTGACAGTGTATCTTATCATAGTTAGTTTTTGCGTAACATGTAATTAGAACTTTTCAATCTAATTTCCGAATAATCAATGCATCAAAATGCGGGTTTAATTTTTGAAGTTCTAATTTGTGAGCGTCTACTGTAATAAGTTCGTCCAAGTGGAAACATAAATCGCCAACAAAATTATTCATAATTGCAGTTTTGACAAAAAAAAAATTTGCTGTAACACATTTTATTTGCAAAAATTCCATTTCGTGCTTATGAAACCTTTTGTATAAGTAATAAATTTGGAATCGAACAAAAAGCTAGAGTCAACTTATTATAAAGCCTTTCCTATACCGATATTCTTATTTGATATTTTTTGTTTTGTTTTGACTTCAACATTCGCTTTTACTTGAATATTTACTAAAATTGATGACATTATCATCAAATAACAGATAAATGCTCGAAATGTATATTTTACATTGAAAACGATGATTCTGACATTCTCTGTAGAGGCCAAAATTTTGAAATCTTAGTATTAATTGTTACTAATTTATTCGGTTTATGTATACATATACTATTGCTCATTTATATAGTATAGTGACAAATCAATTAAAAACGACAATTTTCTCCATTTGTTGTATATTTTGTTATGACGATGGCAACAACGATGAAAAACTCATGAACAAATCAATTAGTTTGGGATTTATCACGGAGCATACTATTACACAGATATTTTTATAAGTATGTACGTGCAGATGGTGTATGTTTATAAGTTAGTTAATTATAAATTTTTTGCAACCAAATTTCCATGGTAAATACTTTTAGTCAGGAGTTTGTGTTTTTTTATTTTGAAGTATTGTAAAGAACTGTTAGAGTTTATAGATATTGAAGGCCAGTAAACTATTGATACGAATATAATACAGTTAAAATGTATTTGTATTATAGTCTCGTTGAAGATTAGGTTAATTTTAATGTCTCTTTTATTTTTGTTAATTGAAGCAAAATTGACTCGAATAGTTTAAATTTTTGTAAAACTTTAGTTTAAATATTACAAGCGATTATTTTCTGGAGACAATTATTTTAAATAATAGTGGTGTTTTAGGCTAAGCCTCAATAACTAAATGAAATAGCAAAACCTCAATAATAAAGTAATTTTTTAAGAAGAGTGCCAATTTTGTTTAATGGCTATAAAAAGTCTCGGTGGTGTACTTGATTTCATGGGTAGGTAACACCGCCTATACAACTCGTAACTTATAAGGACCATGCCTTATGAACTATTAGAGAAATGAGAAATTTAGAGTCAAAGTTGTGAAAAGTTGACCAGAGTCTGAATATAAGCCAGAAAAATGTCACGAATCTGACTCTAATCAAACATTTAAATTATAAGAGATAAAAAAAATAATATGGGAACCTGTATTTATACCCTCAACCTACAGGGCAAGAGGGTATATCGTTTGGTACGAAAAAAAATCGTCACGCACCGAAAAAAGCATTTTAGACCTTACGAGTACATATGTTTTTATGAAATCCGTTTTATGTATTTTTAAGTCATTTGAGCCATGACCGTCTGTGCGGCTGATTTTCTCAATTACCGTCGAAAAGATGTACCTTTTTTTGCATTTATCATGTCACAATATTTTTATAAAACTGCTTATGGGATTGAAAAGGGGCCACATCGGCACACCCTTTTGTAGCTTCCACATAAATGCACCATTGGGCCCACTTTTGGCATTCGTGGGATTTTGTGGGATTAAAATATGATTATGATCCCACTAAAAAGCAATGCTTTAGAATGTGAATACAATACTTAAGAATGTGGGGGGTACCAGAAGGGTCGTGGCTAAGAGTCCAACATGATGCCATTAGTTGTGGCATATAAACATTTGTTTGTGGAGCGCGGTGATGTGCTTATTTGGGAATGAAAAAAAAATTATGAACCTAAAAAAAATTTATTGTATATTTTAATTATGTAAGTAAGAAAATTATTAAATTACATAGTATTAAATAGTGTATCTGGCAAATGTCGACCTTCGCTATCCACACACTGCTGCATACGTTTTCTGAAGTTTTCATAGTTTGTTGTATTGTAATCCTTCACTCAGGTCCCCTTCGTACACATGACACATTCCCTGCTGTTCTCAATGAAGTTACCCAATTTACAATTGAATGCCGTCCGCGTGGGGGAACAGCGAAAAGCTTCAACACAAAATGACCTCTCCTCACGTGTCCATTGGATGATGGCAACTGAAAGGCGGACGAATACAAATCTCCCGTCAGCCACTATAAGCCACGCACACTTTCACTCTCTTCGACCAACAGTGCCGCCACAGCCTGCAGTGCAGGCAAATTTCTTGTGGTACTTTTAACGGAAATACAATGGAAATTCTGCATTTTCATTCTTCTCTTCAATTGTATTATATCTTTTTTAAGCTTATTTCTTACTTTGCTACCGTATGTTTGTCGAAAGATTCTATCACGCCTAGAAGACAGCGTGTTAATGAATAAATTTATCGTATTCGAACAGTTACGGTGCAGTTAGTTAGCACCTGCTAAAAACGCTCACAAAGTTAGTGTCGAGTGAATGCTGTTTAAATCCATTGTTGTTCATGTGTATTGGAGATCACAAATAAAATAATCATTTGTTAACTTGACATTTAAACGTTGAAGCAAAAAAAATTGTGCTCGTATAAATTTCTTCTCTGTACCTACATATGTACGTATGTAAATCCATACTTTGTAGTATGTGTTGTATGTTTGCGGTCAATATTTTAACTGGACGTGGAATTAGTCAAACTATTTACGTATTTATGTGTTAATAATTGTTTATATCTTTCTTAATGATTTCTACTTCCTATACATGAAGTCCTAACGAGGAATCATTTCTGCTGCTGCCGCCGCCTCTGTTGTTGTTGTTGTGTTATGGTTGTAAATGAGTGACGTTAACTACTCCAGTGCCCGCAAGATGCTGCTGTATGTCGTGACATTTTGACGTTTATTTACCGCATTATCATTGTGGCAGGGGTATGTTGACATAGGTATGGCATGTCTGTATGTCACTCCGTCTGCCTGTGCGAGATAATAGCAGGGAAACAAAATTAACTTCATGAAATACAAAAGAAGGCTTGTCTCAAGCGCCGGTGCCCGTTGTACTGCTTTATAGCTCAGACATACAGCTAGTCACACATCCATAGGTACAAGCATACATATTCACCTGTATAATAAACTGAGCTGAACTAAACGTTTATTGACCCAGACATTTTGTTTATATTTTGTGTACTTATTCGAATGTATGGTTGGCTGTGATTTATTTAGCCGATACAAACATACGTACGTACATATGCCAGCATGTAGCTTCGTAATTGTATGTATGTAAATGAATATTTCTGTGTGTTTAAGCACAAGTTACTTATAAATATTATTATTGCCGGTTGCAAACAATAGCATGTGAAAATCACGCGATACATTTAACAGCGTCACAATTGCCAAGTTCGTTTATTTTTTTTGAGTCTGTTGTTTTTTTTATGACTTAAATATTAAAATCAAAACATTTCGTTCGTTACTCACCAGCATGGCGATGTTGACCATGACAACTTCATCGTCTTCCCGGCCTTTAGAGAGATGTTCTTGCCAGACCAGTGGGTGGCTGGGTGTTGTTGACATCGTGTTGTTTTCGTTGAATGTTATGTTTTCATGGGTCATAATTTCTCTGCAAGTAAAAATAAAATGCAAGTTGTAATTTAACTAAATGCTTACGAAATATACAATGGTTGTGTTTTTTCCTTCAGTTATGAAAGCTAAGCCGAAGCTGCAAAATCGTAACAAGTAAGTCAAGTTCTGACATAAAATGCAAACGTTGCTACACTAGCAATACTTATCGTGGGTGAAACAAATTATGCAATTGTTTGTGGTTATTTAAGTACTATCGTATCGAGAAAAGGTGGGATTGACATAAACCCGATATTTATACAAACTAAGTGCAAAAATAGTGAAATATTTTTTTTTTTTATTATTTTCTGACACACTTGCTGTTGCGTGTTTATATTGAACTTTTATTAAATAGAAATTAAAAATTATTCAAAAAGCAGGCGGAAAGACTTAATTGATAGCAGGTATGACTTTTCGTCAAATCTTAAACAACGAAAGCGTTATAAATATTATTTCACTTTTTGTTCATTTCATTTGCACATAAGAGCAGGACCTTATTTATCGAGCACTGTTAGCAGTAGCTTTTTTCCACCGAACAAAATCATCCCAATGAAAATTATTTTATCAGTTTTTAAAAATCCGCATTCAGCATAGGGCAATGAAATACTATAAGTAAATCCTGTGTTTTGTCTCGGTTTTAAACACACAATTTTTCTTAATAAAAACCTGAAATTATTAAATTATTAGGGCCAGTTCTAAGTGGGAGCGATTTTATACTGTAAGTAAATTATAAGAACATATTTTACAAGAAAAATAATCATATAAATGACCGAGCACACTGAAGCATTTTTTCTTTACGCTGCGTTTTTCTTCATTTCCGGTGGTCCAAAAACCGTAAATAGATCTAAAAACTTACAAAAAGTGCATGTTATTGCAGTGTATGCGTAGAAAAGCTCTCTCATAAATTAATTGTTTTTGATACTTATTTCAATGGGTTTTAGCCTACCGGAAGTTAAAAAATACATACAGTAGGTGTGCCCAACCCTTAAAGCAGTTTTTCACAACACCATTTACTTTGTTTCAGTACAACACTTTCACCTTTCATAAAAGGAGACAATTTTTAAGAAAATGCGGATAAAAAAACTGTTTTTCAAGCAACAAAAATAATAATTGCTTTGAAAAAAGAGTGCATATAGGAAAATATGTTTCTTAAGACAAATTTGTATTAGCAATACTAAATAACTTTTTTGATTTTGTGTTATAAACTTTAAAGCATTATCTTTACTTTCCTTGATACTCGTAATGCTTCATTCACATTACGATGGCTTAATATAAAAAGGGCGTAACTGCATATCTCGTTATTTTACGAAATAATGTTAACACTTCATAAAGCTAGACAAAACAAATTCTTAATAAGAACGCCCTCTATAGTCCCTTCTATATTAACCATTGATAAACAATTATAGTTCAGACATACAAAATTTTAATTAAAAATTTACGAGAACTTGTATTATAATTTCCGAAATCCAATGATATAATAATATGTATGCACATTAGATATTGCTTTCCTATATATTATAATAGTGCTTTAGAAAAAAATGCATATAAGAAAAAAATTGTGGTATTTGTTAACTTGGAAAGGAAATATTGAAAAACAATTATTTTTTTATTTCCTACTTAAGCATCGACAATAACTTTATTGATATATCACAGTGAAACTTTTTTCCTCGTGCCAAAAGCTATCGAAAAATCGATGGCATAATATCGACAAATTTTTGTTCTTACAAATCGGCCCACCCTAATATATATATATACATTTCTCCAATTCATCTTAATCAAAATACAAATTAATGTACAATCCCTTGAAAGGTATATATGATTATACTTACTTATACACATAAGGTCCAACTTCTTCCACTTTCATTTTTTCTCGTCCCGCCATAAAGGCTTCTGCATTTGTGATATTAAATAAATATACTTTTAAATATAAATCCACTGGAGGTTGCGCCCACAAATTGAATATTTCACCGCCATCCGTCATTGTGAGTTTCTATAGTTAACAATGTATAATTAAATTTAAATATTTCACAAATAAATCAATCAAGACTTATTTGATTGTGCAGCAAACACCTACCTGTCTGAATATTAAGTCATAAGGATGGATTATCTTAACCAAGACCGCAACACATATGGCTAGAATGCCAACGGTCAGAAAAAGAAAAGCACCTGGAAGGAAAGAAAAATACGTGTTAATATTTATGAGGGAAATAAATAAAAATCTCGAATCGTTATTATTTAAAACTTTAATATAAATCTATTTCATTGCTGTGAAAAAAGGAAATAAACAATTAACTTTCAAATATGGTGTTTAACACGAACGATCTATAGCATCGAATGAAATGAATGAATTCTGGAATAATAATTTTCAATCTTATTTGAAAGTTTTTTTTCGCATAAATTAAAATATTGTTATCGATATTGTTTTTTTTTTGTAAATCAACTATGATTTCATTATCATGAAATTGTTTCATCACCTTACTATTGGATATTGAGCAAAAAATATATGACTTAACTAAAGTTAAAAAAAAACATTAATAGCTCTAATAAAAAATGTTTTGGGTCGAACAACAAAATTACGGAGAGTTTTTTTACTAGAATAGAACATGAATTGAATAGAACATAATATAAGAGAATAAACAACTAAGAAGAAGACACAACACGTGTCAAGATTGGAGAAGCTCAGAAATGTTTTTAAAGCAAAACAAAAGAAAGCAGCGTAAGCATAATTCTATAAAATGAACACCACTTCAAATGATTAAACTCTGCATGACTGTTATAATTATACCCCTTCACCGCAGGGTGGTTGGTATACTAAATTTGTCATTCTGTTTGCAACGCCACGTAATATTATGATCGTTAAACAGACGATCTAGCCACGTCCGTCCGAGTGTCTGTTGAAAGTACGATAGCGGACAAAAGAAACATCCTAGTATCCTTAAAATAAAGTGGCTTATGGTCATAAGCTGTTTGGGATTGTAAATGGACATAGGGGGAAAAAAGTACACTTTTTTGTGTTTGCTTAACAAATCATAATTTTTTCTGGACAGCCAAGGGTTAGAATACGCCCTAAATACCTCAAAAAAGGCATTATTGCTGAACTTGGATCATGTGGCTAAAAAAAAACTTCCCGCATGTTCAAAATGGACGATTAGTAATCAATATGGACAATATTTTACTTAAATAAAAGCAAATTTTGGTACCAATCCAAATATATAGTAATTTTGAAATTAAGGGTGGAGACATGACCGAAAGGCCTCCAAAAATGTACCACTTGTTTTTGCGTTTTAGTAGCGTAGGGTGGTGAGTATATATGGTTCGGCCTGGCCAAGCTTAAAGAGGTTGTTACTTGTTTATTGTAAGTTCGTTTGATTTGAAACATTTTTGCGACTCGTATATGGTATACCTTTACATACTTGTCCAAGTGGTATGCGATCTCTTGACTTTAATGAAATTAAAGAATACCCCAAGTTTGAATTGATTTATGAAATTAACGAGATTCACTACAAATTCGGAATATAGAAAAAAATACTAAAAAATTTACTACAAATTCGGAATATAGAAAAAATTGCTAAAAAAAACCCCATGAGTTGAATGAAAGTTCCAGCAATATGCCTTGGAGTAAACTCTTCTTTTCTAACATTGATAACCCTTATTCTGACGTCATTATATGTACACGGAAAAAGAGTTTGTTAAAAATATCATTGCATGCAATCACATTATGCAGCAAACATATAATGTTTGGCGCATGCTCCGAACATATATATGTTTGGGTCAGAAAAAATATTAAACTACAAACATGTATAAGTATAAGTATGTATATGCTTGTGTGCAAACATATGTTTTATTAGCACATAAACATTAATATGTTTGCAGTAAAGTTTTCAAACCTTCACATGTTTGTGTGCAAACATATATGTGACAGCGCATGGAGAAAGGGACATAAGGGTAAAAAAATCAATTTTTAGTTTTTTTTTCTTTTTTGATGTGGACAACATCTGAGCATCGAATGAGACCGATCCCATGCCCCAAAAGTGTTCCCTCCCAGAGATATGCTCGTTTTATGGAAGTAAAGTCGACGATTCTAAGCGCAAATAGAAAGATATATATATATATATATATATATATATATATATATATATATATATATATATATATATATATATATATATATATATATATATATATATATATATATATATATATATATATATATATATGCATCCAAATATTAATATGTTTGCAGAAATCAAAGCAGTCATAAATAACTACCTAACTGTTGATATTACGGCCATTAAACCAATGTTTATTTTTTATTATTATTTATTTTATTTTATTTTTTAAACATAGATTTTTTTAATAATTTTAATTCTAATTCAATTAATGCATTAAAACACTTCCAATAAATAATACGCACCAAAGTTCTTTGTACACGGAAAAAGAGTTTGTTAAAAATATCATTGCATGCAATCACATTATGCAGCAAACATATAATGTTTGGCGCATGCTCCGAACATATATATGTTTGGGTCAGAAAAAATATTAAACTACAAACATGTATAAGTATAAGTATGTATATGCTTGTGTGCAAACATATGTTTTATTAGCACATAAACATTAATATGTTTGCAGTAAAGTTTTCAAACCTTCACATGTTTGTGTGCAAACATATATGTGACAGCGCATGGAGAAAGGGACATAAGGGTAAAAAAATCAATTTTTAGTTTTTTTTTCTTTTTTGATGTGGACAACATCTGAGCATCGAATGAGACCGATCCCATGCCCCAAAAGTGTTCCCTCCCAGAGATATGCTCGTTTTATGGAAGTAAAGTCGACGATTCTAAGCGCAAATAGAAAGATATATATATATATATATATATATATATATATATATATATATATATATATATATATATATATATATATATATATATATATATATATATATATATATATATATATATATATATATATATATATATATATATATATATATATATATATATATATATATATATATATATATATATATATATATATATATATATATATATATATATATATATATATATATATATATATATATATATATATATATATATATATATATATATATATATATATATATATATATATATATATATATATATATATATATATATATATATGCATCCAAATATTAATATGTTTGCAGAAATCAAAGCAGTCATAAATAACTACCTAACTGTTGATATTACGGCCATTAAACCAATGTTTATTTTTTATTATTATTTATTTTATTTTATTTTTTAAACATAGATTTTTTTAATAATTTTAATTCTAATTCAATTAATGCATTAAAACACTTCCAATAAATAATACGCACCAAAGTTCTTTTTTCTTAATGCCTTCTGCTTTCACTGCGTTTTAGCACTTGAGTCTAATTTAAATTCTGTGTTAAAAATGTTCTAAAATTTTTTAACACAAAATTTATATTATCCCACATACATATGATATAATTTTAATATAGAAGGTTTGTGTCGACAAATTATGCTAAAAAATCAAAAATAAAAATTTTTGTTGCCTTTTCCAAGTATTTTTATGAATGTTTGCATGCAAACATATTTTTTTCTCCGTGTATTCACTAATATTTTGTTTTACCCCAGCATAAACAATGATGTTACAATTCCTTGGAATTGCATTTTTGCTGGCACATGTTCATCGGCGCCTGATTGCATCTCATGTCAGTTTTTGAAAAGAGAAAGGATTCTGAGTTTTCGCATTGTTTGCTAGTCACGGTCTTGCACAACCAGGCGAAAACCTACACAAACAGAAGCCCTAGCATATTTTTTCTGCTTATGGAAAATTCCTGTTTTGTTCTTAAGAACTCTCTGCTTCCACTGATAAAGCCCACAAACTGAAACTAGTTTTATATGCACACACACACACACACACAAAAACAGCGAAGGAATTGAACTTGGCCCCAATGAAGTATTACAAATTCTAAAATGAGTACAGACTAAAAAAGCACATCAGTATGTCCAGTTAAAAGCATAGAACCAGTTTGTTTTCGACAAAGAGAAGATGACGACTTTTTGCTCTGTTTTACGACAAAAAAAAGCAGAAAAACCCCTGAGTCAAATGAATGGAATTTTTCGCAACTTGTACTTAAAGATTCACGTGCGGTGGGTAAACGTAAGTTCTACTCGTATAGAATTTTTAAATCTTTAGCCGTTCAAAAGGAAAAGGTGTGCTGACAGCCTGAAACTTTGAGTACACACAGATGAGAGGAAGTAAAACCATATCGAATAAAAATGTCATTGCGCACATTGGAAGATTTTCATTTCAATGACACGCAGATAACATCAATCGTGGTTTGATTGATTTAATTATGAAACAAACAATTGCTTGCTGGTGATTTGAAAACTAAAAAACTAGCATTGATTTGCTTGCTTATTCATTTGTTTTTTCAATTTCAATGGAAATGTTTCGAAAATATATTCATATTTTTACTAAATGGCAATAATAAGACATTTCGAATGCAAATTGTATACAGTCGCTGGGCGGTAAGCGTAAAACAAATGGTCGTAGTCATTTTTAACAATGCATACGTATTAACAAAGTCAATATGTTTTATTTACAGAAATTCTAGAATTTGTTTGAATTCAATAACAGGACATGATCAGATAAAATAAACACAGAGCTTGTAATTGATTATCGGCCCAATTAAATTACTTAATTGCATCAATATATATTTATTTCTTGTCATTAGCAATGCAGTTGTTATATAATAGTGTTATTACTTCATCTAATACATGTATTATAGACCAATTAAAAAAATTTGCTCTAGAGTTTAAGGAAATTTTATAATTTAGTGTAATAATGGTAATTATTGTTAGATCGTTTCTACACGCAGAAAAAAAGTATGGTTGTGGTAACAATATTCGAAGAGCATCATACTATTATTGGTTATATGGTTGTGGCACAACAATATTATGATCATCACAACAAAAGTATGGTTCACACATAACCATACTATGATCCCCACAACAATATTATGGTCCTCGAAACAATAGAATTATTTACACACAACCATACTATGGTCCACACAACCATATTATTATTCACACTCAACCATAGTATGATCCTCACAGCCATAGTATGACTTACACACAACCATACTATGATCAGCAAAGTTTTTTAGGATAGGAGTGATTTATTTAACAGTAAAAAAATCATTTATTAAAAAAAATTCAGTTACTTACACACAACCATACTATGATCAACAAAATTTTTAAGGATAGGAGTGATTTATTTAACAGTAAAAAAATCATTTATTTAAAATATTTCAGTTATACTAATCCGTAGTTTGTTTCGGAAAAAATTAATTTACATGTAAAAAGTACTATTATTGCGTAAGATTAGTAAAAATACCATTGTCAAATTAAAAAAAATACCATTTTGCCGGTATGATTGCTTTAAATATATTATTGTTAACGTTTAACTCATGAAAACAATACTTTTGTCCCACCAACCATATTTATATTGTTGGTACAACCAAGTTTTCATTTTTAAATTTGGCAATAATACTATTGTTACATTTCATCAATATTAATGTTGTCGCAATCATACTATTGTCAAAATAAAACTCAAAAAACAATACTGTGGTTGCGACGACCATACTTTTATTGCAGAGAACATACTATTGTTGCCGTGACCATGTAGTAACCATATCTTTTTTCTGCGTGTAAGACAAACAAAGCTTCGATAGTTTTAAAAGACCAAATATGACAGAGGTGTTGACTGGCAAACTATTTATTTTTTTAAAACGATATGAAACAAAAGATTGCAAAAGTTTTTTTTTTATTTTTATAAGAATAAGTTTACGTAATTTCGAAAATATAGTGTTCAAAAATATTGTTTCAAAAACATACTCTCAATATCTCAAACTAAAAACTACTTGCATGTCTGTGAGGAAGAACAATATAATTTGTCTTTACTTATTTAAGTACTACTTTTCTCTAGAGCAGTTAAAACATTGATTATAGAGGTTATCAAAAGCCGTCACGAAAAACAACCCAACCAGTCGATCCCACGAAAGTCGGTTCTATGCACCGGATCGACTCAAGGAATGATTCGGCCAACAACCCAACCAGTTAAGCAAATGTAGAGGCCTCCACTATTGAGATATAAAGGACTTGATGGCCATTCAAATACTTCTTCTTAAAGCAGATATATCCACAGACCTGCCTTCTTTTCATCCGGATATTAACGCGATATACGCAGAGAAAAAATATGGTTGCTATATGGTCACAGCAATAATAATATTGTCTCTGCAATAAAAGTATATTCGTCGCAACCATAGCATTGGTTTTCGAATTTGATTTTGATAATAGTATGATTACCGAAATATTAATGTTGTTGAAATGTAACAATAGTATTATTGCCAAATTTAAAAATGAAAATATGGTTGTAGCAACAATATAAATATGGTTGGTGCGACAAAAGTATTGTTTTTTGGGTTTATTTGTTAACAATAATATGATTACGGCAGTCATACTGTATGATTGTAATTTTTCTTTATTTGCATATGCATTTAAGAACAAAGTTATTGTTGCGAATCTTATGCAATAAAAGTACTTTTATATGAAAATTAAAATTATACAAAGAAACTGTTTTGGCTTTGTTTAAGTGAAATATTTTTAATAAAAACGCTTTGTATTTTTAAACTGATTTTTTCTACTATTTAATAACCCACTCCTGTTATTTTGATTTATATGTATTTTTAAATAATTTTCATAATTTAAATCTATTGTTATAAAAACCTAACCCAGTTTTATTAAATAACTTGGGGGATCATAATATAATTGTACGTGATCATACTATGGTTGTAGGGATCATAACATGGTTGCGTGTGAATCATACTATAGTTGTGAGGGTCATACTATGGTTGTATGTGAAACATACTATGGTTGTGGGAATAATAATAAGGTTGTGGAGATCATAGCGTGGTTGAGTGTAAATCATACTATGGTTGTTGGGATCATAGTTTGGTTATTTGTGAATCATAGTATGGTTGCGAGAATCATAGTATAGTTGTATTTGAATCATACTATTGTTGTAAGCAGCATAATATTGTTGGACCACAACTATATACCCAACAATAGTATAATGCTCTTCGAATATTGTTATCCCAACCATACTTTTTTTCTGCGTGTGATATCAGATAATCAAATTTTTTTAAGATGCTTACTTTATTTCTTGCTAGCACCCAAAGGGTCGGTCGGTGATGGTCATTCAAATACTCCGTTAAGCAAATATATTCACAGACCTGCTTAACGCCTTTTTGTCATCTGGCTAAAAACTCGATACACGCTTTTGGTTCACTTCGTAAAAAATACCTAAAAAGAGGCATTTTACTGATATTGAAATGGACCCGTAAGAATAAAATAATTCGATGAGATAAATCTTTTGAATAAGAATTCTATCTTTAAATAGTTGATTTTGGTCATTGTTTAACGAATTTCTGAATTCCTCCATAAACTTATATCAGCTGATCAACTTTTTTTAAGATGCATACTTAATTTCTTGCTTGCGCCCATGGGATCGGTCGGTGATCGCCCAAAATCGCTTTGAGGTTTTTCTTCACCATTCCTTAATTAGTCGATCAAGTCGATGCTAATCCTCACAGGTCTTAAGAAATCTTTTAGATTCTGCCTACCTCAACGTTAAGTGGTAAAACAGGGTGCGGTTTCAACTAGATTAAAATAAAATTGAGCGTTTAATACGCGTATTGGTTGGATTGGGATCTTTTCAATAAAAGAATTGTTTTTTTACGTTTACTCCCAACATAACATACGTTTGCCTTCCCTGGAGAAACACACGGGATACAACTCTGAAATCTGGCACACCTAAAGTTTAAATATTTACATGGTGGTATAGGAAGAACAGATGTCAAAAATGGATGCATTGTGTAATAACCGCGCAGCCCCAGCTTCCACGTTTAAACGATATTATAAAAAGTGAAATAGTTTCGAAAATTTTTAAAAATGTGTGAACATATACTCTTAGTTGCTTTCAGAGAGCTAGTAATTTCTAGTATTTCTAGCTCTTTGGATTTAATAACCCAACTATTTTCGCCTTGACATTAAGCTATTCTCGACTGTTGCGAATTAGTTTTTCCCCCGAAATTCCTGCCTCGAAAGTAATTAACGTTTACCGCATTCCCGAATATTTTATGCCGTGATCCCGGGATTTTTAAAATTCCCCAAAGCCGGCTTTAGCCGGATTTACTTTAAAAAAAATCGGCTTTAGGATTTTTCAAAATCCCTGGATCCCGGCATAACATATTCGGAAAAGCGGTAAACGTTAATTACTTTCGAGACGGGAATTTCGGGGGGAATTTCGGGAAACAGTCAAGAAAAATAGGTGAAAGAACATTAAATTAAGTGAATTTTATATTTGATGTTGGACTTTAAATTTCCATCAGTGGATAAAAAAAAAAAATCATATTACTTGTCTGTTAAGCAGATGCAATTTCGCAGAAATACGCTTTATGTTTGAACTGATAAGTTTTTGATATTTAAAGAGGTTAAGTGGGTCCAAAGGCTTTTTTCTTATGCAACGTTCGTCGAAACTTCATATTGTTCCGGAGGGAGTAACCGAGATATTCAATGAAATGTACGCAGTTAATATTTTTACGATATTTTTGGTTTTCCAAGGTGAAAAATTTTAAAATCTACAAGCTTAATTTTAATGGCGGGAGTAATTTTTTGTCAGTACCAAATGAATTGGATACATCTACAAATATTTCAGATTTAAATGTGAATAGCCTAAAACGGATTTGTGCTTGAGACATGAAAATTTATAAATCAAAAATTTCCGAAAATGTTTTAGGCACTGAACAATGCACATCGTTTTTCTATTTAAATATGGAGTGTATTGACTAGTTTTATGAATTATATTCCTTACTTTTTTTTTATAAAAATTGGTTCAACGTAGAGCAATTTGCATTTGTTATTTTTACCGACGGGATCCCGGGAAAGCGGGAAAAGTTTTCGACAAAAAAAACCAGAAAATACTCTACTTGACAAGCTTAACATTTTTTAAAATACAGCTGGATAATCATTAGCTGCTGTAATGTTTGTTTTTAAATAAGTAGATTGCTATACATATACTTTGTTATAAATATATATGAATATATATATTTATATAGATTTGTACTTGTTTTACTAAATAAAGTTAAATATAGTCACTAATTTAATTTGCATTGTAGTTTTTAAAAACAAGTTACAACGCTCGCTTTGTTATTGTGTGAACGAAACCACAATGAATGAAAACTGTTACTTTAGATGACATTGAATGTCTAATAACAATTCCGCAAATCATTCAGGCGATAAAAAGATTTAAATAAAACAGATTGATTTCCACAACAAAACAGACATTGACACTGGTTTGCGAGCTTGACAGCTTAGAGGCTAACTACAACTACAAGTGTGAATTCTTACATTTTTCCGCTGGTTTCGGTTTGGTGTGATGTCTAATCTTAAATTCCTTGGAAAATCTGCGCGTTCCATTGTAGAAAGATTCGAGAAAGTCTTTTAGGGAATTGCGCCGAAATCGTCGTCTGATAGTCATGCTTTGGTTTTAACTCGCTTTAGATATTTGAGTTTTTCACAATTTTAACATAAAAAATTTTCTTAATTTTATTTTAAGCTAAAAACTATTCTGTTAAATGTTGTTCATTCGTCTAGCTTACACGGAAAACTGAATTCTGAAAAGATATTTTGTTTTCGAAATAAAGTGCTTGATTCATGTGCAGCTAAGTGAATTATTGACGATTTATATGCAAAGGTTGTAAAAGAAATTAAAAATTGCTCATAACAGCGCCAGTAGCAGGAAACAAAGAAAATGTCCACTGTATCTGAGATAGCAAAAACAAGCAAATGCAAAACAAAGTAAAATGTTTTGCTTTTAATTTCATTGCACACACGCGTATACAGATTTATGCATTTCAAAAACATTTTTTCTATTTTTCCCTAGCACGTGATAAATGACAACAACATTTGTCATTAATCCATTTTAAAGTTTTAATCTGGCGGATTGTCATCTTAGCGGGCGGCTTAACGTGTTATGTTAATACTTTTGAGTTTGTTTGAAAATTGACTTGAGAAATGTTTTATCGATATGAAAAAACAAGTAAGGCTTGTTACCACACACTCTCTAGGCACTAAATTGTTTTAAAATGTTCTTATTTTGAAGAACAAATAAATTAAATTTTATATTAAAATATGTTTCCTCAAGGTTTATTCCCTAGGAATATATGAATGATTTTTAAATGCCAAGCCATCACAACTTAAAACATTTCGCATGCCATAGTTTAATGAAACAGTACGGGATTACTTTGGACGCTTAGGACGAAAAGTTTCTAAATTCGTGCAGACTTAAGGAACACTTGAACCGATCCATCAAATTTGCGGCAAGTTGCAAGAAATATGCCACAAGTACATTTTTATTAAAATCTATCCATCTAGATCCATCTAGAGGTATTTTTTATAACAAAAAAATACAAAAATTCTAATCAAGTAAAATAAAGATTCCACTTATTGGTAATTTGAAAGAACATTCTATTGCATTTATTTTTAGAAAATAATTACCTTCAAATTCGGTGAGAAACAATGAGCGATCGGTGAGAAACGGGAAGATCCGATGTTTTCGACCACAATTTTGTTCAGTGATGAGGCCCATTTCTAGCTCAACGGCAAACTCAATAAACAAAATTGCCGCATTTGGGCTGAAGAGTGACAATGAGAGGTTCAAGAGGTGCTATTATACCCAGAGAAAACCACGTTTTGGTGCGGTTTATAAGCTGGTGGAATCATCGGTGCATATTTTTCAAAAATGATGATGGCATGATGCTTGCTATCGCGCCATGATATCGATCTTTATTCTACCTGAAATTGAAGCCCGTAATCTTCACGACACTTGGTTTTAACAAGACGGTGCCACTTGCTATACAGCTGCTCAAACAGTGGATCTATTGAGAGGTCATTTCGAAAAGCAGCTAATTTCACGTTTTGGACAGGTGAGTTGGCCGCCTAGATCGAGTGATATCACACCTTTAGACATTTTCCTTTGGGGATATGTAAAGTCCAAAGTCTATGCTGACAATCCAGCTACGATTCAGGTTTTGGAATCCAATATTACGCGGGCCATTAAAACCATACCGGTCGCAATGCTCGAACGAGTCATCCAAAATTGGACCCTCAGAATGGAAACCCTGAGGCGTAGTTGAGGCCAACATTTGAAGGAAATTAAATTCAAAAAATAAATGCCATAAAATGTCCTTTCAAATTACCAATAAAGATTCCACACTTGATTTGAATATTTATATTTTTTGTTCTAAAAAAATGCCTCTGGATAGATCACCCTTTATTACCTAATATTAATTTGGTTAAAACCCTTATCCCCGACAATGGCCCTCAATGTAATAGGTGTGTCAAACAATTGACAGGCTCTTATACCTTAAACCCTAATCCGGGGCATTTGTTGTATGGGGTTTATAAAAAAATTGAAGCCATCAGGCAGTTTTTACATGTAGTAAATCGTTGACCTTAAAAACGCCTGAAAGTACTCGGTATTTAACGATTCAGGTAGAGGCTGTTACAGTAAGAGGAAAACATTTCGATTCTTTATAAATGTTTGCCTTTTTATCGTGAATATAAACGATACTGAAAATCACAATTACCCAAAATTAGCAGCAATTGAAACTGTGCTCATGCATTAATAAACTATTATTCCCGAATATCTCACATCAGAGCTAGTTATGGCTCAACACTAATATCAAAATGTATTTTTCTAATAAAGTTATTTTTAGGTTTAAAGAAAATAATGTTGTCCCAATATTTTAATTAAATTTTAATTAATTACGCCTCCAAAAAAACCCCCCTTTATATATACACATTCATATAAAAACCATTACATATAAAAATCACCCTTTTCATATATACGAGTATTTTGCTACAAGATTACCGTTTGTTCTAATTGGAATATTTGGGATTTTATTATATTCCAACGGAATGGCAAACTGAAAACACAGTGAAGAACAAAATGAGTTTGTGCCTTGAGTCTTTTGTTTTTGTGGCTCTGAGACAAAAATGACTGATGACTATTTACAAAAAAAAATAATAATTTGGAATTTGCATATGTTTTTTATAAACAAGTTTCACAAAAAACCATCGCTTAAAAAGAAACACCTCGTCACCTTAAGTCTGGTTTAAAACCAAAAGTCTTAATGTCTACTCGTACATTTACCTTCGATCATATGAGTCATTATAGTTTGAACTTCTAACGATGACTTGGCAAAAATGTTAAATCTATTTTTCCTGTAGCTAACAATTCGGCAAACAGTCGCTAGCATGCAATGATGATGATCGTTCTTTCACAAAACCTATGGAAAATTTATAACAGGTCAGCCCGTGGGGTGATTGAATAACCCCCGTGAACTGTTTCGATACTTATGTACATAAATTTAATACAAACACGAGAACATACAACTTTAGTTTCTCCCCATCTTAATGAAATGATGTTAATTCCCATTAAAAATTTCCCATTAATTATTTTAACGGTATGCTGAAAGGAATACGCATAATATATAAATATGCGAATAAATAATCAAGCAATTGTTGTTTCATTTCCATTTCATTTAAACGCGAGTATTGCGCATCGCTTGATTCCAAGTCTTGTGTTATGAAAACGTGCTTGAAGCGTGTTTTCAACGTCTTCTCTAGTAACGTTTTTTTTCTTCTTCTGCATACATTAAAACGGGTTTGAGATTTAAACATGTTCACTTACATATGCTAACAATTAAATATATTTTATTTAATTAAATACTTAGCAGTGTCAGCAATTTAAATGACTGCAAGTTTAATCTATTATTTGCAAAAGGGCGTTACACATATCAGCTTGTAATGTTAATAAAAACTGATTGACGAATGGACGTATCACTTTATTTAATTCCAAAGAGGCTTAGAAACGGAAATGCTTCATTTCCAGCACTTGTATAATTGCGTACAAGAACTTATAGATTCCGTGTGGAAAATTACGGAATAAATACGTTAGTTTCATTCGATGGCAACCATTTCAAATAACAGAAGCTCTTACTTGTTGGTGTATTCATTGCATTTTAAAATCCAAAAAAATAATTTTGTTCAGCATATTAAAAGATTACTTAAAAGTGCTGACATATTGCGATTATTTTGTTTCCGAGGGCTATAAAACTGACCTTCTGACAAGATTTGGAGCGGGACAAAGCTGTCACTGTCAAAATAACATGTTAATCAAAAAGAATCACTAAATTTTTAATTCATGATCAAAAACGTATCTTAAAGAAATAATTGTTTTGATTTTCAAAAAACCAGTATTATTTTTAGATTTCATGGCCAAAACGTATCTTAAAGAAATAATATTTTTTGATTTTCTAAAAAAAAAACAGTTTTATTTTGGGTTAAACAACCGGTGTTTTAATTATAACCTAGATTAATGACGTTTATGAAATTCTCGTGGAATTTTATAAGGGTATTATATATTATACGATACCATATTGAGGCTTTAGTTTGCCAAAAAGCTAGCAAAACCTTTGTTGAAAATGTTGTTTGCAAAAATAAATTGCCCTATGTTCGGTTAACAATGGTGAAAAGTGGATCTAAGCAGATCTTTTTTGGTCTTTGACCAATTTAGAGAATACACTAACACCAATATTTCAGACTGTTTTTCGTTTATAGAACGCAAAGTAGACACAGTTCTTGCAATTTATGAGTTTCTATTAAAAACAGACCTTTTTAGTTTTGCAAAATTCAGAAATTTGTCTAGCTGAGAAATACTGAGAGATCGTTACTTGTTTTATAGAAATGCATTATCCATGCAAAATCATCCTATTGTATAGAGAAGTAGAACTTTCTATTGAAATAAAATGTTGGCATTACATTATTTTTGACCAAAAATGTATTTCATTATAAGATTATTTAATAGCTTAGCGCAGCAAGACCTACGGAATCTTCGTATAAATTACTAGAGGTTACATTCACATGATCGAATCTCATGAAATTAAAATCTGAGCACGCCCAAAGAACTGAGAATGGAGGTTTAAGTAAGTAAATGCTTTAGTATTATTTCGGACAAGTGATTCCCGCCGTTGGCTCGGATGTGGCATATCCTAGAGTCCAATAACACAGTGATACAAAATCAAACTTTCCGAATGCGAATCGGATGAGACCAATTACAAATGAAAGTTGACATTATGCATAACAAACCTTCAAGGGTTTTCTTTAGATCAGTACGAGATTTTTTTTACACGCATTTAAAGTTGGTCATTTTGAAATGCTATCTTACAAGAAAAGGTCATTGAAAGTTTAATAAAATAATGCTTATTAATTATTACTATCCTGGAAAGTTGTGGTATTTTACTGTTTTTGGGGACGAGGATTTTTTTTATTTATTTTTGATATTTATTTTTACCTAAAACTCACGCTACATGGCGCTGACATACAAACGGTGCTATTTCTGCATATGTGACGCGCAAAATAGAAAGGGACCTAAATTAAAAACCAGTTTTGTTCAGGAGAGCCATTTTAAAGATTAGGTCCCTTTCTATTTGGGATCGGTCTCATTCGATGCTCAGATGTTGTCCACATCAAAAAAAGAAAACAAATGAAAATTGATTTTTTTTTACCCTTAGGCCCCTTTCTCGATGCGCTGTCACATATACAATACAATTAAAGACAGTTTACGTATTAGAGAACATGGAAATTTACGAAAAAAAAACATTCAACGGTAGGATAATAAATGAATGGTAAACACTGCTTCAGTATTAGAACCCTTAAAGAGCTTTTGCTACTTCAAACATGCAAATTGACAGTAATAGTGATGATGATTAAGCGGAACCAAATTAGATATAATAAAATATAATATACTTTAAAAAAAAGTTGTTTTTGTAATAAATAAATGATTTTTTCCAATAAAAAAATATATTTTCCAAAAAAAAATATTTTTCCAATAAAAAAATATTTTTTTTTTAATAAAAGACTTATTTTTTTCCATAAAAAATGCATTTTTGTAATAGTAACTTACAATAAAGCCAACATAATTGATTTTTCAGGCTAAACAAAGGTAAATACACCGAAAATCTAAAAGAATTAGCTCCATTTGTATGACAGCGCCATCTAGTGTGAATTTTAGGTAAAACAAATATCAAAAATGAAATCCTTGACTCCAAAAACATTAAGATGCCACAACTTTCCAAGATAATAAATATAAATAAGTATTATTTTACCAAATTTTAAATGATCTTTTCTTGTTAGGCAGCATTTCAAAATCACCAACTTCAAATGCGTGGAAAAAAATCTCGAACTGAACTAAAAAAAAACCTTCTAGATTTTGTTATGGACAATGTCAACTTTCATTGGCAATTGGTTTAAACCCATTCGCGTTTTGGTTGTTGCAGTGTGTAATTCGTGTTTACCAGAACGACTGTAATAAGCGAAAATTAAAGTAATTCACAGAAATATTGCCGAACTAAACCAGGATTTTTTTGAATTTGCAAAAACATTTTTCGGGAATTAATGTCTCCAAAATTAAAGGACAAACTAAACTAGACCAGACGGGATCAACTTGTGCTTTAAAAAATTAGACTGTCTGTCACAGTTACGACTTGTACAAAACATTTTCACTCTCAAAAAGAAAATAATTAAAGATGTTTTTCTTCCCCCCGAAAGTGCTGAGATATGTTTATTATGTCCAATATAATGATAAATCTTATCTTAAAAATGTTTAAAACACAAGTGCTGAAGTGCCTTTTCTCTGCTTTTTTCGATCAAAAAATCGCTCTTCTTTGTTAAATTTATGCAAATCCAGTCATACCAATTTCAATAAATTAAAAATCTTTAGCTGTGTTCACTTCAAAATTTAGCAGCCCGGTGCGACGTCGTGCCGTCTCGCATTCTCTTATAAGACGTCGTTAATTAGCGCGTGGAACCAAACAATTTAAGGCAACCGGCAACTATTAAGAAAAAAATCGTGCTGATCGGCGGCTGCTTTATTCTGTTTTATTGTTCAAAAATTTATTTGTAAATTACGTTTAGAAGACTAACTATGAATGCCATAAGGTTGATTGCTTATATGATCAATTTTTAGTTATAATTTGTAGAAAATTTCCAACAGATGGTTAGTTTAAGCAGCATTGATTGTCTTTTTATTAGCTAATATTAATGCCCGATATTTTTCGTCTTTTAAGCATCACTGATGAATTGATATGCAAATTTAAATAATTTAACCATTTGGATTAAGATGAAAATATATAAATAATACAATAATATATTATTGCCTCAGCGCCACTTGGGCAGTATTGAGGCGAGATTATTTTTTAAGCACTCTTCAGTCCCAATCTAAGTTCGTACCATTTTCAAACCAAATCCAAATACAACTTCAGAATTAACTATTAAAAAATGAATTATGGCAGCATAATTTTAAAATGCCAAATCGTCACAAGTTTTCAAACAATTTTAGGTTTGAGCAATCATGCATTAGACTTATCCACTTTTCTGTGTACAGTGTGATGAGTTGAGTCGTTCTGGGATACATTGATTTTTAACTAGAGTCTGATCGTAAATTTCAATTGAAATTATCAATATCACAAGAGATATGTTTTTCACTTTTTATAGTTTAAAAAAAAACACACTGTACATTAGCGGCAAGCAAAAATGTGTTTTTGATGGTACGAGCTTAATTATTTTTTTCTTCGTTTTTTGATTTCCATCACAATTAAAGTTGCAACATTTTTATTGTTTCTTAAGCCATCGGCAGACATCAGGTAGCACTAACAATTGCACTATGCCTATTTTTTGTTTGCCAGCTAAGATTTGTAAATTCTGCAAAAATTATGACTTTTAATTTTTATTTCTCTTGTCTCCCTCAAAAGTGACGAAGAGGAGATTTCAAAATATTTTTTCTCGGACAACTGCGCGCTACAGCGTTAATGGACATCTAAAAAGCTCACATAAAGGAACGTGTTGCAAGTGTTTTGGTTTCTCATTATTTTTTTTTCTTCAACAAATTTGCAGTCATGATGTTTTTTTAACTTAAGCGTTCCGCTAAAGTGCACCCTGACCAAAACGATTTGTATCGTGGCAATCTTGGCACGTTGCTGAAAGTAACCGAAATAAGTTTTTTTTCTGCAAGAAATGTTGAGAGGCACAAAACATAATACTAAACAAATTGTACGAAATTTGCGATTGTGGTTTATCGAATTATAGCAATCAATTTATACAGTTTTTCAGCTGGTTCGACTTTCGTATATTATTTTTTGTGATGAGTATTCCTTTTTTTTAAGTTATTACATGCTACTGATAAACGTTTCAAATATTCAACTATTAATTTAGAAATTCGATGTCCTTTCAATTTCGTGTCGTCAAATCATCAACTGTGACAATGAAAATGAATTATATAAAGTTTTTCTTTCAGGCCGTTAACTTATATGTCAAACGTCTAGATTTGTTATTAAGGACTCTAGCGTGGGACATACAAGGTACATAAGACTTTATGTATAACTTTGAACGTCTGATTTCTATTGAATTCCAAATAAACATGTTGAGATCTTACAAATGGAACAACAAAATGTATACGCCATAAAAAACTATAACCAATAACATTAACTATTGATCACAACAAACAAAAGTAAATGCCAACAGTTTTGTTCATTAAAAATGAACTTGAAAATATTAACTGTGAACTTGAATTTGCAGAAAATGAAAAAAAATCGGCACAAGAAGTAGCACAAACAAAAACAAATGGAAAACACGTTTAGAAAAAATATACATACACATACGATGCAAATTATTTTAAATGGTTTCTACTGCAATTAACTTACATACAAACAAAAATAACCCCTGCTACTAGTCTGAAACACTTTCATTAATTGGGACAAAATTAATATAACCGTTCTTAGTCTAATGAAGCTGCCCACAGAAATATTCCTAGGGTTCGTCAGATACCATTTACGAAACCAAATAGATTCATTATAAAATACTATTTCTCAAATATCCCTCAAATCACAATATTTTTAATTTTTCATGAAGCTTCTTCTAGTTCTATGACTGACCAACTCAGATGAATAAAGCTCTATTAAGAAAGCCACCATGCCGTCGATGTGTAAATTGTATGTGTTTAGTAGGGTACTTTTGTATGGTGAGAGTATACTTTAATGCCCCACTTTAATACGAATATATAAAAAAATATGTTCACATCGACACAGTGTTGTCAACCTCTAGAGCTATTTCAAAACTGTTAAAGCGCCTTACAAAATTGTGACCAAAAAACATTTTTTTTTCATTTTTAAAAATATATTAGTTCTTTTTATTTAAAACTAATAAAGAACACCAATGCACTTACTTCATCATTCTATCGCCTCTTACGCTCCATTTTTAAGTCAATATAATTTTAGAATGTCTTATTTGCAAAACAATACACGCAACGCAATGCCCTCTGTCAAACTACGCAAAAAGTAGGTGAATCAATTTTGCATAGATTATGAAATGAAAATATCTTAAAATGTCATCATCGTGACTGGTAGAACAGGAAAATACAGCAAAATTTTTTGATGAATCAAGCAATGGTGTCCTCCAAATTTTGTGATATGTTAAAACACAATAAAATTCATTGTATTGTCTTTAAATTTTTCAAAAACAGTTAAGTTTTGGACTTCTTATTGCATCTGGAGTTAGTATAAACAATCTTTTTAGTCTATTTGTTTTAGTTTTCAAGAATCAGTTGCTTAAAATATTTTTTAGAATAAATTCCAAAAATAAAGCATGCAAGTTCAAGTTGGCAGCAAAAAGAAACAAAATAGTTGTGACACATTTTTTAAAATTTCACATTCGACATGTACTAGCACTAACAATGTGCACATATACTCGTACATATTAAAATACAATAACAATTTTTAGTTTTAGTATTAATTTGTTTATTTGTTTATTTCTTCTGTATTGTGGAACAAGTGTCAAAACAACAGAGGCAAAGTATTTTTTTCTCTCTTTAACTTAGCATTTGCTATAGTTTCGGAAAACGTCACGTAATTTTGTACTGAATTTAAAAAGAAATTTATACAACGAGGCCAAATTTTCGGACATTTTTTTTGTAATTGTATACGAAATTGATCTACTAAACTTTGAGATATTGAACAACCCCAGCAAAGTCTAGTGTCGTGTTGTTTTAAATTTTAGTATTCTAGTACTCGTGGGTTACACTTACATTTGGGCGATCGGGCGCTCTTTGCACTGCTCCGCTCATAAAAAAATGAATTTAGAATGCCGGTGGTGTTGACAGAGCGCCTCGGATTAAGACTTTTATGTTTGTCGCCAGCATGTATACCATTTGCTGACTGTTGGTTAGTGGTAACTGCGCTCAGATGCGGTTGATGGTCATCTTCGGCATTTACCACACTATAGCGCCGAGCGAAGAATTTGGCAAATTCTTTCATCTTTTCAAAAACATATAAACACTTATTTTATTTTCAATTAAAATCTTGTAAATACGAGTATGCAACAGTTTTCTGCACAGAGTTGCTGTTAAATTCTTATAAAATGTTCTTTGTAGTTTTCTTTTTATTCTTATTTTATATTCTGTTGGTTTTGTATGTCTCACTTTGTAATATTTTATTTAATAATCTTGAACTCTTAAATGTTATTTCTACCGATTTATCGACTGTTCACTAGCGTTGCTCGCTATTGAATGAACCCCTAGAAGTAACCCCAACTGACCAAGTAAGATTTTTATTTATCTTTATCTTATGTGTCGAAGTCATAGTACGCGCGCAAACAGCAGCATTGCACACATACTAGCAAGTGTTTTAGAACTGTGACTATAACACCGCCGCCGACGCCGCACACAGATTCACTCACACTCATGCACACATGCATAGACATGGTCATTCTGCGAGTTTGCCGCACATCGGGCCATAACGACAGCGACATGCTCGCAAACACACACACACACACACATGCAGCACATAGACCGATCGCACTATTGCGTTACGTTACTTGCGGTGGCAGCCTCCCAGTAACGTTATGTTTACGTTTTGTTGCTATTAAGGCTACAAACCAGAACTGAACGCACACACACCTACACTCGCAGGTTCGCACATGTACTTATGATGGGGGAAAATACCACCAATGAGACACCCCAATAAACTCGGCTGATGCCGGATATACACACATACGAACATAGCAGAGTGTGTGCGCGTTGTCAATTGCTAGCAGCCCGTGAGCTGTGCTAGTTGGCGTTGGTCACCTGGACAGACGTACTACTATATCCATACATACATGCGTATGTGTAGAGATATTCTGTTTTTGCACACAAGAGACAACGAGACGTTTGTTCAACTTTTTATTGTCTTTTATTCAAAGGTTTGCTGCTAGGTGTAATTTTATATTGGTTTTCGGCTTGATCCAATCGAGAATATAGCAGTCTTCAGTCAGTCTAGAATGAAGCGGGAATTCCACATAAAATTGTGTACAATAAAATGGACCAAAAGACAGGGGACTGTCGTTTTCAGTAAAGTGCATATTTGTCCTACAAGTAACAAGAGTTGAAAAGGCACTGCTATTTTCGTGGTTCTATTGTGTTTTCTTAGCGTTTTCTACTCGCCAGCGAACGTTTAGGCGTGTTTTTGTGTCAGTGTGCGAGACTTTAACCTTAATTTAGTTTAAAAAATATATATTTGTCTTAGGCTTAGCTACCAGACAATTCCTTTTACTAGATAGTTTTAGAAAAAATGCTTAAAGCAACTATTTCAAGGTAAATTGAATTTCTAAGAGTGAATTAATTTTTGACCTAAAATATTTAAAAGATTACTGAAATAAAAGTGTTTAGAAATGAAAATGATGGCCCTTCTATAGTTAAAAATTTAACGATTCAGCATAAATAACTACATCAATTGTTACAGAGGGAAATTTTTAGTTTAAATTGGGAGCATTAATTTGTAACTGAAAATGTCCATTTGAAAGTGTGTTTTTCCAAGTATCTATAATTAATAAAATATCTACGATCAACAATATGAGCACTTAACCACTAGATCGGTAATCCAATGATATGCGGAAAAATATTTCGCTACAAACAATCACCAGTTGTCCAACCAACCAATAGTTTTGCAGAAAATTAGTAAGAGTTAACAATTACACTACTCAACAAAATGAAAAAAATTTCATGTACTCCGGATGCGATAATTTTTTCTGTGTAGATAACCTTGACATGAGCTCGAAAAACGCAATAAAAATTTTTTTTTTCGTTTGGTTTTTGTTTTATTTTTTTTTTTTAAATTTTAAAAATTTTTTTTTGGTTAATTTGTTTCGTCCGGCATAACTCGGGAACCACTAGCCCGATTTAATTGAATTAAATTTTAAAAAATTTAAAATTACAATTCCCTTAATCTGTTCATATATTGTTTTCCTATACAAGCAACAGTTTCCAAGACAAATTTAAATTAATTTTTTTTGTAATAAAAAAGAAAAAACCTTACCATAGACAAAGTTGTGCATATGTCGAGCAAATTTTTGAAATTCATACCTTTACTCAATTGCGAATAAAAGCGAAACGCGTGCATCGATTTTCATGATCTTTGTCTCATTTTGCTTATAGGTTATGTGACTTTACGTAAAAGTAATAAGATTTGACATTTTTTTTCATTTTGGATTTTTTATGGATTTTTTAAAAAAAAAAAATTTAAATCTTTAGGCAAAAAATAAGTTTTTTCCTTTATATATTCATTTTTAACTTGGAAACTGTTGCTTGTATAGGAAAACAATATATGAACAGATTAAGGGAATTGTAATTTTAAATTTTTTAAAATTTAATTCAATTAAATCGGGCTAGTGGTTCCCGAGTTATGCCGGACGAAACAAATTAACCAAAAAAAAATTTTTAAAATTTAAAAAAAAAAAAAATAAAACAAAAACCAAACGAAAAAAAAATTTTTTATTGCGTTTTTCGAGCTCATGTCAAGGTTATCTACACAGAAAAAATTATCGCATCCCGAGTACATTTTGACTGTTGACTAGTGTTATTAGTGATAATAACCAATGATTTATAATAACGGAAAAAAGGTTGTTTTTGATAAATATTTTTATGGTTCCAATGTAAGCTTACTTAAATAAAAATTTTCTAATATTCATAACTTCAAGTCGGTCGGAAATTAAATGAAAACTCTTTACCGAGGAGACCAAAAATGTCACCAAATTTTATAATACGAGTATCAATATTTATTAAAGAAATCATTTTTATTAAAACATGTAGAGGTTTATGTAAGAATAGTGGACAGTTTTAATAACAACTTATATGTAGAACTTATTCAACAAAATGGTATTAGCTCAGAATCTTAATTTTTTATTTTTTAAGTAAAAACTTTCCATAAATCTTTCTTTTATCGAAAAAAAGACAGACCGTCTTTATGTTTTAGAATACTACAAGTTTATAAAAAAATTAGTCTTTTAATTAAACATACTTGAGATATAAACCACAAGTGAGATATTTGTATATTTAGATACAGAAAAAGTAGAGACTCCCATACTTTGTCACTACTACCAATGGAATCGGTTCCATTTACTGAATGTTGGAGAAAACCAATCAACATTCAGTTGATAGCTTCTGCAACTTTAAACATTTGGTTGGCTAAAAAATTCTGTTGTGGCAACGGATTTGTTCTTTGTGTGTTACAGATTGTCATCTTATCCGGTCGTTTTGTATCGAATTGTTGGATTAGGTAATTTTCTATTTTAGCTGCAGATTTTTTTTCACACGTTCTCTATCGTTCACTCTAGATCACTTTATTGCTAATGCAAACGTTTCTTCGAATTTTCTATTTCTTTTTGCGAATTAAAATAGAAACTCTCTATTTTAATTAGAAATTCTTAATTTAAATAGCAATCTTCTCATTTTAAAATAGAAATTTTGATATTGCGCTATGAAGATTGCTCTACGCAAGTTTCGAAGATTATACGCAAAGGGTAATTCTCAGCAATTCAAATAAGACTCCCAAGTAAGTATTTTATTTGTAGTCGAAATAATCGTTGCCGAAGACTGCTTGGCAGGTTTAGAAACAGCTGTACAATCTGCCTGGCAACCTAGTAAATACATTTCACCAATTTTTACGTTGATTTTGAAAAAGAAACAACAAAGGTCTCGAACCAGAATAAAAATTGTACGTCGTAATAATGATTAAAGAAAGAGTAAATGTAAACAATGCAAAAAAGACATATACAAAATTTAACTTTTTTAAATTTAAATGAAATTTCTTAAATTTCAAATAAAGTTATTCAATTTTTATGAAAATTCTTAATTATAATTGGAATTTTTTAAATTAAAAATAATGTAAATACTCAATATTATTTGGAATTTTGTTAAATTTAAATGGAAATTCTCAATTTTAAATGGAAATTTTTAATTTCAGTAAAAACTTCCAATTATTCTTACGTTAAATAAGATATTCTTTTTTATACGAGTACATAATTAAAAATGGTGCAGACCTTTTTGCAATGGAAATGAATGTCAAAGGCATAGGATTTTATCAATTTCTATAAGTAATTCTTATTCGCTTACTTAGTGCAAAACATTCGCAACTAAGACTGGTACTATGCTTATGTTTAATAAATAACAATATTGTATTTTAAACAGACGCCATTCCCTGTTTGTGTTTTGGAAGGAGGAAATGTGTCGATTATTCCCTAATTATAATAAATAAAAAATGTTATTTCCTCGGAATAAATTTTGTTCACCTTATTAGATTTAGCAATTAGGGGAATTTTCGGAAAATATTTCTCCATGTTTGCTCACTTTCAGTAATATTTAATTTCAGTAGTAATCAATATATATTTAATATTATTATTATAACTTACACGCAGAGAAAAGATATGGTTCCTATATGGTCACGGCAACAATAGTATGTCCTCTGCAATAAAAGTATGGTAGTCGCAACCATAGTATTGTTTTTTGAATTTCAATTTGATAATAGTATGATTGCGGAAATAATAATATTGTTGAAATGTAACAATAGTATTGTTGCCAAATTTAAAAATGAAAATATGGTTGTAGCAACAATATAAATTTGGTTGGTGGAACAAAAGTATTGTTTTCATGGCTTTTATGTAAACAATAACATAATAAAGGCATTCATACCGGCAAAATTATATTATTTTTTTAGTTTGACAATGTTATTTTGACGAATCTTACGCAAAGTTTGTTTGGAAAAAAAATAATTGTTTTTACTATTAGTAAAAATAATTATATTGTTTCCAAACAAACTACGAATTAGTATAACTGAAATATTTTTAATAAATAAATGTTTTACTGTTCAATAAATCACTCCTATTAATACATAACTTACTTAATGAAATTCTCTCTTGTTAAATAACAACTTTACTCAATCTTTTCAAAAAATGTCGGGGATCATAGTATGATTGTGTGTAAGTCATGCTATGGTTGTGAGGATCATACTATGGTTGTACGTTAAACATACTATGGTAATGAGGACCATAATATGGTTGTGGGGATCATAGTATTGTTGAATGTGAATAATAATATGGTTGTAGGGATCATAGTATGGTTGTGTGTGAATAATTCTATTGTTGTGAGGACCATAACATTGTTATGGGGATCATAGTATGGTTGTGTGTGAACCATACTATTGTTGTGATGATCATAATATTGTTGTGCCACAACCATATAACCAACAATAGTATGATGGTCTTCGAATATTGTTACCCCAACCATACTTTTTTTCTGCGTGTATCGTTTGTTTATCGCAGCATCAAGAAATAAGGTTTCCCATCAATTTTTTTTAGCAGCTAGGAAGAATCTGAAATTTAGCAGCTAGGAAGAATACTTTTATCATTTTAGACGCCCCTACTGGCACCTATTATATAGATGACTCTTTATTCTCATATAGTTTAGACCTCTCTGAACTTCGACTCATCATAACAACTTGTGCTTATAGTAAATATTATTGAAACTAAAGTTGACTGCCACAACCCTTTTAGGGCCTCTCTTGCGAAAGACCTACTCAGCGAACTGTAGCATTTGTCAAATATGGCAGAACAACTAACGAGAGTTTTGAAAATCTCGCTATGCCCCTTACGACTCCTCCTATACACCACGACCTTCGTAATTGTTAGTGGTATATCCCAAGTAAGCTTTATAAATAGAACATCTTTGTCTTCAAGTAGACATTATTCGGATCATACCACTGATATTTTTAGTTATGTTATGACAACTTAAGAACTCATTTTCTGTTAAAAAAAATGTCTAACTAGTACTGTTCTTTGTTTATAAACCACCGTTAGTGAATTTTGGCCGGCAAAGCTTTATACTGATGCATTATGTATGCATAATAACATATATGGTTATAATTTATTCGGTATTCGTATATGATATGAATTGAAAGACTCACAGCAAATTTTCAATATTATGTCAAACAATATAGTATAATTTAATAGATCACGAATAAAATATGCTATGTTAAATGCAATCAAATGATACGCGGAAGTAGTGGTGCCAGAAATGACAATTTTTGTTCGTTTTGACTATTTTTTGTGAAAGTTTACCCAAACGACGATTGACGGTTTTTGGTCCAAACTATCTAAAATTTAAAAAAAAAACTCAGTATGTACAACCATTTAAAAAATATATCGTTTGTTTCTCGAGGATTTAGTTCATTTGGAACTAAATTATAAATTTACAATAGTGTTGCTTATTATGAATAACTAACACTGGACATAAAAGTCACAATAGATAAGTCACCCGTAAACAAAGTGTGCCAACAGTACTAGTCTCTCAAAAAAAATTGTATGCAATTCTACTTAATAGCTTAATACTATAACAAAATTTACTTCTAAAAAGATTAAAATACTGATGGTCTTTTCCATATACACAAACAAAATTTTTGATTACTACTAAATATTGCGTTTTTGCTATCGATTCTTAAATATTTAGGCTTCGAAAAAACATTACCCAAAACTTATTTAATATTAAAATGGACTATTACTACATTCAATCACCTTTCTAATAAATTCCGAATTAAAAAAAAATAATAAAAGAAATAGGGTTTAAAGCCTTTAGGAATAAGGGTTAATCAGTGAGCTGTGCACGATTTAATTCTTGCCCGGCCTGCCTACTGTTTAACGCCGACCCCTAACGTCTAATGCATTCTATAGAGAAGTTTTTACGTGGCTTAGAGATAAATCTGTTACTCGTTACGCATATTTGTTTGGAAAATGTGTTAATTTAACTTAAATTCGTTATTTCTGTGTAATCTGTGAATTAAAACTTTAAAAAGTACGTTTTCTAATTTTTTATGCACGACTTCTTTCTTTTTTAAACGGACGATTTTGACGATACTTGTTTCAAATTTGACGATTTTCGTAAAATGTACCTGGCAGCACGGCGCGGAAGTCGAGCTTCCTATCAAATATGGCTATATAAAAAATGACTATGTATGTTATTTAATTTAAAAATATATTAACGTTGATTAAATAAATTAATTTATTTATATCGATACCTTTTTAAGTGATCGGTAGTGATCTGCGCAAAGCTGTATTTTATCACCCAACTTTAAACAGTGTTACTCAACGTATTTCATATATTGATTGTTCGTTTTAGTACAAAGTTGTATTTCAGCAATGCATTTTTTTACAGAAGTTTAACCTACATATATCTCCCCCAAAGTTGTACCGTAGATTTTATTCTTCTTCTTTATGTTTTGAAATGTAAAGGTCCATTTTTGTCAAATCGGTAGATCGGGCATCGTTTCGTCACAACACGGAAGAACTGTCGTAGATGCACTGTTCTCAATTTGTGGGTGTGTCGGCCGGTTTGGGTATAATTTACGTTTTAAAGAAAATAAAATAATAATAAAACAAATACAAACCTTACTAATTTCAATAAAAAAAAATCAGATTTTGGACAAAAACTTGTCATTGTTATTTTCTCTTTCTAATAAATTAAAGGTGTATACTGTCAACTAATTTTTTTCTAGAATCGCGTGTATGAATATTTTAATAGAGGATAATTTTGTTTTGTTTATTCGTTGCTATTTTGAAAAATCATGCTGAACTGTTAAAATATATTGTGCCCGTTTGATAAAACAAACAGTATTTCTTGGATTCTAGAACCGGAATAATTAAAAATTCCTACAAAAATTTCGCATCATGACCATTCTTTGAAAGACAAAAAAATTAGTCAATTGATTCCTGCCCCAATCACAGGCATTCTGTTGAAATACTTCGAAATATTATACAGTCTGTTATAATGTCAAGTACTTCAAAATTTTAAAGTCATCGTGATACGTATCATGACTAATATTGTGTGTTAACAAATATTTTTAATATTTACAAAAATAAAATTAAAAAGTTCAGTTTGTACGATTATGTACTAACTTTCCTCAACATCTCAAAAGCTGTGCGCAATATAATCCGTGTACAAACACAATCGCCCGGGCCTACTGTTTTTAGCGGATAGTGCGTTTTATATAGGACCTTTAGCTTGAGTTAATGATTAGTCTTTAATCAAGGTAAAAAAAAAACTGGCCACTGAAGAATGTTTAATTTTCTCATTAGGCATTGTTATGCGTACTTGTAATAGGAAACACTAAACAACCCTTGACGCGTACCACAATAATTACTGATCGTGTAATTAGCGGTCAATTGCTCCACATTATTTTATTACAAATAAAATGTCTCTGGACATATTCGAAAATGTTATTCTCATAATCGTAAATTTGAATACATGTAAAAGAGCAAAATTTTAAAATTTATTATTTATTACCAAACGGTGTATCCTCTTGTTGTTGGTGTTGTAGAGGCACTCGTAGTGCCGGGGTGACAGCCCTTGCTGCTTCGGGTCAATCCGGTACATAGAACCGGCTACCGTGAAATTAGTGTATCCTCATAAATCTAATCGGTGTTTAGCAATACTCTACTTTACTTGCGGTTTAAATTCGGCATTTTACAAGGTGGTCATTTTGATTCCCCAAAGTGGATTGATAGATTTTGGAAGTTTATGGCGGTCGATTTGTTTAATTCTTTTATACTCTTCATATTATGATATAGAGAGTATATATAAATTTGCCATTCCGTGTGTAAAACATCAAAATACTTATCTGCGATCATATAAAGTACTCGTATATATACTATTGATCGTCATAAAATTCTAAGACGATCTAGCCATGTCTGTCTGTTGAAAGCATTATTCAGTTCCTAAACGAAAAGAGCTAGATTCTTTAAACTTAACTGATATACTCGTATGGCTTATAGTCGGCGTTAGGTTGTTATTGAAAATGGGACCATATCGGACTAAAGGGAAAAGAGTTCCCCTTTTAAGGAACTGAAAAAAGCCGTGATCATTTTTATATTTTTTGGAATTGTTACTATTTAAATTTATTATCAACTTTTAAACTACACGCAGAAAAAAAGTATGGTTGTGGTAACAATATTCGAAGAGCATCATACTATTGTTAGTTATATGGTTGTGGCACAACAATGTTATGATCATCACAACAATAGTATGGTTCACACATAACCATACTATGAACCCCAAACAATAATATGGTTCTCGCAACAATAGAATTATTCACACTCAACCATACTATGATCCCCACAACCATATTATTATTCACACTCAACCATACTATGATCCCTACAACCATATTATTATTCACACTCAACCACAGTATCATACTATAATCCCCAAAATTTTTTGTGATGTTGTTATTCAACAATAGAGATTTTTATTAAGTTTTGTAAAAATTTAATAAACCCTTAATGATAGAAGTGATTTATTTAACAGTAAAAAAAATCATTTATTAAAAATATTTCAGTTCTACTAATCCGTAGTTTGTTTTGACAAAATTATTTTACATATAAAAAGTACTATTATTGCGTAAGATTCGTAATAATAACATTGTCAAATTAAAAAAAAATACCATTTTGCCGGTCATTATATTATTGTTAACGTAAACCCCATGATAACAATACTTTTGTCCCAGCAAACCATATTTATATTGCTGCTCAACCAAGTTTTCATTTCTAAATTTGGAAATAATACTATTGTTACATTTCAACAATACTGCCGCAATCATACTATTGTCAAAATGAAACTCAAAATACAATACTATGGTTGCAACAACAATATTTTTATTGCAGAGAACATACTATTGTTGCCGTGACCATATAGTAACCATATCTTTTCTCTGCGTGTAGTTTTTCACAAATCCAAATATGTACCTTAAGGTGGATCGATTTGTAAAGACAAAAATTTGTCGGTATTGTGCCATCGATTTTTCGATAGGTTTTGGAATGAGGAAAAAAAGTTCCACTACGACAAAAATTCAATTTTTTGACATTTTCCCCACTTTTTTTAAAGGCCTTTTTAAGTAGGTAATAAAAAATATATTTTTCAAATATTACCTTTTTAAGTTGACATATAAATATACATACAATACAATATAACATATGAGCGCGTGCGAATAAAAATACGACTGAGAGAATCGGAGAAAATCGAAATATTATTAATTTAAATTTTATATTAAGTTCTTGTTATTATTTGTAACTTGTAACTTTGGTTTTCCATGGTCTAAGGTAAAATTCCAGGTACATAGAAAAGGCGGTACATGTACGAAGTGGTAATAAATAATTTACTTGCCATTTTTAAAGATCACTCGTATTGATTGTGGTAAAATTCTACGACAATCTAGTCATGTACGTTATTGAAAGCAGCGATGCTTTTCGCACTTTGTTGTACTCTTTAGCTCTTTGTAACCAAAATTCTTTTGTAAGAACGCGTTTAAAAAATCCTTTTTATACGTACGTCTGTAGTTTCAAGCTACTCATAAAAATATCAGCGTATTTGGACTAAAATTATTCAACATGATCGCTTTGTTTGGCCTATTGGTTTTTAACAATGCTAATTTATGGGATGTTAAGTACTTATACATCAATGTCCACTTCGGAGTTCGTGGTCATGAATATAAATTTTTCTTCACTAATATTCAAGTTTTGAATGGAAATAATAAAAAGTGATAATGCCAATGTAAGGAAGATGCAAAGAATTTAAAACAAAATGACTTTCCCAATAAAACAATTGACTAACTGCGAGGACTTAGATAAGTAAAATGAAAACCATTAGATGACATCGAAGAAAAGACTTCGCCGATGTACAAATCCACGACATATGTTCCAGGGTTTTCCGACAGATTTAACCCCTCCCATTTATAAGTACGAGTATAACAAGGAAAAGTACGAGAAGTAACTAAAAAACTGAAAAGGCACATATTTACAGAATTAAATTCAGTCACAAAACAAGCTTACGACTCACTCTTTTTTAATTAAATGTAATTATTATTTTTTAACTTTGTGTATTGTTGAATTGAAATATTGTTTTGTATTTTAATTTAATTCCCTGAGGATGATTGTCGAAGACGATCGAAATATTGGATAAAAAAAAATTATAAACAAAACAAATTACAAACCACCATCTTTGGTTTTGAACATGACCTCGAGCCAGACAATTCAGAAAAATGTAAAAAAATTATATTTTTGAATACCAAAAAAAGCGATCAAGTATGTGGATTAAGAACTACTGTCATAGCTGAATCTTTTGAGAATTGTACTACGATAAAAACAAATTCAAATGGAGTATAAACCTATATGATTTGTAAAATTGTATGTATGAGTGACGTCATTAAAATCTAGTAAAATGTTCCACTCTTCAATCAGATATATCCAAAATAGGGAGTTGTGAGAGCTCAATTTCAATGTGTGCCCTTATCCCACACATTAAATGTTATTGGAATCGGATTCTATTTTGCGGCCTTTGGTCGGCGGAACCACAAACCGATATACAAATCCACGACATAGGCTACTTCATCCATCCATGTATTGAGGCTATATCAAACATGTACCGATCTCATCAATTCCCTAATGTTTGGATGGAGGATGAACCTTTGGTTCTAACAAGACGGCGATATATGCCATACAGCCAACGAAACAATCAATTTATTAAAGAAAACTTTTGGTGAGCGCATTATCTCGCGTCGTGCTCTCCAAGATCGTGCGATTTAACACCGCTGGACTATTTTTTGTGCGGTTAAGTGAAGTCGTTTGTCTACGCAGATAATCCCAACACGATTGACGGCTTGGAAGACAATGTTCGGCGTATGCTCATTAACAGAAGCACAAACTTAAGAAACACAAACGGTAAGGATATAAAAAAGAAAACGGTTGTTCGGCCCAAAAAAAAAGATTATTGGATCAAAAGGGAAATCAATGAGACAAAAATATAGAGGAAAACAGCACCATTTTTTGGAGCAATCCACCAATTTTTACAAACCTAACATTTTTGTGTGTAGAACAATTTTGTATCGTGTAATGGATAGGCTTGAATTAAATTTGTTAATTACACTGATCAACACTAAATTTGCAAAAAAAAATCGAAAATAATGGTTTATGTAAATACTCGTATGTCCTAAACTAGAGCGAGTCCGGTAAAACGGAGGCCAGATTCAGGATTACCAGCCCCAAATCAACTACAGTTGAACCCACCTGCGAGGGTTTTTTTTTTCAAATTTTGTTGCCCAGTGTTATTGTTACATTTTCATTAAATTAATGTAAAATTTCTTTGATTGGATGAATAAAATTAAGTTTTGTTGATAAACGTGATAAAACATGTGCTAGACAATTTATTTTTTTTCCCGGAATTTTTTGTAATCTGTATTGAATTGATAACTCACGATATAACATTATAATATTTTTGACTGGCCTTGATAGCTTTGTATTACATACGTACATGGCTTAAATAAATAAAATTCAACTCTAGGGTTCCTGTTTTTAGTTTGGCACATAACCATTGACGGTCGGTATAAAACGCCTGTATGTAAATGACTTTCCGTGCATATTTACCAAGTAGAGGTCATAGTGTGCATTTAAAATCCCTTTAATATACGTAATTATCGCTCCATTAATTTACGGTCTAACCATGACAATAAATGATGTTGACATAAGAATAATAAATAAATACCACCTATACTTACACAGCAGACCTTTTTAACTTGTTCCCTTCTGTATAAAAAAATCTGAAATTTTGTGTTAAGTATTACAATTTTGTTTCACCTAGCCGGGGTTTATAGACAAAGCTTCTGTTGCTAGGTATACAAATTAGTACTATTAAATATATTTAAAATCTTTAGTATCCGTATCTATGGCAACACATTAAAACATCTTAAGTTTTTTGTGTACCTGTTTAGTTTAAGCCCGGTTTGAAAGTTAATTTTTTCAATTCCAATTTTATGAAATTTTTGTTGTAAATCAATTTTTGCTGCAAATCATTATATACAATATATATATTTTTTTTTCTGAGCCGATATAAGCCATTTAAAACCAAACCCTGCTAAAGTCTGATTACTATATTCAGCTGCAGAGTTTGATAAATATTAGTTCTACAAAAACTATAAAAAAAATCTAATCTATGATAATCGACATGATATGTTTTAACTTGTTGCCACATACACATATGCACATTAGAGTGGGTCGATTTACTAATCGATATTGTGCTATCGATTTTCGATAGCTTTTGGCTTGAGGGAAAAAAGTTTCACTGCGACATATCAAAAATATTCCTTTTCGAGGCTCCCAAATTTCTAAGGTGTTTTTAGTAGGTAATAATTTTTTTTTTTTAAATATTAGCTTTTCACGATGACATACAATAAAGTACATACATGTATACATTGCCACATACACTTCAATATAGCAAATCAGCGCGTCGTATTTCTCATGCGCTCATATATTGTACTTACTCGTAGTAGGGACATAAATACTGTTACAACATTAAACACACCCACATCAATAGTAGAACTGAACATACCCCGTTAATGTCATATGGGTTTTGAAAGCTAACCTCAATAGCGTTAGTCTGTAACAGGATTTTAAAATTGCTTAAACTTTCATCATGGAGTGGTCAGATAATGAGAACCGTATCGCTGTAATAGCGCTTTTCAAGTGTGAAATGAAAAAAGCGATAGTTTCAAAACGCTCCGGCCACTAGGAATTAGCCGCATGTTCGTCTACTGATGCATAAAACTGTTTGAGGAGACTGTAAAAGACCGCCACCGGTCGGGCCCCCACGATCTGTTCGATCATCAAAGCCGTTAAATCAAGAATGCACAGAAATCCGCTCCGAAAACAGAAAATCATGGACTTGGGGCTTTCAAACGACGTTCCGGACATTTATTGACAGCAGCTTTAAAAACAATAGGATTGAAAAATGCAAACGTCTTTTGGTGAAGCACGCTGATAACTTGCCCAGAAAAATTTTGTTCACCGATGAAAAAAATTTTACCGTTCAGGAAAAATTTAACAAGCAAAATGATAGAGTGTATGCGCGGTCATCTAAGGAAGCATCTGAACTGGTCCCAAGGGTGGAAAAGGGTCATCACCCAGCTTTAGTCATGGTTTGGTGGGGTATCTCTTACGATGGGGACACTGACCTGCATTTCTGCGAACAAGGAGTCAAAACATCGGCTAAAGTTTACCAAGAAACCGTTTTTGAAGCTGTTGTGATGAAGCCTTTTAACAATTCCAGTATTTATGTATATATATATGGCAACGTATAAGTATACTTGTATTTACGAGGGTTGCTATATACATATCTGGTCTAGGCAACACTTAGTGTTGCCTTGCGCCATCTGACATTTCCTTTGTAAAGTTTGACATTTTTTAGCATAAACGTACTCAGAACGTCTTGACGTACGACCATCATTTGTGTTGTTAACAATTTGGCAAAAATATGGAATTAACACGTGAACATTTTCGTGCGATCATTTTTCACAACTTTCGACGTGGATTATTACGACAAGAGTGCATCGATGGACTTAAATCTTTGTATGACGATGAAGCCCCATTCTATAGCAGTGTGAAAAACTGGTTTAATGAATTCAATCGGGGACGACGCTCTCTCAAAGACGAAGGTCGTCCTTTAACAGCCATTGTGCCAGAAAACATTGATGCCGTGCGTGAACTGATAATGCAAGATCGTCATCTGACATACCGTGAGATAGAGGAATCCTAGGGAATGTCTTCCACCAGCATACATTCCATATTGCATGAACACCTGGCCGTAAAAAAGGTTTGTTCTCGTTGGATCCCGCACAATTTGACAATCGCTCGTGTCGATTGGTGCAAAGAAATTTTGAAAAAATACGGTCACGGTGTTTTAAAAGATGTTTATAAGATCGTCACAGGTGGCGAATCGTGGATCTATGGGTATGAGCCCGAAACGAAGCGGTCAATAGCCATGTTTTGGAGGTGTCTCAATCGGAGTGGATAAAGTGAATCGACAATTGGCTTGAGCGCATGAAAAAGTGTATAAACCATGCTGGAGAATACTTTAAAAAACAATAAAACCATTTTTGATGATAAATATTAGCATTTTCATTATTAGGTCAGAAATATATATAGCCTCGTAATATGCTATAGATTTTCGATAGCTTTTGGCATGAGGAAAAAATGTTCCACTACGACATATCAAAAATATTCTTTTTCGAGGCGCCCAAATTTAAATTTTTCGACTTTTTCTCAACTTTTATTTCTAAAAAAATATTTTTTTTAAATATTAGCTTATCACGATGACATACATTACATACAAATATACATCGATAAATCGATACCATAATATCAACAATTTTTTGTCCTATTAAATCGGCCCACCCTAATGTACATGTTCACAATTTGCTGATTCACTTGCACTGTGGCTTTCGCCACCAGGGTCAGTCCGAAATTGCGAATGCATTAACTAATCTTAAATGTTAATCCAAACCTCATAATAAATAAATAAAATCATACTAAATAAAAATGTTTCAAATGTTAGCACTTAATTTTGTTTTATACGTATGTACGTATAAGTGAATAGCGGAAATTAGCACAATAAGTTGAGAACAAATTAATTTATGGATGCAAAATACAAACAACTTGGTTTGAAACAGATCAAATAAAATGCGCATACAAAAAGTGCGCATAACATTAAGCGATGAATTATATTCTGATAAAAATGCAATGCATTTTACTCTAAAGCAGTTGTATGATGTCTTGTTGTCGGCTTACACCGTATAGTATTCTGTATAACAAGTTAATTATCATTTTGTTTGTTTCTTTTGCCTTACCGGCATTACTCAGCAGATTGCGACTGCTGAAAAAAATCTTCCAACGGATATTATTTTATAACAAAACATTATTCACACGATTATTGGGGTTTACAAAAGAATGTTAACGTTCGTTTATACGTCAAAATGTACGCGCTGTTCAAGTATGAGTGGTTTTGTGTCTCTCGGAAAGTAGATGTCCTTCATCACGTGCTGAAGAAATTTCTAGAAAACCCCAAGCAGACACAATCGTCCGACCGCATACATTTGTATGTTGTCAATAACCTGAGGCAAAAAGTTTTTATTTTTTTTTTTTTGTTTTGGTTATATTTTTGTTGACCAAAACACCAATCTTAAATATTTTCCTATAAATGTTGACTGGCAGCAGCTAGACAACCAGTTTTCTTGCACTTCATATGGTCATCGTGTACCCCATTCATCTCTTTGTCTATTAACCACTGCGTGGTGAAGCAGAAAAACAATATCTTGAAGATAACGTGTTATGCGCAGTCGACAGCTTTTTCGCTATGTTTTTCGACATGGACAGTTTTAAATTCTGAAACTAAACGTATGTGTGTGTGTTTTTTCCATTCATTGACTTGTTTCTTGTTTGTTATTCTGTATGTTGTGTTTCCATGCATATATCTTATAATTAATAACCTTTAATAGCAATACATACATATGTCAATAAAAAATTTCTAGATTGTTCGAATTATTGTTGATGTTATGTTTTGGTAAAAATCAAGATTTTTGTAGGTTTTTGTTGATATTTTTTATTTGAAACAAAAAATTTCTTAAGTTATACATTCAACCCTTAAACCACATGCGCATGGTTTAGGAGAAATAATTGTCTATATGTGTAAATTATATAAAACTAAATACATAAGTTCTGTTTTTAATAAAGTAAAGTGATGTGAACATACCGAAAAAACAATCTGCAATCAAAATAACAGAAGCGTGTTTCAAATCAAGATGGTCGGTCGTTATCTGCGCGTGCTTATTGAATCGTTAATTTTACTTGTGTTCTGCACGATTTTTCGAGTCCGATTAGGTTCAATCAGGCAGCTGATTCATTCGGACTACAAACATTTAATAATTTTACGATTGTGATGTCACACAGCCAACATGATCAGTAAAACCATAGTCCAGACCTAACATTAATTTTACATGAGCTCTTGTCTCATAGTAGAACCAGCGTTGTTACCGTTGGAAAATTTCAAAAAGTGGCACAAATAGGGAATGTTTTTTTAAAAAATAAAGTCGCAAATTTTTCATATCAAAGTTAAAAAATAACGAAAAAACACGTCATAAAAAATTGACGTCCAAATACACATAAAAGTATACAACAATTTATTAGAAGAAGCATACATATCGTCGGTGTTCCCAGCAGAAGACATATGTGTTTTTCCGAATTCCGCGGAATTTCCGAAAATTAGTAATTCCAGTCGAATTGTATATAGATTTGATACGGTTTTACTAAAAAAAATCCGGTTAAGGCGTAATTTCGTGTGACACAACAATGTATACAAAAAAGTCTTATAGGCCCTTTTAGTATTGCCTTTTCTGTATTAAAATAACAAAAAAAAATGATAATTTCCACATAGGGCTTTTATATCCTACACCATAGGATGGGGGTGTACCAATTTGGCATTTCGTTTGGTACATCTGAAAATACACATCATATAAGGTAAATATGTTTTTGATCAGCGTCCAATTCTCGAGCGATGTTCGACCGTCCTTCTTTCAGTGTGTCCGTTGAAAGCACGATAGCGGTCACAATAATTAACCTAGAAAGTCCAAACTTGGCAGAAAAAATTACTGTTGTTGCAAGTTGTTTGGAATTTATAATGGACCAAATCCATTAAGAGGGAAAAAGGTTCTCTGTACAAGGAATCAAACAACATCTGCAAAAACCACTTTTTGGGGGTATTTTGTAAAAAAATCGGTACCATGGGATTGACCTAGGCTGCTGAAACGAGGTACGAAACTGTCTTTTGGACAAGGCCAATTTAGGATGTAATATAGGCCAAATTGGTAAATGCTTTGATATATCCCATATACAAAGTACCATTCCTTGTTTAGGTACCGGTGCTCTAAAAACTGCATTTATATTCTGATCACAATGGAATTTGCACGAAGTAGTTTCATAGCATGGAAATCAACTGTTTATAATTTAGACCATATCGGCCCATGATTTTATACAACCCTCATACAACCCTGACCCTTTGGAAGCAACATTTACTGTTTGATTTGGACAAATTTTAGTAGTTATATGGAATGGCAATCAACTGTTAAGGACCATATTGGCCCATGATTAAAGCTATAATTAAAAAAAATCAAAAATACATATTAATATATATTTTTACTTTAATATTTTTGTACTCTTTCCATAACACTCTTATATTAACGTTCATTAAAATTATTATTAAAAAATCAATTATCTCAGGCTTACTAATTATATGACTATATTTGCACTCTAGGTCAAAATAGTTTATGTCTTATGGCAAACAAATACGTCGTGAAAAGTAGCAAAAATTTCAAAAAGGAGCAAAAAAAAAAGGATTTTTAAAAAAGGGGCAGTTAAAGCTGCACGGCTTCAAAAAAAGGCTAAATTGCCCCTTTATAAGTAGTCCCACAACGGTAACGCTGAGTAGAACTAATGGTGAAATCATTTTCAGAAATCAGCGTGCTGTGCTTAATAGTATTTGTACTCCCATCCAATGACCGTCGACCTACTATTTAAAGCCGAATGCGAACGGATAGTGTATTATGAAGAGAAACTAGTCTCTTTCTCTAAAGGCTCTAAGAGATTAAACTTTATAACATTTTTCAATTCGTATGTTAATATATTTTTTTAAAATCAATGAAATTATTTCATTTAGTTTAGTAATTACTCCAATTAAACTAATTCATATATTTAATAAATTAAACATCCCGACCTAAATTTGTTTGACATATAAGCCGCGTTTTATTTGAAAAGTATAAAAAATTCTCTTATTTTTGTTTTTTTTTGTGTGAGATATTTTTCGTGTTCGCTAAATTGCCGCTAAGAGCGGTTCGGTGTTGTAAAGCGTGTTTTTTGTTGATGTCATAATAAAGTGCTGCCAAATCAATTGTTGTATTAAATTTTTGATGTTTCCTGTGCAGCATGTGTTTTTTGGCATAGCACCAAACAGTGTTGTTTTAGTCATTTAAAATGTTACAGAAAGAAGCCTGTGTTTTTTGGCATAGCACAAAAAAGTGTTGTTTTTTCATTAATTTTTAATGATACTAAACTTATGATACTAAACGTTTGAAGAAGCATATGAGGAAAAATTAACGAAACAGCACCAAAAGGTGTTGCTTTCATACATTTTAAAAGTTGCTAAAAACCGAAGAATTTTTTAATAGAACATATGACGAAAAATGTACGAAAAAAGTTTGCGATGAGTTAAATTTCTTGTCAAACTCATGGAAAACATGGTCATTTTCGTTGCATTTATCTATTACATATTAAAGAAATTTGGATTTTTATTTACGGTTGTAAAGATAAAAACTACCTGCAAATGAAGGCTTAATGAGTGCATCTCCATTTTATATTTTAAAATTTTATGTCAATCTCTATATAATGCGCGTTAATTTTAGTAATTACACGTTAATTTAAATTTATATAAGTTTTAATTTAACGTTTTGATGTTTTTCACAAAAAACACATCAATAGTCTTTAGATTGGCAGATATGCAAAATTCGGTTAAAATAAAAAAACTCTAAAGTGGATAAGCGGCAAATGCGTATTAATTGTCACTAATCTAGCGACAATATTAGCTAGCGAAATAAAACACGCCTATAACACTGTACAACAAAAAAATACAAAGTCCAATCTATAAATTTGGATAAAGGAGACAAAAAAGACACGTGTATCGGCGTTTTGAAAGTGTACATCTGGGTTTCATTTTAGGGGGAGGTGAAGTTTCCCCAAATGCAAATTTTGTATTGTCAATCGGCTTACAAAATCGAGTAAAGCTTACGTTTAAGGCAGATTTATGTAAAATGTAACGGAGAACAATTTTGTGGAATATGTTAACCCTATTAAAGCAGGGATTTAAGGGGTTAAAAAGTTCCGCAAAAATATTCGCCGTGAAACAAATCCAACAGCAATGCTTCTTCGTCCACAGTTCATCTGGAAAAACTTCTAGCTTAAAATAACTCTTGTAGATGTCTTCATCTTTACTATTGAAAAACGTAACTTTATACTCCGGTAGATATAATAAAACAAACAAATCGAATTTTTCCATACAATTGGACATATTTGCCAAAACAAATCTTACACGTAATGTTTAATTGTTTACTTTAATTTTTTTATTTTTTTTTTGGCAAAATTTTCTTCATAAATTTATTTCTAATTGCAAAAATGTTGATTTTGTAGAGAAACAGTATATTAATGGATTAAAGAAAATGTAATTATTAATTTTTCTCAATTTATTTCAGCAAAATCGAACTAGTCGTTCTCGAGTTATGTCAAACTACGTTTTTGCCAACATTTTACAACTAAGCGAAAAAACATCAAGATAAGGAAATATGTAAAAGGTCATAAAAAAAACTGGCACATACGAACGCAAAACCTTTTGAGGTTTTTAATATACTGACCTAGTACCATCACCCTGACTTGGAATTTCTCACCCCTCAGACAATAACCCCAAAAATGTTCCACAGTGTTATATGCACCGCAAATTGACACGTTTTCAGTAAAATAAGAAATGTATCTTTTGATTTTTTGGTTTATGTTGTAATGTAACGGATCTAGTCTGCCAAAGAACAGATATCAAGATAAGTTACAGGGTTAACATATTCTAAAGGTACAGAAATTAAATATGCCAGACTAATGCTAAATTTTTAGGGTACTTTAAAATAAAATTCTTAATAAATGCAAAATTAACCCTAAGCTCTCTTTTGTTGTGTCTTATTTTTGACTTTCTGGTTAAATTTTCCATTTTGGTGTATTCGGGGACTTATAGTAAAATTTCTCGGCGAATTTTTTAAAAAAGGACAAAAAAGACCCCTATAAGGTATAAGGAGTCAGAGGGTTAACATATTCCACAAAATTTTTCTCCGTAACCTTTTACATAAATTTGCTGAACACACCCACATGCTTTAAACGTAAGCTTTATTCGATTTTCTATGCCGATTGACAGTACAAAATTTGAATTTAGGGAAAGTATACCTCCCCAGATTAAACGCAGATGTAAACTCTTAAAACGCCGATACACGTGTCTTTTTTTGTCTCCCCTATCAACATTTTTTTTGTCGGACCTTGTAATATTGGAAAACAATTATTTTGTTGTACAGTGTAATTTGTGTCTACATTCGGTTTAGTTCGGTTTCCGAGTGTATACAGCGCTGAAATCACCACATAGGGTGGCTGATAAACTCAAACAAGTTTGTTTTTAATTTTAAAAAAAACAAATTTGGACCCCCGTGGTGTAATGATTATTGTGCACGACTATTAACCCAGGTCAACATCCGGTAAGAATACGAGTATCTAACAATTTTCCCGTGACGACTTGACAAACAAGAGATAGATGAAATTTGGACTTCTTGCATCATTTTATTGGGGAAGTATTCAGTTTTCATAAGCCACCCTGTATTTCATCATATTAATTTTATAAATGTGGTATCAAATTAATACTAGTTTGGTATGTTTCTTTCGAAACATGTCGAAATATTTTATATCTTCAAAAAAAAAAAGATTCTAATGCCAAAAACGTAATACATACATACAAATTTTAATATAAATTTAGAATGGGATCAATCTAAATGAATGATTTTTGTATAGTTTGTGTGAAATGAGTAAATAGAACTTTTCTATATTTAATAATTTTGTCAAACAGTTTTACTTAGCACAAATATAAAAGATATACATATAATCTTGTTCAACAAAAGAGTATGAACTTAAAATTGCAGAATGTTCAGTAGAGGAAAAAAAATATTTTTTAAAAAAAAAGAAAACGATGAAATTTGTTTACATTTGGTAGGCGTGTCCACTATGCATCGTTGTCTTACAATTTTGCGTTAATATCATTTATCTTTAAAAGTTCTGTAATTCCTGTTATCCTCATAAATAGTGTTGTTTATTATATGAGTCGATGTTGAAACATATTTATCGATAATCTGCTCTACAAATATTTTTATATTTTGAGGATTTAAGCCAGGACCTAAGCGCTCTGTGTTCTAAAATCCGGCAGATTGAACGCGAATACTGAAATGAAAAGAAATTTCTTTACGAACACAAATATGCACATCGTTTTAGATTGAGACACGATTTCACGAATTTCAAGTACTTCTAAAATTTAAACAAACAGGTTTTTTGAGAATTGATGAGCATTTTAAAAAGCTATTTTTTCAATAATCTGTCACAGACGTATTCGTTTGTGTGGCACGTGTTAATAAAAAACATCTAAATATTTAAAAATAAGACAAATCGATAAAGATGGTTATATAAAAAAAACTAAAGCAACTTTTTATTAAAGCAGTACTAAAATATTCGTTCTTACTACATAATAATTTAAATTCATTCCTTTTATTTTTCTAAAATATAGAAACTTCCAGTTATACGAGTATTCTAGCAATCTAGCAATGTCAAACTTAAGATTCTAACGTAAATAAAACCAATGACCCCCCTCGCTGATAAATCAAATAGAATGGAGCATAAATCAATTTAACTACACATAAATTCAGATTTTGGGATAAAATTTAATTTAAGCAACAATAGCGGGAGACAACAATTTTTTTTACTTTACTTTCAAGCTATATTTATAATACATTGATATTAATAAATACATAGATAATACTAAAGAAAATAGTTGTGCTGAATAACAATTTGTTATACACCCGAGTAATAAGGCTTAGCAAAATTTGCTTTAATTTATATACACATTTGTCCGTTTTTACCATGCGGGAACTTTTTGGACCACATGAGCCAACCCGTCCAGCAATTATGGTACTTAGTGCATCCCTACTAAAAGTCCTATTCTGACCATTGTCCGTCCTCAAAAAGTTATGTTTTGTAGAGAAACTGCTCAAAAAAGTGTACTTTCAACCGAGGCCCTTTGGTCCCTTAAGATAAATCTTTTTACCAGGAACTTCCATTGGAAACTTTGACAATTTTCAGCATAACTTCACTCAGAACGTTTTGTCATTTGAGAGCGAATTGTTTTGTTTACAGTGTGTTGAATTCATCTCAGTCAAAAAATGGAATTATCCCGTGAACATTTTCGTGCGATGATTTTTTACGATTTTCGCGTGAGTTATCGAGACAAGAGTGTTAAAATCAACTTGTTTCGACTTTTGGCGATGAAGCACCATCAAAAACCACTGTTAATCACTGGTACCAAGAGTTCAGTATCGGACGCCGTTCGCTCCAGGATGATTTTCGTGAAGGACGTCCAACTTAGGTCACTTTGTCGGAAACCATCGATGCTGTGCGTGAACTGATTAAGCAAGACCGACATGTGACATACCGTGAGATTAAGGCATCCTTGGGCATTAGTATAACAAGCATCGATAAGATATTGCACGTTCATTTGGCCGTACAAACATTTTGTTCTCGTTGGATCCCACATAATTTGACGAATTCTCAAGAAAAGGCTCGTATGGATTGGTGCAAACAGATGTTGAAAAAGTATAACTGCGGTAGCTTAAAGGCAGAGTATAACATTGTCACAGGTGACGTATCATGGATCTATGCATATGAACCCGAAATAAAACAGCAATCGATCGACCGGGTCTTTCAAGACGAACCAAATCCAACTAAAGTTGTTCGTAGAGGAATTACATGAAAGCAAATTATTGCGTTTTTTTCGGTATAACCGGCCATGTTGCCGCAGTGTCTTTTGTGAAACGTAGGAGGTCAACAGTGTTCGAAGAACTGAGGAAAGATAATAAGAGAAGACGGATCATTTTTCATTACAACAATGCGAGCTCTCACACATCAGCTGAAACGATGACCTATTTGACCACTCAAGATGTCGAATTGATGGGCCATCCACCGTACAGCCCTGATTTGGTAGCCAATGACTTCTTCTTATTCCCTAGCATCAAGATAAAAACGAGGGGTCAACGGTTTTCATCGCCCGAGCCAAGCTTGTTTTGGAGGTGTCTCAATCGGAGTGGAAAAAGTGCATTGAAAATTGGTTTGTGCGCATGCAAAAGTGTATTGATCTTAAAGGAGAATATTTTGAAAAACAATAAAACCATTTCCAATGATAAATATAAATTATGTGTTTTTAATGCCGGACCCGAAATATAAATAGCAACCTCGTATTGCCTAAATTTATTACGCGCTATCATTTATTTTCGCCGACTGAGATATACATAAGATTTATTGTATGCCGAGGTTAAAAACTTATGCCTTCAAAATGTTCTTGATTCATCCAAAGCAATTAATCAAGTCGGAAAGTATATTAAAACTAAAATTATATTTAGCAGTATAACAAGTTTATTTTTATTATTTTCTAAGGCAAACTAAAAAACACCGAAATCAGAAATTCTTGATTAACTATTGATATTGATCGACATTTACCCGATGTTGATGTGGCCAAAGAGATTGTGAGTTAAAAAGCCAACGAAGAGAAGAGAATATAGCGTTTTCTTGAAAAGCGTGTAAGCACTAGGCGCGAAAAAGTCCATAACGATAGCAATAGTGTTCCAATACAATTGAAGCACTGTCTGAAGGCTTGTTTGTCGTAAAATATTAATTACAAAATTAGCGAACAAAAATACTTGGTCAATCGTTGCCATTACTGTTCTGTGTGATAGATTATCTTCGCACGCAGTTCTTTTTGCTACCCAAATTCGGACCCAAATTTCTCCAATACATATATCGAGGAGCTGCGTAAATGAAACATCACAACAAAGTCGGACATATTTTCCCAAAATTTCAGCTGTGCACGATAAAGTTCTTACTGACCACCACTGACCAATGCCGGCGACTTAACGGATAAAAGGATTATCTCTAAAACATTTAAATAAATATTTTTTACATAGAGAACCGATATAGCGATAAAATAACAACTGATAGTCCATCATTTCGTTCTAAAATAATAATACCTAGTACTTTGTATAGGCCTTGTATGAACAGACAAAAATAGTAGAAAAAGTGCTCGTTTTCTTTATTTAAAAAAAATATATTACCATATATTTTCTGGATTTCTATGGGAGATCTACCTAGTAAACTATTGGCTTGTTCCGTCTAAATAGGTCTTTAGTAAAAATGAAATGTTCGTAACATGTTAATATGTTAATGCACACTAACTAATAAGACAACATTAATTTCAGACAAAACACATAACTAATAAAGAAAATATTTTATTTCAATAGAATGCATAAACGACCAATAAGTAATGGTTAATTAATGTCAAATGATTGCATAAAGAATTGCTTTATATTACATCAGCGTCTGGTAAACTCGGCCTTAACGCCGATTTTAAAATTGCAATCTTCCTTGCAATAGAGTATCGATTTTTCACACATCACGTTTATGTATGTCAAGTGAAATTGCATTAGCAATAACTTTTCTTGTCACCTAAAATTTCTTACTTTTTTTAAATGCATTCATATTCGATTATTTGAGCAGGTTAATTTACTAAAGAATACAATCAATATTAAAATTCGCAAATTGTTTAATAAAAACAAGTAAAAACTTGCAAAGCAGATTATACAGCACGAATGCTTAACTTGCATATATTTTTAGATAAATTTTCTTTGGAGACAATGTTATGTTAATGTGCAAAACACCATCCCAAGAAAAATTAACCACTATGTCCGAAACTTTGCAAAAAGTAAGAATAAAATCATAGCTTACACCTATTTCAAATCAGTTTTTTTCTGTATAACAATCGCTGAAATTGTAGAAAATTTTCCGCATATTTAATTCTATTCAAACAAATTGATTATGTTAACATTTATGAAATTTAAGATAAATGATTGTATTTGGTCTAAAAAAGCGTTAGTTCGTACTTATAATTTGTCTACGTCCGTGCAAAATTGCAGAAAGTTCATTGACTTTTGTTTATTGACAAAACCTGAGTTTATTTTGCGAGAAGTTTCACTTTCAAGAACTCACTTGGCTTTGACGTAAACTAAAAATATGTACAAATGTTTAATTAAATATAATGCTAAAATAAAAGTTTTTCAGGGCTCTATGTTCTAAAATTCGGCACTCAACACGTCAATACTCGGACAATGATCACTAATACTCGTATTAAAAGAAATTTCTGTATTAATACAAATGTGCACTTCGTTTTTAGATTTAGACATGAATTGAAAGTACGAGTACTTCTACGAGTAAAATAAAAAAACATGTTTTTTGAGAATTGATGAGCATTTTAAAAAGCGATTTTTTTATTAATCTCTCACAGATGTATTCGTTTGTGCGGCAGACAAACACAGCACGTGTACATAAAAAAATATCCAAATATTTAAAAATAATACAAATCGAAAAAGTGGTTATATAAAAAAACTAAGACAACTTTTTAATACAGCACCAATAGTCGTTCTTACTACTCAATAATTTATATTGATTAATTTATTTTTTTCTAAAATATAGAAAGTTCCAGTTAAACGAGTCTACTAGCAATTTAGCAATGTCGAACCAAAAAGTCTGGCACAAATTAAACCCATGACCCCCTCTCTCGTTGCTATATAAAATTAAATGGAGCATAAATCAACTTAACTACACATAAATGCTGATTTTGGATAAAAACGAAATTTAAATTAAACAACAATCGCGGGAGACATAAAATGGATTTATTTTTTATATCTCCTGTTTTTTAAGCTACATTAATGCCATTAAATTGTCGCATCGGCTTCGCTGGCAGTACTTCAAGCGGTGCAAACTGTATATATACTTATATTTAGTATTTTCGTTTCACTAAATATCTGTATCGATTCTAATATATTTAGGAATATATTATGTTCGGCCTTTGTTGAAATTTTTTCTATTTTTCTAGTAGCTTATCCGTTTGTATTACGCCCTTCAAATAAAAAAATCCATTCCATAAATGCTACCAATATTCACGGAATAGTCCAGATTTTTCAAAGACGTTGCAATACCCTAAACCAACGTCCAAGAAAACCGTATTACATGGGTTCTTAATCGGTTATTAAAAAAACATAGATAATACAAAACAAAATAGTTGTGCTGAAAACAATTTGTTATACACACGTGCCTAAAAATATCTATAACAACACTTAAAAACAAGTATGGTTGGGATAACAACATTCGAAGAGCATCATACTATTGTTGGGTAAATGGTTTTGGCACAACAATAGTATGATCCTTACAACAATAGTATCATGCAAATACAACCATACTATGATCCTCACAACCATAATATAATTCTTACAACAATAGTATGATTCACACTCAACCATACTATGACCTCCACAACCATATTATGATACTCACAACCATAGTATGTTTCACATACAACCATAGTATGATCCCCACAACCACAGTATGATTCACACGCAACCATGTTATGATCCCTTCAACCATTGTTTGATCACACACAATTATATAAGTACTATGATCCCCAAAATGATTAATAAGTATTGGGTTAATTTCTCAACAATACTCGTAGATTTTACATAAATTATTTAAAAATACATTAACTTAAAATAATAGGAGTGATTTATTTAACAGAAGAAAAATTCAGTTAAAACAAATAAAATGTGTTAAGTTTGGCTGTGCCGATCTTTGGATACCCCCCACCAGATTCCCAAATAAAACCAAATTTAGTGCGGAAGTGTGTTCTATATAGAAATCTTTATGTGCAAAATTTCATTTCGATAGGTCAAGCTTGTGGTGAGTTATCGTCATATTATTTCTTAAAGCCCATGAGACCGTTTGTGTGAGAGGTACCAGTAGGACTTTTTCGATCTCAACAGAATTTGGCGCAGAGGTGTGTTCTATATAAAAATCTTTTCATCTCGATAGGTCAAGTTTGCAGTGAGTTATTGTCATATTATTTTTCAAGGGCCATGAGACCGTTTGTGTGGGAGGTACCAGTAGGGCCTTTTCGATCTTAGCCAAATTTAGCGCAAAAGTCTGTTCTATATATTAATCTTTATGCCGAAAATTTCGTCTCGATAGGTCAAGTGTGTGGTGAGTTATTGTCATATTATTTTTCAAGGCCCATGAGAAAGTTAGTCTGGGAGGTACCAGTAGGACTTTTCCGATCTCAACCGAATTCAGCGTAGAAGTGTGTTGTATATAGAAATCTTGATGTGTAAAATTTCATTTCGATAGTTCAAGTTTATGGTGAGTTATAGTCATATTATTTCTGAAGGCCCATAAGGCCGTTTGTATGGGAGGTACAAGAAATGGTGGCCCAATCTAAACCATTTTTACATAGATGATTGCGCCTTTATAGATATTATTATTTGCAAAATTTCAGTGATTTTGCTCAAGAAACCGGACGGATATTTCCAAATAAAAAACTAATTTTTATGAGGTAGTGTCGTTTGAGGGTCTCCAACACCAACTTCCCGTAGAGCTATATAGCCCATATATAGGTTAACTACACATGTTTGTGCCAAATTTCAGCTCCCTAGCTGTTTTCATGCAGGCTCTTTCTTGTTTTCAACAGACGGACAGCCGGACAGCTAGATCGTCTTAGAATTTTAGGAGAATCAAGAATATATATACTTTGTTGGGTGTCCGATGATTATTTTAAAATAAAAGGTATAAAAACGTAAGCGTTTTTATTTAAAACATTTCAGTTAAACAAAGCTAAAGCAGTTTGCTTGATTAGTTTTAATTTCCATATAAAAAGTTTTATTATTGCATTGATCCGTAACAATAACATTGTTCTAAAAAGCATATTAAATTAAGAAAAATTACAATCATACAGTTTGATTGTCGTTATCATATTATTGTTAACATATAAAACAAAAAAAACATACTTTTGTCGCACCAACCATATTTATATCGCTGCCACAACCATATTTTCATTTTTAACTTTAGCAATAACACTATTATTACATTTCAACAATATGAACATTGCCGCAATCATACTATTGTCGAAGTTAAACTTAACATAAAAAGAACAGTTTTTTTGGAATTATTATTATTTATTTTTCAACATAATCTCCTTCCAATTCAATACACTTCGTCAAACGTTTTTCAAGTTTTTTAATTCCATCCGAAAAATAAGATTTTTCAAGACCTTCAAAATATGCCTCAGTTTCAGCAATAACCTCGCTATTGGACGAAAATTTTTTGCCTCCGAGAATTTTTTTTAAATTTGGAAACAAGAAATAATCAGAAGGAGCTAAATCTGGACTATATGGTGGATGCGGAGCAATTTCAAATCGTAATTCGGCCAGTTTTTGTTGAGTTAAAAATGCAGTATGTGAAGGAGCATTATCTTGATGAAAAAGAACTTTTTTTCTAAATGCGGTCGTTTTATCTTGATTTCTTTACTCAACCGATACAATAATGCACCAACTATTTATAGTTTTTCCTTTCTCAAGATAATCAATAAATATTATACTCCTTGCATCCCAAAATACTGTGGCCATTATTTTTTCTGCTGACTTAACAGTTTTCGCCTTCTTGGTACCACTTTTACCAGCTTCTATCCATTGTTTTGACTGTTCTTTGCATTCTGGGATGTAGTGATGGATCCATGTTTCATCAACAGTTATGAATCGGCGCAAGAACCCTATTGGATTACGCTGATAAATCGCTAAAAGCTCCTCGGAATTGGTCCAACGGACGATTTTTTGGGGCAAAGTCAACAAACGCGGCACCCATCTTGCGGATAGCTTTTTCATGTGGAGTTCATCATGTAAAATACTCCAAACTTGTTTTTCGTGTATTTTAACAATATCAGCAAGTTCTCTGAGCTTTATTCGTCTATCTTTAGTCACTTCATTAAACATTTTTCTAATGTTTTGAATAGTAGTAGCAGTTTTCGGTCTTCCAGAGCGTTGTTCATCTTCCGTATTTGAACGACCCATTTTAAATTGTTGAACCCAGGATTTCACGGTGGAGTATGATGTTGCATTATAACCATGAACAGAATCCAATTCATCTTTGATTAATTGCGGCGTCTAAACTTTCATATAAAAGTGTTTAATTACCGCACGAAACTCTTTATTTTCCATTTCTCAAAAATTATAAAACTTGTTTACTTCAATCACCTGTAACAAAGAAAATAATCATTAAATATTTCGGAAATTTTGACAGATGGCTTATAAAAGATTGCTTTTAAAAAACAAAAAAAAAGTTGCTAGTAAAACAGAAAATGTGCCAGGCCAGTTAGTTTTGCGGTCGCCCTCGTAGTAACCATATTTTTTCTCTGTGTGAAGTAAAAAAATCATTAAGTAGGACCCGGCCGAACCCTTTTACTCTATATTTGCATTAGTAGCAAAATTTGCTTTAATTCGAATATGTACATTTTGACTATTGATCGCCCGTTTGAACCATGGGTGGGTAGTTTTTTGGCCACATACGCAAAATCGTCCACAAATGTGCGCTTTTTGAGTTATGTAGTGTATCCCTAATAACAGTACCTAGTCTAACCATTGTACACCCTCAAAAATTAAAATTATAATGAAAATACACAAAAAAGTTTACTTTCTATCGAGTTACTTTAGTCCCTTAAAAATAAACTGTTTACCCCCTGGGCCGATTTCGCCAATTTATAATTCGCAACAGCTTATGGCAATAAGTAATTCTACGATATTAGGTTGATTCGTTTGGGCGCAATCGTGTTTTCAACTGACGGACGGTCGGTTGGACATGGATAGATCGTCTTAGAATTTTGGTTTGCTTTGTTATTTTTTTTAAATTACGGGAAAAATTGACATTCGAAGAAAAATGATAGATACTATTCGAGCGGTACGAAATGTTTAGCACATCGAGGAGCTGCGAAAATGAAAATCATCACGACGTCGGACATATTTTCTCCAAACAACCCATTAAGGAAAAAGCGGGGGTCTCACAAATCAGTGAGCTGTGCAGAATACAATTCATATACTCACTGACCACCACTAACCAATGCCGTGTGGCATACACGCAAAGAAAAGACATAGTTGCTATATGGCCACGGCGATAATAGAAGTATTTTTAAATTTTATTTTAACGATAGTGCAGAAGTAATGGTTGAAATATTACAAAAGTATTATTGCCAAATTTACAAATGAAAATATGGTTGTAGCAAAAATATAAATATGGTTGGTGCGACAATATGGTTGTAGCAAAAATATAAATATGGCTGGTGCGACAAAAGTATTGTTTTTTGGTTTTATGCTAACAACAATATGAATACGGCAATCATACCGTATGAAAGTTTTTTTAAAAAATGTTGATCCAGAATCAATGCTATTGTTTCGAATCTTACGCAATAAGAATACTTTTAATCTATAAATTAAAATTTTTCAAAACAATATACTTTATTTGTAGAACTAAATTATTTTCAATAAATGAAAAACGTTCGTTTTTAATCGTTTTTTCTCTTATTATTATTATTCTTTGTAATTAAATGCATTTTCAAAATCTATTGTGGAATAAAAAACAACTTAACCCATTTCTTATTAATTATTTTGGTTGTATGGATCATAACATGGTTGCTTGAGAATCTTACAATGGTTGTGGGCATCGTAATATTATTGTGACACACCCATATACCCAACAATCGTATGAAACTCTTTGATTATTGATACCCCAACCTTACTTTTTTTCTTCGCGTAGGAGCCGATACGGCGATAAAGTAAATAACTGATAGACCATTATTTTGTTCTAAAATAAGAATTCCTAGTATATATTATTACAAAGCAAGTATAAGCCTTTTTAAACTGGTTGCAAGGGCGTCACTATTAAATAGCAGCAGCTCTGTGTTACAAGGAAAAAATTAGAACCATGTTGACAGTACGATAATAAGCAGCACGGTGCACGCCACAGAAATTTAAATTACCAGTCGTTCAACGAAACTCGCAAAAAGAACAACGAAGAAAACACATGTCAAAAAAAGCCACAGGCGCTAAGTATAAACCAACTGATGACAAGCACTGACATATTCTATCATCGACGCCATACCAAAAGCCTTTAATTGTTCCTTTAATTATAATACTTAAAAGAAACGTCTTAATAAATATTGCAAGCGATTAGTTCGTCAGTGTTTTATTTACAGTAACCAGAAGGCAATTAAGTAAAAGGCCAGACTTTTCTTTGTTGCATGCGGCATCGCTGACACAAATAGTTAAATAAGTGCTTGTTTTTTCCATTTAAAACAAAATTGAGTAACCAACTATTTTCTTCATTTCTATGCGAAAACGACCTGGAAAACTATTGATTTTGGCCAGTTTAAATAGGTCGCTAGCAAAAATTAAACGTTCGTTACATGTTTATATGTTATGGTAAAAATAACTAAGAAGTCAACATTAATTTCAGACGAAACACATAACTAATAAAGAAAAAATGTTATTACAAAAAACGACCAATACCTAATGGTTAATTTATGTCAAATAATTGCATTGACTGCATAAAGAATTGCATTATATTACATCAGCGTCTGGTCAACCAGGTTTTAACGCCGATTTTAAAACTACAAACTTCCTTGTAATATGTCGTTTTTTCGCACTATGTATGTCAAGTAAAGTTGCATCACCAATAATTTTTCTCGTTGCCTAAAATGTATTACTTGTTTTAAGATGCATTCATAATCTACATCATAGTATTTGAGGAGATTAATTAACTGAAGCATACAATCAATTTTAAAAATTTGTGTTGTGTTAACTAAAAACATGTAAAAAATTGCAAAGCAGATTATACAGTACGAAAGCTTAATTTGTATATATTTTAAGTTCAATTTCCTTTGGAGAAAAAGTAATGTTAATGTGCAAAACACCAGCCACTTTGCTCGAAACTTTGTAAAAAGTATAGAAACTACGTATGTATGGGTGAGTAGAGGTTATAATTCAATAAAACAATAAAATATAAATATAAATACTCAGTTTAGATACTTATAATTACAGCATACATATAATGCTTATACCAATTTCAAACCATTTTTTCTGTACAAGAATCGCACAATTTGTACAATAATTTCCGCATATTTAATTCTTTTTAGAATCTTCTTTAAAAAAAAAGATAAAGCACCATGCTTTTTTGGTATCTTTTGTATGTTAACATTTATAAAATTTAAGATAAATTATTGTATTTGGTCTAAAATATCGATGATTCGTATTTATCATCTGTCCACCTCAGCTCAAAATTGCAGAAAGTTCATTGACTTGCATTTTGTTATTGACAATACCAGAGTTTATTTGGCTAGAAGTTTTACTTTCAAGCACTCACAGCTTAGACGTCTACTAAAAATATGTACAAATGTCTAATAAAATATCAAGCTATAATAATAGCGACAGAATGCTGAGAAATACTGCGACATTACCGTTTCAAATTTCACTACAACTTATTATTTAAAAGTTATGGGTTTTGTGTTGTCATTTAAATAAGAACTCGATTCAATAATTCAAGCAATGCTGCTTAGTGTGCAATATTAGCTATTAAGTCGTTAATTTGGTTTTTAATAGGTATCAAATTATTTAAATAATTACCTCACACTTGTTCAGCAAAACTCAAAGTTTTCTTAATTTTTCCACTGCACATACCCCACACGGATTTCTCCACTCTTCTATCAAAGAAACGACTGATACTCGTGCATGTTGAAGCGTATTTTTCAAATGCGCACTCGATCATTGCAGTGCAGCGTGCTTTTCCCCAGTGGGTGTGTAAACAAACAAAATATGCGGAACTGGAGTGAAACAAACCCCAGAGACCTCTGCATTCGGACCGCGTCACTGTGTGGTGCGCCATATAACGAGTATGCATCATTGACCCTTACTTTTTCCAGGATAACCGACTTGCCCTGACTGTGAACTACGAACGGTATTTGACTATGATACAGGATTTTATTCAGCCGGCTCTTGAGGCAACAAAATTAGAGGATACATGATTCTGACAGGATGGTGCCACTGCACACACAACGAGAATGAATTGATTGAGGCAAATGTTTCTTGGACGGCTTATCTCTTTGAGGGTAATGTGAACTGGCCGGCATGCGATTTTTTCCTTTGAGGTAACCTGAAGTCTAAAGTGTATATAAACCATTCCAACACCTTAGAAGACCTAATTAACAATATTGAGGCTGAAATTGGCAGTCGACATGCTTGTAAGAGTTCATGAAAACTTCATGAAAACGTATGCAGCAGTGTGTGGATAGCGAAGGTCGACATTTGCCAGACACACTGTTTAAAACTATGTAATTTAAAAATTCTCTTACTGTTCAATATAATTAAAATATAATTTAAATTTGTCAACTCGTAAGGTTCATAATTTTTTTATTTCATTCCTAAAAAGGCAAATTGTCGCGCTCCACCTTGTAGTACAAAATTTAGTTTGCTTAAGAGTCCAACCAAAGCAGAAGACCATGGAAACTGCTAGCAATTCGCTCAGTGGGTAATAGAGCAAACTGAAGTCAATGTAATTTTTTATAATTCTAAACTGAATGGCTTTATGAATTCACAAAATTGTCGAACTTTGGGCTTGCAAAATCCTTATTGGAGTGCCCAAAACTTCGGTTTTTATGTCGTAACCCGACAACCGGTTTTCCAAAAAAGCTAAAACCCGACATGTCGATTTACCCGGGTTTTTGTCATCGAAATACTGGTTTTGTTGTTCTTGTATGTAAAAGAAAAATCATAACCTACACGTACGGCATACCTTATTAAACGCTGCAGCACTCTGTGCAACAGGGTATCATCTGTAAGTTTTATGACAAATGTTTGTAACTGACAAAAGTTTTGAGCTAGAACCACTTATTCATAATCCATAATGATGACTGTCAGTCTGCTGTGCATCTAAATCTTGTCATATACTACTGGTCGAAATTGATGTCCGATACTTAGAATATGATTGGTTAAGATTTAACTAATGCTCCCACAGATATGTTCAACGGATCTTATGTTTTTAGCTCTAGTAGCTCTTAGCTTTTTTTAAGACCAAGAACGAACGCTCTTAACATTGTAGAAAATAGTTAAAGATAAATATATAGCTCCCACATATATATCAGATTAAAATGAATCACATTGGTTGAAATTTTTATTTGCCTCTATAAGAAAAAGGTCGTCCCCGACATCAACATAAAACCAAATATAAAATTATTTTTGCTATTTGCCTAAGTTTAGGTGTCGGACCCTACATCCGAAATTACGCCCCATTTAAACATGAACATATCGAGCCCTAACCGCGAAAAAGACGAAGCGCAAAAAAGAACATTTTACAGGAGTGGGTTTTTATTTGCGTTTTGTCTATTTCATCTGGAGGAATCAGTTACAATTGAAATTGATATATCTTTGTAAATAATTATATTAAATTTTTAATATTTTTAGATTTAGTGCTGTATAATTTTCTATTGAATTTCATTCAAAAGCGAGTTGGCGCTTACGTCTTTTACGCAGTAAGGGCTTGATATGGTTTTAAAAAAAATTACACTTTCTCACAAATTCTAATGTAATATTATTTGTATATCGTAACTTGGTAAAAGTAAGAGCCCATTCAACAGTTAAAATATCTGTTTTTAATTGGCGTTTTTGCACATATAGAAGTGTAGGGTATAATAAAGCGGTATAGTAAAAAACAATGTTATTGCCGCCGCAATTGATTTTAACGTTTTTTTTTGAGTGGGATAATATTTTCCATTCTTACAAAAAAGGCTAAAACCGGAATGTCGCTTAATGCCGGCTTTCTACTTAAAATAACATCCGACAGTCGGTTTTTTTAAAACACGGTTGAACGACATGTGATTTCAAACAGACGGCGCCACCTGCACAACGCGAATGAAACAATCGATTTGCTGCAATAAATTATCTGAAGAAAATCTGATGTCAACTGGCCACCAAAACTCGAATCAAATTTTTTGAAAAAGGAGTGATGACGGGAGGACTGCAATTTAAAAGGAGGAAATGTCCTCGAAAAGGGGGACATGCCCTTGTTTGTTTCAAAATACAGAGATTTGTTTCTGTAAAATCAATTCATAACTCTATTAGAAATACCTGATTTATTAGCAACATAAATTTCGAATTTCCCCCTACAGCACCTGGCACAAAAACTGTTTGCTATGAAAATCGTCGCCTTCTCGTTAAGCTGCAAATAATCGATGTGTTCTTTTGAACAAGTAAAAAAGAGTCGAATATGATATGGTATAGTCATTAGCCCAAAAACAACAAAAATAGTTCGATAGATTGTCAAAGTCATTTAAAAGAGAATGCCAAAAATACATTTTTGTGAATGGTTGTTGATAATTGTGAATGTTGGACAATGAAGTTTTCCTTTACAAACTTTAACAAACGTCAAATTTTAAAATTGACAATTTAAATTACTACGTGAAAAAATTTAAAATCAGCTGTTAGCATAACTCTACCTTCTTTATTGTACCATGCATAAGTTAGAGCCAAGACACGAAAAAAATCATTTTGACTCTTAAGAGTCAACAACTGCAATCTGATTGCTGCTAAAGCACTATTTAGGTTGAAAACTGTCATTTAAGAAAAAAAACAAATTATAAATATATAAACTTTTCACCGATTTAAGTTAGATAAATCATAATCAAACTACACAGTAAGGCCTCTCAACTAGAATTGTGCATTTCCAAGGAAAAATAGCGAAGGTATTAAAACTGCGGTGTAGACAAGCGAGCTGTCAATTGTAAAACAAATCGGTTAACTCTGCACGATATATATTTCATACTAACTGACCAGGGCCAACAGTTCAAGTTCAGTTTCGCACAGTTTAACTATTCAATGGGAAAATATTTACATCACTCTAATTGCTGCGACGGCATTAACTGAGGTACGGACCTGCCACACTCCACTCGGCAACTAAAATGTTTATATTAGTTTCTACTGTAAACACAGTTTTGTATTATGTGCAATTTCTAGTGTATTTCTGCGATTTTATCAACTGCTACTAATCTGACAGCCATAGTTAGGAATATAATTTATAATATAAACATAGCCATAATAAAAAAAATGCCGTAAGAAAGCAATTTTATTAAACTGAATAAACACCCATCAACTGTTTCCCTTTTTTTGCTTCCAAGTGTAATTCCACAAATATGTGTTTCTTTTCCCATTCTAATGAATTATGAATGCTTAATATGAATTGGCGAAAAACTATCGTAACCTTATACTTAGTTGGGACATAAATACTATTACACACGTTTTATGCTGTAAAATAAAAAGTACTGAATGTTTATGGACCAAATATTTTAAATATATTTATTGATGTATATTGTATCCAAAAAGAATCTACTTATTCGAAATGTCCGCCTTTTGACTTTACACACGCCTTAAGTCGCACTGGCCAATCGTCACGAACCTCGTCTATTGGAAAATTGGCCACAGCTCGAAGCAAAGCAGTCTTAAGAGATCCAATGTTGGGGTATCTTTTGTGACAAACCTTGTCCTCTAAAACCGTCCACAATTTGTAATCAAATGGGTTCAAATCTGGAGTGCCTGAGGGCCATTCTTCAGAGGAAATGAACGCTGGCAAAATTGTTTCGAAGCCAGGCCTGGGACGTTTTAGCCTTATGGGCCGGCGCAGAATCCTGCTGGAAAGTCCATGGCTAGTTTTGGAACAGGGAATTGTTAAAAGGCTTCACAACAGCTTCCAAAACGGTTTCTTGGTAAACTTTGGCCGATGTTTTGACTCCTTGTTCGCAGAAATGCAGGTCAGTGACCCCATCGTAAGAGACACCCCACCAAACCATGACTGAAGCTGGGTGATGACCCTTTTCCACCCTTGGGATCAGTTCAGATGCTTCCTTAGATGACCGCGCATACACTCTATCATTTTGCTTGTTAAATTTTTCCGGAAGGAAAAATTTTTTCATCGGTGAACAAAATTTTTCTGTGCAATTTATCAGCGTATTTCACCAAAAGACGCTTGCATTTTTCAGTCCTATTTTTTTCGTCGTTTGAAAGTCCCAAGTCTTTTATAATGATTCGACTCATGGACTTTTGCGTGATATTCTTCTCACGGGCCATGATTTTCTGTTTTCGGAGCGGATTTCTGTGAATTCTTAATTTAACGGCTTTGATGGTCCGACCGGTGGAGGTTTTTTACATCTCCAGTCTCCTCAAACAGTTTTATGCATCGGTAGACGAACATGCGGCTAACCCCTAGTGGCCGGAGCGTTTTGAATATATCGTTTTTTTTTTCATTTCACACTTGAAAAGCGCTATTACAGCGATACGGTTCTTATTTTCTGACCACTCCATGATGAAAGTTGAAACAAGTTTAAAATCCCGTTACAGACTAACGCTATTGAGGTTAGCTTTCAAAACCCATATGACATTAACGGGGTATGTTCAGCTCTTCTATTGAAATGCCAAGTATTTCTTACATTACTTATTTTATTCCCACATCATCTCATTGAGGAACTAAGGGAAGCTTCTACCAAATCAGTGAGCTGAGCATGAAATAAGACTTATACTAACTGACCGGGAGCTTCTGTTTAACACCGGTTCTGAACGGCTAATGCATTTTATGTCGAAGTTTTTAGATGGCTTAGAGATAAATCTCTTACTCGTAAAGTCGCTGGTGGACCACCACCGCTAAACATTTTTTAGATGTTCTTGTCCGGCGTTAAACTTTGGTGTACCGACATGATAGTCGCTCACACTACCATCTCACCACGGCATTTCGACCATTTTGTAGGAGGTACCATATGTCTCAAACCATTTGGAACCATCGAATGTTTTGACGAAAGTTGCTTAAAGTTCATATTTCTATAATGTGTGTGTGCTGGTCGAAATATGAAACGATTTTGTTTTTTTATCCTTGTAGCTAGGAAAAGTTTTACGTATTGGACAAACTTATAGTACACCAAAAAAAAGCAAACCAGGTATGTGCAAATACTATTAAAGGATCACGCCTGTATCTCTGTTTTCAGCTCTTGGAAAATATGTATATTATAAAGAGTTTCAAATGTTGAAGATTTTGTTTGTACCCCTCATTATAAGCCTTAATATATTTTTTGTCACACTGCAGTAAGTACAGGGCGGAGCGCGGAAATTTGCTTATTTGAGAATGAAATACAAAAATTATGAACTTTGAAGATGTATTTTATATTGTAATTATATTGAACAGTAAAGGGTTTTTTAAACTACATGGTTTTAAATAGTGTATCTGGCAAATGTCGACCTTCGCTATCCACACACTGCTGCATAAGTTCTCTGAAGTTTTCATGAACTCTAACAAGCATGTCGACTGGTATTCTGCCAATTTCAGCCTCAATATTGTTAATTAGGTGTTCCAAGGTATTGGGACGGTTGATATACACCTTCGGTAAACCAAAAGGAAAAAATTGCATGGGGCTTAGTTCACATCACCCTAAAAGAGTTAAGCCGTCCAGGAAACATTTGCCTCAAACAACTCATGGTAACGCTCGCTGTGTGTGCAGTGACACCATTATGTTGGAACCATGTATCCTCTCATTGCATTGCCTCAAGAGCCGGCTGAAAAAAGTCGTGTATCATAGTCAAGTACCGTTCGGAGTTCACAGTTACGGTAAGACGGTTATCCTGGAAAAAGTAAGGGCCAATGAAGCCTACTCGTGAAATGGCACACCACACAGCGACGCGGTCTGAATGCAGAGGGTCTGGTGAAGTTCTCTGGGTTTTGTTTCACCAGGAACACGTCAGCGAATCGTAAACGAAAAGCACGCTGCACTGCAACGGTCGAGTGCGCATTTGAAAAATACGCTCAACACAAAATAACCTCACCTCACCTGTCCAATGCATAATTGCAACTGAAAGGCAGACGAATACAAATCTCCCGTCAGCCACTATAAGCCACGCACACTCTCCACTCTCTTTGACCAACAGTGCCGTCACAGCTTGCAGTACAAAAAAAAAACAAATTAGCGTGCTCCACCCTGTAAAAGAAAATAGGTATCACGTATAAATTTGTTTAATTTTAAATATTAATTTTTAAAATCTCATGTTTAAAAAAAAAAACGTCGACAAAGTACATTTAAAAAAAATTATTTTAAATAAGTATACAATTAAAAAAAATGTAAATTTTAATTTAATGCAAATATATTATCTGGCCATTTTAAATTTGTAAACCCTCCCAACAAAAACAATAATAATAAATTATAGCAAAAAAAATGTAGGTATGTATTAAATATTCTGTCCCAGGTATTTTAAAAGTATATATTCACAAAAACAATAATAAGGTTTTGTTTACCTTAGTATTCTGTTCTTGCAGCTGTCTCAATAAAACAGTAACATTAAATAAATAAATATTTTAATTGCGCACAAGAAATGCAGGTTTGAACCCAGGTAAGCGGATAGACGAACTCGTTAACTACATCGAAAATCCAAATGACTGTCTCGGTTTAGTATAGGGTCATATAAATTAAAAAGTACCTAAACAAATATTTGTTGCTTGAAAAGTTTATAAAACCTCTTTATGATCGTATAAATGGCTACTATCATTTATTTTTGTTTTGTTTCTTTTTTATGGCGTTGAAATTTTAAATTTTCCAAAAAATGCATTTTTCTTTTTTTCTGTTTTGTAACGGATTTATCGATTTTTATTTGGGAAATTTGACTATGAAGATAACACTACAATCTATTTTATGTAGTCAAAATTTTATGTATTTTTATTAAAAAAAATATTTTTTTTAAATACTTAAGGTCGCCGATTTTTTAAATTTTATCAAATTTGCGCACAAGTTTAACAAATCGAAGCCACTAATTCGATTCGTGCGACTGCCATACCTGTGAAAATTATGGGCAAAACTTTTGCGTTAATCGGTACCGGATTCAAATGTTCACGATAATTTTCATATTTTAAAATCTCTATAGAGGTTTCTGTAAAACTAACTATATCGTCCAACCTGATTGCTAGTAAGCAATATCGATAACAATTCTTAATACTCGAACTATATTGATCAAATATTTATTTGTATATATCGCACTTGATCTACAAAAGAATATTAAATCAAAGTTTTAAAATTTTTGTGTACTCGTAAAAAACCCCACACTGGCCATTCCTATCTATTGTAAAAATGTTCTTTCACTTTGCCTTCTTCACTTTGAGTTTTTTGTCCCTACTTTATGCCCCTATTTGTTGTACAAATGTGATATGTGTGAAAATACCAGATTTGAGTTTAGGTTTTACTGTTAAACAGTGAAATTAGCATCGATCTTGTGGGATCTCAAATATTATTTATTTTATTTTCTCATTTTCAAACGAAAAGCGGCATAATAAAACATCAGCTCAAGCATTTTAAAAAATAATTTTTTTCTTTTCACATTTTCTACGAATAACTGGGTCTTACAATTTAACGAGGCTTTTTGGGTAGAAAGAAATAAGCGCTGATGGACCGATTTGAAATTGTTGGACCTCGAAATTTTTTTGTTGCACATTATCAATGGCTGATAAGCTGTTTTGTTGCTGCAGCACTGAATATTTTATGCCTATGAAGCTTTCCCATTTTATCAACGAAATACAAAAAATACCCACAAAAAATTTAACGGAAAGATTGATATGTAATATTTTTCGAAATATTGGTCCGCTGTGCTGCGATATTTGGCGCGTACAACTATCGCACGAGCAAATCCTATTTCAAACCTTGGTCTTAAGTAAGACCTTTACAAGTAAGATATAGATGGGCATTTAAAATTGCAAGTTTGAATCGGCTGTTAAAATATCTGCGATTTTTAAATTTCTGTTTTTATTAGAAAGATTGAACTTTGTCATTTAATAATGGAACACCACCCAATGCGTTTTCGCTTCGCCCAATGGGCTGAAGATGAAGAATTTTATCAGATGAAGAATTTTAGCGAAAAGTCGTGTTTTTAAATGAAGCTCATTTTTATCTCGGCGGCTATGTCAATAAGCAAAATTGCAGCATATCACTGTTTTGTGTGGATGTTGGACTGGCGACATCGTTGGGCCATTTTTCTTCGAAAATGAGCGTTACCGCGCAATGCTCAACGGATTTTTGTTTCCAAAATGGAACAGAATGACATGGACAACATTTGGTTTCAACAAGACGGGGTCACATGTCACTCAGCAAAATATCGATTGTTTTTTTTTTTTGACTATCGATTGTATCGGTACAAATGTCATCACTTCCATATATGTAGGGACACTGCAAATTTTAACAAGTAAAATATAAAGAATACTATAAGTAAATAAAAATTATTGACCAATTCTAATTTCAAAATAGGTAAATCTAAAGTTAAGTTGACGGTTCTGCAAGTCATGCCAACGAGATGACAACACTAAAAACATGCGCCACATGATATTCATGCATTCCAGCAACTTCGACGGAGTCCTTAAGAATGTTCAGCAATTAAGGCTCTTTAATTTCTGACGAAATTAAGAACTTGATTATAATCCAGAAATGTTGATATGCTTCTGTTTCTCAACAAAAATTATTGGATTACCCAAACAAAGCAAAACAATAGATTTTAAGAGATGCATTGAGATTCAAGCCTGATAGCAAAAACACAATAAGTAAGTCATTTAGGTATATACAAAGGAAAAGTCCAACATCACATGACTCTAAGAAAAATTTTGTAAATATAATGTCTTGTACCCGTTTTGGTACTTAGCCTTAATAGACATTAAGGATAGTAGCATAAATAAGAGTTTTAAACTGACAACAATATAGAGAACTTTTAAAAGTACTGCTCTGCCTTTGGAAAGACACATAATTAAAAAACTGTCTGTTGCTTCTGAAGCATATTTGTAAATTAACCCATTAGGCAGAAAAACACCAATTAACAGTTTTTTGCTCGACTCTTTTTTAAAAGATTATGTTTTTTTAAAGTGTTCACCATTAAAGGTCATGTTGCTGGTTTTAATCTTTCATTAATGGTCCGTGGGTTAAAAGGGGACTATAGACCATTAATGAAGTAGTGACTATCAGTTATTCTGATAGTCAATAATATATGCACATTTTAAACAAAAAAGAATTTTGTAAAAGACTCGTATTAAAGAAGCAACCGACGGTTTTTATGTAACTTACCAATGGTACAGCAATACTTATTAAGGAAAGCTTTTTTAAATTTTAAGGTCCGCCCAACCGAATGAGGCTCTCCGACTTAAAATTGTTGGTATTCTATTCAGATTACAAATGTCAATGGATTTCAATTTTTTTTTTGAAAATTCTGTAAAAAAATATATTTTTCTGCTGAATACTATTAGGCATTTCGTAAATGGTGGTTAAATTTTAAGGGCCGATGTTGATTTTGAATAAAAAACAACTAATTTAGGAAAATGTTGTCATTTTTTTTTATTCAATATGGTTCAATTATGTATGAAACAAAATATCTGCCAAATGGCCGCCGCGACCTCGCCGACACACTTCCATCCGAGGGTCCAAATTTTCGATGACGCTGAGGGATAATTGAGGTTCTATGCCATTAATGTGTCGAATTATCTCATTCTTTAGCTTTTGAATTGTTGCTGGCTTATCGAAGTACACCTTTTCTTTCAAATAACCCCAAAGTAAGAAGTCCAACGGTGTCAAATCACATGATCTTGGCGGCCAATTAACATCGCCACTGCTTCAGATAATACGGCCATTGAAAAGATCCATTGTTTCGTTAGCTGTGTGGCAAGTGGCACCGTCCTCTTGAAACCACATATCGTCCACATCCATATCTTCCAATTCGGTCCATAAAATCTTCCTTTTCATCTCACGATAGCGAACACCATTCACAGTAACTGCCTGATCGGCCTCATTTTGGAAAAAATACGGCCCGATGATGCCACCAGCCCATAAACCGCACCAAACAGTCACTCTTTGTAGGTGTTTTTTTTCGACAATCACTCTTGGATTATCATTATCGTCAATAAGCTGAAATGCCGCATTTGGCATTTCAGCTTATTGACGAATCCACTGAGGTGAAAATGTGCCTCATCAATGAAGATGATTTTCTTTGGAAATTGATCATCTAAGCCAGAATAACTTTAACGCGTTGCTCGCTTTTATATCTTTCCAGGGTTCAAATTGAATTAATTTAAAATTGAATACTATCAACTGAAATGCAGAAATAAGCTTGACGTTTAGACGTGGTTCACATTCAACATCGGCCCTTAAAATTTAACCACCCTTTATATATACTACTTATATAGTACATTTTGAAAAAAATGGATTTTGCAAAAAACTCGTGTTAGAGAAGCAACAGAAGATTTTTATGTACCTTCGTCACCTTATAAACGTCTTTTGAAGCACCGCGATCGCATTTTTTCAAAATTTCTTTGCACCAATCGACACGAGCGTTTTTTTTGATCGATTGTCAAATTGAACGATTGAATTCATTAAACCAGTTTTTCACAGTGCTATAGGATGGTGCTTCATCTCCATACAAAGATTTAAGTTCATCGATGCACTCTTGTCGTGATTATCCACGTCGAAAGTTGAGAAAAACATCGCACGAAAAGTTTCACAAGTTAATTCCATTTTTTGTCAAATTGATTTTTTCAAGTCACTGTAAATGATGGTCGTACGTTAAAACCTTCTGAGTACGTTTATGCTAAAAAATGTCAAACTTTCCAATTGAAATGTCGGTTGGCGCCAGACAACACTTAGTGTAGCCTAGGCCAGAAATAAACATAACAACATAACCCTCGTAAAATATATTTTTTGTGTCTATCGTATACGGATATCTTTCGGTGGGTAAAAGGTTTCGTAGTTTACTTCCTACATGTCATCTCATCGTGACATTTATTCAAAGAAAATCTTTTATTTTAAGCAGCAGATTATTTAGAACTATTATTTCTTCTGTAGCTATACACTAGGGTGGAGTGAAATTCAAAAAAAAAAAGTTAACCTCGGAAAGAGATGCAGTCTGGGGTCCTAATGAGGGGAAAAATAAAGAAAAAAATTTAAAAAAATTTTTAGGGGTCGCGCCACTCCCTAGAAATTTGGAAATTATCGCTATTTTGGCGTTGATTTTAGAAAAATCCTAAAAAGTTTTATGTCAATAAATGTTTGCAATAGCGTAAACAATGAAATAAGGGCATGAACAAATTTAAAAAAATTTTTCTCATTGTTCAAAAATTTCAAAAAGTAAAATAAGTCAAATCGTCCCTTCTTCAGAAAATTGACTGAACAATGAAATCGCCACCAAAGCTACAAATATTAGTCGATTATCCTCATATTTGCCTCAAATACTTTTGTTTGGGCACTGAACAAGCTCAAACTTTTAAATTTCGAATAAGTTAAGTCGTTAATTTTTAGGATTTTTCTAAAATCAACGCCAAAATAGCGATAATTTCCAAATTTCTAGGGAGTGGCGCGACCCCTAAAATTTTTTTTAAATTTTTTTCTTTATTTTTCCCCTCTTTAGGACCCCAGACTACATCTCTTTCCGAGGTTAACTTTTTCAAATTATAAAAAAAGCATGTTTTCACTCCACCCTACTATACACATCGCATTCGTTTTGATGTTTACTGTTATCCCATTGTAAGTATTTATGTTTTTTTTTTGATTTTTCGTAGTTAAATATATGCATTTATATCTTGATGAAATTTTATGTCAACCCATACAACATTGTATATTTCGAATCCACAATCACTGTACTATACTCGTATTCTAAGTAATACCGCCTTTGAAATATAAGAGCGACAAGACAAAAGAATAACCTGATAAGTGCCCATGGTAATGAACTTTGGCAAACAGCACTGCAATGCACTGACATTGAAAGTTCTTTGAGAAAGAATTTAATTGCCGCCAACGCCTGACAGATAACAGATAAACTATAACATTATGTCGAGAGATATACTCGTATGTATGTTTACAAAGTACTAACTTTCTGCCGCAGCGATTAGCGGAGCTATGCAATTAAATTAAGTTCAATTATCCAATGACGCATACAAGCGAGCAAACGGATAATAATTAAGGGAGCAAGATCGTCATACATACTTACAAACGAATGCCGTACCTGAATTTATCTGTTCAAAACGTATGATATTACCACATCCAAAACAATTACCATCTATTGAATCTAAATGGGTTCGTTCTTTCAACTAGAAACGGCGGAACAGAATTTTCAGCCTGTATTTAATTGAAGTCCGTTCTGCATCTCCGCTGTCGTAATTGTGTATTGGAAAAAATTACAGTATAATTACTTTAACTAATTTCCATTATTTAAAATTAAATATTATTACTTTCAGTTAATAAGAGAGATTTGTACATCAAACCTTGATAATCATTCATGATTGGTACATAGTACGAATCGTAGGGTAGTGGATTACACGTACATGGGGCGATTTTTGTGTGTGTGTTTTAAAGCTCAGAAAGTCAGTAGGTTAATGAAATTTTTTCATTTGCCGTTTAAATCGACGTTGTTGTTGGTGGTGGGTTCATGTTTGAGATTTTCCTATTGACCATTGGCCAATTCAGTCCACATTTCATTGTTTTTTGTATAGGGTGATTAATTTTAAGTTTCCCTACTTTTTAAAGAAAAAAACATAGAAAATTTAAATTGAATGGGAAATGTTTATTATCATTTAAAAGGACATTCTGTGGCATTTCTCTTTTGAAGATTATGTCTTTCAAATGAATGCCGCGGCTACGTCTCAGATAGTCCATCCGTTGAGTCCAATTTTCGATGACTGTTCGAGCATTTCGACAGGTATGGCGTTAATAACACGCGCAACGTTGGCTTCCAAAACCTGAGTCGTATCTTATTTGTCAGCAAAGACTTTGGAAATTACGTAGCCTTAAAGAAAAAAGTCTAACGGTGTGATATCACACGATCTTGGTGGCCAAAAACGTGAAATTATCACGACACAAAACGTGAAATTATCTGCTCGCCGAAGTGTTGTCTCAATAAATCCATTGATTTATGCGATGTGTCGAAAGTGGCGCCGTCTTAAGAAATATGGACCGATGATTCTCCCGGCCCACAAACCACACCAAACCGTTGTTTTTTCTGGATGAAGTGGCAGCTCTTGAACCTATTCTGGTTGCTGTTCGTCCCAAATCGGCAATTTTGTTTGTTTACATTCCCATTGAGCCAGAAATGTTGGCCGATTATGTTGACCATAAGTTGAACGAAGTGCACGAAATACATTCCTCATAGCACGTGAATTTTCGTAATAAAATTGAACGATATGTAAACGTTAGTAAATGCCAAACAATACTAAACAAAAATAACATGACAGCATGCACGTAGAATAAAAATTTGGTTGGGATAACAATATTCAGAGAGCTTCATACTATTGTTGGGTATATAGTTGTGGTACAACAATGTTATGATCCTCACAACAATAGTATGATTCAAATACAACCATACTATGATTCTCACAACCACACTATGATCCTCAAAACAATAGTATGATTCATACATAACCGTATTATGATCCCCACAACCATAGTATGATCCTCAAAAGAATGGTATGATCCTCACAACCATAGTATGATCCTCACAGCCATAGTATGAATCACACGCAACCATGTTATGATTCCTACAACCACAGTATGATCACACACAATTATACTATGATCCCCAAAATGATTAATTAGAATTGGGTTAAGTTGTCAACAATAGATTTGAATTATTAAAATTATTTAAAAATACATTAAACTAAAATAAAAATACATGAAATTCAAAAATAGGAGTGATTTATTTAACATAAGAAAAAACAGTTTTAAAAAAACTTGAGTGTTTTTATTAAAAATATTTCAGTAAACAATGCCAAAGCAATTTGTTTAAAAACTTTTAATTCCATATAAAAACTATTTTTTGCTCATTAGATCCATAACAATAAATAACATTGTTCTAAAAAGCATATTCAAGGGAAGAAATATTACAATCATAAAGTGTGATTGCCGTTATCATATTATTGTTGACATAAAACTCAACAAAAAAAATACTTTTGTCGCACCAACCATATTTATACTGCTGCTACAACCATATTTTAGTTTGTTAATTTGGCAATAATACTTTCGTTACATTTCAACAATATTAATATTGTTGAAATACTTTTATTGCGGAGAACATATTATTATTGCCGTGACCATAAAGTAACCATATTTTTCTCTGCGTGTGACACGACTCACAAGTGATCTGTCAAAAAAGGCTATTGAAAAAAGTATCTCTACTTGGATCACCCTATATAAGTAAGAAAATTCCAATGTTTTGGGCGACCGAAGAACCTAAGATCCACGGATTACGTTTTTAAAACCCGTTTTTTATTTTTTTTTAACTCATGTCCAAAGTAAAAAGAAGCCAACTGTGAGCCGTGTGGAACGGGCCGAGTCCCAAATTGACTTAAATCTTAAATATATTTATGTACATATATACAGGGTGTAGGAATTGAAGTGTTACTATTTTCAACTTGACGTATCTGGCAAGCTATTAATTAGTGCAATCACATTTTTTTGTATGGCAACACTTTGTTACATTGTTTAGAATATTACCAACCTGCTTAAATTTTGCAAATTTAATTTTATAGGGCATGGGGCTCAAGCGGAACAGTGTTATATCGCTCTTTTTAGCTGGAAAATCGTGTCCCGCAATAGTCCAAGAACTAAACAATTTAAATATTAATATACATTATAAATAATGTATCAGACTATAATAATTTTTGGCAGCGGCCCAAAAAACAGTAACTTCGTCAGAAATGGTCCGAAAAATGAAGGCAAGAATTGAAAGCAATCCCAGGCAGAGTGCTACGAAATTGGCCGCAGATCTCGCAATATCTGACCGAAGCGTTCAGGATATTTTAAAAAAGAAGCTCGGCGTGACGCCTTATAAGACCCAAAAGACACATAAGCAAAAACTTCAACGACTGCAAAGAGCAAAGGAGATAAAACGCTTGCACGCCAAAAGGCTAACTACCAAATATCATATTTTCTCACGAGAAACATTACCCAATAAAGCAGTACATAAACAAACAAAATAACCGGATATGGTTTGCAGAGAAATGCTAAGATAACTTGGAGCAAATATTGGTCATTATAACTCAAGCTCCTCCTCACATCATATTTTGGGCCCCAGTGTTTCTGGAACCTGATGTTAAAGTGAATGCAATTGTGTACAGTAAATCAGTTTTAAAACGTGCACTTAAGCCTTGGACACAGAAACATACATAGTCCTTATACTTTTTTACAGGAATCGCAAAAGGCACGCGTGAATCAGGACTAGTTAAAAAACATCGTTCATACTTAATTTCGGATCAACAGTGGCTTTAAAATTCAGCGGATGCTTCCCCCTGGATTTCTGTACTTGGGGTATTTTGGACTACAGAAAGAAAGCCCTTCAATGAGAATAGACGCAACATCCTCAAAATCACATTCGTGCATCCTGCTACTGTTTTTTGAAAGGGCCGATCGAATTATCACAGGTAAAGGAGGATATACTTATATTGAAAATTTGAAATACATTACTACTTATATACTCCACTGTTTTAAATAAAACAAAAAATTTCAATTATTTGCATTTGTGATTTAATCGTGAAATTTCTTAGCACCTCAATGTGTCCGTTTTGTTTAATTTTCAATACCAAGTAATGTGTAATATATGTGACAGCGCATAGACAAAGGGACCTAAGGGTAAAAAAAATCAATTTTCTCTTTTTTTGATGTAGACAACATCTGAGCATCGAATGAGCATCCCATGCCCCAGAAGTGTTATCTCCCAGAGATATGCGCGTTTTATGAAAGTGAAGTCGACGATTCTACTCCAAAGATACACGTATTTAAATCTTTAAAATGGCTCTCGTGAACAAAACTGGTTTTTACACTAAGGTCCCTTTCTATTTTGCGCGTCACATATGTGAATCTGAAAAGACTCTATCTCATTTTGTTTTGCCTAAATCGTGCTCTCAATCGACAAAAGGACATGGCAATATAGCCTTAGAATTTTACGACGATAAATAATTTACTTATTGTTATCTTAATTTAAAAAGACCGCAACTTTTAAAAAACAACTTTTTAGGAGAAAGAAGACCCGAATAAAACTGGAAATAAAATATAAGTAGGTACAGAAACATTGTAAATGAGCTTTTCTTTTTTGTTAAAATCAAAACCAGGAACATATTTGTAAAAGTTGTTATCTTTATTTAACTTTTTTAGATTTCATAAGAATTAACGCATTTGCGTTTTATGAAAAAAATTATGAGTTAGGGCTTTTCGGGTAAATAAAAGAACTTACTTATTTTGAAAAACATTGTTTTAAACCAATTAAATCAGTAAAATAATTTATCCGTTAATAGTACTTAGATTTGGTATTGTTTATTATCATAGAAGTATTTACAGTCTATGGACAGGAAATGCTTTAGACCTTAAAAGTGATCCCACTTTCGAAATTGCTACGAGGGCAGATCAATAATTCCTCGACTATTCCAACTTCCCTCGTAGATAAATGAAATGCAACACTGCTCCCATCAAGAACCGTCTGTTAATAGAGAGAGTACGTCATTTAGTTTGTGTTTAACAGATGTTCAAAAAATACAACCTCGTGGATTTTGTTAAAAATGGAAAAAACTAAATTTCGAGTGCTCATTAAACATTATTTTTTGCGGAAAACCCCGTCAATCAAACCAAGAAAAGCTTGATAAATACTATATGGACTCTGCACCGTCGATTCAATGGTAAAAAAAAAGTGGTTTACTGACTTTCGTTGTTGTTGCATCAGTACAAATGACACAGAACGTTCTGGACGGCTAATTGAGGTCAATACACCCGAAAATTTCGATAAAAATCCACGATATGGTGTTGGACGATCAAAGAGTAAAAGTGCGTTAGATTGTTCATGCCATACGCATTTCATATGGCAGTGTGGTTTCGGTTTTACATGATCAGTTGGGTTTAAGAAAGCTGTCTGCAAGATGAGTGCCGCGATTTCCATTTCATAAAGATAATGCACGGGTGCACACGTGTGCAGTCTCAATTGAAAAATTTCACGATTTGGGTTACAAACTGGTACCTCATACGGCATATTCTCCGGATTTAGCCCCCTGTGACTATTTCCTATTTCCAAACCTAAAGAAATGGTTGGTGGAAAGAGATTCATTCAACTTCAACGATGATATTATTGTTTGATCAATAATATCATCGTACCTCGAAAAATCCTATTTTTTGGAAGGGATATAAAAATTTTAGAAACGATGGACTTAGTGATCTGAAAGGAGAATATGTTGAAAAATAGTTTTTTTTTTGCTAAAAAAAAAACTGTGTCTTTATCGAAAAGGCACGGAATTGTTGATCTGTCCTCGTATTCTTTTGTTATGTATAAATTGAAGCTGGTGCGATCGTTCTACCAATGGACTTTTTCTTTTGGAAAGATAATTAAACAGCATAATACAACATCAAGGGATCGGATTATGTTAACAGTGTACTTTTTGAACAATAATGTATAATAATGATGAACAATTTAAAACTTGGCGTTTTGCTTTCTTTAGAGTAATTTCAATTTTTTATACTCTAATGTTCTTTAGACATCATTTCCCTAACTTTTGGATTTTTTTTACGTCTGCTAATACGGATACCATCGTTATCAAATTTTATTCTTGCAGTTTTTACACGTTAGATACATTTTACAACATTCGGATACACTTAATTTCCTCGCTGTAAACCACATAAAAGAAAAAATGTTCGCCTTGGTTGGTTCCACTGAATTTGTTTTTTTTATGAGAATACCCAATGATACTGGCAAAAAACCCAGAAATAAGTCGTAAATTCATTGAATTTTTTGAGCGAAGAAATTTAATTTTTCCATATTCAAAATTAATCTTTACCATTACAGAAAATTCTTAAAACGCATTATATGTAATTTGCATATAAACAAATATTACTGATTACGATCCCTGATTCTATCAACGTTTTTTATTTCGTCTCCGCTGCACTTGGAGTGTTACTAGGAAATGAGAGATTTTCCTGGGTCGCTTATAATTTTTTGATTATCCATCAAATTTTTTCGCACAGAGAAAAGATATGGTTACTATATGGTCACGGCAACTATAGTATGTTAACTGCAATAAAAGTGTGGTCATCGCAACCATAGCAGTAATTTTTTAATTTAGTTTTGACAATAGTATGATTGCGGCAATATTAATATTGTTGAAAAGTAACAATAGTCTTGTTGCCCAATTCAAAAATAGAAATATGGTTGTAGCAACAATATAAATATGGTTGGTGCGACAAAAATATTGTTTTTTTTGGTTTTTATGCTTACAATAATATGATAACGGTATTTTTTTCTTAATTTGATAATGTTTAATTGGATAATGTATGTAACGAATGTATGTACGCAATAATGTATGTAACGTATGTATAAGGAAATTAATTTTTTTTAAGCTAAATACTTTGGATAAGTACACCTGAAATATTATTAATAAATTTATTTTTTCTACTTTTAAATAAATCACTCCTATTATTAAGGGTTTGATGTATTTTTACAAAATTTACTTAATAAAAATCTCTATGTTGAATAACAACTTTACCCAATCCTTACCAAAAATTTGGGGATCACACAATTGGGTGAGTCACACTATGGTTGTGAGGATCATCCTATGATTGTATGTTAAACATACTATGATTATGAGGATCATAATATGGTTGTGGGGATTATAGTATGGTTGAGTGTGAATAATAATATGGTTTTGGGGATCATACTATGATTGTGTGTGAATAATTCTATTGTTGTGGGGATCACAGTATGGTTGTATTTGAATCATACTATGGTTGTGATCAAATTATTGTTGTGCCACAATCATATAACCAACAATAGTATGATGCTCACCGAATATTATTATCCCAACCATACTTTTTTTCTTCGTGAAGAGCCAATCAAAAATGAATTTCGAAAATAATAAGTTGGGCCTTTTTATATTAAGTTATTCTTTATATATTCGTAGATAGGTATTTCGAAATGATACAAACGGAATGCAACACATTATTTATAGCTAAACAAAAATCTATCTTAATACAAAATAAAGTAGATAATTAACAAATTTTCTATGCAACAACTTCTACTTTCCGGTTATTTATAAACCAAAATTAGTATTGGGCGTGAATTATTGGCAACGTCATATTCCCTGAATTGTTAATTTTATTCGACGTTGATCGAAATAAAATTAACAATTATAAAAATGAAAGAAATTATGTATTTTCTTGTTTTTGAAGAAAGACCTAACACCCAGACGAACTTAATACAATTTATAAGTACAACAAAAAAGTCTACAATACACACAACTCCAAAAAAATATTTTTAATACTCTCGAAAATGTCTATACATCTTTTGGTATTTTTTTTAATTCCTTGACAAAACAATAATCGGAACATTAATTTTCGTTTCAGATGGCGAAAACAGTCTACATTGCTAGTTGTTGTTGCTGTAAGTCCTGTTCGTCTATTGGGGAAAAGACGATATCCAGGTGAAAAATGCCCCATTTATACTTTTACAGTGTGTTGAAAAATTCATCACTGTTAACATTTTCGTGCTATGATTTTTAACGATTTACGGCGTGGATTATCGAGACAAGAGTGTCGCAATCAACTTGTTTTTACTTTTGGTGATAAATCGCCATCAAAAACCACTCAAAAAAAAAAGATTTGTTCTCGTTGGATCCCACATAATTTGACGAATGGTAAAAAAAGGCTCGTGTTGATTGAAGCAGAGAAATGTTGAAAAATACAATCGCTGAAGTAAAAGACAAATCGAACGTATGGATCTTTCAAGACGAGCCAAAACCAACAAAAGTTGTTCGTAGAAGAAGCACATAGAAGAAAATTATTGCGTATTTATCGGTATGACCGGTCACGTGGCCATAGTCCCACGTCAATGTTTCTCGAAGATTAAAGAAGCTGTGTCTTAATCGAAGTGGAAACAATTTCCTTGTAGAGATGAAAGAATGTATTCAGAGAACGGAAAGAAAAAACATGTATTGAATTTTTCAGCTGTCATTGTAAAAAGATATACGCAGATGCATTGAAAATTATTTATGAACAAAGCACCTTCCATTAATGTTTACAGTTCTTTAATTCTACATTTTTTGTGGATCATTTTGGTGTTTTTTTGCCTAAAGGTCTGGACACACGGACTCTACATTTGTCTTTACTTTTTATACGCTGCGTTTGTCTTAACTTCCGGTTGTCTGAAATCAATCAAATTATGTTGAAAATAATGCACAAAGTTAATTTTTTGGGGGTGTTGATTGTATGTTTTGGACACCTATTTTAATGGTTTCGGAAGCTGCAAAATACGCAACGTAAAAAAACGTTGCTGTGACCGAACACTAGTATGTTGCACTGACCAGTTTAATATTTTCATAATTGAGATGTTATTAAATTTAATAAGAGAATTCTAAGTACGAATTAACACCTTGTGAAAGCGTAATTAAAGTTTTCCAAATGTGTTTTTTTTAATCCAGATAAACTTTATTTTTTTACACATATTTAATTAGTAGTTTTTAGTTGTGCAGTGTTTAAATTAAACAGGATTCTTAACGACTTTTAGCTTCTAAAGCTGTGTATTTGTTTGTCCTTTAGTAGTTGTTTTTATTTTTAAACTGAAAAATATGGTAGAAGCATTTAAATTGTTTAATATTAATTCCTCACATTTTAAAATATAAAAAAAGAAATTTGCTGAAATTGAAGTATTTTGGTATGCTTTTTCACAGCTTCACAGAAAAAACGTTTTTTTTTAAACGAATGTTTTCAAAAAAAATATTTTAACTTACGTTTAATATCGCGTATCATTATCATACTCAATTCGTGTGTCAACTGTTTATATGTATTTATTTTGTTTTCTTTTTAAATGCACGGTTATCGAACCGCCACTTCTGTTTTTTTTTTTGACTGCGCAATGCGAGTTATTTTAAATTGTCTTTAATTCATTCGACGATTAAAACAAGTAGCCGCGTAATGTCTTAACTTGAGCTTAAATAGACATTAAATGAAAAAAAAATATGTAAACAATAAATTTTTATACGAAATCTAGCCCGGTGATTTTTAAATATGTACATTAGGCTGGGCCAAACTACCAAAAATACATTACATTTTAACAATACATCCGATGTACAAAAAGTCAGCATATCGGTTAATGACACCAGTATATATGTAGATATATAACAAAATTACATTATCCTACACTAATAATGAGTATTATCGTCTAATAGTGCCATACAAAAATTTTGTAAATATACACATAGTCAATATTTCTAAAGTTCGACCTTTAAAACTTAAAGTATTACTTAGAGTATTATATTTTAAATTATTTTATTAACATATCTAAAAATTATGTTAATCCTACACAATAGATCAGAATTCGGGGTAATAAAGCCATAAAAATAAATTTAAATATGCATATAGTCCCTATTCCGTAGGGTCGGCCATTAAAACTGCAAAATTCAAATATCATTTCCAAAATTAGCTAATCTAAGAAAAATAAATTTTGCAATGCCTACGATACAATCAACAAATTTGTTTCATTGATTAATAAAAATGTGTCTTTGGAATAATTGTAGGAGTTTATTGGTTTTATGCACACATTATCGGTAAATCGCTTTCCCTATGGGATACATTTTAAAACCTTGTGCATACTTAAGGTTGGACCACACTAATATTCATTCAAATGTAAGAACGAGTGTGTATGTACAATTGATAAGAAACATTTTCTTTCGATTTTGTTACGAAAAAACTAGTGCTCTTGCTGTGGCATTTGCTCAAAACCCAATTTTACAGATAATTAGTTAATAATTAGAAATATGTACTTAATGATTTCCTTTACAAGAATACTAGATTGATTTTTATTTAGCAAATAGTTATGAGGAAAGTGTGTTGCTTTGACTCTAAACAGACAATTGGATTTGATTTCTGAGCCAAGGCTCTTCTTTCCGTATATACGGCGGAGCTAGAAGTGATAAAGAGAGGAAACGATTAAAATATTGCCGGCGTGTTGGCGCAATTGTAATATTACACATAGGCCAAACGTAAAACTAAGTCGGTATGTCAAGTTAATCCATTCCCTTTTAACATATCTGTTTCTGAATACCTTCTTTGTCACAAGGGAACCATACGAGGGCGGTTCGGAAAGTTCTTAGCCTATCAATGAAAGAGAATAGTTAGTTTTTCAAAAATATTTTTATTTTTCAATATAATCTCCTGAAACTTCAATACACTTAGTCCAACGCTCATCTAGCAATTCTATCCCTTGATTAAAATAGTTTTCCTCAAGGTCTTCAAATAGTGGTTTACAACTGTAATTGCATCTTCATGCGAGGTAAAACGCTTGCCAGCAAGGATTTTTTTTAGATTTGGGAACAGGTAAAAGTCACTGGGAGCTAAATCAGGAGAATAAGGTGGGTAGTCAAGCAACTCGTACTTTAATTCGTTGATTTTAGCCATTGTTAAAACACTCTTGTGCGCTGGTGCGTTATCTTGATGAAAAATTATTTTTTTGTGTTGTAAGCCAGGACGTTTTTCTCCAATTTGTACATTTAATTGATCTTAAAGGTTGCAATAGTACTCAGAATTTATTGTTTTACCCTTTTGCAGATAGCCAATCAATAAAATACCTTTGAAGTCCCAAAAAACCGTTGCCATAACCTTACCAGCCGACTGAATTGTTTTTGCCTTCTTTGGGGCACTTCCTCCAGCTTCAGTCCATTGTTTGGATTGTTCTTTTGTCTCTGGAGTATAGTGGTGGATCCATGTCTCATCAACAGTTATGAAACGACGCTTAAAATCCATTTTATTTCGCTGAAAACGATCCAAACAAGCTTGAGAAATGTTCATTCTTATGCGTTTTTGGTCGACTGTTAACAAGTCCGGCACCCATCTTGCAGAAAGCTTTTTCATCTGTAGTTCTTCATGCAAAATTAAAAGGACTTGATCATTTGAGATGCCCATGACATTAGCTATTTCACGCACTTTTATTCGTCGATCATTTAATATCATATCATGCACTTTGGCTACAATTTCTGTTGTTGTTGCTGCTGTTTTTGGACGTCCACTACGTGGTTCATCTTCAATGCTTGCACGACCACGTTTAAATTCAGCAACCCAATTATTTACTGTTGCATATGAAGGAGCACTTTCACCTAACACATTCACCATATCATTATGAATTTCTTGTCCCGATAAGCCTTTTTTATGTAAATATTTAATGAAACCACGCATTTCTAATTTTTCCATTGTAAAAAAAATCGCGGATGCGTCTTTTGTGAACACCTGTTTCTATATGAAGGAGTTGCAAGATCGAAACAAAATTTAACATGTGTTCATAGCAGAGGTTGGAGATTCCAAAACACTTAACTTTTTTCTGATTATACCGCGCTTTTTATGCCATTCGGCTTACATTAAGTGTATCTACAGGGTGATTCATTCACGACCGGACAAATTTCTCAAGTGTATTCCTTGGCTGATTTCATAAAAATATGTCCATTTACGACTATGCCCGTAAATGCAACTTTTGGATTGGTGGTCGGAAGGTACTAAGTTCTGAACCAGTGGTCGGTTGAGAACTTAGGTCGGTTAGAACTTACGACCTTTGGGCTTCGTTAAGGTAATTTGGAAAGGTAAGAGGTAAGGCTATCTTTTAAGAGAAAACAAATCCGACTACTGGTTCAGAACTTAGCAATTTTACCCTAATACCCCTCGACCACCAATTCGAAATTTTTCAATCCGCTGCCATTTCGCCCCTTGCATTTTCGGGCACACAAAAAATTGTTTCATTGATTCAACCAAATTTGCCTTCATCTTAATTTTGCTAGTCCCAGTTATAATCTCTTATTTCAGTGAGATTTTTCGCCCGAAATCGTTATCGAATTCAAGCTGCTCTATGTTTTCATATTTCCCAACGTTGTTCAAGTGTAAAGCGAATCATTTGGTTTTGCTGAGGTATGAAACTGACGTTCTGTCAAGATTTCGAGCGGGAAGCAGCTGTCAGTGTCAACACAGCCTATGAAAATAAACTTGTGTGTGGCTCAATTGTTGTAATGTTGCCATGGATCGAAACACATCTCGGCGAAAAGTGGGGGTGTCACGCCCCTTTAATAAATCGCATTTACGGCCAAAGTAATGGACCGATCGTTATTTATTTTAACAGAATGATTTGGAAGTTTTTATACACTATGTTATGGTAAAATTATACAACAGGGCGTAACCGCGACAAAACAACCCTGAACTTTGAGAGCTATAACTCGTGAACTAATACCGATATGATGATAGTTCTTATAGTTGGTATATATGATGCTGGTATGAAAAGAAACTACTATCATCATATCGGTATTAGTTCACGAGTTATAGCCCTTCAAAGTAATCCAAGATGGAGGACATTTAAGTCTCGGCACGGCCGAGGCTTAAATGTCCTTGGCTGGTGGATGATTCCTTTGGATAAAGGACGACTTAGGTGAGTATAGTATATTCCTAAAAGGACAAAGTTTAGGTAGGTCTTCGATATTTTTATGGACAGAGGAAGCTTTTATTTTGCAATGAAATTCCGTATGAATAAGTTAAAAAATTGTATAGGGTGTTTTTTAGATGTGTGATTTTTAAGAAGAAATAAAGCGCATATAATTTAATGTTATGGCCAAGAATTTAGCTTTATTAAAAATGATTTCGGGCAAGTGGCCGCCGCGACTGGCTCGAATTAATTCCGAGAGGCGCAATTTTCGACCACTTTTTGCAACATTTGGGGCCTTATGTCAGCAATTAAGCGCCAAATATTCTCTTCCAAGGCGTCAATCGTGTCGGGGTTATCTGCGTAGACAAGTGACTTCACATTACCTCACCAACAATAGTCTAGCGGTGTTAAATCGCACAATCTTAGAGGCCACGCCACAGGCCAACAACGCAACATAATACGCTCACCAAAAATTTCCTTCAATAACTTGATTTTATCATTGACTGTATTGCATGTAGCGCCATCTTTATGGAACCAAATGTCGTCAAGATTGCTGGCTTCAATTTTAGGTAGCAAAAAGTCCAATATCTTGGCGCGATAGCGTGCACCATTCACGGTAACGTTCCTGCTACCATTCTATTAAAAAAAAATATGGACCGATGATTCCAACAACCGCACCAAACCTTGGTTTTCTCTAGAATCTCTACTGGTTGCTTTTTAGCCCAAATGCGGAAACTTTGTTTATTGACGTTGCCGTTGCACCAAAAATGGGGCTCAAAACTAAATAAAATTTTGCGCGAAAACAGCAGATCTTCCCATTTCTCACCGAACGCTTATTTCCATAATACATATGAAGGAAGTTATATTTAGAAAACAAAATGTTCTTTCGAATGAACAATAAAGATTTCACACTTGATTTGATTATTATAATTTTTTATTTTGCAAAAAATACCTCTTTATAGGCTTTCTAAAGCGGTGTAAAAAATATTTTTCTCCTTTTGATCTTTTCAACATCTCTAAGTATACGACCTACATCAGACATAAGATGAAATACAACTCCCATATATGGGCAGGCGCTCCAAAATCATCCTTGGAGGTACTTGAACGTGTTTAAAGGAGAGCGATCGTGCTAAGGTAAGGTATCCAACTCAATTGTCTCCTACGAGCATCGTCGGAATGTGGGATGTGTATCGCTGTTCTATCTTTACTTCCACGGTGTGTGCTCCGCTGACATCCGTCGACTTATTCCTGACGTTAGTATGTTCCCCAGGAATACGCGACTTTCCAGGAATTCACACCCGTTTGTTATCGATTGACGAGTTGACCGCACTGTACACTACAGATCAAATTCGTTTTTTGCCCGTTCTGTCCGTATGTAGAATCGACTTCCGGCAAATGTATTTCCCACCAATTGCGACATCTACAAATTCAAGACAAATGTCAAAAAACATTACTCCCTCTTTCCCCCCTCTGATGCCACACTTTCCACTCACCAACGCAATGCACTGCATAATAAGGGAAATCCCCCGAGTGTTGGACAATAAAAAAAATTGGATCACCCCATACATATTCCTTCGCTTTAGCGAATTTTTGCGATGTTTTTAAGTGAAATCGTATGGAGATTATACAAGTATACTCGTATGTAGAAAATTCAAAGTATAATTTCACTTTTCCACCTCACCTTTTCGTCCTTCTTCAAAGAAAAGTGAGAAAGGAATTTTTAATGGAAGTTTAGAGCATTTTTAGGTTTTACTATTACTAATCCCCAGTTCATTTGAGTAGGATTCATCGAAGACGAAAAATCGAAATCTGTAATTTACTAAAGAATCATCCCGACAGAAGTTCTGGAATTTCGCTGCATTGCTTTATTCATGCGGGGTGTAGTGTATTTATGAGTCGTTTCAAATGTCATTAATTCACTTTTTTCCTGATAACGTGTTTTTCAATATGATGCATGTACCATTTACTCTTTTGATGAAAATGAAAAGTACATTGAACATTTTGCATATTCGAAAGATCTGAATATTCATCTTAATGAGGTCAAACGTAATTAATCCGTAATTTACTTAAATATTCAGATACGATCTTAAGGCAGGCTTACCTTACGTAGGGAACAATTGTAAACCCATATTGAAATTAATTTGTTTCCACCACTCTGTCGTAGAGTTTAATGAGTATTATCAGTATAATTTTTTTTTATGTGATATGTTTGATTCAATAATACAAAACTCACGTGCGCAAAAGTGTGAATGTTGCGTATGCACTTCGTTAACAATGTGGTGCTGTTATCGTCGGTAAACCTTTGGAAATACTATTTATTGCAAATCAAATTCGTGCAGAGGGGTACAAATGAAAGATTTTTTTTCTTAAATCTAAATTAACTTTAGTTACGTAAAATACCCTTAATTTGAGTTCTATTTACATTGGCCCTTATAAATTCGTTCAATATAAGTATACTCGTATGTACATTAGGGCGTACCTCAAAAAAAAAGTTCGCCGTACACCTTCGAATATGAAGTATTATTGAAAGGTAGTTTCAAAAATTTTTTTTTTATTTTTTTATGCCGAACGTAGGGGTCGCGCTTTTACATTTTTCTATATAACTTCTGCATTTATAAACGGATTTTAAAGTGTGATACATCGATGTTTTTGTCTCGAGGCAGATTTTTTTGTCTTTGAAGTCATTGAGCTCAAGCACCCCCTTCTGGTACTTACCCATCATATCTCAGTTGCTACTACCCTAATGTACCACTCTAATATCAGAAAATTAAAGCTCGCGCGGGGTGCTTGAGCTCAATGACTTCGAAGACAAAAAAATCGGCCTCGTCGAGACAAAAAACATCGTTGTATCACACTTTAAAATCCGTTTATAAATGCAGAAGTTATATAGAAAAATGTAAAAGCGCGACCCCTACGTTCGGCATAAAAAAATAAAAAAAAAATGTTTGAAACTACCTTTCAATAATACTTCATATTCGAAGGTGTACGGCGAACTTTTTTTTTTACTTGTAGCCTGGTACGCTCTAATGTACATACATCATACATTATTTCTTGATTGTAAACTCCGCTTTCATTTCACACTGAACTTTCACTTGCTAGAGAATGTAACATAAAGCAAAGACAGACGGGTTCATATACAGGGTGAGTCATTTAAAATTTTAAATTTGAATCGGCCGTAAAAAATACTGATAATTTTTTCAAATTTCTTATTGCAAAGGTTGAACTTTGTCACTTTACAATGGAACACAATATCATTAATATGAATAACACAACTAGCTCGGCAATACCTCATCCGATCAACCCAATTTTTCAGTACATGTTCTATTGTTTCGGGTTGAATCTTTTCAATGGCAACTTCGTTTTCGTGTTCCAATGCTTCAATTGTCTCTGGTTGCTTTGCGTATTCGTACATCAGAAAACGGCAAAGTTGCTAGAAGTTTTGGCATATGTAGCCCCAAAATAAGCCCGTATGGTCAAAACGGGCGATCAATAGTCAATATCAAGTTATGGGTACTTAAATTAAAGCCAGATTTATTTTGAAGTTTCGGCTGAAATATAAATATATACAGCTCAGCCTGGCCGAACTTATCGACGTTTTTATTAGTTCTTGCTGGGTTTCCTAAAGTCGCTGGTCTATGAAAAAACTATCTAAAGGCCGAAGACCTCAAACTCAATATAACCCATTATATAATGTTTGGTCCAACCATAATGCACGAGGTTAATTGTGAGTCACACCTTAACGCCCAAATTAATTTAACATTTCCGTATTTCAGTGCTTAACAAATTTAGCCATGAACAGGTACACAATTGAGCAGCGCGTTAAGATTGTTGAAGCCTTTTACAAAAATGAGCGGTCACATCAAAATGCTTTTCGTGCACTTCGTTATTTTTTGGTCAGCAAATTCGTCCATAGTGGATTCGTTAACAAGCAGAGTTTGCCACATTTGGGCAAATAAGAATACACGTGGAATTGTTTAAAAGCCGATGCAAACACAAAGAGTGGCGTCATCGGGACGTACTTCTTCGAAAATAATGTTTGCCAAGACCTTACCATGAATGGTGAACGCTGGTCAGAAATAAAGTATATGGACCTGGACAATATGTGGTTCCAACAGGCCACACAGACAACATTCAACAATATTTTGAATCAGGTGGCAGCATAAGCTCAACAAAAGTTTGTTTACAAAAAAAGGCAAAGAAAATTGTGGAAAAGGAATTTTGTTATTACGTATAGTTTTTTCTAAAACATTTGGTAGGCATTTGTTTTTCGCCGTGGACATTAAAATTAGTCCTTTCTGGCTTTGTAGCAAGCCAACAGCATAGACGTCTCGTTCCTCGTCCACAATTTTCCTTTAGTCACTCTTAAAATAATATAGCTACCTTGAAATTTCTCAAAATCTTAACAATAAACATTTCACTTGCCGTTTTTTCATCATTGTAATTTATTGAAATGGTTTTATCGCGCTTTTTTATTTTCTTTTTCTTTCATTCATTCTTTTCATTTTCTTTTTGTATCAATAACAAAAACATATGTTTTTGATTTTTTTATAGAAGCCGGGTGTGTCATAATATATTTTTTTGTCAAAAAAATAAGTCAGGTAACTCTAACTCGTTTCGTTACCGAGTAACAGCTTGCTTACCGACTAACTTCCATACAAATGCTTGCTTAGTAACTCAAAAAGAACACGGCTAATGGCTCTTTTGCGAGACAAATTCAATGGAATCATCTCACTTCTAACTATCTCTGCTATCTCACTTCATGGCAATGTTCATTGGCCTCCACGATCATGGGATTTGACACTGTTGGACTTCTTTCTTTGGGATATTTGAAAAAAAGCGTACGTCAATAAGCCAAAAAACAATTCGAGAGCTAAAGGATAAGATAATTCGGTACATTAGCACATTGAACCTTCATTATGTCTCAGAGTCATGCCACCGAATCCTTGGCCAATATTTTGTTTTACACATAATTGCCATAGACCATTCTGTCACCAAAAAAAGTTAAGAAAATTATCCGAAAACTTCGACAGATGGGCCTTTTAAATCAAGCTTATAATTCTATGATATCTGCCAGTACAATATCAACATAAACAAAAACGAATACTAATCCATAAAAAGTATTTATACTTGACAGCGATAAGTGTGCAGTGTGCTGATTTCCAAAACCTATTCATTATTAAAGCAGTGAGTAAATACGTAAGTCGGGGAAACCAACTATGTACATCATACCCTTTACGCACGCTTTAGACTCCATAATCTTTAAATATAATTTGCGTGCAATATAACGCACAAATTAAATTACTTTGAGATGTGATGAAATTTGCCGCTGTAAGGTCTTCTAGACCCAAAATCGGGATGGACATGGGGCAATATATCAAGATTTGGACCAATATGGCTATTTTCTTTCCTGTGTGCAATTTTTATCCCGTGTGCAAAATAACACCTCAAACTAAATTTCCTTAAAATCTGATGGAATTTAGGCTGTTACGTCGATCAGACCTAAAGTCACGAGAGAAATTTGTATGGGGGCTATATCAAGATTTTGACTTTGGTAATGCCATAAACCAAATTTCGTTAAAATCTGATAAAATTTCTTGCTGTTAAGTCGGTTAGACAAGATAACGGAAGGAACGTTTGTACACGCAGAAAAAAAGTATGGTTGCGGTGACAATATTCGAATAGGATAATACTATTGTTGGGTGTATGGTTGTGGTACAACAATATTATGATCCTCACAATAATAGTATGATTCAAATACAACCATAATATGAACCTCACAACCATACTTTGATCCTCACAACAATAGTATGATTCAAACATAACCATACTATGATCCCCACAACCATAGTATGATTCACACTCAACCATACTATGATCTCCACAATCATATTATGATCCTCATAACCATAGTATGTTTCACACACAACCATAGTATGATCCTCACAACCATAGTATGATTCACACGTTACCATGTTATAATCCCTACAACCATTGTATGATCACACACAAATATACTATGATCCCCAATATTATTTATTAGAACTGGATAAAGTTGTAAACAATAGATTTGAGTTCTGAAAATTATTTAAAAATACATTATATTCTAAATAATAGAAGCTATTTATTTAACAGTAGAAAAAATCAAATTGTAAGTAAAAAAATGTATGCGTTTTTATTTAAAATTTTCAGTTAAACAAAGCCAAAGCAGTTTATTTGAAAATTTTTAATTTCCTTATAAAAAGTACTATTATTGTATTCGATCCGTAACAATAACATTGTTCTAAAAAGCATATTCAAATGAAGAAGAATTACAATCATACAGTATGATTGCCGTATTCATATTATTTCTTACATAAAACCCAAAAAACAATACTTTTGTCCCACCAAAATAATTTATATCGTTGCTACAACCATATTTTCATTTTTTAATTTGACAATAATACTATTGTTACATTTCAACAATATTAATATTGCGGCAATCATACTATTTTAAAAAATAAAGTCAGTAAACAATACTATGGTTGCGACAAACATACTTTTATTGTGGAGAACATATTATTATTGCCGTGACCATATAGTAACCATTTTTTTTTCTCTGCGGGTATGGGGGCTGTGTCAAGATTTGGTCCGATCAGCTCTATTTTCAGCGATGTTTACCCTGTTTTCAAAATAAATTTATTTAAAAATGTCGTAAAAACCTAATGAAATATGATGCTGTATGGTCGATTATCGGGAGGTATATTTGTATTGGGCCTATAACATTTGATCTGCTCTATTTTCAGCAATGTTTATCCTGTATGCAATATTTTGTCACAAATGAGATGTGCTTGAAATCTGATGAACTTATCTGCTGTTATGCCGTTTAGATGCCAAATCCAGAGGTAGCCCCCATACTATAGCCGAACATGGGATGAATTCTCTCAATTTAAAAACCAACCGTCACTAGCCAAATAATAACGAACGAAATAATCTGGAAATTTTCAACGAGATCGGTTCATATTTGCGACCTTGACTTTAATTACAAATAAATATGGATTGAGCGACAAGTCTAAGTCGACTCTGAGTCGATCAGTATAGGTTTTAAAAGATCTATCACAAATTTTTTTTCTGGGCTTCACCGACACCAGCCCTGTACTCCAACTTATAATACCCATGTATGACAGTGTGGTGGGGCTAAAAAAAGGGGAAAATTAAAACTGTAAGTCATGTTGGAAAAACAGATTTGAAACAGATGATAACAAATTATTTTCACCTGCAATTGTATTTAATGGAATAATAATAGTCCAAAATATTGTTTATCTGAACGAAACATTCCATCCAGCAGCAGAGAAACGTAGATAAAGTATAAGTTTTTTTATTTTTGTTTGCTTAATATTTTCTGATTCGCGGAATCATATATGTAATATATCAATTACAAACACTACAACATTCCAAACCATGTAATTAAAATTTATTAATTATCATCAATGCTATCGATCAAAACGAAAGAAATGCACGAGAATGTAACTAAATACAAACTTGTATTCAAGTGTTACATATATGAATATCGTCACTGATACCTATAATCCAGGTCCAAATATTTATTCAACTCATAATCGATCCAAATTAAAAAGCAGCTGTAGTCGGATAATTAAAAGATGTATAATAACACCCTATAAATACGCATTTGTTAAAGACCCTTTACCATCATCTAGCCCTAATATATTTTTATTATGGAAATGTATTTGCAAAACAAATAATTACAGTTCCTCAGAACAAGTGGGCAATACGTAAGTTTGGCCGAGCGAAGCTTTAATAATAATTCCCATTAGGGTTGCATTCCAGCACGACATTGGCAGAATTAGGGAATAAGGTTGTTGGTGGTGGTTCAGGCTAGACACATTTTCATTGCTGAAGGGACCCGTAGATCCCGACCCAAAATTAAGACAAACTTTAAAGTTAGTGCATAGTAAGATTAGTAAGTAAATTCGAGTGCTTCATACATACGTTCCTTTTCGAAAGGACATACGAGCATACATATGTAGAGGGTTTCTGTATATATTTTTGGCCAAGGCAATACTAAGTGTTACCTGTCGCCATCTGACACTGCCATTGGAAAGCTTGACATTTTTAGCATAAACGTACTCAGAACGTTTTGACGTACGACCATCATTTGTGTTGTTTACAGTGACTTGAAAAAAACAATTTGGCAAAAAAATGGAATTAACTCGTGAACATTTTCGTGCGATCATTTTTCACAATTTTCGACGCGGATTATCACCACAAGAGTGCATCGATGAACTAAAATCTTTGTATGGTGATGAAGCACCATCCTATAGCACTGTGAAAAATTGGTTTAATGAATTCAATCGTGGCCGACGCTCGCTCAAGGACGAAGGTCGTCCAAAAAAGGGCCGTTGTGCCAGAGAACATTGATGCAGTGCGTGAACTGATAATGAAAGATCGTCTTGTGATATACCGTGAGATACTGGCATCCTTGGGCATTTCTTCCACCAGCATACATTCGATATTGCATCAACACCAGACCGTACAAAGGTTTGTTTCCGTTGGATCCCGCAAAATTTGACAATCGCTCAAAAAAAGGCTCGTGTCGATTGGTGCGAAGAAATTTTGAAAAAATACGTTCGCGGGGCTGGTCATGTGGCGACTGTTCCGTTTGAGCAACGTAGGAAGTCAATTCTGAGTTGTACACTGCATTTTATTTGCCTGAAGTCTTCGGAGAAATTCGAAAAACGAACAAGAGAAGACGAATCATTGTGCACCATGACAATGCGCGCTCTCACACATCGGCTTAAACCAGCGCCTTTTTGACGGGCCAAAACGTCGAATTGATAGCTCATCCGCCGTACAGCCCTGATTTGGCACCCATTGACTTCTTTTTATTCCCGCACATCAAGAAAAAAATGCGTGGTCAACGATTTTCGTCGCCAGAAGATGCTGTTGAAGCGTTCAAAAACCATGTTTTGGAGGTGTCTCAATCGGAGTGAAAAAAGTGCTTCGACAATTGGTTTAAGCGCATGCAACAGTGTATAAATTATGCTGGAGAACACTTTGAAAAACAATAAAACCATTTTTGATGATAAATATTCGCGTTTTCATTATTAGGCCAGAAATATATATAGCAGCCCTCTACTCGTATATATTTCGGTGCTCCAGAGAACTAAGTACCTTTGGCCAAAGTCTCGAACTAAGTTCAATCATAAAATTTATATTATATATGCCATGTAAAAACTTCTCTATAAAAATGCATTAGCCGTTCGGAGTCAGCGTTAAAAAGTAGGTCCCGGTCAGTGGGTATAAGAATTGAATCGTGCACAGCTCACTGATATGGCATATGCTTGTTCCTTAATTTTTTTGGATACCTATACATTAGGGTGGGTAGATTTGTAAGAACAAAAATTTGTCGATAGCTTTTAGCATGAGAATAAAAAGTTCCACTATGACATTTCCGAGGAGTTTGAATTTCCATTTTCCTCTTTTCTCTACCTTTATTTTTAAGGTTTTTTAGCAGGTAATAAAAAAAATATTTTTTTTTCTAAGGTGACATACAATGAGTGCGTGAGATTCTCTACATATGAGTGCTGAGATTCTCTACTATTCTCTCAGTCGTATTTTTATTCTAACGCGATCATACAGGGTGGTCGATGAATATTGCTTCATTAAGAAACAATTTTTTTTTCAGTGTATGGAATTTATTTTTCTTTTATTCATGTTAAATCTCATTTAATTTTATTAAATATAGCTTAATTAGTTTTAAAAATCATGGAATTTATATGTCCCCTGCACGTTTATGCATGTGCGGCATCTTACAAAAAAATTGTTAATACTCACGCAGAAAAAAAGTATGGTTGTGGTGACACAACCCACAACCATAGTATGATTCACACTCAATTATACTTTGATCTCCACAACCACACTTTTATCCTCACAACAATATTATGATCCTAATAGCCAAAGTATGTTCATCATACAACCATAGTATGATCCTCACAACCATTGTATGACTCAGATACAACCATACTATAATCCCCACAATCGTAGTATGATTCACACTCAACCATACTATGATCTCCTCAACCATATTATGATCCTCACAACCATAGAATGATTCTCATACAACCATAGTATGTTTCACACGCAACTATGCTATTATACCTACAACCATGATTCACCTAACCATACTATGGTCCCCAAAATTATTTATTAATTCAGATTGGGTAATGTTGTTATTCAAAAATAGTGATTTTATCAAGCAAGTTTCTTTAAATTGCATTACAATTAGTTCATGGCCAGATTTGACGCCATGTTTTTATTGAATATTTCATTCAAGAAACAAAAATACACTCGTATATTCCAACTGCAGTCGAAAATACTTTTGGTTGCCATACTTCACCATCCGTAGACCCCAAGTAACGAATGTGATTTAACCATGATCAATGGCTATATACTTAAGTGCAGGCAGATTTTAAATAAACGGGAAGTCTGCTGCCTTTAGTTTGTTGGCCTTTTGAATTTTATATGAGAATAAGCCCAAATCGTTGTGCATAATTGACTGCAATGACTGTCTGCTTATACCCGTTTGAGCAGATAAGCTTCTTGTCGGAACTCTTGGATTGTTTTGTATGGCAGCAGCGATTGTTTCCTCCGTCCGAACTGAAGGGGTTCGGTGGTAAGGTCTTAAGGGCAAAATTGTTAACAAGTCTCATTATGGTCCATTTGCTCGGAGGATTGCCGCCAAACGTGAGCCTATACTCTCTTTGAACGGACTTCATTTGTTTCAGTGTCGCAGTTATACAATTTTTGTTAAATCTAAAAAATCAATCTGCAAAATAAAAAAAATTAACCAGGTTCATTAAATAGAAAAAAAGTTATTCAGGGCTGTCATAGAAACCAATGTTGTTACTATTGGTTTTGAAAACGATAAGAAAAAATGCTTTAGTGTCATGAAAACCAATGTTATCGGTTTTATCAGCAAAAATTGATTCGAATATTGGTTTTTTTTACATTCGAAATGGACAAAACCAACTTGGTTTAATGACACCAAATGAAACCAATATTGCTCTGCTAAAACGACAATTAGCAAAACCGACATGGTATCTATGACAGCCCTGATTAAATTTTTTCGGTAATGGCTTTCATCAGCCACCCGTCGATCCCACGACAGCCGGTTCTACGCACCGGATCGACCCGAAGCAGCAATTCTTCGGCCAAGGGCTTTCATCCCGGTACGGTTTGCCGCTACAACAACAACATCAGCCACCCGTATGTTGTATAGTATTGTATGTGTCAATGCATATTTGTATACAATTCGAGTACATACCTTTGAAAGGTAATATTTAAAAAAAAAATATTTTTTTACCTACAAAATAAAACCATCAAAATAAAAGTCAAAGTCAAAAAATTGAATTTTGGGAGCCTTAAAAATGATTATTTTAATATTATTTAGTGAAACATTTTTTCCTCATGCCAAAAGCTATCGAAAGATCGTTGGCGCAATATCGATTGCTAAATCGACCAACCCTAATATACATAAAGTGGCGCGCACATGTGGATACTGCATGGACAAATTTGGCAGCTGCAAAGCCCTTAAAAATAGACAGATTAAAACTATATTTTGTATTTAAACACTTGATTAATCCTTCAAATAGATAACATACCAATATTCTCAAAAGTTCAAAAAATTTAAGTTTAAACATTTAATAAAAAAAATCCCATTCATCCATACATGGCAACAAAACAAGTGATTTACATCTAAGTTTGACACATTTCTTAGTTAGTTTCTATTTTTCTGCAATTGTGTGTACTTTCGAGCAAAAATTAAGAAAAATTCTTAAAACTTGGATAACCAAGTCATTGAAATGACAAAAACAAAGAGTCTGCACGTACAATTGCTAAAACAGTGGAAATTTGTCGTCGAACAGTTCTTTAAGTTAGAAAAAGACGTAATGTAAGCCCATCATAAGCTAAAATTTTGCAACCAAGATTGCTTTCCAATGGGTATGTTCGAGCTATGGAGCTCTTATGGACGACTAACACCAAAGAAAGCTAAAGGTTGGTTAAATTTTAAGGGCCGATGTTGAATGTAAACCACACCTAAACGTCAAGTCTTTTTCTGAATTTCATTTAATATTTCTCAATTTCAGACTACTCAATTTGAACCATGGAAAGATACACAAGCGAGCAACGCGTTAAAGTTAGGCAACAGTGGATGATCAATTTTCGAAGGAAACCATCTTCAGTGATGAGACACATTTTCACCTCCGTGGATTCGTCAATAAGCAGAATTGCCGAATTTGGCCGAATGATAATCCAAGAGTGATTGTCGAAAAAAAAAGCACTCACAAAGAGTGACTGCTTGGTGCGGTTTATGGGCTGGCGGCATCATCGGGCTGTATTTTTTCCAAAATGAATAACTGTGAATTGTGTTTGCTATCGTGAGATGATAACGAACATTTTATGGCCCGAACGATGGGACGATATGTGGTTTCAACAGGACGGTGCCACTTGCCACACAGCTAACGAAACAATGGCTCTTTTGCGCGACAAATCAACATCGGCCCTTAAAATTAAACCACCATTTACAATAGCTCAAAACAAATTCGTTTGTGAGTGGACAGCACGCAAAGCATTTCGGAGAATTGGGCTGATCTGTCTCAAGTTGGGCACAAAAATGAAACGCCGATGACTGGAAGAGGGTGATATGGTCAGACGAGACCATCTCCACCCATTACGTAGTAAAATTCTTTGGTATTATGAAGAAAGAAGATTATCTTCGTGTTTTCGGGCACAATCTAATAGATTTTGTGAATAAAAGTGCTGATTAAGGGCCGAGAAGATGAACTTATTTTTCGGCAGAGTGAAGACCCGATGCACATTGCTAAAAATATGTTAAAACTTGGCTTTCTAAGCAAAAATTGCAAACTATGCAGTGGCCAGCGCAAAGTCTAGATCTGAACCCGATCAAGAATTTATGGGCTTAGTTGAAAAAACTACAGGCGCGCATATTGTACGCTCCACAAAATTTAAACTAATATTTTTACCTTAAAGAATGTGCATGATATTGCAGTGTCGGCAAATGAAAGCCCTGTCATTGTATGTTTGGACATTTTTTTCGACAGTTTTTAGACGACCGAAAGTTGGTGGACCTAGCGCCTCTATACGTGTGTTATTATGGATGTAGAGAAAATTCAAAATAGGTTTTTGCTAATGAAAAAACGAATAATTATTTTTTGACTTTTTCGATTTTGATTAATAAAAACAATAAATTCAGATTTATTCCGACTGTCTGTGTTTTAAATGCAAAACATGTACGAGTATTGCAGTCAAGTTGTTAAACTTAAGCCCACCTACACATTGAAATGTTTTTTGCGTATATTCCAAAATCGGTTTTTCGAATGCAAAAGCAAATATTTCACTATTGGTTTTTAAGAATGCGAATGAGAATAATTGGAACTCAATCTTAGTCAAATCGGAACTCTATGTGTTTTGTGTTTATCTAGGGTCCCAGAGTTTTCAGCCGATTCTTCCATAAAAAAATTGCTTTAACTTGAATTCCCATATGTCAATGGTCTCGTTTTAACCCCATTTATTGAGCACCTCCGAGCCCAAATGTTAAGCAGAATAATAAATATCGCATCAAAAACGACCATTTGATTTCACCAAGACTTTTTTAAGCGAAATAATAAATATGTACAATTTTTCCGAGGGGCATCAAATAAGTTTCTAAATACAATTGTGTAAAGTGTGCCTGATATTCACTAAAAACAATTTTCACTGCAATTAAATTTTGTGATGGTACAATAAATAAGGTAGTGTTATGCACTTAGCTGATTTACAATTTTTTTCTCGTAGAAAGTTTAAATTTTAAATTCTTAAAGTTTGTAAAGCTAAATTTCTATATCAAACATTCACAATAATCATCAGACATTCACAAAAATGCATTTGTGGCATTTTCTCTCAAGTGACTTTGACAGTACAGCGAACTGTTGATTTGTTGTTGGGCTAGTGACTATACCTTGTTTATAGTACCATGCAATTTTTTATACATATGTAGTATGCCACAATTTCAAATCTTTAAAATGTAAAAATAATAAGCAATTACCAATTTTGTCACTACATTTACTGAATAGTTACAGATTCAAAGGCTTTGGGATGAATATACCAGCGGTTGTCGTGTGAAAGACACGACGGACTGTGTAGCAGTTGCGTTTTGTTATGTCGCTTTAAGCAGCTTTCAGTCAGAGCGGGCGACAAAAACGCAACTATATATTACAAAGTATTTAAAATGTTTTCTGTAAAACTATTTATAATAAAAATACGATAAGAGTCTGTAATGAAACCCCGCTAAAGAACTAAAACCCTTATTAAATACTTCAATTTTTTTTACTGCCCAAAATAGTTCTAATATATATTTTGTTTTAAAAATGTAAAATTAGAATGAAAAAATATTCAACAAAAACGCTGAGTGGGTTCACCTAATTTGCTTATTTTTTTTCTTAACCCATTCCTGCCTAATGGGTATTTAAATACCCAAGAATGTGTTGATACATAAATAATTTTAGCGTGGGCCAGGTGATATCACGGTAATTTGTTTTTTATAAAAAAAGAGAAAAGATTTAGCTAAATTAAAGCATTTAGCAGGATTTTTTTTTACTTTTTTATCTTTTGTTTTTTGCAGGCAAAAGTCGAATTTTTTCGAATAAGTGCTGTCAAACTTAGGAAAATGGTACAATTTAAAATTTTCTAATTTTACCGAATAGCTTAAGTTGTATACTATGTGATGAAAAAAATCAAGCAGCGATACGTCAACACGCATCGCCTCCAGATCCCGTCAAATGCAAATGGGTATTTTAATACCGGACATGGTGTGTTTGTCTATTTTTTGCTATATAAAAAAGTGTTTGAAATGATTAAAAAACATATTTAAATCGAATACTTTGTAATTTTATTATGAAATTATGTTACTTAAAAGTATATGGTGCTTGACCAGTATTTAAATACCCATGTCATATCTCAGGTAAAAATTGAGGTTTTTTTTTCTTTCAACTTCTATGGTCATTTGGACATAAATTTCCAAATTTCAAAAAATCGTACGAGTCGATCTGGGGGCACGCAGTAACGGGTTAATTTGAATCGACATTTTTCTAATCAAACTATTTGATGTATGTCTAATGCCACTACATCGCGAATTACCAAATTTGCTCTCTGAATTACCCTGTTTACACTACGCGTACTTAATTCGATTTGTCAGTTGCTTTTGCTACGGTATTCCAAAGAAAAAAATGTGTTTGATTAAATTACAATTCCTATTTTTTTATTCAATCTACTGAACTACATTCCTCTTTTTATAATTTGTCTATGAGCTATAAAGGTGAGTACAAAATGGATCAATGTATCATAAATATATATTTTGCTTTTGGATTTTTGCAATAAGGTGAATAGAAAAAAAGAGTAAATGGGAGCACAGCAGTATTTTTACATTTTTATTTTTACAGGAGCTTCGATATTTTCCAATAAAAATTGGAGATGACAGTGATTTCTTCGTTATTCAGAAGGTAATTCAAAATGAGTTATCACCAAACAACGTAATCGCAGAATTTTGTGTGGTGAATTACGTAACTCGCAATGTAATTGGGGGTTGAATTACAAATGAGAGCTCGGATTACGAAAAATGACTGTAGTGTAAACGCCATATAACATATTTTAATTAATTAGTTTTTGTTTTTTGACAACGACTTGTCGAGGTTTTAAGCGAATTTTTTCGATAGTCAGCTAAAACATCGTTAATGTTTAAACGATTAGGTTTTTGGCGACATCGTTTTTGGCAACGGCCTAAAAATTAAAGTGTTAATAGTTTAAAACATAGAGAAATTAAAATAAACACACCTGACAAGAGGAAATGGGTTTATCAATAATTGCACAATTACACTTAGAAGTCATTGTATTCTTGTGTCGGTCTAAAAAAAACTTCGTACCTTGACAGCATTTCTGCTAAATATTTCCAAGCAAAATTAGCAATGATGATACTGCCAAGTTGCTTCTGTTCTTATTGTTCTTGCGCCCTCTACATTTTTCCCGAGAACTTCTCCAATGTGTTGCAACTCTGTTAACAATCAAGCGGGTTGCCATATTCTACGTTGTTAAAGCTGAAGTAACGATATGACAGCCGGAAACTCGGCTCAAAACTTGGCAGCACTGCGTCAACATGTTCTTTTTCTGGCGAACGCCATTGCTGTTTGCATCGGGGATAATTTTTCTTAGTGAAAAAGTAAGATTTTTATTGGAATTTTGTATGTTATACACTTAAACAATGTAGGAATATCGGGCATAATATCTCATTATGCGAAAATGCCAGCGTATTTTGTTTTAAAAAACTATAAAGGCGTAAAATAGTTATTGATAAGCGTACGTCGTGTGTTAGCAAGGTTATGTTGAATGTGTCAAAAAAATAAATGTGAATTAGTTTGTGAACCATGTCTTATTCCGGGAAAACTACACGTGTTGTGTGTACTAATTATTTCGAAAAAATCGTTTATAGCTAATACAATGACGATTTTCTCAGTGAGCAGCTATGGTACCATATTAAATATTTGGTTGACATTCATTTAAGGATATCTCCTCAAAGATATAAGAGTGCAAATCGACGTTTATTTTTTTTTAATTAACTTACGTCCATAACTAAAACCTTAGATATCTTCAATTCTTGATTTCTTTGGTATTCAAGTGGACTACAGAAAATGGTTTCCTATTCCTCTTAAGGATATCGGTTCGAAGATATTGCCTTAATAAAGTGAAAACCAACATCTACACATAGTTTATTTAGCGGTCTAAAAGTCGTTTAAGAGCATATTTGATGGCATCAGTGTATTATCTTAAGTCCATAACTAAAACCTCAGATATTGTTAATACGTGGTGTCTTTGGTATTCAATTGGACCACAACAAATTTTATGGTTTACTATTCCTCTTAAGGATATTGTCTCAAAGATATAAACCTTAATAAAGTAAAAAATCAACACCTTCAAAAAATTTTATATTGAAAAGATATTGCAACAGTTTATTACTTGAAAGTCCATAACTAAAACCTTAGATATTTTTAATACTTGGTATTCAATTGGACTACAACAAATTTCATGGTTAACTATTCCTCTTAATGATGATATAGCCTTAATAAAGTCAAAATCAACATCTACAAAAAATCAGTTTTATTATATTTAAGAGTTCTTGCGCCAGTTCAATGTATTAAGTCCATAACTAAAACCTTGGAAGTTTTCACTGTGACATCTTTGGTATTCAATTGGACCACAAAAACATGGTTTACTATTCCTCTTAAGGGTATCGTCTCAAAGATATAAACCTTAATAAAGTAAAAATCAACAAAAGTATTTATCATTTATCGGTTCTAAGATATAGCCTTAATAAAAATCAACATCTACAAAAAATCACTTATTATATTTAAGCGTTCTTGCATCAGTTCAATGTATTAAGTCCACAACTAAAACCTTGGAAGTTTACACTGTAACATCTTTGGTATTCAATTGGACCACAAAAAACATTAAGGTTTACTATTCCTCTTAAGGGTATCGTCTCAAAGATTCCAACCTTAATAAAGTAAAAATCAACAATACTATTTATCATTTATCGTCTTAAAGATATAGGCTTAATAAAGACAAAATTAACATCTACAAAAAATCGGTTTTTATTATATTTAAGAGTTCTTGTCTCAGTTCAATGTATTAAGTCCATAACTAAAACCTTAGATGTTTTCACTGTGACATCTTTGGTATTCAATTGGACCACAACAAATTCCATGGTTTACTATTCCTCTTAAGGGTATCGCCTTAAAGATATAAACCTTAATAAAGTACAAATCAACAATACTGTTTAACTCGACACATTTTTTAATTGAAAAAGGAAAGAAAAAAAAACATAATATTGACCATACTTTTTCTTTCCAGAATGGCTGAAGTTGCTGAGAACATTACTGAAACTTTCGAGGAGCAGCCTCCACTTGAAACTGAGGGTGTTGAGACTTTGTTGGAAACAAATGTTGTCTCCAACACTGAGTTGCCCGACATCAAATTGTTCGGCCGTTGGTCTTGTGACGATGTTACCGTGAACGACATCTCTTTGCAGGATTACATTTCCGTCAAAGAGAAATTTGCGCGTTATTTGCCCCATTCAGCTGGTCGCTATGCTGCCAAACGTTTCCGCAAGGCTCAATGCCCCATTGTTGAACGTTTGACTTGCTCCTTGATGATGAAGGGTCGCAATAACGGCAAGAAACTTATGGCTTGCCGTATTGTTAAGCACTCATTTGAGATCATTCACTTGTTGACAGGTGAAAATCCTTTGCAAGTAAGTAAAGCTATTATGTTTCTCTAGCTAATGAAATAAATATCATTGATGTCTCATGCTAAACTGGTATTGCGGGAAATAACTCCATCCTATATCGGGTAGAATGAAACATAGATCAACTTTCAATAACATAAAACAAATATGAACTTGTCATATTTTTCAATGTTATCGGAAAACATTTTTTATAAGAAGGTACACTCATTTCCAAATAGAGCTAATGCATTTTTGTTTTCCTGCAGATTCTTGTCAGCGCTATCATCAACTCTGGTCCACGTGAAGATTCTACGCGTATCGGTCGTGCTGGTACTGTTCGTCGTCAAGCTGTTGATGTCTCTCCACTCCGTCGCGTCAACCAAGTAAGTAACCTCATTTTGAAATATGCGCTTCCTTATGCCTTGCACGATTTCGTTCAAAACTATGTCATGTTGGACCGAATATAACACAAGGCTATAGAAATAAATCTAACCCAATCAATTGTCTTTTATCCGTAGCATTATGTAGCCATTTCATTTAGGCTCATAATGTATGAAATGAAGATACATACAATTCAAGTAAAGATACTTCAGCCCAGGCTTATTTCTTTCATTCGTTCTACAAAAAATGTAAAGCTATGCTCCTGGGCGAGATAAATTGTTAAGTAATAAGTCTAAAGCTGTACACTCTGCATGTTTGCAAAACTAAAGACTAATTAGTACAATTATAGTAGGACAAATTACTAAGCAGTGAATGCGTATACGTACTGCCATCAAGCGCTATCCGAAAAACAAATTGTTTTTTAGAGAGCCTGAGAAACTAACGAAGATTCCTAATACTGTAGGATAATGTTGCACATGATACTTGAATATGCAACATTCTTAGGACTGTCAAATCAAAATACATAACAATGCAATTCAAAAATGCTCCAATAATTTTGTTTTCTTGCTTTCTCTTTTAGGCCATTTGGTTGTTGTGTACCGGTGCCCGTGAAGCTGCTTTCAGAAACATCAAGACAATTGCTGAATGTTTGGCCGATGAATTGATTAATGCTGCCAAGGTAATTATAATTTGTGATTACTTGAATCCAACACAAATGGTCTACTCTAATGCAGTTTAATGTCTTTATATATTTATATTGCCTCGCTTTTAGACCAGATTAACATCAGGTTTTATTATCCTAGTATTGATATTCAGCTTAAATGCATTAGTCATTACTCGAGAAACGTAAAACTACAATTTCAGTATTTAATATACTTTCTAATGTCATGTTATGATCTGCAACCTAGTATCATAGCCCCGACATTGGACAGTATGTTATTTTATTATCCTAGCCTTTGAAGTTTTTGAAACGAAACCTTAATGTTCAAAAACATTTATCGTAGATTAGAAAACGTAATACACTGTGCCCTGTACTGATATTATTTGGAGCTCAACAAAATACAATAATACAGAACTAAAACCTCCATCCTAGACTTTATATAATTTTTGATTACTTATCCAACACAAATGGTCTACTCTAATGCAGTATAATGTCTTAATATATTTATATTGCCTCGCTTTTAGACCAGATTAACATCAGGTTTTATTATCCTAGTAGTGATATTCAGCTTAAATGCATTAGTCATTACTCGAGAAACGTAAAACTACACTTTCAGTATTTAATATACTTTCTAATATGTTATGATCTACAACCTAGTATCGTAGCCCCGACATTGAACAGTATGTTATTTTATTATCCTAGCCTTTGAAGTTTTTGAAACGAAACCTTAATGTTCAAAAACATTTATCGTAGATTAGAAAACGTTATACACTGCCTGTCCCCTGTGCTGATATTATTTGGAGCTCAAAAAAATACAATAATACAGAACTAAAACCTCCATCCTAGACTTTATATAATTTTTGATTACTTATCCAACACAAATGGTCTACTCTAATGCAGTATAATGTCTTAATATATTTATATTGCCTCGCTTTTAGACCAGATTAACATCAGGTTTTATTATCCTAGTAGTGATATTCAGCTTAAATGCATTAGTCATTACTCGAGAAACGTAAAACTACACTTTCAGTATTTGAATATATACTTCCTAATATAATGTTATGATCTACAACCTAGTATCATAGCCCCGACATTGAACAGTATGTTATTTTATTATCCTAACCTTTGAAGTTTTTGAAACGAAACCTTAATGTTCAAAAACATTTATCGTAGATTAGAAAACGTTATACACTGTCTGTCCCCTGTACTGATATTATTTGGAGCTCAACAAAATACAATTCTACAGAACTAAAACCTCCATCCTAGACTTTATATAATTTTTGATTACTTATCCAACACAAATGGTCTACTCTAATGCAGTATATTGTCTTAATATATTTATATTGCCTCGCTTTTAGACCAGATTAACATAAGGTTTTATTATCCTAGTAGTGATATTCAGCTTAAATGCATTAGTCATTACTCGAGAAACGTAAAACTACACTTTCAGCATTTAATATCCTTTCTGTCATTTTATGATCTACAACCTAGCCTCGACATTGGAAATATATTATTTTATTATCCTTGCCTTGTTCCCTCTAATGATATTTTATGGGTCTCGTTCACCGACTATGTCCTCTCTAATGCTATTTTATGGCTCTTAACCAAATATCATAGCCTCGCTTATGGACTATAACAAGGTTTTATTATCCTAGCATTCGGAATAATTAAACTTTTCCTTAAGCTCGAGAAACGTACAACTACAAAATAATTTATGAAATATTGACATTCATTGAGGACTATATACTCAGCTAAAAATGGTGCGGACTTTAATTGTAGATTTTATTTCTAAGTCCTCTCTAATGTTGTGTTATGTCTCAATCAATCAACACAGCCTCACTTGTGGACGAAATCAAATCACAGTTTTATTATCCTAGCAACTGAAGTAATTTAACAATTCATTATTCTCGAGAAACGTAGAACTTAAACCTTCATTCAAGACTAGACATATTTTTATTTTCCAAACTTTTAAAATAATTAAAAATTTGTTTATCATAGCCTCGCTTATGGACTGTACCAACATGGTTTTATTATGCTAGCTTTTGGACTAATTTAACCTTTTCTTATGCTCGAGAAACGTAGAAGTACAAAAAAAAGGACTATACAATGACAAATATGTATGTCCTCATAGACCTGTAGTTTCGCTTTACTTTAATTGAGATGTTTCTTTTTAAGTCCACTCTAATGTTGTGTTATGTACCAATCAATTAACACAGCCTCGCTTGTGGACAATATCAAATCAAAGTTCTATTATCCTAGCAACTGGAGTAATATAACAATTCAGTATGCTCGAGAAACGTAGAGCTACATTTTCGTGCTTTCTAGAGTTCTCGTTTCAAAAAAAATAGATTTTAAGGACTATGGGGTGGAATATATTTTGCGCTTGGGTCTAAAACTAACCTACTCAGAAAGTGCTAACATAAACATGTCAAAAAAGTAATTGCTTTTATGCTGAAACTTTATAAAATGAAAGTTCTTAAAATTCGTGTTTATACTTTTAACAAAACTCATTTAATAACGCCGCATACTCAATTTAGACTACCTTCTAGTTTCGCACAAGTTGAAAGAATGTATTCATTGACAGCTCTCTATTTAGCCGTGTAAAACATTTCTAAGTCTGAGTAATAAAAAAAAGTTTTAAACTAAGACTAGTTTTAAGTGTAAACATTGTGTTATCTTAGATTCGCACAATATCTCAATATTTCAACCCGTAATCAGAGAAAGCTCACGTTTAAATGTGTGTTCAGATTTTTCTAATGACCTAGTGTATCAATTTTTTATCATTTCTTTTTTAAATATACCTACCATTTTTTCTATTTATTTTATTTACAGGGTTCCTCCAACTCTTATGCTATCAAGAAGAAGGATGAATTGGAACGTGTCGCCAAATCCAACAGATAAATGCTTCATGTTTCTCTATATACAATATGTATATATGTTTACACTTTTTTTAAGTAAATGAAAAGATAATAAAACACACCTCTATAAAAAGATATTCATATTTTTATATTTTACAATTGTTTTATTATTTAGCATATTAAAGAATGTATGCGTCTCCCGAAGTCGAAAGAAGAAAGATATTTTAGTGGTATATGTTTGTTTTGAATTCATTTATTGAGATCAAATAAGAAAATCTATACCAAGGTATTTAAACGCAAAGTGGAGGCATCTATTTATTCCATTATCATCACTTTCCCTGAATGAAATATTCTTCACTAAACGTTTAAAACGAAACTTAACTTAAATTAGCATTGGAAATATGTATACATAAATTTACACAGGTCAATTTTTTTCTTTAAAGTAACAGTTTTTTTGAAGAGTGACATAAATTTTGCTTTTATCTCCAAGTGCTTCGTTCTAGTTGAATAATGTTCTTGGCCACTTGAACATCATCTTTGTTGTCACAGAACAATACCATACTTTTTCAACATTCTGGATTGAGTTCAGCTTCCACTTTTCTTGTTGTCCGGGGTATTGCGGCTGATTGGAAAATAAAGACATTCACCCTTATTCTGATTGTCGTCGTCAACGTCGTCGTCAATTTAATATCAATATTACTTCGTTTCAATATAATATCACATCAACGCATTTTTGGTATTCCGTATCATTATTGTCTTGACGTTGACTGTTTATCGATAACTTCAATAAAAAAAATCACATACCTAACATTTTTGCATTAGATTTTGTATCTATTCATCCAATTGTTGAAAAATGTTTTTTGTTTCTGATTCAAGTGATGAAGAAAATAAAAAGAAACTTATTTTACAGAGAAAGACACTGCGATATAGGTCTGATGTCATGAAACTACCAGACAACAAGTAAGTTTAAGGTTTAAATTATTTCCATTGGCAATCACAAAGTTTTCTTTCATTCAAGATTGACCCGGATGGAGTGGCTCTTGAACTGCTCCCGTTCCTTGATGTTGAAGGCTCCTCCTGTTCCAGTAAAATTTCTTCAGAGTGAACAGTTGTTTCCATCTCTATAACTGGGTCAACACCGAGCACTTCAGTGACAAGTTCCTCATAACTTGCTGCAACACCATGAGCTGATCCGTCAGGATTTATCTGTTTTTGAAACTGCAGCAGGTTTGCAACAGCTTCTTCTAACGGGCTCAGTGTAATATATTTATTTACACCGCCACCTGTTGCTCTCATCTCCGATTTGTTTTCAACCATTTTCCTTTTGACTTTGAACTTTAAGTCTCTCCAAACCTTAACGAAAATATTTAATTTTATTAATCTACAAAAAACCAAGGATATAAGTTAGTAAGTAACCTTCTGCCAGCCATCACCATCTCTACTCGGTGGTCCGGAAGCATTCAAAACACTTGCAATGTTCTCCCATTGCTGGTTAAAATTTGTTGGCACTGTTCCTCTTTTGAAACCTTTTGCTAAGGATGGATTTTTCTCCAACTCTTCAACAAGTTTTTGGAACTGTTCATTATTTGTAATTTTCATATTTGCACTTTTACTTTTGCTTTTGGTTTTTTTTTGTTTTAACAGCAAACTTCTTAGTCGTTACCAAAAACAGCGACGACAAAAACAGAGTCGTATCAATTCAATAACAACGTCAATATCATTTAGAGAATACCGAGTTGTGTCAATAGTTGTCAATAGTTATCGAAAAACGACTACGCGAATACCAAGTGTCAACAGTCGACGCAAGATGTGGTTGTTTTGTCTTGACGACGACAATCAGAATAAGGGTGATTACCTGTAGTGGACTGTCAATCGTCCACATTACCAGCTCAATCGGCGTCGCAATATCCAATTGTAGTTTCTGTTGTATATAAATCCTTTTTCATAGTTTACCTTCAGATATCGCATTACACGCTTAACAGCTTCCCAATGAGCTCGGCCGGATTTGGTGATATTGATATTTGTTGAGCAAGCAACCAATCGCTGCAAGTAGGGAACCTTTTAGTTTCTGTTCTGCATCATCTGTTGGATTGTAGTTCATAGGGGTAGATGTTGGATTACAGTCGATAATTCCAAACGAGACAAAACATCTGATACATACTTGGATTGATCAATCTTAATTTCATTTGTATTTCGCGTTATTTTCATTCCCAAGTCAGTGGAAACTTCGCTCTAAACTTGTGGGGGATTTTCTTTACAAAATTTAATGTTTTCATATTGTCAGAAAAGATACATCATCGACGTATGTTGCAATAATATTTTTTTTCCATTTCGCCTACTTTTTGATAAATGCACTGGTCAACTTCTCGTACAAGTTTCGTTTCAAACACGGCCAAATTATTACAACCCGTAAATCGACTTCACGAGATTGAACACCTTTTCTGATCCCTCGTAGAAACCTTCAAGCTGTTGCTTCTATGGTTTTCTTCAGACTTCCATTTAAATTTTCGCTACCTTTATCCATCTGATGTATGAACATGCCTTGCTGTTTTTTCAAATACTTTAATGAATCATATCTCACCACAGCAGAGAGTTACATTGAGATCTATTCCTTCTCGCTGGGTTAAACCTTTAGGCACAATCCCTAGATTTACATTTTTAGAGAAAAAAAAACCCTTAACACAAAATGTAGCTGATTTCGATAAGCTATTCGCTCCGTTAGTATGAGTAGTCTTGTAAAGGGGTTTCCAATAGCGACAACAATTTCATATATTTATGTCAACGCACCCTCAAACGTTGATCTTTCAGTGTCAAAATGTTAGTTGAAGTCAACATTTTCATCATGGTAAAATTCACTTACGAGCTACGTTTGGAAATCATTAAAAATTACTACCGAAATTCTGAGTCGCAACTTTAACAGCGCTTTCCAATTTTCGGCCGTAATAATCATTCCAACCGACATACTGTGCGTCTATAGTGGATACGTCTGGATCCAAATTTTCACTCTTGGATGTGACGAAAATATCGCAGTCGTAAGTGTATCCGTTTAAAATCAGTCGTTCTCAGGAATTGGGCATCTCTTAAACCACACTGTGGCGTATTTTGCGAAATGGAATTCATCCTTATAAGATCAAACTGACTCAAGAAATAAAGCCACTTGATCATTTAAACGCCAAAACTTCTCCGATTGGGCTCTGGCAAAGTTTCACGAAAAATCATCTTCAGCGATGAAGATCATTCCTGGCTGAGTGTTTTTTTAGTTCGTTTATTAAACTGATATAAATATTTTCCGTTTGAATATACAAGTGCAACAAAACCGTACTAAATAAATCAAATAAGAAAATATATTACAAGGTATTTAAACGCAAAGTGGAGGTATCAATTCATTCCATTATCATCAGTATTTAAGGTTAGGCCTCGATACCCAAGACTGGATGCCAATACCGCAATAGTAAAATCATTTGTTAACAAAATGTGTCAATGTCCAGATTTGTTGCAGCCGTTTTAGACATGACCTGTTTAACTATTAATTATAAGTCATGCTTAGTACTTAAACAGTTAAAACTTATTTTTTAAACGATGTTTTAAGAAAAGAGAACAGCAGTACCTATGAGTATAAAAAAACCCGATCACGGCTGTCATCGAAACACAACTAGTGATCATTTTAACGACAACCGTGATCAGGGTGAATAATAAAAAAAACAAAATATTTCATATCACAAAAGTATTCGTCGCTATGTTTGCGATAAGAATTTTACAACATTTTTTTGGATCTAGTACTTAGTGTGGTACACTTTATTGGCACAAATAGCTTCCAAACGCCTTGGCATCGATTGTACCAATTTGCGACATGTTTCTGGGGTGATTTTCCCCCACTCTTCTTGCAAAACTTGTTTAAGGGTTGTCCTGGAGGAAATCTGGTAATGTCTGATCCTATTTTCTAAATGTGATCTTAAATTTTCAATTGGGTTGTGGTGGTGTTTTCAGATATTTTTGTGTTGTAAAGAAGCCACATTTTCACTTGCCAAGCCGTGTGTTTGGGGTCATTGTCTTGTTGGAACATGTAGTCTTTAGCTAGGAATACCATTTTGGCTCCGCTGGATTGTACATTTTCTTTTAAAATGTTTAAATACATTTTGGCGTCCATTATTCCGTCTATAAAAACCAAGTTTCCAACTCCTTGTGCAGAAATACAGCCCCACACCATAACAGATGCTAAACCGTGTTTGACTGTCGCTTTTATATTATTTAAATGTAATGCTTCTCCAGGTTTACGCTATACCATTTGTCGACCGTCAGACCCAAAAATATTAAATTTGCTCTCGTCGCTAAATATGACACGTCCCAGAATTCTCGAAATTTTACGTCCGTTAGGTATTGGCGAAGTTTAACCTGTTAGAAACGTTAACCAGTGAAATATAAGGTTTTTTTCGAGCAACGCGACAGTGCATGTTGTTGGACTTACGAACAGTTTCATCAGACACGTTTGTTTGTAATGTTGTCTGGAGCATGTTGTTAATTTTTGGTACAGAAAGATGCGGATTTAGTCTATTTTCCTGCAGTATTTGTCTTTCTTCTCTAGCTGATAACAATTTTGGCCGTCCGACACGAGGCATATTTTCCAAAGTATCGCGTTGTCGTGGTAGGGCTTCTTTCGAACATTTCACAAATATACTTTGTCGACCGACCTTCATTGTGTAGATACATTATTATATTTTTTCTCAGCGACACTTAGCTCACTTCCTTTAACCATTTTGATGTGCAAGCATCAACATAAAAAGCAATCAATGCAAATTGAAGGAGCAAACAGTCAAGCCCATCATAGAAAAGCTACAACCAATCAAAATATCAAAAGAAATGATCAACACACTCAAAATAACGGGATCTTCTACTATGCGACGAATACTTTCGTGATGTAAAATATGCACTGAATATGCACATGTTATTTCTTTAACAATGCCTTCTGCACATATCATTCTACATGCACAGTAACTTAAGTTGGGCGTTTATTGGTTTTAAATTATTTAAAATCTGATTTGTTTTTGATGTTTACGCTGGAACGAATATTTTTGTGATTCACTGTATGTGATTTTAGTTCTATAAATCAGAAAAAAATAGTTCTGAGGTAACTACGTATGTACTTAAATATTTTGAAATATCCAAAGTTAAGTAGAGCCGATTTATATTAAAAAACATGCTTCGATGATTTTTTACCTTTCAATCAAGTATTCTAATTTTTCTCGAAAGAGATAGCGAACACTGAAATATTTTTATGCGAATATTCCAAAATTGTTTTTTGCGAGAGGCGAATAATTCGCATATGCGAATATTCGTTACAACTATAGTATTTACTCTCAAAAAAGTACATACATACATACTTGTAAATATATTGCTGTTAAGAACCCCCGCCATCCACTTTCCACAAGCAGTACCATTCAACTGCATTGCCACGCCACTCTTACCAAAACATCTAGGCCTCTTCACCATAAGAATATCGCAAATCTCTTAATCACACACGATACTACTACAATAATGCCATTGTTAACAAAATTATTAAAAAAAAATAATAATTTTCTCTGGCCTCCGTTGTACGTTTAAAATAAAGTCGTAGTTGGCCCCTTTCCTTAACACAACAACTATTTCACGCACATCTTAAAAACTAACGCAAATAGTCAAATTTGCATGGCGACATCTATCGGTAAATAGGCAATGTTTGAAAGATAACACTTGGGTTGTAACGCAAGTTCGCATATGAATTTTCGGATCATATTGAACATTCGCAAAACCCAACTATGGAATACTTGCCTTCGCAATAAAATATTTCGGTTTTTAGATGAAAAATCAGTAAAGCTTATTTTTGTTAAAGGGTGTTTTTTCATACGCGTGATTTTTATGAAGAAGTAAAACGCATATAATTTAATGTTTTGGCCAAGAATTTAGCTTTATTATAAAGATAAGGGTTTGCCATTATGTTTGAAAAATGATTTGGGCAAGTGACCGACGCGGCTGGCTCGAATAAATTCCAGCCGCGAGTGCCAATTTTCGACCACTTTTTGTAGCAATTGGGGCCGTATGTCAGCAATAACGCGCCGAATATTCTCTTCCCAGGCGTTAATCGTTTCGGGCTTATCTGCGTAGGCTAGCGACTTCACATAAAGCCACAAAAAATAGTCAGTGGTGTTAAATCGCACGATCTTGGAGGTCACGCCACAGGTCTACGACATGAGATAATGCGCTCACCAAAAGATTCCTTCAATAAATTGATTGTTTCGTTGTCTGCAGGTCGTCTACATCAACATCCTCCAATTCAGGCATTAAAAGGTTATTAATCATGGCTTTATATCACCCCCACATTGACTGCAACATTATGGCCGGCTTCATTTTTAAAGAAATATGGACCAATGATTTCCTCTGCCCATAAAGCACACCAAACAGTGACTTTTTAAGGATGTAACGTCTCAACAATGGCTTCTGGATTTTCATTACTTTAAATGCGATAATTTTGGTTATTATCGTACCCATTCAACCAAAAGTGAACTTGATCGCTGAACAAAATTTTCTTGTAAAAATCAGGATCGTGGCCATCTCGTTTTGGGCCCATTCACCACGATTTGCAAAGGTTGTTCCGGAGTAGGTCTATTCATTATAAAATGGCAAACCAAACTGAGCATAATAAATCAAGTGACAGCTGTCAAAAAGACCAATGCCGAAAAAAATGGGGCCAGATTGAAAACCACACATCTAAAAAAAACACCCTTTACGAATATCACAGTAAGTAAAAGTATAAGTAATCTTAAAAAACAAAAAAATGCGATTTATATTTCATCTAAATTGTGATTCACACCTTAACGTCAAGTTTGAGGCCGGCCATGCAGTTACCGTGAATGGCGATGATAATGGACTTGTGGCCGGAAATTGATGATATATACCAGGACGATATGTGGTTCCAACAGGATGGTGCCACTTGCCAACGAAACAATTACTCTTTTGCGCGAGAAATTCAATGGCCGTGTTTTCTCACGTCGCGGCGAAGCTATTTGGCAGTCACGATCATGACTACGTTGAATCTGAAATGACTTCATTGATTCTAAAAAAGAAACAACAAAGGTCTCGAACCAGAATAAATACTGTTCGAGTCATAATAATGATAAATACCCGAATAAATTTAAACAAACAAAAAGAAAGAGATAAATCTCTAAACCAATAAGTAAGTAAAAGGTTTTCTGAGCTCTCCAATTCTGCTTGTCCAGCATTAAACTGGTTACTTCCTTGTCATGGCAGCGTCTATTTAGTCTATATTATGGTTTTTTTTCTGTCCGTAACAAAACTTATGTCAATCACGATACTTAGATACTCGTAACCTCTCTTAAGAGTTAGGCTGTTACTGTTGGTTAACCCGAGTGAACCTATCGACACTGTGGGACTTCTTTCTTTTGGGATATTTAAAAGAAAAAGTGTACGTCAACTAGGCAGGAAGAAATAAAGGATGAGATAATTTGCCACATTAACGTCATTGAACCTCCATTATGTCTCAATCATTAAAAATATGGACTATTGGATAGAGGTATGGAATCGAAGACGTGGCGAGTATGTACTTGGCCGATATTTTTTCACACATAATTCTTCTATGCGAACATACCCCCAAATTTGTATGAAATTATGCCCCAAAATTTTTTTTGGGTATATTTTCATAATGCAATAAGACTCCAAATGTTTGTATGATAAAATATGAAATGGGGCGTAATTACATAAAAGTTTGGGTCTATGTTTGCATTTTGGGGTCCAATTTTATGTCGATATATTTTAGTTCCACACTAAACCCAAAAATGAAAATAGACCCCAATTTTATATTTTTTTATTTGGGGCGTTAATGCATACCTTCAAATAAAAATATAAAATAAGGCTCCAAAAAAACATAAAATTTTGTGTTGCTGTTTTCCATATATTTTTTTGGGGCCTAATTTCACTTTCACTTTGGGATGTATTTTCGTTGGGCCTAATGGCATACCACCGTTGACCTGTCCCGGTGGGTTACCGAAATTTCTCCATTTGCGTTTTATTTAGCAAAATGCGTGAAACTAAGCTTTTATGCATACGAGTATTTAGTCGATATGCCCTCTTGTGATATTCCATCACCATATTCACTTACAATTTGCTTCTTTCAGTTCATATAACTACTAAATACGTAGTCATGGCCTGTGTTGCTTGTAGTATATTCGTCATTTTGAATGCACGTTGAACCGGTGACTGGACCAGCTTGAATTAAAACAGAAAGTCGGTAGGCATCAGACATCCACGCCTTTCAACATAATCGTTAATGTCTAGATTATTGCGAAATCTTCAGTCATTCTTTATATAACTTTCTTCCAGTTCCGTAATAATTTGTCAGCCCATACGCATAGTACAACAAACAATAAGTATAGTCACTAGCCCAGCAACAACCAAAATAGTTCGCTTAAACGAGAATGCCAAAAATGCATTTTTGTGAATGTTTGATAATGTTGTTGTAGTGGCACATAGTGTCGGGGTGACAGCCCTTGTCCGAAAAATTCCTTCTTCGGATCGATCCGGTTCATAGAACCGGCTGCCGTGGGATGGGGGGGGGGGAATGTGTGATGATAATTGTGAATGTTAGATGATGAATTATTTTTCCTTTAAAAACTTCAACAATCGCCATTGTCAAATTTCAAAATTGACAATTTAAATTGCTACGAGAAAAAAGTTAAAATGAGCTGTTAGCATAACTTTACCTTTTTATTGTACCGTGTCCATACCGTACCAAATCAATGCAAATTTAGCGCCAATGACTTTCTTTCTTTTCTTTATTGACATGTAATTTGAAGCGCATTGGTGGTCTATTAAATCTAAATTACAATATGCAACAAAATGTTAAATAGAACATCATAAACTACTAGAAAAATTTCAGAAAAAAATTAAAAATAATATAAACTAAAATAATTCTAATTTTTCCTAATAAAAGAGAAAAAAACCTGATGAAAGTATTTTAGTATAAGTGATAATCAAGAAACCAAGAAAAAACATATAAAAAAGCATTTTTTTGTACCTAAACGAAATTATTCCATTAAATACTTACGAAATGTCATGGAAGACTAATTAAACGTTTTTAAACTGCTTGGCAAAATGTTAAAGAGTCTGGCTACTCTTACGAGGAATGATCGATCCATAAGCGGTGTTACCTTTGGGATAATTAACTGTCTGTTGCGAATTGAATGACTGAAGACAAATGAATTTGCTAGGAACAAGAAAGATTGAATTTTGTATATCTTGTAAAAAAAAGTATAGCAACCGAAGGTGCTCAAATTCCACAAAGCAACAGCCTAAAAAGTCATTCACATACGCCAATATGCGAGCATACGGTTTAACAGAATATAAATAGCGAAACACTCTATGAAACACTGCCTTTATTACTTATATATATTTATATTGCTTTGAGTAGTTCCTGTATATACCTCTAGGCAGTATATTTGGCATAATTAAGCCATGAACTAGTTTTGTTTTCACCCAACGTAGTAAAACGAAATTGGTGTTGTATATAAGTAGTTGACGAAGTTTGACACTAATAAGTGAAGCAATATTTCCAAACACGTAATACTCTGAACGATAGAAGATGATGATGAAAACAGTATTTTCTTTGTTATAGAAGGATTAATACTAAGTCTGTTGGAGGACATCCATACGCTCAATAATTTTAAAACATAATCAGTTTTGGCTTGTAAAACATCCAAGTACTGAATTTCCTTGCAAAATATTATCTGAGCATCATCAGCAAAAGAGTACGATGTACACCAATCGCCTAAATATTTGAAAATGTCATTAATAAACAGCACAGACAAAATTGGACCAAGAACTGAGCCCTGAGGGACCTCACTCCTAACAGACAAAACAGACGATGAGACTCCAATGACACGAAAAAACTGCTTTCTACAACATAAATAAGATAACATTAAACTACAGGCACTTTTCCCAAGTCCATAATCTTTATGCAATTTGTTTATGAAAGTTTCATAATCTACCCTATCGAAGGCCTTTTCTAAATCCAAAGACAAAACCATACACATTTTTTGAGCATGAGTATTCTTCCTTATTGAGTCAGTAAGGCCAATTAAAAGAGCAGAGGTACTTCTGTCGTTCCGGAAACCACATTGACAATCATTTATCAGCGATTTACTCAATATGGTCTATCAGGAGAATTCGACTTTGGCAACGCCTCTTCGTTTTGTCCTAAAATTTGAATATATTTCGTCATAACATTATAAATTTTCAGCTTTTATGTTAACTTTTTCACGTCTTCTTTGCTTATATTCTAAAAATCAAAAATACAGCTTCGAAAATCCCAAATCTGACGGGTCTTTTGTCCGATCAGTTCGAACTCGAAAGCTTACTCTAGCAAAGCCTCCCCCGCCCACAGACAAAATATGCGTTGAACATACAGTTTCTTAAATTCAGCTATATTTGTGTATCAAATATTGGTTAAGCCGATTAGGCGTGATTAGTGAAAAAAAACAATAAGGATATATAATTTTTTGTTGTAAATTTTTCCAGTTCGCTGTCCAAATTTCATCAGCAAATTTACAAAAAATATAAAAATCTATAATTGAGCGACATCTATCGGTACAAATCTTGTGAAAAACCTTCCGACTGACATTGTATACATATGGTCCATGTTTAGTGTTTTTCGATAAAGCGGTTTTCGCTTTTATATATATTATGATTTATTACAATCAATTTAATTTTTTCAATTTGTTTGAATAATATATTTTATTTTCAACTGCAAATACTCAACAATAATGTACATTTGTGTAATTTAAATATTTTTATTGTACTAAGATGTGCTCAGGGCAATATTTAATTAATTAATGAAAAAGACAGAATATGGCAATCTTAAGAAACTATATTTTTTTATAGGTCCTATGAATGATATTGACGAATATGTAGATAGTATTGCCAGGTTTTACAGATCATGTTAACCTTAGCGAATCGTGGTTGCATTTACAACACAGTATATTTGAATATTCGGCAAAATTTATACTTATATTCGCTTTCTTTAAAACCACTTTCAATGCACCCCTAGTTCATATCAAGAGTCCAGAGAAAGTATCAATAACCCATAGGTACGTTTTGAATGTAAATGTTTCCTGAATAAATAAATAAATCTTTCAAAAACAAAGCGAATTTTTCAGTTGACCCCTCTTTCTGAACGTTTTCCTATGGATTATAAAACACTACTATTTATGAGCCATACCTTAGCATCATATGTGACAGCGCATAGAGAAAGGGACCTAAGGGTAAAAAAATCAATTTTCACTTTTTTTTGATGTGGACAACATCTGAGCATCGAATGAGACCGATCACATGCCCCAAAAGTGTTCCCTCCCAGAGATATGCGCGTTTTATGAAAGTGAAGTCGACGATTCTAAGCGCAAATAGAACGGGACGTAATCTTTAAAATGGCTCTCCTTTCTATTTTGCGCGTCACATATACAGATTCGAACCTTCTGGGAGCATTATAAGAACGATCAGAATGGCTCTGTTTTTAAACCTCTATAGAACCTTTTAAGAGCGATAATTTATGTGAAAAAGCATTATTTGCCTAAAAGTGGTTCTTAAATGCGGTTTTGCTAAGATTTGGCGAACTTAGTACCAGGCTTAACTTATTTTTTCGTTAAAATCCTTTTGTTTTGAAAATAAGAAATTATTAAAGAAAAACTCTTAGCGCGCTAGGCACATACTCACTGAAATGGCTAACACACTTGAACATAACTTCAAATTAAAAGTATTTCACTAAATTCCGTACAAATTATAATACATTTCCGGCCGAAATTACGAAAGCCATATTTTTGTTAGCATATAATAACCGATAATTTTTATTATTCGATCGCATCTATATATAATTCAAGCTTTTACTGATCATTAGGTGGAAACGACTAAAAATAAACTCCAGTTTTTGTAACAAAAAGCTTTGATGTATGTATACCAAGGTAGTCGCAAAGAAAACCTGCCCAAAGGAAAAAGAAAGGTTGCTGCAAGGCCTCTTAGGAAGCCTTGTTAGAGACTTGCTTGCAGCATGCTACTCTCATTTTAAATATATACTGGGTTAGATTGCAGAATAAGCCAGAAAATGGTCTTTTAAAATGTTAAATTAAAATCGGCTGTGAAAAAAGTACTGATAACATTTTCAAATTTCTGGTTTTATTGGAAATGTGGAACATTGTCATTTAATAATATATAATTTCTCTTCAGTTGTCGAATAAATCTTTCGCCTTTTACTAAAATAAATAACTACCCAAACTGGCTCGGCAGTTCCTAATCCAATCAACCCAATTTTTCAGTACATTTTCGATTGTTTCGGGTCGAATCTCTTCAATGACAACTTTGATTTTATGATTTAACGCTTCAATTGTCTCTGGATGCTTTGCGTAACATTTATTCTTAATGGCTCCCCACAGAAAATAATTATAAGGGCTTAAGCACAGCTCTTTCGGCTGAATGTTCGATTTTCTTAAGCAAATCATGTGGCCCGGTCTTGTTAAAACCAAATGTCGCCCATGTCATTCTCTTGAGTTTGGAAACAAAAATTCGTTTAGCATGGCGATGTAACGCTCACCTTTGACGTTAACGGCGGCTTCTTATTCATTTTCGAAGAAACCGGACCAATGATGGGGCCAGCCCAACATCCACACCAAACAGTGAGTCTTAGTGGATGCATTGGCTTCTCACCAATAGTCACGTGTTGGTTCTCTGAACTACATATTGGCAATTTTTCTTATTGACATAGCCACCGAGATGAAAATGAGCTTCATCTGAAAACAAGATTTTTCGGTAAAATTCTTCATCTCCTGCCAAACAATCTTCTGTCATTTGGGCGAAGCGAAAACGCATCGGATGGTGGTCCATTATTAATTGACAAAGTTCAACCTTTCCACTAAAACCAGAAATTTGAATAAATTATCAGTACTTTATTACTGCCGGTTCAAATTAAAAATGTTCCCTCTGGGTGTTTAAAAGCAGTTTAGGCCCAAGTAGATAGAAAGCCTCAGTTGTTTTCTTCACTGGCTTTCTTAAGGCACAAGCAGATAGAAAGCCGCAGCATTTTTCTTTGTTTCAGCCGTATGGCAAAAAATATTGAAATGCAAGTATGCATATGGAGACTCACATATAAGTGACTTGCTTTGCCCAAAGCGATTAAAAAATTAATTTCTGGATACATATAAAGTAAAATTTTTAAATTAATAGGGGTCACAAGCTCAAAGAATGTTTTTTATGTGGGTTGCCGAATTTGAACACGATTTCTATGTTTTGTTATCTTGCTTTCTTTGCATTAAAAAATTGCTTAACTTTTGCTACCTACATAAAACGCTTCCTTCACACTTGGGCAACATATTTTTCAAGTCTGGTCACTTTAATTTTCCAAAATTTTGTATATTGTATTTTAAAAGTGGCATACATATTTCAGGAAAATAAAATTTGTGCTATGCCAACGATAAAATTGAATTAACGCCACATGCGTATCGAAACAAATTTGTTTGCATGACGAAATTTCTTTTCAGACAATCTTGACGACCGATAATAGCGAGTACCAATCGAACACGTCGAATATGTCGAACCGAACCAAACCTCAAACAATTAAAGAAAATTGTGGTTCGGTTCATAAAAGAAAAACCGATGCATTAAAAGCAATTTTTACATGAGTACGCATCTATAAGTATGTGCATGTTACGTAAAATTAAATAACATAAAAAATAATAAAAACAGTAGGATCGTCCGGGCCAAATCTTACATCATACGAAAGTATTGTAACCGGCACCTATAATTATAGTAGGAATACGATCTGCACTTTTTCTAATAACTGCTGCTAAAGATCCATTAATTAACTCTATATCTTAATATGTTGCATAGATTCTGCTTTTATTGAGATTTTCAGAATTTTTAAAAACAAAGAATTTTGTACTGGTATCATTCGCAAAAGCATATTCTAATCTCGGAGAACATTTGTGTTTACTACAACATTTTTGGTGTTAATTTACAACTTCTAAACGAACATTCTAATTGTAAAATAAATTGTGTTAACTAAAACATTATTTTTGTTACTGGACTAATTCTAAACGAATATTGTAATTACTGCGGGTTTGCGACAAACCAAATATACCCCCCTGGGCGGAATGATCGTAACTGACATTGAGTATTTTTTAAAGAAATTGTTTTTTTAAATATCTTAATTTTGGTTCTCATACCCTATGTAAGTATAAGTTACAATTATTTAGCTCAGAGGGGTCTGTCTATATGGTTTGTCGCAAATCCGCAGTAATTACAATATTCGTTTAGAATTAGTCCACTAACAAAAATAATGTTTTAGTTAAAACAAATCTTTTCTTAGATTACAAACTTGTGCAATGCTCCATGTCAAGTAGGTTAAATTGCGTGTTAACCATCTCGATTTACCTCCTTTAAAAAATGTGAACTCTGTTACATCATACCCTTTTTTTCGACCACAATATAATATTTAATACTTTATCCATTTGTTTGTTTTTGTGTTAAAAATATGTCCATTTCAAAGAATTGCAAATACTGGCAGATAATTCTAATCAAACTAACGACAACTAGAACATCTAAAATGTGATGTTGTATCTAACCTCTAAAAAACTTTTTTTCATTAGGATAGGTTTGTTTTTCCACCTTAATACATTTTTTTATTTTGCACGAAACATAACCTAACTTTCAGAAGTTACCCAAAAGTTTACAAAAACAACAATGTAATTAATAGGTTGATTTCATTGTTATTTATTGGTATATACTGGTTTTGAGGTATTCAGGGACATTTGTTTCAAATATTTTTGATTTTTGAAATAGTTTAAAGTATTTTCGATATTGCCAACTCATGTTTACTGTGAAAATTTGTTAAAATAAAATTTAAAAAAAATTGTATCTGGCAACAATGTCTATTTCAAGCTAAATAATATACATTACCCTTGTTCTGCATAGAAAAACTTTCAAATAGGTTGATAAACAAAAAATAAATTTAAAAAACAAAACTGGAAACCATAAAATGAATGAGGAAAACAAAAAGATAAAATATGAATTTGTTTTTAATGGTGCCAACACAGATAAAGCAAAGGAAAAAATGATTCTTTTGCTAAAAGTTTCTCGTGAACCACGTGAACTATCTTGACATCCAGGAAAAACGATTGAAATTGTATGCTCTGATACGTTGGCATCTATTAAGTCTAAAATTTTATAAAAAACCGAAATTTAATTATTCTATTTTCTGGAGTAATATCCCACCGTGCAGCGATTCAGATCTATTTTTAACCACTGAACCGAACCATCTCAAATTCGAAAATGGTTTGCATACCGAATGTAAAAGAGTATTGTTTTTAGTAATAACAAAATATATCTACCAACATAAAAGAGAAGTAAATTTCAACATTAGAGCCAATTGGCAGTGAATTAATGGGAGAGAATAATTTACTTGAGAATTAAAGAAGACAAAGGCCTATTGATCTAACTCCACTTTTGAAAAGTTTTAAGATTTCAATGCTACTAGAACTAAAAGATTAAATTACTCGTTGAAAGTCTAATTGCATAATATCGTTACAATGCAGCAACAAGACATACATTTGAAGCATAAACTAGAAAATAGAGGATTATCTGGTTCTTCTATTTTGGGATTGCCATTTTAATCATAAGGATTTTTTTTCACATTTTTTGGAGTTAGATAAATTGGCCTCTGTGGAACTCATTTAGTACTAACGGAATGACATACATACATACATGAGTACATGTTGCCTTTGTTTCTCTCAGTCCTTTGATTCTTCGTTAAATCTGAAATGAATATCAGTAGCTTACCTCCCTCAGAACGTTTAAGTTTTCAGTACTACAAGGGCTTCGGAAGTAGAGAGAACTAATATTGCAATATACTACTTACATACATATACTCAATGTTTAGTGCTGTGTCATAAATTCAACAAAAAAAATAGTTTAATAAACACATTATATTAATAAAAATATTAAAACTAAAACAAATAGTTGCGGTGAGATGTTCTAGAATAAAGCCAAACAAGTTGTATGTTTTGAAATATTAATATTTCTTACGAATAATTTTTTTTAGCTTACTTTAATTAAAACGATATTTGTTTTATAATAAACGTTTTAATAAAGCCGAAACATAGAATACTTAACAAGTTTTTATAAATTATTACAACAAGTGATTATTTTCTAATAAATAATAAACATTTTAAAAACGACCCAGTCCCTTCGTATTACGAGTTTATTAAAAGTCTACAACAAAGCCACTTGCAAATTTTCGCCAAGAGTTCTTTTTATTTTGGCGCATTTCGTTTTGCATACTTTTCGCATCATCTCATCGACCTGAACGCGTGAGTTAAATATTTTACAGTTATTTTGAACATAACGAAAGAGAATTCTTATGTTGAAACTAAACTGACCGTTGACATGGAAATTATCTGACGTAAGAAATTTGCAGATTTCTCAACGTTCCCAGTTGAACATTTCTGGATCGAATATCAAATACTTTTTTGATGAACCCAAAATAAAAACACTCGTAACTTCATACGATGGCAGAACGTTACTACAGGTGTGTCAATATTTCTTATACAAATTTTCCGGCAATATCGAACAAAATGTCTTTGTCTTAACAGTATTCATCCCGATGAGTCTTCAAAAGTTTATATGAATTACAATGTGATTCAGGCGCAGGCGCCATCTCATCAGCATATAAATAGTCTAGTGGGCCTGACAACTCCGATAAATAGCGAATATGACTATCTTACGAATGCAGCCTACTATACGACCGTGGCTAATACTTTGGCTTCGTCGAACAGTGTTGTGGATATGAATAATAATCGGCCAACGACACGCTACTACAATATGGGAGTTGGATGCGGCGGTAAGCAAAGTGGAGGTAATCAATCCAGTCAAATCTACACCAATAAAATGTTGCCCTCGTCGTTGATGACAAAATATACGAATGCTGGCAGCTACATGCATGGCGGTGGCACAATGATGACCACGCACATTCCCACACACGATTCTAACACTCAAAATCATCATACCCATACTGCAGTCACACAAGGACATTATACTAATCACTCGAATACACCTTCGTATGGCTACCAGAGAAATCGTTACATGCCCTACAATCGCTGCACTACTCCAAATACTATACAGCACAGCAATCCGTTGCAATCCTCAACGGCAATCACAACATGTGGAGGAATCACTTCAGCTTCGGTTATGTCCAACGGTTATCAATTTACAACACCAGTCTATCAGACATGTCCACCGGGGGTCATGCAGCACCTAACATCAACTACTCCAGTAGTACAACAGACTCAATTACACCCTCAGTCGTTGGCTACATCGACCCATTGCAACAACGGTGGGCCGGAATATACCTATGCCCATGCTGTTGCTGCATCATTGGCACCATCCACGGTTACAACAACCGTTGTTCCTACAAACGATAATAAAAATGCGATTTCTCTTGCTACAGTTGTGACAACATCGGGAGGGTCGAGTTCGACTGGCAGCACGGTTATAACATCGACTCCCTATAGTACCGCCCAAACGTATGCATCAGTTAGTGACCCCAACGATACAGTAACTTTGCAAATCACTAACTTGGATTATTCCATGGATGAAGTCAGTTTGAGAAACTTTCTGCTAAATCAACTTAAGCCCATAACTCCAGTGGTTTCTTTGACATTCGAAGGTAGCTCATATGCGAAGGTCACTGTACCAGATCTATATGTGAGTAAAACATTTTGCAAATATCATTATGATTGAGTTGTGAATATTTTCTATGTTTTCTAGTTTGCCAAACAAGTCGTTTCAAATTTACATCGCAAAAAAATTGGCCACAAGCGTATGCTAGTATCATATACAAGAGACTCTTCTTTAACTGAAATCAATACTTTAAGATGTCAAGTAGCTGGTCTACTAAAGGTAATTTTAAAGCACACTAAAGGTTTAATACTATTTATTGAGTTTCATTACAGGATGTTCCTTGTTACACTCTTCCCATGTATAAGTTCCGTGAACTATTTCAGTCGCGTTTTAAGACCTCTATAAGTGTATTGGATCTTTATAAAATGCAGGACATCTGTACTATCAATTCGGATAACAACGAAGAAAAGTTTATAAGCTTGCATCCAGACTTGGTGAATTCATTAGAAAGCTCTCCTCTCATGGAAGGCCTGCAACATAGTGTACCCTATTGTACCATACATTTTAAAAGAGAACAGCACAAAGGGTGGGCCGAACAAGAAATTGAGCCATTACCAAATGTTTTCATGACCATAACGGAAATCCAACAAATTATACATCCTTTGTTGAAAAATCATACGGGAGATATACCCGTTGCATCTTTGGTGCACTGCATTGAAGGTCAATTGAAAAATCAAATTACGTCAAATGACAATGGCGTCAACTTGGAACATTTGGTGTGTTGCGTGCAGGGTATACAGATCACTGTAAATAACTTTGGCATAAAGATTTTGGGTTGGTTGGAATTAAATAAGGATGGTAATGGTCAAACCTCCTCTACCAATGAAAGATCAAATTTGTATTCGAAGAATTCCATATCTGATCCCTTGTACCAAATTTCGCGTGAGGTAATTGAACTCGTAAAGATGTCGCCCAAAGCTACAATGAAATTCAATCGCTTTATACCGGCATACCACAATCATTTTGGAAAACAATGTCGAGTGGCCGACTATGGTTATACCAAGCTAATCGAACTCTTCGAAGCATTATCCTCAGTAGTTCAAATAATGGGCGACGGCGAAAACAGGCAGATAACTTTAACACATCGCACCCAAATACGTCGATTTACCTCTGATCTGCTGAGAGTTTTAAGAGCGCATGGAAATAAGTCAGTATTGCTGTCCCAACTACCCTCAATATTTGCGCAGACGCAAAATAGATCATTTGATGTTACAGACTATGGGGTCTGTGATATTGTTGACATTTTGGACGGCCTAGTCAATTCCAATATTGTAGTAGTGTCTACCGTACAGAATGGCAAGGATATATTGATATCAATTCCCAAACGAAAACAAACAAGCAATGAGTTAGAAAAAACCTGCATTTTTGCTGGAGAAATTGTCGAATTGTTTAGTAACGCTCCACAATACACAATACTATTCCAAAAATTTGTACGCTCTTACCACTATCACTTTGGCTACCAGTGTCGTTTAAGTGATTATGGCTTTCAAAAGTTAGCAGATCTCATGGAAGCTGTACACGGTGTCGTTGAAATGGAATTGACAAACGATGAGGATAAGAAAATTTATCTCACTGCCAAAGTGGCTCGTCGAATTTTTGCCGAACAATGTGAGGAACTTGTAGCGGCCACTACCGGTTCAGCTAAGACATGCATGAAATGGGATGAAGTTGTGAAGCTTCATAAGAAAAAATATGGTTATCAAATACAACCGCAAACTTTGGGTGTGAAAGACATTATGCAAGCTATAGAACAATTACCATATGTCGAGGTAGGTATAGATGCACAATTATTGGACGTGTTTTTAAGTGAGTAATCGCCAAGGCGATAACTTTAAAAAAAAACGTAGAAATGTTTGTGTCTAATAGAACTAAACAACTCTATCCATCAAAAACGGTTTGATTATAATTTATAGAAAAAAAAATATTTAAGAAATACTTTAAGCGAATATTACCGCGCCCATTAATGGTCATTCTTGAATAACTTTTTTTCCTTAAAACTTAAAATTTTCGAAACAAACAAATTGTCAGCAATATTTACATAACCGGACCTTTTTTCTATTTTTATAGAACGGTGCGAAGTTATCGCATTAGCGACCTCTTACGTTTTTTAATAACCGAGCAATAAAAAAACACGCATATTTTTCCGCTGTAAATTTTTATTTTTTAGACTTTGGAAAAGGAGGACAGTACTTGGATAATATGTCACAAAGCCGACAACATATTCCGTACTATGTGCTACAGAGCCAGTAAACATTTATTGTCACACGAAGCCGATATATTGGATCAAAAGGATTCGAAAGAACAGGACATGTTTAAGAATCTCCTGACACTCGATGAATTCATTAAGAAGTTTAATGAGATTAATAAAGAGAATATATCCGAGACAACGGTCAAAGCTATGAAACATGCTATAGAGGTAAGAAATTCGGAAAAAGGTACATTGTTTATTCCTATGAAATTTTTGATCTTCTCTGTTCACAGATTACTACGGAAAAAGATTGCTCGTATGTGCGAATATCGGGATTTATGCATTTTCTTATGAATATCATACGACTTTTGGAACAGCGATCTCCTATGTCGTTGTCGGAAATTAAAAGTGCTTTGGACTGTACAATATGCACAACTTTTGAATTTGGTTACCCTAATTTGTTTTCCATCATCTCAACCTATTCCGACATATTTTATGTCAATTTGGGATCAACACTCGAACGTTCGGAAATTGGCCTCGTTGGCAATACAGAATGTAAATAAATTTGTTTATTTTGTTATATACATCTAGTTGACTATTGGAAAACCTACTTTGATCAATTTTTTTAGTACGTTTAACATCCTATGCCAACCACAAACACCTATTTGGTTCTTTAAAATTGCCCTATAGCAAGCAGAAGACATTACGAACATCCCGAGCACCGTTAGGTGAAAATAATAATCGGACAACAAATAACCAAGAACCTCCAGCTAAAACGCGTGCCATGTCCATCGATAGCACTTACAACAGTTCATATTCATCGTGTTCTTCGTCAAATTACCGCTCACACAATTCAGGAAATTATAACTTGCAACCTGCAAGGTCTTCATCCTATTGTCCCAAAACATTCTCAATCGCTGGCAACTCGTTCAATAATTTAAGCAGCTCTTCCATATACTCTACAGCTTCGCAGCATTCCAACTTCATGAACACTTCAGCTTCAAATGTGTCGAATAACAAGGAAAATTCCTTTAATTCGTCATTTATGTTTAACAATTCATTTAATACATCATCAAATACTTCAGGATCATATTGCGATCTGAATTCCAGCATGAACAGTTTGGTTAGTCCCATGGGCTGCCTTCCGCAACCTCCGCCGCAAACTGCATTACATATCACTAACTCCATACATTTGAATCAATCAATGCCATCTGTTTATCCCACTTCAAAGCTGTGGGACCGACGACATGGTAATCATTTCTACCCACAGCAACAGCCTCTTATGAATAATTCACATTTGGCGGGAGCGGTTCTGGGCCCTTTGATTATGCCACCACCTATTCAACCAGCACAAGCACTAAGTGTCCCGAACCAAGCTTCATTAGTTCCTATCACCACAGAGGCATCAACCGGCTTATATGAGCTAGTGAATAATATCCAAATGTGTCCAATGTATGAACCACCCAAACCTGATACTCCACCTTCAGAGGTAGGTTTATTTTTGATTCATCGTACTTTTGTTTTCACGTCTTCTTTTTAGAATATGCCATTCTGGATTGATCCTATATGGACTAATAACAATAACAATGAAAAGCCAAAAGATGATTTGGTAAGATGTGGTTGCTATTTTTTTGCGTCTCTTCCCTTATGCCACATATTTTTGTACTATTTTTCAGCTTAACATACGCCTCCCTGAACTTAAAGCTCTCAATGTTTTGCCTATGCTATTGTCACCCTATAGTCTGTCGAAAACAGAAAATATGAAACAAGTTTTCAACTTCGATTCCCATGATAGAAAAATTGCATAGTTTATTATTTTACTAAATTAATTTAACCGTATCTTATTTCTAGTTTTTTTTGTGGCCCTGTACTAATTATTTAACGTATTGCTTATTAACAGGAAGGCCGTCAACATTCAAAATTTTTACTTCTTATACTAAGTGCCACGAACTGATTTTAAAATAAAGCCTGTTTAGTGAAACATACCATACAATTTTGGCATTCAAGCACAAGACAACTAAAACATTTTCCAACCCATGTTTTTTTGAGTTCTGTCAGCCTTCTCGAAAATGAGCAATATATTCTATATACTACTATATACTATTTAATTTAAATATTCATTTTTAATCATAATTATTAATTTGTAATCTCACTATTATTGTATAAATGTTTTTGTGGCAGCCAAATAATTTTGAAACGAGGAACATCCATAAATTATGGATGTGAACACCTAAAATTCCTTAACAAATGCCACTAGCAAAACATTAAATTGATCAACCATTATTGTATTGTAATAATTCTAGTTTATATTTATCAAATAATTGTTAAATCTACATTAAACACATAAAATATTGTCAAATTTTGTTTTTCCATCTTTTGCATATTATTGTAATTTTTGATATTGCTAAGAGAAATTTGTTAACATTCATTACAAATAAAAGAGCATGCCGTAGAAAATAATAAAATGTAATAAAACAACAACAAAATGTCTTTTTAAAAAAATGCAATGTGACGATAATAAAAATAAAGTTGACCAAGAGGATGTTAAAGAATCCTGCTGCATTAGCCGGGAATGTTCTATCCAGTTTTGGTTGGACGATTTTCGAAAACTGTACATATGTATCTTCCGCGATTAAAAATATTGGATTAAAAATTAAAGTAGTAACGTAGTCGGCGAAAAAAAACTTGATCGAAACATATAAGTATTTGAGCACATCGTCAGGTGAACCATACGGCAAGCCCACCTTCTTCAGCATTTTTAGAACACATTATCAATTTAGGCTAAGCTTGAGGGATAAAAAAAATATTTACCATTTACGGGAATATCCTGAATCAAAAAAAATATTTATATGCTGAATGATCAGACCCACGTTATTTATTCAAAATTGTAATTCATTTAAAATGCAGTACAATTTTGGAAATTTATTTACAGGATCTTAAAATTCGGTTTTTTCTTTCTCATATGTTTTTATAAACACCTATCTACAGGAGCGTTGTATAACAAAATATTAACGAACTTTACGCTAAGAGCACTGTTTGAATATTGGTAAAAAGTCTAGTAGTTTCATCGTTAAACACTAAAAATTAGGAAAAAATCTATCAAAGAATTTATTTGCTAGTTCAATTCCAAAGAAACAGGCAGCATTGGCGGGGAAGGCACGAATCATAATTGGTGTTATACCGCGGTATAGCGCAAATGGACCGTCCTTAAGCATAAGTTCTTTGAATACACTACGAATGCCGCTTTTATATGTGCCCTCAGGAGCTGAAATTTAAAGACAACGTAAAATTTAATAAACTGTGTATGTGAGACGCACATCGCAGGGCGGTCCAAATACAGGTATCGTATTTTATTTTAAATCTTGAATCACATGATATCAATGTTTACTGGAGTCAGTAACAGTTTCACTAACGCTTAACAATATTGCTAGTGATCGCTCTGCTGCGATCACTTGCATGCTAAATAGAAGTGCTAAAAATTCGTAGCCGACCCACCATAAATCTCAACATTTCACGCACTCTGCAACAAAATTTTTGACTTTTTCTACGGGGCGGATGATTCCATGAAGGACTTTTGTGAGTATAGTAAACTCCCAAAACAGCGTGGTAGGTCTTAGTTATTTTTTATGGAGCCGAGGATGTTTTGATTGTACAATGAAATACATTTTGAAATGTGGTTTAAAAATAGTATAGGGTGTTTTTTAATCTGCATGAGAACTATCTAAATCGATAACTATGTTCAGACAGCTGTTAATGTCAAACTGTGTTCACATTTTTGTGTACGAGTTGTAAGGTTTGGCAAGTCATCATGAATCGTTAAAGCGCTAAAACAACGCTTCCAAGTTTAGGAGATAATTGTAGATAATTTATTTAGTGACTTAAAATTTCTGGTTAACTGACTATATCAATAAGCATAACTGTTGTATTTGGAGCTAGTACAATCCTCAAGCCGTTAACGAATCATCACTTCAAATTAACTGTTTGGTGCGGTTTACACACTGGCGGTATCATCCGTAATTATTTCTTTTATAGTAAAGAAGGAGCTGTTATTGCAGTTAATAACGCGCGCTATCGAGCCATGCTGACTTTATTTTTGTTTCTAAAAATTAATCGGCAAAACATTAACGAACTTTGGTTCCAACAAGACGGTGCAACTTGTCATTCAGCGCGTTTAACAATCTTATTGCAGAGTCATTTTTCTTTTTCCCTATTTGCCAATCCGTATCCGGGATCTTAGCGATTATTCATTTTCGATTACAGAGATGTTTAATTAAAATTATGTATATTTCTTTCCTTGTTTTCCGTTGATTGATTGAAAATCAAGTTGGTGACAACTTTATTTCCAGAAGTGGTCCTGTTCACTAGACCCCTCTTTTGCTATGTTGATTCATTGGTTAATGCCGATAGACCAGCAACTCTTAAAGCATTGAAAACCAATATCCATGCCACTATTGATGACATACGGCTAGAAAAAGTAGCAAAACTGGACTGATCGAAAGGATCATGTATTTCGTAGCCGCGGAGGGCTTATGACGGAAATCATATTTTAAAATTAAATACCATAAAATTGTCTACTACTTTAATTCCAAGAATATTTCTGTCTCGTATTATGGTTACTAAATTTCTCGTTTAAAGTTCTGAAGCTCTTAAAAAAGCTCTTAAATATGTGTATTCCTTCATTCAACAAATTTTCGATTATTTTCGAAAAACATTTTAGCATACTATCTCTATGTTTGACGTGTCCTTTACTCTTATTTATCAAAAAAAAATGAAAAAGGTCTTACTAAGTAGTATTTTCAAGTTTTACCAAAGATGATTAACTGTAGAAGAAATGCTTCTTCTTCGGAATATCATTAAAAATAACACTTAGTAACGCACAAATTTTCGATTTATTTATCCATTAATTTAACTTCTTCGGAATATCTTTAAAAAGTAACACTTAGTAATGCATAAATTTTCGATTTATTTATCCACATTCGTTTCAACACAATCACTTGAACGTTAGAATGTTAAAATTGGAACACAGAAAACACTAAATTCGCACGCTTTAAACGCAAAAAACAGCTTTCTAAAAAAGCTTATTTCGTCTATCTTGTAGAGTTTATCGTCTTTGGTTTTACAAAAATTTAGCCTAATATTTCCATTTTATCGAAGACAAAAAATCAATATCTCTTATGTTACCGTGTTCACCTGGTCCTTATTTTGAGACAATTGACAATATGTGTCAAAAACTCCCACTTTAAAAAAAAAAAAGACATGCCAAATTTAGAGACAGAATGTTTAAATTTTCTACGAAGATAATCTCTATACGATTTCACTTAAGACAACTTAACACGAAAAATCGATAAAAAAAAAAAATATGTACTATTTGTACTTTTTCCTCGGCCCATAAAAAACTGAGTTTCTGTCATTTTCCATTTCCGAAGGATCTTCTACATCCAAAAAAGTGTTGCACAGTATTATTCACTTGTTCACTTTGAGCCTTATAACACTTTAAATTGGACGTCGAAAATCATCTTGGCTGAAAAATTCCCGCACGTATCCAATAGCCACTTTTTCAGCTATTTTGTTTGATTTTTTTTAAAGATACATGTATTTGGAACACCTTTTATCTTGTCTTACCAGTTTGCAGACGACTTTTGAGAACATCAGCGGGCATTCCCACCAACCAATATGCAATTCCAGCTGAACCTCCAGCCAAAAGTGTTACTGCTAAGCTGACATCACCTCCATTTCGTTTTTTAAAACCTTCTTGTATACTCTCATAGGCCAAGAAGTATACACCATTAGCGGGCAAATCTTGAAAAATCAAAAAAAGTTAATATACCCACAACTCATTTAAAATTTTGTTATTTTTTAATTTTATCCGAAAATTTGAACATTCTCACAATAAGCATACCAAATAATGAAATTTTAGTATTTTTAAATTTACATGCGGCTGCCTACAGACACATATATTAAATGTTAACTAAATAATTCTGCATTGAAATACAATACATAAACACATAGGATACAAGCCAAACCAACACTCTTCCAAACATTCCAATGAAAACATAATGTATAAATATTGATAATTAAAAAGAAAACGACCCGCCAATGCTCGGCAATTGTGTTACTACATATAAGCACGTTTTGAGATTAATTCGTCAAGAAGAAATCAGTTTAGTTCTACTCAACTTGTAACTCACGGCCAACAGAGAATTATTACGAAATGCATACAATTCCTGAGGCGACTAGAGTCAACTTCAACACTCAAACCAATAAGTCCGACTAATGTAGGGCTTAATAAAGTCGTGCAACACTAAAATATGTCAGTCATTATTTAACTATTTCTGCATTGTGTTATTTGTTATTTATGAATTTCAAACAAATATAAATTTGTATGTATGTACTTTAACCATATTTTACATATAGTTGACACACAGTAATAGTTGTAGTTGTATAATTTTCTTATATAAACACACAAAAAATACTGATAACAACATCCTTTACGTCGTGACTTCCTTCATATACACACAATAATACAATTTTTAATCTTTTTCATGGAGGCGGCTCAATATGGAGATTTTTTTATTTATTCAGAAAAAATATGCTGTTGTACGAAAACATATTTAGTTTTATATCGCCTTTTCAGCGCACAACAATAAAGTCAAGTGGAATACATATAGTGGAACGAAAAAACACACGCGATAAATATCTTTTTTCATTTAATTATGTTGGTTTAAAAATACGCTTCTAAAAAAGGTCGACTAAGCAAAATCATTAAAAACATAAAAGTGAAAATATGAAGGTGTTCTTAGTATTAACTGTGGTGTTATTTATTGTGAGTAAACAAAGGATTAAACAGTTTAAATTTATCAATACCATCGATCGAATTGATTGTTTGAAAAAGTTGATTATAGATAATTTAAACAACACATTTTGTAAAAAAAAATACAAATCAACTTAATAATTTTAATGAAATAATTCATAAAACTAATTTAGGATAACAATAAATATTGGCAATCCAATTTTCTGGGAGTTAAACGCATATCAAATATAAAAGCCTCTTTTTAATTATCTAATTGTATTCAATGTATTTCGCTAACGCAGGAAACATCCAACGCCTATCATTACAACAGAAAAAATCAATATAGAACTAATACAAATCACAATTCAAACAAATATGATGATATGTTTGACAATCAGCAGCGAGAGCAATACAGTGTAAGTAAATATCATGAAGACGACGACGGCAGCATGGAGTTATTCTCCATACCGGAAACGGAAATGAAAGCCGAATCGCAGCCAATGATAGAAGTTGACATGTTGCCATGTCCCCAGGGCTGTGTGTGCCAGTATGCACATTTAATGGATTTACCCATATCTCGTTGGATAAATTATATGCAACGGAAGTATTCCACATCCAACAATAATGCTGCAGATGCCCAAGATGAGGAAGACCTCATAAATAATAATGAATCTTCATACGAGGGAGACCTGAGCTATTTAATGAATCCTTTCATCAAACAAGCCACTTGCATAATACAGGAAGATACGGATACGGAGCGGCTAATCAACGCTTTGCCCCATGATATGCAGGCTTTGGTTTTGTTATATACAGGCATAGGAAGAAATAAATCGGGTAAATAGTTATAAAACTTTTTAGTTTATAAATATACGTTTGACTTTCGCTTTGTATTTCCAGTAAATACCAGCATTTTGAAACCCCTTAAACAACTAACAACTTTGGAGGTAAGAGGACCCCAAGACCGCGGGTTGCGTTTGGTTTTAGATGCCCCTCTACATTTTCTGAAACATGCTAATTTCGAGTCGATAACGTTATTGGGTTCGGATGTGTTAAAAAGGCCAAAAAATGTCGTACATCCGAAGGAGATGTTCAATTACAAGCCTAACATCGAGTTATTAAACAGCATGGAATTCAACGAAGAAGATATTAATACTAAACACTATGATCACAAATTACTCATCGAATTACAACAGCAAGAGCAAGATGAACTGGAAATAGTACCCTATGAAGTTTACATGGAAGAAGTTAAGAAGGCAAAAATGCCATCGTTTTACGGCTGGGAACGTTTGGAAGTTTTACGTGTACAGTCATGTGGAATGAATGAATTATCTTGGGAAATGTTTATGGGTTTAGACGAGTTGCAACATCTTTCCTTGGAACGCAACGATATACAAGTAGTACCACCATTTGCCTTATCGGGCGCCACACAATTGAAAACCTTATCACTGGCTCACAACGCCATACATGACTTACACTATCGCAATTTAGCCGGCTTGTTTGAGTTACAAGTATTGGATTTGAGCGATAATCGCTTAACAAAGCTAACGGAATTGAGTTTTCCGCCCTTGCCGAAATTGGAACAAATTGATTTTCGCCATAATCCGATACGTTATATATTTCCGGCTACATTTTGGGTCCTAAATAATACACGAGAATTGTATTTTGCTTCTGGTGAAACTCCTTTAGAGCTATGGGGTAATCAGCCGTTTAAGAAGCTTACACAGCTTACAGTATTGGAAATCAACAACGTTTCTATACAAATTTTAGAACAAAATATATTTAAGGTAAGACAGATCAGTGATTATTTCAGCAATAGTAATAAAATTTATAATTTTAGGATCTAATATCTATACAAAAACTCAAACTACGGGGTGTAGTGGCTACAGTGGAATTTGATGCATTTTCTGGGTTTGCCAAACTGGAAGAGATAGACTTGGCCAGTTGTCAAATTAATGATATTTCCATGGATGCTTTTATTGGTTGTAAACGTCTGAGAATGATTAACTTATCGTCAAATAACATAAGCTACATACCACCGGGTTTGTTTGACGATCAACCAAACTTGGAAGAAATCTACTTGAACAATAATCAACTGAAGACTTTGCCCAAAACATTCTTTCAACAACGCAGACTGAAATTGGCTCGACTTTCTGAAAACCCATGGAAATGTTCTTGTGAGATGAATAATTGGAAGGCTAAAATTACCAATCAGGAAAAAGTCCCCCTCACGGAGAGGTGCATAAATGATTTTTTAACGGGCAAAAAATTATCTTGCCGTAAACTCAACAACTTTAAATTTAATAAAAAGCTTGCTCCTAGATGTGACAATTTTAAAGGACGTAGCGTTTACTACGTTTTAAGAAAGCAAATACAATGCGACAGTCAATACTTGCAATCAAAAACGCATGTATCGTCGAGACACAGAACGCCGCATTGGCGAAAAATGGAAGAAAGAGAACGTTTATCCAAACTTCTTGAAAGCAAACCCCACGAAAGTAATAATCATTCATCGAATCGTAATGTGTGGCATATGGAGAGACAGGATAAGTTAAAAGGCACATTAAGCAACGTTCAGGAAAATTCGTTAAGCTATCAAATTTCAAAAATACCCCACTCGAATAGGGTCGATTTATTTAACAGAACAACTTTTGATGATATATCTAATGATATTTAAGTGTATGCGTCCGTTCTTTCTATTGAGATGTAAATGAAATGCAATTTACTCTAAAGTCAGTCCTACTGTAGTTTTACACAAATACTTATGTTAAGTTTAAATATTATTGAATAAAAAAAACGAATCGTAAACCCACTAAAATGAGAAAATTCAACTCCAGCATCATGTCAGCAAAAAACTAAAACATACAAAAAGCTTATAAATTTTAGCATTATAATACAGTCATAATTAACACTTTAACAGTTAATAAACCATTGGACAATATGTAATGTCGGTGGTATTCGAAGCTGGGTTTACCGGCAGGGTAGTCGTGCACACTCCCCCACACCCCGGCGGCCCACTAAGACTGGGTAGCATAATCGAAATAGTTAAGTCATTTGCTAGCAAAACGTGCCAATTATGTAACGTAGGTGTACTAGACTCTTACAAAATAATTAAAAAGGTAACTTTTTGTAGCCGTTTAAGTACTTAGCCTGAATATCTGTCGAGTCTTAGTCTCTATCCAGACTACTTAAGGGCTACAACAAATTATTTTTCTAACATTTTTATTTACGAATTAAAAACTGCAGTACCTACTTTATCCATAGTATGGGTTTTCCAATAGGGATATAACAATTTCGTATCTTTATGTCAACGCACCCTTACACATTTTTAATGATCTTTCAGTGTTTTCAGTCGAAGTCAACATTTTCATCAATGTGAAAGTCGATGACGTCTCTCTCTATCTCTCTCTCCCTCTCTATATCTCTCTCTCTCCCTCTCTCTCTATCTCTCAATGTGAAAGTCGATGACGTCAACATCGCGACTACTAACTACCCCAAAATCCTAGGGGTCACATTTGACAGCCTTTTTAGATCCTCTGCACATGCTACAGCTATTTGCGATAAACTCAAAAGTAGGAACAAGGTCCTCAAGTCACTTGCCGGCAGTATTTGGGGAGCCGACAAAGAAACCTTGTTGACCTCTTACAAAGCGATAGGTCGGTCTGTAGCAAACTACGCAGCAACAGTATGGTCGGCGAACGTGCCAAAATGCCGCCCTCAGAACATCAACAGTGTGTCTTCTTATGTCTTCTGAGGACCATCTACATGAGGAGACGAAGGTCCTTACCGTGCGCAGACACAATTTCCTGTTGTCTAAGCAATACCTGCTAGGGGGTTTTCGTAGCAGTCCAGGGTTTTCCAGAGACCCAGCGGTATAAGAGAGAACCTTTAGATCATCGAAACTATCAGGCAGGTCTGAACAACATTCACGCCGATGATGTCGCAGCAGCAGTATCCAGCTTCCGTGTGAATGTAGTGCTAGGGGAACATCTCCCGGAGATTTCACCTGAGGAGAGGGTACTACCTCGGCAGACGCGCGTGGTTCTGGCGCAGCTGAGATCTGGATGGTGCAGCCGCCTCAATTCTTGCTGGGCACGAATTGATGCTAACGTTCCGGACATCTGTCCCGCCTGCCATCAGGGACCACATGATGTGCTGCACCTCTTCAATTGTCCGGCCAAGTCCACTCAGCTGACCCCCAGGTCTCTGTGGACGCCTCCAGTTCAAATGGCGCGTTTCCTCCACCTGGATATCGAAGCAGATCCCCCATAGACGAACAAGACTTCAAAATAAATATATTGCTGTTAAAACAACACCATTTTCATTATTGTATAGTTCACTTACGAGCAACGTTTGGAAATCATTAATCGATGGTCGCCACTTTAAGAGCGCTTACTCCAATTTTTCGGCCGTAATAATCGATATGTGTTAGTGGACAGCAACAAAACCAAGAGACACAATTCCATCCGCAAAAAATTCATGCCGGAGGTATGGTTGGGCCGTGTTTTTTGTCAATGAAAACAATCGTCATGTTACGCAGCGTTACCGTTGTGCGACTAAAGTGGCAATTTGACCCTTTTTTAGGCTGGCGACTTTTACTGTCCCTTTCTAAAAAATCCCCCTTTTTTTCTTCTTTTTGAAATTTTGGCTACTTTTCACAAATCGAAATATTAATGAACGTTAATATGAGAATTTATTTGAGTTCGTCGCATATATATTAACTTGGCCACACAGCAGTGCTTGCGCTGAACGTGTATTTTCAAAGTTGGCTATAATAAAAAAATAAACTATCAGGGTAAAGTCGAAAACATGCAAATCATGTTCAGCTCTAAATTTTCTGGACACGAAGTTAGAAGAGTGAACTCTAGGTGCAAAACAAGTATAAAAGTATTGAAACGATGTTTCGAAAAGAATAGAACGTTTAAGTTCAAACTATAATTTTTTGATCAAAGCTTCAAAAATATAAACATATTTTTGTACAAAACTCGTGTTATGGAAGGAGTACAAAAGTAAAAATATATTTACATGTTTGTACGGGTGGGCCAAAAGTTACCATGGGGTTAAAAACTTAAATAATATTTTCGTTTACTAATTTTTTTCTCAGATTATATAATATACAAAATGCACATTTTTTTACACTTAGTATGAAAAATAATGTCACTTAAATGACCCCCGTTTTCAGCTTCGCAATGATGGTCTCGTTTGACAGCATTTTCCAAAACATACGATATGGTCTTAATTATAAACAGTTAATTTCCATGCTATGAATCTACTTCGTGTCAAATTCCATCGAGATCAGACTATAAATCCAGTTTATAGAGCGCCGGTACCTAAACTCGGAAAGGTACTTTGTATAGAGGCTATATCAAAGCATTCACCGATTTGGCCTTACACAGACATTTTTTAAGTAAAAACGTGTTAAATCTGCGTACGAATCGACTGCAATTACTATTTTTGAAAATTCCGCGGAATGAATAAATGCAACAGTTTTGGCTTTCCTGTTAAGTATCGGAAAAAAACATAGGCCTTACTTTTTTACTTTAATGTGTATTTTGATGACCATATATAAAATTGTTGTCCTTAATGAAAACCCCTGTATATTATCAAAATTGGCTTTTTTTAACAACTATTGCGGTTTTGCTATCCAGTCTTAGTTATCGAGGCTTATGCAAAAACACAACCATACATATATTCAGCCCATCAGTCAAGCTTGGCAGTGGTGGAAGAGGGAAACTAATCGTAGTGTAATTTAAATTCGTAAAAACAAGATTTCACTCCGACGGTTCGGTTAGAGAAAGCGTCAACCACTCATTGTATTTTTAGTAACCATGTCGGTAAGACTTCGGGTCCTAACTCGGATGTATTTGCTTTCGAGGCGATTTCTGACCCAACTTTAAACGTTTAGTTTGCTGGGAAGAGACAAAAAAGTATGCCAAAACATGGAAATCGGAGTTTATGATTTTAGCGCAGTGTTCTTCAGTCCATGCGAACAATGTTATAAGGATTAACATTAATAGAAAAGGCGAAATTATTGGCATAAGTGGATGCGTAAAACAATCGTTTTGTTCAGGAGAGCCATTTTAAAGATTAGGTCCCTTTCTTTTTGCGCTTAGAATCGTCGACTTCACTTTCATAAAACGCGCATATCTCTGTGAGGGAACACTTTTGGGGCATGGGATCGGTCTCATTCGATGCTCAGATGTTGTCCACGTCAAATATAAGTGAAAAGTTTTGTTCAGTAGAGCCATTTTAAAGATTAGGTCCCTTTCTTTTTGCGCTTGGAATCGTCGACTTCACTTTCATAAAACGCGCATATCTCTGGGAGGGAACACTTTTGGGGCATGGGATCGGTCTCATTCGATGCTCAGATGTTGTCCACATCAAAAAAAAAAGTGAAAAGTTATGATCAGTAGAGCCATTTTAAAGATTAGGTCCCTTTCTATTTGCGCTTATAATCGTCGACTGTACTTTCATAAAAAGCGCATATCTCTGGGAGGGAACACTTTTGGGGCATAGGATCGGTGTCATTCGATGCTCAGATGTTGTCCACATCAAAAAAAGAAGAAAAAAAATGAAAATTGATTTTTTTACTCTTAGGTCCCTTTCTCTATGCTCTGTCACATATGTGTCCACGATCAAAAATGACGGCTTAGCATAATTGGATTTAAAGATTTTTATTACGAATTTTTCTCACGAGATTTTTCCCCCCAAAAAAATTCAACTTTTGCCTGACGTGGTCGATCTTTAATACCATCCGATCTACAACATATATCAGGTTATTCAAATACTCTAGACAGATGGAGATGTAGAACAGTAATGGCGCTAATGTGCATTTGCGAATCTGCGAATTTTGTAAGCATGCTAATAAATTGTGTTATGAGTAATTTATAAGTTTTTGTTTAAGCAGTCAATACAATATTTCTTACCTCTCAATAGAGTAGCACAGCTGCCCTTGTAGATGGAGCGGATACCACCTTGTTTGAATAACTTAACGGCACAGTCAAGCATACCATTGTATTTACGTTCGGCACCCGAGGCCTGTTGTATTTGCAACAAACACTTGATACGCTCTCCAGGAGCAGTTATGACCGTCGAAAGCAGTCCAGAAAATGAACCGGCTACAAAAATTTGCCTATAACCTAATTTAGTATTACCCTCCGTCTGTTGGACTCGTTTGCCTAAGGCGTAACCGGCAAAACACAGAGCAAAAATTGGAGCCACACCAACTATTGGTGCAGACATGCCTTTATATAACCCTAGGAAGCCTTCATTTTTAATTGTTTTGGCAGCACAGTCAAATGTTCCTTTGTACAAGGGCTGTTCGCCAGGGCCAGGACGTGGCATAGTTTGTAAACGGACCTATAAGTAAAATTATAAATTCTAAAATAGAAGCGAAAGTATTTAAACCCTGCAACGAACCTTAATGGTATCCAAAGGGTGTCCAGAAATAACTGTACAGATGCCACCAAATCCACCGCTCAAAAATGACTTGGCAGGATTAGCCTTCTTTTCGGTTTTGCTGGAATCAGCCATATTGTCTGAAGTCTTTTTGAGAATCTACGTGTCGAAAAATCTGTAGAAACAAAATTAAGAGATGGTTTATTTAATTAGTGTTCAGTCGTTTCCATCGAACAAAGTGAATAATGGCAAAGCTCGACAAAGGTTTTTATTTTTAATTACAATTTTCAAAACTACTTTTTCTTACAAACTTAAGAAAGTCACCAATCAAACGCGGCCAATAACTGAACTTTGTGCCGTTGTTGTTACTGTCTGTGCCTAAGAGGTCCGTGAACTTTGAATTTTGTTATCAAATTTATGTGGGAATCAACATCAGGTTCTTACATCTATTAGTATTAGCTAGCTTATCTATTTTGTCCAACTTTTATCCACATGCTTCAAAGACAACAATAATTCAATTCAACTCTTAATTTAGAAAGATGATCGTACTTAACACAGACACGTCTAACATTTGTGGAAGTGAAAAGATAGAATAAATTAAAATTAATGGAATGGGGAAAACTGTTCTAAAATATTTTATATTGGTTAATTGACCAGATTCAACCAAAGTCTCGGTTCTTACGTATTAATTGAACTTCCGGATTCCGGTTGTACAGAAAAACCACTAAATCTCAAAATAACAGAATTTTAAGGTTTTTCGGTATTTCCATCACTCTAATACTAAATTTGGAGAAACAGCTGAGTCTTATACTACTACGAAGCCTATTTGGTCTTAACCAATGGAACGTCGCCGCCACTTAAGAAGAGTTCAGAGCCGATATGCAATAATCGTAGAATCGTGTGTTTTTGATCAGTGCAGTCATGATCAGACTTTAAAGCCCATAATTAATAATCTTCGGTCGCGGCGTGCGTTTTTTATTTGACGGCTTTTTCTCATTACAATTACCATATTTGCGAAACTAAATTTCTGTTCAACATCACCACTTGTAGTTATCGACATCAAATAACCACCAATTTTTTACGACGGGGAATGTAAATCGAAAATGTTAATAAAACAAAAACCACCGCTCTAAAACTTAAATCAGCTAATTCATTAATTTTGAGTAATGTTCATGATGTTTGATAAGACATGTGAGATGTGTAATAAAACATTTGAGATAAGTCATGTTTAAGGTTAAGCATCGATAACTTAGACTGGATAGAAAGCCCATAAAAAATGCTACTGTCTGTAGGAAAAGCAATGCTTTATTCGATTCTAAAAAAATAGAAATATAACTTGTTGCAGCTGTTTAAGCAAAATGGCTTCAAAAAATATTTGTACTAATTTTCTAATTCTAGTACTTATCTCTACACACGAACAGAATTGAAACTTTTTGTTTACAGATGACTTAACGATTGCGGTTGTGCTATCCGGTCTTATTTATCGAGGATTAACCTTAAACACTATTGTTTTTCTTTTGAGACAAACAACCCTCCCAACATTTAAATGTTTATTTTATCATCAAATCCGTTACGCTTTAGTCACTTCCAGAAAGTAATTGAAAGATAGTTTTAATGTTACAAGAACAATTTACATTGCAGTCGCCTTTTAATGGAAGTTTGGAAGAATGTTTGATGTTTACCACACCAGCCGAAAATGACATGTGCTGCTATAGAAATATTATATTAAAAAAATAAATAACATTATGCCAAAGTCGCAGTGAACGCGAAATAAAATTAAAAAAAATGAGAACAATACAAAAAATAAGTTTTAGACATTATCGAGATTATTGGTATTTTGTATTTGCTATAGTCGGTCAGTGGTAAAGTGTGCTATTGTTTTGTAATTGTTATTGTTGTAGAATTATGAGCAAAATGTCTGTAAAGGCAAACCAAATTTAAAAGCAAAAGAGAGGCGAAAAAAATAATAAATGAAAGTGCAACTTGTGGTATAAAATCAATACAAAAAAGAATAATCGATGTAGGTTAAAGTGTTCATTTTATGCTGTTTTGTTAAGTGATAGTTAAGTTAGTAAAAAGTAATGTTTCATATAAATATGTCATTTTAAAATAATTAATTTAATTTTCTTTTTGTATTTGTATGTGTGTGCCATTCAAAATTTAGTAACGCAACTGATGTTGACATTAACAGAATTTGTGAACAACACATTTTGCATGCTAGAGACAGAGTCAAAAAATGACAATCAAATTTAACAAAACAGAAACCTACTTTTTTCTCTGTTTTTTTTTTATTAATTTTTTATTATATATGAACTTAATTAACTACATTTAATGAATACAACAATTTTTATTAAGTTGGGGATAAAAATTCTTCTTCTAAAGGGCACTTAACTTCTGGAATTTAACTTCGGGGATACAACTTCTCAATACAAAAGACACTTCTACAACGAAAAAATGGTATCGCAGACGTCACGTACTAGTCACTTCCTGCATTACAAACTTAAAAATATTTTCAATTCGTCGCCAAAAACGATGACGACAATAACAGTGTTGTCTCAGTTTAAAAGAGAGAGAGGTAAGGGGAATGAATAGGGAACTTTCTCGCCGTGGCAATTCCTTTCGAGTTATTCGTTGTGTGAAGTTGGCTGAAGATTATTTCGACAACATTTTTTTTTCCCATATTTCTACACAAAAATCAGAACGAATAAATAACAGAACACCAGTAAATTCAAAAATGAAAACCAAAATGGCCGAAACCGAATTGCATTGTGTTAACCCAAGAGGCACGTTCAAAAGAGAGTTAGCGTTTAAGAAAGATGTTCAAGTTGACGATTATATCAGTGTCTTTAGTGTCCTAACCGATAAATGATCTAATGGACGAGAATAACGAGAAAAAAAATAAGAGAAAAACCTGCAACATCAGTTACAAGGACACACGGGACGAATTTTTTCGGCACTCATCACTATCAAAAAAAGTGACAACACAGCCACGTTTACTCTAGCCTGGATGTAATTCTGCAATGGTAGACTCGTGTGCTTCTAACTTTAAAGGTTGTAAATATTATCTTTAACATTTTTACTTCAAATGTATCTAGAATTTGGAATTTTTGTATCTTTTTTTTACCATTTGATACATTTTTATTCGAAATGGAAATTTTACTTTTCAAGTAAAAACTTTACAGAGAACTACGTACTGGCATTATAAGGATCAACATTTAACAGAATACTCCGTAATGGACTTAAAATGCGAAGTCGTCTATTATTCCATAATGGAGGAGTCTTGAATCTGCGTTTTTTCGGTATTATAGTCGTGCCCGCTTAAAGACTAGTACTTGTATTCACCTAAAAAGAAATTTTGGCTAAAGAGTTTGCATTTATCTTTACAAGAAAATTTTTTAGTGTAGAGCAGTGTGGAAGAATCAGACGTTTAACATTTGGAAATACATTATTTTAATCATATTTATTGAAATACCCTCAAAATGACTTCGCAACATATCGACACCTTTTTGCAAATGTACTCAATAAATTTTATCGTATGTGACAGCACATATTTTAGTGACAGCAAATATATCATATGTGACATTTGTAATTTATGTGTGGTGATTTTTAACCAATTTAAAAAGAAAGTCGATGAGATCGATGAAGTTTCACATTTTCTTATTTGTTTTACAGTTGTTTCTATTCATTATACATTTTTGCTTATAATTTTCTATGAGAAGAGTTAGTTTTAGCAAGACATTTAACGAGTGTGGATGACGAAAGTTTAATAAGAAAAAATATGCCAACGTCTCCAAAAAATGTAAGATCCTTGGCGCATAATCAAACAAATTTAGTAAAAAAAAAAATACATTGAAAAACTAACAGCGCAATATTGTCCTAGCAAACGCGATAAAGTATATACCCCAGGGGTTTCGAAACGTGGCCAATATATTCAAATGTTATGCGCAGTATCTCAAAGAGCAGAACTTAGGAAGCAGAATTGTGTCATTAAATATTTTTAGAAAAATTTGCGGAATTGTGAAAAATCATAGTGATAGGAAAATAAAGAAAAAAAAATTAAATTCAAACGAACTTAAAATTCACTTAAAAATTAAAGACGAAATGTCTCTAAAAGAACAAACAAAGAGCAAATCTAACACACAATTTTTATGCGCTAGTTTCGACATGCAAAAATTAACATCTACGCCAATTTCAAAAAATGTCACACTATTCTACTCCCGAAAATATGCTTTCTAGAACTTAAGCGTGTATGAAAATGGAACATGAAATGGCTTTTGCTTCTTGTGGGGTGAGCGGGATAGTAAACGAGGATGCAACTAAAAATGCTCAGCACTTTTGATGAAGCTCTTAATTTGGACAGCAGAAAAACCACCAAGGAACTGAGTCCCTATTGCGGCAGCTGCGCTGGCCAAAATAAAAACAAGGCTGTTCTCTTGATGTTGTCTTATTTTTTAAATTCCTCCAAAGGTTTGAACCAAGTTACTTGCTTCCTGGTCAAATTATGATGCCAGTAGATTAAGTCCATAGCACAATCGAATCTTTTTGTAAGAAATCGAACCATATGGGCACTTAGTGAATGGTCCACCGTTATCAGAAATGCAGAAACAAATCCATCGAGTTATGAATGCATTAAACTGAGCCATAAAAATGTTAATAATTGCAAATTATTTGGGGCAAAGCAAGCTCGAGCAATCTCGACAAAATACAAAGAGTCCAATCGAAGACATTGCGGCTTATTACCGGTGCCCCTTGGTATATGAGGAATGAAAACATCCACCGAGACTTGAAAATACCTCTCGTCAAAGAGGCAGTTCAAAAAATCAATATAAAGCACAAAGAGAAGCTCGAACGTCATGATAACATACTTGCTAGACAATTATTGTGCAGTCCAAGCTCTTTAAGACTTCGGAGAAACGAACGCCGTGTTTTCTAATCTATACTTGTGCTTCATCCGTAACAGTAATCGCGAACACACGCGCCCGAAAGACTGTGTAGAATTCTTTTTTTTCTACGTCACGTGGCTTAAATGCTCTTATACGTGATCTTTAAAACAGTCAATATCAATCGCGGACGAACACTCAAAAAAGACTGTGTAGAATCCTTTATTCTACGTCACGTGGCTTAAATGCTCTCATACGTGATCCTTAAAACAGTCAACACGAAAAACCAACATAACCTAAATTACGTCGTCCACTCTGCTATTCTAGAGTTATCCGTTATACATACATAGCTAGAGTTCTTCACTCTACATAATATCGCGAACACTCTGTAAATGACTGTAAGGGTCCTCTGGCCCTTTATCACGAGGTTTAAGCCAAACTAGGTTTAAAATTCTCAGGCATGTGATCCATACCAGTTATATACTATTTTGACCAAATTAATTAAAATTCCTGCCAATAAGCAGAGATCCACATTACAAGAAATCCATACTAGGATTCATTATTGAATTATACTTAAGATTCGTATACTTATTGTTAGGCTCCTTTGGAGCAGATTCAATAATTCAAATAAAGCTTATATAAAAAAAAAATTTGCCGATTTATTACTTCCCATTAACATTAGGATAAATATAAGCATATTGCGCATCGCAGCCTTAAAGAAAAATACTGTTTCAATAGAGTTAAAGTATAAATATGTAGTAGCTTTTAATAAAAATAATATAAATATTCTTTATTTTAACCATAACATTAAATCACTATACCCTAACGAACCAAACAATTATCACAACATTAATTTTCGTTTGCAGATGGTAAAAAAGACTACACTGCTCTTTATATATTATCACTGTAACAGTTGCAAATTCCACCACCTTTTCGTTTCAGCTGAGTACCACCTAACGAAAAAATCTAAACGGAATTTACCAATGGTAAAATTCGTTTGCTTTGCTACATGTGTTTCTTATGGAAGCGAAAATTTCGTTTTAGGTGAAAACTAGGCTCAAAACGCCAGTCTGAAAAGGTGAAAAAATACACTTGAAAGCAGCCGCCATCGCCAACATGTCTGGTTGTGTTTACGCTACTGTCAATTACAGCTGAGAAAAAACCCAATAGTTTGCAGTTTAGTCTGTCGAGCAACACCGCCAATTTCGCCTTAGTAGGAATCGTCTCAAATCCATTATCACAACATGCACAAAGCCTTAAATCTCGGCGATCAGTTTCCAAATTTCCAGGCTGAGACTAGTCAAGGAAAAATTGATTTTTATGAATGGATGGGTGACTCGTAAGTTATGGATATAAAAATTTGTCATTTTCTAATTTGATATGCTTTTAAGGTGGGCTATCCTATTTTCTCATCCTGCTGATTTCACCCCTGTATGTACCACAGAATTGTCGCGTGTAGCTGCTCTATTACCAGAATTCAACAAGCGCAATGTAAAGCCGATCGCATTGTCTATCGACAACGTGGACTCACACAAGCGATGGATTGAGGATATAAAATCATATGGAAGTAAGTTTTGGGAATCGGTTAATAGAATCAGCTTATCGGGTTCTTTTCAGACCTATCCTCCTTTCAATATCCAATAATCGCCGATGACAAGCGTGAATTGGCTTTGCTATTAAATATGTTGGACAGAGATGAGCTGAATGCGGAGGGTATGCCACTAACTTGCCGAGCAGTTTTTATTGTAGACAGCTCTAAAAAATTGCGACTCTCACTCTTATATCCGGCTACAACTGGCAGAAATTTTGAGTAAGTTTTCAGAATGTCTATTTGCACAGAAGGCTTTTAACATTAAATCATTTGATTTTAGTGAGATCTTGAGAGTAATTGACTCATTGCAACTTACGTCCACTAAATCAGTCGCCACTCCTGCAGACTGGAAGGTCAGTATTTTTATTTTCTTCAAATTATAAAATACTTATTGTTTTTTCTGTAGCAAGGTAATAAGGTGATGATATTACCGACAATTTCGGATGAAGACGCATTAGACAAGTTTCCGGATGGATTTGCAACAATAGATGTTCCGTCGGGTAAAAAGTACATACGCGTGACACCCCAGCCCTAAAGAAATGTACATTCCACATCACTTATCAATGTAGTAGATTTACATTTGTATATTTGTCGTAAAAAAATAAAATAAACGTTCATACATAAAATTAAAAAAATAATCCAATAACAATATTATACTCTACATCCCAATAATCGGCATGGTGGAATGAATCAAACGTAAACATATCTTAAAACAATCAAAAACCGGTATAGAATTAAAAATTACTTTGGGAATTGCACAATGGGGATTATTGAAAAAGCTTTATAGGTAGCTAAAGCTTAACATAACGAATAAAACACTAATGTTTGAAAACACATAAAATCCAAAGCATTATAAAAAATAAAAATTCTAGTCCACACCTTTAACTATATTCTACTTCCTTATTTACGTTGTGGATTTGCTAAAATTTTACCCACCCTTCTTGCGATAAAGGGCCATAGAACAAGCAGAACAAACCACAAAGGTGAAATACCAGAAAATGGCCACCATTCGGGATTTTTTCTTTTGTGCTCCATTATTCTAGTATGTGATTTGTTATTTGTAACATCCACTTTTAAATCTCGTACTGTCTTTTCCAAATCGAATATGCGTTGGTTAACAGATGATATATCCGAATTCATTCTTAAAACAGTGGCATGCACTTGTTTTAGGACTTTGCTATTATGTTTTATTGATTCGTTGAGCTCGTGTTGTATATCAATTGGGTCCTCAAATTCTTCATCATCGGATTGGTCGATGTTCCCATTAGTTTGCGAATAATTTGGAGGCGAAGTTGGAAGGTTTTGGTGTGATATTTGTCTTTTGGTGTTTGTGTCAGATTGTGTTGTCGTTGGTCCATCGATTCCTGCATCTTCCGAAGGTGAAGCATGTCCGTTTGTAAGTGGCTAAAATTTAAATATGAAAGATTCAAACATGTTTTCAAGCACTTCATTGCGATGAACATACCTCTTCAGCAACTATTATATTGCTACTAGAACCATGTTGAGGGCTATTAGTTCTTGAGTTGAATGGCGAGTTAGGATGTGATTCAGCTAATTGTTTCATTCCTGGTGCAATCATATCCAACTCATCTAAATTTATATTCTCCAAACCTTGCAAACTTCCAACGAAGTTTTGAACATCGGTATTAAACGACATTGTTTCTATGATTACTTGCAAACTTTCCACATATTCCTGCATGGCCTGTTCCTTTGTTAGATGTCGATATCCATTCCAAGCATCAAACTTGGCCTTGCCAATCACATCCCAAAAAGCCGGCCTTTTTTGTGTGGGTTGTCCTTCAGTAGCCTGTTTGAAGAGGCCATAGAATTTAAGCATCATGACTGAACTGGGCTGATAAGGTCCATTTTTCGGCAAATTTTTTATGACATTAACCGCTGCCTGAAAACGTTCCTGCACAGACGCCATCAGTAACTACAAAATAACAAATACGATTAATTTAATTCTTCATTGGTTTTTTAAACGATAAAATTGTAATTTTAGGTATAATGGTAGTCTACGTGAAAGAATTATCGGTTAGATTATACATTACTACTTTGTATATCGCGGGAGTTATATTGCTGATAAATCTTGAAGGGGTAAGGTTCAAGATTAATCGCCGAGCGAAGTACGTTCATACATGTACATACATACATGCATACATATGTGTTACACATACATATCGCAATTTATAAACATTAGTATGAAATATTGGAATACATATGCCTTTACTTTGACGTTTCAAAACTTTGATAATTAAACAACAAGCCTTTGTTTAATATCCTCACAAAGTATAAATTGTTAACTTCAATCGCAAATACAAAAACGAAAGTTGACTTTCATTGCATTTTTTTTTTGATTAATTTTTGCCTACCTTTTTCTATTGTTTTTCTTGCGTGATGATTGCTTGCGTCTTGTTTCGAAAATTTTTTTGCAATATAATAATTATTTTGTAACAAATTGTAAATTGTAGTCGTAGTATATATTTTACGTTTAGTTGGTTTTACCAAAATTGCATTTATCTTATATTTTGTAGTAGGGTTCTAAAAGTCGATTAGTTTACTTATCGACTTTTGTTGCAAAATTTGAAAAGTTGTAGTCGACTTTTGTGTCCGTATTTAACCGAATAGTCGCCTTTATATAACCGCACTGTGTGGAACACTGTAAATTATGGTCACTTATAATGTAACCTTCTACTAGTGCGAAATTTTATAAAGCAGAAAAAATACATACTTTGTGTAAACAAAATTGGATTGGTTTGTGTGGTTAAAAAACAACTGTTTTATGGTGTAACATTGAACTGAGTGCAGAAAATGCAAATACGATATATCTTCGTAGGGTTACATTTTTTACCAAACGAACATAAAAATGAGGCAAATGATTGTTACGACCATACATATTTTAGCTATTTCCACTTTTCGGTGTATCAATCAATAAATGGTTCAGGATAGGCGATGTGCTTCTTCTTTGCAATAATGTAAAAAACACGCTTTAGTACCGCACAAATTCTCGGGGATTATTTGTCCACATTCGTTAATATTTCCACATATAAAAGTATGACCGAGTTGTGTAATTCTAAAAGCAAAAAATATAAGAAAGAAGTCATATGAACATTAATAATAGTATATAAAAAATTTAAAAGTGATGCAAATATAGAGGACTTGAAAAGAAAAATTTCGAACATGTGTACATGTTACCGGCACGAGCAGAAAAACTTATTCAAAGCCAAAAATCGGAAGCAGGTGCAACTGATATTTATGCCCCATTGGTTTGACCAAATTCTTTTCTTTGTATTTTTCTTTGATTATTATTCTTCTTCTAAAACGTAGTCTGTGACAAGTAACGCAAGCAATTCCGAATTCATGTTGACGCTTTAAAATGTATTCTTTGAGTGAAGTTGAATAATAAGTTTTAACTTGTGAGGAGAACGGCCAACTTGCTTATTCATTTAAGTTGAGCAAAAAGTTATAATGTGTGAGGGCCGCATAAGAAGGAAATCGGACGATAAATTGTATAAAATAGAGATGAGCTTTATCGAGAAATAGAAAAACAGAAGATCAGTAAAAATCAGACATCGGACGATAAATTGTATAAAATAGATATGAGCTTTATTGAGATTTAGAAAAAGAAGATCAGTAAAAATCAGACATCGGACGATAAATTTGACTGACATCAATCATACATACATTTAATTCTAATAAAAGCCAATTCATATTTTGTGTTGCATATTGTGGCGGTGTTTTTACTTTTTCCTCTAACATTCAATAGTTAATGGAAAATGTCTTTTGTCTCAAGGCAAATTGCAGATATACAGCTATTGCGTGAGCTATACATCCGTAATGCGAAAATCACAAAAAAAGATAAATCGTTGATAGGGTTTAAACACTGCTGCTAAAAAGAAATGAACACAGCCCGGAGGCGCATTTGTTAAATGTTCTTTTTCGTATTCCACAGCAACTTCCACTCCCGGAACAGGGAAATTATTTTCATCGTTTCCTCCTTTTTTATCCATTTAAAGTTATCTGTAAAATTATAATCAATAATATCATTTTTGCTACTAAACAATATTTCAATAATATTTACCAAAATTTCCAATAAAAATAAATTTCAAATTTTATTGCAGTCTTTTGCGATTGTTGTGTTGTTCTTTCACAAATTTCTACGAAACGTCATCGAATTGGCCGCCTACGTCAAATCACTTGCCGAATTTACTATCTTCAAAAAAACAGACAGTGACGAAGACAATGAGAGACGTGTATGCGTATTAGTAAAAAAGTGTATATGTTTTGCTATTGCAAAACTGTCCTGTGTATAAGCCAGGTAAAAGTGTGCGTGTAGGACACATTTTTAAAAAGTTGCAAAAGAAGGTTTTAATTGTTTTGAGGAAAGAAATTACCCTAAGATAATTACTAAATGTTGATAAGAAAAATGCAAGCAATAATGTGGCATTTGTTAAAAATATAAATAGTTTTGTAAAACTATTGATAAAAATAAGAAAACTTAGCCAGTACTAGTAAAGCAAACATCTATTGAATGTTTTAGTCTTATTCACTGGACAGTTAGGTAGACTACATCGAAAAATTGTAAAAGTTACTTAAATCTGGAATAGGAAATAATCTAAAAAAGTCGATTATTAAATTTTTTTTCACCAAAAGATCCATTGCAAGGAAATCTGACACATCTTAAGCATTTGCAAACGATAACATGTCTATTAATTCACATTATTATTTTTTTGCAAATCCGCATCTACGAGTTACTGTCTATCAATCTTTTTTGCATTAACGATTCAATAAAAAATAAGCGGCCAATTCAATGTCGAAACTTCATAATTTCTGAAAAAAAAACAGATCATAGTCTATATTCGCAAAAGGTGGAAAATTTGATAAATCTATTGATTTTTGAGATTGTCGATTTTTTTTGAAATATTGTATGCAAAAAATTAAGATAACAAAATTAGAGCGCAAAAAACTCAAACTGAGGTTGCTTCAAAGTGTATTGTCTTCAACATTGTCTAGACGCCAACGTTACACGAACAATTTTGTCTATTTTGACAATCAATACATATTCTCAATTGTCTTTCGCCAATTGTCCTGTGTCAACGCAAAGTTAACACGGAATTTATGAGAAAAACGAATTAATTTCTTAATTTTTTGAATTCTATTTGTGACAAATACTAAATACTTTTTGCACTTATTTCAAAAATTTTGAGTTTAAAACTTATTTTTAGATGTCTCTCTCTTCTATTGGTCAATCGCAAAATATATTAGGTTCTTCGTTTGTAGTTTAGTATTAAGATGAATTTAGGTAAGTCCCTAACTAAATCGGAAATGTAATAATAAAATCGATTTTAAAATTCCACAATCGATGTCCAGTCAATTTTGAAAACGATTTACCTCAACTGAAAATACGACATTCGGAAAAAACGTGATTTGGTGAAAACATCTATCTGTATTTTTCGTTTGTATGTGAAATCAATTTCACAATTAAACGCAAGAAAATTACATCTATACTTCTACGGAGAGCAAAGAGTTAACAATTTTATCAAATTGTTAGTGTGTGTTCAATAAAAACAATATTTTTTTTGGACGGAAAAACTTTTGATTTGCATTTTTCTTGAGTTCTTTTTGTGAATCGATTTTGGTCAGCCAAATGAATGAGTAATCATTTGGCTTGTTCCTTGTTCGCTACGTAAATTGTGCTTCTGTGCGTGAAGACAGTTTATAAAAATAGAGGACAGACAACAAAAGAGCACGAACGAACACAGTTCGAGTGAATTGCACAAAAGCACGACAGCGGTCTGAAAATATATAAATTTGCAATTAATCATGAAATTTGCTCCAACAACGATAACCGACGACATTAATAATATTCTCATACGCGAAACAACTTCGAATATAAATAATTTGGAAAAGACCAAAGAAGAGTCAAACAAAATACTGAGCTCGAGAATACACTACCATCATCGTAGATCGCAAGTGATTTTTAAAAGAAACAAAAAGCAGAAACAAGATTTAAATAAAAAATTTGTAACATTTAAAAATTGGAAAAACCAAAACTTTTGCATATTCACATCTTGATTAGTTTAGTGCAAAACTAAAACAAAAATACTTACTGAAAACCAAAGCAAACATTTCATTGGCAATCCAGTAAATTTAAACAATAAAAACAAACAAAACATTTTAAAAACAAAACAAAGATATACGACAACTGACAAATATTGAATTTACCTCGTGTCCTCGTGTTTTGGCCTTTTTTCATTGCCTTCTCTTTTGTACACTGCATACATAAATTGCGCGCGCGCTTTTGCTGTTGCCATCCGGAGATATTTCTCTTGAATTCCTTTTTGTTCTTACAATCTAAATTTACGAACGTTTACTGCACGTGTGTTGTGTAAAGTGTACTTTCAACGTCAAAAGGAAGAACAACAACAATAAGCAAGTTGACAGATAGATACAGGGTGTCGTCTACGTTGGTGGTTGACAGAGGTACAAAGATTTCGTCAACAACGGCATCCGTGTATTCCTTTAAAATTTCGAAAAATCCAGATAAATCTCTAGACAAGTTCAAATACACAATGCCACGACGCAACAAAAAAGGAGGCAAAGGTGAGTCGAACTGTTCCACAATTTATTACCATTTTAAAAATCTTGTGTTGGAAAAATATTTACTCGATTTAATTCCTAATTTGACCTAACTGCGTATTCGACAATATTATTGAATAACTACATTAGCATTTTTGTTTGATTTAATCAGACCGTCTCTCGTGCTGTGCTTTCGTAAATTTACGAGAGAACAAAGCACGACATCATCCATTATTGCGGTGATCTTGAAGTGGTCATTTTAAAATTGATTTCCGAAACAATTATAGTTTTTAGACGGACTTCCTAATTGAATTGTCTGTCCATGGTACAGTGAAGAAGGTAGTTTTATGCTAACAGCTGATTTTAAAATTTTTCTCGTAGTAATTGAAATTGTTAATTTTGAAATTTGACAATGGTGTTTGTTAGTTTGTAAAGTAAAAATTCATTGTCCAACATTCACAATTATCATCAAACATTCACAAAAATGTATTTTTGGCATTCTCTTTCAACTGATTGACAATCTAGCGAACTACTTGAGTTGTTGTTGGGCTAATGACTATAACCTTGTTTATTGCATCATGGAATTGTCTATACAGAACCTACTACAATTTTTTAACACACCTTTGCGAACAAAATTTGAGATTTATAAAACATTTTTTGGCTGATGCGCAGTTTAGAGGGCATGACGGAAATTAAAAAAAAAATTAGGCAGTTGGCTTCAGAATGAAAAGATTATTGCGAAAAAATGTGCCTTAAAAATGTTATTAACCACTTAGATATATGAACATAAGTTTTCGTGGAACGATTCTACTTTAGGTACAATAAAATGTCAGTCACTGTGCAGGGCAGATAATTTAAAAAGAGAATAATGAACAAATATGGCGACCCAAATTTCCCGGGTTACGGGACCAAAAAATAAACAAATGAACTTATCTCGTACTTGGCACAATAATACTAAACAATATGTGAGTCATTGGAAAGCATACTCGTATTGCAATACCTTTAAAATGATGTATAAATATATTCGGTTTGTAAATGTTTGATAATGTAAATGTTTGAAATATAAATTTTGTTTACAAACTTCAAAAATTGTCTTTGTCGAATTTCAAATTTTAAAGTTTAAACTTATATTAGAAAAAACTTAAATCAGCTGATTGCAAACACTACCTTCTTTATTGTACCATGAAAAACATATTGAATGCCTTCTAAATCGGGTAAAAAGTCGATCGATGACCCCATTGTAAGTCGGTGCTTGTTTTGTTCATACAAACAAAATGCAGCTTTTAATGTAGGGATTTGTCAATTCAAATTGCAGCTAATACTTGAAGGATTTGTTTGAGAACATTTTTGTGCGTGATTATTTTAAAAACAATTTTTCGTTTTGGTGTTAGACTGGATAAGTTGTTCAGCAGCCTCGCCGCATTCAAAAAAATATTTTAACAAAAATCGCGGGATTTTTTTTAATAATTTTTTCTTTGTTATAAAAATGGGAGCGTGGATCCGGGGGATTTTTTTTAAATAATTTTTTTCTTTGTTATAAAAATAGGAGCGTGAAGGTTAGGTTCGCCTTTTACCTCCTCATGCGATTCTAAAAACAAATTTTTGTTAATAATATGGCACAGTAGGCTGTTTGAAAAAATAGGGGTGGGGAACTTTTCTATCTTTAACCGCCTCACAATAAAATCGGCTGGACAGGCATTCCAATAAGCTTTCAAATGGTACCCCTTTTGCGAAAATCACTCAAGAATTGAGGGTGTTACAACAACAATTAAATTAATTGTCAGCTTTGGGCCTCGCAAAATATAAGTCGCGGCCGAAAAGTTTATTTAATATTTTTTGTTCCACAAACAGAGTGGCGCAAAAATACCGTTGTGGTTTGAATGTTTAATAACTTTTTAATTTATTGGTTAGTTATTTTTTTTTTGTTTTATACTAAATTAATGCGGTATATTTTTGGCTTAAGTATGAAAAATTGTATCCCGCAGGTAGTTGTCACTTTCGGCTGCGCACATTCGTGCTCTTTCTAGCTATGCCGAAAGTTCTAATGTTGATGTTTTTGGACTGTCCTGCACACTATCCACAACACGTTGGATATTTTCGTCCGTGTGGACCGTTCGTGGTCTTCCGGTACATGGAAGGTGTCTTACAGTACCATGTTGTTGAAAATTTCCACCCGGGCGGTTTATTGTTGGTTCTGAAGGTCCAGATAAATGTCGGGTTTATCGTGGTTATCGCCATTATGGCCTGAACCACGGTGCGCCATCACATTGGGTTAACCCCGCCGGTACCAATTTGAAGCATGACAGATATGGGCCATAGCTTCCCTCTTGGTTAGGGGTCGAGGACTATCTAAACCTCTGCTGTTCTATGGGTCACAGCACCCGGTCGCAATGCAACTCCACACCGAGCTGAAGCTCTCCCCGCGCTTTGGGTTTAAACCACAGCCACCACGATACTTCCCAAGGGGCCGCACCTTCTACTCAGGCCAGAACAACAGTTCTGGGGGCTCCTTGACTTCCCGTGGTATCAGATTTAAGTCTCCGGTCAGACCCTGTAACCAAAAGGATATTCCCAGTTTTTGTTCCATACAACATGGGACTGGTCACCCACAGGTTCTGAGGGTCCAGTACGCACATTAAAAATGCGACGATAAACACGCTACGCCAAAACAATTGACTCCTGGTTTTTAAAATATTCAACAATTGCTGTTGAGTTACCAAGTTTGCTTAACAAAATTCTGAGATAAAAATAAAAAATCTAAATAAATTTAAAAAGTTTTTAAACATTCAGTTTTGCTTCACCCTGTATATGCAGAGAAAACTGAATTGGCATTTGTGGAACAAATAACACATATGAGAGTTGAGCCTCTACGACGCAACAAATTGGCATACTAGTCTTAACATCCGATTTTTTTTTGACATCTTTGTATTATTCTTGTCTCAAGGTTTTTCTTTGTGTTTTCTTCAAAGATGTATTGACCTAAAATATAAATATATATAAGTTTGGCTGTGATTTTTACACTTATTTATTTTTTATTATTAAATTGTTTCGTGATGTCCAGTTTTTTAATAGTAATAAGAAATTATGACGAATGAAATGTAAAACTAATAGTAAGTAAAGCTAACATATAATAGGAAATTATAAATAACAACACCTTTTGTCGACAGGATTTTCAAATAAACATCCCGTGAAGAAGTAAGAAAAAAGCTAACGAAACGTTGGGAAAACATGGAATAAATTAGTTTTATTTAATTCTTGAAGGAAGGCTGACCAATCAGCCTAGTCAAAAACGACATAAACAAATAAAATAAATACCCTTTTGGTCAAAGAAGAAGAATAAATATTCATTGTTAAAAAAATTTTTGTGCATTACTCTGGTGAGGATTTTTCTAGCCTTTTTGTATCCTCCACCGAAGCGTCGATGGTATATCAAATTTTTTTTCTGTCTGGAGTTATTGGTCGGAGACCCTAAAAGATTATAATCGTCGTAAAATGCTAGCAAAGCCTGGCCGTGTCTGTTGAAAGCACAATAGCACTCGAACGAATCAACGAATCAATCCTAAAATTTTGCATGATTTGCAAGGGCCTAAAAATTGGCCCTTTACGGGATTAAGGTACCTCGGTAGAAAGTACACTTTTTTGAGTATAAGCTTAACAAATTATTATGTTTTGTGGACACACAATGGCTAAAATGTGTACTGATAGTAAGCATGGAATTCCTTAAAAAGGACATAACTGCTGGCCTAAAAAACACCCAGCATGGTCAAATCGGGAGATTTGCAGTCAATATGGAAATACAGGTCCTTATATGGATGCTACTTATCCAAATATAGATTAATTTTGAGTTTTAGGTGAGATTAGGGATGGAAGCATGGGCCGAAAGGGCCAACAAAACGTACCAATTTGTTTGTTTGCGCTTTATGGCCAGGCTGAACTTAGCGACGTTTTTATTTTTTTTTTTTTTAAATTTTCAGTAGTTATGACGAATAAGAAAAGAACTGATTTTTCTCTGCATAATTTCAGTTTTTTTTTTTTCAAATCTATTTTTATGAATACAACTAAAATGGACGGTGTTGTAAACAACTCGTAACTTGATAAAATTAAGTTTGGCAGAACGTAAAATATTGTAAAAGAGAATTGAAAACAAAAATTGTTAAAATTTCATTTAAAATCTTTGTTCTTTGCGTTGTATCTATATCGGTCGGTTCAGTGTGACAACATTAGGTTCATCGTTGTATCGTATTTTTTTTATTTTGAGTAGTATTTAGGTTGTTTCTCAAGAAGGCACCTTATCTGACATTTTGTTGACATTTGCGTATGACGCTTAATTTTAAAAAAAATATATCTAAAACATGAAACAAGAAAAATTAGGAAAATATACTTAAAGATTACATACCTTTTTTATGTTTGTATATAAGTATTGAAAATCCGCATAGTTCTGCCTATACAACATATGAACGTTTTAGTGGTGGTTTAGTTATCATAGTATAAGAAATTTACTTGCTCTTGCTCAAATACATTTGAGTGATTCGGATCGACGATCACACTTGCTTGCCAACTCATGACCTTGAATAGTCTTAAAATAAACAAAACAAAAAAAAAACCTAATGGTGAAATGTATCATGTGTGTGTACGAGTATATTAAGCATACGTACACAAAGCACACGAACACAAACAAAATTGAACATTTGAATCAATACGTATATGATTAAAAACAAGTATTAAAATATTGAATTAAATAACAACTGATAAACAAACGGAACCAAAACAATCATTAGGAATATTGAAAAAAAATAAAGCAGACATTTTATATTAGTTTGTGTGGGCATGACCGACAGGTTCAAAGAACAAGACAAACATAAGTCGTGTTCTTTTCAGGTAACTAGCTTAGTTACCTAGTTAGTTAGCAATATAGTATTCTGGCAACATTCAACAACATTTTGAATCAGATGGCAACATAAGCTCAACAAAAGTTTGTTCAAAAACAAAAAGAAAAAGCAAAGGAAATTGTTGAAAACGAATTTTGTTATTTCGTATTTTTTTTGTTAACATTACTTTGACGAATTTAACTTCGTTAATAGGCATTTATATTTTTTGGGAATATTCAAATTCGTCCTTTCCGGCTTTGTAGGAAGCCAACAGCATCAACCTCTCGTCCCTGGTCCCCAATTTTCGTTGAGCACGCTTAAAATAATATAGCTACATTGAAATTTCTCTAAATCTTAACAATAAACATTTTCACTTACCGTTTTTGCATCATTGTAATTTATTGAAATTGATTTATCGCGCTTTTTCTATTTTCTTTTTCTTTCATTCTTTTCATTTTCTTTCTGTGTCAATAACAAAAACATGTTTTTGATTTTGTTATAGAAGCCGGGTGTGTCATAATATTTCTTTTGTTAAAAATAAGTCAGGTAACTAACTCGTTTCGTTACCGAGTAACAGCCAACTCGCTTGCTTACCGAGTAACTTCCATACAAATGCTTGTTTAGTAACCTGAAAAGAACACTGCTATTATTCGTTCCAATATCTCTGCGATGAACATTTTTCTGACCCACCTCTGGCATTGTGTCTAATTTCAAAACTTATTCTAACTCTTCAGAAAATACTTCTGGACTAGTTTGTATATTGTTTCACATTTGATCACTTCGAGCGCACATTGTCTACGTACACATCTCACTGCTCTATTTTGTAAATTTATTAAACGGCCCATTTGAGCATCATATGTGACAGCGCATAGAGAAAGTGACCTAAGGGTAAAAAAATCAATTTTCATTTTTTGATGTGGACAAATGATGCCCCAAATGTGTTCCCTCCCAGAGATATGCGCCTTTTATGAAAGTGAAGTCGACGATTCTACACCAAAGATACACGTATTTAAATCTTAAAATGGATCTCCTGAACAAAACTGATTTTTACCCTTAAGTCCCTTTCAATTTTGCTCGTCACATATAGGCTTAAGTGCAACTACTTAATGTATAACCCTATGCTCGTCATAGGATTAAAGGAATTTATATGTCGCTTAAACTTAATTACACATTTGTGTATTGAATTTACAAATCAGATTTAATAAAAACAAAACCAGTTAGGAGGCGATACAAAATATGGATCAATCTTAATTCAATTTGTTCATATTTAGTGTAGTTCTTGTGAAGGTTAATGTTTAAAGGAGAATATAGCCACCTGTTACAACAACAAAATTTCAAAAGTACGATGACATCAATAATTCCGTGACTTTTCCAACTTCCCTCGTAGATATATATGAAATGCAACACTGCTCCTATCAAGTACAAACTTTTAATAGACTACTGAGAGAGTTCCGTCACTTAGTTTATGTTTAACAGCTGTTCAAAACATACAACCTAGTGGATTTTGTTGCCGGTAGCAATAGTTCTAAGACCCTATGGAACCGTCTTCGAAATAATGGATTGTTAAAAGATGTTTAATCACCAGAGATGACCAACGTTGACGTAGAGGAATTAAACACATTATTTATTAATAATCAACTGACGAGTTCGACTGATAGTAGTTTTTTTTAACCAAATTATTAGGGAAGATGGCTTTTCTTTTTATAACGTCTCCTCTAATGACTTGATACAGGCTTTTATGTCAATCAAGTCTAACGCCTCTGGTTGTGATGAGATATCACTTAAATTTCTTAAAGTAGTATTTCCGTTTATATCAAATTACCTTCTTCATTTAGTGAACACTATAATAATGACATCCTGCTTTCCTAATCATTGGAAAGCAGATATGCGATATGAAGTCAAGCTCGAATTCTCCTGATAACTTAAGACCCATTTCTTTGCTTCCCATCCTTTCAAAAATTGTGGAAAATATTCTTAAGCGGCAGTTGTTAGACCATATTGAGAGTAAATCGCTGCTTAATGATTGTCAATGTGTTTTCCGAAACGACAGGAGTACCTCTGATCTTTTAATTGGCCTTACTGACTCAATAAGAAAGAATACTCATGATCAAAAGATGTGTATGATTTTGTCTTTGGATTTAGAAAAAGCCTTCGATAGGGTAGATTATGGAATTTTGATTAATAAATTGCGTAAAGATTATGGACTTGGGAAATGTGCCTGTAGTTTAATGCTTTCTTATTTATATGGTAGAAAACAGTTTTTTCGTGTCAATGGAGTCGCATCGTCTGTTTTGTCTGTTATGAGTGGGGTCCCTCAGGGCTCAGTTCTTGGTCCAATTTTGTTTGTGCTGTTTATTAATGACATTTTCAAAAGTCTAGGCGGTTGGTGTACACAATACTCTTTTGCTGAGGATGTTCAGCTATTATTTTGCGGAGAAATCCAGTATTTGGATGTTTTACAAGCCAAAACTAATAATTTTTTAAAATTATTGAGCGTAAGGATGTCCTCTAACAAGCTTAGTATTAATCCTTCTAAAACAAAGGCAACACTGTTTTCATCTTCTATCAACCTAGATTTGCAATACAATGGTACGTCTATAGAATTCGTTCAGAGAATTACGTGCTTGGGAATAGTACTGGAAAACAAATGTTGCTTTGAGCAGCATATTCGCAGTATTGCTTCGCGTATTAGTTTCACTCATCTTCAACTATATGGTGTTGTATAGTATAGTTTTACCTCGTTAGGTAAAAACAAAACTTGTTTATGGCTTAATTATGCCAAATATTTTGTACTGCCTAGAGGTATATACAGTAACTACTCAGAGTAATATGAATATAATAAAGACAGTGCTTCATAGAGTTATGCGCTATGTTTATTCTGTTAAACCGTATGCTCACATATCGCCGTTTGTGAATGACTTTTTAGGCTGTTCCTTTGTGGAATTTGTGCACCTTCGGTTGCTATATTTTTTTTACAAGATATACAAACTTCAATCTCCCTTGTTGCTAGCAAATTCATTTGTCTTCAGTCACTCAATTCGCAACAGACAGTTAATTATTCCAAAGTTAACACCGCTTGTTCCATTGTGGAATTTGTGCACCTTCTGTTGCTATATTTTTTTTACAAGATATACAAACTTCAATCTCCTTTGTTGCTAGCAAATTCATTTGTCTTCAGCCACTCAATTCGCAACAGACAGTTAATTATTCCAAAGGCAACACCGCTTATGGATCGATCATACCTCGTAAGAGTAGCCCGACTATTTAACATTTTGCCAAGCAGTTTAAAAACGTTTAATTTGTCTTTCATGACATTTCGCAAACATTTAATGGAACATTTTCGTTCAAGTACAGAGTAATGCTTTTATTTATGTTTTTTATTTGGTTTCTTGATTATCAGTTATATGCTTTCACCAGGTTTTTTCTTCTCATTTATTAGAAAAATTAGGATTATTTTAATTCATACTATTTTTTCTTTGTTTACTGAATTTCTAGTAGTTAATGATGTTATATTTAACATTTTGATGCATATTGTAATTTAGCTTTAATAGGCTCCTCCAATGGGCTTCGAATTACGTGTCAATAAAGAAATGAAAATGGAAAAAAGTGAATTTCGAGTGTTCAATAAACATTATTTTTTGTGCAAGAAACCATCAATCAAACAAAGGAGAAACAAAGCTGATAAAAACGATGCGGACTCTGCGCCATTGATTTTTAAAAGTAAAAAGGGGTTTACTGACTCGTTGTGGTCGCACAAGTACAAATGACGCTGAACGTTCTAGACGGCCAATTGAGTTCAATACACCCGAAAATATCAAAAAAAAATCCACGATATGGTGTTGGCCGATCGAAAAGTAAAAGTGCGTGGTATTGTCGATGCCATACGCATTTCATATGGCAGTGTGGTTTCGATTTTACAAGATCACTTGGGTTTAAAAAAGCTGCCTGCATGATTTCTGCCGCTTTTACTTTCAATGGACCATAAACGTAATCGTGTGACAACTTCAAACGATTGTTTGGAGTTGTGAGTGAGTTTTTGCAGTGTTTTTTAACTTTGGATAAAACATGGATCCAGTACAACACTCCGGAGACCAAGCAGCAGTCTAAACAATGGGTTTCTCCGGATGTAGCGGCTCCGAAAAAGGCCAAGGTGACATTGTTTGGTGATGTCAAGTCTTTTGGGATAATCCACATCGATTGCGCGGGATAATCCACATCGATTGCAATTAAATGGGAAAAACAATAAACGGCGAATATTATGCCAACTAATTAGACTGATTGAAAGAGGATTTATAATAAACAACACCATATGGCCAAGAAAAAAGTTATTTTTCATCAAGATAGTGTACGGGTGTAATCTCAATGGCAAAATTGCATGAATTGGGTTACGAGTTGGTACTTCATGCGCCATATTCCGGGTTTAGCTCCCAGTTCCTAATTCCAAACCAAAGAAAAGGCTCTGTAAAAAGAGGTTCAGCTCCAACGATGAAATTATTAATCAAACAAATTGTATATTTCATGGATCTCCAAAAATCCTATTTTTATGGAAGGGATACAAAAATTGGAGGAACGGTGGACTAATTGTGCTGAGCGAAAAGTAGATTATGTTGAAAAATATTTTTTTTGCTAAAAAAAAATCGAAAAGTCACGGAATTATTGATATACCGTCGCAACCACAACTGTTCAAAAATAAATATTCGCTAAAATATTGTTTTTACTTTGCTAGATGGCCGTTAGATTCAAATTTGCTAGATGGCCGTTTGTCTGAAATAATTTTTAGAATTAATCTGGAGGACAAATGGAGGTACTTTCATCAATAAGACTATCGCCAGACTAAGACTAAATAATTTTTATATTCGAATTTTACTTCACTTTGCTCAGACTGCGCTACGCTACAGAACGTTAGAAGGAATATTAAACTCTTCTGAAATTTCAAGTTTGAATCTTAGTGCCTCCATGGAGGACAAATGAATATATTTTCGTCAAAGAGACTACCGCCAGATTATTGCTGCTAATAACGCTAGAATGCCGTTTGTCGGAAATAATTTTCAAAAAATAAATAAATGCTTCACCTGGAATCAGAAAATTGCAAAATTTGCTGGAAAAACTTTCGCCAATGAGTCTACCGGCAGATTACTGCTACTATTTGCTGTGAACATATTTTTTAAATTTGAATTTTACTTCACCATGCTCAGACTGCATTCTCGTTAAATTGTTTTAAATTCGAATTTATCATAAAAACTTTTAATATCAAATAACTTTGACGAATAACGCTCAACATCTAAAGTAATGCAATAAATACATCGAGCTTGTTTCGTTTACATAAAAAGGGTATTACAATCTGCTCCAATTCAATGAAGAATGATTTTACCTAACCTTTTAATATGTACGGGCCTTTCAATTGGGTTATATCACAGCATATAACTACATATATGACATTTTTTTAATCAGAGTTTGTTATGAATGATCAAAATAAACTGGTTCAAATTTCATCAATTAAGATTTAGTATGTGGCTTTTAAAGCGACATGAACAAAAAACAGGTTACTTGTTTCTATAAAAAAAACTATTTCGTTAAATTTGCAATCAAATTTTTTTAGTACATACAAGGGCTGCTATATGTACTTCTGTCCTAATAATGAAAATGCAACGTCGAAAGTTGTAAAAAATTATCGCACGAAAATGTTCACAAGTTGATTACATTTTTTTGCCAAATTAATTTTTTCAAGTCACTATAAACACAAATAATGGTCGTACGTCATAACGTTCTGAGTACGTTTATGCTGAAAAAGTGTCAAACTTTCCACTTCAACTTAGTGTTGCCTAGGCCAGAAATATATATAGCAAACCTCGTACACACGGACAGCAAAACAAATTTACCACTCTTTTACCCTTTTATATTTTGGGTGTTTTGATATAGTAAATATACGCTCTATATCTTCACTGAAAGCTTAAAGCCTTCCAACACATATACATACTACATACTTTTGTATAAAACCTTGAATCGATTATATTTTGAGAAAATTGTGTTTTTTAAAAAGTCAGAGCATAAAAACAGAAAATCTAATTTTTAGTTAATTTACAAAGTCCTTGTGAAAACTCATTTGAAGATCTTTAAATTACCTTCTCAAAAATATATGTTTCATTTTGTCACGGGAGCACTACATGACAATTTGAAAGCACTTGATGATCCAATGTTTTAGCACGTAAACACAATTTTTCCCATCACTGTTCATAGTGGATTGCAGTACATGTGTTATTTATATAAAATTAATGATATACGAACGTATATGTATATCTACGTGGATCATTTTTACGATGTCTCATTCCCAATCAGCTGTTTATATATCAACACTGTAGTCTTCAGGTGTATTTATATTTTCATGTGATGCACGCAAGCAAGTCTATTATCCATGCCTTGGTTTGCACAAATATTTTATGAAAAGAAATCAGTCATAAGTATGTGTCTGTATGTATGGTATAGGCTGTTAACCATGCCCAATTTAATAAGCTTACTTTGCTACTTGTTTGGTTGGATGTGTTCGAGCCATGTGTTTTTCCGTTTAGCAGCCATTCCAACAATTTTTATTGAAAGTTGTGTAGTTTTGTGCAACCAGTTATACTTCTGTTCTCTTTTGCATGGCTTGCCTTCAATTGGCATGTACAAAAATATGTATCATACGAACACATTCGTACATTGTACATATGTACGTACATATCTTTTCGAATATCAAACAGCTGGAAAATAGAAGAAAATGTAAAAGGAGTAGGGCTGTGCATATACTTTGATCACATACTCTCTCGAATCAGTTAAATATGTAATATTTGTAATAATAAAATATTTAGCCCTACAATGATTTTTTTGAACATCGCAACCAAATTGAATGATAAGAAATTTATTTGCAATAGGAATGTCAGCCATCTAATGTGTTCCCGTCACCAGATGACGGTTATGTAGAGTTGATAACAAAGACCAACATTACACAAGATGAAAAATACGTCATCTTGTGATTTTCGACAATGAACGCAAACATTGAAAAGTAGGTGGGTGTTGTGTTACAAATGATTCTAAATATATGTACATACGTAGTCTAGTCGTCGTACGCACTCGTACAGGCATTGATGAGTGTAGTATTGATGACGCAATAGAACATAAAACGTGAATTGTTTTGACATAAATTATTTTTTATTTCCTTTCAGGACGCCAGGGCGATTCCAATTCGGAGGATGAATCGTATAACGACAATGCGTCGGTGTATTCATACATGTCGGAGAATGGGGCATCATCCGTTAATGATTCCGATGAATTGTCGTCAAATGAACGTTACGAAGAGAAATTCATGCAAGCTTTGGAAAATGCTACAGAAAAGTCAGCTCAAACCAGAGCACTAGCATTGCAGAGCATATGCGAAATTTTAATGCACCGCTATATGCCCGATTTTGTCGACGATCGTAAAGTCACGTTAATAGATTGTATTGAAAAGAGTATACGTCGAGGCAAGGGCTCCGAGCAAGTCTGGGGAGCTAGATTAGCTCCTCTATTGGTGCTACAATTGGGCGGAGATGATGGCATTTCAAAGACATTAAATCAATTTTTACTTACAACAGTACAAGACAAATCTGTGGCGTTCGATGCGCGAGCAAAATGTTGCACGGCTCTGGGCTTGTTAAATTTCTTTGGCGGTGAGGACATTGGAGATGTAGTGACTTTGATGCAGTTCTTCGAAGGCATATTTAGCGGCAGCTATTTGAAAGGTGATGACAAGACGCCCATATCTGTTAGTGCTGAAGCTGGTACTTTGCATGCTGAAGCTTTATCATCATGGGGTTTATTGTCAACAATGATACCTCCTGGTGATTTTGTTTCCTGGATGACAGGTGGACAGTCTATGTTACCGTAAGTTTTATACAAAAAAAATAATGTAAGTTGTGCTTTAACTACCATGGCGTTTTCGTTATAGATCATTCAGAAAGCTTATGGGTTTGTTGCAATCACCACATTTGGATGTACGCTTGGCCGCCGGTGAAACATTGGCCTTAATCCTTGAATGTGGCCGTGCTCATGACGAAGAATTTTTGGAAGAGTACTTAAACGATTTGATAGATGCTGTCAAACAATTGGCCACAGACTCACACAAGTATAGAGCAAAACGCGATCGCAAAGCCCAAAGGGCAACATTTAGAGATGTTTTGCGCTATTTAGAGGTAAGTTTTTGAATATATAGCTCGTCCTTAAAAAATAGAAATTTGAGCTAACAAAACATTTAGCACAAACAAGTTGATGTTAATCGAAACTGTTGACGTTTCAGAAATCATACTTAACAACGGGGGGTATGTTCTAACCAAAAAATCAAAGAATGAAGAGTATACTAAGTTCGTCATTTCGCTTGCCACACCTCGAAATATTGATCGGACGTGTGGTTTTCAAAAAGACATAAAATGCATACAATTCAACGTTAATTCCAAGAATTTATTTTTATAATAAATATAAGGGTTTGTCATTATGTTTTAAAAATGATTTCGGGCAAGCGGACGCTGTTTCCAACCGTGAGGTCCAATTTTTGACCACTTTTTGCAGCATTTGGATCTTTATGCCACCAAAAAACGCGCCGAAAATTCTCTTCCAAGGCGTTAATCGTGTCAGGCTTGTCTACATAGACAAGCGACTTCACGTAATCCCACGAAAAAAATAGTCCAACGGTGTTGAATCGCACGATCTTGGAGGCCACTCCACAGGCCCACGACGCGAGATAATGCGCTCACCAAACGTTTCCTTCAATAAATTGATTGTTTCGTAGTGCCGCCTTTTTGGAACCAAATGTCGTCAACATTACGGGCTTCAATTTCAGGTAGCAAACAATCTGATATCATGGCGCGATAGTGAGCACCATTCACGGTAACGTTTCGGCCATCATCATTTTTGAAAAAATATGGTTCGACGATTCCACCAGCCCATAAACCGCACCAAATCGTGGTTTTCTCTGGGTAATGTAATGTCACCTCTTAAACCTCTTCTGGTTGCTCTTTAGCCCAAAAGCGGCAATTTTGTTTATTGACGTTGCTCCTGAAATTGGCCTCCTCATATCTGAACAAAATTTTGGTCGAAAACTGCGGATCTTGCCATTTATCATCGAACGCTTATTTGAAAAATGCAGTTGCCAACATTTGAAGGAATTTATATTCAAAAAATAAATGGCATAAAATGTTCTTTCAAATGAACAGAAAAGATACCAAGCTTGATTTGAATTTGAATATTGATTGAAGACAAACTAGCCATGTCCCTCTGTGTGTTGAGACCACGATAGAGACCAAACGAAGTAATAAGCCTTATAGCTCATGGTCGTTAGCTGCTTGAGATTGTATGTGGACCAAATCTGACAAGATGGAAAAGTGACTCCTTAAGGGACTTAAAGTACCTGCTGGCAAACCTTGGTATACTTAGGGATTGGCGCATGATAAACTCCAAAATGGGGTTGGGTTTGGATCAATGGTTCACCAAAAATATCCTATTGTCTTAACAATCGTTTATAAATAAACATGGGCATGTAGTCGCTATTATTAGTTGTTGGACAATATATACTTTTCTTTAATATTGAAGCGACTTCAATCAAAACTACTATTTGCATACCAATATGATATGAATTGGTTGAGAGACGAAAACAGACAATATTAATTATTTTCTGTTCTTTTCCGTCACTTGCAATCGCAGCAAGAAGTTCCGGCGAAAATCTTGTAGAGTTAACGTCCTATTGGAGGGCTTTCTGCCAGTTATAAACATTAATGGAAATGGCATAATTTGTTTATTTTAAAATCGCAAATAACACAAGTTGCCATACATCCCTATACTAATTGTTGTTTACACAGAACAGCGACAACATTGTACAAATTAAGTTGGACGCAGTCGGCACACGTATAAACTAGTTGCTTGCTGAAAACAATACATTTATTCTCTTGAACCATTTTCATTATTAAATTATTTTATAAACTATAAATCCATTAATTTTATATTGTTATCTTTAAGTTTCTAATTTGTTTAACAAATTGACCTCACGATTTATTCGATTTCATATTTGTGCAGGTATGAGTTAGCTGATGGCTACAATGTTTTCCCGTGCATTTCTGATGGTCATGGATTTTATTTTTCATAATTACACAACCAATTTTGTTGATTGAGTCCATATATTCTGTTAAGTTTACTTTTTTGCTGAAAACGTTACCGCGCCAATGAGAATTGTTTCCCGAATTGATAAAACGAGCCGAATCTGCAAATGAGATTTTAAATGGCTTATACACCTTTTCAGTAGAATTTGGACCATTGTGTCGGCCAGATGATGTTTCTTTGGCCAATTCGTGCATGACATTATATCTAAATTCTGCACAAGGTTCTTCAATTCGTAGCAGTTTGCTGGCATTAAGTTTGCTTGTTTCATCTTCATCTTTGAGAGATTCATAGACGCCCTCGGGATATTCATTTATATTGCCAAAATCAATTTGGTATGTTGTAAACATTCGCTGTCGTTCAAGACGTCTCTTAACTTCTTCCTTGGGCAATTGTTGTAACCGTTCATACAGGTCGGGATATGCTGTGCGCAAAATTTTCAAAAACCGGTTAGGCTGTTCTTTGAAGCAATTTTCTTGTTCGTCGCTTGCAATCGCATCAAGTTGTTCCGGCGAAAATTTCGTAGGTATTATACGTGGATCAATTAGACGTCCCATTGGAGCGATTCCTGACCACTCCATGGCACATTGTTTCTCTACCTTCTTGGGAGCATCGATTGCCTGTTCCTTTATACACTGACATTCAGTCGTATCCTTCTCAGTTTTCTCCACCAATTTACCATTTAAGAATTCATAGCGTTTTGTATGCGGCGGTACAAAATCGTGCTGATAAGTTGTCACAAGCATTTTTTATCATTGAATTGTCACTTAAAATTTAGTTATATTGCTTTTTATTTCTCTTTTCTTTGATTATACAAACAAATTTTTGATTTTGATAGATGTTTCTTAGCACTATCTCAAATATTAATAAATTTATTTTGTAAAGTTTGTAGCTTATAAATAATGTTCTTTTTTTGTTTAACACAGGAGGATATTTCCCCGGAAATTACCATTCGTTTTGGAACGGAATCTTTGGTTTTGGATTCATGGGCTATACACCATCAATACTCGGCGTTGTGCGTAATTATGGGTCCTGGTATGACTTCACAACTGCAAGAAAATGAGTTCATACGGGATATATTTTGTTTGGGAACCAAAGTCGATACGTCAAACGGAGCTACAAAATTAAAGGCCACTAAATTGGAAAGAGTAAGAGAAAGAATAACCTTTTCTACCGAATTGCTTATAACTTTTCTTTGTATTTTTTCTTATAGCACTTGATAAATGCAGCCGCTTTTAAAGCTCGCACCATCACCAGGGGAAAAAATCGCGATAAACGTTCTGCAGTGTTTTCTTAAAACATTAAATCGGTCATACATTTTATAACTGAAGTCAGATAGCTAGGCTATTTTATATTATTTCTCAAAAACTAATACAATTAAAATTTTTGCAAATATTTTACTTGGATTCTTTATGTTTTTTTGGTAAACACTTTCATAAGTGCTTATTACTCTTAATGAAATATTTTTATTTTTTTACATTTGCTTTTTCTTTCTTTAATTTTAATTTTTTTTTCTTGTTAAACATTCTGTTAAGCTCGTTTTTTACTCTAATGTAATAAAATACTGAATATTTTAAAAATTAATATAAACGACAACTATTAAATCTTAAAAACACCTTAGACATATTGAAAATAATACAAGATGCATAATAAATATAGTTTATAATTATAAACATTTAGTCAATGAATGGCGTTAAGCGGTACGTTTATGTTTAATTGGTGTAATTTTCATTGCTCATGTCATAATGTAATAGTCTTACCCAAACTGTAGAGCATAAGATTTTAATATTAAATTCTAGATCCTAAATCTGTGTATTCTAACGAATATTCGTCATATTAAATAAGAATATTATTCACTATTGTTTTTTTTTCTTTAATGGAAAAATTTCGACAGTATCTTAACGTAAACTGTATAATACATATATATATTATTTTTTAAATAAACCAAACCTTAGTTTATTAATTACAGGTACGAAACCTATTCGAAATTTGTTTTTTCTATAAAAGATGTCCAAGAACGATGGCACATACAAATGTTTTTCTTGCTCTACACTTCATTTAGTATTTTATGAAAGCAAAATCCAATACTTTGCATTGTTCCAAATTCAAAAAAAAGAGTAATACTTATTACCACCATCATGGATTAAAGGGGGTATGGTGGAGCGTCGGTATTATGTTGGGCGACATGCCTTGCCCAATTGTCTTCCTTTACAAAGTTGGGTCCATGTATTTGGTATAATTTTTTACTATCATACGATAAAGGTTATTAGTTTTGTTTGCAATTATTCGTTCTTATTATGATTTGCACAGTTTTTACTCTGGTTCTAGACCAATATTTTTGCGTTTTAGACATAAGTAGTGAAATGTGTTCAGGGCTGTCAGAAACTATGTCGGTTTTGCTAATTGTCGTTTTGCAAACCAATGTTGGTTTCATTTGGTGTCATGAAACCAATAGTGACAACATTGGTTTCTATGACAGCCCTGGTTGGCTACGATTACATCACTGAATGTACTGCTGTTTCCAAACATTCCAAGAGTATTCTCTAGTAGTCTTTTGCTACGATGACTTCGGCTACAAATGGTGTAGAACCAGAATAACCGCTGTATAAACGCAATTATATAAGACATACCCATTGTCTAAAGGCTTGGTGGAGCTAAACAACAAATTTAAACTCCACACAATGTGACATTTATAACTTTGTTAAAATGCTTCGTCGTACACTCATATGTTCAAATGGAGATTAAAAAAAATAAGTAAACAGGTTTTAAAAGTTCGACTTCAGTTTATAACAGATGATGTTCATACCACACATTTATACTTTTTTCTGCTACGTAAATTCCAAATGCTGACAAACTAGCAACGATTCAACTTCATCATGGTCCATATTTCTTTAAAAATAAAGCCGGCCATAATGTTACAGTCAATGTGGAACGCTATAGGGCCATGATTAATAACTTTCGTGCCTGAATTGGAGAATGTTAATGTGGAAGACTTTGTTTCCAACAAGACGGCGCTACATGCCTTTCAGCTAACGAAACAATCGAATTATTGAAGGAAACTTTTGGTGAGCGCATTATTTCGCGTGGTTATGTGAAGTCGCTTGTCTGCGCAGATAAGCCCGTCATGATTAACGTCGATCCTAAATGCTGCAAACAGTGTTCGAAAATCGGGCGTGTCGGCTAGAATTTATTCGAGCCAGCCGCGAAATCATTTGAAAAACAATGGAAAAACCTATATCTTTATAATTAAAATAAATTCTTGTCCATAACATTAAATTATATGCTTTTTATTTCTTCTTAAAAACCACACGTCTGAAAAACACGCCCTTTACTTTTGGTCAAATAAATGACCAAATTAGATAGAACAGATCCAGAACGTGGATTCTGCAAATATGGAATAATAACGATATTTGATTAACGTTATGCGATAAGTCCATGCTTAATACAGTCGAACATGGATAAGTGGATATCCTCTATATGTGGACCAGTTTTGGCGGTCCCTGTACACTTTGAACAAAAAAATAAAAAAAAAACGTCAGGAGTTTGAACCTTTTTAAGTGGGACTTGATTTTTTTTTAGAATATACTTCTATAAGTGGGAAATTTTACTTGTTTACATGTACGAGTAGGATTTCCCTTTTCATGCTGTACCTCCAAAAGTACGATTTTTGTCTTATTTTCTCTTATCTATCTTGTTTTTGCTTTTTACTAGGAGTTTTTGCGGAGTGCTACGCGGGGTTTTCAGGTTAGACAAGATCGATGGTTTTTGGCGACTTATATTTTGGTGATTGGCAATTATCCTGTCGAATTTTATGAAAATACCCTAATTTAACTTTTAACAATATTTTAACTTTTAACAATATTTAATCGGATAGATATTGAAAATTATATCACTGCGGTTATAGCTTGACGATTTTCTTATTGGGTAATTTCGACCAACAGTTTGCCATGGAGGCCAATAAATATTGAAACATTAAATGCATTGAAAACAATACAGCAGTACTTTGAAATAAGGTTAGTTTTCAGTAATTCAAATGAGACTCCCGTATAAGTCATTTGATTTGTAGCCGAAGTAATCTTTGCCAAAGACTGCTGAAGAAAAACCTTAGCAGGCTTAGAAACAGCTATACAGTCTGCCTGGCAACCATAGCCAATACATTTCACCAATTTTTTTAGTTGATTCCGAAAACGAAACAACAAAAGGACTCGAACCAGAATAGAAACTGTTCAAGATATAATAATGATAAAAACCGAATAAATGTAAACAAAAAAACATTTATATGAATTCTTTTACTTTTAATGTTTATAAAAGCATATTCCTCTAATTGTAATCTTGTCAATTGAACTATGGAATTTAAATTTAATGCCTATAAATATTCAGTCCGATTCTGAATGACTATTCCCGGGAGTTTTTCCCCTTTCGAAAAAGGAAAAAAATCCCCGGGAAAAAGGAGATATTATGAATATCAAAAAAAAAGGAGAATATGACACAAATTTTGGGAAAATTTTCTCCAAAAAATTGCAAGAGTTGTGCCAAAATATGTAAGTATTTAATATTATGAATGCTTGACCGGCCCAATGACTTCCCGTTTGTTAAGAATAGGAGGATTTTATTCCCTAGAAAAATAAATATTTCCCTGGAATTATCTGGTGTATTAGAATCGGGCTGTGTTTAGAATCGTGGTGTATTTAGAATCGGGCTGATAATAAAAGAATTTTTCACACATAAAGTGACTTTTTCAAAAAAATCAGCATGCTTAACGTCTTTAAGAGGGATAAAATGAGAAACTGTTTTAGCGGAAAACCTCTTTAAGTGTGAATAAACTGTGGGTCCCATGCAAACCCACATACCCAGGTTCGACTGTAGTAAACGTTTTTTGGCTAATCGAGTGTAGTGCAGCCGTACTTAAAAAACGAAGATATGTAAAGCAAATATACAAAAAAAATATTTTATCCACAGCTTATAACTATAAATTATCATCATGCAATTCCATTGTCCTACCTCATGACAATTTTGCCACTTTTTCAGCCTTGGTCCTATTTGCCACTTTTTTTCTGGCTTGATCCTTTTTGCCACTATTTATTATGATACTTTTTGGGCAACTTTTTGTACTTTTATGACACTTCTTGAAACGAACTTCCTCATTTTCATCTACTTGCCAGAAGTTTTATGTTGTGGTACTTTTAGCGATATGTCAAAACTAACTATCTAGAGGACACTTTGTACAATCGCCCTTATTACGGTTGTCGTTTTTGGATTTTGACTTCTGTTATTTTTATTAAATTACGACAATATGTGCACTAGTCCAAATTCGACAACGAACTTGGGCTTAAGAGCTAATATTTAGTAGTATGTATTAATACTAAACACCAAGCGCAAAAGGACGAATTATGAGAAAACATTAAGTTTTCTCATAATTCGTCCTTTTTCATTGAATTTATTGGTAAGCATTTTTTTTAATTTTTTTTATATTCTTTAGAATTTAGATCGGGGAATACTGCAGGGCACGGTTTGATATTCACGTTGTTATCCTGAGAACAAATTTCTTACAAGACCAGAAGTGTGTTTTGCACTGGATTAGGATATGGTTGTAAAGATTTTTTTCATGTTTTTCTTAATCCATTATATATAAGTAGACCATATTTTTTGATTTATAAAAATATTTTTTACAGTTATATATAAGAACTTTTCGCATATAAAAGCTGTTATTCTTGTAAAATATAAAAAAATAAATTCCGCACCTACTGGTGACATTTCTCATTTTTAAAGGCGTTTATTAAAAGACGTTGCCAGATTATAATTTTTAGAACCTTCGTAAGTTATTGTTACTGAATGTTCGTACTTTGTATTTCGAATTCGGATTAATAATTTCCGGCAATCGCTTTCTTTCTCGAAATTGATTAGGAGAGGTTGGAAGCGAAACAAAAATTTAGTTTGCTTAATATGCGACAAGAAGCGCATAGTTAACTCGTTGACTTGTTTTGAAAGCCGACATTTTTTATAATTCTTCAACAAAAAATAAATGTTACATGTAAACAATATACAAATTAATAAGATCCGCTCACACATACTTTGTATCCGACATTTAAGCCATCTCTCATCGCTTTCGGTATGTTAAATAAAACTTTCACGAATGCAAAAAATACTTTTTTACTATTTCCAGTAGAAACAAAAAAATCCTTAAGAATCTAAAAATTGTGGTGCAGATGCCGTGAAATGTGTGGCAACTCCAAAAGTGTTACATGGTGTCATTTTAAATAAGAATCGGATACAACTTACCACTCGTTTTAACTTTCGAATCGAGTTACATGGGGAAAAAAGTTTTCCTTTAAGGTAACAGTTTCCCTCGGTATAAATAACACGTAGTTTATTATTTGATCAAATCATTTTTTTGTGAACGGACAATGGCTTAAATGAGTACTGTCAGTATGGACGCACTTCATACCTCAAAAAAGAGCGTAGGTGCTGGAAGTTTTAGCTAATGTGGCCCAAAACATCCGCATGGTCAAAACGGGCTATTAATGCGGACATATGCGTACTTAAATTAAAGCAAATTTGATAAGAACCCAAATATAGCGATTTTGATACAGCCTTAGTTAACATTTTGTTAGACAAAAGTTCATGGGCACAGAAATGATGCCAACGATTTTTCCACGAGAAAAAAAACCAAACAAATGGTCTATGAATTGTATAACATTGCAGGCTGCTGAAATAACTCCTAAATGCATGTTTTTAATTATAACACGTAAGATCTATCATAAGGATCAAGGTCAAAGCGGGCGTAATCCTACTTCAATAAATGATATGCTGTTTAAAACGATGTCTGTGTGTGTGTTATCCCTGCAAAGTGAGCTCTCATTTGAAAAATGACACTAGATACAGAAAACATATTGAAAGCGAGATTCTCCGAGACATTTTGCCGTGTAATTTTGTTTGCATTGGAATTGTATATATAGAAAAAAATCAAAAATAAATGTTTGCCATTGAATACAGAAAAGGAGGAAATTTGGAACAATTGCAAAGAGCCTTTAAAAATAAAAAATGGCATTAAAAGAAAAATTCATTATGATCACTAATTCAATACACTTTTGTATAAAAAAGGTTAAGTCCTATTTACGTGTGTATAAAGTGCATATGGATTAAAAGAAAGGAGAAAAAAATGGGACTATTTTTAAAAAAGAAATAATTTTTCGGTGTCGATGGACGAAATAATAATAATAGTGGTGTTTGAGGTTAGGCGTCTATAACTTACACTGGATAGCTAAACTGCAATAAGTTAGTCATGCGTTAAAAAAGTACTAATTTTGATCATGTCTTTGGAAAAAGTTGTACAGTTTGTAAAATAAATACTAAACAGTTCAATTAACGTAACCCCAGTTGGGTTTTGCTAGTTTAGCTAATGTTCGGATTTTATATTTTTTTATTTTATTTTTCCGAAAACAATTCTCTCGCAATATCGCTTAAACCAATTGAAGTTTTGATTTCCTGTCTTCGGCCATAACTATAGACGAAGAGAAAACGGCCGTAAAACAAACTAACCCGAAAATCTGCTTCAAAATCGCTACTATTTAATCTGTTTTCAACATTCTTGGCCTATATCTCTCAAACTGTAGGAAATTCTGAAGAAAAATTATTTCTTATTAAAACATTTTAATACTGTAAAATGTTTTAGAACGTATTGGTATTGGTTTCTATGGCTTTTTTGGAACATCAACACCTTTTATGGAAAAAACATCGCACATTGTTAAAATCATAAATCTTGAATTTTCAATATAAAACTATGCTGTAAAATGTATAAATAGTTATGAATTATATATACAAGGAACATAAGCAGCAAAAGGAGGACAACTTCTACTCTTTTGAAAAAGAAGGGAGGACAGTGGTCAAATAGGAGAGCGTATGGTAATCCTGTGTATCGGCAGCTTGTATTGAGATTTTCAATAGATTTTGTAAATACAGAATTTGTAATACAAATTATCCGCTCCTCTATTAACCGGCTACATCTGTTAACCGCCAAACTGTTCGATTGGTTTTATGTCTCTAATATCCGTGCTTTACCTCTATTATCCGTGCTTTCGTTTGTTATAAATTGCAGTTGTCCATGCAACTAAAATTTGCTTGCTCTCTAGCCGTGCTAAATTCAGGGATTCCCCGTTATATGAATTTGAAGGGTTCAGTTTGTAATTGTAATTTGGTCGTACTACGAGGGTTGCTACTTATATTTCCGGTCCTGACAATACTACTGTTCCCAGATGCCATCTGGAACTTTCATTGGAAACTTTGACATTTTTTAGCATAACTTCACTCAGAAAGTTTTGTCATATGAGGGCGAATTGTTTTGCTTACAGTTTCTTGAAAAATTCATCTTAGCCAAAAAATGGAATTATCCCGTGAACATTTTCGTGCGATGATTTCTTACGATTTTCGACGTGGGTTATCGAGACGGGAGTGTTTAAATCAACTTGTTTCGACTTTTGGCGATGAAGCACCATCAAAAATTACTATTATTCGCTGGTACCAAGAGTTCAGTCTCGGACGCCGTTCGCTCCAGGATAAATTTCGTGAAGGACGTCCAACTTCGGCCACTTTGCCAGAAAGTGACCGAAGTGCTTGAACTGATTAGGCAAGACCGACATGTGGCTTACCGTGAGATTGAGGCATCCTTGGGCATTAGTATGACAAGCATCAACAAGATATTACATATTCATTTGGCCATGAACAAAATTTGTTCTCGTTAGATCCCACATAATTTGACGAATGTTCAAAAAAGGGTCATATGGTGCAAAGAGATGTTAAAAAAGTATAACTGCGGTAGCTCAAAGGCAGTGTATAACATTGTCTCTGGTGACGAATCATGGATATATGCATATGAACCCGAAACAAAACAGCAATCGATCGTATACATAGGTCTTTCAAGACGAGCCAAATCCAACAAAAGTTGTTCGTGGAAGAAGTACAACGAAGCAAATGATTGCGTTTTTTCCGGTATAGCCGGCTATGTTGCACAGTGCCTTTAGTGGATCGTAGGAGGTCAATTCTGAGTGGTATACATCCATCTGTTTGCCAACAGTGTTCGAAGAAATGAGGAATGATAAGAAAAGAAGACGGATCACTTTGAACCACGACAATGCGGTGTTAGCAAAACAACTGTACGCGATTTAATAACAAATAAGGCAAAATTTTTAAATATGGTTCTGAATGTAATTGTTGGAAGGTTTGAAAAAAATGCATACCCTTAAAAAAGCAGAAAATCCAAAAGTTGACTTCGCAACATATAAATGGTTTCGACAGGAAAGATTTAAGGGAACTCCGATTTCTGGTAAGTTATCAAACACCTAGTGAGTTTTCGGCCTTAACTGAAATTTAATGATGCCTTTTAGGCGAAATTATTAGGGAGAAGGCTAAATTGTTTCATGAAAGCTTAAACATACATTCTCATCTGGTTGGCTAGAAAAATCCAAATAACGAAATGGAATTCGTATGCTAAATAGAATGAGGAGAATAGAAGTGTGCTGATTATGAGTCTGCCAAGCTGTTTGTAGAAGAATTAGGAGAGTACATTTAAAGCGAACATAATTGAATTGGCCAAGCTTAAAATGCAGACAAGTCCAGCCTATTTTGGAAGTGTTTACCACAGAGCTCTTTGGTCAGTGGTGAGGAATTATATATTGATGGTTACAATGAGTCCAAGGAGAGAATCACAGCTCTCCTTTGTGGAAATGCAGCTGGGACACATAAATGCAAATTGATGAATATTAGGAAAAAGTGCCAAGCCAAAAGAATTAAAAAATGTTTCCAACCTTCACGTGATTTATTATCCAATGAGAGAGAATGGGTAACACAACAGCTTTTCCTGGACTGGTTGATTAACAATTTTGTGCCAGAAGTAAGAAGACATTTACAAAGCATTGGCCTTGATAAAAAGTGCAAAGTTCTGTTGCAATTAGATAACTGTCCAGCACACCCTGATGTAAATGCTATGATATCTGAATATGACATAGTAAGATACATTCCACCAATATGCACATGCTTAATACAGACTATTGACCAAGGTGCAAACCGAAGTTTTAAATCCCATTACCTCAAACTAATTGTACAATAACTTGTGGGAGCAGATAGTAGACTTAAGTTCGTTAACTCCTTGAATATGAAGACAGCTTTATGGACAGCCGCAATGTCCCGAGACTATGTAACACCACAAGTACTATCCATGATGACAAAAATGATGCCGTGATACAATCAGCTATTGTAATCCTACCTGGATTTGTAAATGATGCCTTCTGAATGTAGACTGAGTGTGCTACTGATGTCACGCCGTTTGCTTTTGTTTCGGATGCCGACATAATAGATATGATCAACCAAAGCCAAGATTGTGAGTCTGAGAAAGATTCCGATGGTGGGAATACTCAAGAAGTCTCCACCTTGGCTCAAGCGATAGAGGCAAGTAATGTTCTATTTGGATTTCTCGAAAATAATAATTGCCCAGGGATTTCAGTGCAAAACTTAATGCAAAACAAATGTTCTGAAACAACAGGCACTCACGAAAAGACAACCTACATTACAAGAATACTTTAAATGAAAATGTGTATGCGTGTATGTTAAAAATTATCTGCACTAGTAGAATTTAAATTAATATGTAAATGGAAACTCATATGATCTTAATAAAAGTAAATGCAATCAACAAAACCTCTATTTTTAAAATCTCTATTAACCGTGTTTTTCGATAATCTGTGTTGCGCCCGGCCCGAGCATATTGTATAATCGAGGTTCAACTGTATAACCTTTCTGAAGCTTTGAAAGCTATTCAAAAGAACTTCTATTTTAGGTTAAGCGTGAATACTTGAAGCATGCTATGGATCAGTTTTTGTTGTTAAATAGGAGAATCAGGTCATCAATGATTTTACATACATATATACCACCACTACTCCAATTGTGCTTAGGCAGATAGCTCTGCCGTAACTTGTACCTTTAGGATGTAATATTCAATTACGATAAAAACAGTAAATTTGATTTTTAAATGTTGAAATTTTATTTTTGAATTTGTATCACAATAATTTATGTTTTTTCGTGTTAAAATTAATGGGAAATGGTATGTTTTGACGGGGTCCGTAAATTTGTATAAGATGGGACACATTGTATCAATGATGATTTACAATACCAATGATACGATCGTATGACTATTACCAATATATAATGGCTTACAAAAATACTTTTTAATTGAATCTTACTGATAACTTAAGATAATATTCGTTTACGGGATGAAATGGATAAATTATGAGAAATAGAAGAACCTATAAATAACGATTGGCTTAAATTATACAATATAATCGTATCAAATATTCTACTCTATGTACTTGAAATACTAGGCTTACAACTAACGTCTAATGTTCAACGCTAATGTACCTTATGGCTTTGAAATGGATAGACATTTGCTATATATTTTTGATTTCATATTTCCGATTCAAAACAAAATAATTGAAAGCTTTGACATTTAAGTAATATTGTATTTTTGTTTTATAATCTCATTGTTAATGATTCTAAATAATGACTTGTAATGCTTGTGTGTGGGTGGGTGTGAAAGAAAGGCGATTTTCTTCACATTCATTATTTATGGTACTTGGTATACCTTGTATGATTTGAGAAATGTATTGCATCTATTAGAGAAAGGAAAATTTGTTCATTGAATATTTTATTTCTAGGTTAGGACTAAAGCTAATAAGAAAGAGCACATTACTGCAATTGAGCAATTTGTTTGTGGTTGAAATGTGCATAGTATTTCTCATTGTAAAAATACGATATCATTATATAATAAACATAAACATTAAATGAGTTTTTATAAAATATTTAATTACAATATTAAAAGATAAGGTTTAATGTAGACGTGGTGATGTGTGTTTTGAAAATATGAATGATGTAAAAAATTTATACAGAAGACGTGAAATGAATTTTAACTTTTCTGATGACAATTTATGAAATAAGCATAACGCATTTTTTATGAGGAGTTCGAAGAACCAGTCGCGCTAACATCCTCACAAATGGTATGCAACTTTTCCATTTCGGATTTTGTGACAATATTAATGCTGCTTACTTTGGCACGTTGATATGCAACGACAGTATTCTCGCCTAAACATTTAATGCACACATAGCCTATGAGGACTGCAATACCAACAGTCATAACACGTATCAAAGGGTCAACGTAGAGCTGTATGACGACCCAAGCTGAGGCACCGGCTACGCACATTAGTGTGATCAGTATTACGGTTTTCGACCAGTGCTGTATAGTGAATCCCTTCTCCCAATCGAGTCTATGTAATGGATAACAACACGTGAACAAATATTCAATAAAATACCGGGCAATAATGCTTACTTCTTAGTTTGCTCTATTTCGTACGGAAAGCCACAAACCTTACAGGACAATTGGGATTCTGAGGTACTACAGCTCTCAACTAGCCAACGTTTCAGGCATTCATGATGTACGGATGAGACATCTCCAGTACAGCGGCAGGGTTGTATAAGTGGTTCCGGTTTATCACCATCATAACAAATCCAACAATCTTTTTTGCTTAAGAAAGATTGACCTTCTTCGGGTGAGAGAGTTTTCGTTTCGGCGGACATTGTAGGTATCGATGGGTCGATTTGTCGAGAAATTAATTTTCGAGGATTCAAAATCCACAGCTGTTCCGGCGCCATGGAATTCCATAGACAGCAGGGAAACCATAAAGCAACACCAATTTCGACTATGCGAAACACGATATCATGCCAATTACGCGAATAAACTGGAACTCTAAAGTAATAAAAACACTTTACTAAATGCCACTTAAATGTGCCGCTGGATACTTACTTGGTTTTCCAAAAATCGCCTAAAGTTTCCGATGTCAAAAATCCTACAATTACTATTAACATAATGGCCTGCGACAGAAGACCCAAGCGGGACTGATGAAGCTGGGATGCGTTAACAATTGCCTCGCTGGGACCAAGAATTTTGCCCGTTTGATCATACACAAAGCCTCCACGCAATTTAAAGAACACTTCTACGCCATATATAAGGAAAAATACGACGACAACTAGCAAAAGAATGGCATAACAACCATTAAAGATATGGGCATAGGTTTGGCGTTTCGAATTGATGATCGCAGAAAATACTTCAACGCCAAATAGACTGTACAAAAAGAAGTTGAAGGCAATAAACCCCAAAAAACTTTTCGATAAAAACTGCGATTTCTCCCAGCGAATATCGCGAAGATGGAAAATCTGGAGAAAAAGAAAGTAGTAATTATTAATAATAAATTATGCGCACCAAGTACAATATTCGATGTAATTATATTTTCTATATTTTGCATACAAGAATTTATAGCAAATGTTCCTACTTTGGGCAACAGTACAAAGCAAATGATTAATTAGTACTTCATCTAATGTTAAAGAAACGAACATCAAAAAATTGACCAAACAAATTGATAAGATTACGAAGGGGTGTGAATAGAGGAAATTTGAATTGTAAATATAAAAACAATAAACAATTGAGAACAGATGTACCGAGAAAAAATCTATATCAAACAAGTTAGCTGCAATTACCTCAGCTTGAAGCAGACCTATGTCTCAGTATTGCAGAGGTTTTATTGTGGCCAGTACAGCAAACAACTCGACAATAAAGTAAACACAACAACTCAGGTACAAATTTAAAAAAGAAACATTGAGTACGTTTGCACTAGGGTGGCCTTTATAATATGAAGATTTTATTATAAGTTTTTATATAGTGCCCTACAACTAGAGTTACAATTTTTGGAACGATTGGTTTGTTTAATTTTTAAGATATGAAAGCAAATATTCGCAGTAAATTCAGTTAAGAACTTAGCCTAATGAGGGCGACATTTAGAGTATCAATGCCATGTAAATAAAAACTAAAAAACATCTTGGGCCCTGGTCGCTTAAAAATTTGGCCCTAAACGCTATGGAACGACACAAAGTGTTGGGGAATTTATAAAATGTTTTGGGGAGACCCTGATGAATAAAGAACAATAAAGTAATTTAGTCTTAATAAAGACTAAATTAAGCAGGATTAAGTATGATAGGTAATAGTAATAGGCTCGACTTTGACAACTTGCTTGCAGTGGTGCAGTTGAAAAACCCTGCCATGTATTGATTGTATGTTGTTGGCACTTATTTCAATGGTTTTTAGACTATCGGATGTCGTAAAAAACGCAGCGTAAGAAAAAAAAGCTTAAGTGTGATCAAGCTCAAGGTAACATAGCCGACTTTTTAACTTTTTGGAGAAAAAAGTCGATTAGCCGACTTTTTTTTTTAGACTTTTCCTTCATGAAATTTTAGCAACATTACACAATTTTTATAGGATCCACCGATGGGAAGATGGTATACTAAAGTTGTCATTCCGTTTTCAACAACACGAAATATTGACTAGATAATCAATAAAATATTATTGATCTCGTAATTCTAAGACGATTTAGCCCTGTCCGTCCAGGGCTAAAAGCACGAATGCGGTCAATGGAATTAACCAAAGACCCTACAGGGGAAAACGTCCTCTATAAAAACTAAAAAAACAGATCGTAAATTTTTGTGGACGGGCAATTGTTAAAATGGGTTCTGTTAACACCTCAGAAAAGGGCATAGTTGCTGGACGTTTCGGTTTTTGTGACCCATGATTGAATAAACATATCTATGCCAGTTGTTAATACGGATTTTATTTCTCAAATAAATAAGTATAGGGTAATCCATCTAGAGATATTTTTCAGAACAAAAAAAATATAAAAATTCAAATCGATTGTGGAATCATTGTTGGTAATTTAAAGGTACATTTTATGGCATTTATTTTTTGAATATAATTTCCTTCAAATGTTGGCCGCAACTACGCCGCAGGGTTTCCATTCTGAGGGTTCAATTTTGGTTGAATCGTTCAAGCATTTCGACCGGTATGGCTTTAATGACACGCGTAATGTTGGCTTCCAAAGCCTAAATCGTAGCTGGTTTGTCAGCATAGACTTTGGAAAAATGTCTAAAGGTGTGATATCACTCGATTTAGGCGGCCAACTCACCTGTCCAAAACTTGAAATTAATATGTATGAAATCAATAGATAAATTGTTTGAGCAGCTGTATGGCAAGTGACACCGTCCTGTTGAAACCAAATGTCGTCAAGATTACGGGCTTCAATTCCAGGTAGCATAAAGATATATATCATTGCGCGATAGCGAGCACCATTCACGGTTACGTTCCGGCCATCATCAGTTTTGAAAAAATATGCAGCGATGATTCCACCACCTCTTGAACCTCTTCTTGTTGCTCTTCAGTCCAAATGCGGCAATTTTGTTTATTGACTTTGCCGTTGAACCAGTAATGGGTCTCATTACTGAACACAATTTTGGTCGAAAACAGCGGATCTTCCCCATTAAAAATTACTACAGAAATTCTTAATCGGTGGTCGCAACTTAAAGAGCGCTTAATCCAATTTTTCGGGCGTAATAATCGACCTAACTGACAGGTTGTGCATGCTAAAGTGGATAAATTTGGATCAAAATTTTCACTTTTGGATGTTGCGACGGACGCCGCTCGATGCGACGGGCATATCGCCGTCTAAGAGTATCCGTTCGAAATGAGCAAAATCAGTCAATTCCACGTCGTTCTCAGGAATTGGGCATCTCTCAAACCAGGGTATCTTCTGAGAACCATCTACATGAGGAGACGAAGGTCCTTACAGTGCGCACACAATTTACTGTTGTCTAAGCAATTCCTGCTAGGGTGTTTTCACAGTAGTGATCCTAACCACCATCTCTTGGACAGGATGCCTCCCTCCGCCCAGGCATATCAGGTGAGATCTTCATGATCTAAGGAGTAAGGTCCAGCGGTACAAGAGAGAACCTTTAGCTCATCGAAACTATCAGGCAAGTCTGAACAACATTTACGCTGATGAAGTCGCAGCAGTATCCAGCTACAGTGTCAATGTAGTTCTAGGGGAACATCCCCCGAACATTTCACCTGGGAGAACCCAGTAAACCAAATTTGCCGACTATGTCCGATATCAGACAATTCTGAACAATTTCTAAACTCAATCGGGAATTCTTACCGAAATCGGTACGAATCCTTCTCGGTTTGTCTGAGGATTTTTTTTCAGAGAAGTAGTTCAGAATTTGTGTCAACCCTCTCATATGTTTTTCGTTACGAACTCGGAAAGAATTCTGATCCGAAATCGGAACATTTTGCCGAGTGTCGTACAGAATACTGACCGAATTCTGAATGTTTGGTTTGCTGGGCACGAATTGATGCTAACGTTCCTGACATTTGTCCCGCCTGCCATCAGGGACCACATGACGTGTTGCACCTTTTCAAATGTCCGGCCAAACCCACTCAGCTGACTCCCAGGTCTCTATGGGCGCATCTAGTTCAAATGGCGCGTTTATCCACCTGGATATCGAAGCAGATGCCCTATAGACGATTAAAGTTTCGCCCAATTACAATCCCAAACAGCTTATAAGCCATTATCATGCAACATTTTAGGATCATAGGTTAATTCGTTTGACCGCTATCGTGTTTTCAAAAGTCACACGGACATGGCTAGATCGTTTTAGAATTTTACGACGACCAGGAACTTCATTGGGGCCCAGATCAACATTTCGTATTGTTGCAAACAGAATGACAAATTTAATATACCATCAACCTTAGGTGGAGTGTGTAAAGAAAAGCATATGGAATTGTAGCCTGGTAAAAAAGTTAATATTGGGAGTAACGACTGTAAATTCTAAATGTGAAGAATCGTCAAATGAAACAGGTCTATGGACCCATTAGACGAATTCTAAATTTACCCGGATTTTAAAAACAATGTCACGGTTGTATTTGTGAGAATTTTTCATTGTTATTTTGTCATATTTTCATTTTTTTACGCATTTGCCCATATTTAAATGGGCCGTGCGAAAATTTCATTCTCATTTGATACCCATCCACCCATGTAAATGTGGATGCCGTCTTATTGGCATGTACATTTGTATGGTTTGGGGCACTAACTACCTAAAAAAATGGGTTCTATGGTCCAGTTTCAAACTGGTCCAATTAAAAATGCTGTTCTAGAGAGGTTGTATGAAAAATCGGAAGGTGCTTCATACTGGGGCTATATAAAAACGTCGACCGATATATCCCGATTTTATCAGAGATAGTAACTAATCAATTGTTATGAACTGCTCAAAATTTCAATAAGATTTTCATGTAATATGCGACTAAAGACATAAAATTGGTTGATCGAACATATGTGTGGAAGCTATATTTAACCAATCCTTCAATTTCAATAAGACAAATCCTTGGTCCAAAAACGAACTTGTGCCAACCATAAGGGCGATGTCTTGGAGAAGAATCAAACGTTTAATAGACTATACAGAACGTCTTTAAAAATAAAGATTTAAGATTAAGATTTTCAGTCTTGTCCCCAAACGAAATAAAGCAGACTTAGGAGAAACCGCGTTTTTGTTAAATAATTTAGCGGGGTTTTTCTAGCTCCCGTTGAATAAAGTACGGCTATTATGAGTCTTTTTTTGGGTTACATTTTAAAAACGGTTTCTCCTTTTCTTAATTTGGCTATAGTAACGTATTATTAATTGTATCAACCGCGATGTGAAGTTATCTCCAATGTCAGTTGCATCGGAAAATTTTGGTTACAAAGATCTTAAGGGTTTTGGGGTACATCTTACGACTTTGAGAAAATTTCTGCTAAACTTTTCGACAGTACAAATAGAAGGAGGAGCCACCCTAAAATGTATTCAGTAAAAACAAAAGGTCTCTTTTACACTCGGCAAATACGTTTGAAGCCACAGAGGTAAGGATAAGTTTGTTTTTAGCAATAACAGTGCGATAAAACCACAAACTTATCGCTATTCTCCTGATACAAACGAACCTTCTATTGTGGTCTCGCCATTTGGTCTAATTATGATAGCGATTGTTTTAGGGAAACTTACCTCAGCCCACATGCAGACAATCAATGAAGCGCAGGTCATCAATAGGGGGTAGTAAGCTGACATCAATGTCACAGCCCATTGGGGTTGCAGGTCCAACTGAAAAATTTAAACACACCATTTATTTACAATTTACGCCATCACATACTAAATATCGAATGACTTTTATTTACTTACCGGCGTTGTAAAATAGGCACCCCTTAAAGACGCGGCAACAAAAACCATGAAATATAACATTTTCTGTGTGGTAATACGACATGCCCTTAACACCGACGGCTGTTTGAGACGTTGATATTCCGCCACAATACATATAAACAATTGTATAACCGAAACCAATGCTACAAAATAAAATACACCGGATATTCCAGCATAGTAGGGCAAATTAAAGCCACTGCATTCGTCTCCCGAATAGCGGATTTCACACAAGCATGTTCCATTTAGGCAGTCACCCCGACCTGAACAGGTGGCCGAATTAAGATCGTCGTGTTGACTAATGAAGGGCTGCTTTGGCCCACTGCTGGATGGCGCAGTGGTGGTTGGATGTAGAACGCTCGAAGAGCACCTCATTAAGTTATGAAAGCTCGGTAACATACTATTTGCCAAGACTTAACTGTAATTAAAAGAATCTCGGTTTATTTCCAATGTATAAAGCATAAAAAAGCTGAAAATATTTTCCAAATTATCAACACTTTTGACCTCACATTAAAAAGACAAGCCAGTTCTAGTATATAAAACAAGCAAGCTCTTCATAAAGAGAACGCAAATTCAATATAAAGTACACAGACACATTACAAATATATAGACTAAAAAACGTACGCATACATGCAAATATTCTTATATACAAATGTAAATGCTTTTTTGAATTAGTCTCAGCGAAAAAGATTAATTTCCCTTAGTATTGTAACAGACGACAATTAAAAAAATGTTGATATCCGATAAAGTATCAAAGTTAAATACAGGGCGAAGCTCACAAATGCTCTCGCATTTTGCTAATTTTAAAAAGCCATCCCAATTTTCATTCGACATGCTTCTGATCAGCTCTATCGAATCAGTAGAAGATAATATGCATATGGTGAACTTTTGTTTTGCTCTAATCCAAATGTTGTAGATTTCGAATAAGTTTCATTAAACGCCCTTTAACGGGCAATTATGCCCAAAACCAATTAAAGTACGGTCGGAACACACATGCTAAATGTGTATGTATGAGTATACAATTATGATGTACTTACGCATAAACATTGATCAATGACTAAACAATCAGTAATCGGGTCATTTGTACTACTTTGATATAGGGAAATGAGTATGAATTCATCATATCGCTCTGTTGCAAAAAGCTGTCGCAACTAAAAAATCTTGTAATCTTTGTTTTAGTCTACCTTGACTAAAACTTATTTTTAATAACACACGATAATCTTAATTTACAAAGAAAAGCAAACGTTATTTTCCCCAAATGAAAATTTTGCGTTATGACGGTCTTTTCGAAAATGAGCGATATGTGTGTACGAATGTCTATACTGGAAAACATAAGCCAATGCATGACAATTAATATTGATAAAAATGCTATACGCTTTACACTATGCTCAATTGTAGTCCACTCTATATAAATGGATGTACATAAGGATAGCTAAAACATAAAGTATAAAAACGTAACACAAAAAAAAACAATCACATTTTAAATGTAGAAAGGCTTGGTCAAATTTCTTAAAAATGTGACATTGTTCCATATCCGAAATCTGTTATTACAAAATAATGGAAGTCTCTGCAAAAAACAAGTTTGTTTAAGATATTCAAATTACAAGTGGGAATTCATAAGTTCGGACAGTTTTCCGTCAGTGCTATTTGAATTGCGTAAAGTTATCGAACTCTTTTCACAGTTAGGCATGATATTGGTAGTAGAGGGGAGCTAACCGTAGTGACATTCTCAATTTATTCATGTATATATTAGAAAGGTCATTCTGCCTTGGGAACTTTGGATCTGGAGCAGACTACCTATATATAAACCCTGCACTTCTGGAAGTTGGAAAAGGCAATTGAAAACAGGTTTTGTACACCTATAGGCATATTGGATTTGCGAAAAAAATTAATTGTTTTTGCTACTTGTATGTCCATGTTTAAATAAGCCAATTTTTCGGCCCTCGGAAAACATAAAAATGGTTCAACATATGTGAGGGAGTTATATTTTAATATCAGGTTTCAAAGTAAAAAAAAATCAAAAAATCAAATAAAATGTGGAATATTTGTGGTTCTTTCGAAAGGACATTTTATGCCATGCTTTTCAGGGTGTCCATTCTGGGGGTCTAATTTTGGATGACTTGTCCGAGCATTTTGACCGGTATGGCTTTAATGACACGCGTAATGTTGGCTTCCAAAAACCTGAATCGTAGCTGGTATGTCAGCCTAGACTTTGGACTTTGCGTAGCTTAAAGGAAAAAGTCTATAGCTGTGATATTACACGATCTAGGCGGCCAACTCACCGGTCCAAATCATGAAATTAGCAGCTCTGACCTCTTAATAGATCCTTTGCTTGAGCAGCTGTATGGCAAGTGGAGCCGTCTTGTTAAATCCAAATGTCGTCAAGATTACGGGCTTCAATTTCTGGAAGCAAAAAGTCCGATATCAAGGCGCGACAGCGAGCTCCATTCACGGTTACGTTCCGACCGTCATCATTTTTTAAGAAATATGGACCGATTATTCCACCAGACCGTGATTTTCTTTGAGTATAATGGCACCTCTTGAACCTTTTATGGTTGCTCTTCAGCTAAAATGCGGCAATTATGTTTATTGACGTTGTCGTTGAGCCAGAAATGTGCCTCAACGAACGCTCATTTGCATTATACAGTTGCACAATTTTCAGACGTTGTTTCGGTGAAGTCTTTCCTTGTTGAAATGGCAAGCAATACTGAAAAAAATTAAAGTTGAACACAACGTACGCGAAATCTATGAAAAAAGGCTATTGAAAAAAATACCTCTAGATGGATCACCCGTTATAAAAAAATATATATGTGGCAGCGCATATAGAAGGGGACCTAAGGGTAAAAAAAAATCAATTTTCATTTCTTTTTCTTTTTTTGATGTGGACAACATCTGAGCATCGAACGAGACCGATCCTATGCCCCAAAAGTGTTCCCTCCCAGAGATATGCGCGTTTTATGAAATTGAAGTCGACGATTCTAAGCGCAAAAAGAAAGCGACCTAATCTTTAAAATGGCTCTCCTGGACAAAGCTGGTTTATAACCTTAGGTCCCTTTCTATATTGCGCGTCACATATGTAAAAAAATAACGTATGCCAAGTTTCATAAAGATTGTAATATGTTAATATTAATTAATATGTTACTTCTAAATTAGAGCTAAAAACGTAAAATCGAACATATGTTTGGTAGCTGTATCTAAATCTAAACCAAATTTCATTAAGGTCCTTCCAAAAAACTAACGTGACAAATTGCAGCAAAATTGGATATAATTGGCGTGTACTATTAGAACTTGCTTATTAAACGAGTAGGTGGTCGCTAAGGCGATAACTTCAAAAATATACGAGAAATTTGCGAAATTTCTTTATATACAAGAACTGAACACGAACGGCTTTAATAACGGAACGGCGAGTAATAACGGAGCGGAAAAGTTATTCTTTTATATTTTATTATTTAAAAAAAAAACGGGTTTCGACGCCAATTGCCTATAGTTTTCTGTTAACAAAATCATTTATCTATTCTTATACAAGTACAATGTTGTGAAGTTATTGGGTTAGCGACTTCCTAAGCGAGTTGTCAATAAAACACGTCCAATATGTGGCTTCTAGAACTGAAAATCGATTGATCACATGTGTGGGAGCTATATCTAAATCTGAACAGATTTTCTTTAATTACAAGTTCCTTGGTCCAAAACTCTTACTTCTGAATAATTTCATGAAGATCGGACAACAATTGCTACCAGTAGTTTGATTTTAAGCTTTAGATAGACGGGTAGACATTGATAAATGAAATCAGCTGATACGTCGATCGGAACACTTAAAAGTGGGTCTAGCTCAAATAATTTTTGGTAGTTACCAATATTTGCCAATACTAAAGCTTTTAATACCCTATTTCAAAGAGTGGTGCATTATTGGATGTAAAGGTAATTTTATTTTTTTAAATACCTCCACTGTTTTAATTAATTTTTTTGGGCCCGTATGATCTACGTGGGTGGCGCAGAATGATAGAAACCTTCAAAATATGTTCATATTTGTCTTTTTTTTTAGGAAATTTCAAGGTTTCTGAGTTCCATAATTGGGGTAAGTTAACTTTTAAATCTGAAAAAATAAGCGCATTATTGGATTAGTAAGAAAAGTTGTTGTTTTCAGTATCCATGTACTCATGTACGAGTATGATAGTAAAAGGTCTCAAATTGAGTCAAGTCGTAATATAAGTGTCATATTTAACCATATCGGACAATTCATATTCAGATTCGTGAAGAAATTTAATTGTTTTCCAATGAAAACTGAAAATTAGATAAATCTTTAAAGTTACTGCTTATTAAGAGTAGTTAGTAAATTCCACTGCTTTTGAGAACACAAGTGCTCATTTGCGAAAGGACATTTTTTCGGTGACCTGGGAATCATAAACCCATTGGTCAACCCACAAAATTTAGTCGAATCGTAGAATTTATGATATTTTCGAATTCGTTAGAAAGTTTTACTCGTTCTGCATACCCATATATCCCCGAAAATTAGAGTATTTTAAACCCTCATTTATGGGACTTGTTAATTATTTAAGTTCAAAGGGAAATTTTTCCACTTTGGTCGATTGTGTTTTAATTATTAAATACCACTTTCAGCAATAAGACGTAAGCGAGTGTCTAGTAAGTAAGAAGACTCTAGCTCTTTTCGTTAGGACTTATTCGTGCTTTCAACAGACAAATTTAAAACATCTGGAGTTGCTTTTGGCGTTACAATGTTCAAACGAAATCAAATTTTTCTTTGCAACTGCAGAAAATAGTGTAAGTAAAAACAAAACAATATTTTTCAGAATATTCGTTCATACTGAAGAATACAAAAAAATGCTTCCCTACTTTGGATTGATCAAAAATACTCGAGTACCATTTGTCGTCCGTAACAGCGACAAGTTTTTTAATTTTCTAAGTACAGAAATTTGTTGGTTTAAAAACAATTTTATAAAGAACATTTAAAATTTAAAATGTTTTTTTGTTTTGTTTACATTTATTTGGTCATTTATCGTTATTATTGTGACTTGAACAATGTTATTCTTTAATTTTTAATTAAGTTTGCCCTTAGTTTGTAACATTTGTACGACAAAATGGGCAAAAAAATAATACCTTTTAAGTTTAACTACATTGTGAAGCAAAATTAAACTTTTTTCGAAAATAACAAAGATTAGATCCTGAACTGTTTCAGTCAGAAGGCGTAACAAAAGAATACACAAGTATCGGCGTTTTGAAAGTTTGCGTATGGGAGTTTTTTTTAGAGGGGATCAATATTTCTACATTTTTCAATAATAATTCAGTTTTTTAGATATACTCAGCATTTCAATGCTCTTGCGATAATAATAAAGCGCTTGCTGTTTAAAATTAGCCATATTTCAGGTCTCTAGATTTTTTTCGTTTGGCGGCTATAGTGCTTTCAACTGGCATACAGGAGGCGAGCGTGCACGGCAGTTTTGTCTTAGCATTTTACAACGCTTAATAATATATACATTTTGAAGAGCCAATTACCAATATTTCGAAGTGCTGCAAATTAATATAAATATACCTGTATTTTTATTCAACGATAGGCAAATCTTTGTATTTTTGCAAGACAGCGCTGGTTTAAAATAATATTAAATATATAATTTGTTGGAGGATAGAGCTGGGATGAACAAGAAACACTTTTGTTAGAGATTTCATTAGCTCGCTCTATCTTAAGTGATAACATTTAAAATTCGCACAATTCAATCTAAAATATTCTGGCATTGCAATAATGAATAATATGTGCCGTTTAAGAAGAAACAGAATTTATATTTTATTTTGTTTACGCTTGCATTAAATAATTATATTGTCCTACACAATTTAAATGACAATTTAATATAATTCATTTTAAGTGCACTCGTTAAATATATAAAGTCATTTGTAGTGGTTAAATTTGCTAAGACACATTCTTGAGCGCTGTTTTATTCACATGACTTTTTAATAAAAGATTTAATATACGGAATAAATATTTTTAGTTTATTTAGTTATGTTATTTTTTTTTTAAACACACAAAACCTGATAAGATAGCAGATACTACTTGAAAATCGACATAAAAAAATTTGCGCAAAAAATTATCTCTCACTTTTTGGTTTCGTATTGGAAATCGTAATTTCACTACACCATTTATTGAAAAAGAAATTTCCGCTATTACTTTAACAACATTTTGTTTAAAAATTATATATATGTTTTCAACGAAAACCTATAGTTTGTAAATTTTTGAGTTTGAATGCGTGATGTGTTGCCTTTGAATCACTCAATACTCGACTAGTTTGCGTTGGTATTTGACAAATGCCTTTACATAGCAAGTAGGTAAAGCACAATGTTGATAGCAAATTGTTATTTGCTCTTAAAAATTGTGTCGAATATACTCTTAATTTACACTTTATTGCCATTGAATCGGAGAACGCACTGAACTCTTAATTTACTTAGCTATGTATGTGGTCGAATGGAAATAAACAATATTAAAATGATTTGTTATTCAAACAATTGAACTGACAAAACATGAGTTCAAGTATCACATATAAGATAGTTTTGGTACTTTTTTATAGTATCCTGACTAACGTTTTTCCTTCGCTAATGATCAATAGATCGATTGGCGGCGGTTTTTGTAGTCATGCTCTTGCAGTCAAAACGGAACTTAAGAAAGATGAAGTCAACATAATTCTAAATATCGAAAATAAAATAAAATTATTTAACGTAATAAAAACTATTGTATTAAGCACTATTTTTTGTATTAAAGCACTACTTAAACAGTAGACTTATGTAAATTTGAATAAATTTATATTAATATTATAAATCCGAAAGAAACAGTTATTGGCAACTTTTAAGTTAAATGTTTTTTGTCAATTTATGTGACATCGTTTTTCTATCAGGCTGGAAAACACCGAAGAGGTTGAATTAATATGTTTTAACCAATTTAAATATACATTTTCTTCAACAATATATTGAAAATGAAGTAAACATTTTACGACACTGGAAAAAATTGTCATTTAAAAAAAAAGACTGGGCAATATTTAAGGTAGGAGCATAAAATACCAGCAGAGTTTTTCTCCCGGATATGCATATCCCGGAATCCCGTGAATCGTAACGGTATTTTTCGTTTTTTTCTAGCTTTGCAATTGTTGCAAAGCCATTATAACATTTGCATTTAAATGTAACGAAGTGCAAAATAATGGTTGCTGGATTTATTTGCTTTAATTCCCCATAATATTGTCCATATGGTCCTAAGAAATGATGGTTAATAGACTGCATGGTCATTCAAAGATATTTGCCTAAACTTGGAGCTCGGGCAAAATCTCAAAAGAAGCGATCAATAGTAATAATCGCACATACAACGACAATTTTCAAAAAGTAGCACCATAAGGGTATGCCACTATTTTAAAATAGTGGCACACATTTTTTGAAAAAGTGACTTTCTTTTTTAGTTTTTTATTGCAAGGATACGAAGCAAGGTGTGGACTACACATTTCTTGGCTTACGTTTAGCAATTTCCTTGATTTTGGTCTGCCGATCACTAGTTGATACCTTTTTCAACTGTAAGATTCGCGTTATCAGGCGATCAATGATATGGGTAATATTCAAGAAACTGAATTTTATAAAAAAAAAATTACATTAGTCTTTACGAAATTTGAACAAGACCAGATTAAACATGTTATTTCGGAGTAACTTGGATTGAAATCAATATTGTCCATTATTATAAATTTTGTGACTCTTTATAAATAACGCAGCTGATTTAACTTCTGGATCTTTAGAGCTACAGATCGAGAGAGACTTTATTATTAATAGCAACACATGGAATAATATTGCGAAATTTTACCATGATTGTTAATTGGTCTCTCATAATAAAATGTTTTAAAGATCGGGCTTCCTGTGCGGCTTCTAGATTGGCAATATTGACATTCGGAAGACATCTGTTATCAGTGCTATATCAAATCATTTTCTGATGTGGCTATCATTTTTTAGACATCACTCAAAGTACCACATTCATAATTGAAAGAACATTCTTAATTTTTTGACAAAACTATGAAAATGAAACTGTTCTTTAATATAGTGGACCATACTGTAATAGGCTGCATATTATGCACAACTATCATGCCAGTAACTCCAGGCGGGGTTTCCACCTCATAAATTCCGTCGACTTTACGAGTAAGTGATTTATCTCTGAGCCATGTAAAAACTTCTCTATAATTTGCATAAGCCGTTCGGATGAATTATAACAGCTGACTGATTTGAGAGATGTTTGCCTTGTTCCTTAACCCATTCCTGCCTAATGGGTATTTATATACCCAAGAAAGTGTTGATACATAAATAATTTTAGCGTGGGCCAGGTGAACGATATCGCGGTAATTTTTTTTATTGAAAAGAGGAAAGATTGGGCTAAATTAAAGCATTTAGCAAGATTTTTTTTTATTTTTTTTCTCCGGAAAAGTGCGGTCAAACATAGGAAAATGGTAGAAATTAAAAATTTATAATTTTACCGAATAGCTTAAGTTGTCTACTATGTAATAAAGAAAATCTGGCAGCGTTACGTCAACACACCTGGCCTCCAGATCCGGTCAAATGTAAATGGGTAATTTTATTAAGAAAACATGGTATAAGTACATAAAAGATATAAATCACTTCACAGCTTTAGCAATTTTCTTCTGATCTGGTGCAACACCGTTGTGATAATCCAGAAAGCAGGTAGCGGGATGGAAATTCATCTTGCATCTCAAACAAACACCTTGCACGGGTATTTAAATACCCATGTGATATCTCAGGTAAAAATTTAGTTTTTTTTCTTTCAGCTTCTATGGTCTTTTCGACATAAATTTTCAAATTTCATAAATATCGTACAAGCCGATCTATGGGTAGGCAGTAACGGGTTAATGGGGTGTAGTTGAATTAAATATGCCACATTAGTGGCATAACAGTATAAATGGTGCGTGTTGTGCGTTCCGCCGATCTTTTGGTCTGTTTTGGGAAATGTAGTCAACATGTATTTGTCAACATGTTTATAATTAGACCTAAAATTAGTATATATTTAATATCTATTGTAATATTCATAATAAGTATCTTTTGTCTATTAAATTTTTAATAAAAAAATCTTTTGTAAATATTTCAAAATAAGTCTATTACTTTTAAAAAACAGTAAATTAACAAACACAACATGCAACGGAGAATATTCATGCATCCAAATTGTAGCATTTATCTGATTTATTTTTTTTAGGTAGAAAAAGAGAAATTTTAAATTTGTACTCACAAAATGGTGCCTTTGAGGTTATGATTTAACATTTAAACACCTCTTTTTATCGCATTTTAATAAAACAATACTTGACAACTACGAAGATTACACATTTCAATACATGAACTTTAAATAAAACACAAGTTCAATGACACGCGATTTAAAGTTGTGATTAATTGTATGGGGTAATCTTTTTTGTTGGTTTAACAAGGATTTCCCCAAACTAGTCAATTTGTATTTTTGATAAACGTTTTTTTCACCGATGAACTTTAAAATTTAACCGTTATATTCGATGGGAAAGTATGCACTATATTTAGTCAGTAGCAAAAACCTACGCCATGTCCAATGTGAAGCCTTACAGTTACGATTTTGGTGGTGGAAAACAAATGTAAAAAATGGTGGAAAATAGAATATGCACAGCACGGAGAACTTAAAGACTTATTGACCTTATAGGCTGTGCATTTTACAATGAAATAAATAAAAAATGAATGACAATCGGATGTTGTGAATAGTAAACGTTACATAAAGCTGTACCTGGAATCGTTTTCCCTGAGGCTATTTATTATTTAGTAATAATGATTATTATTTGGTAATAATAAATTTAAAGGCTGCAGCTGTAATCACCTTTAAAAGTACGAATGCGAAAATGGTGTTTTATAAATTTGCTGGTACTAAATTCGTTTATGAAAAAATGACACAAAAACGGTTGGCTACAATTTTTATGTGAAATAAAAGGCAAGGTAACGAGTGGGTCGCAGTGGCATGATGGTTAGTGAGCACGACTATAGTACTTAGTAGGGACATAAATACTGTTACACACGTTTTATGGTGTAAAATAAAAAGTACTGAATGTTTTTGGACTAAATATATTTTAATATATTTATTGATGTATATAGTATCCAAAAAGAATCAACTTATTCGAAATGTCCGCCTTTTGCCTTTACACACGCCTTAAGTCGCACTGGCCAAACGTCAATAGCTGCACTTACCTCGTCCATTGGAAAATTGGCCACAGCTCGAACCAAAGCAGTCTCAAGAGATCCAATGCTGGGGTATCTTTTGTGAACAACCTTGTCCTCTAAAAACGTCCATAATTTGTAATCCAATGGGTTCAAATCTGGACTGCCTGAGGGTCATTCCTCAGAGGAAATGAACGCTGACAAATTGTTTCGAAGCCAGGCCTGGGACGTTTTAGCCTTATGGGCCGGCGCAGAATCCTGCTGGAAAGTCCATGGCTGGTTTTGGAACAGGGAATTGTTAAGAGGCTTCACAACAGCTTCCAAACCGGTTTTTTGGTAAACTTTGGCCGATGTTTTGACTACTCGTTCGCAGAAATGCAGGTCAGTAACCCCATCGTAAGAGACACCCCACCAAACCATGATTGAAGCTTGGTAATGACCCTTTTCCACCCTTGGGATCAGTTTAGATGCTTCCTTAGATGACCGCGCATACACTATATCATTTTGCTTGTTAAATTTTTCCTGAACGGTAAAAATTTTTTCATCGGTAAACAAAATTTTTCTGTGCAAGTAATCAGCGTGCTTCACAAAAAGATTTTTCCATTTTTCAGTCCTATTTTTTTAAAGCTGCAGTCAATAAATTTCCGGTACGTCGTTTGAAAGCCCCAATACCCAAGTCTTTTTTAATGATTCGACACATTGACTTTTGCGTGATGTTCATCTCACGGGCCATGATTTTCTGTTTTCGGAGCGGATTTCTGTGAATTCTTGATTTAACGGCTTTGATGACATGCGGTGTTAGAACAGAGCGTGGTCGGCCCGACCGGTGGCGGTCTTTTACATCTCCAGTCTCCTCAAACAGTTTTATGCATCGGTAGACGAACATGCGGCTAATCCCTAGTGGCCGGAGCGTTTTGAAAATATCGCTTTTTTCATTTCACACTTGAAAAGCGCTATTACAGCGATACGGTTCTCATTATCTGACCACTCCATGATGAAAGTTGAAACAATTTTAAAATCCCGTTACAGACTAACGCTATTGAGGCTAGCTTTCAAAACCCAAATGACATTAACGGGGCACGTTCGGTTCTACTATTGAAATGGGTGTGTTCAATGTTGTAACAGTTTTTATCTCCCTACTAAGTACAAGTAAGCCCAGATTTTGAAGGAAAATCTGAAAAATGGTTTAGTACAAGGTAAAGTCGCAAATGCCGGCGACTTTACAGGTCATATAGGGTGTCCTTCGGAAAGGTATACTACATTGTTTATAATTTTTAATTAAATAAAAGAGAATGGATCTTATATGGATAAATGTTTTATTTAATGTTGGCAATTATGTATGGAATACAATATCAGGTAAATGTTCGCCTCTGTTAGCCTCATAAATGCAAGCCCTTTCGAGCACATTTTTCATTACATTAATCTCTTGAATTGAGATTGATGGATTGTTTTGAACACTTTCTTGAGCAGCAGTAATGTTTTCAGCTGATCTTGCAGTACGTTGTTGTCCATACTTGGCCCTTTTAGCTACAGACCCCCATTCTTTGAAATCATTCACTACACGACAAATAGTGAGTTTTGTGGTCACGTCGTTCAAATTTCACGTAACTTCCTCATCGTCACAGCAATCGATGATTGATTTTGATAAAATCTTTATCGATTTATCGAATATTTTACATAATAAATTTGACACGTCTCTACTTCACGACTGCCACTACGAACTGCAGACTAATGTTTACCAAAATGGCGGCAAAACAAAGTAGTATACTTTCCCGGCGCACACTCTGTGTAAAAGCCTTGTATGAGCCGTTCGGAGAATTTAATCGCGCACACCTCACTGATTGAAAAGAAGTTCCCCGATTGTTCCCAATGGAATGTCGAGGGAACTAAGTGTGACATTATTTTACAGGAAAGAAAAAATATCTGCTATTGCGTGGAATTTAAAATTATTTTTATAACGTATAAAAATGGACACATTTTCATATTACAAGGAGATCTTAGCTCCAGGATTGAGAAAATATTCGTAAAGATAATTTTAATTAGAAGATCACAAAAAAATGCAAATTATGTATTCTAAACGTAGGGATGCCGTGGTGTGATGGTTATTGTGCTCGACTATCGCAGAAGGTTTTAATTCACTAATGAGTTTGCTGGTGTTCGAATTCGTGGTGGTTAGTATTTACGGCTTACATGTAAACCTGTTTCCTCATTAATTCTGGCGTATGTTCGAGTAAGAAATTTTTCCCTTAGACATGAAAACACTTTTTTACAAGTCCCACTGCTATAGCGGAGTACATCTTAAACAGTCCTCTTTATCCTCCGTGATAAAGAGCAAACGAATGGTTGATCTCGTTAAACGACAATAACGTCGTATAAAACATGATCTAAAAAAGGGTGTGACACTCAACTTTAATTTTATTCTGACAAAAAAATAAAGCCAAAATATTGATTGATATATTGCAATGAAATAAAAATGATGTTTGCGAAATCTCGTAAAAAATCATTTGCATCGTCGTAACTCTGTGTAGGAGGTAGAAAATGAGGTGCGGCATTATAGCCCGTTTTCAATCCCATAGTCTTAGAAAATTATTATGACATCTTCATAGACGGACATGTCTCCAATAACTTTAAACTTCATGAAAATAAAACCAAAAATATGTAGGGTCGTTAATCTTTTTATATTTGTTTAACATTTTTAAGCCATAGCAAATAAAAAAAACCCTATTAGTTGGGCGAAGTTAGAACATTCTGCCAATTTTAAAATATGTGACAGCGCATAGAGAAATGGACCTAAGGGTAAAAAAAAATCAATTTTCACTTTTTTTTTTGATGTGGACAACATCTTAGCATCGAATGAGACCGATCCCATGTCCCAAAAGTGTTCCCTCCCAGAGATATGCGCGTTTTATGAAAGTGATGGTACACCAAAGATACACGTATTTAAATCTTTAAAATGGCTCTCCTGGACAAAAGTGGTTTTTACCCTTAGGTCCCTTTTTATTTTGCGCGTCACATGTGCATTTTATTAATATGGAGTGTAATTTTTTCATCCGAGTTTGTCGAAAATTTATTTGTAATGCTTAATACAGTGTGGAGCGCGGTTGTTTGTTTATTTGGGAATGAAATTAAAAAAAATTATGAACCTTAGAAAAATGTATTTTATATTTTAATTTAAAAAATCGCATGGGGCTAAGTCTAGTGGCCGTCCAGGAAACATTTGCCTCGAACAATTCATGGTAGCCCTTGCTGTGTGTGCAGTGCACCATCCTGTTGGAACCATGTATCCTCTAATTGCATTGACTCAAGAGCCGGCTGAAAAAAATCCTGAATCATAGTCAAGTACCGTTCGGAGTTTGCAGTTATGGCAAGACGGTTATCCTTGAAAAAGTAAGGGCCAATGACGCCTACTTGTGATATGACATACCACAAAGAATGCAGAGGTCTCTCGTGAAGTTCTCTGGGGTTTGTTTCACTCCAGTACCGCATATTTTGTTTGTTTACACACCCACTGAGGTGAATATAAATGTGCCTCATCAGAAAATATGAATAATACGCTTCAACACAAAATGACCTCTCCTCACGTGGCCAATGCATAATGGCAATTGAAAGGCAGACGAATACTAGTCCTTTGTCAGTCACTATAAGCCACGCACACTCTCTTCGACCAACAATGCCGCCACAGCCCGCAGTGCAAAACAGCAATTTACCGCGCTGCACCCTGTAGGTCGCATACAAATTTCAGTTTCGTAAACATCACTCTTGCTAGTTTTGGCCGTTTGTAATTTAAAACCGTGGCCCTAATATTATTTTAGGGAAATTTATTGTTTGGAATTTGTTTTAAATATTATAAATCGCTCAGTGTGTCAATTGAAACAACTGTGATGACGGGATATTTTGCGGAATATTTTGTAAAAACTAAATACATACTTGCAAAAAAAAATAGTTGGTGTTTTTGGATTGGAGACATCCTTCTATGAATACAATGACGCATCCAGATATCAGTCAGTAAGAATAAGAATTATTGAAAGGTCTGTCGTGAATTATTAGTTTTGCAAATAACGAGTTGAGTAACTGTATCACGAAAATGAGACAGAGTAGACCCTTTTGAAAGTACGAGTAGATGTACCACGCACCCAAAATTATGCACGCGTACAAGTACTCAGTTTATAAAATATAAACAAATAATGTTAATATTAACAAATGTCGTAATTAAAGGGCAACCAATTGCTTAATGTCATTTAAGGCAGATCTTTTTACATACTCGTAGTATGATGTAAAGTTAACTGCATTCACAAGTATGACAAATTCATTGGACGTCACTCAATTGTTTCCAGTGACTTAACTAATACATATTTTGCGTTTAGTTTCCTTCGATGACGCTTTAATTGACCTTTTCATTTTATAAATAATTGGAGCACAGGGACTGACAACAGTACAAGCTAATCTCATGTTTGAGAATAACAATCGCAATGGTAAATGAATATTAATGAACTTCGTCTTATAAAACTAACTTATCTACAACAGAGAGCCATTCAAAAACGCTTCAAAGTAAACACGATTATGCAAATTAATATGCTTATCATAATGCCTTCAAAGGACTTTTTTGGATATTGCTTTATATTTTGTTAAAAAATATTGTAAAGTTCGTAAACCCTACGGGAAATGTAGAGTCAATTACCCTGAATGTTCCGAATCGAGAATGGATGAAAACAGAACATGTCACAGAAATGGTTCGGTGTGGATATAATGGTGTCAATTACATGAAATTTCGTAGCCTCAAATTCGCGGTATAACTTTGCTCATAAAACCGCAAACTAAAAGATGGGTTCTGTGATGCGTTTTCTATTCTATGAATACAATGACACGTTCGGTACCTATCCTATTTATATCATGGTATCTGAGCAGTGCCTGTTGACTCCTCCAATAACAAAGCTATGTAAAAGTAACCGGTTATTTCCATATTGTTAGGTCGGTACTGGGATCGGTCACCATCCATATGGGACCTATCATGTGACTGGTACTGTACCGGTCCAATTTCCCGTAGGGTATGTACAAATTATTTGTCAATATACTTTGTTATACAGGGAATTCTGAATAACTTAAATAAGCGTATCTAAAAATGATTTTGAATTTTTTGTTTTGAAACACTATTATGGCGTCGACCGAATAAAATATTATAATGGCTACATTATTCTTGCAAAAATATGTATAGCAAGTGAATTCCCTTCTCTCATTGATGCAGAAATATCTACCTCATCCCTGCAATAGAATGATACAAACTAATGTACAGTGGGCCGACGTGGTGTGATGGAAGTGTCCATGACTATCATGCCACTAAACCCAGGTTGAACCCCGGTAAGAATATCTAACAATTTTTCAGCGAGTAGGAGATTTATCTTCTCTGCATTAGTCTTGCAGATCCGGCGTTCAACAGAAGGTTCTAGTCAGTGAGTATAAGAATTGAATAGTGCACAGCTCACTGATTTGAGACAGTCAGTGAGTATAAGAATTGAATAGTGCACAGCTCACTGATTTGAGACAAGTTTTCCTTTCTTCCTTAATTGTATGTTGCGAGAGTTTAGAAAGTAAGTATTTCTATACACTTTCCATACGACCTTCCCAACTTGTATACTAAACTTGTAGCCAGGGCTGCCAATATTGAAGTTTTAGTGTCTTTTTGTCGATTTTTAAACTAAAAATTACAAAAAAAAAATAAGAATTCCGAAAATGACAATTTTTAAAGACTAATAATTTATGTAAAATAAAGAGGTAACCATATGTATATTTGCAAACGTTTAGCACGACAAACCTTAGAAGTCGATAAGTTGGTATTAAGAAAATGAAAGTGCATTACTTATTTTTGCAAAAAATTATTAAGACAAAAATATTTAGGTAAAGATTAACATTTCAGCCAGAACAATGAAAGGAAAAATAGAAAATTATATTTTAATTTCTGTTTAAATATGGGTTTTTTATTGAAAAAAACACTCCTTATATTTAAAATGAACGTTTAGGCACATTGCGTATTTTTCAACTTCCGGAATTTTCAAAACCGTTGATACCAAAACCAATTTTCTCAGAGAACGTATTGCTGGTTATTTTCTATGCATCAAACCAATATCATTAACTTTTTGTGCATTTTTAACAGTTGTTAATGAAATATTTAGTGCATTTAGCTCGGAAAATTAATGTAGCACAGTTCGGCTTATTATTGATAAGTTGTCTTTTACCAGGACAAACAAGGCTAACAAGTGGTGTTGCGTAAATTATTTCTTCGCGGACTGAATTACTCTAAATTCCAACCAACAAGAACTATGTTCATATAGCTTGTGGGAGTATTTAGACTTCAATAAACTTGTATTTTGAGAAAGTCCTAAGTTGTGTTAACAATTTAACCATGATTTATATTTTCAAAAATAAAGATTTTTTCTTAAAAATCGATGACGATTTTTTTTCTTATAACGTATGCGTTATGAGGATTAGTGTTAAATATGGACAATCTACATAAATGATTTGCTTAAAACAACTTTTTCGTAAAACTCTTTCGAGCGCAATTATAGATATGACACTGTAATGATGACCAATCGTAAAAATATTTTAAATTATGCTATGAAAAATGTAAGTTTAATGCATTTTCCAAAAAAAATTGTATTTTTTTCATTTTATTCCTCGTAAAAGTTGTTAACGTGGAAAAGATTAATACGTAAGACGCGTAAAATGTTTCATAAAAATGCATTGCGGATCTCACTGATTTGAAATAATTTCCCCGTTTGTTGGTTGACTGGATGTAGATATGCCGTTAATAACATTCTGAAAATTTCTCGGTCAAGGATCCTAGGATTTAAAATAATAATAATTCTCTTGTCATGGGAAAGAAAAGTAGTGAATTTGCAATCCCTACAGTCATTGTTATTTTAAATGCATTGGATTTGCTGATTTTTAGAGCTATCGAAAAGATTATGTTCTGCTTTGGAAATTATGATTGATTAAACAAGTAATTTTTCATCCTGGAATTTCCCTGTATCACCTTGTCATCAGAAAACTTCATTAGATGTATGGCAAATTTTTAATTTTAAATGCTTTGGATTGTCAGATTTTTAAACGTACTTGACCATAGACAAGATTCTATTTTGCTTTGGAAATAATGTTTGAGTATACAAGGTATTTTTTATCCTGGCATTTCCCTGTATAAACTTGTAATCAGAGAACTGTCGATAAGGATGATGAATGCGTTTCGTTTAGGGCAACGAATATCTTACTCCCCTCAACACCACATTATGGTCCAAACGAAGAACTTATCTCAAATCACTGACTAGGCTCGATAAAATTTGTCCACTCTACGCTCAGGATCTTCCGTTTCAACTTAGACTTTACCACAGTGGGAAACATGGTAGCCAAACTGACATGATAATATAGTACGAGTATGTCAACAAAAAAGAAATTATATCCGTACCTGTAACTTATTGCGGAGGAAATAGGAGAACAACTAATACTGCTAACATCAATCTATACGTTATATTCAGCTCTATACTGTTGTTTTCAAACAAACTAAAACAAATAAACACACAAGTATCCGTTGTCTGTAGTAATTGTTTGATTGCTCAAACTGAGGGTTTGCACCACGTTCTGTGAACTCTAGTGCTTTTTGAGTACATTTTAGGTGCACGAGTACCTAACAAAGCCAATGATCACTCGCAGTTTGTTTCCAATGTGTGTGTGCTGTTTTTATCTTTCGACTGTTGTTGTCTGTACTAGATAATTATTTTTAGACAATTTCACTGCTGCATATGAAGCCGATATTGCAACGATTTTTTGCATGCATGTATACATACACCAGCTAAGTATATGTTGAATCAGATGCATTGAAGTTGCTGCAGACTATTCTAGGGTGAATGGACTATATTGTTGTACTATGAGTTTAGATATTACGATTATAAGATTGTGAATAAACAATGAATTTTGATTTTGTCCAGTCAAGCATAAATGAGTCACAGCGATTAATGGATGGGACAACAAGACATGTAACTCCAAGGACAAATTATGGAGACACCTACTACGAGGCAAGATATGATATAAGTGAAGAGCATCTTTATATTTAGAATCTCTGAACAAATAATTAATTATTTTGCCACAACAATATTAAAGCAAACATAAACATAATTACCTCACTTGAAAAAAATGCAAAATGAACGCAAAATAAATGGACGAACAATTGGATGTAGGTATGTTGTGTGTGTACCCTACAATCCTACAACAATCTCAATATCACAGAACCAGGACACAAAATACGTTTTCGACAAATCGTATTGTTTAAAACACAAATAAATTCACAATTGTACGGATTGTTAAATAGGTATACTCATGTAATTTGGACGCACGGACCACGGACGAACTTAAGCTTCCCGATTTTTTCTTTGTTTTTCTTTTTTCATTAGTGACGTTTGATTTAATACTACTGAAATGATTTGTCAGACTGTGGAGCCGACCCGAAACTACCGGCGGTAAAACAATTTGAACATTAGCGGCGGGCGAGCTTGCATCGGCGTAGAACTTTCTATTCGACAGCTGAATTCGAGCAGGTTATAAATAAGTTTTTACATTTATATGTACTTAGTAATATAATATAATAGAAATTATTTGGACGTCAGAAGTACTTCTGCAGACGAATTTCTGGATTTGCAAGATATATCAAGCTAATTTTATTTACATATAATGGCATTATTAAGATATTGACCAATATGAACCTCAAAGCGTATTATATAAATAACATAACAATCCCACGACAGCCGGTTCTATGGACCGGATTGACCCGAACATCACTTCTTCGGCCAAGGGCTGTCACCCCGGTACACAGTTGCCGCTACAACAACATAAACATAACGTAGTGCAGGAAACATATTGAACCTTTTAACAATCCTTTTGCGATGTTGTGTTTGACTCGGAATTGATTAAAGCTTCATTAACAGATGCAGTTCATTTCAAGACGTTTCCCAAAATAGCCAGAGGCGGTGCAACAAATATTTGCATCACTTTTGCCAGTGTTGCCGTTTTTAACTTTTTCTACTAAATTTGGTTGGTAGGTTTTTCTTTCATTTGGTAGGCTAAGACGTATTTTGGAAGGTTTTGCGTTAGATATGCATTTGCATAAATTAAATTTGTAAGGTAATGAAAGTATGCCGAGAATTATCGGGCACCTTTATGCAAGCATAATAAGGGCTAACATAATTGAACTGATAATAAGAACGACGTACTACTTTCTGCTAGCATTGGTACTTTTTTAATGGCCGATTTTTCAGCCCCCCAGGGTTAGCATCAAATTAAGCCAAATAACTATAAATAAATTTTTATTCTTGAAAATTTTGTATGTATTTTGCTTTCCATATTTCCATGTTTGAAGGGACTGCAGTTTGGGCATATACATATGAGTCAACTAAATCTAGGAGTGGTTGTTAGTCCATCGTAATATGCTATACAAAATTTGAGCGAAATAGGAATTTATGTATAGGTGTTCTATAGCAGTCAACCGATATCACCCACTATCATCTAAGCAGCTTACTGATCGATCGTTGACAACATCTCCAAATTTCATTAAGATTGGATGTGATTTGGGCAAAGGCCTTAAATCGATTGAACATATGTTTAGAAACCATATCTAAAACGATTTTGTTGAATTTCAACAGCGACAGTCCAAAAAACATAATTCTGCCATATTTAATAAAAGTTAGACGACAATTGCGACCTCTATTTTGATTAGATTCTCTAAAAGGACCTTAGGCGGACGGCCTGATAGCATTGTTTAATCAAATTAGCTGATATCGATCGGTATACTCAAAGCTTTAATATTTTTGGTATTTACAAACAATTGTCATGAAACTAGCTTATAATTTTCCGTTACACTCTATTAAGTTTCTTAAATGGCTTCACATATTTTGGTAGGTTTTAATTCAATTTGGTAGGATTCATGAAAAAAATTGTAAGGAGAATAACGAGTGGCAACACTGACTCCAGCTCCACATTTTAAGTTTTATGAATGAAATACAGTAAAGTAGAAGAGGTAAGCTTTTTTGGCATCCACATTTATTAGTAAAACATTATAACAATGTCGGAAAAGAAAAGATGACGGCGGTAAAATGTTTTTCAATTTAGATTGTGCACGCCAGAGTTGGCCGAATGGAAATAACCGGCGGATGCGAATTGATTTCTTCATAAAATTGGGCAACTGGAGGCGACTAAACATCGGCATACATACGTTTTCAATCCAAAAAAGAAAGTTTTTAAAACTACGAGCAAATAAATAATGTAAAACAAGTCGAAAATTAACTTTTAGGTTGAATTTATGCGATACTACGTTACTAATGTAACTACAGAATTACGCCAGTAACAAGTATTTAAATTCCGCACAAAGATAAAATATTTCATTTTTACAAATTTTAATTTTTTACTGTATGCATATGAAATCGAAGATATCTATGCTAAACAAAAATCCATCGGCTGCTCGCTCGATGTTCTGGTGCACACTCGTCAATTCTTTGTCTAAGATAAAATCGTCGAACTTGCTATAATCTTATCCAGAGGGTTGAAACAAATATTGAAACATAGTTATTGCGAATTCGAAACTGAATATTGAAGTATAGAGAATAATTGCTTTTGCGGGTACGAGCGAAAAATTTAAAATGATTTTGCGAATGTCCAAATTTGATTAAAAAGGAAATAGTTAAGATGGATTCCTACGAAGCTTTGGGCCTTGTTCATAAAAATGTACAAAAGGTTTAAAATCAATTTTTTTTTTATAAAAATGTTCTTTAAAGTTTTTATGATAATTTTTTTAAACGAAAGAACAAATATTTTTAAATATAATTCAGTTCTAAGGTAAAGTATTTCGTAATCTTTCAAATATTCATTATTTAATGTTTAGTAAAACCGATATACTTATAGATGATGCAACAGGCATTCTCGGACATTTAACCCATCTTCTACCACTACCAGAAATTGTTGAGATACCATTCTGAACTTTTAAATAGTGAAAAATGGTAACCTTCTGAAAAATTCAAAAAAAAAGATCAAAAATGTCAAGAGTGTTGGACTGTTGCAAAAACGCGACGTTGGCTTAAAGATGCAAATTACTTTTTATGCCCTCCTACAAAGGGTGGCTCAATCAATCGATTTAACAAATCAACAAGGATCCTGAAATTCTATGGGTTGATGGTTTATGGTAACAAGCTGTTTGAGATTGTAAATGGGCAAAATCGGCCAAGGGGAAACAATTCCCCTTTAAGGGACTAAAGGTACATTGACAAAAAGTACACTTTTTAAGAATTTGCTTTACAAATCATTCATTTTGTGGACGAATAATGTACTGTTAGTTAGATGCACTTAATACCTTAAACAAGGCTACAAATGCTCAACTGCCCAGCATAGTCAAAAAGGCAGATCAGAAGAAAATATGGACATATTTGAGTGCACGTATTGACTATTGATCACCCGAAAATAAAGCAAATATTGTTAAGAATACAAATATTGATTTATTTTGAAATTTTGGATGAGATTAGATTTAGACACAATGGCCAACACGGCCTTATAACCGAAACACTTTTTTTTAATATTTGCTCTTAAGTGGCATATTGAAGGTGGAGGTTATCTTGAAACAAAAGTAAATTTGATTTCGATTTGTATAAAGTTCAGAAGCAGCTGCAATTAAGTTCAACATAACCGTGACGAGCAACGATAACCTTTTGTTGTCATATACGTATGTGATGAGAAACGTTTTCGAATGAAAATCGTCACTGCCACGACGTTTTTCATTATTCCCACTTTTGTGAATCAAATTGGAGTCCTATTTACATTTTATTTTTGACAAAAGTTATGTTGAAAGTTGTGTCAATGATGTGAAAGCACTATAATTTCGTTCCAAAAGTGTTGCATGTTACAAGTGCAAATTCGGATTGAATTAAACTTTCGATTAGCTATTACATTCAAAACGAGTAACATAGTAAGAGCCCAAGTTACATTTTAAATTTGATTTCGCCCAAATAAACTATAGCGCATTTATGTGACCTCTAACTAACCTGGTGACAGGTTAGTTCTAAAAAAACATCCGGTAGGAGATGGAAATCAATTGATATTCTTAGAAAATAGTTCGAATAAATAAAACTTTCTTCTGGCACATAATATCGTTAAAATAAAGGAATATAGGGTTGATTCTGAGATTATGGGCCACTTTGCTGTCCTTGGTTGCTTCCAGCGGGAAAAATATAATATATTATACTTTATTATTTACTATACAATAAATCTTTATAGGACCTTTAAAGTCTTTAAAATTGTTTTTTAAAAAATTTATTTGTTCTTCAAAAAAATTCCTACCAAAGTGTTCAAATATCATTACCCGGATTGTCCTAACATAACTTTCAATTGAAATTTCTCAATTTTTTTTACAAAAATATTAATTATTTATTTAATAAAACCAGTCCATAGTAAAAAAATAATACTCAATTAATTTTGTTGCTATTAATGATTATAATTTTTTATTCAATTTATATTTTTATGGATGTTTATTTTCTGTACCTGAAAATACACAGTATTCTCCTGTAAAATCTAATATTCGCTAAAATTCAAATTTCCAAACCAATTTTGATTTCAAGCAACTCAAATATGATTGAACATTACATGAAGTGGATGCACATCTTATAGTTTTTTCGTCAACAGTCTTATTAAATCTTATTAAAGTCGTGTTTTGTCACTCGTTTCGAACGTTCACACTTAAGTTGGTCATTCCCCGGTGTTGTTTTTAAAAAGATAATTAATACTTTTTATAATTTTGCAAATTTTTTTTCGTGTTTATTGCAAATATAAACTTCCAGCTCAAGTATATGTAAGGGTAAGTACTTAAATAAATATTTCAGGGGGTTTTGTAGAAATTCATCATTTCCCTGGCAATTTTTTTCACAGGGGAGTCATTCTCTAACAGGGGAATGATAATTAAACTTTAGTTAATAAAGTCTAATAATTTTAAGGATTTAATGATGGCTAAAAATAAGTTTAAAACGAGGGAGGAAGTGTTGGCAAAAAAGCGAGAGGCAGAAAAAAGCGATATCAGAAAATAAAAGTCGATCCAGTTAAATATGAAAAAGGTGCGTACCTTTTAAAAATGACTAGTCATTCTTTAAACTAAGACATCTACCTGAATTAAATATTAAATTCTTAAAAAAAATCGAATGTCAAAAATGATGACGAAATTGGCCCATAAACCGGATAGGAACATCTAGCATTCTTTTGCGACGCGTTTTCATCACAAATGCCGGTAAACATTTGTGATGAAAAGTATAACATGCACTTTTGATTTGAGAGTTCACCGCATATTTCTGAATGGGATGTTGAGGAAAGTTTCAAAGTGAAATCACCAACAAAGTATTTATTTTGTATTAATTAAAATATTTCCGTGTGCTACAATAAGCTAATGTTTTCCAGATAGTAACAGAGTTTATACTCAGATAAACGAAAATTTCTTAATGTGATAAAATACGAGTTTGTGGGCGGACAACCCAGAAATAGCTAGATATTCCACTGCCGTATGAATAATCCCAAAATTACGGAAATAAACATGGGAGGGCGAAGAAGATCTTGGGTGCTTTAAATATGATACCACCCACTTTTATATTAAGAAGAGACCAGAAGCGAAACTGGATCCTGATAGTGAAAGAACGATTGAAGTCTTTTGTGACAAGAAAGGGCCATCCATGTGGCTTTAAATAACAAAGAAGTAACATTACAATATATCTCAACAAAGATATGTTGGCTGATAAATTCTCCAATTCAGCATCTTTTCAAAAACTAAATTATTTTAAATATATATTTAGTATTTTGTAAAAAAAATGTTTCCAAGCGTTTTGTCAAATTAGTTAATTACTTATATATGTGCAATTTTAAGAATGAAATTTATTTAGTAGTGAATATGAATGTTTAATATCTTATACCTTATATACTTGGGAGGGACATAAATACTGTTACACACGTTTTATGCTATAAAATAAAAAGTACTGAATGTTTTTGGACCAAATATTTTTTAATATATTTATTGGTGTATATTTTATCCAAAAAGAATCTACTTATTCGAAATGTCCGCCTTTTGCCTTTACGCACGCCTTAAGTCGTCGCACTGGCCAATCGTCAATAGCTGCACGAACCTCGTCCAGTGAAAAATTGGCCACAGCTCGAACCAAAGCAGTCTAAAGAGATCCAATGTTGGGGTATCTCTTGTGACAAACCTTGTCCTCGAAAACCGTCCACAATTTGTAATCCAATGGGTTCAAATCTGGACTGCCTGAAGGATACTCTTCAGAGGAAATGAACGCTGGCAAATTGTTTCGAAGCCAGGCCTGGGACGTTTTCAGTCTAACAAAATTTTTAATTATGTGTCCTAGGACCTCAGGACGCATAATAGTGAATAGTTAGGCCACAAAACAACTGCATACGTAGACTTATTCAAAAATTGAAAACATGCAAAATGGAAGTGATTCAATTCCATTGTAAAAATTGCGTTTATGCACTTATTTTCTAATACAAAAGAAAATTAAAAATCATTTATAAAAAGTTCGTGGAATTGATAAACTTCATCCAAGTTCCGGTAAGTGATTAATCGCATAAGGCGATCCCCTAAATAATGCCCATAAATATATGTCTTTAAGCCTGGCCGTAAGCCGGCTACAAGTTGCAATTAGAAAATTATTTTCAAGGACCCCAGCTTCATTATTTGTCGCCAAAATACCCGCCCTATTCTGGGTGGCATAGCATGTTTTGTTTATTTTTTCGTGTGCTCTTTGCCAATGCAAGTGTGCGATCAAACAAAAACAACTACTTTCTGTGTGACCGGCTTAAGACACTAAAACGCAAAATGTTTTTATGGACAACATTAACAAAACTTATACGCCGATATGGGCCGCAAGTTTAAAACATTGCGCGCTATTCTCAACTCGAACTCACTTGATTGTCCCAATGCCTCCCAATTTTTAAATGCAAAAACTTTGATTTAATTTACAGTAGAAATGTCGGTTTTATTTACACAAACATCCTCATTTAGAAATTCCTAAAAAATAAACAATGGAATAAATTTAGTACAAGAGTGCAATTCAATTTTGCATGCGTCACAACTTACTTGGTGATCAAACCGTCCTTCTTGGCCAAACGGATAATGCAGTCATCAGATTCACCCATACGACGGATTTCACCGCAGATAGCATAAGACTTGGAACCATCGGTCATGCGGCCAGTTTCGGGGTCGATGTCGACAACATTGATTTGCACGGAAGCATGATCCTTAGCGTGGATGATTCTGTTGGAGGCAGAGCTAGAATATTAAAAAGAGAAATTATAGTCAATAATCACTATGGAATAACATTCTCACAAAATTCCGATTGGAATATTCTTCTAAGGGAAAGAAACACGTGTTACACTTACCATTTGCGGGGCACGTACAAATCAACATTCTCACCGGCGTCGTTCTCCATTGTGTTCAACTGGAAAATTAATAGTTCTTGTGTTAATTACCATTGTAATTATGCATGCATTCACTTCATTTTGAGTCAAACTTACTTTTTTGTAGAAATTAAAAAAATCTGTGGACACTCTTTTATGGAGTTAAAAAGAAAAGAAAGAATTTTAGGTTGGTAGCACTGCTGAGCAAAGTTGGCTGCAGTTGCCGTCTGAGTAAATGTGTTCAATTGTTCTACGGCTCAATACAACTCTGTGGAGGATTTATTAACAATCCTAAAAGTATGGTACGAAATAGATAAAAAATTCCTAAAGACAAGTGTTACCGTTGAGAAATTAAAAAATTGGCATAGAATTGAGTTTTGATACTCCAAAAAGTATATAAAAAGTCTTTTTGAAGGGTATTAAGATTGCCTCTTAATGTGAAAATATGTCATAAAAAGATATTCTGTGAAATAACTGTAAAAAATGTTTTGATCAATCTTTGGCCTCATTCAATTGTAAAAACTTTTTTGATAGCCCTGGGAAAAAATGTGTATTAATCTATATAAAAACATCTTGGCAAAATTGAATTTATGTGGCATTTGTAGCCCATGAATGTTTTTCACGTAAAAGAATGTTGCACCAGGATTCAGATTCTACATGGCATTATGTAGGAATACAAAACGAAGTACATAGTAACATAGCTAAATGGAAACTGTTTGACTTTTTTGATACAAAGGGTAGAATTTTAGTTGCTATACATGACAACTATAAAAAGCAATTCTCAAAAAAAAAAAGAATTTAACCACTTCTTTGTCCATCTTACATATGCAATGCATTTGCTTGTGGCGTAAAAATCGTTAAGGGTAGGGGAGAGAAAGAGTTAAGCTTGATTCAAGAACAAACTATTTAAATTAGTTTCATATTCGACATTGCGACAAATTGGCCAGGCGATCACAAACTAGTGACTTTCTACCGTTACGGTTAAAAATTCATACCTCGGGTATGATACGAGGGTTGCTATATATATTTCTGGCCTAGGCAACACTAAGTGTTGGCTAAGTGGCGCCATCTGACATATCCATTGGAAAGTTTGACATTTTTTAGCATAAACGTACTTAGAACATTTTGACGTACGACCATCATTTGTGAAGTTTACAGCGACTTGAAAAAATCAATTTGGCAAAAAATGGAATTAACTCGTGAACATTTTTGTGCGATTGATGCCATGCGTGAACTGATAATGCAATATCGTCATGTGACATACCGTGAGATAGAGGCATCCTTGGGCATTTCTTCCACCAGCATACATTCGATATTGCATGAACACCTGACCGTAAAAAGGGTTTGTTCTCGTTGGGTCCCGCACAATTTGACAATCGCTCAAAAAGGCTCGTGTCGATTGGTGCAAATAAATTTGGAGAAAGAAATTTGGCGTTTATAAGGTCGTCACAGGTGACGAATAATGGATCTTTGCGTATGAGCCCGAAACAAAACAGCAATCGGCCGTGCGGGTCTTCGAGGACGAGCCAATCCAACGAAAGTTGTTCGTGGAAGAAGCACTTCGAAGCAAATAGTCGCCTGTTTCTTCGGCAAAACTGGTCATGATCGAAAAAGGCCGTCCAATGTGACGCCAAGGATTTTCGGGTAATTGGTAGTCGGGATGTTGGCGTCATAGACTTTCACATTGAGTGACAACCGCATCTCTGCGGTCCATGCAGCAAACAGTGTGGCTGATGATTTGGAGGCGGATAATTTTAAATTCCTCGCAGTGAAAAAGCGTGTTAAGTCAGTGAGGTAAGAGTTTATTTTCTCGACCAGAGCAAGTCGTTGCTTTCGGCGGCAACTTGTACTAGAAATAAAGATTTTTATAAATTAAACTATTAAAAAATACGCTAAATTTTAAATAGAAGCGTGATTTGTTAAACAAAAGATTTATTTAGAAAAATATGTTGAAAAACTGAAGGGTTTCATTTATTTAAAATACTTCAGTTATACAAATCTAAAGAAATTTGTTTTGTAAAACTTTAATTTACAGATAAAAAGTAATTTTATTGCGTTAGATTCATAACAATAACATTGTTCCAAAAACCATATACAAATTTAAAAATTTACAAACCAAACAACAATACTTTTGTCGCACAAACCATTATTATATTGTTGCTACAACCATTTCTTTTTGATTTTTAAATTTGGCAATCATACTATTGTAACATTTCAACAATATTAATATTGCCGTAATCATACTATTGTAACATTTCAACAATATTAATATTGCCACAATCATACTATTGTAACATTTCAACAATATTAATATTGCCGCAATCACACTACTGTCGAAATGATATTCAAAAAACAATGCTATTGTTGTGAAGAACATACTATTTTTGCGTGACCATTTATCTGACCATATCTTTTCTCTACGTGTAATTTCGATGTGTGCTAAGGGTAATTATCCTGTTGAACTTCCACTTATTTTCGTTAGCATATGACAGCAAAGCAGTTGCAAATACAAATCTGTCCATAGTGTTCTTAATTAAATGTATTGGGCCTAGACCCTCCCACGAAAAACAGTCCTATGCCATGACATACCCTTCCCCGTGTCTGACAGACTTTTTAGTATACCTAACGTCAAATTATATGTCTTTTAGTCGACAGACTGTACTTGCAGCATCGTTGACAAACAAATTTATCTTTGTTTGATCAGTCTGAAGGATATTTCCCTACATTTTTTTCCTTTCGTTACTCATCAGGTTTTATAAGCTAAAACGAAATTTTTCCTCCTCCCTTAACCTGCATGCACGCAGAGAAAAGATATGGATTTTTTTTTTAATTTCTATTTTATTTCTCTTACAATACGGACGGATAATCTGCATAAGATGGGATTGCTAAAACTATTAATCTACGCAAACTAATAATTCAAAAAAATTTTACACATTTTACAAAGCAAAAGCGTAGCAACTTTTTAAATTAACTTATTAATTATTTTACTACAACTTATTGTCTGCTTTTGACGAATTCGGGGTGAACACTCTTGTTCAATTCTCTTTGATGTATACAAAAAGAAACAATGATGCCATATAACTAGAGTGCCCTCTGCAGGGACTCCACATTCAGAGCCATTAATAGATTTATTCTACAACGTGTCTCGAGCCGGTTAATCCCTGTTTAATGTATTTGTTTTTTTTATATAAAAACAAACTAGGTTTTTAAAAATTGTATCACATTTGAGTTTGTGAGAAAAAAATCCTTGTTATTAAATACATATACTTTATGCCCATGTTTAAAAGGGATATTTTTTCGGCCGTCACCCAAATTTTAGCCAAATAGCAAAAATAGTTTTATATTTGGCTTATTATTTATTTTTGGGCCTCCATATTATTTAAATGGGCAATATATAAGTAACAAACAAAGGGCTTGTATCGCTCAAGATTGTTTTTTTTTCAACGTTATATATTTTACCAAATTTTTACGAAATCAGAATCAATATGTGCTTTCTAGAGCGGTACAGGGGCTATATCGAGACCAATATGAGCCATTTTTATTTGAGTTACGAATTGCGCTAAATTTCATCATGATCGGATGAAATATGTAGCTTCTACAGCTTAGGACATAAAATCTTAATCTAAATCGTTTTTTTTAAATAGCCTTCGTCCTTGGACCAAAAAACTTACTTCTGCCAAATGTCATAAAGATCGGACAACAATTTTTACCTTTAGTTTGATAACAAGATTTACATTGACAAAAGACGGACGAAGAATTAATTAAAACGAACTTTTTTTTAGTTGATCGGTTCATTTTAAGATGGGCTCAAATATTTATGGTAGTTACGAACATTTCTCATGCTACTAACTTACTTAACACCCTGTTGCACAGAGTGGCAGAGGGTAACAAAAAAGTTACTCCGTACAAATTATGATTTTTTTTGATTTTACAGACAGCCACAGAAAATACGAGAAACCCAACATTAAAAAACCGGATAAACCGATTTGCCGGTTTTAGCAGGTTTAAGAAACCGACTTCGGGTTTGGTCATAAAATCGGAATGTTGGATTTCGGTTTTGGACACTACATGTTATAGCCTAGATAGACGACAGCGTTAATGTGCATTAACAGATTTAATGCAAATTAACCTGCGTATTAACTCCTCCCAAACTGCAATAACTCTGACGTAAATGCACAAATTCAAACTACATTAAGGTATTACAATCTGGCAACAGTGTCACAATTTATTAAAAATCAAATCAGCTGTTAAATTGTTTACTTATAAATGTTGGTAGCGGGGTTGATACCTTTGGTTGGCGAATTGGTACAAAAAAGGAATAAAAAGTACTTTTTAAGCCGGAAAGGTACAACATTTTCATACCCTTAACCTAACTGTGGTGTGCTATAGTGCTAATGTTTGTAAGACCAAAATACAAGGAGATAGACCCGAAACGATTCAAAACCAGTATCTGATGCCATTGAGCGAACCCTATTAAAATTGGCCAATATAGGTCCATTATATGATAGCTTACTAAGACCTTTCTCGCTTTAGCTTAAAATCTGCAGCTAAAAAAAAAACACATATTACATCCAACTCTGCTTAAATTTTGTACAGAACGTAACGAGTTACTAATACTCCATGTTATGGGATAGCCCTGCACAAAGACTCTAATAGATTCGTGTCCCGTCGGTATAACCATTGCTTGGTATGTTTGATTATACGGTCCAATGTTCTATTCAAACATAGAAACGTCTCTCCAGATTTGAGGTCCTGTTATTCCACAATCCACATTTAATCTTCCTCGTATTTAGTATAGTGCAATATGAAAGATCTATTATCAGTCTTAGTAATATTGGAAAATATCGGTTCACGTTTTCATGTAGCCCCATTTAGAGGTAAATGCCGAGGCCCGTCCTACAAGTAATATATTATAAGTATATCCGATCTCACTAAAATTTAGAATAGGTCTTTATGAGCCATTTAAACCAAACCTACCAAAGCTCGATCATATTGGATCATCTTTTAAAATAGATCTGCCGCCTTTTATTTATGTGCTTTCTATTTCAATTATATTCAAAGAATTTTTTGTTTGTTTTAGCATTTATTCAAGAAGTTAAAAAAATCTTTTACGTAAAAAATTAATGGTTATTAATTAATGCACATAAACGCTGTCGTCTGTCTTCGCTAGGCACTCAATTTTTGTACAATACCAGATAACCATATTGCCAACTAATTAGGTTGTTAATCTAGTTATCATAAAAGCCAAATCCAAGAAATAATGGTATGCGTTGAATATAAAATTAAATAATTAATGTAATATATTAAATTATTTAATTGCTATACTTTCAAGCCTAGTATTCAAACGAAATCCTCGCTACCATAAGAAAAACACAAAGGAAAGCAAACGAAACATACCACTGGAAAACTCCGTTTAGCTATTTTTGTTTGGTGTTACTCAGCTGAAACGAAAAGCTGGCGGAATTTTCAACTGGTACTTGGATGATTATAAGACTAGTGTAGACTTTTTTCACCTTCTGCAAACGAAAATTAAAGATCTGATAACAGTCCTTAAATTTTTGAAATTTACAAAAATAAAATAAATTAACAAATGTTGTGGAGTCGTTTCTGAGGGTATTTAAATAAATATGATTAAAATCTTTTTTTTTTAAATAAATTTCTGCCATATTTTCGTCTTAGCTGAATACCTCCAAACGAAAATAGCTAAACGGAATCTACCAATGGTATATTTCGGTAGCTTTGCTTCATGCTTTTCTTATGGGAGCGAGAATTTCGTTTTAGGTGAATACTAGGCTTAAAGACTTGTAAAACAACATGTTTTTTAACGCACACAGCTTGTCGCGTTCTTATTAGTTGCTACGTCGCGTCGGCCACTAATAGGTAAAGCAGAAAAGCGTGCTGTGTTTTTTCCGCTAGGTCCGGCAACTCAGTCTGTTAATCTGTCACAAGTTTTGTTATTGTATTTATCCTTTTTTCTTGAGTTATTCTATTCAGTGAAATTTTCAGTGTTTATAGTGTTAAGGAGAGATAAATTTGTGCCTAAAAGTATGCAACGTTATGGAGAAAAGGTAAAAAGTGTAATGTATAAAACCGTTAAGAATCTTGCTGAAAACAAATCTAAAGCTTAATTGTGCAAACAAAAATACCCAAAAACAAATTTTCTCCTTTCTTGTACATACTGCAAGGAATGATTTAAGAAAACGTAATGGTATTTTTATTGATTTTATAACCAAGCCATGAACATTATCCTTATGGTTCTGGAGTCATAGAACTCTTATTCAAGTTATACACATATCCAAAGACATGTGTGTGATTGTGTGTGCGTTGTTGAACGCCTGTGTGAATGTGTGTGCGTGGAAAATAGTTTACATGCAGAGCAATCAAGTTTTATGTGCGTCTGGTCATGTCTCCTTCTGCTGCAGTTCGCATTCATGCTCTAAGTGGAATTTACTTGTACATAAACAGTTGCGTGTGTGTGTTTGTATATAATGTAGCAAACTTTTTTCATGCAACCAATGCTTATTGTCATTTTATGCAAAAGGGGGTAGTTGTCAATTCAATGCACAGTCGATCCAGGAAACTTGAGACGAAAACAATAACATTCTAGGGTTCTAACTCAAAATGATTGTAGTATATTTCCATAAGAAAAAAGTCATTTATTATAATTGCGTACATACCTACATGGTATCTTCTTTTCAGTATTGTTCCGCTTTTCTATGAGTTGCCGTTAATCCATTTCGAACTGTTGCATCTTGTCAAACAACGTTAGAGATTCTTTTTTTATTTTGTGCCATATTGCCATCATCATGACAGTCGACGGTGGTAATGTTTAGAGGGGTAAACATGATGATGTGGTGTGGAAAATCATTAACCTCATTGCGCATTGTACGGTTGACGGTTGGTTGGCATGATCAGCATTATTTTATTTCTTCTCGATGATTTTATTTTGATTATGTGTACGTAATTTTTATGGTCTTCAGTTCTGGTTGTCGTCAATCGTGTAATATTGTATGTTTTAGTGTCAGATTTTATGCTGTGGCAAGAATATCTTTGGTTTCTTTGATTTCAAAGAATTCAATACAGTGGGTACTATATTAACACGTCTATGTGTGGATGATACAGTAAGTAACAGATGCAAGATAAAAACGCATATAAGCAATTTTTGCAAAACACTGTGTTACTAATTAAGAAACAAATCTAGTTTAGTAACAATAATCGAAAAAAATATATGGTTGGGCATTACGAGGGCTGCTATATATATTTCTGGCCTAATAATAAAAATATGAAAAAATCATCAAAAATGGTTTTATTGTTTTTCAAAGTATTCTTCAGCATGATCTATACACTTTTGCATGCGCCCAAACTAATTGTCGAAGTACTTTTTCCACTTCGATTGAGGCACCTCCAAAACATGGTTTTTGAACGCTTCAACAGCATCTTCTGGCGGCGAAAATCGTTGACCACGCATTTTTGCTTAATGTGCGGAAATAAAAAGAAGTGCCAAGTTAGAGCTGTACGGCGGATAACCCATCAATTCGACTTTTTGGCCGGTCAAAAAGGCGCTGGTTTTAGCCGATGTGTGAGAGCTCGCATTGTCAAGGTGCACAATGATTCATCTTCTCTTGTTCGTTTTTCGAGTTTCTCCGAAGACTTCAGGCAAACAAATTGTGGTGTACCACTCAGAATTGACAGTCCTACGTTGCTCAAGCGGAACAGTCGCCACATGACCAGTTTTGCCGAAGAAACAGGCGACCATGTGCTTCGAAGTACTTCTTTCACGAACAACTTTCGTTGGATTTGGCTCGTCTTCGAAGACCCACACTGTCGATTGCTGTTTTGCTTCGGGCTCATACGCATAGATCCATGATTTGTCACCTTTGACAATCTTATAAACGTCTTGAAGCACCGCGATCGTATTTTTTTTTAAAAATTTCTTTGCACCAATCAACACGAGGCTTTTTTTGAGCGATTGTCAAATTGTGTTTTATGCTGGTGAAAGAAATTCCCAATTCCCTTGCATTATCAGTTCACGCACGGCATCAATGTACTCTGGCACAACGGCCGTTTTTAGACGACTTTCTTCTTTGAGCGAGATTCGGCCACGATTGAATTCATTAAACCAGATTTTCACAGTGCTATAGGATTGTGCTTCATCGCCATACAAAAATTTAAGTTCGTCGATGCACTCTTGTCGTGATAATCATCCACCTGACCTGAGTTTCTGTGAAAATTAGGCCAAAACTAGAAAAACTGCCTTTTTAAAGGTATGACTTTCTTCATACTAGTTTATAGCTAATACTTTAAGCTTTCACTTGGAACTTTGTTTTGGAATTGAACCCTTTAAATGCCGAAGATATTGGAATTTTAGTTTCAGTTTTTGCGCAAAATTTGGAGAAAATTTTCACAAAAAAAAATTGACATAGATCATTTTTCGATATGAAATTATAAATCTTGCCATTTTCTAACAATATGGCAGCACTTGTAGACGGAATTGTAGCTGTGGTAGCATTTCTTATAGAAACGGAAAAGTTTAATTTAAAAAAACTCGTTAGAAACGTGTAGTAAAATGAATATAAAAAACAGTTGGGAATTGCAAAAATGAAGATAGTGGGACCATACCTGCCCGAACAATAAATATTTAAAGGGACTGTGGCTTAATTCCAAAAGATAGGGAATATATTTGCTTAAAAGGCCATCTTCTGAGGCTTGTTACACTAGAAACTCATTAAGAAATGTATGAAAACAGAAATAAAATGTTAATATAAAATAGGATTGAGCTACAAATTGCTCCGCACGCGGCAAATTAAGTGAAAAACGTCGCGCGTTTTTTTCAAATAATTTTTCCTTTTTTTAATAAAGGGTATTATTTCCTGTTCTAGAAGGGTTACAACTAAGTAAAAGAAATAAAAGTTATTAATTCTTTAGAAATGTTTTTTTTTTCAACTGAAAACAATTATTGGCTAAAAATTATTTTAAAAAAATAAATTTTAGCCAATGGTTGCTGCCTCTTCTTAATGGGTTAACAGATTGAATATACAAATGTATGTATCACTGGAATGGTGTTGTAATAAGCTTTCCAACGATACCCATATTGCTCAATCATAAAGTATAAGTTTTACAGGTATGGCTCGATATCTGAATTAGACGTCTGAAATTTCGAGGCCCATATCTCGGAAATTATCTCCTGTTCTAGAAGGGTTATAACTAAGTATAAGAAATAAAAGTTATTAATTCTTTAGAAATGTTTTTTTTTCAACTCAAAACAATTATTGGCTAAAAATTATTAAAAAAAAATCGCGCGTCATGTGGTATTTTTAGTAAAAAGTAGTGAAGAATAAAATGGTTGCACCTCTTCTTAATGGGTTAACAGATTGAATATACATATGTATATATCACTGGAATGGTGTTGTAATAATCATAAAGGAAAAGTTTTACAGGTATGGCTCTATATCTGAATTAGACGTCTTAACTTTCGAGGCCCATATCTCGGAAACTATGGGAGACCGGCAATTAATTTATATTACATTTTCTGCTGAGAAACAAAAGATCTATCGATGGTGCAATTTTGGTATCAAATATTATTGCTATTAGTTTTTTAAAATAAGAAAAATACAAATATTCAAATCAAGTGTGGAATCTCTATCGTTTATTTATTTATTTTTTATGCCATTTATTTTTTGGATATAATTTCCTTCAAATTTTGGCCGCTTATTCGCCTCAGGGTGTCCATTCTAAGGGTCTAATTTTGGATGACTCGTTCGAGCATTTCAACCGGTATGTCGTTAATAGCACGCGTAAAGTTGGCTTCCAAAACCTGAATCGTAGCTGGTTTTTCAGCATAGACTTTGGACTTTACGTAGCCCCAAAGAAAAAATCTAAAGCTGTGATATTACACGATCTAGGCGGCCAACTCACCGGTCCAAACCTTGAAATTATCTGCTCTCTCTGAAAAACATCTCAATAGATCCATTGTTTGAGCAGCTGTATGTCAAGATTACGGGCTTCAATATCAGGTAGCAAAAAGTCCGATATCACAGCGCGATAGCGATCACCATTCACGGTTACGTTCAGGCCATCATCATTTCTGAAAAAATATGGATCGATGATTCCACCATAAACCGCACCGAACCGTGGTTTTCACTGTGCAAGTCTTTTTATGATGAAATGGCAAATACTACTAAAACGAAAAAAAGTTTAACACAACACGCTCGTAATCTGCGAAAAAATCCTTATTGAAAAAATACCCCTAGATTGATCACCCTTTACAAATTTGAAAAATATGGACCTATGATTTCACTAGCCCATAAACCGCACCAAACCGTGGTTTTCACGGTGTAAGTCTTTTCATGATGAAATGGCAAAAAATATGGAAAGGAAAAAAAATGAAGTTTAACACAACTCACGCCCACTCTGTGAAACCCGCATTGAAAAAATTACCTCTGGATTGTTCACCCTATATGTAGTTATTGACTTTCTTTTATTCGCTATCTACTTTCGTCTCCAGTACTACTTGACCCCTGTTTTTTTTTAATAAGAACATCTCAATTGTTTCGTTAAAACAACGAAAGAAAGATTATCGTCCAATTGTTTATCAATATGATGACGTCCAATTGTTTATCAATATGTTTATCAAAGCGAACTTTCAAACGTTAAATTAAAGGTTTTTGTTGGTAATTTTAAGTGTGCTTATAACTGAGTTCGTGTAATTTACAAAAACTCAATCTATTTTCCTTTCATGTGTCTTAGATAAATTCGTTTCAAAAAACCGGGATGCAATTCGTGTGATTTATAAATACACAAACTATTTCCTTTCGTATACTGACAGTTCGTTTCATCTCGGATGAATTCATTTTATAACAGGCTGTTAATATTTTTGTAAAGTAATTCTTAGTATTTTTGAAAGAGTGAACTACTCCACAAGCTAATTACATCAGGTGTGTTTTTGTTAGTCATATGGGCACTTTCTATTGCAATCACAAACATTCAATGGTATTGATGGTAATATTACGGCCCACAGAGCTTAAAAACCGAATTCAGTAAAACTATTAGTTGCCATAAGTTTTTTGTTTTTTGTAGTTACCAACGCTGTTCTGACATATTATTGGCAATCCCAACATTAGAATGTTATCGTTGTACTAATTTATCGTTTCTAGTTGCTACAAAATCTTTGTCTAAGACAAAAACACGTTAAGAAATACCAAATAAATAAGAATGTAGCAAAAAAGTTTAAATTTCTTCTTGGATCAGACAGTTTACTCGTATGTCTCATGAGTCAGTTGGATAATGCTTCTAAACGATACAACCAAACTCTATTTTATTCAGAAGTGATCAACATTTTTACCACAGGTAGATTATTAAGAAACAACGACCAATTTTTGTCACAAATATATATTTCTTATCACATATCCGTAGCCAAAACTTCAATAATTCAATTGAAACCCTTAAGTAGCCGCACGCAGAGAAAATATATGGTTACTTTATGGTCACGGCAACAATATTATGTTCTCTGCAATAAAAATATGGTCGTGGCAACCATAGTTTTTTTTTTAAATTTTATTTTGACAATAACATGATAGTTGCAATATTAATATTGTTGAAATGTAACAATAGTATTTTTGCCAAATTCAAAAATGAAAGTATGGTTGTGGCAACAGTATAAATATATTTGGTTCGATAAAAGTACTGTTTTTATGAGTTTTATGTTAACAATAATATGATTACGGCAAGCATACCGGCAAAATCGTAATTTTCTATTATTAATGTTTTTTTTACATAATTTACTTAATAAAAATTTCTATTGTTGAATAACAACCTGATCGAATCCTTACAAAACAATTTGGGGAGCATACTATGGTTGTGTGTGAATCATATTATGGTTATAAGGATCATAGTAGTATTGAGTGTAAATAATAATATAGTTGTGGGGATCATAGTATGGTTGAGTGTGAATAATTATATTGTTATGAGGACCATACTATTGTTGTGGGGATCATAGTATGGTTGTGTGTGAACCATAATATTGTTGTGCCACAACCATATAAGCAAAAATAGCATGATGCTCTTCGAATATTGTAACCTCAACCATACTTTTTTTCTTCGTGCGGAACATAAGGTTTAAAACTTCAACTTACTAAGGTATTTGATATCATATGACATTCAACTTTACCTTCACATTGCTTTTGACACTGTAAATCCACAATCTAGATTTATGACCCACTTTACCAATTTGATGCAAGAAACCGTTTTACTTATGCTGAAGAAAGCAGAAATAAAAATAAACATCAAGTAGGTTTTTATATAACACTAAAAAGGGATTCTTTTGATTTCTAGCCCCGTCACACCTAAACATTTTTATATAATCGAAAAAAATTATCAATGGCGAAATTGCGGTTTCACCGCTTATACGGGAAAATGATAACCGAAAACCGGATTTTTGAAAAATTTATTTTTCGACTTAACCATAACCGACATTCTTAGATAGCCTGGTTGTGAACACGTCCAAGAACTATGCCCTTTTTTGAGTTAGTTAGTGATAGGACGCACTAACGTATGCGGAATGAAATCGCAACAACAAAAAAAACATTTTTTTTCTTTTAAACAAAAACAAAAATTTTATTTCCATATTTTTTTTAAGATAATACATTGTACTAGTTTAATGTAAAACAATAATTGGTCCCACTCGAGCTTTTTTCTATGGCTGTTGAAAATGTCGATATTGGCATGTTTTGAAGCTCCTTTCGAATTTTTTGAATCAAATTTTTGGTAGTTTTGGGTCTGAAGTTATTTGCATATACTTTTCGTTTTAAATTTGCCCAAAAATTCTCGATTGGGCGTAATTGGAGTACATTGGGTGGATTTTCTTCTTTACATACATATGGAATTTGAAGGGTGTCCATGGCTTCCAACGTCTTCTTGGCGTAATGACTTGATGCTAAGTCGGTCCAGAAGATTACATTTAAGTTTCTATGCTACCTTTTCATAAATTCTTCAACTTTTGGTAAGCAGAAATTAATATATCTTTCAGAATTGACGGCCAAACCGGACTCAAAAAAAACTGGTTCTGACATTTCATGCTGACTAATTGCAAGCCACAATAAAACTTTTTAAGGAAATTTTGAATGCTCCACATATTTTATTTTATCGTCTACGTGTTTTTTTCCCTTCAAAAAAATGTTTTCGTTGCCATCGTTTCCATCCAATGTGAAATACGACTCATCGTCTATGATGCATACAATGTCGCTCTTGGCTTTGAATGTATTTTTGACCAAACTTCTAAGTCGAGACTTTTGGGTAACTTCTTTAGCTTCTGACGCTTTTGCCTTGTTTTTTCTGGACTTTCTCTGAATTCCCATATCACTCAGATACTTTTCACTGTTTTTCCGTCACATTGGAACTTTTTCCGAAGCTCCCTATAGGATTTAGCGACTTAACCATCGGTAATTTTTCGAAGTCGGCTTCTTATAGAAGAGTCGTTCAAACTACACTTTTTTCCAGGACCACGTTTTCTTTCTGTTGTTTGTCTTTTCTCATATATCGCCAGTGTTCTATATACCGAACTTCGATTTTCTCCTTGCTCTACAAAATGAGAAACGATATCGGATTTCTTCCAATCAGGATGATGGTCGAAAAAATTACAAATGGTTTTTCGACGTTGTTCTTCTTTTGACGACATTGCAAACAAATGATCAACTTCAGCAAAAATCAAATTGCAATATCACAAAACATGTGGTAAATGAAAAATAACGGTATTTTATTAACATTTTTAATTTTGCTTTGTACCCAGCGTTGTAAAATTTGTTGCGATTTCATTCCGCAAACGTTAAATAACTCAAAAAGGGCATAGTTCCCATTTTACCGATTGTCCACAAACAATACTCCACAAAAATGCTCAAAATGTTTACTTTTTCCGAGTTACCGTCAGTCCCTTAAAGGGAAACTTTTTCCCCCTGGGCCAATTTAAAAACCCAAATCGAAAAAACCGTAAGTTACAACAAAATCAAAATCGACTTTTGGGTTTATTGTGATGCACCGTTTTAAAATCCACGTTCCTGTAAAAATTTTTTTTCAAACGACAAAAAATGACGTTTTAATTAACAAAATTCTTGAAGCCCAACTACCAGTAAAATTATTGAAATGTACCTTACGGCCTTTTGGATTTCATATGACGGTATGACCTAATGCGGCCGGCCCTCACGCGTTACAACTGGTTGCACAACTCAGTTGAATAAAAAGTTGGTCGTTCTCCTCATTGGATAAGAAGTTATGCAATCTCAGTTTTCAAATAATTTTCGTGTAGTCAAGATTATCTAAAATGTAATTCTGTTACTTTATAGAAGTGTTATAGACTATTGTAATTCGTCGATAGCAGGTCGCATATTATAACTTGTTTGTATATCATCTACAGTTGCATCACTTTTTATTTTTCTAAATTTAATTAATAATTTTTCTTAACATTCGACGGAAATGTTTTTGTTTTTATATCTTTCTTTTAGTATGTCACAATTCCGGCATATATTTAAATTGCTTTATAAAACATTTAACATATCAACCAACTAGATCTCACAGATTACAACTGGTTGTAAAATTTAGTCAAGTTTAACCACCAGCTGTAACGTGTAAGGGCTGCATTAGATCATTCAACAATTTTAGGATCCTAGGTTAAGTCGTTATACCGCTAGTCTCAGAATTTTACGACGGTCAACATGTAATTCGGTGATTTAACATTTTACATTAGAATCGGTTTTACTAAAAGTACTCATAATTTTTTAAATTTTCTGGTTTTATTGCAATGGTGAACTTGTAATTAATTAATGGAACACAATATCATTCATATGACTACCACAACTGGCTCGGCAGTACCTCATCCGATCAACCCAATTTTAAGAACATCTTCGATTGTTGCGTGTCGAATTCTCTTTAATGGCAACATCGATTTCATGCTTCAATTGTCTCTGAATGCTTTGCGTAACATTTATTCTTGATAGTTCCCCACAGAAAATAATCCAAAGGGCTCCAATCACAGCTCCAAGGCAGCCAATTGACATCACAATTTTGCCTGATTATTCGATTTTCAAAAAACAGTGTGTAAAATATCGATGGTTACGTTGGCTGTGTGACCCCGTCATGTAGAAACCAAGTGTCGTCCATGTCCTTCTTCTGCATTTTGGGAAACAAAAATTCGTTGAGTATGGCGCAGTAACGCTCACCGTTGACGGTAACGACAGCTCTTTGCACATTTTCGAAAAAATGGGCCAATAATGCCGCCAGACTAAAGTTCACACCAAACAGTGACAGTTGCATTGGATTCTCAATAGTCACATGTGGGTTCTCTGAACCTCAAATGCGGCAATGTTGCTTATTGACATAACCATCGAGACGAAAATAAGCTTCATCTAAAAACACGAGTTTTCGTTAAAATTCTTCATCTCTTGCCAAACTGTCTTCAGCCCGAAGCGAAGCGAAAACGCATCTGATTGTGTTCCATGTGTTCAACCATTCCAATAAAACTAAAAATTTGAAGAAATTATCAATACTTTTTTTAAAGCCGTTTCAAATTTAAAATGTTAAATCACCCACCCCATATGTACCTTATATTATAGTAGGCGTGTTTTTTTGGTACTCGCTTATTAAATGAGTAAGTTGTCGCTAAGGCGATAACTTCAAAGCTTTACGAGCAATTTTTGAAATGTCTTCGTGTACAAGAACTGATTGGTTTTTGCTTCACAAACCGTTGATTTGAAAATTTTTAATTTGTAAAAAATCATTCAAGAAACACTACAAGCGCTTAATAACCGAGCTCGCTTAGGATTTTCTTGATTAAGTTTCTTCTTAAAAAATTTTATTACTCGTATTTAAAACAAACGGGTTTTAACGTATTCACACGTGTTCATAAATTCAATGAAATTCACTGAAAACATTGATCTGTTAATGACAATTTTATTTGATTAAACGCATACGATTTCTAAATACTTTGCCAAAGAATAGATTCGGCCCGGCCAAAGTTAACGACATTTTGACTTGTATCAAGTTACATTTACCTAGTTTAGATCTTCAGTGCCTTGGAGCTTTTCGTTAAAGTAAAATACTAAACATGCCACTTTTTATTGGTCAATGAGCTACAGTTGCTAATAAGGGCCCTCCTAGTAGACTTGTAGGTTTGCACTTAGTACGAATATATACTTAACACATTTTGCAAATCCCTCATATAACAGAGAGCGCTCTCTGCTCTCTGTTATCACTTTATGCACTGTAAAAACAACAATACAAGAGTTTGTAGAAAGAAGATCCAAGAGCTCCACCATCTGTTGTGGGGAGAACTTTTAAACAAACGTACACTGTAGACAAATCACAAACTTTAGTTGCATTTCAGAGGCGATACGCAACGGTCGTCTTTAACATTACGCCGGCTGGAGGTCTTTGCCAAGTTTTCTCTTGAGACCCAAACAATGTGCTTACAATAAAAACAACGTACAAACAAATAGAATTAGTTCATATATTAAATACGATATTAAAGATTTTGTTCTTGTTCTTCACAAAGAAATATGCAAATATTTAAACGATTTTTAAAGGTTTCACTTGGTCTCGTTTATCTAATTTAATAAATATGCAGAGGAAATCCAACTGATTTAGCATAAAATAAACATTTATAAACAAAACAAAAAATAAGAATGAAAGTCAAATACTTATATAGAGATCTATCTGGGCGATTCGTTTAATAATATCTGTGCAAAAGTGACCTCATAAAAGTGATGTGATGTTTAATATAATAGATATGTTTTTAATCTTTTTTTATTTGTTAATCGTCAACGAAAATATTTGAATAGCCATTGACAACGTGTATTTTAATCACTCATTTGAGGCAAAATGGAAACGATTAACAAATAGAGCCAATTGTTGAAACTTATGAAGTGCATTATATTAAATGTTTTTAAAATGACGATAAATACTCGTAGTACACACAACAACCGATGCAAAACGTGCCGTAGTTAATTGTTAAATTAAAACTACTTTGACCCCTATAAACGATACAACAGACAAGCAACAACCACCCGTAACTCAGTATCTCCAGTGTTTTGCTCTTTCGCCACACTAAAGTAGAATGCAGAAAAACAAAGTGTCAATGCAACCATCAATAAATAATTATCGGTCGGTCGGTCGCTCGGTCACAGCATAACTAAATGGAAACATTTTCTCAATAGTTTAACCACAAATCGCAAAAACACTGTTTTTGGTTTAAAGTTTGTTTATACATTTTTTCCCTCAACTTTCTTCAATGCCAAATGCCATTTAAACAAATTGCTTTCACGAACAAATTTCTGTATCCTAAACAAAATTATATTTTATAGTGTGTTTTTTGCTCATCGGAGGCCATATGGCAACTGGCCAATGTTTTGGCATTATTTGTGGACGTTTTTTTTAAAAATAAACTGATGAGCAGACAAAAGTATGTGTATTATGACCATTTAAGAGTGAAACAAAAACGAACAGCATAATTATAAAAATGATTTTCTATTAATTGTTTAATTAAAATCAATTGGACACAATAATGAACGAATAAGAAACCCATGCCAGATTTTTGGCAACTTGTCTTTTTTGACACACTATTTTAAAGCAAGTGGACAATTCGTAAGTTCGGCTGGGCCGAAGCTTTTATGCTCTGCACCATGAAATGCGATCCAGTAAGATATTGACAGTATTAGGCGACATATGGTTGTTGGGCCCATTTTTAAAATGACATTTTAGAGGCTCCTGAACCTTAAGCCCATGTCTAATCCAGAGCTCAATGACTTCAAAGACAAAAAAATCGGCCTCATCGAGACACACTTTAAAATCCGTTTATAAATGCAGAAGTTATATAGAAAAATGTAAAAGCGCGACCCCTACGTTCGGCATAAAAAAAAAAATTTTTTTTTTGAAACTACCTTTCAATAATACTTCATATTCGAAGGTGTACGGCGAACTTTTTTTTTTTTACTTGTAACCTGGTACGCTCTAGTATCCATATGTCCAATCGCGAACACTACACAAATCATAAAAGTGCATATGTGAAGCGCAATATAGAAAGGGACCTAATGGTAAAAACGAGTTATGTTCAGGAGAGCCATTTAAATACGTGTATCTTTGGTGTACCATCACTTTCATAAAACGCGCATATCTCTGGGAGGGAACACTTTTGGGGCATGGGATCGGTCTCATTTGATGCTCAGATGTTGTCCACATCAAAAAAAAAGTGAAAATTGATTTTTTTTTTACCCTTAGGTCTCTTTCTCTATGCGCTGTTACATATTTGGATAAGTAAGAAGATTCCACTATTTTTTGCTGCACGAAGATCATCATACTGTTGTTGGGTATATGGTTGTGGCACAAGAATATTATGATCCTTACAACCGTAGTATGATTACACACAAATACACAACCATACTGTGAAACCCATAACCATATACCATAACTCCATAACCTTGCAAACATAGTATGTTTCACATACAGCAATAGTATGATCCCCACAGTACGATTCACACGCAACAATGCTATGATCCCGAAAATTATTTGTTAGGATTAGGTTATTTGTTATTTAACAATAGATTTTTATTAACTTAATTACCTACTAAAAAATACTAAAAAAAATGATAGGAGGATTTATGTTACAATAGAAAAAATCCGGTTAAACAAACGTAAGTGGTTGAATTATAATATCAATTCAACAAAACCAATGCAGTTTGTTTTAAAAAAATTAGTTTTCAGATAAAAAGTACTTATCTGATAGAAAACATTAACAAGCATATTTAAATTCATAAAAAATACAACCATAAGATATGATTGCCGTAATCATTTAATTGTTAACCTAAAACTCAAATAACAATGCTTTTGTCGCATCAACCATATTTATAATGTTGGTAAAACCATATTTTCATTTTTAAATTTGGTAATAATACTATTGTTACATTTCAAAAATATAAGTATTGCCGCAATCATACTATTGTCAAAACAAAATTCAAAAAGCAATACTTTAGCTGCGAAAAACATACTCTTATTGCAGAGAATATATGATTGTTGCCGTGACTATATAGTAACCACATCTTTTCTCTTTCCATGTTCGAAAAGATATATTATTCAACGCCCTCAAATAAAGTTGAATCGTAGAATTAATGTCCCACCGGGAAAAAGGAGGGCCTTAAGATGCTCATAGGTGTGCTTGCTGCATTCTACTCTTATTTAAAATTAAAACTTGGATGGCCTTCAATTTAAAGAATGCCCATATAAATAAAAAAATCTAACTGGGAAATTATAAGTATGTTTATATTACTCAATTTTCAGTTGTATTTATTTTTCTTGATTTGCCTTCACTAGAATTTGAAACTCTAATTTCTAGTTGCTACTTAAATATGCAGCGTACTGGTCTACTGTACTGGCTTATATGTATATCTTCACCACCCATCGCTGTGACAAACTTTACAGTTTACATTACAGGGCGCACTTTTAAAGCAAGGTGGCTACTAATTTACAGAAATATTTGTTGATGCTCTGAAACGTTTGGTATTGAAAATGGGGCGGGTCAGTCAAGGGGTAAAAAAAAAATCCCAATGACTGAAAAAATCGCTATATACCACTAACAACTCCTAAAAAGAGATATGACGATAGCTTTTGAAACATATGATATTGCAACTAAACGGAACACACGCCGGTTGAAATGTGGGATGTGACTCGCCTCCTTTAAAAAATCGCACTAATGGCCAAAGTTATGGAGGGATCGTTATAAAAATTTACCTGAATGTAATCAGTGACTAGCAAATTATTATAGACGATCTATTATTAAAACTCGGCGAAAGGGCGTGCATAGTCCATACAAACCTGAACTTAGAGCATATCAAATAAACTGTTAGAGATATGATGATGATATTTGGTACACATGATATCGCCATGGAACGAAACACATTCTGGTGAAAAAACCCCTTTACGATATTGCATTTCTGGCCAAAGTAATAGACCGATCGTTTTAAAATTTAATATGGACTATGTTGTGCTTAAATTGGTCAAAAGGGCGTGTTACCGCCCATTCAAGTCTGATCTTTAAAAGGCGATTTCTCTTGAAGTAATACCGATAGGTCGATAGTAGTATATGATGTTGGTATAGAAAGAAACACACCCTGATATAAAAGTGGGCCACGCCGCCTTGACAGCATTTTCATATTGAACCTAAATCCATGATAGAGGGTATACGCTACGGCACGACCGAACATTATTTGTTAACTTGTTTTTTTAAGTCATGGTTTCTCGTAAATCAGATGTGATAGTACATTTTTGAGATCAGATACGCAAACTGTAACAACAATCTTATTAAAATTGTATTCGTACTTTTCGTTCTACGAAAGAGTTTTTAGACGTCCAAATTTATATTCTTATGTTTTTCATCAGTATACGAGCTGATCGACACTTAGTTCGTATACGATGTTAAATTAAGTTGACATCTCGCACCAAGCGTGGATAATTATCGAATACAGGAAAGCACTATTAAAAAATCAAGTTTAAGTAGTTAAATATGTGAAAAAGACCTTTTTTAAATTCAAAACAGTTTCTTTGCTCTCAAACTCCATTACGATACTTACATAATGGCCGTGTGCGATTGGCAACCCGCTTAGAGGGTTGCTAACGCGATAACTTTAAATATTGTACAAGAAAATGAAAATGATTTTGTTTACAGAAAATATTAAAAAATTAGCGTTAAAACCAGTTGGTTAAAATAAAAAATTCTTTTTGGAATAACAACTTAACCAAATCCTTACAAACATTTTTGGGGATCATAGTATGGTCGTGCGTGAGTCATACTTTAGTTGTGAGGATCATACTATGGTTACGTGGATCATAATATGGTTGTGGCGACCATTGTATGGTTCAGTGTGAATAATAATATGGTTGTGGGGATCATAGTATGGTTGTGTGTGAATAATTCTGTTGCTGCGAGGACCATAATGTTGTCGTGGGGATCATAGTATGGTTGTGTGTAATGATCATTATATTATTGTGCCAGAACCAAAAATAGTATGATGCTCTTCCAATATTGTCACCGCAACCATACTTTTTTTCTGCGTGTGGGGAAGAGGGCGAAGCTTAAATCTAGTTCATGTACAACTCTCGGATCGACTCCAAATGTTCACCATCAATGAAACTTGGTATTTGAAATATGAAATATAATTTAAGTTTTTGGGCTGCGACCCATATTTTTCTAATTAAGGTTCCTCAAAGATTCACAATAAATGGTTTTGTTGTTGTAATTTTATCAATCTTTTATGTGATTTGGACGATATGGGTATAATTGGAAAGATTCTTAAAAACAATGACGTATCGATTTTAACCCATTGTGTGGCGGGTTAAGATACCCCCATACCAATACCCCCATATTTTGAAAAGAATCCACTGTGCCAAATAATTAACAAAAAATTATTTTTAGAATTGAGTGAGGAGACAAAAAGCCACCCTAACCTCTCCTGGGTCGCTGCCATCTATAGTTTCTTCTTCTTCTTCTTATTTTAAACTATGTGCTCCACACAGTGATGTTATAATGTTTTTTTTTGTAACTAGACTAGATTTGTTCCTTACGTTTTTTCTGCAAATTCACAATGTTCAAACCAAACGGCTTATGATCCATAAATCCATAGATATTTCAAAATTTTTCGTAAAGTTTGGCAGTTATCGCCTAAGCGTACACTTACTCGTTAAATAAACAATTACGGGCGGTTCGGAAACTTCTTAGCCTAGCACAAAAAGCGCGGTATAAACAGAAAAAAGTTAAGTGTTTTGGAAACTTCCATCTCTGCTATAAACATATGTTCGATCTGGCAAATCCTTCATATAGAAATCCTATATAGGTGTTCACAAAAGACGCATCCGCGATTTTTTTACAATGGAAAAATTAGAAATGCGTGGTGTCATTAAATTATTTACATAAAAAAGGTTTATCGGGACAAGAAATTTATAATGATATAGTGAATGTGTAAGGTGAAAGTGCTCCTTCATATGCAACAGTAAAAAATTGGGTTGCTGAATTGAAACGTGGTCGTACAAGCATTGAAGATGAACCACGTAGTGGACGTCCAAAAACAGCAACAACAACAGAAATTGTAGCCAAAGTGCATGATATGGTATTAAATTATCGACGAATAAAAGTGCGTGAAATAGCTAATATCATGGGCATCTCAAATGATCGAGTCCATTTAATTTTGCATGAAGAACTACAGATGAAAATGCTTTCTGCAAGATGGGTGCCGCACTTGTTAACAGTCGACCAAAAACGCATAAGAAAGAACATTTCTCAAGCTTGTTTGGATCGTTTTCAGCGAAATAAAGCGTCGTTTCATAACTGTTGATAAGCGTCGTTTCATAACTGTTGATGAGACATGGATCCACCACTATACTCCAGATACAAAAGAACAATCCAAACAATGGACTGAAGCTGGAGTAAGTGAAGGCAAAAACAAAAACAATTCAATCGGCTGGTAAGGTTATGGCAACGGTTTTTTGGGACTTCAAAGTTATTTTATTGATTGACTATCTGCAAAAGGGTAAAACAATAAATTCAGAGTCTTATTGCAACCTTTTAGATCAATTAAATGTACAAATTCGAGAAAAACGTCCTGGCTTACAACACAAAAAAATAATTTTTCATCAAGACAACGCACCAGCGCACAAGAGTGTTTTAACAATGGCTAAAATCAACGAATTAAAGTACGAGTTGCTTGACCACCCACCTTATTCTCCTGATTTAGCTCCCAGTGACTTTTACCTGTTCCCAAATGTAAAAAAATTCCTTGCTGGCAAGCGTTTTACCTCAAATGAAGATGCAATTACAGTTGTAAACCACTATTTTGAAGACCTTGAGGAAAACTATTTTAATCAAGGGATAGAATTGCTAGATAAGCGTTGGACTAAGTGTATTGAAGTTTCAGGAGATTATATTGAGAAATAAAAATATTTTTGAAATACTAACTATTCTCTTTCATTGATAGGCTAAGAACTTTCCGAACCGCCCTCGTACCAATGGAACACGCCTAATAAATTTTAGCACATACCGGGCATAAATATACAATAGAATCTATTGTTTGACTAAGATTTGACTGTGTCCACCCGTGAGTAAGTACATAAGTTCGTACATGCAGCTATTTGTCGATTTCAAATCAAATACATTGACCGGCACCAACTGACAGGTGGAAACTTGATGTTTTTAGTCAAATAGGCTAAAACAATCAATTCAATACAAACGCCGCCCTTTACTTACGAACAGATGGTGATGAGTGCAGTTTTCACTTGTTTCCAATTTGTTTGCTTTTTCCTCCGTTTCAGTTCAAAATGTAATTAATGTGAAAAGATACGATACATCATGTACCCATCAACTATCCATGTACAGCACAAATAATTGAAAATTGATTGAATTTTGTTTTCAGACAATTCACAGATACACATACAGAGCAAGATTATACAATCTAAAGGGGCAGGGATGGGATTCAGTGAACGATGTTAGTTTTCCATCGGAAACAAATTGAAATGACTATAATTACATCACGATTTTGAGTCGTATTGCAGTTTCTAACGGCAAAAAACAGCAATGAAAAGAAAATTTAGATCATTTATGAAAAAAATAAAATACACTCACACACACACATAGCTTAACAAAACAGTAAAAGAAAAAGTTGCATTGCAACATTCGACAGATGACGCTGCCGCCGCTTCTAAGTATTCAAACAGAATGAATGTGTGGCATGAGGAGGAGCATAGACCGCATTTCTAGCCGACATGTTCAAATGATGCTCCACTTCTATTCTAAACTAAACTGGCAAATGTTATAATGCCTGTTATAATTGAACATGCACCAAAACCTGTTATCAACAACATATTGGCAATAGCAGCAGCAACAGTCCACCGCACTTTACGTACTGCATACACACGTACAACAAACTGGGTCGCGGTTCATGCAAAAAATGAAAAATCACTTGAGATACCATCTAAAAATAAAATTTGACTTGTTTAATTATGATTTGCAAAATTGTTTCCCACTGCCCGTTCGAGAAAAAGCGCCTGAGATATAACACATCAAGATTCACAGTTGGCGAGATGCTACAGCCTTGGTCTGAAAAAAAAAATAAAAAATATTTTAATCAGATAAGAAAAGCTCGCAGCTAGCCAAAATCTTGAATTTATTAAAAAAAAATACTATAACTATATTTGCTATATAGTAAAAAAAATATTGCTCAAAGTTTTTTTTTTTAAAGTGACAATAGGAGATAAAAGCGACAGAGTTATAAAGAATATTCGGTTTTGGACCAAATGAATCAGACTGATTATTTAAAAATTGTACTAAAAAGTTTTCAAATTTATTGGCATTTCAATTTAAATGGTTAATATTTTAGTTCAATGATGGTAGTGTGCACGAACGTCATACCGGTAAACCCAGGTTCAACCCTGGCTAAGAACATCTAACATTTTTTCAGCGCTCTTGTCGTGATAATCCACGTCGAAAAATGTGAGATTTACAACAGTGTGTAGTTCTTATACGTTTGGTGAGAACCGGGTCTTAAAGAGTTCCAGTTTTCTCTCAACAATTGCTACAAAGCTATCTGATGAAGGTCGTCACGGACCCGAAATCGTAATAAAAGCAGCGCGCAGCCACGAAAATCAATGTCACTTTTTCATTTTGTAAAAAACTTGTCTTCTATTTAAATGTAAATGCAAGAGGGCTCGAGCCGGTAAATCCCTGTTCAATCTCCTGAAATTTCACAAAAAACTGGGAACTACACCCTACGTCAATAGACAAACTAAGGAAATTCTATCGGTCTATTCGGACAAAAAATTGTTTTTTAAATTAAATTGCGTTTTTCTCCAATAGCAGAAAATGACATATTGATCAAAATAGCATAAGAGCGACGACTTGGCTTCGGCCCAAAATATCACCATCTCTGGGGCGTTATGTTGTTTAAAAAAAATATCATTCAAAATTTAAACAAACACGAGTAGAATAGTTTCATGTTTTATCTTAAGAAAACCACAAATATCAATATTTTAAATATCTCAACTTTATGACTTGAACAGTTTTTATTCTGGTTCGAGACCTTTTTACAATTTTTTAGAAAAAAGTCGAACACAAAAAAACCGAAAATTTTAGAAGCTCACAAACGACGAAAAATAATTTATTTAAAAATCCTTAAACAACTTATATCTAATTTTTGGACGTTATTTTCTTGTACGACCCACTCTAACGTACTTACAATAACACTGTGATTTAATAAATTGTCTTTCGCTGTTATGATTATCTTCTGGTGTATTTTTTGCTGCAGTCAACCCAGTAATGTAAAGTGAATGGTTCTTACAGTTACTAGACTGAGTTTGCATAAAAAGAAAAAGATGTTGTTCATAAAAGGAAAAATGGAAAGAAAAAAAGTTCATTGGTATCAAACACATCAATAAATAGAAAAACCGCTCACTACATAAGTCGTTAGAAAGGAAATGTTACATTTATGAGTTAATCTCAATGACCAGATCTATGCATGTATGTATGTACAGCAGACGGTCAAAATATTGTGAACTATATTTCGATTGAAATTACGTACCCTCCACAGTGTAATTTACTTGACCCTAAATTGTATTTTCCCTCGCGGCGATATTTAACATGACAACAGTAGGTAGGTGTGAGTTAAACTACTGGGATTACAAGCTATGTCTGTATATGTATGTAAAATAAGCACTACCGATAAACTCCGATCATTCAGGCAACCCTGATTGTTGGTAGGCGCTAAATAAGATATTCAATAAAAAGCTTTCCAGAACGTGTTGAAAGTTTGCCATGTAAAAAATTCAATGTTATGCAAAAAAAAATTGTGATTTCCTTTAGACAAAACAGATTCTTCTGTGAAACGACCTATAAAATGCAAATTGGCCTCCTGTTTTTTTTGTATTAATTTACCCTGTCAATTTATATTCTAGTCACTAGTTATGATACTTTTTTTATAGATAAGAATTTAATTTTCATAAAAAATCAAATACAAATTATAGAGAAAAAAATATTGAGTTTTTCTGCTCAAGAAGTTCGCTTTTAAGTACAAAAATAAGCTGGTTTCATCTAAATGAAGATTTCATTGCAAAGCATTTCTATTTTTTACATTTTCGGCGGAGACTTAATCCAACGTACTTATAGGATATGTGTAGGATAGTTCTCTAAACTTTCGTTAATTGATCATTACATCAGCGTTTAGGTATACGATTAATTTTGATACTTTCTAACATGAGATGTCTTAATTCATAACAAAACAAGCAGCTTGCAGCCACGTTCAATGTCACTTTGCCATTTTGTTAAAAGCTTGTCTTCTATTTAAATACAGAAGCAAGAGGTCTTGAGCCGGTTAATCCCTGTTCAATGTGTAAAAGCAACAGACCGAAATAAAAAAGAGCTAAACAAAAAATACAAATGTAATTTCTCCTTAAAATTTCTCGCTAAAAAACGAATGAAAAATTCATTATCTTGAATTTGAATTTTTAAAACTGAATATTACTTTTAAATATTGAATTGAAAATATTTTTGTCTGACTTTTACCAAATTTTCTGCGCTGTTAGACATTATTATTTTAGGTTTAGTATCGATAACAAAGACTAGATAAAAAAAAATAATTGAGTTATTTGATTTTGTCTAAAGAAAAAGAATTGGGTTTCTTTAAGAAAAACTATTTGTTGAAGATGGTTTCTTATTATAAATGTAGAGGCTAACACTTAATAACTATACAGGCTTAGTACTAAAGCGGCTAAAAAAAAAAAAACTAAAATATCAGGCTAACAAATAAAAGAGCTACAAAAAATTAATTTTACTACTTTCCTCCATTTTTGTAAGTCTAGTACTTCTAGACTTCCCTCTATGACAACCAGCAACAAACCTGATCTTATTAGCTTGTGGAGTAATTCCTCTTTTAAAGTGTACTCGTAATAACAACGAACCAAAAAAAAAATCATAAAACGCCAATGTTGTTTTTCTTAGAATAGAAAATCGAATTTTTTTCGTCGGTCATTTTTCTTGGTTCCGGAATGTCTGAACACGTAAATTGGTTAACTTTGAAATTAAATTATAAAGGCGAAATTTTTCACGAAATCATCTTCTGTAAACTGTTTCTAAATAAAATATTAAAATTGTAGCAAAAATAATAATCTACGAAAGATTGTAAAAAAACAATTTGTTTAGCACCTACGTTTTACTTGAATTAAATGAGGAAATGTCTAAAGAGTAAAATATCATGATTCATACTGAATTAAAATGCATTTTAAACAATTCTGCTAATGTTTTAATCCTAAAAAAGTTTCCAGATTTTGAAAACGGTTAGCGTATTGGCAATTGTAGTGTACAAACGATAGGGAATGCCGATTAATTCAACTGACATACTAATGGTTTTCTATATAATTATTTATTGAACAAAATTGAAATTTTTTTGAGTTGACTAGAACTTTATAGCATTTTTTTACTATATGAGATTGCTGATTTGTTATCTCAATCTCCATCTTTCTCTATCAGCTCGGCTTTTTGAAATATACCTTAAAGTGAAAAATGAGGCACTTCCACTACATACAAAAGTTAGGTCGATTCTGAGAGTGAAGGGTGAAAAGACCCGTATAGCGCCGTTTGTTTATGTTAGTTCGAATTTTTTTTAATCGACCTTCGAACTTTGCAGTCAAATGCCGATTTTCAGCACATTGTTTATATGGTTTTTGGTTATAACTCGTTGGCTAATTGATATTTTTCAATCTGTAAAAGCCAAGTTATTGTTAGAGACCTGTCCAACAATTAAATTTTTTTAAAAAAAAATTTTTTGAAAATATTTTCCACAAAACTAAGTCTTTTTTGCTTTCTGTTTGATCTATAATATGCTTCTCAGTTTCTAACTTTTACTAACCTGAATTTGTTCCACAGTGTTATTTTAACGCAAACGCATGCGTGATGAAACTCATTTTCATTTGAATGGCTTTGTTCTAGGGTTCTAAAAATCCAAAAGCCATTCATTAACGCCAATTGCACCCCATTGGGTGTACATTGGGTGGTGTGGGATCACTCTGCAAATATCATTGGGTCTTACTTCTTCGAGAATGAAGATGGAAGTGCTGTAACCGTAAATGAAGAGCGGTATATGATAGAACATTTTTTACGTCCTGCTCTTGAAAACAGACCTGAGATGTGGTTTCAGCAGGACGGAGCCATTGCCCACACTGCCCGAGACACTTTATGGCTCTTTAAAGTCAAATTTTTGGAAATTCGAAAATTATTTTGCCAGCGCGATTGCCAAATTTTTCAGCACCCGAATATTTTCTTTGGGGTTATTTGAAGAAGCGAATATATGAACAAGTCCGAGACAATCATTTAACTCAAGGCCAACATTGTTGCAGAACTTCGATTGCTACAGCCACAAATTTTGAAAGATGTTAATGAAAATGCTCTAAAACGAGCCCATCATTGCGAAACTGAAAACGGGAGTCATTTAAGTGACATTATTTTTCATACTTAGTGTAAAAACAATTCCACTTTGTAAATTATATAATCTGAGAAAAAAAATAAAAATAAATTAATAAACGAAAAAGATATTAAAGTTTTTAACCCCATGGTTACTTTTGGGCCACCCTGTATTTAGTTTAAAAAATCTGAAAAATCGCCAACATAATCATCTTGAAGCCGCGCATGTATTGGTTTTTAACTTGAACTAAATGTTTTTAGACCAAAACAGTGACTTTTGTTGCATATTTGATTTTTATAAACTTTTAAAGAAAAAAAAATAATTTTTTTTTGGTAAATTGTCTTTTCTGAAACAACTGGGCAAATTTAAAACCAATGTAAGCTCAGTTAAAGATGATTTTTTTAGCTAATACGATGAATGGGTTTGAAGTTATTCCAATATATATTGTGGAAGTGCCTTAATTTTTGACATAACGGTATATCTAAAAAGTCGAGCTGAAAAACAAGTGCAGATTTGGATTCAGCGTCCAAAATAACCTTAAAAAGAACATTCAGTTCTTAATCAACAAATACCTTGTTTCCTTCTATAATAAATATTGGTAAGGCTATAGTAACAAGCAATTTAATTGGAATTGAAGAAATAAACCTTTTCTTAGTAGGACAAAGTTGGATGCTCAAAGAATCTTATATCGTTAGCATACCTTTTCGTTGATTTAATAGGTAGATCAGTTATTAAAGTGAACCTTGAAATTATAAGATTATGTGGAGCATTTTACGACAGATTATAAAAGCAGGGCATAATTGCCAGACGTTTGCTTTTAAATTCGTTTTCTATATTACATATTTCTAGGTCAAGTTCAGGTTGTGGAAACGAATTATATTTTTGGGATCTTCAGACATACATATTTATGTTCTTCTTTGTTTCAAAACTATATCATAATCAGAACAACTCAGTTTTAACATTGAAAAAATAAAATCCACTCAACATGGATTTGACAACAGACTTGGTAGTTATTTTTAACAAAAAATTACAATGAAAATATCTCCGGCCTAGTTCCATTGAATCAAATAGTATAAGTATAAAACTAAACTCACATTACTATGGCTCTCCGCACGGATATACAATTGAGAAAAGGGAAGTGAAAAATATCGTTTATACTATTATGGGCTGGAACTGTATACGAGTATGTTCGTGTGTGTCTGTTTATAATCAATTGCATTCATCTTATCCCAAATAATAGTAGAATAGACAATAAAAATAATCAAATATAACGAAACTAATCAAAAGCTTAAAAAGCAAATAATCGAAATATAAAGTGCCCGCCAGAAAGGAAAGAAGAACACATGTCGTTTCGTTTTGTGAAAGGATAAACGAAAAAGAAGAGCCACTTCAGACATCGTTCGACTAGATGAGCGTCAGAACGAGTTAATTACACATCAAAAAGGAAACACAGAAAATGTCGTTAAAGGTAAGCTAAATATCTTTGTCGTTTCTATTTGTTCTTAAAGTACTGCTTGTATCGTTGCTGTTTAGTTGCAAGCACCAGCACCAGCACTTGTTACTACTGTTAGATAGAACACAATTAAAGTTGTGTGTGATATAACAACCAGAACATACTTGATTATACATTAGGTTGTACTTGAAACAACGTAGTAATAAAACGAAGCGTTTCGAAGAATTGATTACCCACCCGGTCACTCAATATTGGCCGTAAAAGATGTGCACAAAATAGAAACATTCAGACCTTTTAAGTACGCGGATCATCCATCTTTCGGTGTATTGGCAGCCTCGGCTTATTTGACGTTTTATTTATTCCAGATTGGTTAGAATTATTTTAGCGCCAGAACGCGGACAAATCTAACGTCAAGTGCCATAGATATATTTTTAATAAATGGTATTTGGTGAACTATAGAGTTATCTAATGTCCTAAAACAGGTTTGTACTTTTTGAAAGTACTAAACGACAAATTGTTTGATTAACTATGAACCTTAGAATCTGCTCGCAAAGTTCTTATTCTAAGGACTACAGTTGATAGTTTCAATTTCAGCTAATTTTGCCCACTCCAAAACTTAAAGAATTTAAAAATTTAGTTTTTGTTTTACTCCCGACGCTGGTCGCAATATCAGCACTATATATAAATAGTTTACAACAAAACAATAATTTTTTTTAGTGGTTTCATTTATAACAAATTGACCATTTGGCATTGTAAATATTTAAATTTAAAACTTTTTCCAACTTTTAGATTTGTTACTTTTATATTACCATGCCCAAAGTTATGTCGGAATTAAGCATAAACTTGAATGTGTCTAAATACGTCGGTAACTATTGGAACATTTAATTTCGAAGCTATTGTACCTATTGTAACATTTTAGTTTGAGGCATATTTAAGTAGAAAGCTTTATAAGAATAACCCCGATGATTTTTGAAATGGTTTTTTACGGCAGCTGTATAAAATCTTGATTTTTTCTCAACATTGTTATGTTTTTCATATTCTTACTTTTTAAAGTTGAAAATTTTGTTTATAGTAAATGCTCGCCCTTTTATGTGAGAAATGTGTTAAACTCCAAAAGGATTTTTCCCGTAAAATTGGAGTAAAAACAGTTACTGAATTAGGGCAAGCAATTGAAAAAGCTTTATTTACTTCCCTGTGAACTAATGTAAATATCTACTATTCCATAGATGAAGCCGTATTTAGACCGTATATTGGAGTTATTTATTATTATTATTTTATTGTCGAGTTATGTTTTTCACGTGAACAAACTCAGTACCAGGCATTCATTCAAAGGTGTCAAATTATATAAAATAGCATAAAATTCACGAATTGCAAGAATAATAGAAAATTTTGCTTCAAAGACAAATCAAGTTCAATAAAAAAATGATCATTTGTCAGATTTTCCTAGCTTAATTAAAGTTGTAAACAATTTTTCGCGCTTCCTTCTTTTGCGTCCATATTGAAAACTACATTCTGTTTCCCTCATATAACTTATGAAATCAAAGCTTCAATCGCCAAAAGTATTCACACAGAGAAAAGTTTTACTTTCACCTCATCTGGGGGGTTACTCTGTATTGCGATGCGTAAGGAAAATGGTACCTAATGAAATAATATGTGAAACTAACTATGTGTGTACATACATACAGGTTTGGTCCGACCTAAAAACTCATACAAAGGTTAAGATGCGCAAGAATAAACCCAACAAACCAGTCCCTAAGCGTAATATAACTAAATAGGAGAATACACTTACTACTAACAAATTTCTACAACTTTTCTTAAATATACATCATTTGAACCCATAGATTTCGTAACAAAGAAAAATAAACACAAAGTCGTCAACTATACGCTGCTTGCTTCACACAAGAAACAAAAAAACCCAAAGTCGCTGCGACGTATATGATGTGCCGTTATTTGTACACGTGCATTTTGTTTTCTTTGTTAAAGTTCTCAGTTGTTTTGTTCATGTTGAATTGTAAAGTTGGAGTAACAAAAAAGTGAAAATTAAAGAGAAGTAAAAAAGTGAAAAAGTGAATAAATTAAAGAGAAGTAAAAAAGTGAAGAAATAAAGTTTGTAAAAGTAAAATAAAATATATAGAACTATAAAAAAATGTCTTACAAAGCTGACATTTCCAAGCCTGTTTAAAGCTTATATTTCTAAGCTTGTTCAAAGCTTACATTTGTAAGCTTGTTCAAAGCTTACATTTCTAAGCTTATTGTATATTATAGACTAGCAAGCTTATAACAGGGTTCAATTTTGTTTATTATATAATTGTTACCAAGCGTATTACTATAGTTTTCACTAACGTTTTCTAAGCTTAAGGCTTATGATAGTAAGTTTGTTACAAGTTATTTCTAAATGGTTTTGGTTTGTTGGGAATTGAGCATTTCCAGCACGGGTGGTGGTGTCTCACAATATTGCCCGCTTTCCTCTATGGAGGAACAGATCATAAATCTTCTTCATATGGAAGAAGCCGTTAACGGGCTGCCAACATCGACGTGCTTTGGCACAAGTAGTAATGCTAGTCACGATGTCTCAGCAAACAAAGAACTTGCAGAAGAGGTTTTGATATCTTCCCAAAATGAAAATAGCAGTTTAAATGAACCAGTGACCGCAGCCAAACGTAGCTGTTTGGATGAAAGTTTTCAGTCAGCCAAACGTTCACTGCTGTCAAAGCAAAACGAACGTGATATTCTGCTAAAAACACAAGTAGAAACCCAAAATTCTTCTTGTAATTCGTTCATAATGTTCATTTTCGTCCTCAAACCATAACGCCACCGAATCCATAACTATTTAATTTTTGTTATTAAATGCTAATAAAAAACCACGTATCGCACAAAAAATTTGTTTAAAATGTTTTTATTTACAAGTTTTGACATTTCGTTTTGTCATTCTTCGCTATTGTTTATTTTGTGGTGCCAGTGCTGCCTTATTTTCGACTTATTTTGCGAAAGCGTTTGCGTTAGTGATACAGAGTACCAAATTGTACTCTTATCGCATTTACCTTTCGCATCGAACTTGCTTTCGCATCGCAATACAGAGTAACCCCCCTGTTCTTCCAATCGCAGTTGCATGTTATGACAAATGTGGTTTCACTACACCCTATTACGCCTATATGTGTGTACGATGCACTGTACACTAGAATGGGTCATGAAAGAAGTTTGTGTGGTCGCAAACCTTAAATATAGTAAGATATGCATTCTTAAAATAGATAAGCTTTTGTAAGCTTAGCATTTTCAAAACTTTGCCCTTAAGAACTAGTAAAAATTTTAAGTTTTAGTTAAAATCGTATCTTTATTTTATAAATTCGGCTTTAATTTTGCGTTATTTTTAACTTCTAGCAATGATACAATCTTACTTGTTAGGCTTAAAATAAATTATCTTTCTGTCAAAAAGACTTTATTTGCAATTATAAGTAAAGAGTACGATTTTACAAAACATTATGTCTCCGGCGCTACGCATTTTTCTTTGTAATTTCAAAAGTTTATAGTTTATATACTTTTTTGATAACACTTTTTAATAATTTTAATTTAACCATTTTGTTTCTTGATTTTGATCTTCGTAAAATTCTAAAACGCTTTAGCCTAGTCCTTCCAACTAAGCGTCTGTTGAAAACAAGATAGCATATTAAACTCATATCCTGAAATTTGGCATGATGATTGCTGATGGTCATTAGCCTTTAAAACTGTAAATGGGCAAAACACTTTGTAGAGTATCCTTTTAACAAATTATACTTTTTTGTGGACGAACAATGGCTTACGTGGGATGCCATTAATACCTTAAAAACGGCATAGTTGCTTGACTTTTCGGCTCATGTATTACGAAAATGGTCAAAACGGGCGGTGAATAGTAAGTATAGGCATATGGCAAATTTTGCTACGAATTCCAAAATGGATTTATTTTAAAGTTTTGGCTGAGAAAAAGGCGAAAAGCCCTCATGTTCAAAAGAGGGTATTGGCATATACTGCTACTTAAAACCAATTTAACTACGAATCAAAATATTGATTTATTTCAAAGATTTGACTAAGATTGGGGTCGAACTCATATACCCGAGGGGTCAAAGATAATAATGACCGCATAAATTCACAGTATATACGGTTTTTTAATATTTTAATTGAAATTCAACTTTTTCCTGCGGTGTATGGTTTTTTTTTTATTATTTTTTTTCGTATTTCATTTAAGTTATTTTCAAAATTGGAATACTTACATCAAAGCTTTACTTGCAAACCATCGTAGGCAAACATTTTCGAGAGTGAAACATAAAAGGCCTGCTCTTGTACCATTTAACTAGTAAAAGAAAGTTTTAACTAAAGTTTTCTCAGAGAAGAAAATTTGGAAAAAAAATGTACGGAAAAGAATTTGTAGTAAAAAAAGTAAAAGCAGGACAAATTAACAAGAAGAGAGTACGGGAACAGACTTAATAGGATGCTGTGGGATTAAATTGATAAAAAAATAGGCGTTAAATGAAAAATATTTTTTAAATTCAAAAATCAAACATTTTTAGAAATTAAATTCTTTGTTTCCATTATTAAAGAAAAATTACTAAATTGTTTTGGATTTTTTCTAAGAACTAAAACTGGTGACATCAGTTGTCTACAATTTAATAATTTTTTCTTCGAGCAATACTAAGAAGTAAAATAGAACATATTTTTCTCTTCTCTCTTAAATTTGTTTGCTTTACTAGTTTTTAGAGTACGGAAATAGACTTATTGTTTAGCTCTATTTGAAATACGGGTAGCTAGAGTAAATGTATTTTAAAATTAGTTATTAAATATACTTATGGCAATTAATTTAAGATCGCTTCAAACACATGTTGTAGTGACCCAGTCTTATAAACATTCCAGTTTTTGTGTTGTGTTTTGTCTGTTTTACGTTCATATCTAAATAATCATTGTTTCTTTGCTGATAAAATTGTTTTGTTAGCGTTAGCGCTTCTGTCTTGATATTTGTTGTTAACTTAAGCGTTGTGACAAGTTTTGTATTTGTCTTTGGGTTCTTTATTTTTTTATTTTATAAACAAAATCATATACAAAGCTACTCAAATTTATTTTATTACAAATAACAATTTTTAAGCTGGTCATTATTTAATTGAGCTATAAAATTGTTGATTGACCAACAATTTTCTTCTTAAAATACCTGTTCATTTAGTGCGTATTAAAGTCTAAAAACAGCTATAATGTAAGGGGTTAAACTTTATAAACGAATCACGTTTTTGATGTAAAAACTGGTCATAAAATCAAAGGCCTTTTATTGAAACGATAAATGTTGTTACAGTCCATAAATGTCGCCTTCCTTTTATCACATTTGAAAAAATTCGTCTGAAATATGTTCGGGTTATTGCAAAACCATTTGTTATCCAACTGCGTCAGCATACATTGTAATTACCTTTTTTTAACACATTCCAATAAAAAACGCCACAAGATACTACTTTAAGTCCCACAGCATCCTATTAAGAACAAGGGGAACAAGGAGTTTTTACATGGCTTAGAGATAAATCCCTTACTCATAAAGTCCCCGGAATTTACGAGGTGGAAAGCCTCCAATAAGAAATTGTTAGATGTTCTTGCCCGGGGTTAAACCTAGGTTAACTGGCACGATAGTCGTGCACACTTTTATGGCAGCCCACAACAACGAGAGAAGTAAAAAATGGCTGTTACCTGAGAATATGGGTTTAAACTGCAAAAAATATTTTCGTAAAAATTATGAAATGATTCGAATATATTAAGGCGATTTGATAAATTATATGTATCACTTCAAAGTTAGTCTATATATCTTAATAAATTGTCAAAAAAAAATTTGTACCCTTATTAAAGAATGGAGAGTTCATTTATTTTGCCATTCTGTTTGCAACACCTAAAAATACTGATCGGATATCCTATAAAGTAAAGGGGTTTTTTCAGACGTGTGATTTTCAAGATAAATTAAAACGCATATAGCTTTATGTTAGGGCCAAGAATTTTTCTTAATTATAAAGATAAGGGTTTGCCATTATGTTTAAAAATGATTTCGGGCAAGTGTCCGCCGAGTTTCCTATTGACTGTAACATTATGGCCGACTTCATTTTTGAAGAAATATGGACCAATGATTTCCTTTGCCTATGGAGCACACCAAATAGTGACTTTTTGAGGATGTAACGGCGTCTCAACAATGCCTTGTGGATTTTCATAACTTCAAATGAGACAATTTTGGTTATTAACGTATCCTTAACCCAAATGTTAGCTTCATCGTTCTTCATTAGGATCGGTGGTCATCTCGTTTTGGGCCTATTTACCGTGATTTGCAAACGTTGTTAGTCTATTCATTACGATATGGCAAACCAATCTGAGCATATATCAAGTGACAGCTGTCAAAAAGACCAACTCCGGAAAAAGTGAAAAAGATTGAAAACCACACGTTAAAAAACACCATACGTGTATACTCGTACATACATATACACTCTGAATTGCTTAAAAAATCGATAAGGATATATCCATATCCGTCTGGCTACACGCAGAGAAAAGACATGGTTACTAAATGTGACGCGCAAAATAGAAAGGGAGCTAAGGTTAAAAACCAGTTTTGTTCAGGTGAGCCATTTTAAAAGGAGGGAACACTTTTGGGGCATGGGATCGGTCTCAATCGATGCTCAGATGTTGTCCACATCAAAAAAAAAGTGAAAAGTAGATGAAAAGTTTTGTACAGGAGAGCCAGTTTAAAGATTATGCCCCTTTCTATTTGCGCTTAGAATCGTCGACTTCACTTGCATAAAACGCGCATATCTCTGGGAGGGAACACTTTTGGGCCATGGGATCGGTCTCATTCGATGCTCAGATGTTGTCCACATCAAAAAAAAGTGAAAAGTTGATGAAACGTTTTGTTCAGGAGAGCCTTTTTAAAGATTAGGTCCCTTTCTATTTGCGCTTAGAATCGTCGACTTCACTTTTACAAAACGCCCATATCATGGGGCATGGGATCGGTCTCAATCGATGCTCAGATGTTGTCCTCATCAAAAAAGAAAAAAGATGAAAATTGATTTTTTTACCCTTAGGTCCCTTTCTCTATGCGCTGTAACATATGTTCACGGCAACAATAATATGTGAATATTGAAAAACGCGCTAACATTTTGCTAATGCTCCTTTTCAAAGAAGTATTTCTTCCATCTTCTTTGGTTTACAATTCAATAATTTGTTTATACCCTGATTCTCTACGTCGATCAAAAACATGAGCGAACGAAAGTCAGTCTCTCGAATTCGTCTCAATTTGTGTTTCTCAACAATGCTTTAAGCCTAGTATTCACCTAAAACGAATTTTTCGCTTAAGAGTTTTGCATTTATCTCTACACGAAAGAAGTGTAGTGTAGAGCAGTGTAAAGGAAGCAGTCGTTATTCATTCTCAAAAAAATAATTTTGATCATAATAATTTAAATAACCTCAAAAACGGCTTCACAACATTTGTTAATGTATTTTTTTTTTGTAAATTTCAAAAATTCCTTCACCAAATAATTATTAGAACATTAATTTTCGTTTGCAGATTGTGACAAAAGTCTACACTGCTCTTATAATCTTCCCTGTAACAGTTGCAAATTCCGCCGCCTTTTCATTTTAGCTGAGTACCACCAAACGAAAATAGCTAAGCGGAATTTACCAATGGTAAATTTCGTTTGCTTTGCTTTATGTACTTCTTATGGGAGCGAGAATTTCGTTTTAGATGAATACTAGGCTTTACGTGCGTCAATTTTTGTAAGTTTCGTAATTGAGCTGCCATATCCACATATTTCAGAATTTTCACAAAAAAGAGAGTGAATTTCTCTTTAGTACTTGGTCCTAGGGAGTTCTCCTTTAAGCAGAGCTTCCCCTTTTGCTATCCATTTTTTTGTGTTTCGCTTTCTCCCTATATTTAGCTATATATATATATTTGTTAGAATAGCAAGTGCCGATTTTGACAACTCGTCCGAGCTTTAGAAACAGTTTTTTTGTGAGAAAACTGTCGTTCGCATAGAATGTGATGAGAGAAACCCAAATCATATCTCTTTCGTGTACGAGACGAACGAATGAGTTCTTTCGACATTGAGAAACATGCCAATAGTTATCGCCATTTTTACAAGTTCATACTTATTTAAAAGTTCACACCAACATTCTCCGCTTTCGTGTTGAAACTGCCAAGGGGAAATTGTTTCGGGGAGAATTTCATTTATGATAGGGGTGATTGATTCAATACCGCAACAGTGTTTGCAATTGTAAATAAACGCATAGAGATGTAAAAGTCCCGGGTAAAAATCCCTGATAGGTGCGCTTATCATGTCCTTTTTCTCTATCGCTTGAGACTTTCTCCATCCCTGGTTACATCATAAAGCTATTGTCGTTGAAAGCATCGCAATTAAACACAAATTGTAAGTCAATAGTGGGTTTTAACACTTGTGTTTAACAAAGAACTACACTGTACTTTAGAGCGTACCAGGTTACAAGTAAAAAAAAAAAAGTTCGCCGTACACCTTCGAATATGAAGTATTATTGAAAGGTAGTTTCAATAAATTTTTTTTTATTTTTTATGCCGAACGTAGGGGTTGCGCTTTTACATTTTTCTATATAACTTATGCATTTATAAACGGATTTTAAAGTGTGATACATCGATGATTTTGTCTCGACGAGGCCGATTTTTTTGACTTTGAAGTCATTGAGCTCAAGCACCCCGCGCGAGCTTTAATTTTCTGATATTAGAGTGGTACATTAGGGTAGTAGCAACTGAGATATGATGGGTAAGTACCAGAAGGGGGTGCTTGAGCTCAATGACTTCAAAGACAAAAAAATTGGCCTCGTCGAGACAAAAACATCGATGTATCACACTTTAAAATCCGTTTATAAATGCAGAAGTTATATAGAAAAATGTAAAAGCGCGACCCCTACGTTCGGCATAAAAAAATAAAATTTTTTTTTTTGAAACTACCTTTCAATAATACTTCATATTCGAAGGTGTACGGCGAACTTTTTTTTTGAGGTACGCCCTACTGTACTTGCTTACAAATTCCTAATTAAACGACTTGTGTTTTTCTGTTCAAATAATCACCCCTCATTGTTGTTAAAAATGTCTCGTAATTGTTCATAAACTACTCCATCAACTTAAAGACAAAATGTTAATGTCAAAAACAAAGAAGACGGAGAAGTGCACCACCACTCCCAGAGAAGCAACATTACAAGCGGCGTTTCTCATCAGAAACATGAGAAACTTAAAGACGAAAATGCCATCAAACAAAAGAATAGGAAATGCCGGTCCGCCCGGTAAAATTTGGCATTCAAATGTTTATGATTTTAAATGCCAACAGATCCACGCTTCAGTTTTGGGAAGGGTTTGGTGGGAACATACCAACATTTATACTTTAAATGTTAGTATGTACTCGTAGATGTGGAAGTCTCAGTTGTCGGTTATGGCTTGTTGGCTACTGGGACAATATCTGCACGGCGTGGGCTGATGGTTTTTGTTGCTTGTTAAGCTTCTTCCGATGGCATCAGGTGCACTTTTGCTGATTCCCATGCTAACCGTTCGAGTACTACCAAAAACACCACCGATTCGATACGTTCGTTTGTGTATTTCGGTGCAACGTGTGTGTCAGTGTTGGAAAATGTGGTGTAGTTGTACCATTTTCGGTACTACTGCGGGACACTATAGCGATTGATTACAAAAGCTGAAAATCGATTTTCAACAAAACGATCAAATCAAATGATTTTTTTGAGTTTTTTGGTTTGTTATGATCATTTGTCGATATCTTTTTTCGATTTTAAAACTTTAAATTTGAATCGGCTGTAAAAAAAGTACTGATAACAATTTTAAATTTCTTTTTTTATTGGAAATGTTGAACTTTGGCATTTTATAATTGGGCACATTATAAGTCATATGACTACCACAACATGCTCGGTAGTACGCCAGACGATCAACCCAATTTTTCAGTACATTTTCGATTGTTTGAGGTCGAATCTTTTCATGCTTCATGCTTTTTTTATTTTTAATGGCTCCCACAGAAAATAATCTAAAGGGTTCAAATTACAGCTTGACATCACAATTTTGGCTTATTATTATATTTTCAAAAACAGTGTGTAAACATCCATGGTTGCATTGGCTGTGTGGCATGTGGCCCCGTCTTCTTGACATCAAATGTCATCCATGTCATTTTCTTGAAATTTTAGAAACAAAAACTCATTAAGCATGGCGCGGTATCGCTCACCGTTGACGGTAACGGCGGCTCCTTGCTTACTTTCGAAAAAATTACCCAATGATATGCCGCCAGCCCAAAATGCACACCAAACAGTGACTTAATGTGGATTCTTTGGTTTCTCAATAGTGGGATCTCTGAACCCCATACGCGGCAATTTTTCTTATTGAGATAACCACCGAGATATGAATAAGCTTTATTTGAAAACACTACTTTTTTTGTTAAAATTCTTCATCTTCTGCTAAACAATCTATAGCCCATTGCGAAAACGCATCGGTTTGTGTTCTGTTATTACATGACAAAGTTCAACCTTTCAAATAAAACCAGAAGTTTGAAAAAGTTATCAATATTTTCTTTTACAGCCGATACAAATTTGAAATGGCCCACCCTTTATATATTTTATTGATCTTCGCAAATTTCAAAAACAATTAAGCCATGGCCGCCTGACAGTTGAAAGTACGATAGAGGTCAAACGAATCAACCTAACTTAATTCCCCAAACCACCCCATTAAGTAACAAGGGGAAACTTCTATAATTCTACTTGCTGGCTGGGACCTACTGTTTAAAGACGGTTACGAACAGCCTTATATAGAGGAGTTTTTACATGTCTTAGAGATAAATCTCTTACTCGTAGAGTAACCCGGCATTTACGAGGTGGAAACCCGGCGGTGAATAGTCATGCACACTCGTATCCCATCACGGTGGCCCACAAAGGAATCAACCTAGGATCCTGTTTGGGATTATTAATGGGCGAAATCGGCCCAGGTGCAATACAAACTTTCCCTTAAATGGACTAAAGGAGCCTCAGTAAAAAGCTCACTTTTTTGAGTACTTTACTAACAAATCATATTTTGTTGTGGACGGACAATGCTTAAAATGGGTTCTGTTAGTTGGGGCACACTTAATACCTGAAAAAGAGCATAGTTGCTGGAAGTTTTAGCTAATGAGGCCCAAAAACATTCGCATGGTCAAAACGGGCGATCAATATGGACATATGCGTAGTCAAATTAAGCCGTGGCTTTTGTGGTCCAGAAAAACTTCCTGCATTGTCAAAACGGACGACCAATAGTAATGTGTTGCTTCGAATAAATATATTGAGTTATATTAAAGTTTTGGCTGAAATTAGGGATGGACGCATGGGCCTAAAGGGCCCATGTTTTGACTGGGCAAACTTAATGACGATTTTACTTGTTTTTATTACATTTGTCAGAAATATGATTTCGTAGTCAACGGTTTTTGTTGGGGTAGTCCTACAATTCATGAACTAATAGTGATACGTAGAACAGGATACTTAGCTTTGACCCTGTTCGATATGCCTAAAAAAGTCTCACACTTCCAACTAATCAAGCCAATTCCACTTAAGTTGGTTAATTTTTTAATCTTAGCAGAAGTTCTGTTTGATGTGTGCATGAAACTAAAACATCTTACCCATATTTCTATTATCTACGTAGAATTTACTTTAATAGAATTTCGTTACGTACCATTTTACGGCCACGCTACAACTTCTGATATCTCATCTCTGATGTGTATAAGCATATACGTGCAGTTCTCAGGCAAGAGTGTGTTGTTGTACACACTTTCATACGTATACACATATGAACACTAGAGCGACTCATGTTGTATGGAGACAAAAGGTCAATATGTTACCCCCATGAAACTGCAAATTATTGTATGTGTGCAGGGTTTTTAAAACATTATACGGTTGATTATATCGCGCCTGCCGTACGCAAGTTTGTACAAAAATTTCGTGAGACTGCTATGCTAGTGGACAACACGAGAGTGTAGCTGTCGTTGCCGAGACTGAGCGACTCAATTCTGGCCTTTTCAATATTTCACGCAATAGACTGTTGATATCAGCCGTCTATGCGATGCCAATTGGCTTCCTTGGAGCTTTTCCTCTATTGTTTGTGAGGTAGCGTGTAGGACCGATGCTTTGGGAACTATCCATTAACGAGTCAGGTCCTTAAGGCGGATGTCGAGCAAGAAATTTGTGAAATAGAGCTAGAAACTGTCACAAAGATTTTGCAAAACTGCTTACAGGATGCGCTACTGCGAATCAGGCCGGACAGTCACATTCAAAAAAATTTAACCCCTTTGGTTGGAATGTTTGCATTTCAAGAAAACCATTCATTTTAAAAAAATACGAGTAATATATATGAATTTGTATTTTTTATATCCTGGATACATAGAACATGTAATTTGTCAAACTGAAATTCATACCTTCACTTAATTGTGCATAATAGTGAAACGCGTAAATCCCTTTTCATGATCTATGTCTCATTTTGTTCATAGGTTATGTGACTTTACGTGAGTGTAATAGGACGACACTTTTTTACCGTTTTGTATTTTATATGAAAAATGTTGAACTGTGTTAGGTATATTCAATAAGTGAACTACTTGTTTTGCATAAAAATTTGAAACAACTCTTAAAGGCATTTAAGAAATCATTTCTGAAGGTGAGTCTTTAAATCGGAATAGTTCCGAATCAAAAAAAATAAAAATTTTTGGTCACTATTTTTCGTGTGTCGCTCTAGTGTACAAATGCACGTATGGATGTGTATACGTCTGTTTTACTGCATTTCCGTGCATTTTCTTTTATTGGAATTTTTATTTATATTTATGACGCAAGTAGTGTGTATTTTTGATGTGTTTGTTTTGGGTTTTTGTTTTGTTCGCCTGTTTATTATTTTTTGTAGGCAACAAGTTGCTAGTGGTTTATTGTTAGCAACAGACGTTCACCTGTTGAAGAAGAAGTGCAATATGTCATAAACAAATGAAAGTGTCTAAAATCTCTAATTAATGACGTTTTGTTTTATTTTTTTGTTTTTTTTTCTTTCTTTCAGAAAGAAACTCCTTCAGATGTCTTGTTGCATTTGGCAGCCTTGCGGGGTGACGATATTACCCTGAGACGAGTCTTGGATAGCGGCAAAGTGCATGTGGATTGTAAAGATGAGGTAAAGTTGATATGTTTGATGTACACGAATATTAAAGTGAGTCGTTTTATGTTTGTTTATGGTAAATGGCATCAAGAAACGTGATTTTGCATTATGAACGCTCTGTGTAGGCAATAGTGCTTTAAAATGTCAACAAAAAACCCCTAAAGGTGGTATAAAAGAGACCCTCTCTAATGTACAATATGGGTTGCCAATGCGTCATTACAAGTGCATAAAAGCCCTAGAAACAAAAAAATGGGGAAATGTGAAAAAATCATTTCCCGGTATTATAATGTTCCAAAGGATTATGAATTATTAATTACAGTATAGTTTTTCTATAGATAACTTCACTGGTTTTTACACAGTTTGGTAGCTATAGGCCAAATATAATGAAAACAGAAAAAAAAATAAAAATTGATATTTTAGCAATTTTAAAGTCTAGGTGCAATTTTTCGGGTTAGTTTGTTTTACACCCTTCTTCTCCTCGTCTGTAGCTACAATTGTGCCGAAAACAGCTAAAAAAATTCCAACTGGTTTAAACGATATTGCAGTGAGAAATGCATGTTCTTCGGAAAAATAAATTTTTAACAAAAATATGCATGAGCAGCTTACTAGCAGAGCAGCTAACTACCAAAGCAGCTAAACTAGCAAACCCGTTAGTTTCGACAAGAACTTCAAAAAACCGCACACAACCGGAGTGAAGTTGTGTTGCTCTGTTTTCATATTTTTTATGCGAAGACATGATCAAAATTTACACTTTTGATAACGAACGACTAAGTTATTGAGGTTTTGTTATCCAGTGTAAGTTACCTAACCTAAAACACTACTTTTATTTGTTTATGTCGTTTTGGACTGGGCTGATTGGTCAGTCTTCTGCATGAATTAGATATTAAAAGGTGGTTAAATTTTAAGGGCCGATGTTGATTTTGAATAAAACACAAATTATTTATGAAATTGTTTTCATTTCTTTTTATTATGATAATATTGGTATGGTTCAACTATGTATGGAACAAAATATCGGCCAAATGGCCGCCACGACCTCGGCGGCACACCTCCATCCCATGGTCCAAATTATTGATGACGCTGAGGCATAATTAAGGTTCTATGCCGTTAATGTGCTGAATTATCTCATCCTTTAGCTCTTGAATTGCAATAGAGCTATTGTTTCGTTAGCTGTGTGGCAAGTGGCACCGTCCTGTTGAAACCACATATCCGATGGTCCAAATTTTCGATGACGCTGAGGCATAATTAAGGTTCTATGCCGTTAATGTGCTGAATTATCTCATTCTTTAGCTCTTGAATTGCAATAGAGCTATTGTTTCGTTAGCTGTGTGGCAAGTGGCACCGTCCTGTTGAAACCACATATCGTCCACATCTATATCTTCCAATTCGGGCCGTAAAAAGTTCGTTATCATCTCACGATAGCGAACACCATTCACAGTCACCTTATTTTGGAAAAAATACGGCCGCCTGCCCATAAACCGCACCAGACAGTTACTCTTTGTGGGTGCATTGTTTTTTTCGACAATCACTCTTGGATTATCATTCGCCCAAATGCGGCAATTCTGCTTATTGTCGAATCCACTGAGGTGAAAATGTGCCTTATCACAGAAGATGATTTTCTTCGTAAATTGATCATCTACTGTTGCCCGAAGCCTGAATAACTTTAACGTGTTGCTCGCTTGTGTATCTTTCCATGGTTCAAATTGAGTTAGTTTGAAATTAAGAAATATCAAATGAAATGTAGAAAAAAACTTGACGTTTACGAGGGCGACCGCAAAAGTAACTGACCTAACATAAAAAGAACCGTTTTTTGGAATTATTATTATTTATCTTTCAACATAATCTCCTTCCAACTCAATACACTTTATCAAACGTTTTTCAAGTTTTTTAATTCCATCCGAAAAATACGATTTTTCAAGACCTTCAAAATATGCCTCAGTTTCAGCAATAACCTCGCTATTGGACGAAAATTTTTTGCCACGGAGAATTTTTTTTAAATTTGGAAACAAGAAATAGTCAGAAGGAGCTAAATCTGGACTATATGGTGGATGCGGAGCAATTTCAAATCGTAATCCGGACAGTTTTTGTTGAGTTAAAAATGCAGTGTGTGAAGGAACTCTTTTTCCTTTCTCAAGATAATCAATAAATATAATACCCCTTGCATCCCAAAATACTGTGGCCATTACTTTTCCTGCTGACTTAACAGTTTTCGCCTTCTTGGGACCACTTTTACCAGCTTCTATCCATTGTTTTGACTGTTCTTTGCATTCCGGGATGTAGTGTTGGATCCATGTTTCATCAACTGTTATGAATCGGCGCAAGAACTCTATTGGATTACGCTGATAAATCGCTAAAAGCTCCTCGGAATTGGTCCAACAAACGCGGCACATATCTTGCGGATAGCTTTTTCATGTGGAGTTCGTCATGGAAAATACTCCAAACTTGTTTTTCGTGTATTTTAACAATATCAGCAAGTTCTCTGAGCTTTATTCGTCTATCTTTAGTCACTTTATTAAATATTTTTCTAATGTTTTCAATAGTAGTAGCAGTTTTCGGTCTTCCAGAGCGTTGTTCATCTTCCGTACTTGAACGACCCATTTTAAACTGCTGAACCCAGGATTTCACGGTGAAGTATGATGGTGCATTATCACCATGAACAGAATCCAATTCATCTTTGATTAATTGTGGCGTATAACCTTTCATATAAAAGTGTTTAATAATCGCACGAAACTCTTTATTTTCCATTTTTCAAAAATTACAAAACTTGTTTACTTCAATCACCTGTCACAAAGAAAATAATCATTAAATATTTCGGAAATTTTGACAGATGGCTTATAAAAGATTGCTTTAAAAAAAAAAAAAAAAAGTTGCTAGTAAAACAGAAAATGTGTCAGGCCAGTTAGTTTTGCGGTCGCCCTCGTATGAGTGATTCACATTCAACATCGGCCATTAAAATATAAGCACCCTTTATTATTATATTTTTTAAATGTTTATTTAGCCCATCGCCAACGAAAAATTATTATTTTTAAAAAATCGTCTCATTTTTTCTGTTTTCTCTTTATCTATATGCCCTATATTTATGTTTAAATATCGAATTTTAATACGATCACCAATTAAATGCAATAATTGGTGATCGTAATAAAATTTGAATTTTATTTTATTTATTTATTACTTTCAATCTAATGGGCTTAGCCCTTCCAGATCAATTCTTACAACTATGTACTTAATTCTTATATAACATATTAGAAAAGTGCTTCTTTGAAGATGGAACGGTTTGCGTAAAAGTCTAATTGATTGCTCTATTGAACAACATCAGGTACCGCGTTAAAACTTCATTTACACCGTAATTACATCTATGCTAGTACTCATAGAAAACGGTATGGTCTCTCAAATTTCTTGTAGGAATATTGAAAGGTATTAGTAGCAATAGCTTCGGTGAACATAATGTTATGTGCAATTCTTCGTTGTGTCAGAGTACGTAAGCTAAGTAACTGACGACGAGTTTTATACGTAGGCATGTTGTAAGATCGATATAAATTTGTTAATGCAAATTTTGAAAATCTTCTTTGAACTCGTTCAATACGATTTTTATGTATGTTCTAACTCGGGTCCCATATAATATCGCAATATTCTAATTAGTTCCGATTACTGTCATTTTTTTATTTTTAAAATGTGTCCTCCGAAGGTTCTTGAGGTTCTTTGCAAATGTACCAAATGGTCTCCTTATTTACATTGAACATTTTTTTTTAGTACAAATGTCCTCCTTTCCGAAAACTATTTTGGTAACCCTGAATATGCATACATTACAGGAAAATAAAATGTCTCCGCAAATGTATAAAAGGAGATTGATTTTTCAAAACGATTCCTTCATGATTCCGGCTCCAGCCAAAATTTCAATTTCATCAAGATCGGACAATAATTGCGACCTGTAGTTTGATTACAAGCTTTAGATGGAGGGACGGACAGGCATCGTTAAATGAAATGAAATTGGTGATACGTCGATCGGCACACTTAAGGGTGGGTCAAGCTCATAGATTTTCGGTAGTTAAAATATTTGCTGTAAAACTAACCTTAATACCTTGCAGGGTATTAACATATGTTTTTTGTTATGTATTCAACAAAAAAATCAAACAAGAAGAGGTCTTATCGGCCAAATCGTATTGGGCTTATCTGTACGAGGTGGTTTAAGTTAAACTATAAAAAAAACCCAAACTCATAGTTCAACTACATTTTACACATATTTTAAAAGCGGAAGTGTTGCAAATAATGGACTTATACTACGAGGGCAGATCAATAATTCCGAGACTTTTCGAATAAACCACTGTTTCTTCTGCAAAAAAAAAACAAAAATGTTTAACATCCAACTTTTGTATTCCTTCCAAAAATAGAATTTTTCGAAGTCCATAAAGTAGGCATTTGTTTGATCGATAATTTCATCTGAATCTCTTTCCACCGAGCCATTTATTTAGGTTTGGAAATAGTAACTGGTGGATAAATCCGTGGATTATGGCGGATGAGGTACCATTTCGTAACTATACAATTTTGCAATTGAGACTGCACACTTGTGCACCCGTGCACTGATCTTGCAGCTTTCTTAAACCCAATTGATCATGTTAAATCGAAACAACACTGCCATATCAAATGCGTATGGCAACACGCACTTTTACTTAATGATTGGCCAACACCATATCCTGGATTTTTTCGACATTTTTCGGTGTATTGGCCATACTTGGCGCTTCAGAACGTTCAGCGTCATTTGTACTTCTGCGACCAAAACAAAAGTCAGTAAACGACTTTTTTTACCATTGAAATCGATGGCGCAGAGTTCCCATAGAACGGGTGATCCATCTGGAGGTATTTCTTCAGAACAAAAAAAATATAAAAGTTCAAATCAAGTGTGGAATCTTTATTGGTAATTTAAAAGGACATTTTATGGCATTTATTTTTTGAATATAATTTCCCTTCAATGTTGGCCGCAACTACGCCTCAGGTTTTCATTCCAATTAGGGTCCAAGTTTGGATGACTCCTTCGAGCATTTCGACCGGTATGGCTTGAATGAAACGCGTAATGTTGGCTTCCAAAACCTGAATCGTAGCTGGTTTGTCAGCATAGACTTTGGACTTTACGTAAGCCCAAAGAAAAATGTCTAAAGGTTAGACATTTTTCTTTCTTTCAAAGATTCCACACTTGATTTGAATTTTTAAAATTTTTTTGGGCTCTGAAAAAATACCCCTAGATGGATTACCATTTATTTATCAAGCTTTTCCTTGGTTTGATTTTTTCCGCAAAAAAAAACAATATTTAATGAGCACTCGAAGATCACTTTTTTCCATTTTTAACAAAATCTACGGGGTTGTATGTTTTGAACAGCTGTTAAACACAAACTAAATGACGGAACTCTCTCAAAATTTGACAGTAGTCTATTAACAGATGTTACTTGATGGGAGCAGTGTTGCATTTCATATAACTACGAGGGAAGTTGGAAAAGTCGCGGAATTATTAATATGCCCTCGTATTTCATATCTTGTTTTATACAATTTATAGTTTTTATTGTCTGTCTTGACGAATTTTTCGATGAACCATCTTGCTGTTGTATTATTTTGATGTATACAGAGAGAAACAATTTTGCCATATTATTCTCTAGTTTGTTTAATGTTGCCATGATATCAAATTCTTAACTAACTGGGTACCTAAGCTATTGGGACTGAATTAATGTTTAAAATTTAAAGTCGCCATAGTGCAATTTTATTTCTTTGCATATGCATGTAATCGCCACCACGGTTCCCAAAGGGAGATGATCGAGATGATCTTCAATGTTGTTCTTCTGCATAAATGCACACACAAAACTCAAATTGCAAATAAGTTTCGCTTATGTATGAAACCTTAAGTTAACCTGGGCAAAGAAAAAAATGTATAAACAAAATAATGTTAATTAAATTAACAAAAAAGCAGTCACGCATGCTCTCGTTTGGAAGTTTCGTTGCTTTGTCCATATCGTACGTGTGCAATTGACCGTACGATAACAGCAATATTACCGCCGCCACACGCCCGTCCGCCCGCCAATAACTAGCGCGATGGACGTGTATGATTAGCAGTTTATTAGCGTAGGCTGGCGGCTTTTCGTGTTGCTGTTTCTAAATTGTTTAAGTGAAATTGAAATTGTTTTTTTTGCGTCGGTTTCTTTAGTTGTTGAGCCCCCGGTGTTGTTGTCGTTGCGGTTGGTAATAATTCGCACTATTTGAACATTAAACATTTCAAGCGTAATTCTGTAAAAAGAAAAAGCACTCGCATCCCAATGAGCACCATACTCGTAGCTTCTGAAACTATACGGACATGCAGACCGAGGGGAAAATTATATTCGAATTGGAAAACATATAAAATTTGCAATTTTGCAATACCTGAAATCGTTTTTCATGTTTGGTTTTTGGCAAATGTTTTGTACGGTGCCATGTAAAGTGTCGGTCTGTTGATTGGTATTCATTTCGATTCTTTTTTTTATGCCGTCGTGTATTCGAATTCAATGTTTTATTGTTGTTATGTTTGGTGTTTTTTTTGGGCTTTTGAATTCATTATAGCAATTACACAATTATTACGTTAAAGCCACATTGAGTTGAATGCATTTGTGGTTGCTTTGAAATGGTTTAAAATTTAACCAATTATTTGTTTTTCTTGTTGTTTGTATTTTTTATTCATGCAGGATGGTACAACACCCTTGATTTTGTCGGCAGCCGGTGGCCACACAACATGTGTGCTGGAGTTGCTGGAGCAAGGTGCGGATCCAAACAGCCGACGTGCTACGGGCACTACACCTCTGTTTTTTGCCGCCCAAGGTGGATATTTGGATGTGGTGAAGATACTGATAAAAGCCGGTGCCAGTGTGGATACACCTTCAGTGGTCGGTTAAGTATATATTTAAAAAAAAAGATTATTTGTTATTTATTGCTCAGGCAGAGTTGCATACGAATATGAATTTTTGATGTACAGCTGATGAGAGAATCTAAGAAAATTAAAAGACTATTTTCATCAAATATTAAAACAAGGAAATATTGTCGAGATGTACACGGCACAATTAGTCTTTAAGTTACGAAGTTTGCCGTCTTTATTTTAAAACATTTTGAATTTATAATGTTGTCGATATTTTTGGCACCGGTTCACCTCGTTATAATCTACAATGCAGAGTTTTTAAGGCATACGTTAAAAAGGCGGCGCCGCGTTCTTTTGACATAATATATCCTACAACAATTTCTTGAATATCACATTTGTATTATTTTTAATTTTGCAAAGGGTTCAGCATTTTAAACAATATAACATTTTTAAACAATGCCCATTTTGTAAATGTGATGTGTTTTTTTTCTTATCGACATCATACAGCCACGGACAGAAAAAAATTGGTCACTTGAAGTTATTTTAATATGAACAAACCAATTTTTTTTTATAAAACCTTATTTTTATTTCATTTTAGTTTATTGTTTGTTTCATATATCCGGATTATATACAGCAAAAGTTCAAAAAAGCTAACTTAAAAAAATAAATCAATATAAAATGTTATGAGATTCATTGATTTTGAGCGGGCAAAAAATAGGGTAATTTTAGAAAAAATAGGGTAAAGACAAATGATCTATAAAACTTTGGCTCAGAGCTAATATTTTTTTATTTTGTCTCTGCAATCTTCTCGTCAATGATCAAATAATATTGAATCATAACATAAGTTACTGTTTCGCATCAGAAACAGTATGCAAGGATACAAACTAGTGTTTATTAATAAATTAACATAAAGGGTAGTTAAATTTTAAGGACCGATGTTGATTTTGAATAGAACACAAATAATTAAGGAAATTATTGTCATTTCTTTTTATTATGATAATATTGGTATGGTTCAATTAAGTATGGAACAAAATATCGGCCAAATGGCCGCCGCGACCTCGGCGGCTCACCTTCATTCGATGGTTCAAATTTTCGATGATGCTGAGGCATAATTGAGGTTCTTTGCCGTTAATGTGCCGAATTATCTCATCCTTTAGCTCTTGAATTGTTGCTGGCTTATCGGGATACACATTTCCTTTCAAATAACCCTAAAGAAAGAAGTCCAACAGTGTGAAATCACATGATCTCTTGGCGGCCAATTAACATCGCCACGACGTGAGATAACACGGCCATTGAATTTGTCGCACAAAAGAACCTTTGTTTCGTTAGCTGTGTGGCAAGTGGCACCGTCCTGTTGAAACCACATATTCAATTTGGGCCATAAAAAGTACGTTATTATCTCACGACAGCAAACACCATTCACAGTAACTGCCTGACCGGCCTCGTTTTGCGGCCCGATGATGCCACCAGCCCATAAACCGCACCAAACAGTCACTCATTGTGGGTGCTTTGTTTTTTTTGACAATCGTCATTCGCCCAAATGCGGCAATTTTGCTTATTGACGAATCCACTAAGGTAAAAATGTGCCTCATCTAACTTTAACGCGTTGCTAGCTTGTGTATCTTTCCATGGTTCAAATTGAGTTAGTCTGAAATTGAGAAATATCAAATGAAATGCAGAAAAAAACTTGACGTGTAGGTGTGGTTCACATTTAACATCGGCCCTTAAAATTTTACCACCCTTTAGTAGTACTCGTAGTAATGACATTTAAACTATGAATTTGTAAAGGTACAAACGTACTTTATGTTTTTAAAAACTTAGCGTCTAAAAGGAAGACCTAAAACGTGATTTCTCTTCAGTCTTCTGAATTCATCTGAATCAGCTAACAAAGAAGTTGCCAACGGATTAATGTGATAACATAGTCTTTGAAGATAACTAACACTGAATCTATTAATTTCATGTATGGTATAAGGAACATTTAGGCCATTACGTATGTAACAATTTATTAATTTTGAACCACGGAGCATTCGCCATACATCGTAATGTTTTTGACTGAAATCGTTGGAGAACTATAACCCTTATTTCGCCAAACCGTTTGCATCATGTTGGCACTAGGTCCACTAAATACTGGCAAGTCCTTTTCAGAATAGAATACTATGCGCATTGAATGTTTGCTCCATAATTCGTCTTTTTTCCCTGATAATTTTGGTACATTTTTCACTTGACTATTTTAAAATATACGTCTCGTAATTTTTTCCATGTATTCCCAATTTTTATAATATGCGATTTTGTCGTTTTTTTACTTCTGGGACTATTCGGGAAGATCGATCGAATTTAATCTTTCCTACTTAACGGTTTCTCACAATTAGCACGTATCTCAAGTTTTTCCGTTCTAGAAGACTTAAAAGGTTATCGAGTTGACAAAAGCTTAATGGGGTTAGACTCTTTTGCGGTCTAGCTTTCAAAAAAAATTATTTTTTTTGTAACGATTGCACACAAAATTCAACGATCTTTCAATGTTTTGTTTACCTTTGAAGTTGAGTTCGACTTTGATCTCTTTAATTTCGAGTAAAGGAACACACACTGTCCTACAGTTCTTAGCGTGACACATATTTTTGGTATATAGTAATATATTTAATAAAAAAAATCGTTTTCCGTTTTATATAAACAGTTTTTGCGACTAAAAAAGCTATTGTTCTAAATTATAAATTATAATTGGATCCTAGTGAAAATTGACATGTCTTCTGTCCTCACCTATGTTTGACATATCTTACTTTAGACGATATTAATATCGTACCATAGTACGATATTCACAACCATAGTGTCACTCACACGCAACCATGCTATTATCGCTACAACAATAGTATGATTCACTCAACCATACTATGATCCCCAAAATTATTTATTAGGATTAGGTAATGTTGTATTTCAAAAGTAGAGATTTTTATCAAACAAGTTATATTAAATTGCATTACAATAAGTTAATAGCCAGAATAGAGGCCATATTTATTTTGAACATTCCATTCAAGAAACAAAAATATTTATTCCAACGGCAGTCGAAAATACTTTTAGGTCCCAGCAGGAGTGAATGCTACTTCACCATCCGTAGACTTCAAACGAATGTGATTAAAACAAGATCAATGGCTTTATACTTAAGTGCAGGCTGATTTTAAATAAACGAGAACCAGTCGGTATTAGCGTATTTTACCGAACAAAGTAAACACAATATAAATCCCTCGAACTACCTTCCGATTGTTTTTTAATGGACAAAAGCCATTCACTGTATCGTGTGTATGTTTTTTTTTTGTATACCAAAAAAAACATATCACATATATCATATTCTCTATAAAATTCTTATGTTCATAACAATACTTTTGTTGCACCAACCATGTTTATATGGCTGCTACAACCATATTTTCATTTCTAAATTTGGCAATAATACTATTGTTACATTTCAACAATAGTAATATTGTCGCAATCATACTGTTGTCAAAATGAAGTTCAAAAAACAATACTATGGTTGCGACGAACATGTTTTTTTTTTGTAGAGAACATATTATTGTTGCGGTGACCATAGTGTAACCATATTTTTTCTCTTATGGAGTGGCCTGCGCAGTCGCCAGATCTCAATCCTATTGAGAATTTGTGGTGTGATGTTAAAAGGGAAGTCGCTATAGCTAAGCCAAAAAATAATAATGAACTAGGGTTTGTAATTAAAGACGCGTGGGCAAAAATACCAAACAAGAGGTGTGAAGACCTCGTTAATTCAATGAAACGCAGTTGTGAAGCAGTTTTACGAAACTTTAAAATAAGTTATTTAAACATTAAATAACTTATTTTAAAAGAAAAAATTCATTTTAGTAAAGTTAAAGACGAAATATGTTAAGTTTTTTAAAGCACTGCTATTTTTTTGACCGAGCTTTTTTCAGAAATAAACTTTTTTTTGGTTAAATCTCAAACTATAAAAACTTTATGTTTCTATTCTGAGTCAAAATTAAACATAACATAGTTACCAGTTTCAAAGAAAAAATGAAAATTTCTTTGAAGATACTTTTTGCAGTGTGTCACTGCTATTATTTTGACCGCAGCTGTAATCCTTTCTTTATCAAAATTTCTAAATTCTTTTGTTTTTGGCTAGTGACGATCGGTACTGAAATTTAAAGAAAACGGTCCAAGTTCTCATATAGAGTCCATATAAATATACCAATTTCGAATCTAAACGACCTAACAGCGGCAAATTTGATCGAATTTCAACCAAATTTGCTTTGTGGCGATATTAAGCAAAGGGAGAATCATGCAGAAAATAGATCAGCTGGGTCTAAATCTTGATATAGCCCTCATACAAATATACTTGATCATTTGATCTAACCGAGCTTAAATCGGAAAATTTCGTTATATTTCAATGCAATTTGGTTTGTAGCTTTGTTTTGCGTTAAGAAAATTAAAAACATACTAAGACTAAAGAGTTCTAATCGTGTGTGTAGCGAGGGCATCATGTAGTCGGTATCGCCCGTCTTGAGACTTTTCTTTCTCGTTCGTATTAAAATGGGACCACATCGGTCTTTCGTTACCTGCAGATCTAAAATATTCTAATTTAATACGATTTGGCTCGAAATTCGCAAAAAACGTTTTGAGCGAAAAATTTCAAATTCCAGTTTTCGAATAAGACCTACACAAAGGAACCTCATAGCGTTATACAAATATCCCTCCCGTATTGGGATCCTGTCGCTCTTAAAGACACAATTTGTATCTAATCTTGCGAGCACAGAATGTTATTAGTGACTTAAAACTATACATACTGGTAAATTTGAACCATATCGGTACACGTTAAAAACATTAAAGTTCCATAAAATATGACACATTTAAAATATGAACTTGCTCATGGTACAATAAACAAGGTTTAGTCACTAGCCCAACAGCAAAGAAACAGTTTGCTGTACTGTCAAAGTCACTTGAGAGAAAATGCCACAAATGCATTTTTGTGAATGTTTGATGATTATTGTGAATGTTTGATATAGAAATTTAGCTTAAACAATTTCAAAAATTGTCTTTGTCAAATTTCGAATTCAAAGGTTTAAATTTCTACGGAAACAAGTTGTAAATCGGCTGATTGCATAACATTACCTTCTTTATTGTACCATGAGCTTGCTCAAATTCCAGACAGAGGGACTCTTCAGTAGGGTATCATAGGAGCATAATCAACCTGTCATACTTCAGCTTTTCTTAACTTTTTACAAAAAAGTTTCATATTTGACTTTATTTTGCCCAAAAGCTTTAGATGTTAGAAAATTCATATTCATAGCAAACGAAAGTCTCCACTCTCACTTCATAGCTACATTGAGTGACTTTGTACATATTGTGAATATTGTCTTTCCAGGATGGTGGTACACCCCTGTTTGTGGCAGCCCAAGGAGGTCATGTTAAATTGGTCAAGGAACTGTTAGATTGCGGATCCAATGTCAATGCCTGTATGAAAGTGTGTTAATGCTTAATTTTTTTGTAGGGCACATATTTATATCTTATTCCGTTACATTTTAGGACCGCGCGACACCAGTGTTCATAGCTGCACAAAATGGCCACAGAACCGTACTGTCCTTATTACTCACGGCCGGAGCCTACCCCGACAACAAACGTATTGACGGCGCCACACCTCTGTGGATAGCAGCGCAAATGGGCCACGATCACATTTGCAAAGTGTTGCTACAAAATGGCGCGAATGTTGATGCCGTAAGATGTGATGGAGCCACGCCTATATTTAAAGCGGCTCATAAGGGTCATGCAGCAGTGGTCACAGAATTGCTAAAACACAGACCAAATTTGGGATTGTTGCCGGTAAAATACAAAACTCTACCATTTAATTGCACACGAAATACAAATTGTTACGGTGTGTCTTTTCTTTACTTTTAGAATGGTGAAACAGCTTTACACGCCGCCGCCATGTTCGGCCATATGACGGTTGTGAAGCAGCTGATAGCCGCTGGCACGGATATAACGCAGATCAATCAGGATGGCTTGACCGCTTTACAAGTGGCTCGCCAACAGAAGTTTTCATCAATATGTGAATATCTACAGGACCGATTACGTACCATCAAACCGAGAAATCAACAGAGTTAAGATCGATTCCTAGCCACAACCAGTTGAAAACTTGTCAACAGTTTTAGAGCAGAGCTTACACAAACAGAGCTTTTATTTCCTCGACACATAACTACCCACACTGTCACTTTCTCACTCACTGACTCACTTTACCAAAACACACACTGACACACATGCAGCTTTAAGTATAAGATTAAGTCGAGTATATCTAGAGTCCATTTTTTGTGGATTATCTCTATTCGAATATGGTCTAAGAATAACTACCAACAACCTAACCAACCAACTTAAACGGATGACAAACATTTTTGCCTTTTTTAAAGATAAGTTTTTTCGGTCTAAACAATTTTTGAAATGCCTCAAACACTTAAAGGATTAAGCACCGCGTCCATTTTTTGAATTTATTATGAAAAACAAAAAAAAACCTAAAGAAAAACTAAAACAATTTAAAATCAATATCCTTTTTGAATGAATCTTATGATAATCACTCATACCTTTATGGTTATTTATAATAATAATGAAACATATTAAATCCTTATACATAACTTGTAAATAGTATTAAACAACAAACACAACAACATTGAAACAAATAATAATAATTAAAATCTATAAATTAATTGTTAAACGATTTTGAAAATAAGCAATTGTTGAAAATGTGCAATATTTCTCCTAATAATAATTATAAGAAAAATAATAAACTAAATTTATCTAAATAAATCCTTTTTTTTAAGTTTAACTTAAAGTCCTATTGTAAATTTATAGAAATATTTACGTATTTATAAAATAAATATTTATTACCAATAATTTAAACAAAGAAAATTACAAACAAAATCAAATTAACAGAAATAAAAAAGTTCAGAAGCATAATATTAGCAGTTCGCTACACAAAGTCATACGATATCAAGCGACGTTTTTAAAATTAAAAATTCTTGTATCGATATGAGCTGACTTTGTGTTAGAGTTTGGTGGTGTTTAAAATTGAATGGGACCTTGAGGGGAAATTAGACGAATTGTACTCGTCCATTTGATAGTGAAAAGTTTTTCAAATACTTAGACAACTACTCGTACACATTCTGTTTCTATTCCTGTCATATGTAAATGTGAAGTAGTTTGGGACATTTGTACAGTAGGAAATGTCTTCTCAATTTTAACATAATTTGCTAAAGATGTTCAATGTTGAATTTTAAAAGTTTTAAAAGCAGTCAAAGCAAAAAGCGGTTACAAAAAATATTTCTTAGTTCGGGGAAATACGAAAAATTATTTTGGACAGATGAGCCACATAAGAAATATTTTTTCAGAAATAGTTTCGGGTTTACAGATTGTTTCAAGGTATACATACTAAAAAAGCTTTTCATTAAGATCGTCTGAATAGGAATTTAAAAAATTAATAATTGTGTGGTAGACATGATATAAGATCAAGCAATGTAAAACAGAAAATACTTTTATTTTTATTTTCTAACATAATTAATTTTTTCTTTTTTGCGGATTAAAACTTAACCCAGAATAATATTTGTATTTAAATGGATATGCCAATAATCGAAAATGTATAGTGTGTAGTACTCAAATTTCTAGGGCAATTGCTGCCACAAAAATCACATTAGAGGTTAAAATGAAACGATAGAAATGGACTAAGTCTTCCTGCTGAACAATAATATACGCTAGGTTTCATTTAGGTCACCCGTGAGAAAGGTGACCGAAGGCACCTAACAAAGAATGCAAATTACTATATGTGACAGCGCATAGAGAAAGGGACGTAAGGGTAAAAAAAATCAATTTTCATTTTTTTCCTTTTTTGATGTGGACAACATCTGAGCATCGAATGAGACCGATCCCATGCCCCAAAAGTGCTCCCTCCCAGAGATATGCGCATTTTATGAAAGTGAAGTCGACGATACTAAGCGCAAATAGAAAGGGACCTAATCTTTAAAATGGCTCACCTAAACAAAACTGGTTTTTAACCTTAGGTACCTTTCAATTTTGCGCGTCACATATTCTTTTCGTGGGTAAATCGTTACCATCTTTTGTCTCACTGATTGAAAAGGGCAGCGTAAAACTTACTGATTTCAATCGAATGCCATTTGTGTCTTCATTAACAGAAGTATATCCAAAATAGTGTTGCCTAAATTTCATTATTGTTTTAAATACAACCTTAACGTAGTACCTTAAAAATATAAACCTTGATTAGGGTACACCCGAATTTCTTCTCTCATCGCAGTGAGCTATGTAAGATTTCAAAGTCGACACTAATTGGTTTATTTAGCGTTCCAAAGGCTTAAGCAATAATTATAAGTATAAAGAAAATACAATTGTTCCCTGGAATTCCCGGCCCGGAAATCCCGTTTAGTTTTGATTCCCGGTTTTCGGGAAAATTCATACGGGATATCCGGGAAATTCACTATTTTCTGGAATGCCAATGTTGGAAAAGTTTTTACGTTTAAAAATTCCTTTAAAAAAACTCTCATTTATTTAGAACTAATTGAGCTTTAGATTGAAGATAATGCAAACATACTAGTAGATCTACTAAGTATTTTAAAACCAATTGAATTGGTTGTAAAAGCGCTTTACCGACAATTTATGAATTCATTTTTCACATTCATACACCATTGAGAGAACAAATTTTAGAAGCTTCTAAGCAGAGACAAGCGACTTTTTACTGTTCTAAAGTATCATAGAAATCCAACATCATTTAATCTTAGTAACAACAATTTAATTCAAAACGCTTTAAAAAAATGCAATGACGTACGCAGAAATAATGGGCGGTATGCCATTAGGGCCCACGAAAATATATACCAAAGTGAAAATGAAATTAGGCCCCAAAAATATATATGGAAAACAGCAACACGAAATTTTGTGGTTTTTTGGGGCCTATTTTCATATTTTTATTGGGGTATATTTTCATAATGCAATTAGACCCAAAATGTTTTTATGATAATAGACCCCAAACAAATTTGGGGACATAATTTCATAATCATTTTGGGGCCTATGTTTGCATTTTGGGGTCCAATTTATTTCGATATATTTTAGGGTCACACTAAATATTTTTGGGGTCTAATTTCCTTCGGAAAAGAAAGAAAGGCGTTGGTTTTAATGGAAAATTATATAGTTTATTACCTCTAAACTTAATTATAAACTTGTATACTCGAAATATCACGACAGCAAGGACAGTACCGCAAAACAGTGAATCTGGTTTATGGCTTTGCATTTCAAATTCACGTAGAAACTATTCATAATAACAAATGGGTAAGTGCAAAAGAAGAATATGTCAAATATTAATATTTACACACAACCGAAACTGTACGCAAAAGATTTTCTACACGTTTTGGGGCCTATTTTCGTACTTTGTTGTTACATTCACTTTGTAACTCATAAATGGGAATTACACCCCAAACCTAAAAATGAAAATAGACCCCAATTTTATACAGAAAACAACAACTAGATATTTTGGGGCATATCTGCCTTTTTTTGGGGTGTATTTGCATACCTTTAAATAACCACTACGAAATTAGTGCCAATAACATTTTGGGGCCTATTTTCATTTTATGTTTGGGGTATAATTTCTTGGGGCCTATTTTAATAATACAATTAGACCCCAATTTAAGGGCCTAATTTTCTATTTGGTTTGGGGTGTATTTTCGTGGGACCTAATGTCATACCGCCGAAATAATGTAATAACAGTTTTAAAAGAAAACAGCGGTTCGACTATGTTGCGGAACTGGATGCAATATCTATAAGTGGCATTTAGGTAGATCATTTGGGGATATTTAAAGTCCGGCCACAAAAAAGGCAAATCAAAATGTTGCACAGAATAAAAATAGATAACCTTATAACGTAATAAAAAAGGGTTTTAAGATTTTTGGAGAAAGTGGAAAAAACGGAAAACGTCACCAACTTAAAAGTATTAAATGTTTTCTGACAAATAGGCCAACGTTAGAAAGTTTGTAAATAGCGTTACAAACAACTGTCTGATAATTCCATTAATGATAGTTTTGTTCTGAAAAAGTTTAATTAAATTTTAATATGGAACTTGTGTTTTTTAATTTGTGAGCAGCTGGTAAAATTTTTCATTTTAATTATTAAACAACTTAAAACATCGTTAAGTTCGGCCAAGCCGAACCTTATATATATCCCACCGTCCCTTCGCAACTAAAAAAAATTGAGGTTCGTTTTTGGGAGATTTCGTCTCATGCGTTCTTTCTTAAACTCTGCCAAACTTTAAAATTTACTTTTATTTGGATAAGCGCAAAATTTAGTTTAACGTAAGAACATTATTTTTACATTGACTATTAATCTCCAGTTTTGACCATGCGGAACGGTTTTTTTGACAACATGCGCTAAATAACCCTGCAGGTATTCCCATTTGTGATTCTAAACTAAAAGTCCACAAAAAAATTATGATTTGTTAAGCAAATACTAAAAAAGTGTTATTTATAACGAGATATGTTGGCCCAGGGAGAAAACATTTCCCTTAAAGGGACTTTAAGGGAAACTTTTTTCTCCCTGGGCCAACATCGTCCATTTATAATACCAAACAGTTTTGAACCATAAGCCATTATTATACAAAATTTTAAGATATTGGTTAATTCGTTTGACTGTTATCGTCCTTTCAACAGACACACACGGATGGACGGACGGACATGGCTAGATCGTCATTGAATTTTACGAAAATCAAGAATATCGCCAAATCCATGTGAAATCGATAACTTTTTACAAGTAGGTCTTCGATTTTGTCGAAATTTTGTACATTGGTTTACTTTGGTGTTCCAAAAACACCTTGTAAACCAAACCTTGTCCTCTAAAACCGTCCACAATTTGTAATCCAATGGGTTCAAATCTGGACTGCCTGAGGGACATTTTTCAGAGGAATTGAATGCTGGCAAATTGTTTCGAAGCCAGGCCTGGGGCGTTTTAGCCTTATGGGCCTGCGCAGAATCCTGCTGTAAAGTCCATGGCTCGTTTTGGAACAGGGAATTGTTAAGAGGCTTCACAACAGCTTCCAAAACGGTTTCTTGGTAAACTTTGGCCGATGTTTTGACCCCTTGTTCGCAGAAATGCAGGTCAGTGACCCCATCGTAAGAGACACCCCACCATACCATGACTGAAGCTAGGTGATGACTCTTTTCCACCCTTGGGATGCTTCATTAGATGACCGCGCATACACTCTATCATTTGCTTGTTAAATTTTTCCTGAACGGTAAACATTTTTTAATCGGTGAACAAAATTTTTCTGTGCAAGTTATCAGCGTGCTTCACCGAAAGACGTTTGCATTTTTCAAACCTTTTTTTTAAAGCTGCAGTCAATAAAGGGCCGGTTCGTCGTTTGAAAGACCCAAGTCCCAAGTCTTTTTTAATGATTCGACTCATGGACTTTTGCGTGAAATTCATCTCACGGGCCATGGTTTTCTGTTTTCGGAGCGGATTTCTGTTAATTCTTGATTTAACGGCTTTGATGACATGCGGTGTTCGAACAGAGCGTGGGCGGCCCGACCGGTGGCGGTCTTTTACATCTCCAGTTTCCTCAGACAGTTGTATGCATCGGTAGACGAACATGCGGCTAATTCCTAGTGACCGGAGCGTTTTGAAAATATCGCTTTTTTCATTTCACACTTGAAAAGCGACATCACAGCGATACGTTTCTCATTATCTGACCACTCCATGATGAAAGTTGAAACAATTTTAAAATCCGTTACAGACTAACGCTATTTAGGTTAGGTTTCAAAACCCATATGACATTAACGGGGTATGTTCAGTTCTACTATTGAAATGGGTGTGTTCAATGTTGTAACAGTATTTATGTCTTTTCTAAGTAAAAAAATAAGTATATATACAGCTAAATTAACATTGTATGTTTGTTATGCGGAAATTCCCGGGAAGCCGGGAAACGTATACTATTTGTGCCAGATAACAGATTGCAAAAATCGCTGAAAACAGCTGCGATAACAAAAATAGCACCGTACCCTGTGGCCCTTCTAGTAACATTTGCTGTGTATATAATTGTTTAATTGAATCTGTAGCACGTATTCAATAACATTTCAAAAATGTCCGCTTAATTATAGAGTTTTAAAGCAAAATATAGCCAGAATATTGTAAATAGTTTAAAATTTAACCGATAAGAAAAATAGCACTAAGGAAATAAAATGATACTAGGTGAAGGAAATTTAAACAAAACAATACATTTCTTAATAAAAAAACATTTTTGGTTTTATGTCCTTGGTTAGCAAAAACGGCAGTGCAACGTCTCGGCATTAAGTTGACTAGGTCTTCACATCGTTTTTTATAAAGTTCGCCGTCACAAAGATTTTCCATTAATATTAGGTATAGCGACTACGCGGTGCACATAATGACGTTAATCCCCTTGACCATTGTCACGCTCTTCATGTTGTTAGTTTATGCAGTTTCGTTATGCAGTTGAAGGATCCACAATAATGTTAATTCATCATCTATGAAGATGACAATAGGTTTTATAAAATTTGCGCGTAAACATGTTGATCCATTGTTGTGTTTCCTAAATTTATTGCTCCCACTCCATTGTACAAGAAACATCTCCTCACCATAACGCTAGAACTTCCATGCTTAATTGTCTTGCTAGTGAGTGCAGATTGAGAACCTTTTCCACCATTTAAAACAATTTTACCTCGTCTGTCCACAAAATTGTTCGCCACTAACTCAAAAGCCGTTTAACAGGCTTAATGCAAATATATAGGGTGATCCATCTAGAGGTATTTTTTCAGAACAAAAAAAATATAAAAATTCAAATCAAGTATGGAATCTTTATTGGTAATTTGAGAGGACATTTTATGACATTTATTTTTTGAAAAAAAATCACCTTCAAATGTTGGCAACGTATTATGGAAATGAGCGATCGGTGAGAAACGGATAGATCCGCTGTTTTCGACCAAAAGTTTGTTACGTGATGAGGCTCATTTCTGGCCCAACGGCGAAGTCAATAAACAAAATTGCCGCAGAGGTTCAAGAGGTGCCATTATTTATACCCAGAGAAAACCACGGTTTGGTGTGGTTTATAAGCTGGTGGAATCGTCGGTGCATATTTTTTCAAAAATGATGATGGCCGAAGGTAACCGTGAATGGTGTTCGATATCGATTCAAATGCTACTCGTACCTGAAATTGAAACCCGTAATCTTGACGACACTTGGTTTCAACAGGACGGTGCCACTTGCCATACAGCTGCTCAAACAATGGATCTATTGAGAGGTCATTTCGAAATGCAACTAATTTCACGTTTTCGACAGGTTAGTTGATCGCCTCGACATTTTCTTTGGGGTTACGTAAAGTCCAAAGTCTATGCTGAGAAACTACCTATGATTCAGGTTTTGGAAGCCAACATTTGAAGCCATACCGGTCGAAATGCTCGAACGAGTCATCAAAATTGGACCCTCAGAATGGAAACCCTGAAGCGTAGTTGCTGCCAACATTTGAAAGAAATTATATTCAAAAAATAAATGCCATATAATGTCCTTTCAAATTACCAATAAAGATTCCACACTTGATTTAAATTTTTATATTTTTTTTTGTTCTAAAAAAATACCTCTAGATGGATCACCATATATTACGTTTTGTGACATGGCTTGCAGTTACGAGTGGACCATTTTGCTGACTGCAGGCATTACAGTTATGCTCCATTTTTAGGTCCGTGGTAGATTTTAATTGGGCCTCCTGGCATATCAGAATCAAAAGATTAGCCAGTAACTTCGACATTTCTGGTTTTCGTCCGGAGATTTCAGTTTTTTTCCATATCTTTTTTTTTCGTTTGATATTCCACTTTTCTTTCATGATTGTTCAAATTATAATCAATCTGTCGCCATGAAGAGAATAAAAACGATTTTTAAGAAGAACAAAAATAAGAATTAAATCGATAATAAGAACGTTGTACAAAGAACAATTAATAGCGCATAAGAATAAAATCGACTCTACCAATCAACAGTTTTACAAAACTATAGTTATCCACTCTACACGCCTAGAATTGTTTACTCTACTACAATCAAAAATGTCAAAATAATACTCGTACAGTTGAAATACCACTGTGAACAAATTAATGCAAATCCTGCCAAAAGACGCAGAGAACAGCATAACAAGCCATAATTCTCTATTGAATTTTACTTTAAGATTCGTATACCTATTGTTAGGCTCCTCTGAAGCAGATCCAATAATAGCAAATACAGCATTTTCACCAAACGAATAAAAACTACGGTTGCAAATCTCACTTTTCAAGTTTTCTTGAAACAATTGTCCACGAAAATATTTCCAATTCGTCTTTTCCACCTTTACATAGACTCCATATGTGACAGCGCATAGAGAAAGGGACCTAAGGGTAAAAAAATCAATTATCATTTTTTTTCTTTTTTTGATGTGGACAACATCTGAGCATCGCATGAGACCGATCCCATGCCCCAAAAGTGTTCCCCCCAGAGATATGCGCGTTTTATGAAAGTGAAGTCGACGATTCTAAGCGCAAATAGAAGGGCTCTCCTGAACAAAACTTTTCATCAACTTTTCACTTTTTTAATGTGGACTACATCTGAGCATCGAATGAGACCGATCCTATGCCCCAAAAGTGTTCCCTCCCAGAGATATGCGCGTTTTATGAAAGTGAAGTCGACGATTCTAAGCGCAAATAGAAAGGGACCTAATCTTTAAAATGGCTCTCCTGAACAAAACTGGTTTTTAGGGTATAAAAACGGTGAAAATGTATACCTGATAAACAAGTGATTAATCCATGCCAGGACCAAAACCAGGATAAATTGTGTACTTTCTTACCTAGGCCACGTAGAAATGTGAAATTCGACAATTACTTTCGTTTTGACAAATGAAAAGTGCATGCAAAGGAATTTTGACAATATTAGAACAAAAGGGACAAATTTAGAACTAAAAAGTTAAATAAGGGTAAAACTGGAATTTTTGTACTTTATTAAACCCTTGAGTTAGAAATTTGAAATTTGGGTGAAATGTGACTGTAGAAACGAAAAGTTAGAAAATTTTAAGATATTAGTTTGTACACATTTTTTTGTGGTTCTTGTGATCCCTAAAATACAACATTTCAAAAATGTTTGTCAATTGCAAAACTTTAACAACCAATTGGTGTTTTGTTATTACAAATTATAAACAATTTAAAAACAGGATAAAAAGGGGCGGAACGAGAAAAATTCAGAAAAGTGAGAAAACCATATCAAACCGTCAGGATGGCATATAATGGGGATTAAAAGGTATTTAATGAGAATAATACGGGATAAAAATGGTCCAGAAAAGGCGAAATATAAATAAGTGAGAAAGTCAATATATAATCAACAGGATTGCATGGAATATATAAATAGAGATAAAAAGGCCTAAATGGGCGAAATAAAGAAGTATGAAAGTATTTAAACAAGAAGAAGACATCGAAAAATGACATGGGGTCAAAAAAACGGATGGAAAAATTTAAAGGGGTATAAAAAAGTTTTAAAATGGAGCAAATATTAAAAAGTGAGGTATAAAAAAGGTTTAAAATGGAGCAAATATTAAAAAGAGAGAAAAGAGGATTAAATACATAAAATTTAATTATATTAAATAAATAAAATGAAACAAAAAAATGCGATAAAAAAGCCAATAGGGGGGGGGAGATATCAAAAAACTGAAATACTGTATTAAATTATGAATGAAACATGGATGGATTTAAAGAAGGTAAAAACCATAACAGATTATTATGTGTAGTTATATAGGGTGATCCATCGAGAGGTATTTTTTCAGAACAAAAAAAATATAAAAATGCAAATCAAGTGTGGAATCTTTACTGGTAATTTGAAAGAACATTTTATGGCATTTATTTTTTGAAAATAATTTCCTTCAAATGTTGGCAACTGTACGGGAAGATCCGCTGTTTTCGACTTAAAGCCATTTCTGGCTCAACGACAAAGTCAATAAACAAAATTGCCGCATTTGGACTGAAGAGCAACAAGAAGAGGTTCAAGAGGCACCATTATACGCAGAGAAAACTATCGGTGCATATTTTTTCAAAAATGATGTTAGCCGGAACGTAACCGTGAAGGGTGCTCGTTATCGCGCCATGATATCGATCTTTATGCTACCCGAAATTGAAGCCCGCAATCTTGACGATACTTGGTTTCTATAGGACGGTGCCACTAACAATGGATCTATTGAGGGGTCATTTCGAAAAGCAGTTAATTTCACGTTTTGGACAGGTGAGTTGGCCGCCTTGATCGAGTGATATCACACCTTTATACATTTTTCTTAGGGGTTACGTAAAGTCCAAAGTCTATGTTGACAAACCAGCTACGATGCAGGTTTAGGTCATTTAAGCCATACCGGTCCAAATACTCGAACGACTCATCCAAAATTGGACCCTCAGAATGGATACCTTGAGGCGTAGTTGCGGCCAACATTTGAAAGAAATTATATTCAAAAATAAATGCCATAAAATGTCCAATAAAATGACCAATAAAGTTTCCACATTTGATTTAAATTTTTATATTTTTTTTTGTTCTGAAAAAAATACCTCTAGATGGATCACCCTATAGTTGCAAGAGAAAAGAAAAAGGATAAAAGAGCCACATTAGGCCAAATATCCTAAAGCGAGGTATCGAAAAAATACGAGAAGACAATATCAAACCATTAAAAATGTGAAAAAACACACGAAATATCAGACTAAAAATGGAACGAAGTCTAAAAATTAAAAAAGGGCTGAGTGACATAGAAAATAGAAATTTGGCTACAAAAGGCGTTACAATAGACGAACTAGAAAAAAATTAAGAAACATAATTCAATCAAAGAGATAGGATTTAAAATAGATATGCTGATTGAAATAAAATACTTATATAAAAAATCAATGAAATATTAAAAATCACTGAAAACAACATCATATCAATTTAAAGGTATAAAAACTAAAAATAGAGATAATATAGGTCAAAACCGCGCTATAAATACGGTTAGACACATACAACATGGGTGAAATACAACGTTTAATACGACAGACAAGGAAAGGGAAAATTGTTTCACGACAACATTAGTGGAATGAAAAGGTCAAAATAAACTTTAAATAACTAAAAAAGTAAAAAATGGGAAATACAGTTCCAAATTAACCAGAGAGGTTTGAAAATAGAAAAGAGACAAAAAACCTAAATTAGTACCAGGCTCATGAGAATTAAATGCGCAAAATCTATAAAAACTAGACTCCTTTCATGACTACTGAATAGAACACTATAAATCCAGAAAATCCTATTTAGGTTAGTCGAGTCACGAAGTAGCGGTTATTTGCTAGTTCATACATAAGTTTGTTGAACATGCATATCAATTACATCTAATAAATAAAGAGACGTTTTTCCTTGGAACGTGTATAGAAATGGACAATTTTTGGAACACGAACTGGTTTACTGGCTGACAAAATGTTGCCCAGAGCAACAATAAAGAATAAGGGAGAAGACCAATCCGCATATGTACAAATGTATGTACCATTTTCTTACAAATTTAATTAAAATCCTTGTAGTACACTTGTATTTAGAGACACATACGTACGAATACGAGTATGTGTGCGATATGAATGTTTGTGTGCACATACGTGTGCGGCCACAAACATTCATATCACCATATGACGGAAACGTGTTGGTTTTTTTTTTATTGTTTGTGTAGGTCGTATGAGCAATGCACATGTTGCTCATAAAGTGCAAGACTGTCATAACTCCTTATAAGTCATTTTGCAGAAAATTGCTATAAAGTTTTCACTTTTTATGGCGTATAGGGCAAAACTTTAAAAAAAAAATAAATATTGTAAATAATCTCACTTAAGACCTTCAATATCCCATTAAGGAACAATGGAAACTTCTCACAAATCTGTAAGTTGTGCAAGACATTATTTTAACAACTATTCGTTTTATATAGAAGCCTTTACACTGTTTAGAGATAAATCTCTTACTCGTAAAGCCTATGGCATATAAAAGGTAGAACCGGCCGCGGATATCCCAACCCGGAGTTGAGCCTTGATTTCCTTTTATGACAGTCGTGCACAATAACGAAACCACCAAGCAAAAACTCTGGGGAATTGGGTAACGCGCGAGAGCTGTTTCTGGAGATGTTTCTCTAGGATTCGTAACAAAATAGACAAATTTTGAGTTGAGGTGGTCTTGCGGGGACTCAGTGATATGTGTTATTTGAGAAAATGTTTGTATGGTTCTACATGACTGAATGAACTCGTTTGTATGTGTGCATGAGTATTTACACAGTATATGTATCTCGCACAGATATGCGTACCCGGGAGACTTCATTTGCATATTTAACCGTAGGGGAAGTGAAAATAACCTTTTAAATTAACCGGAAGTTGCAGAGGTAAATCGGCCGGAAATTATTATTTAATTTATATGTAATGAATGTGAGTAAACTACTTTATGATTACAAATCTTATTAGATTATATTCTTCTGAAACGAGGGTTGTAATTGAAGTTTTCGTTGACTTGTGGATTAGGGAAATAAAAAGGCAAAATAAAACGAATGAAGTCAGCTTTAGTGAGGAAATTTAGGTTGACTGTTGGTAGGATGTGACGATGGTGCTTGGGTAAAAAAAGACTAAGCCCCTCCGTAGTATTAGGGTTTGCTGTTGTTTTATTTATATTCTGTTTAGGGAAAAAATTAAAGAAAACAAGTAAAAACGTCTTTAAGTTTGGCCAGGCCGAAGGTTTTCTATTCTCTAACATGGATTGGGTTGTCGAAGTACGTCATAATTAGGATTTGGGGCCCGATAAATTATTGTCCTATTCAGATTCGTGTATATAATTTTATGTTTTTTGAAAACTCATATGTTTATTAAGACTTTTAAAATTAACCATATGTCGATGTTCGAAAACATCTTATTTTCGGAACTCTAGTATCTTTAAATTATAGGTCAAGTCCTTAAATATAATCGAAGTGTGGAATAAATGTTATTTTCGTATTCGCGACGATACGTTTTGTTGTTTTTTAATACCCATAAGTCTATTGTTTTTTGGGACCCTATCGAACGTCGGACTGCTAAATTGGCCCAAATTTTAAATATATTGCTGTTTATGGATAGCCATATCTCCCCGAATATTAAGGGACGGCTTTTGGACCTCAGGGTCCATAGGTGAAGGTTTCTAATGAAGGCAAATCGCAAAGTTCAAATTCTTTAGAAAATTGCACTGTTTCATATTTCACATACATGAAGGCCTATGTTTGTAAGAACCTATGTTTCGGCACTCTAGGGATCTTATACCCATGGGTCAATGACTTGAAATTAGTCAAATATTAAAATTAATACGACATTAGGTTCTGTGACTAAATGTTTTTGTGTTTCAATATCCATAATCCTATAGCCGATTTTTGGACCCCAGGGTCTAAATCCCAAATTGATCCAAATCTTAAATATAGGGGTATATTTGGATTTATGAGCACATTTAACCGTTTCTGGATACTCATGTGTCCCCGGACATTAGGACAAATTTGGGGCTTAGGAACTAGGACCACGCCCATTGGTCAACACTTCCAATTTAACCCAATCGTAAAATTAATATCATGTTCAGATTCTTCAAAAAATTTAACTATTTCTGAGAACCCATATGTAAATGTTCGAATGCACCTATTTTCGGCTCTCTAGGGATTTAAGATCCATGGGCCAAGGATTAATCGCAGGGTTTATATAATATTCGGATTAATACCAATGTGCCCGTAGTGAAATAGACCGTTTTTGGGACATATAGGCCGATTCGAGTCCCAAATTGACGCAAATCTCATTTATAGGTACCTTTTTTGATTTGTGAGAACATTTTACTTTTTCTGGATAGCCATATGTACCCGCGTATTAGGGGTAATTTTTTGGGCCCCTAGAACCCCAACGACCTCGCCCATTTTTGGGATGTTAATGCTTCTATAGTAACAACTACCAGGCATTTCCATTTTTTACTTAAATTATTAATGTTATATAGTGGAAAGTCCAAAAAATTTGGTCCGAAATTTTTTTACTCCCTCAAAGGGTAACTTTTCCCCCTTTTGGTGCATTTTTAATACTAACTGATCTTTAACCATAAGACATTAATTTATAAGCCTCTAGACCTTTTCGTGTGGACTGAATCGGGCTTTCAACAGACATGGCAATAACATCGTAGAATTTTACGATGACCAACAACTTAGTAGGGACATAAATACTATTACAACATTTCAATAGTAGAACAGAACATACCCCGTTAATGTCATATAGGTTTTGAAAGCTAACCTCAATAGCGTAACGTAACGGGATTTTAAAATTGTTTCAACTTTCATCATGGAGTGGTCAGATAATGAGAACCGTATCGCCGTAATAGCGCTTTTCAAGTGTGAAATGAAAAAAGCGATATTTTCAAAACCCTCCGGCCACTAGGGACTAGCCGCATGTTCGTCTACCGATGCATAAGACTGTTTGAGGAGACTGGAGATGTAAAAGACCGCCACCGGTCGGGCCGCCAACGCTCTGTTCGAACACCGCATGTCATCAAAGCCGGTAAATCAAGAATTCACAGAAATCCGCTCCGAAAACATAAAATCATGGCCTGTGATACGCAAAAGTCCATGAGTCGAATCATTAAAAAAGACTTGGGCCTTTCAAACGACGTATCGGACATTTATTGACTGCAGCTTTAAAAAAAATAGGATTGAAAAATGCAAACGTCCTTTGGCGAAGCACGCTGATAACTTGCAAAGAAAAATTTTGTTCACCGATGAAAAAATTCTTACCGTTCAGGAAAAATTTAACAAGCAAAATGATAGAGTGTATGCGCGGTCATCTAAGGAAACATCTGAACTGATCCCAAGTGTGGGAAAGGGTCATCATACAGCTTCAGTCATGGTTTGGTGGGGTGTCTCATACGATGGGGTCACTGACCTGCATTTCTGCGAACAAGGAGTCAAAACATCGGCCAAAGTTTAAAGCCTCTTAAAAATTCACTGTTCCAAAACCAGCCATGGACTTTCCAGTAGGATTCTGCGCCGGCCCATAAGGCTAAAATGTCCCAGGTCTGGCTTCGAACAATTTGCCAGCGTTCATTTCTTCTGAAGAATGGCCCTCAGGCAGTCCAGATTTGAACCCATTGGACTACAAATTGTGTTTTAGAGGACAAGGTTTGTCACAAAAGATACCCCAACATTGGATCTCTTAAGACTGCTTTGGTTCGAGCGGTGGCTAATTTTCCAATGGACGAGGTTCGTGCAGCTATTGACGATTGGCCAGTGCGACTTAAGGCGTGTATAAAGGCAAAAGGCGGACATTTCGAATAAGTAGATTCTTTTTGGATACAATATACATGAATAAATATATTAAAAAATGTATGGTCCAAAAACATTCAATACTTTTTATTTTACAGCATAAAACGTGTGTAACAGTATTTATGTCCCTAATAAGTATATAAGTATATAGTTTATAGGAGGCGCAGATATGTATTTTAAGATGTTATAAAAGGAATGGCAAACTTATATAAAATCCCATCCTATGGTGGAGATTATAAAGTAACAAGATGAATCATTATATAGGGTGATCCATCTAGAGGTATTTTTTCAGAACAAAATATAAAAAAATATAAAAATTCAAATCAAGTGTGGAATCTTTATTGGTAATTTGAAAGGACATTTTTTGGCATTTATTTTTTGAAAATAAAACCCATAAAATGTTGGAAACTGTATTATGGAAATGAACGTTAGGTGAGAAACGGGAAGATCCGCTGTTTTTGACCAAAATTTTTTTCAGTGATGAGGTCCATTTCTGGCTCAAAGGCAAGGTCAATAAACAAAATTGCCGCATGTGGGCTGAAGAGCAACAAGAAGAGGTTCAAGAGGTGCCAATATACCCAGAGATAACCACGGTTTGGTGCGGTGTATAAGCTGGTGTAATGATGATGGCTGGAACCGTGAATGGTACTCGCTTTCGTGCCATGATATGGATCTTTATGCTTCCTGAAATTGAAGCCCGTTATCTTAACGACACTTGGTTTAAACAGAGCGGTGCCACTTGCCATACAGCTGCAAAAACGATGAATCTATTGAAAGGCCATTTCGAGAAGCAGCTAATTTCACGTTTTGGACAGGTGAGTTGGCCGCCTAGATCGAGGTTTGTCTATGCTGACAAACCAGCTACGATTCAGGTTTTGGAAGCCAACATTACACGCAAAGAAAAGATATGGTTACACTATGGTCACCGCAACAATACTATGTTCTCTACAATAAAATCATGTTCGTCGCAACCATAGTATTGTTTTTTGAATTTCATTTCGACAATAGTATGATTGCGACAATATTGCTATTGTTGAAATGTAACAATAGTATTATTGCCAAATTTAGAAATGAAAATATGGTTGTAGCAACCATATAAACATGGTTGGTGCAACAACAGTATTGTTGTTTAAAATTTACGTTAGCAATAATTTGATTTCGGCAATCATACAGTATGGTTGCGACTATGAAGATAACAAAACAGGTTTTATAGAGCATACATGTATGTGTGTGCGTATGTTTTTTTAATATACAAAAAAACATACACACGATGCAGTGAATGTTTGTTGTCCATTAAAAAAACAATTACAATCGGAAGGTAGTTCGAGGGATTTTTATTGTGTTTACTTTGTTCGGTGAAATACTCTAAAATCGACTGGTTCTCGTTTATTTAAAATCTGCCTGCATTTAAGTATATAGCCTTCGATCATGGGGTTTAATCACATTTTTTACTTGGTGTCTACGGATGGTGAAGTAGCATTCTTCCCTGCTGGCAACTAAAAGTATTTTTGACCGTTGAAATATATATTTTTCTTTGTTGAATGAAATGTTTAATAAAAACATGGCCTCAAATCTGGCTATGAACTAATAGTAATGTAATTTAAAATAACAAACTTAATAAAAATCTCTATTATTGAATAACAACAAAAACCAATCTTAATAAATAATTTTGGGGATAATAGTATGGTTGAGTGTGAATCATTCTATGGTTGTGGGGATCATAGTATGGTTGCGTGTGAATCATACTATGGTTGTGAGGATCATACTATGGTTGTATGAGAAACATACTATTGTTGTGAGGACCATAGTATGGTTGTGGAGATAATAGTATGGTTGAGTGTGAATCATACTATGTTTGTGGGGATCATATTATGGTTATGTGTGAATCATACTATTGTTGTGAGGATCATAATATTGTTGTGTCACAACCATATACCCAACAGTAGTATGATCCTCTTCGAATATTGTCACCCCAACCATACTTTTTTTCTGCGTGTACGCGTGTAATTAAAGCCATACCGGTCGAAATACTCGAACGAGTCATCCAAAATAGGACCCTCAGAATGGAAACGCTGAGGCGTAGTTGCGGCCAACATTTGAAGGATTTTATATTCAAAAAAAAATGCCATAAAATGTCCTTTCAAATTACCTATAAAGATTCCACACTTGATTTAAATTTTTATTTATTTTTTGTTATGAAAAAATACCTCCAGATGGATCACACAACACTATTTCTGTGCAAGCATTGAAGGAACTCGATGTAACAATGACATACACCGGCGTAATTTTGTAATTCATGTAAATATTACCATATACGGACACCTACGGACTACGTGATAAAACACCAAAAAAAAGACCCGTGTCTCCCTAATGCCATGCACTTTTATTATGGGCCTCAAAGATTCGGGGCCTCGGTGTCATTTTTGCAAAAAAAGTGATCATTTTCTCAGGTTCATTTCATGAAAACCATTCGGAATTTTGATTTACCCTCTGAGGCAAAGTTGTAGCTCTTGTCAGAACAGAACATATGATATGATATTCAACAATATTGAAGTAAAGAAAAAACAAATGAAATTAAAATACTTTCAGGAAAATTTCTACATTTTAAGAATACAATTCGATTTCGGTCATATGTCAACCACGAGTCCGTGTACGAAAAATACGGCCCAATCACACCTCCGGCATGAAAACCACATCACACAGTAATTTTGATGCAATTGTGTCTCTTGAAGCACATGTGAGTTTGTTGCTGTCCAATAACGCATTTTTTGTTTATTGACAAAAACACTCTGCCAGAAATAAGCTTCATCGCTCATTCTGCCAGGTGGGGCGATTATTACGGCCAAAAATTGGAGTAAGCGCTCTTCAAGTTGCGACCACCGACTCACAATTTCGGTAGTAATTTTCAATGATTTCCAAACGTTGCTCATAAGTGAACTTTACCTTGATAAAAAGGTTGACTTTGACTTACGTTTTGACACTAAAAGATCATTAAAAATGTTTGAGGGTGCGTTGACATTAAGATACGAAATTGTTATGTACCTATTGGAAAACCTGTTATATAGAAACGAAAAAATAAAGTATTATAAAATATCTGATACTCGCACTATCGATAGTTTTTTTTAGAAACTATCAAAAATATTGAATGAAATGACTATCAAAAGTTCTGAAGCTAGAATAAGGGATAAACTTCAAAAAAAGGTAAGCGCATTTCTTGATAAACATTTAAGTCTTAAGGAGCTGGCTGTAAACGTTAAGAATTATACATGGTAGAGTGCGATAATTTGCTTATTTGGGAATGAAATAAAAAATTTATGAACCCTAGAAAAATTTATATATTTTTATTTTAATTATATTGAACAGTAAGGGAATTTGTAAACTACATACATGGTTTTAAATAGTGTATCTGGCAAATGTCCGAAGTTTTCATGAACTCTAACTAATTCTAATTCTGCCAATTTCAGGCTCAATATTGTTAATTAGGTCTTCCAAGGTGTTGGAACGGTTGATATACACCTTCGACTTCAGGTTTCCCCAAAGGAAAAAACCGCATGGGGCTAAGTCTAGTGAGCGTGCCGGCCAGTTCACATTACACCTCAAAGAGATAAGCCGCCTAGAAAGCATTTGCCTCAAACAATTCATGGTAACCCTCGCTGTGTGTGCAGTGGTACCACCCTGTTGGAACCATGTATCCTCTACAGCATTGCCTCAAGAGCCGGCTGCAAAAAATCCTGTATCATAGTCAAGTACCGTTCGTAGGTCACAGTTACGGCAAGAAGGTTATCCTGGAAAAAGTAAGGGCCAATGATGCCTACTCCTGATATGGTGCACCACACAGTGACGCGGTCCGAATGCAGAGGTTTTTTGTAAAATTCTCTGGGGTTTGCTTCCCTTCAGTACCGCATATTTGGGGGAACAGCTAATCGTAAACGAAAAGCACGATGCACTGCAATGTTCGAGTGCGCATTTGAAAAATACACTTTAACACAAAATGACATGTCCTCACGTGTCCAATGCACGATGGCACCTAAAAGGCAGACGAATACAAATCTCCCGTCAGCCACTATAAGCCACGCATGCTATCCACTTTGCAAATTACCGCGCTCCAAGCTGTATTGTGACAGCTACCAGAGATGTTGAGGGTAAGGTTTCAGAAGAAATGACATTTTGACATCAAATAATCAAAAATGAAGGAATTAGTTGCTGTAACACTTTTCGCCCTCTGAAAACTATTTTATTTTTTTTGTCCGTGTTCAACAGTTTTTATTTACTTAAAATTATCGCTATCTCTCTCCAACCACCAAAACAATCGGTGGGACTGTCGTATGCGCATTAAAAAGAGTTGATACTGGCAATTTTAAATGCCATATGTGGAGCATACCGCACCGGAAATAAAACTCTGTTTTTCAAATGGTTTAAAAGCACTGCCGGAAATGACGGCGTATCTGATGTTTGTAATACATACGTACTAACAAAATGCCACACACATAAACAGGATAATTAACTAACTTGCGTCTGTGTGCCTTTATATACGTACAGTGTGTACATTAGAGTGCGGTTTACTCATGGAAAAAATGTGTTTTTGAGTTAAAATAGTTCATGCAGTGGATGGAAATAAATTTTGCAAACATATTATAATTTAGTATCGTAAATAAGTTTTGACAATGGTTGTGATTTGGGCACATTTAAAGTAGTATAAGAACATAAATATTTACACGAGGGTTGCTATTTATATTTCTGGCCTAGGCAACATTAGGAGTTGCTTGGCGCCATCTGACATTTCCATTGGAAAGTTTGACATTTTTTAGCATAAACGTACTCAAAACGTTTTGACATACGACCATCATTTATGTTGTTTACAGTGACTTGAAATAATCAATATGGCAAAAATATGGAATTAACTCGTGGACATTTTCGTGCGATCATTTTTCACAACTTTCGACGTGGATGATAACGACAAGAGTGCATCGATAAACTTTAATCTTTGTATGGCTATGAAGCACCATCCTATAGCACTGTGAAAAACTGGTTTACTGAATTAAATCGTGGCCGACGGTCGCTCAAAGACGAAGGTCGTCCAAAAACGGCCGTTGTGCCAGAGGACATTGATGCCCTGCTTGGACTGATAATGCAAGATCGTCATGTGACATACCGTGAAATAGAGGCATCCTTGGGCATTTCTTTCACTAGCATACATTCGATATTGCATAAACACCTGGCCATAAAAATGGTTTGTTTTCGTTGGATACCGCAAAATTTGACAATCGCTCAAAAAAAGGCTTGTGTCGATTGGTGCAAAGAAATTTTGAAAAAATACGATTGCGGTCTTCAAAGGACGTTTATGAGATCGTCACAAGTGACGAATCGTGGATCTATGCGTATGAGCCCAAAACAAAACAGCAATCGACCGTGTGTGTTTTCGAAGACGAGTTCGTGGAAGAAGCACTTCAAAGCAAATGGTCGCCTGTTTCTTCGGCAAAACTGGTCATGTTCCGCTTGAGCAACGTAGGACGGTCGATTCTGAGTGGTACACCACAATTTGTTTGCCTGAAGTTTTCGGAGAAACAAAAACGAACAGGAGAAGACGAATCATTGTGCACCATGACTATGCGAGCTCTTACACATCGGCTCAAACCTGCGCCTTTTTGACCGGCCAAAACGTCGAATTGATGGGTCATCCGCCGTACAGCCCTGACAGGGCACCCAATGACTTCCTTTTATTCCCGCACATCAAGAAAAAAATGAGTGGTCAACGATTTTTGTCGCCAGAAGATGCCGTTGAAGCGTTTAAAACCATGTTTTGGAGGTGTGATAAATCATGCTGGAGAATACTTAAAAAACAATAAAACCATCCAATGATAAATATTCGCATTTTCATTATTAGGCCAGAAATAAGTACAGCAGCCCTCGTATTTGTGAAATTACACTATTCTGCAACAGAATTCTCTTTTGGATCCGTATGCTGAATAATCTCCTGAATCCGAATCGAATGTCCGTTTTGCTCCACCACGTATAGTTTTCGAGATATCGTGGATATGAAATTTTTCAGACTCTTTCCATAAATCTGCTAAAACTTCTGCAGTTCTTAAAATTGATTCGATTCACTTTTAAATGAGTAATAATGGGTGATCAATCTATTTTTTCAATAGGTTTTTTTTCACAGATTAGACTTGACTGTGTTAAACATTTTATCTTCATTGTTCAGTACTGTTTGCTACTCCATCATGGAAAGACCTCCACCGCAACAATGTCTCAAAATTGTGCAACTGTATTATGGAAATGAGCGTTCAGTGAGAATCGAGAAGATCCGCTGTTTTCGACCAACACTTTGTTTAGCGATGAGGCCTATTTCAATAATTGCCGCATTTGGGCTGAAGAGTAAACAGAAGAGGTTCAAAAGATGTCATTATATCCAGAGAAAACAACGGCTTGGTGCGGCTTTTAGGCTGGTGGAATCATCGGTCTATTTTTTTTTCAAAAACGATGATGGCCGAAACGCAGCCGTAAATGGAGCTAGCTATCGCGCCATGATACCGGACTTTTTGCTACCTGAAATTGAAGCCCATATTCTTGGCGACGTTTGGTTTCAACAGGACGGTGCCACTTGCCATACATCTGCATAAACAATAGATCTATTGAGAGGTCATTTCGAAGAGCAGCTAATTTCACTTTTTGATCGAGTAATATCACACCTTAAGACTTCTTTCTTTGGGGCTACGTAAAGTCTATGCCATTCCAAATTGTACCCTCAGAACGGACACCCTGAGGCTTGGTTGCGGTCAACATTTGAAGAAAATTATATGTAAAAAATGTATTGCATAAAATGTTCTTTCGAATGAACAATAAAGATTCCATACTGGATTTTGAAAAAATACCTCTAGATTGGTTACCCGATTTTAATTAATAGGAAAAGCATATTTCATGTGAATAATAATTAATAAAACTCGAGTCCAAATTGTGCTTGGAAAATTTTGTTTTCAATCGTCAATTGTACCCCAATTTTGGAGCTCTCAAAACTATAAAGAATTATTTCCAACGATAATCCGGGGAACAACGGACAATCAATTCGGATTCAGCAGATTATTTTACATAAGGAACAGTTGGTTTTGTCTAAATGAGTGCTCAAAAGTTAACTTTTGCAGAACTGTGTTGTAGATCATATTATATACTAAGACTCGGCGTATAACATTTCAGATAGTTTGCACAAAGAATGTGGTGAGTCTTTCCCCACTCGTTATCGGTTCATCACTTGCTATATCGAAGTAGGTCAAAAAAATAGTAGCACCCTATTGTTCAAAAACTGTATGTATCGTATGTATTTCGATTAAATCGCATCAATAAGCACTCAAACGCAATTAGATTCCACTAAACTGACTTGACCTGATATACTTAGTAGGGACATAAATACTGTTACAACATTGAACACACCCATTTCAATAGTAGAACTGAACATACCCCGTTAATGTCATATGGGTTTTGAAAGCTAACCTCAATAGCGATAGTCTGTAACGGGATTTTAAAATTATTTCAACTTTCACCATGGGGTGGTCAGATAATGAGAACCGTATCGCTGTAATAGCGCTTTTCAATTGTGAAATGAAAAAAAACGATATTGTTTAGCTCGTTTGTTTTATTTCGGTCTGATGCTTTTACACATTGAACAGGGATTAAACCGGCTCAAGACCTCTTGCTTCTATATTTAAATAGAAGACAAGTTTTTAACAAAATGTCAAAGTGACATTGATTTTCGTGGCTGCACACTACTTTTATCATGATTTCGGGTCCGTGACAACCCTCTTCAGAAAGCCATGATTTTCTGTTTTCGGAGCGGATTTCTGTGAATTCTTGATTTAACGGCTTTGATGACATGCCGTGTTCGAACAGAGCGTGGGCGGCCCGACCGGAGGCGGTCTTTTACATCTCCACCCTTGGGATCAGTTCAGATGCTTCCTTAGATGACCGCGCATACACTCAATCATTTTACTTGTTAAACTTTCCTGAACGGTAAAAATTTTTTCATCGGTTAACACAAATTTTTCTGTGCAAGTTATCAGCGTGCTTCACCAAAAGACGTTTACATTTTTCAATCCTATTTTTTTTGTAAAGCTGCAGTCAATAAATGTCCGGTGCGTCGTTTGAAAGCCCCAAGTCTTTTTTAATGATTCGACTCATGGGCTTTTGCGTGATATTCATCTCACGGGCCATGATTTTCTGTTTTCGGAGCGGATTTCTGTGAATTCTTGATTTAGCGGCTTTGATGACATGCGGTGTTCGAACAGAGCGTAAGCGGCCCGACCAGTGGCGGTCTTTTACATCTCCAGTCTCCTCAAACAGTTTGTGTTCACTGTTGTAACAGTATTTATGTCCCTACTGAGTAGATAAACTTTATCATCATGTCAACATAAACAGAAACAGGTTGGTAGTGAGGGTTTGTTTGAAAGACACCGAGTAGTTCAAGAGCATTCCCAAGGTATCCTTAAATACTTTATAGGAATTAAAGGAAACAGTTTTCAATGTGATTTCAACATAAGACAACAGATTTTTCTTCCTGTTTTCATGTTCCTCAACATCTCTTTCTAGAAGGTCATGCTCCTTTATGCCAGCGTTATTATGCATATCATGTTGAATGGTAATTGTAGTTATGCATACACAATGAGCAGCGAATAGATAGATGCTGCCATGAATTTTAATCGTCCGTACCGTAGCTGGAAGTAGGAACCAATGACGATTATCATCCTCTAACTATGACAGACATAAGGCTAGCCTGACAATTTGCTAACGACTTGGTCTGTGACAATAGAATATTCTGAAGGTTGTTGTCCCAATCAAAGTGTGGCGACATGAAATTGGTTTAAAGTGTGTGTTGTCGGATAGAAATCTTTTTGATTGAATGGTTTCCTTTGTATTGACACAATAACAGTTCTGAAACTATTCAAAACAATAAACATAAAGAAACCTTCCTGCATTTGAAAAACGTCGGTTGCCGAAGATACGGTCTTTTTGTTTTTAAAAACCCCCTTATTCTTAGTGTAACTCGAGCAAAAATCAAAAAGAGTGTGACGGTTCATCTTTCTATTCATCCTTTTAAAATCAAAAGGTCAATATTTGGTTTGCACTAGAAGGGGAAAGCAATCGACTCGAAAAGAAACAGGTATTTAATGTAGAACGGTAATGGATAACGTGTGTATATAAGTAATGCTGGTGATAAGCTTTCAGATGTTTTCCAATTTCGTTTACTCTTGGGTATGCATTTCCTATCATCAAGGTCACTTGTTAAAGTATATATGTGACGCGCAAAATAGAAAGGGACCTAAGGTTAAAAACCAGTTTTGTTCAGGAGAGCCATTTTAAAAAATAGGTCCCTTTCTATTTGCGCTTAGAATCGTCGACTTTACTTTCATAAAACGCGCATATCACTGGGAGGGAACACTTTTGGGGCATGGGCTCGGTCTCATTCGATGCTCAGATGTTGTTCACATCAAAAAAAGAAAAAAAAGTGAAAATTGATTTTTTTTACCCTTAGGTCCCTTTCTCTATGCGCTGTCACATATATATTTTTGGAAAATTGTATTCCTTGATTGCTTTTTTGCATTGCAAATCGTAGTTGGCTGAATTTAATCTAATGATGATAATGCTGATTACACACCTTAACTGGCTGGATTCCTTATGTAGTTGATCCTTATGTAAGTAGAGGGTGTTCTTTCTGACGTGCGTGTTTTAAGAAGAAATTAAACGCATATAATTTATTGTTATGGCCAAGAATTTAGCTTTTTTAAAAAGATAAGAGTTTGCCATTATGTTTTTCGACTATATTTCGCTGCATTTGGGGCTGTACGTCAGAAATAACGTGCCGAATATTCTCTTCCATAGAGTCAATCGTTTCGGGCTTATCTGCGTAGACAAGCGAGTTCACATAACCCTACATTAAATAGTTCAGCGGTGTTAAATCGCACGATCTTGGAGGCCACGACGCGAAATATTACGCCCACCAAAAGCTTCCTTCAATAAATGAATTATTTCGTTGGCTGTACGTATGACATGTAGCGCCGTCCTGTTGGAACCAAAGGTCGTTCACATCAACATCCTTCAATTTAGGCACGAAAAATTCATTAATCACGCAGAGAAAAAATACTACTATATGGTCACAGTAATAATAATATGTTCTTCGCAATAAAAGTATGTTCGCCGCAACCATAGCATTGATTTTTGCATTCAATTTTGACAATAGTATGATTGCCGCAATATTAATATTGTTGAAATGTAACAATATTATTATTACCAAATTAAAAAATAAAAATTTAGTTGTAGCAACAATGTAAATATCGTTGGTGCAACAAAAGTATTGTTTTTTTTGTGTTTATGTCAAAAATAATTTAATTACGGCAATCATACTGTATGATTGTATTTTTCCTTATTGAATATTGTTTTCAGAATAATGTTATTGTTACGGATCTAATTAATTTTATACGGAAATTAAAAATTTTCAAACTGCTTTAGCTTTGTTTAACGGAAATATTTTTAATAATAACGCTTACGTTTTTTAAAACGATTTTTTCTACTGTTAAATAAATCACTCCTTTTATTTTGAATTTAATGTATTTTAAAATAATTTTCATAATTCAAATCTGTAGTCGACAACTTAACCCAATTCTACCGAATAATTTTGGGGATGATAGTATAATTGTGTATGATCATATTTTGGTTGCAGGGATCATAACATGGTTGCGTGTGAATCATACTATGGTTGTGAGGATCATACTATGGTAATATGTGAAACATAATATGGATGTGAGAATCATAATATGGTTGTGGAGATCATAGTATGGTTGAGTGTGAATCATAGTTTGATTATGTGTGAGTCATACTAGTGTTGTGAGGATCATAGTATGGTTGTTACAATCATAGTATGGTTGTATGTGAATCATACTATTGTTATGAGGATCATACCACAACCATACTTTTTTTCTACATAGGCGTTACCGTGTCACTTTTAGTATGGATTTTGGGTTAGCGGCATCATCGTTCCATTTTTCTTTAAAAATGAGCAAGGAGCCGCCGTTACCGTCAACGGTAAGTGTTACCGCGCTCTACTCAACGAGTTTTTGTTTCCAAAAATGCAAGAGAATGACATGGACGACAGTTGGTTTCAACAAGACGGAGTCACATGTTACACAGTCAATGCAACTTTCGATATTTTACGCTCTGTTTTAGAAAATCAAATAATCAGCCAAAATTGTGATGTCATGTGGCCGCTTTGGAACTGTGATTCTGTGAGGAGCCATAAAGAATAAAAGCTGCGCAAAGCACCCAGAGACAATTGAAACGTTGAAACACGAAATCAAAGTTGCCATTGAAGCGATTCATAGGAATGATATTGTGTTCCATTATTATATGACAAAATTTAACCTTTCCAATACTCGTAAAACCAGAAATTTGAAAAAATATCATTTTTTTTTTACAGTTCTTCTACTGAAAATTGCTGTGTACTCAATCAACATTCGGTTGTAACGATGGAATATATCTGTTCTCTGTTTGCAGTAAAACCACTTTCCGCTGGCCCAAGGTCACCGGATCTGAGTGCACCAGACATTTTTTATGGGGTTATGTTAAGCAAGAGATGTACAAAACGAAAACATGCACGCAGAGAAAATATATGGTTACACTATGGTCACCGCAACAATAGTATGTTCTTTACAATAAAAGCATGTTCGAGGCAACCATAGTATTGTTTTTTGAATTTCATTTTGACAACAGTATGATTGCGACAATAATAAAATTGTTGAAACGTAACAATAGTATTATTGCCAAATTTAGAAATGAAAATATGGTTGTAGCAACCATATAAACATGGTTGGTGCAACAAAAGTATTGTTGTTTAAAATGTGTGTTAACAATAATATAATTACAACAAACATACAGTATGATTGCGACTATGAACATAACAAAACAGGTTTTATGATCATACAAGTAGGTGTATGTGAAATTGTTTACGATGCAGTAAATTGTTGTTGTCCATTAAAAAAACATAAACAATCGGAAGGTAGTTCGAGGGATTTTTATTGTGTTTTCTTTGTTCGGTGAAATAACCTAATACCGACTGGTTCTCGTTTATTTAAAATCTGCTGCACTTAAATATGTAGCCATTGATCATGGTTTAATCACATTCGTTTCTTGGAGTCTACGGATGGTGAAGTAGCTTTCACTCCTGCTGGAAACTATAAGTATTTTCGACTGCCGTTGGAATATATGTTTTTGTTTCTTGAATGGAATTGTCAATAAAAGCATGGCCTCAATTCTGGCTATTAAATTATTGTAATAATAAATATGTAATAATAAATAATTTTGGAGATCAATGTATGGTTGAGTGAATCATGCCATGCTTGTAGGGATAATAGCATGGTTGCGTGTGAATCACACTATGGTTGTGAAGATCATACTATGGTTGTATGGGAAACATACTATGGTTGTGAGGATCATAATATGGTTGTAAAGATAATAGTATGGCTGAGTGTGATTCATACTATTGTTGTGAGGATCATAGTATGGTTGTGGAGATTTTAGTATGGTTGAGTGAATCATACTGTGGTTGTTGGAATCATAGTATGGTTATGTGTGAAACATACTATTGTTGTGAGGATCATATTATTGTTGGGCCCCAACCATATACCCAACAATAGTATGATCCTCTTCGAATATTGTCACCCCAACCATACTTTTTTTCTGCGTGTGGAATTGACTGAATTGAAGCAGTCCATTAAAACAATAATTGATGAGATCCCAACTTTAATCTTTCAGGCCGCAATGAATAATTTTCTGATCAGGTGTCGCATATTCGTGGATATGCATTGAGTTCATTTACGGTCTACCAACCAAAGACACAGTTAGTTATTAAATTGAATTTTCTATACAAAAAAATAAATGAAATATTTGAATTTCTTATTATAGCACGATTAGTGCGGCCCCCTGTATGAATATTAAATTAAAATTGGACAATATTAACACTCCCGTTTTCATATCTTCCATGCCAACGTAATTTGTTCAATTTTTTTTAAGATCTTTTTAAGATCTTGTTAAAAATTAACAATATCGGGAGATCAGTCTAGAGGTATTTTTTCAAAACAAAAAAAAAAAACAAAAATTCAAATCAAGTGTGGAATCTTTGTTGTTCATTCGAAAGGACCTTTTTTGCAATTTATTTTTTTAAATATAATTTCCTTCAAATGTTAACTGCGACTAAGTCTCATCGTGTCTATTCGGAAGTTCCCATTTTGGATGACTCGTTCAAGCATTTCGACCGGTATGGCGTTCATGACACGCGTAATGTTGGTTTCGAACGCAGAATCTTAGCTGGTTTGTCAGCGTTGACTTTGGACTTTACGTGGCCCCAAAGAAAAATGTCTAAACTCGTGATATCACACGATCTAGGTGGCCAACTCCCGGTCAAATACGTGAAATTAGCTGCTCTTTAAAACGACCACTCAAGAAATCCATTGTTTGAGCAGCTGTATGACAAGTGGCTCCGTTCTCTCGAAACCAAATACCGTCAAGATTACGGGCTTCAATTTCAGGTAGCGAAAAGTCCGATATCAAGGCGCGATAGCGACCATCATTTACGGTTACGTTCCGGCCACCATCATTTTTGAAAAAATATGGACCGATGATTTCACGAGCCCATTAACTGCACCTAACTATGACAGCTCTTGAACCTATTCTGGTTGCTCTTGATCCCAAATGCGGATATTTTATTTATTGACGTTGCCGTTGAGCAAGAAAGGGGCCTAATCACTGAATAAACCGTTGTTCGAAAACAGCGGATCTTCGCGTTTCTCATTTCCATAATTCAGTTGCACAATTTGAAGACGTTGTTGCGGTGTTAGTCTTTCTACGATATAATGGCAAACAATGCTGAAAAGGAAAAAAAATAAAGTTTAACGCAACTCACACGTCAACTCGGAAAAAACCCTCATTCCGGCCGTTCTGTTTTGACCACATTGTTGAAGCGATATTCAACGAGCTAAAATGTGCACGTGACATCTTTAGGGTTAAAAGTTTATTTCCATGAATTTATCTATTTGGTTATATTATAATTTGGTTATATTATAATTTAACATAAATTGTTGTTTTAATAGGTTAAGTTAGTTCCTAAAAACCATCAATAACACACCTTTAAATTGAAGCGGAAAAACCCTATTGTTACATTTATTTTGGGATCTATTAAAGGATCCCAAATTACCTTATCCGAACGCATATTAAAACCAACTGGAACTGCTCTAGTGGCACTATTCTTTCCTTTTTCAAAGTAGAACTCATCTGAGTGATTTATGTCCCCTCCTTCCACATAGTCCACATTTTGTAAAACCTAATGAGGACACAATTTAAGATTCCAACAAAATTTATTTGAGCAGCGAATTAAACATCATTTTCGGACTGAAGGACGTTAATTAATGAACGTATAATTAAATTTAAATGGCGAAGAGTCCTTCTAGATGAAACAATTAGTTTTGTTGCATCTAAACCAAAATACAAGCAGCTTTCTGGCGAGAGGAGGTTTTTACGACTGTTGCCATTCATTTCCCTATTAACGACTACTGCTGCTACAGTTTATGGTCGGTTTGTGGCTTTTTTTCTCAATCGCAATTGATGGTTTTGGGTTGTTAACCAACCATTTGGGGGAAGCTGGATTTACATTTGTCTGTTTCGACAGGTTGTTGTTGCTGCTGTTATACTGTTTGTCCCAAATGACATAAACATGAGGATGCAATCATGAACATTTTTCCTTAACTTTGAGATGCTCCACACACACATACACGCAAAGGAAACGGAAGGATGGACAGACCGGAAAATGGGTACAATGGAGTAAAACAAAAGCCAACATAAGTGACTTTGAAAAATTGCAGCAAATCAAATTAAGGCCACCATGCACAATAACTAACAGCCAAAGCAAAGGAAAAACCGGAAGCTTTTCTTGTTTCTTTCTGGCAAACCCGACAACAACACACAACGAATATACGCAAGACAAACCTAACCTAGCCACCACCAAGTAGATGGCAAACAATAGGGTTTATTTTCATTTTTATCGAGTTCCCCTTTCGTCGTCCAATGCCTCCCTTTCCCACTGAAAACAAAAAGAAAACAACTATTGTTTTAAGTGGTTTTTCTACTTGAGCTCTCGAAAATGGCAAAATATACTCACACACAGTGGAGGAGTCCCCCACCGCCAAGGACCTCAGCGATATTAACACAACAGCCATAACCAGACGAATATTTGCAACTCCACAGCGAACAGCTAAGAAAAATGGCCCGTGCCGGCAGTAGGAGTAAAAAAGTAAATTGAATTTCTTGGTCGTTTTTTCAGCTGAAATGTTTTGAGTTTCTTGGTGCGTTCGGGTCGGGTCGGTGGTCTACGTAGTGTTTGTTGCAAGAAACCAGAAACATAAAACAATGTGCCACCGACACCAAAATAAAACACAAAAGAAACGAAACAAAATAAAGAGATTCGTCGAGATTCTTTTCGTTCGTAATGTGGAACAATAAGAAAAATTGTTTGTAAATACCACAATTTATCATTTTCTTAAGTAAAGAATTCTTGTGCCATTGACATGTTTACCGCACTCCCCATTCCCATACCTCAGCAGCAATGCTCCCTAAGTAAATGGCCCTTCATGTAATTTAAGCTCACAAATGGTTCTGTCGTTAATGCTGATATTGGAATTTATTAAATAAATGACGATTTTTATGAAATAAATCAAAATGGGAAATATATCAAAAAACAATTGCATAGCATAGAGCAATTTAAGAACTAGCACAAAAGCTGGAGTCGGACGTGGCCGACTGTATTATACCCTGCGCACTTAGATGTTTGGAAAAGCCAACTGAAAAAAGTTTTTTTGAACACAATTTACCCAGATTTTAAAACTTATGTTATATTTGAATTTGTAGGAAATGTCTTTGTTTATGGTAACATCGGTTGAACATATACTGGGTGGAGCGCGATAATTTGCTTTTTTACGCTGCACTGTGGCGGCACTGTTGGTCGAAGAGAGTGGAGAGTGTGCGTTGTCATCTTGCATTGGGCACGTGAGGAGAGGTCATTTTGTGTTAAAGCGTAATTTTCAAGTGCGCACTCGATCATTGCAGTGCAGCGTGCTTTTCGTTTACGATTCGCCGTTTCCCCTACATTTCCAGACGTTCTTTCAGCGGATTCTTCATGATGAACTGAATTATCACCCGTATAAAATTTCCCTGGCTCAACAATTGTCAGTACGGGATTCTTTGACACGGCAGACCTCTTGTAAAGACATTCTTGCAACTACACATTTTTACATCAGTGGGTGTGTAAACAAACAAAATATGCGGTACTAGAGTGAAAAAAATTCCAGAGAACTTCACCAGAGACCTCTGAATTCGGACCGCGTCACTGTGTGGTGCGCCATATCACGAGTAGGCACCATTGGCCCTTACTTTTACCAGGATAACCGCCTTGTCGAAAGGAAGAAGACTGGACCACAAATACTTATACACAAACAATAAGGTAAAGTGTGGCAGTGGTAACATAATGGTGTGGGGTAGCTTTCTAGGCCAAGAAATTGTCCTAATAGTAACAGCTAAACTTACTGAAATGGGCTATTAAACTGTCCGTAATAAACCGTTTGCTGATGAAAACATGCCCCAGGTCTAGAGGTTACAACATGACAATAACCCGATGCCCACCTTCGATAGTTGTTGCCGAGCAACTACTATCAAATAAAGTTAATGTTTTGATTTTGACTAATCAGTCCCCAAATTTAGCCACCCGCGATAGTATGTGGGAAATAGTAGATCGATAAATTCGGACCCAAAATTACACCAAGAAGCCAGATCTCATAGACGCCGTACTTCCGAGTGACAAACTGTTTAAAGGATATTATGGATTAGTTCCATGCCGCAGTGGAGCAATGCAGTGCTTAAAAATAGGTAACACATTCGTTGGCACATCGAGGACGCCATCAGTGCAACCGAACGTTACTTTGTGCTCTATAACATTCAGTAATTGTAACTGAAGTATCGGTAGAAAATACTAAAAATCCGAACCTCCTGAAAAGAATTTTTGCTTATAAAAGTTTAAGTGCCGCAAAAAAGTTTTATGCCTCTATTAAAATTTAAATTTTCAGTAGAGGCATAATACTGTTTCGTTATATACTTGCAGTACTCATAAGCATAGGAATAAATCAGAATAAAGCAGTATTAGTAGGATTATTTTCGCTTTTGGTTATGATCCCAGTTTAGATATCATCAATAACATATCATCAATAACATTTAAACAAACATATTGTTGTTGTTACAACAACATTTTGTTTAACTATTGGTTGCAACAATCACCAGATATGACAACTAAATACATTTTATGCATTTTAATAGTATAACCGAGCAATAAGTTGCGTCTACAATACGATAATCATATTAATCATCCAGTGGGATGTCGAACCGAATATCCATTACGATTATATACATTTGGTGATTGCAACCGAAGTTCATTGTTTTGCAACGGAATTTAAGTAGTTTCAACTGATTTCCAACTATTATTCTATGTGTGTGTAACAAAATATTAAAATTCAAAATTAGGGACCATTTTTGTGTAGTAAAAGTTTTCCTTGTTTACAAATGACCTAAAAATTAAAAACATTAAATTTTTCGTTTCTTTTTAAAATTCATTGAATTTTTACAAGTTTTGTATTTTATTTCAATAAACAAATTAGCCATCTATTAATATGGTACATACGTTACTTTTTAAATTTTACTTATGAATAGGGACAAATACAAGTAATTTTTAGAGTAAGAAAAATATAAATCAAATGAAGTTTCCATTGTATTACCATGCAATAATATTGATCATCGTTAAATTCTAAGGCGATCTACCCACAACACAAGAGTGGTTAAACGAACCACCCAAGTATCCAACATTTTTGCACGATTATGGCTTATGGGCAAAATCGGTCTAGGAGGGAAAGTTTCCATTTAAGGGACTTAATGTACCTAGAAAAAAGTAAACTCCTTTTGACAAACTTAATATCTAAAAATGAGTATATTTCATGGACTTTTTGGTTCGTCCAGCATGGTCAAAACGAGCGAGCAATATGCACATATGTTTAATTTAGTGTCACATCCTTAATTATATTTCGATTATGAGATACTTGAGGTAGTTTGGGACATCATTAGTGTAAGTTTAGAATGGATTCATTTATAATTTTTTTTAAAGTTGTCTCTTTCACGGAATCATATTTTTAAAAAAATGGTTTTCTTAGTTCCACTTCCCCTTTTAATACTGAAAATTAATCACTTAAGGCCATTTAAAGTCCAATTTCAACATGTTACAATTTCTAGTATAAATTTCACTTAATTTAATGTTCTTTTGCTATGAAAATCAGATTTGTATGATTTAAAAAAAATTCTGGCGTCCCGGGAAACGTAAATTACTGAAACTCACGGAAAAACACTAGTTGTGGGACGAATCAAAAGAGAAAGGTCATTGGCAGTAAGACAATAAATGTTAAAATATTTGTTTCTGAAATGTTCAGCTGATAATTTAATCTTTGCCGACAATGTCTGATATCAGACAATTATGAACAATATCTGAACTCTATCGAGAATTCTTACCGAAATCGTTACGAACTCTTTTTGATTTGTCTGAGGATTTTTTTCAGAGAAGTAGTTCAGAATTTTTGTCAACCCTCTCATATGTTTTTCGTTAAGAACTCTTACCGAGAATCGAAGCATTTTGCCGATTGTCGTAAAGAATTCTGACCGAATTCTGAAGGTTTGGTTTGCTGGGAAGTCATACATACATATAAATGTATGCACAATGTACTCACATACACACGTGCCTTTTTTAAAAGGAAACTTTAGGAAAACAATTTTCATAAGTGACAATGCTGTGGCAACACAAGAGGAGCTTTGACAATAACCGACAAATGTCATATATCGTGACAAAGACGAGTACGCACTCGATTTCAATACACTCCCTCTCGCATTTACACACACAAACGGAATTAAAGCCAAATTTAGAGCAATATGTACTAGCTTAAGTGGGTATTAAAATTTGTTGGCAACATCACCAAATTACATTGCATTTAATATACAATTACAACAACGACACAAAAGTAAAAGTTCCAACTACACACATATATATGTTTGTATGTATAAATATTTATATAGATAGACAGATGTTTGCTCGTTTGTATGTGTGAATGTATATAAACATAAACACAACACACACACTTGCACATGCACAGGAAGTAACACGTAGTTTGTACAAGTGCCAAACAAATACTTCCATCGAAGGTTCCTTCTCGGAGAAGATGCCAAAAATATTTCACATACACTCACACACCTACACGAATAACCTCATATGTATGTCTTTTGAAGAGACCTCAGCTCGGCTTGGCTGGCGTTGTGTCTGTGTTCGGTCGAGTCGGTGTTCCTAAGTAGATGTAATATTAAACGATTTCATTGAAACACATGTGTTTCTGGCTTCTTGTGATGTGTATTCGTATTTGTAATATGCATTAAGATGTTGTCTGTGTGTGTGTGTACTGGAATGTTCGTGTGGTTGTGATTCGTCTTTGACATTTTGCTGTGCTTGTGTCGTGCTTGGTTTATTAGTACAGGGTAACGCAAATGTCAGATGGCTATAATTCGCGATAATTTCAGACGTTTTTGGTGTAGCGGTGATTCTGGACATTTTCGAGCTCCTTCAACAACACAGACAGTGTTGCCACTGACACAGTTATTTTCCTACCAAATATTTTTCAAGAATCCTACCAAATTAAACTAAAACCTACCAAAAATTTTGAAGACATGTAACAATTTGCAATTCAGGCTACTTAGTAGGGACATAAATACTGTTACACATGTTTTATGCTGTAAAATAAAAAGTACTGAATGTTTTTGGACCAAATATTTTTTAATATATTTATTGATGTATATTGTATCCATAAAGAATCTACTTATTCGAAATGTCCGCCTCGTCCATTGGAAAATTGGCCACAGCTCGAACCAAAGCAGTCTTAAGAGATCCAATGTTGAGGTATCATTTGTGAAAAAACTTGGCAACTAAAACCGTCCACAATTTGTAATCCAATGGGTTCAAATCTAGACTGCCTGAGTGCCATTATTTACAGGAAATGAACGCTGGCAAATTGTTTTGAAGCCAGGCCTGGGATGTTTTAGCCTTATGGGCTGGCGCAGAACCCTGCTGGAAATTCCATGGCTGGTTTTGGAACAGGAAATTGGTTAGAGGCTTCACAACACGGTTTCTTGGTAAACTTTGGCCGATGTTTTGACTCCTTGTTCCCAGAAATGCAGCTCAGTGACCCCATCGTAAAAGACACCCAAACCATGACTGAAGCTGGGTGATGGCCCTTTTCCACCCTTGGGCTCAGTTCAGATGCTTCCTTAGATGACCGCGCATACACTCTATCATTTTGCTTGTTAAACTTTTTCGGAACGGTAAAAATTTTTTCATCGGTGAACAATATGTTTCTATGCAAGTTATTAGCGTGCTTCACCAAAAGACGTTTGCATTTTTCAATCCTATTTTTTTTAAAGCTGCAGTCAATAAATATCCGGTACGTCGTTTGAAAGTCCCAAGTCTTTTTTAATGATTCGACTCATGGACTTTTGCGTGATATTCATCTCACGGGCCATGATTTTCTGTTTTCGGAGCGGATTTCTGTGAATTCTTGATAACGGCTTCTTCTTAACGGCTTTAATGACATGCGGTGTTCGAACAGAGCGTGAGCGGCCCGACCGGTGGCGGTCTTTTACATCTCCAGTCTCCTAAAACAGTTTTATGCATCGGTAGACGAACATGCGGCTAATTACTAGTGGCCGGAGCGTTTTGAAAATATTGTTTTTTTCATTTCACACTTGAAAAGCGCTATTACAGCGATACGGTTCTCATTATCTGACCACTCCATGATGAAAGTTAAAACAATTTTAAAATCCCGTTACAGACTAACGCTATTGTGGTAAGCTTTTAAAACCCATATGACATTAACGGGGTATGTTCAGTTCTACTACTGAAATGGGTGTGTTCAATGTTGTAACAGTATTTATGTCGCTACTTAGTAGTTTCGTGGCAAATGTTTGCAACTACCAAAATTATTAGAGCTACCTGTTCGTCCGTCTGCGGCCCTTACAAATATTCTAATCAAACTACAGGTCGCAATTGTCCTCCGACTTGTATTAAATGTGGCAGAAGTACATTTTTTAGACTGACGCTTTTGAAATTTATTAAAGTCGGTTCAGATACAGCTCCTTAACATATAATCAATAGATTTTAAGTTTTTTGCTCTCGAAACTGCACATTACTTCCAATCTTAATGAAATTGGGAAGTGTATGGACGGAATCAAGACTTATATCAGTTTATGTCATGTTAGCCCTTATTATGTTTCCATAAAGGTAACAATAACAAATTTGCCATCACAATATCGAGCCATAAGCGCTAACCTATCGTAAGTGAAAAAATGCAAATTTTACAGGAGACGGTTTTTATTATTTATTTCAAACAACTTTATTAAAAATGCAAATGTTTTAATGCAAAAATTTAAGATTTCTACCTACTCATATAACTGTATCAAAAAACAAAAAAAAAATCTGAACACATTTGCGATTGCTGCAGCAATTTGATGTGTGACTTACGATAAAATTGCTACACAATAAAATTTAAACAATCATTTACGATAAAATGCAAAAGCTTTTTTTTTGATGTTTTACTAACAATTTTGTCATTTTAAAAATACAAAACGATGAGGCTTGTCCTAACGATTATTTTTCAGCAATAAAATTTTTTTTCCAAAAATTTGACTTACGATAGGTTAGCGCTTATGGCTCGATATCTTTCGGCATACTTTTATTACTTTACAAATTTAATTTATGTAAATGCATATTTATCGCAAAACCTACCAAATTTGGTAGGAAGAGAACAAAACGGCAACACTGCTGAGAGAGAAAAATTTCCTGGTCACAACCGATTTTTTGCCAACCTTATGATAGTGGTTGCATGCACCTTAAGTATTCCATCAGTACAAACGAATGTTAGTTTGCGTTCTGTAATTTTCGGTACTACAAATTTAAGTTCCTAAATTAATGAACTCTAAGTCACTTGAAAAAATATATTTGTAGTTATATTCAGATTTAAATGAAATAGTTTAAATTTAGGATACATTTACTTAATTTTTTTTGGGTCCGCTGGCCATTCAAATTAAATTTTTTTATCCTTTTTTCCACAGTAAATTTTTAACTTTTCATGCAATTTGAAAGTGAACCAATTTTCCCACATTTGGTATTCTTGTAATATCTTTAACACCATTTAAACGATATGTCTAACAAAGAAGGAAGTTCCAGTCTCTCACCGTCGTTCCGTTATCCATTGCCTGAAGCGTACTGATATTATTGAAATCTCGTAAAATTTCGTAAGTGTGAAAGATACTAGAACGGGGCGGGCATGCCTCATGATAATTTTAAAAGTGGGTGGAGGTGCCAGAATGTGCCGTGTCAGCCACTCTTTTTGCAAGCCAAATATTATTATTACAAATATTATTAAGTTTGCAATTTTATGCACTCGGAGATACGTTATATGGGTTCCAATCTGCAATTAAACAGGATCATTTGAGTGGGAAGTGCCGGAAGGGGCATGGCTAATAATATAATTATTTGCCACCAAGTCAATCCTTTAACTCTGGTCTTAAGTTTTGATTTTAAGCTAGATCGTATGAATAACATTAAATATATTACGAGAATACCAAAAGTGGGCGGAATGCCGCATTTGCATCGGAGGTATCCAAATGGTACTTTCATATGCGAGTAAAAACCTGGTTTTAACATATTGAGTGCTTACAATTTAACCCAGCTTTACGCACTGGGTGATACGTAATGTGGGTTCTTATCTGCAATAAAACAGGGTCATTTGTGCCTAAGGTAACAGAAGGGGATGGGGCGATAAGGCCCTTTTTCAATCTCATTGGCAGTTTTGGAAAAAAATGATGACTTTAAAAATGTAAAACCTATTAGTAGGTCCTGTAGAGAGTTATTACGAGAACCAGCCGCGTAGAAGAGCACGGCTCAAAGTTTTTAAAAAGTCATGAAACTGATTTGGTCAAAACATATGGATGGTCTAACATGTTTTTCTACGCGTTGCACTATTTTCCAAAATGATATGTACCCTCTTACCCAGTAGGATGATGGTATATAATTCATTAGATAACGCTAAAGTTAAAAGGTTAACTCGGCGATTCCGAAACAAGTGACCTTGTTCTAGAGTAGATTAGAGCCTTCATAACGCGATAGACTGAGGGTATAGGTATGTACATACATATGTCATATTAACCGACTGAAACATGCTTATATGTGACGCACAAAATAGAAAGGGACCTAAGGGTAAAAACCAGTTATTTCAGGAGAGTCATTTTAAGATTAAAATAGTGTATCTTTGGTGTACCATCACTTTCATAAAACGAGCATATCTCTGGGAGGGAACACTTTTAGGGCATGGGATCGGTCTCATTCGATGCTCAGATGTTGTCCACATCAAAAAAAAAGTGAAAATTGATTTTTTTTACCCTCAGGTCCCTTTTTCTATGCGCTGTCACATATGTTTTTATTTCGTTTATAGAAGTATACCACAGGATCTGACAACCATGAAATTCTGAGCTTTTTAAATCTAATGTATCTAGCCACATCTAGACACATAGAAAACAGATTTGTTGACAAAACGATTTTTTTTGCAAATCGAATAATTGATGTTGCATATACTATGACGTTTCCATAACTGCATCCGAATGTTAGTTGATACACATAAATGATCCGTAAATAGAACTGAATATATCGGTACAAGTAAACAAGTAGAAACCTATGAAAATGAAATGATAATTGAATTTCATTTTTAAATTAAATTTTGTTATCAGGATTTGATGCTTCAACTTAAGACTTAAAAGTCCAACTGCGAGGGTTGCTATTTATATTTTGGGTCCTGACAATACTAGTGTTCCCAGATGCAAACTAGAACTTCTATTGGAAACTTTGACATTTTTTAGCATAGCTTCACTTAGAACGTTTTGTCATTTGAGGGCGAATTGTTTTGTTTACATTGTGTTGAAAAATTCATCTCAGTCAAAAAATGGAATTATCCCGTGAACATTTTCGTGCGATGATTTTTTACGATTTTCGGCGTGGGTTATCGAGACAAGAGTGTTTAAATCAACTTGTTTCGACTTTTGACGATGAAGAACCATCGGAAACCACTGTTAATCGCTGGTACCAAGAGTTCAGTCTCGGACGCCGTTCTATCCAGGATGAATTTCGTGAAGGACGTCCAACTTCGGTCACTTTGCCAGAAACCATCGATGATGTGCGTGAAATGATTAAACAAGACCGACATGTAACATACCGTGAGATTGAGGCATCCTTTGAGATTAGTATGAGAATCATCAATAAAATATTGCATGTTCATTTGGCCGTAAAAAAATTGTTCTCGTTGGATTCCATATAATTTGACGAATGCTTAAAAACAGGCTCGTATGGATTGGTGCGAAGAGATGTTGAAGAAGTATAACTGCGGTAGCTAAACGGCAGTGTATAACATTGTCACAGGTGAAGAATCATGGATCTATGCATATGAACCTGAAACAATACAGCAATCTACCGTATGGTTCATTCAAGACAAGCTAGATCCAAAAAAAGTTGTTCGTGGAAGAAGAACATCGAAGAAATGATTGCGTTTTTTTGGTTTAACCGGCCATGTTGCCACAGTGCCTTTAGCGGAACGTAGGAGGTCAATTCTGAGTGGTATCCAACCATCTGTTTGCCAACAGTGTTCGAAGAAATGAGGAAAGATAATAAGGGTAGACGCATCATTTTGCATCACGACAATGCGAGCTCTCACACATCAGCTGAAACGAAAAGCTATTTGACCACTCAAGATGTCGAATTGATGAGCCATCCACCGTCCGGCCTGAATTGGCACCCAATGACTTTTTCTTATTCCCTAGCATAAAAAAAAAATAATACGTGGTCAACGTTGTTCATCGTCCGAAGCAGCTGTTGAAGTGTTAAAAAATCATGTTTTGGAGGTGTCTCAATCGGAGTGCTTCGAAAATTGATTTGTTCGCATGCAAAAGTGTATTGATCTTAAAGCAGAATATTTTTAAAAACAATAAAACCATTTCCAATGATAAATTATTGTGTTTTTATTGCCGGACCCGAAATATAAATAGTAACCCTCGTAAAAAAAATAGCGTCAAACAATGTTGTCCAATTTCGATACTCATTGTATTCTTTTTTGGGTGCGCTGTGCTCTCGAAGGAACATATACTTTTGTTATCATTCTGACGAAATGATTTTCTAAGAAATCTTGAAATTCCGCTGTAATTATTTCTTTATTAATGGATTTTAATTGTTTTTTCCATTGGGTTTTTTTCTTAGAGGCACCCATTTTTGGTTTTAAGAGCGAAATAATTTGTTGTCATTACCAACTGTTGGTTGCATCGACCAGCTCTATGCAAAACTATTACTTGCCACTATAGGCGTCCTAGGAACCAATAGTTTAAACTTCATTAGGTAGATGTGACCGAATAGTAGGTTGTATGTTCCCTAATACTCGTATTGGTATAGAATTTATTTTAAAGCACGTACAACCGAACTCCCATCATGATTATACAAATTAGGTTAATCGAACTAAAATTCTTCTCGGCTTACAGAAATTCTTTTTTTACTATTTCTCCGAACAATTGTATGTTCCATAATATTATTATAGGAGTCATCTTATGGTACGTCCAATCGAATTTCCATCATGATTATTTAAATTTGGTTAATCGAACTGCAACAGTAAGTTGTATGTTCCATGATATTTCTATAGCGGACATCTTATGGTATGTCCAACATGATTATTTTAATTTGGTTAATGGAGAAATGTAGACATTTTGTAGGTCCGCCCGACTTCCACCTGCCTTTTTTTCCTTGTGTATAACTTTAAGTTGTTTGATATGGTAAGTAGGCGAAATCGGCAACGGGGGAATACAGTTTTTCTTTAAGGGGCTAAGCTACCACGGACAAAACACAGTTTTTTGAGTATCTGTTTAACTAATCCTTTTTTTTGTGGTTGATATATAAACAAATGTTCATTGTTTTGTTTTCTCATATTTTAAATTAATTGTGTTTAACACTTTGAACAGGGATTAACCAGCTCGTGACCTATTGCATATACATTTTAATGGAAAACAAGGTTTTTCAAAATGGAAAAGTAACATTGTTTTTCTGGCTTCTCACTGCAACTACCTTCCTTAAAAAAAGCTTTGCAAAGAAACAAACGAGATAAACATTAATTGTTGTTTCATATTCGCTGCATGATTTTTGCGCCATCCTGTATCTTCATATATAAAAGTATGTGTTTCTATATATTCCTACATTCATGACGTTGGTGAACTGCATTTTATAGGAATATTCGTTATGTTGTGGTTTCATCTCAAGAGTGTTATTGAATTTGTAAGGACTTTTCTACAATTTTATTAACTTTTAACTGAATACCAAAAAAACAACAAGTCAATTACGAAACACATTCTTCTCTACTATACACAAATACACTCGCACGTTAAAAGATAATAAATCTACCCCAGCAAATAAGAGACACATTTAAAATTCTACTTAAGGAATTTTTATCAGATTGCCCGGAAATATTTAGAAGGAAAATAAATGTCCTTTAGAGTATGGAGTATTTTGTTCTTCGTATATTACAAAAATGTTCCCAAAAAATAACAACAACAACAGTAGTTTATGGTTAGTGAATTAGAATTCTCCAAATTATGATTTCACCACAGCTTGAGTAAACCTAGTTTTTTTTAGTTTAGTTTATTTTATTGAGACTTTTTTCAAAAACAATGACAGACATATACTACATCTATGAACAAGAAATTGCTTATGACTAATGTATTGTCTAAATTACCAATAACGTGCAGCTAACAGCACCCAGCCTTTTCTGTGTATAGAAATATTTTTAATTTGTATGTAGCTCTGATAAGTGTGTTCGCCCTTGCCCCCGAGGCTAAAGTTTGAGTAAACCTAAAATGAACTAAATTTCCTGTCAGTTTCTCACACATAAAATTAATCGCGCAATGTTATGCACTCATTGGTATAAACAAATAAATTATGGAAAACAATGATTTAAATAAAATAATGAATATAATGGGCGTGTTTTTTTCAAAAGCAAAAAAAAAATGCTGAAAGCATTTAAGGCGATAAAGTGTGCTTCATTTTATAAAAATGTGTTAGTTGTACAAGCCAAAATCAAAATGGTTAAACATTTTTTAAATTTAAATGAAGCCTGAACATTTTATCAATGCGTCAAACACAAGTCGAAAGACTTGTACACTGGCATAGCTTCCTGTATAGATACAAATGATACGTCGAGTGTGCTGAGTATCTGGAAATAACATTTTTTCAAATTATTAGCGGCTGAAGACCTTGCTGATGGCAACCACAGAACACCAATCACAGAAGACGTTGTTGAATGTCCGATCATGTACCAGTAAGAAATTAAAACACCAATAATTCGGCCCAAAAACAACGAAACCACAAGCGTCGTCGGAATACCGGCGGAGCTGTATTATACCGGAGGAGGCGAGCTAATAGGGGAATGAACAAGGACTGAATGCTCGAAGTACTATGCCCAATTTACAAAAGGGGAGACAAGACCGTTTGCTTCGCGAAATGTGCGAAAGATTGAAGCCCAAAGTCGCCGACCTGACCCAACCGTACCACCAACCGTACCAGGGTGGCTTCAGGCCAAATAAGTCAACAATCGATCAAACACTGGAATAAACGCAAGAGCAGCAAATCGGTACATACTACCTGTAGTGTTTTACTGCAGAAGATACTCCGATAAGAGATAAATTATACAAAACCATGTCAGTAGGACAAAATAAGATGTAACTGGAGCTTCTTCAAATATTGAATTAGAACAGTCTAAAATAAGTCTAATGGTGAAAGAGGAAAAGACAAAAATAAAGCTGGCATCAACCAGAGGCGCCCCGACGAAAGAAAAGCAAGCGAGTTTCGACCAGCAGTTGCATCGGAAAGGTAAAAGAACTTGTGAATCTCTGATCCACCGTAAACCAAAAGAAAGTTCTTAGCACTGAAATAAAGCAAAGAATCGTGTTGGCAAAAAGGTGTTATTTTGGGCTTGATAAGCAGTTTAAGAGGAGTGCTCCTCTCGAAAGATAAAGATTGCATTTATTACTTACGCTATGGCCGCGAAACATAGGAGCCATCAAAAGCGGATGAAATTGTATTGTCAATCTTCAAGAGAAAGCTTCTTCGTAAAATCGGCGGCCACAGCTAAGTAGGCGGGGAGTACATGTGTCGAACAATTTGTGCGATTTTTCCAGACATTAACACATAATTGCGATTGCGCTGGTTTCAACGTTACGGTCGAACTGAGCAAAACACGCTCCAGCAGGAATGTATAAGAGTTTAACTGCCATGGAAAATAATTTTTTTCAAATGTTGGCAACTGTATAATGGTGAGAAACGGAAAGATAAGCTCTTTCCTAACAAAATGTTGTCCAGTGATGGAGCCCATTTCTGGCTCAACGGCAAAGTCAGTAAACAATATTGCCGCATTTGGGCTGAAGAGCAACAAGAAGGGGTTCAAGAGGTGAAATTATACCCAGTGAAACCCACGGTTTAGTGCCGTTTATAAGCTGGCGGTACATATTTTTTCAAAAATTATGATGACCGGAACGTAACCGTGAATGGTGCTCGCTATCGCGCCATGATATCGATCTTTCTGCTACCTGAAATTGAAGCCCGTAATCTTGACGACACTTGGTTTCAACAGGACGAAGACACTTGCCTTGCAGCTGCTCAAACAATGGATCTATTAAGAGGTCATTTCGAAAAGCAGCTAATTTCACGATTTGAACAGGTGAGTTGGCCGCATATATCGAGTGATATCACACCTTTAGATATTTTTCTTTGGGGTTACGTAAAGTCCAGTCTTTGCTGACAAACCAGCTACGATTCAGGTTTTAGAAGGCAACATTACGCTTGTCATTAAAGCCATACCGGTCTAAATGCTCGAACAAGTCATCCAAAATTAGACCCTCAGAATGGAAACCCTGAGGCGTAGTTGCGGCCAACATTTGAAGGAAATTTTATTCAAAAAATAAATGCCCTCTCAAATTACCAATAAAGCTTCCACACTTGATTTGAAGTTTTATATATTTTTTTGATCTGAAAAAATACCTCTAGATGGATCACACTATATTTTTAATAAATATCACACCTTTGTTTTTATTGTCCATCTCAAATTATAGACTTAGCAGAGCTTTCAGCGAATCTCTCACTTGTTAAATAAAAAACGCCTAATATTTACCATTATTAAACAAAGGTAGTTCTAAGGCACGATTTTATTAAAATGACATTTTAGAGGAAGTATCGTTTGTAGACATAGGATTTCCCGACATTAAATTCACTTAGGTTTAAATTTCTCGTTTTTCATGGGTAATTTGGTTTCAAAGTTGTGTTTGCTCTCTCCACGATAGCTGTTACGATGGCAAGTCTTTGTATGATAGCACATTATCATGTGATAACAAACGCGCCGTTATAGAGTTTTGAGGTAATATTTCAATGCAAATAGAAAGCAAGCAATATGTACATACCTAAAACTACGGCTTATCTGTGGGTCGCGGTATACAGACTCCATGTGAGTTCAAACCACATTCACAACGTTTCAACCTGAAGAAACTGACCGGAAAAAGTATAAGAAGCTTCGGACTATCCGTTTTTTCAGACTTCAGTTTCCGGTCGAAGAACACTTCCAGTTCCCTAAGGCATCTAACTGTTTGCATTTCATTAAAATGATGTAAAAGTCGTTCCAAAGTTCAAGAATCGGTCATAAGCTACTATATTTTTTAGTTCCATTATGTGTCTTTTGGTGTCATGAACACTGAGTTATGTCTTCCTGTCTAGGGTAATCAATCTAGAGGCATTTCATTAGGGGTTTTTCACAGATTACGAGTGAGTTGTTTTAAACTTTATTTGCTTTTATTTTCAATATTGTTAGCCGTTTTTCATAGAAAGACTTACACCGCGAAAACTACGATTTGGTGCGGTTTATAAACTGGTAGAATCATCGGTCCAATTTTTCATATTTGTAGTCTAGAGGTTTTTTTTCAATAGGTTTTTTTTTACAAAATACGAGTGAGTTGTGTTAAATTTATTTTTTTCTTCTTAGTATTGTTTGCCATTTCATTATAGAAAGACTTTCACCGCGAAAACCACGGTGCGGTTTCGAGCGGTATGGCGAAATGCTCGAACGAGTCATCCAAAATTGGAACCTCAGAATGGACATTCTGAGGCATAAGTGCGGCCAACATTTAAAGGAAATTATATTTAAAAACTAAATGGCATTAAATGTCATTTCGAATGAACAATAAAGATTCCACACTTGATTTGGATTTTTGTATAGATTTTTATTCTGAAAGAATACCATTAGATTGATGACCCTAAAGACTTTTAAAAACATCTGCACAACATTATAAAGCCCAGTATTTCAGTCGAAAATATTTTATTCGATACTAATCATTGCTTATTTAAACTGACTTCGGAACCACTATTAACCTTGGTCTGCTAATTAATTGATTTATAATAATTTTGGTCTTGGGCGTGCTATCTACAGTTTCTAATACCAAGGATTCTTGAGACGTCTTTTACTTTACTTTAGTCATCCCTATAGGCCTTTCCCTAAGTACGAGGGAATATCAATAATTCCGTGACATTTCGAATAAAACACAGTTTTTTGAACTCTTCTCTTTTACTATACTTTAGTCATCCCTATATGCCTTTCCCTAAGTACGAGGACATTTCAATAATTCCGTGACATTTCGAATAAAACACAGTTTTTTTTGAAAAAAAAAATATTTTTTAACCTAATCTCGTTTTAGCTCAATACACTTAGTCGAACGTTTCTCCAATTGTTGTATCCCTTTCAAAAATATGATTTTTTAAGGTCCATATTGGCACTTGTTTTATCAATAATTTCATCGTTGCAACTGAATCTCTTTCCAGACGTTTCGAGAATGCTTGGCTATTTCTTAAGGTTTAGAAATAGAAAATAGTCACAATACGGAGAACAATTTCTAACCCAACTCATGCGATTTTGCCACTGAGACTGCACCCGTGCATAATTTTTAAATACCTCCTTAATCGGTCTAACAAGTTGACATAATATTCGGCAAATATTTTCCACTAGGAAATGTTTCTTTCTATGCCAACATCGTATATTCCAAATGTCAGCGTCATATCTCCTATTGTTCATAAGATATTGCCTTTTAAATTCAGGGATGTATAGGAAGTCGTACCAACATAGTATTTCTATTTCCTGATTTCCATTCCCAAAAGGGAAGGCCCGCAAATTTGTATTTTGCAACGTTTCCTGATGATTTTTTCTAAAATGAAAGACTTAGGGGAAATGTTAGAAATGCGTGGTGTCAATTAATATTTACATAAAAAAGGTTTATCGGGACAAGAAATTCATAATGATATGGTGAATGTGTTAGGTGAAAGTGCTCCTTCATATGCAACAGTAAAAAATTGGGTTGCTGAATTTAAACGTGGTCGTACAAGCATTGAAGATGAAACACGTAGTGGACGTCCAAAAACAGCAACAACAATCGAAGAATAAAAGTGCGTGAAATAGCTAATATCATGGGCATCTCAAATGATCGTGTCCATTTAATTTTGCATGAAGAACTACAGATGAAAAAGCTTTCTGCAAGATGGGTGCCGGACTTGTTAACAGTCGACCAAAAACGCATAAGAATGAAAATTTCTCAAGCTTGTTTGGATCGTTTTCAGCGAAATAAAATGGATTTTAAGCGTCGTTTCATAACTGTTGATGAGACATGGGTCCACCACTATACTCCAGAGACAAAAGAACAATCAAAGCAATGGACTGAAGCTGGAGGAAGTGCCCCAAAGAAGGCAAAAACAATTCAATCGGCTGATAAGGTTATGGCAACGGTTTTTTGGGACTATAAAGGTATTTTACTGATTGACTATCTGCAAAAGGGTAAAACAATATATATTTAGAGTACTATTGCAACCTTTTAGATCAATTAAATGTACAAAATCTAGAAAAACGTCCTGGCTTACAACACAAAAAAAATAATTTTTCATCAAGACAACGCACCAGCGCACAAGAGTGTTTTATCAATAGCTAAAATCAACGAATTAAAGTACGAGTTGCTTGACCACCCACCTTATTCTCTTGATATAGCTCCCAGTGACTTTTGCCTGTTCCCAAATCTAAAAAAATTCCTTGCTGGCAAGCGTTTTACCTCAAATGAAGATGCAATTACAGTTGTAAACCACTATTTTGAAGACCTTGAGGAAAACTATTTTAATCAAGGGATAGAATTGCTAGATAAGCGTTGGACTAAGTCTATTGCAGTTTCAGGAGATTATATTGAAAAATAAAAATATTTTTGAAAAACTAACTATTCTCTTTCATTGATAGGCTATGAACTTTCCGAACCGCCCTCGTAGTATATTCCCAAAAAGGACGGCCCGGGACCGTATGAAATATGTTAAAAAGTAGAGTGAGAAGATGTCTTAAGTGAAATTGTATGCAGTTTATTTTCGTAGAACATTTTAATATCCTTTCTCTAAGATTGGATATTTGTCTTTTTTCGACAAAGTAAAAAAATGTTGTCCTTTCAATTTTAGTTGGGGCGTGTCCTTTTTTAAATGAAATTGTAATATTCTACTAAGTAAAGAGTGGTTTAATTTGAAGGGCCGATGTTGAATGTGAACCACACCTAAACGACAAGTTTTTTTCTGCATTTCATTTTATTTATCGTAATTTCAGACTAATTCAATTTGAACCATAGAAATATTGCAACAAATCTGTTCTCGTTGTGTGCCTAAAAATTTGAAGGAAGTTACCAGTTTGTACCTTTGGAGGATGACAGTATAAATAGTCCTACTCATTCCGCTGGTAAAACTGCAACAGTGAGATTAATTAGAATATTATTTAAAACTTATTTTAGGAATGTTTTGCAATATACAGCTCCACCTACAATACATTTTTTATTTACTATATGATGACGATCTGACAAATTCTTCAAACTTTCGTATTCATTATTATTATATCTAAAACTACCTACCAATATAAAAATAGAATTAAATCGGACAACCCTATCGTCAAAGTAAAGAAAGTCAATCGATATTGTTTTCATATTTCTACCCTACACCACACTGTGGTGGAACTGTGTATTAGGACTAATGTTTGCAACACCTTAAAGGAACGGGCATAGACCCTATGCTAAGTATACCGATCACATCAGAATCACCATCTGATTTTAAACGGCGATGTCATTCCGTCCATTCTTCCAGTTTGGGCCAAGGACAAATTCTATTATATTGGTTTACATCGGTCTATATTTTGATATAATACTTATAAAGTATATATGTGACGCGTAAAATAGAAAGGGACCAAAGGTTAAAAACCAGTTTTGTTCAGGAGAGCCATTTTAAAGAATCGGTCGCTTTCTATTTGCGCTTAGAATCGTCGACTTCACTTTCATAAAACGCGCATATCTCTGGGAGGGAACACTTTTGGGGCATGAGATCGGTCTCATTCGATGCTTAGATGTTGTCCACATCAAAAAAAAAGAAAAAAAATTAAAATTGTTTTTTTTTTTACCCTTAGTTCCCTTTCTCTATGCGCTGTCACATATAGGGTTTTCCCGTTTCAGAAACAACTGATCTAAAAGCCATATATTACATCCGACTTCGAACAAATTTCACTCAGAGCAATTCGAGTGACCAACACCTATATCTGGTGAAATTTGGGCACACAAAGGTCCCTTCCGACTTATGGCGAGAAATACATAATTAACTCCAGACAGAAGTGCTTTATCTTTTGAATAGTAGAGTGGTGTAGGGTATCTCACAGTCGGCCACGCCTGACTATAACTTTTTTGCTTGTTTGTTTATAGTGTACACGAACAGAAAATATTATCCTAAGCCTGACATTAAGTATCATCGTAACATGTTTCCATTGCACCGACACGAGTAGAAGTGGAACCCACACATACACGCACATCTACTCACGCTATGCATCGAGTGCATAAAACGAAACTTGTATCGTCGTCTTATCGAATCGAATTAATCCTATGGCATTAATACCACTCAGAACTAAAGGAAAACTTTCGTGCTCAAGTAACTTCTGTGAGAAATAATCCTTTGGATATGTGAATACTGTACGATGCCATACGCTGTGGTCTATTTAATATTTTAATGGCAAATGTAGATACGGATATCGGAACCGCAGCGACAGCCACAGAATGCCACCACAACTGAGACGATAACCACTTGCTCTTGTTTATTGTATCGCATTGCATTGTAGGAAAATCGATTGCATAGGAAAATTTCACTTTTATTTTAAGGCAGTTCAAGAAAAGTGCCATTTATTGGAGAATTCATTAAAAAGTTTTTTTTTATAGATGCTTGTTAAAATGGAATTCGAAAAAAAGCAGACAAGGTTTCTTCTAAATTGGTCATAATAGTGAAAGTTATAAAGGGTGCCCCAAAATTTGAGCAAGTTTTAAATAAGCCATTATTTGTGATGTAAACTGTTGACAACCAAAAATGGTTGGGATAACAATATTCGAAGAGTATCATACTGTTGTTGGGAATATGGTTGTGGCGCAACTATATTATAATGATCATCACAACAAGAGCATGGCTCACACACAACAATACTATGATCCCCGCAACAATATTATGGTCCTCACAACAATAACATTATTTACACACAACCATACTATGATCACCACAACCATATTATTATTCACACTCAACCATACTATGATCCCCAAAACCATATAATGATCCTCATAACCATGGTATGTTTAACATACAACCATAGTATGACTCAAACACAACCATACTATGATCCCCAAACTTTTTGTAATGATTGGGTTAAGTTGTTAATCAACAATACAGATTTTTATTAAGCAAATTATGTAAAAATACATTAAACTCTTAATAATAGGAGTGATTTATTAACAGAAGAAAAAATTAACTTATTAAAAATATTTAAGTTTTATTTATCCAAAGAAGTTTGTTTTGAAAAAAAAATAGTTTAAATATAAAAAGTACTATTATTGCGTAAGATTCGTAACAATAAAGCTGTCAACTTAAAAAAATAAATATGATTTCGTCGGCATGGTTGCCGTTATCATTTTATTGTTAACATCAAACCAAAAAAAAACAAAAGTTTTGTCTCATCAACCATATTTATATTGCTGCTACAACCATAGTTTTATTTGTAGTACTTGTAAGTTCATATAAGAAAAATGTTTAATTGTCCGAGTTGGGAACAGTACAGTACAGAATTATATACTAAAACTATTTGTTTATTTGTAGTTACAACCATATATAATTGAAATAAATGAAAAAAAAACAAAACATATTTTTATTTTTAGATTTGGCAACAATACTATTGTTACATTTCAACAACATTAATGTTGCCGCAATCATACTATAGTCAAAGTGAAATTCAAAAAACAATACTATGGTTGCGACGATCATACTTTTATTGCAGGGAACATACTATTGTGACGTGTATGAAGCTCCCTTTTAAACAATTAAAATTAAAATTATTGAGAATTCCCGACATGAATTAACACCATAACAATATGTTGTGTAGATTATCACGTCATTTGGTCAACTGATTTTGTTATTCACTTATGAAATATTGGGTGGTCCAACCATAATGCACGATGGTAATTGTGAGTCACATCATAACGTCATGTTTTTTGCCCAACCTAATTTGACATTTCTTTTTTCAGTATTTGACAAATTAAACCATGGAAATGTACCCAATTGAGCAGCGCGTTATGATTGTTTAAGACTTTAGCGAAATTTAGCGTTCAAATCAAAATGCATTTCGAACACTTCGTTATTTTTTTGACATTGCACTTTCACCTCAGTGAATTCGTTCTTGGTGGTTCAAAAGCTGATGCTTCCACAAAGAGCGACTCTTTGCTGCGGTTTATGGGCTGCCACATAATCGGGCCTTTCTACTTGGAAAATGAGTTTGTACAAGCAGTAACCATGAATGGCTTTCGCTATCGCGAGATGATACTGGCTTCTTGTGACCAGAAATTGGACGATATGTGATTCCAAGAGGATGGTATCACTTGCCACACAGCCAACGAAACAATGACTCCTTCGAGCGAGAAATGCAATGGCCGTGTTATCTAACTTCGTGGCGATGTTAGTAGACCGTCACTATCATGTGATTTGACACCATTGGACTTCTTCCTTTGGGGATAGGTAAAAAAACAATTATATCTCAGAGTCATTGAAAATATGGGCCATCGGATAGAGGAATGCCAACAATTTTGATTATAAATTACGTAACAGATGTTTGCGATTTATCCACGATTTATTTCAGAAGAGAAATGATGAAGCTATTTCAGTTTAAGCCCTAAAAATAAAAAAATGAAAGTAAAGAAGAGATCCAGTTTTAGAGGCATGAAACCAGAGTAATGAAAACACATCATTTAATAATCAGCTATATATATAAAATCATCCGAACCGCCTCTTATGCACAGAGTTTTCATTATTATGATTAATGTGTCTTTGTAGCAGGATTTACATTTTTGTATTAGCATATAGGTGGTTAAAATCTTTTGATACTTGCTATCAATTGCTCGAACATAATAGACCTTTTATGAGCATTGGGGAAGATGGATGAATAAAAGGTTGGCCTAAGAGACTGGTGTGTAAAAATGATAACTCTAAGGTACTGTGATGACGAGATATTTACCCATTTTAATGGAATACGTCTATCATGTTTCACATTTCCCTTAAAAGACTTTAAATATTTTTTGGGGAATTTGAGGATGACAAAACATTTTCTTGGGATACGACTCAAAAAAGACATTATAACTGTGCACGCAGATATAAAGTATGGTTATGGTTATCCTCACAACTATTGTTGTGGGGATAATACTATGATCCTCACAACAATAGTATGATTCACACATAACCATTGTTGAGAAGGCATTCGGCCGAAGCTAGTAATTTCCACAGGATCTTGAATAAAATACACCAGCTTAACAAAAGACTTGATTTATTTCGCAGAGTGTACTTATATTAAAATTCCTATACATGCAAATAAACAAATATAAGAATTTACATAAAAATTATATATAATTTTTAACATACTTTTTGGTATGGAAACCACTAGGAAATATTTATAAATTGGTAATTAATTTTATCTCCAAGGTACCGCGTTTTATTAAGCCAACTTCAGTAATGATTTTATGATAAAAGAAATATGGCGAAGCTATGGACGCTTCTTGACAATTAAAGAGTTTCGTCAAATAAAAATTAAAATTCGACATCGAAAAACAATTTGTTTATACAGTCTTTGGAGTTTGCAAAATAAGGTATTTTGAAGTTGCCAGACTGAAGAAATAAAATCATGGTGATTTTGGGAGTGGCGTTAACAACCATACTATGATACTCACAACCATAGTATGATTCACACTCAAGCATACTATGTCCTCCACAATCATATTATGATCCTCACAACCATAGTATGTTTCACATACAGCCATAGTATGATTCTCACAACCAAAGTATGATTCACACGCAACCATGTTACGAGTATGATCCCAACAACCATAGTATTAAATAGTATATTTAAATAATAGGAGTGATTTATAAAACAGTAGAAAGAATAAGTTTAAAAAAACGAAAGTGTTTTATTAAAAATATTTCAAAGCCAAAGTTCAAAATGTTGTTCAAAATATTTTAATAATCCATATAAAAAGTACTATAATTGCATAAGAACAATAACATTGTTCTTAAATACATATTTAAATGAAGAAAAATTACAATCATACTGTATGATTGCCGTAATTATATTATTGTTAACATAAAACGCAAAAAAACAATACTTTTGGCGCTCCAACCATATTAACATTGTTGCTATAACCATATTTTCATTTTTAAATTTGGCAATAATACTATTGTTATATTTCAACAATATTATTATTGCGGCAATCATACTTTTGTCAAAATAAAATTAAGAAAACAATACTATGGTTGCCTCGAACATGCTTTTATTGTAGAGAACATTTTATTGCTGACGTGGCTATATAGTAACCATGTTTTTCTCTGCGTGTGTATGCCAGTGGTCAGAAACTCGTAAATTTTTGAAGCTTAAATCAAAGAGAGAACAACAAATATTATCGGCAAATATGTCAAAAGTACACGAGGCAGTATAATTTGTCATAAATTAATCAATGATATATGTACTTATATATCAAAACTATCAATTGCAATACTTTTGCATTGTAATAACTTGTAAAATGTCTTTGAACCATTATTTGGAGTTGATTTGAATATTCATTTAGAATTTAAAATTCGTCGATAAGACAGACCTCTTTTTTTTAAAAAACAACGAGTCTGGCAACTGTTACTTGTTTTTAGGAACCGTAACCCATCTCGCTTACAGACCAAGAAGCTTTCATACAAATTCTCCTTTAGTTTACTTATATTAGCACACACTCAGAAATAGAATCAGTTGAAAATCGGTCCGAACTACAAATATTGGGTTGGATTTTTTGCCAAAGTCATAAGTCCTTGGCCAAACAATTATCAGATTATTAATTATTTTTAACGATGGCGGAAAAAGTCTCCAATACTAGTGATATATATCCTTGTAACAGTTGCAAATCCCGGCACTTTTTCTTTTCAGCTGCGTACCACCAAACGAAAATTCCTAAACGGAATTTCGGGACAGAAATTTCGTTCAGGCGCGATAGCAAGAACAATTCAGGGTTACGTTTCTACTATCATCTTTTTTGAAAATGTATTGACCGATTATTCCACAGCCTAAAAACCCCACCAAACCGTGTTTTTTTCTGGGTATAATGGCAGCTCTTGAACCTCTTCTGGTTGCTCTTTGATGTTGACGTTGCCGTTGAGCCAGAAATGGGCCTCATCCCTGAATAAAACTGTGGTCGAAAACAGTGTATATTCTTGGAGCTTTTAAGGGCCCAAACACTGAATTTGGAGATGTTGCACAGTGGTTCCTTTTTGGGTTTTGCGTAGCTAAAATCTGTTATTTTTTTAATTATCGTCCGAATGAATTGAAACTTGGAGGCAACGTTGATGAGTGTCTATTCTAGCTGTGTACTTTCAATGGTTTTAGAGTTATTAATATTTTATAGTTTTTTTTTTATTTTTAGATCCAAGTAATGTTTCATTTATTTTTACAAAAAAAAAAAAAAATAAATGCCGAAAATTACGAAACAGATAATTAAACTTGCTATTATTAAAATTAAAAATATATATTTGTTTATTATTTATTTATTTCAAAATTGTATTATTCCCAGACATATATTGAGACTTGGAAAAATCCATTTTTATATATACACTCAAAGCTTCAATATTATCCATAGGAGCAGAAAATTCTTTCTCTTTGAGCTTTTTTTGAATTTCTACATTTTTTTCCTTCGACCTTTAAAGATCAACTATTTCAGCTTCTTCTGATTTATGAATAGAGTGGAATCTTTGGACAAATGCACTGCGTAACTGATCAAGGGCTGTTTCTTTGATCAAAGCAGTGTTTTTCTGTTTCCTCGTCAGATTTAAAGATTCTTCGAACAATGAAGATTGTGGCCCACTAAAGACAAAGAAGATGACAGAAAATCTGGAATTTTTACTCCAAATTCCTCATTTATCCAATACTCATATCATTTTAAGAAATATGCTTTATGTCTTCTGCACTTATTCCATCGTATGTTGAAATGCAGTCCCAGCACATTGTTAAATTGATTCATTACATGATTGACTGACTTCTGGCACATATTAAAATTATTCCCTATATAAATTCTTATCGCAGGTACATATTTACGATTAATTTTATTGCAGTTCATGTAAGCAAAAATTAAATCTTTTTTTAACACTTAAATTCTTTCATTATTAATAACTCTTGTTGAAATAATATTTCAAATGTCACGAATTACAAGAAACGTTTCAAACTAATAATAATCAGACTATGTACTTCCTATTTTTTTTTGCAACAAAATATATTTTCGAGGTAAAATCGTATAACCACCACTTTTCTAAAATTTTGATTTTTAGCTGTTAAAATTTGTAAATTATTTAATTTAGATTGACTAATGATTATCATTAGTAAATCCAACTTTTTTTTTCCTTAAAATAAAAACAGTCATAATTTTAAAAGCAATTGAAACTTCTTCCCGAAAAATAAACTTTGAAAGCATAGGTCTGGGAGCAACATTACCTTGTGCACTCGCAAGTGCGAAAAATAGAGTAATGGGTAGTTAGGAAACAACAACAACCACGTGCCCTACTCTTTATTTCACAAAAAAACTAAAACTGGCGATAAAAATAAAGCAAAAATTGATTAGTATCAACATAAGAATTTTGGGAATACCGACATAGTTTATTACATCTACGATAGCTGAACAAGTAAGATCCTGGGGCATCAAGAAGCAGTTACGTTCAAATCCTAGCAAAGGTTTTTTTTATAGCAATTATTAAAAATACAACTAAAATGTTGTATTTGCAATAAAATTACCTTTCCAAAAATATTACACACGTCATATAGCTCTTATACTTTAAAAGTGACACGCCTTAAAAGTTTTAGGTATTTTTAGTCTACTTTTTTCATTACACATATACTCGTATAGCAACTTTAGGCTAAAATTGTTCGTATAAAAATAAAAAGATATTTTGATGAACTGAGTGAAATATGAAAATTTGGACATATTTTTATTAAAAAAAAAAGAAAAAGCAATATATTGCAGACACTTTAAATTTTGAATTTATCTACGCTCTAACACTAGTAGGAACCATTGTGCGTTGTTGCGGTGAAAGTGAAATGGCAAACAATTCTCAAATGAAAAAATAAGGTTTAACACAACTCACTCGTAGTCTGGGAAAAAATAAAAAATCTTTACTTTTGGCTGATTAAGTATACTTATATTAAAAATTTCAGTTTCGCAAGCGGGCCAAAATACGATCAATTCTTAAATTTATTTTCTCTCATACGAGTATAGGCAGGAAGGACTTTGTTCGGAAAACTGGCAGGCTCAAATATGGTTTTAGACAAATGGTTTTTTTCGGTTTTTCTCCAAAGAAATGTTCTTAAAACCCGTGAGGGGTAATTTTTGTCGCCAAAAAATTGACCTGCCCTAATGTCTGTCAAACACACACACGCAGAGAAAAAACATGGTTACTACATGGTCACGGCAATAATAATATGTTCTCCACAACAAAAGTATGTTCGTCGCAACCATAGCATTGTTAACTGAATTTATTTTTGACAATAGTATAATTGCTGCAATATTAATATTGTTGAAATGTAACAATAGTATTATTGCCAAATTTAAAAATGAAAATATGGTTAAAGCAACAATATAAATATGGTTAGTGCGACAAAAGTATTGTGTTTTGCGTTTTATGTTAACAATGATTTGATTACGGCAATCATACTGTATGATTGTAATTTTTCTTCATTTAAATACGCTTTTTAGAACAAATGTTATTAGTACGGATCTTATGCAATAATAGTACTTTTTTATCGAAATTGAAATTTTTTAAACAAGCTGTTTTGGCTTTGTTTATCTGAAATATTTTTAATAAAAACGCTTACGTTTATTTAAACTTATTCTTTCTACTGTGAAATAAATCACTTCTAATATTTTGAATTTAATGTATTTTTAAATAATTTTCATAATTCAAATCTATTGTTGACAACTTTAACCAATTCGAATAAATAATATTGGAGATCAAATCTATTGTCGACAACTTAAACAAATTCTAATAAATTATATTGGGGATCATAGTATAATGGTGTGTGATCATACTATGGTTGTTGGGATCATAACATGGTGCGTGTGAATCATACTATCGTTGTGATGACCATACTATGGTTGTATATGAAACATACTATGGTTGTGAGGATCATACTATGGTTGTGGAGATCATAGTATGGTTGAGTGTGAATCATACTATGGTTGTGGGGATCATAGTATGGTTATGTGTGAATCATACTATTATTGTGAGGACCATAGTATGGTTGTATTTGAATCATACTATTGTTGTGAGGATCATAATATTGTTGTAGCACAACCATATACCCAACAATAGTATTATCCTCTGCGAATATTGTCATCACAACCATACTTTTTTTCTGCGTGCACGATAACACATCGATAAAACAGCGACACACAACCCACACTTCGACAGTGCTCGACTTCGATACACGGTCCTGTAACTCTAAGGATAATTCTGGAACATCTGTCCATATATGGGACTTGTACTAAATTTGTGGCCCGATATTATTTGTAGAGATATTAAAAAGACCTTCAGATCTTTTTAATATCTCTACAAATAACAGTGGAATATTTTAATGCTTTCTAAAGTCCAAACACTTAAATGCTTCTTTCGACATTTCGAATTAGGGATGCAATCCGTTTCAGGATTCGAGTTGGTTCGGTTCAGCAGTTCAAAGAAGGTCTGAACAAAAGGTTCGGTAATGGTTCAAAAATCAATTGAATAAAAATTATTTTTATTAAAAACAAAAAATGTAAATAAAACTCAGATCTGTACCCATTAACCAAAAAAAAGGTAAGGTACATTAATAAAATAATACGTAAAATGTATATAGATGCGTATTCATATAAAAGATGCTATCGATCTGTCGATTTTTTTTGTTGTAACCGAACAACGATCTTTTTAATTCGTTGCCGTTTTTAGTTCGGTACATGCCTTTTTTCTTACAGCGGTTTGGTCAACTGTTCAAAACCGGTTCGGTTTACATCCTTGTTTCGAATTCAGGTATCGTTCAACGAGCGTCACCGCGTATTTTCATGTCCAGGATATGGACATGGCGCAATAAATCGTTTGTAAGATTAACAAGTACTGTGCCTTACGCGAATCAAAACCTAATCTGTTCACTAGATCTAATTCAGAAATGGTCTGTAAGTCCCCGTCAAGTGTGCCGTCCACAATACGCCTTTTGTCTTCAATATCTTGGAGACTCGGCCTACGGTCGAATAAATATGAATCAGAGGTTTCTTTTTTCCGCGAGTAGATTGGTTTTAAGGTCATTAAAAAAATCGTTAATGAAATTAGGAAAAAGGAAGAAAGTACAGTACCCTGCGGTCAGCCTATGTTCCTTGGAGGAGAGCCCATCTAAAACAACTCGTGTAGTGGGATTACTAAAAAAATTCGATATAAACCGAGCAAAGGTATAACTGGCACCAAAAGCGTTCAGCTTTGATGTAAGTGCACCAGACTCTATCACAAGGTCAGCCTATGTTCCTTGAATAAGAGCCCATCTACAACAACTCGTGTAGTGGGATTACTAAAAAAGGTCGGTATAAATCGAGCAAAGGTAGACTTGCATCAAAAGCGTTCAGCTTTGATGTAAGTGCACCGGACTCTATCACACACCATGTTCAGAGCCATAGTGCTGGCTTACTTTCACCGCACCGGTCAATAGAACTATTTGAATGATCTCACAGTAACGCCATTAGGTCTCTCGTAGAGAAATTTCTACGGTAGCTCTACTGTAAATCACTAAGTAGGATGTTGAGTGCTCAAAGCTGCTGTCCGTCATGACAGGACCCTTTTTTTTAAATAAAACCTTAAATAGTCTTCAATGGCTACTGTCAAGATTAGGGGGTGTACACATTGTATGTTTTCAATAGGTGTCTAGCTTTGGCCAACAAACAGGACAGTAACTACCGAAGAGATCTACGCTCGAAATGTTACATATAATCAATGTTCCAAATGACGAGGGAATGAACTTCAAAACTGACATTGACCAAATCGCACAAATTAGGACAAAAACATCAGCTTTTAGCCCTTAAGCGAAAAAGTTTATTGCATTGTAAAAATGTATCGTTTATTTTTGTATTGTAATCACACGCAGAGAAAAAACATGGTTACTACATGGTCACGTCAATAATAATATGTTCTTCACAACAAAAGTATGTTCGTCGCAACTATAGCATTGTTAACTGAATTTATTTTTGATAATAGTATAATTGCTGCAATATTAATATTGTTGAAATGTAACAATAGTATTACTGTCAAATTTAAAAATGAAAATATGGTTATAGCAACAATATAAATATGGTTAGTGCGACAAAAGTATTGTGTTTTGCTTTTTATGTTAACAACAATATGATTACGGCAATCATACTGTATGATTGTAATTTTTCTTCATTTAAATATGCTTTTTAGAACAAATGTTAATGTTACGGATCTAATGCAATAATATTCCTTTTTTTATCGAAATTAAAAGTTTTTAAACAAGCTGTTTTGGCTTTGTTTATCTGAAATATTTTTAATAAAAACGCTTACGTTTATTTAAACTTTTTTTTTCTACTGTAAAATAAATCACTCCTAATATTTTGAATTGTATTTTTGAATAATTTTCATAATTCAAATCTACTGTCGACAACTTAAACAAATTGTAATAAATTAAATTGGGGATCATAGTTTAATTGTGTGTGATCATACTATGGTTGTTGGGATCATAACATGGTTACGTGTGAATCATACTATGGTTGTGAGGACCATATTATGGTTGTATATGAAACATACTATGGTTGTGAGGATCATACTATGGTTGTGGAGATCATAGTATGGTTGAGTGTGAATCATACTATGGTTGTGGGGCTCATAGTATGGTTATGTGTGAATCATACTATTGTTGTGAGGATCATAGTATGGTTGTATTTGAATCATACTATTGTTGTGAGGACCATAATATTGTTGTAGCACAACCATGTACCCAACAACAGTATTATCCTCTTCGAATATTGTCATCACAACCATACTTTTTTTCTGCGTGCAGGTTTTGTGTTTTAGTTAATATTCCCTGACGATGATAGTCGATGGCAATCGAAATATTGGAAAGAATATAAAATAAAACAAATTACAAGAAAACGCCAACACCTGTTTTCTAAATTTGTTAATGAACTCGAGACAGACAAAAAAATACATTACATTTAAGATAAAAGTAGTGCTTTATTTTACAGAAGTACAAACCCATTTTATAATAAGTAAGTGTTTAATTTATTAAAAATATTTTATTTATATAAATCAAAAGTAGTATTTTTGACAAATATTAATTTACAGATAAAAAGTACTATTATTGCGTAAAATCTGCAGCAATAACATTATTCTATAAACCAAATTCAACTTTATAAAAATTACAATCATGCGGTATGATTGTCATACTCATATTTTTCGTATTGTTAACACAAAACCCAAAAAAACTAAAGTATTTTTTTTGTAATGTAGCTACAACTATATTTTCATTGTTAAATTTGTCAATAGTACTTTTTAATTTCAACAATAAATAATACTATGGTTGCGACAAACATACTTTTATTGCAAAAAACATTTTATTGTTGTGGTGACTAATAGTAACCATTTATTTTCTCCGCAAGTAGAATCGGCTGTCGTGGCATCGAAGTGCTAAAGTATAATTTTTTTTTACTCTACAGAGAAATTAAAATTTGTGCAATATGCACATGAAAGTAAAATCTTTACATTATTTAATCCTTCCGCAATACACGCATTTTCATACACACACACCTATGCAAACTGTTCTATATTAAAAAAAAACACAAAATAAACTGCACGTTAAAATTATTGACATTATCGGTGATTGATAGATTAAAAAGAGCCATTCCGCTTTTGTTCTGCTTTTTGTTTCTGTCGGTGATGTATCGCTATAGTATGCGAAGCTACAGATTTTTCACCACAGCAACTGCCTGAACGACGATAATGACGTTGATGATGAGAAAATGAAGCTAATAGATGTTGGTGAAGTTGATGGAATAGCCAAACTATTGGAAGGATGTCCTGTCCAACCAAATAATGATCCATTATTGTATTGTTCGTACACGAAAACAAATGGCTGGCCAAAGAAAATGGGGGAGAACAGAAACTGCAAAATCCTTGAACCATATCAAATGTTTCGTATTTCATAATATCTAATGGAATTTATCGTTCAGATACACCGAAAAAAGGTGAAGACTATGTTGAAAAAAAAACAAGTGGACAAATAAAGTGTGATCGGGCCGATAATTATATATCCATCATCATGGATTGATGTCGATAGTATCATAGCTAATATTACTTTAATTACTAGTTAAGTAAACATTAAAATGTCTAAGTGCCACACTCTTTTATCTAATCATGACCTTATGCAGTGTCACATCAAGAATTGCATACTTTTACAACTTTTAACGATTGGTCCATTACTTTGATTATTACAAACGTCGTACAATGAAACCTGGCACCGCTCACGATCCCACCGGTGTGTTTCTTTCCATACTAACATCGCACTCGTATATACCAAATACTATCGTCATATCAGTATTAGTTCACAAGATATAACCTTACCAAGTTCAGAGTTGATTAGGCGGTGCCACGCCCATTTGTCCGACTTGAACATTATAACATCTTTAATAATTTTCTAGTCAATAATTTAATTGTATTAAAATTTTATATGAATCGGCTCATTACTTTTGCCATTTAGACCATTTAGGTGTGGGGGCTTTGCACCTCCTAGTTTTCCCCCAAAGAGTGTTTCGTTCCATGTCAATATCATATGTTCCAAATAGCATGGTTACTTAGTAGGGACATAAATATTGTTACACACGTTTTAAGCTGTAAAATAAAAAGTTCTGAATGTTTTTGGACCAAATATTTTTTAATATATTTATTGATGTATATTGTATCCAAAAATAATCTACTTATTCGAAATGTCCGCCTTTTGCCTTTACACACGCCTTAAGTCGCACTGGCCAATCGTGAATAGCTGCACGAACCTCGTCCATTGGAAAATTGGCCACAGCTCGAATCAAAGCAGTCTTAAGAGAAATTTGTAATCCAAGGGGTTCAAATCTGAACTGCCTGAGGGCCATTCTTCAGAGGAAATGAACGCTGGCAAATTGTTTCGAAGCTAGGCCTGAGACGTTTTAGTCTTATGGGACGGCGCAGAATCCTGCTGGAAAGTCCGTGGCTGGTTTTGGAACAGGGAACTGTTAATGGCGTCACAACAGCTTCCAAAACGTTTTCTTGGTAAACTTTGGCCGGTGTTATGACTCCTTGTTCCCAGAAATGCAGGTCAGTGACCCCTTCGTAAGAGACACCCCACCAAGCCATGACTGAAGCTGGGTCATGACCCTTTTTCACCCTTGGGATCAGTTCAGATGCTTCCTTAGACGACCGCGCATACACTCTATCATTTTGCTTGTTAAATTTTTCCTGGACGGTACAAATTTTTTCATCGGTGAACAACATTTTTCTGTGCAAGTTATCAGCGTGCTTCACCAAAAGACGTTTGAATTTTTCAATCCTATTTTTTTTTAAAGCTGCAGTCAATAACTGTCCGGTACGTTGTTTAAAAGCCCCAAATTTTTTTTTTTAATGATTCGACTCATGGACTTTTGCGTGATATTCATCTCACGGGCCACGATTTTCTGTTTTCGGAGCGGATTTCTGTGAATTCTTGATTTTTGATGACATGCGGTGTTCGAACAGAGCGTAGGCGGCCCAACCGGTGGCGGTCTTTTACATCTCCTGTCTCCTCAAACAGTTTTATGTATCGGTAGACGAACTTGCGGCTAATCCCTAGTAGCCGGAGCATTTTGAAAATATCGTTTTTTTTCATTTCACAATTAAAAAGCGCTATTACAGTGATACTGTTCTCATTATCTGACCACTCCATGATGAAAGTTGAAACAATTTTAAAATCCCGTTACAGACTAACGTTATTGAGGTTAGCTTTCAAAACCCATATGACACTAACGGAGTATGTTCAGTTCTAATATTGAAATGGGTGTGTTCAATGTGGTAACAGTATTTATGTCCCTACTAAGTATATCTCTACAAGCTTGTGAAATTCTCTTTTTGCACTGCAAATTTGGTGTTCTTTCAAAAGGTTGACTAAGTCCTTGTGTGGGGACATCTGTGACAATGCCAACTTTTGGGCATTAACCAATATCTCCACAAAAATTCAGCGGCCTACCTTATTATTGCGGGCAGTAAGTTGCGTTTAATAGACGAGCATGACAAGATCGCTTAAGATTAGTAATTTCCACAGGATCTTGAATAAAATACACCAGCTTAACAAAAGACTTGATTTATTTCGCAGAGTGTACTTATATTAAAATTCCTATACATGCAAATAAACAAATATAAGAATTTACATAAAAATTATATATAATTTTTAACATACTTTTTGGTATGGAAACCACTAGGAAATATTTATAAATTGGTAATTAATTTTATCTCCAAGGTACCGCGTTTTATTAAGCCAACTTCAGTAATGATTTTATGATAAAAGAAATATGGCGAAGCTATGGACGCTTCTTGACAATTAAAGAGTTTCGTCAAATAAAAATTAAAATTCGACATCGAAAAACAATTTGTTTATACAGTCTTTGGAGTTTGCAAAATAAGGTATTTTGAAGTTGCCAGACTGAAGAAATAAAATCATGGTGATTTTGGGAGTGGCGTTAACAACCATACTATGATACTCACAACCATAGTATGATTCACACTCAAGCATACTATGTCCTCCACAATCATATTATGATCCTCACAACCATAGTATGTTTCACATACAGCCATAGTATGATTCTCACAACCAAAGTATGATTCACACGCAACCATGTTACGAGTATGATCCCAACAACCATAGTATTAAATAGTATATTTAAATAATAGGAGTTATTTATAAAACAGTAGAAAGAATAAGTTTAAAAAAACGAAAGTGTTTTATTAAAAATATTTCAAAGCCAAAGTTCAAAATGTTGTTCAAAATATTTTAATAATCCATATAAAAAGTACTATAATTGCATAAGAACAATAACATTGTTCTTAAATACATATTTAAATGAAGAAAAATTACAATCATACTGTATGATTGCCGTAATTATATTATTGTTAACATAAAACGCAAAAAAACAATACTTTTGGCGCTCCAACCATATTAACATTGTTGCTATAACCATATTTTCATTTTTAAATTTGGCAATAATACTATTGTTATATTTCAAAAATATTATTATTGCGGCAATCATACTTTTGTCAAAATAAAATTAAGAAAACAATACTATGGTTGCCTCGAACATGCTTTTATTGTAGAGAACATTTTATTGCTGACGTGGCTATATAGTAACCATGTTTTTCTCTGCGTGTGTATGCCAGTGGTCAGAAACTCGTAAATTTTTGAAGCTTAAATCAAAGAGAGAACAACAAATATTATCGGCAAATATGTCAAAAGTACACGAGGCAGTATAATTTGTCATAAATTAATCAATGATATATGTACTTATATATCAAAACTATCAATTGCAATACTTTTGCATTGTAATAACTTGTAAAATGTCTTTGAACCATTATTTGGAGTTGATTTGAATATTCATTTAGAATTTAAAATTCGTCGATAAGACAGACCTCTTTTTTTTAAAAAACAACGAGTCTGGCAACTGTTACTTGTTTTTAGGAACCGTAACCCATCTCGCTTACAGACCAAGAAGCTTTCATACAAATTCTCCTTTAGTTTACTTATATTAGCACACACTCAGAAATAGAATCAGTTGAAAATCGGTCCGAACTACAAATATTGGGTTGGATTTTTTGCCAAAGTCATAAGTCCTTGGCCAAACAATTATCAGATTATTAATTATTTTTAACGATGGCGGAAAAAGTCTCCAATACTAGTGATATATATCCTTGTAACAGTTGCAAATCCCGGCACTTTTTCTTTTCAGCTGCGTACCACCAAACGAAAATTCCTAAACGGAATTTCGGGACAGAAATTTCGTTCAGGCGCGATAGCAAGAACAATTCAGGGTTACGTTTCTACTATCATCTTTTTTGAAAATGTATTGACCGATTATTCCACAGCCTAAAAACCCCACCAAACCGTGTTTTTTTCTGGGTATAATGGCAGCTCTTGAACCTCTTCTGGTTGCTCTTTGATGTTGACGTTGCCGTTGAGCCAGAAATGGGCCTCATCCCTGAATAAAACTGTGGTCGAAAACAGTGTATATTCTTGGAGCTTTTAAGGGCCCAAACACTGAATTTGGAGATGTTGCACAGTGGTTCCTTTTTGGGTTTTGCGTAGCTAAAATCTGTTATTTTTTTAATTATCGTCCGAATGAATTGAAACTTGGAGGCAACGTTGATGAGTGTCTATTCTAGCTGTGTACTTTCAATGGTTTTAGAGTTATTAATATTTTATAGTTTTTTTTTATTTTTAGATCCAAGTAATGTTTCATTTATTTTTACAAAAAAAAAAAAAAAAATGCCGAAAATTACGAAACAGATAATTAAACTTGCTATTATTAAAATTAAAAATATATATTTGTTTATTATTTATTTATTTCAAAATTGTATTATTCCCAGACATATATTGAGACTTGGAAAAATCCATTTTTATATATACACTCAAAGCTTCAATATTATCCATAGGAGCAGAAAATTCTTTCTCTTTGAGCTTTTTTTGAATTTCTACATTTTTTTCCTTCGACCTTTAAAGATCAACTATTTCAGCTTCTTCTGATTTATGAATAGAGTGGAATCTTTGGACAAATGCACTGCGTAACTGATCAAGGGCTGTTTCTTTGATCAAAGCAGTGTTTTTCTGTTTCCTCGTCAGATTTAAAGATTCTTCGAACAATGAAGATTGTGGCCCACTAAAGACAAAGAAGATGACAGAAAATCTGGAATTTTTACTCCAAATTCCTCATTTATCCAATACTCATATCATTTTAAGAAATATGCTTTATGTCTTCTGCACTTATTCCATCGTATGTTGAAATGCAGTCCCAGCACATTGTTAAATTGATTCATTACATGATTGACTGACTTCTGGCACATATTAAAATTATTCCCTATATAAATTCTTATCGCAGGTACATATTTACGATTAATTTTATTGCAGTTCATGTAAGCAAAAATTAAATCTTTTTTTAACACTTAAATTCTTTCATTATTAATAACTCTTGTTGAAATAATATTTCAAATGTCACGAATTACAAGAAACGTTTCAAACTAATAATAATCAGACTATGTACTTCCTATTTTTTTTTGCAACAAAATATATTTTCGAGGTAAAATCGTATAACCACCACTTTTCTAAAATTTTGATTTTTAGCTGTTAAAATTTGTAAATTATTTAATTTAGATTGACTAATGATTATCATTAGTAAATCCAACTTTTTTTTTCCTTAAAATAAAAACAGTCATAATTTTAAAAGCAATTGAAACTTCTTCCCGAAAAATAAACTTTGAAAGCATAGGTCTGGGAGCAACATTACCTTGTGCACTCGCAAGTGCGAAAAATAGAGTAATGGGTAGTTAGGAAACAACAACAACCACGTGCCCTACTCTTTATTTCACAAAAAAACTAAAACTGGCGATAAAAATAAAGCAAAAATTGATTAGTATCAACATAAGAATTTTGGGAATACCGACATAGTTTATTACATCTACGATAGCTGAACAAGTAAGATCCTGGGGCATCAAGAAGCAGTTACGTTCAAATCCTAGCAAAGGTTTTTTTTATAGCAATTATTAAAAATACAACTAAAATGTTGTATTTGCAATAAAATTACCTTTCCAAAAATATTACACACGTCATATAGCTCTTATACTTTAAAAGTGACACGCCTTAAAAGTTTTAGGTATTTTCAGTCTACTTTTTTCATTACACATATACTCGTATAGCAACTTTAGGCTAAAATTGTTCGTATAAAAATAAAAAGATATTTTGATGAACTGAGTGAAATATGAAAATTTGGACATATTTTTATTAAAAAAAAAAGAAAAAGCAATATATTGCAGACACTTTAAATTTTGAATTTATCTACGCTCTAACACTAGTAGGAACCATTGTGCGTTGTTGCGGTGAAAGTGAAATGGCAAACAATTCTCAAATGAAAAAATAAGGTTTAACACAACTCACTCGTAATCTGGGAAAAAATAAAAAATCTTTACTTTTGGCTGATTAAGTATACTTATATTAAAAATTTCAGTTTCGCAAGCGGGCCAAAATAGATCAATTCTTAAATTTATTTTCTCTCATACGAGTATAGGCAGGAAGGACTTTGTTCGGAAAACTGGCAGGCTCAAATATGGTTTTAGACAAATGGTTTTTTTCGGTTTTTCTCCAAAGAAATGTTCTTAAAACCCGTGAGGGGTAATTTTTGTCGCCAAAAAATTGACCTGCCCTAATGTCTGTCAAACACACACACGCAGAGAAAAAACATGGTTACTACATGGTCACGGCAATAATAATATGTTCTCCACAACAAAAGTATGTTCGTCGCAACCATAGCATTGTTAACTGAATTTATTTTTGACAATAGTATAATTGCTGCAATATTAATATTGTTGAAATGTAACAATAGTATTATTGCCAAATTTAAAAATGAAAATATGGTTAAAGCAACAATATAAATATGGTTAGTGCGACAAAAGTATTGTGTTTTGCGTTTTATGTTAACAATGATTTGATTACGGCAATCATACTGTATGATTGTAATTTTTCTTCATTTAAATACGCTTTTTAGAACAAATGTTATTAGTACGGATCTTATGCAATAATAGTACTTTTTTATCGAAATTGAAATTTTTTAAACAAGCTGTTTTGGCTTTGTTTATCTGAAATATTTTTAATAAAAACGCTTACGTTTATTTAAACTTATTCTTTCTACTGTGAAATAAATCACTTCTAATATTTTGAATTTAATGTATTTTTAAATAATTTTCATAATTCAAATCTATTGTTGACAACTTTAACCAATTCGAATAAATAATATTGGAGATCAAATCTATTGTCGACAACTTAAACAAATTCTAATAAATTATATTGGGGATCATAGTATAATGGTGTGTGATCATACTATGGTTGTTGGGATCATAACATGGTGCGTGTGAATCATACTATCGTTGTGATGACCATACTATGGTTGTATATGAAACATACTATGGTTGTGAGGATCATACTATGGTTGTGGAGATCATAGTATGGTTGAGTGTGAATCATACTATGGTTGTGGGGATCATAGTATGGTTATGTGTGAATCATACTATTATTGTGAGGACCATAGTATGGTTGTATTTGAATCATACTATTGTTGTGAGGATCATAATATTGTTGTAGCACAACCATATACCCAACAATAGTATTATCCTCTGCGAATATTGTCATCACAACCATACTTTTTTTCTGCGTGCACGATAACACATCGATAAAACAGCGACACACAACCCACACTTCGACAGTGCTCGACTTCGATACACGGTCCTGTAACTCTAAGGATAATTCTGGAACATCTGTCCATATATGGGACTTGTACTAAATTTGTGGCCCGATATTATTTGTAGAGATATTAAAAAGACCTTCAGATCTTTTTAATATCTCTACAAATAACAGTGGAATATTTTAATGCTTTCTAAAGTCCAAACACTTAAATGCTTCTTTCGACATTTCGAATTAGGGATGCAATCCGTTTCAGGATTCGAGTTGGTTCGGTTCAGCAGTTCAAAGAAGGTCTGAACAAAAGGTTCGGTAATGGTTCAAAAATCAATTGAATAAAAATTATTTTTATTAAAAACAAAAAATGTAAATAAAACTCAGATCTGTACCCATTAACCAAAAAAAAGGTAAGGTACATTAATAAAATAATACGTAAAATGTATATAGATGCGTATTCATATAAAAGATGCTATCGATCTGTCGATTTTTTTTGTTGTAACCGAACAACGATCTTTTTAATTCGTTGCCGTTTTTAGTTCGGTACATGCCTTTTTTCTTACAGCGGTTTGGTCAACTGTTCAAAACCGGTTCGGTTTACATCCTTGTTTCGAATTCAGGTATCGTTCAACGAGCGTCACCGCGTATTTTCATGTCCAGGATATGGACATGGCGCAATAAATCGTTTGTAAGATTAACAAGTACTGTGCCTTACGCGAATCAAAACCTAATCTGTTCACTAGATCTAATTCAGAAATGGTCTGTAAGTCCCCGTCAAGTGTGCCGTCCACAATACGCCTTTTGTCTTCAATATCTTGGAGACTCGGCCTACGGTCGAATAAATATGAATCAGAGGTTTCTTTTTTCCGCGAGTAGATTGGTTTTAAGGTCATTAAAAAAATCGTTAATGAAATTAGGAAAAAGGAAGAAAGTACAGTACCCTGCGGTCAGCCTATGTTCCTTGGAGGAGAGCCCATCTAAAACAACTCGTGTAGTGGGATTACTAAAAAAATTCGATATAAACCGAGCAAAGGTATAACTGGCACCAAAAGCGTTCAGCTTTGATGTAAGTGCACCAGACTCTATCACAAGGTCAGCCTATGTTCCTTGAATAAGAGCCCATCTACAACAACTCGTGTAGTGGGATTACTAAAAAAGGTCGGTATAAATCGAGCAAAGGTAGACTTGCATCAAAAGCGTTCAGCTTTGATGTAAGTGCACCGGACTCTATCACACACCATGTTCAGAGCCATAGTGCTGGCTTACTTTCACCGCACCGGTCAATAGAACTATTTGAATGATCTCACAGTAACGCCATTAGGTCTCTCGTAGAGAAATTTCTACGGTAGCTCTACTGTAAATCACTAAGTAGGATGTTGAGTGCTCAAAGCTGCTGTCCGTCATGACAGGACCCTTTTTTTTAAATAAAACCTTAAATAGTCTTCAATGGCTACTGTCAAGATTAGGGGGTGTACACATTGTATGTTTTCAATAGGTGTCTAGCTTTGGCCAACAAACAGGACAGTAACTACCGAAGAGATATACGCTCGAAATGTTACATATAATCAATGTTCCAAATGACGAGGGAATGAACTTCAAAACTGACATTGACCAAATCGCACAAATTAGGACAAAAACATCAGCTTTTAGCCCTTAAGCGAAAAAGTTTATTGCATTGTAAAAATGTATCGTTTATTTTTGTATTGTAATCACACGCAGAGAAAAAACATGGTTACTACATGGTCACGGCAATAATAATATGTTCTTCACAACAAAAGTATGTTCGTCGCAACTATAGCATTGTTAACTGAATTTATTTTTGATAATAGTATAATTGCTGCAATATTAATATTGTTGAAATGTAACAATAGTATTACTGTCAAATTTAAAAATGAAAATATGGTTATAGCAACAATATAAATATGGTTAGTGCGACAAAAGTATTGTGTTTTGCTTTTTATGTTAACAACAATATGATTACGGCAATCATACTGTATGATTGTAATTTTTCTTCATTTAAATATGCTTTTTAGAACAAATGTTAATGTTACGGATCTAATGCAATAATATTCCTTTTTTTATCGAAATTAAAAGTTTTTAAACAAGCTGTTTTGGCTTTGTTTATCTGAAATATTTTTAATAAAAACGCTTACGTTTATTTAAACTTTTTTTTTCTACTGTAAAATAAATCACTCCTAATATTTTGAATTGTATTTTTGAATAATTTTCATAATTCAAATCTACTGTCGACAACTTAAACAAATTGTAATAAATTAAATTGGGGATCATAGTTTAATTGTGTGTGATCATACTATGGTTGTTGGGATAATAACATGGTTACGTGTGAATCATACTATGGTTGTGAGGACCATATTATGGTTGTATATGAAACATACTATGGTTGTGAGGATCATACTATGGTTGTGGAGATCATAGTATGGTTGAGTGTGAATCATACTATGGTTGTGGGGCTCATAGTATGGTTATGTGTGAATCATACTATTGTTGTGAGGATCATAGTATGGTTGTATTTGAATCATACTATTGTTGTGAGGACCATAATATTGTTGTAGCACAACCATGTACCCAACAACAGTATTATCCTCTTCGAATATTGTCATCACAACCATACTTTTTTTCTGCGTGCAGGTTTTGTGTTTTAGTTAATATTCCCTGACGATGATAGTCGATGGCAATCGAAATATTGGAAAGAATATAAAATAAAACAAATTACAAGAAAACGCCAACACCTGTTTTCTAAATTTGTTAATGAACTCGAGACAGACAAAAAAATACATTAAATTTAAGATAAAAGTAGTGCTTTATTTTACAGAAGTACAAACCCATTTTATAATAAGTAAGTGTTTAATTTATTAAAAATATTTTATTTATATAAATCAAAAGTAGTATTTTTGACAAATATTAATTTACAGATAAAAAGTACTATTATTGCGTAAAATCTGCAGCAATAACATTATTCTATAAACCAAATTCAACTTTATAAAAATTACAATCATGCGGTATGATTGTCATACTCATATTTTTCGTATTGTTAACACAAAACCCAAAAAAACTAAAGTATTTTTTTTGTAATGTAGCTACAACTATATTTTCATTGTTAAATTTGTCAATAGTACTTTTTAATTTCAACAATAAATAATACTATGGTTGCGACAAACATACTTTTATTGCAAAAAACATTTTATTGTTGTGGTGACTAATAGTAACCATTTATTTTCTCCGCAAGTAGAATCGGCTGTCGTGGCATCGAAGTGCTAAAGTATAATTTTTTTTTACTCTACAGAGAAATTAAAATTTGTGCAATATGCACATGAAAGTAAAATCTTTACATTATTTAATCCTTCCGCAATACACGCATTTTCATACACACACACCTATGCAAACTGTTCTATATTAAAAAAAAACACAAAATAAACTGCACGTTAAAATTATTGACATTATCGGTGATTGATAGATTAAAAAGAGCCATTCCGCTTTTGTTCTGCTTTTTGTTTCTGTCGGTGATGTATCGCTATAGTATGCGAAGCTACAGATTTTTCACCACAGCAACTGCCTGAACGACGATAATGACGTTGATGATGAGAAAATGAAGCTAATAGATGTTGGTGAAGTTGATGGAATAGCCAAACTATTGGAAGGATGTCCTGTCCAACCAAATAATGATCCATTATTGTATTGTTCGTACACGAAAACAAATGGCTGGCCAAAGAAAATGGGGGAGAACAGAAACTGCAAAATCCTTGAACCATATCAAATGTTTCGTATTTCATAATATCTAATGGAATTTATCGTTCAGATACACCGAAAAAAGGTGAAGACTATGTTGAAAAAAAAACAAGTGGACAAATAAAGTGTGATCGGGCCGATAATTATATATCCATCATCATGGATTGATGTCGATAGTATCATAGCTAATATTACTTTAATTACTAGTTAAGTAAACATTAAAATGTCTAAGTGCCACACTCTTTTATCTAATCATGACCTTATGCAGTGTCACATCAAGAATTGCATACTTTTACAACTTTTAACGATTGGTCCATTACTTTGATTATTACAAACGTCGTACAATGAAACCTGGCACCGCTCACGATCCCACCGGTGTGTTTCTTTCCATACTAACATCGCACTCGTATATACCAAATACTATCGTCATATCAGTATTAGTTCACAAGATATAACCTTACCAAGTTCAGAGTTGATTAGGCGGTGCCACGCCCATTTGTCCGACTTGAACATTATAACATCTTTAATAATTTTCTAGTCAATAATTTAATTGTATTAAAATTTTATATGAATCGGCTCATTACTTTTGCCATTTAGACCATTTAGGTGTGGGGGCTTTGCACCTCCTAGTTTTCCCCCAAAGAGTGTTTCGTTCCATGTCAATATCATATGTTCCAAATAGCATGGTTACTTAGTAGGGACATAAATATTGTTACACACGTTTTAAGCTGTAAAATAAAAAGTTCTGAATGTTTTTGGACCAAATATTTTTTAATATATTTATTGATGTATATTGTATCCAAAAATAATCTACTTATTCGAAATGTCCGCCTTTTGCCTTTACACACGCCTTAAGTCGCACTGGCCAATCGTGAATAGCTGCACGAACCTCGTCCATTGGAAAATTGGCCACAGCTCGAATCAAAGCAGTCTTAAGAGAAATTTGTAATCCAAGGGGTTCAAATCTGAACTGCCTGAGGGCCATTCTTCAGAGGAAATGAACGCTGGCAAATTGTTTCGAAGCTAGGCCTGAGACGTTTTAGTCTTATGGGACGGCGCAGAATCCTGCTGGAAAGTCCGTGGCTGGTTTTGGAACAGGGAACTGTTAATGGCGTCACAACAGCTTCCAAAACGTTTTCTTGGTAAACTTTGGCCGGTGTTATGACTCCTTGTTCCCAGAAATGCAGGTCAGTGACCCCTTCGTAAGAGACACCCCACCAAGCCATGACTGAAGCTGGGTCATGACCCTTTTTCACCCTTGGGATCAGTTCAGATGCTTCCTTAGACGACCGCGCATACACTCTATCATTTTGCTTGTTAAATTTTTCCTGGACGGTACAAATTTTTTCATCGGTGAACAACATTTTTCTGTGCAAGTTATCAGCGTGCTTCACCAAAAGACGTTTGAATTTTTCAATCCTATTTTTTTTAAAGCTGCAGTCAATAACTGTCCGGTACGTTGTTTAAAAGCCCCAAATTTTTTTTTTTAATGATTCGACTCATGGACTTTTGCGTGATATTCATCTCACGGGCCACGATTTTCTGTTTTCGGAGCGGATTTCTGTGAATTCTTGATTTTTGATGACATGCGGTGTTCGAACAGAGCGTAGGCGGCCCAACCGGTGGCGGTCTTTTACATCTCCTGTCTCCTCAAACAGTTTTATGTATCGGTAGACGAACTTGCGGCTAATCCCTAGTAGCCGGAGCATTTTGAAAATATCGTTTTTTTTCATTTCACAATTAAAAAGCGCTATTACAGTGATACTGTTCTCATTATCTGACCACTCCATGATGAAAGTTGAAACAATTTTAAAATCCCGTTACAGACTAACGTTATTGAGGTTAGCTTTCAAAACCCATATGACACTAACGGAGTATGTTCAGTTCTAATATTGAAATGGGTGTGTTCAATGTGGTAACAGTATTTATGTCCCTACTAAGTATATCTCTACAAGCTTGTGAAATTCTCTTTTTGCACTGCAAATTTGGTGTTCTTTCAAAAGGTTGACTAAGTCCTTGTGTGGGGACATCTGTGACAATGCCAACTTTTGGGCATTAACCAATATCTCCACAAAAATTCAGCGGCCTACCTTATTATTGCGGGCAGTAAGTTGCGTTTAATAGACGAGCATGACAAGATCGCTTAAGATTTTTGCAACGATTTAGAATTTATAATTTTTTAGGGTCTCCGATTAACAATTCGACGATTTCCGAACGAAATGGTAAAGCGCATATACAGGGTGGAGCGCGGAATTTGCTTTTTTGAACTGCAGGCTGTGGCGGCACGGTTGGTCGAAGAGAGTGAAGAGTATGCGTGGCTTATAGTGGCTGACGGAAGATTCGTTGCCATCATGGAAACGTGATTAGAGGTCATTTTGCGCTGAAGCGTATTTTTAAATGTGCACTCGATCATTGGGGTGCAGCGTTCTTTTCGTTTACGATTCGCTGTTCCTCACGCGGACGTGTTCCTGTACCGCAAGCAATTGTAAATTGGGTAACTTCATTGAGAACAGCAGGGAATATGTCGTGTTTACGAAAGGGACCTGCGAAAAGGATTAGAACACCATAAAACATCGAGAGAGTTAGAGCAGCAGTTCTGCAATCTCCGAAACGCTCTGCTCGGAAGCAATCACTTGCTCCTGGCATTTCCAGACATTCTCTTTACTGGATTCTTCATGATGAACTAAATTTTCATCCTATAAAATGTGCATTGTTTAACAATTCAAACAGGATAATACCACTACACACACAGCAAAGTTTACCACGAATTGTTTGAGGCAAATGTTTCCTGGACGGCTTATCTCTTTGAGGGGTGATGTGAACTAGCCGGCACGCTCACCAGACTTAGCGCCATGGGATTTTTTCCTTTGGGGTTACCTGGAGTCGAAGGTGTATATCAACGGTCTCAACAACTTGGAAGATCTAATTAACAATATTGAGGCTGAAATTGGCAGAAAACCAGTCGACATGCTTGTTATAGTCCATGAAAACGAAGAAAACGACATTTGCCAGATACACTATTTAAAACGATTTAATTTAAAAATTCCTTTACTGCGCAATATAATAAAAGTATAAAATAAAATTTTCTAAGGTTCATAATTTTTTTATTTCATTCCCAAATAAGCAAAATCCGCGTTCCACCCATCCTTTGATGGAACATCTTATACGTTGTTTAGCTCACTGTAAGTCGCAGTAGATTCAAGCTACTGAAACAGTTTCACTTATTGGGGTTTTAAGATTATATACAGGGTAAGGTTCAATTATTAAATGGTCGCTCATAACGTACCATGCAAAAATTGGGCGTGATATATGTGGTACCTAGAGCTTCAGGGCTTAAAGTCGGGAGGGACCTTTGTATGGGACATACTCTAAAACATGTACCGATATTGTCTAATTTCACCAGGTTGGTCACCCGTTATGCTCTGTGCGAAATGGCTTTTAGAGCCATTTCCATTGTACTATCGGGACTATAGGAAAATATGAAGCTATGTGGTCTAGTCTCACTACAGTTGGTTGTTTGTCAATCGTTACATACTATACCAAATTTGATCGAAATTGAAATAAATTTGTACTGATGCAATATTTTAAAACGTAGATCGGTATGATCCATTTTTATCTGATCAGTTTATCAGTCGGAACGAACTGTGTCAAATTTCATCATAATATCAAAATTCAATAGCTTAAGACATAAAATCGGGTAAAAATAAGTGTGGGAGATATACCTAAATTATAACCGATTATATAGGTTTTACGTAAAGTTTTGCCTCCACTTGTGTATCTTCCGTAATCAATTTTGTTAATCATTATTAATTATGTAGTAGAAGAAAAATTGAAAATAAAGAGTTTCGCGCGGTAATTAAACACTTTTATATGAAAGGTTATATGCCACAATTAATCAAAGATGAATTGGATTCTGTTCATGGTGATAATGCACCATCATACTCCACCGTGAAATCCTGGGTTCAACAATTTAAAATGGGTCGTTCAAGTAAGGAAGATGAACAACGCTCTGGAAGACCGAAAACTGCTACTACTATTGAAAACATTAGAAAAATATTTAATGAAGTGACTAAAGATAGACGAATAAAGCTCAGAGAACTTGCTGATATTGTTAAAATACACGAAAAACAAGTTTGGAGTATTTTACATGATGAACTCTACATGAAAAAGCTCTTCGCAAGATGGGTGCCGCGTTTGTTGACTTTACCCCAAAAATCGTCCGTTGGACCAATTCCGAGGAGCTTTTAGCGATTTATCAGCGTAATCCAATAGAGTTCTTGCGCCGATTTATTACTGTTGATGGAACATGGATCCATCACTACATCCCAGAATGCAAAGAACAGTCAAAACAATGGATAGAAGCTGGTAAAAGTGGTCCCAAGAAGGCGAAAACTGTTAAGTCAGCAGGAAAAGAAAGGAAAAACTATAAATAGTGAATATTATTGTGCATTATTGGATCGGTTGAGTGAAGAAATCAAGATTAAACGACCGCATTTAGAAAAAAAGTTATTTTTCATCAAGATAATGCTTCTTCACACACTGCATTTTTAACTCAACAAAAACTGGCCGAATTACGATTTGAAATTGCTCCACATCCACCATATAGTCCTGATTTAGCTCCTTCTGATTATTTCTTGTTTCCAAATTTAAACAAATTTCTCGGTGGCAAACAATTTTCGTCCAATAGCGAGGTTATTGCTGAAACTGAGGCATATTTTGAAGGTCTTGAAAAATCTTATTTTTCGGATGGAATTAAAAAACTTGAAAAACGTTTGATGAAGTGCATTGAGTTGGAAGGAGATTATGTTGAAAGATAAATAATAATAATTCCAAAAAACGGTTCTTTTTATGTTAGGCCAGTTACTTTTGCGGTCGCCCTCGTATATGTAAAACTTAAACAATTTTCTGTAATTTCAAAAACTTACTTGCACCAAATTTCATGAAGATCGGACAACAATTGTGACTTTGAGTTTGATTATACGCTTTAGATAGGCAACCGGCGTACGGATAGACAGATATCGGTCAATCGCATCAACTGCAGATTCTGAGTTTATCGGTACCCTTAAGAAAGAGTACCGAGCTAGCTCAAAAACTATCGTATTCCGTACGTGAAATTATAAATTTTCTTTGATTTTACAATAAACAACAAAGACCCGAAAAACCCGACTCATGTCGTGTTATGCCTTTAAAGAGAAACCGACTGTCGGGTTTGGACATAAAAACCTTAATGTCGGTTTTTGGTTTCAGTTTTGGACGCCCTTTCCATCACGCTTAAACTTGTATGATACGTTATGAGCGACTCTAACATATTAAGAGTCGGAATGGTGTGGGGTATATCATAGTCGATCATAGCCGACTTTAACCTTTTTGCATGTTTTGTATTGATTTAAATTACAAAATGTGGGGAAATAATCAAAGTTTCAGAATCCATTTACTTTAGCTCAATGTGGCCACCATTTAACTCGACTATGACCTTCAAACGGTTATAAAATAAGTAGCATGCTGCACGAATATGATCTTGCGGTATTTTGATGCATTCCCGTACAATGGCTTTCTTCAGCGCATCCATGCTGGCATATTTTTTAGTGCTCACCTTGCTCTCTAAAATGGCCCAGATGGAATAGTCCATCGGGGTTGAATCTGGCGAATTCGAAAGTAATTGTGCGGAAGAAAAGATGTGTGGAAGATGTTTTTTCAACCCATCTTGGTTCACACGAGCTTTATGAGACGATGCCGAGTCTTGTTGGGACAATTGGACTGCGTCCAAAGGTGGTCAAAGCTAGTCATACCATTACTAGAGATTATAAAGTTCGGGTAGCCGTTCGTAGGATGAAATTTTCGCCAGTGCATTCAGCTAAGTAAACAGATAATTTTAATAGTTAGAAACAGTTTTTCATCATAGAACACAATGTTTGGAAATTCGACACGTTTGTGCTGTTACATTTGCAATCCTTCACTCTTTCGAGTTTAAAAACTTATGCTGTGGTGATCTGTTCCTTTAAAAACTTATAAGGCTTAACATTAAGCTCATTTTGGAAAATGCGTCGGATGCTGCGCTGGGATATTAACAGTTCTTTGGCCATTTGATTTTCAATAAGACGTAGATTTCATTTAAGTCCAAGCTTTATAACTAACAATAGCTGGCTGTTGTTTGTTTTTTGGCCAAATATAAAGCAATCAGACTATTCCGTTTGAATGCCAGTTCGAATAACTTGTGGTAGCTCATAAACAATATTAACTGCTGTCATTGGTACTTATTTGACATATCTGACAATAACTGTTTCCCAGATACCTTATAAGTATGATGAAACTTAAATATATTGTCTTAACTTTGGAACGGTAGGACCTCTGGACTTCGTTTAGGAAATTTTGGAAAGGTAAGAGGTAGGGCAATCTTTTAAGATTTTCCGGCATGGTCGTAGATGAACACTTTTTCATGAAATGAGCCAAGGAATACGCTGGTGAAATTTTTCTTGTCGTGAATGAATCACCCTGTATTGTAAATACCAATAATAATTTTTTGGTGTGTAAAAGTACTGTAATACGTGTGTATGCCTGAAAAGTATGGCTTGTTTGATGAATTTCTCTTTCAGTGTAATTTATTTTTGCAACCAAAAACTATTAATAACACAATAAACTTCTATTATTTATATAAAAATTTGTACTTGGGTGGTTTCTGTTTTCGAGTGCTTTCTTTCATTCATTCATAAAAGAACACATTTTTCAATTATTCATTTGTTAGCGTAGGTATTCTTCTAGCGGACTCGCATTATTTCTCTGTCGTCCTTTTAAAAGGTTCATAAAGGTTGTCTAGTGGCAACAACAGTGAAGTTTTATTAAATCTGGTATATGTTCTTTGCGTTTATTATCGCCCAAAAAGTTTAATATGACATTTTGGACATATTCTTGCTAGATTCAGGGCGAATTGAGCAAAAATAATACTCGTAAACTTGATCGTTTATTACACTGTGGAACATTTTTGGGGTTATTGTCTGGGGGGTGAGAAATTCCAAGTCAGGGTGATGGTACTAGGTCAGTATATTAAAACCCTCAAAGGGTTTTGCGTTCGTATGTGCCATTTTTTTATGACCTTTTACATTTTTTCCTTATCTTGATGTTTTTTCGCTTAGTTGTAAAATGTTGGCAAAAACGTAGTTTGACATAACTCGAGAACGACTAGTTCGATTTTGCTGAATAATTTGAGAAAAATTAATAATTACATTTTCTTTAATCCATTAATATACTGTTTCTCTACCAAATCAACATTTTTGCAATTAGAAATAAATTTATGAAGAAAATTTTGCCAAAAAAAAATTTTTTTTTTTAAACATATAAATCCCAAACGGAAAAACGTGTAGAGTCTTATAACTTTCACGTAAAGTCACATAACCTATAAACAAAATGCGACATAGATCATAGAAATCGACTAACGCGTTCTGCTTTTATTTACAATTAAGTGAAGTTACTTAAAACAAAACCCTTTGAGGGTTTTAATATACTGACCTAGTACCATCACCCTGACTTGGAATTTCTCACCCCCCAGATTGGCTGTTGTACTGTGTTATTGATATTGCAAGATCGAAGTATATTTTTTTTTATTAAAAAACGTTTTTTATCCTTATGTTATCACCCAAATTTACAGAGTTTTAGTTGCATCATGCTACGAGGACGGTTCGGAAAGTTCTTAGCCTATCAATGAAAGAGAATAGTTAGTTTTTTAAAAATATTTTTATTTTTCAATATAATCTCCTGAAACTTCAATATACTTAGTCCAACTCTTATCTAGCAATTCTATCCCTTGATTAAAATAGTTTTCCTCAAGGTCTTCAAAATAGTGGTTTACAACTGTAATTGCATCTTTATTTGAGGTAAAACGCTTGCCAGCAAGGAATTTTTTTAGATTTGGGAACAGGTAAAATTCACTGGGAGCTAAATCAGGAGAATAAGGTGGGTGGTCAAGCAACTCGTACTTTAATTCGTTGATTTTAGCCATTGTTAAAACACTCTTGTGCGCTGGCGCGTTGTCTTGATGAAAAATTATTTTTGTGTGTTGTAAGCCAGGACGTTTTTCTCGAATTTGTACATTTAATTGATCTAAAAGGTTGCAATAGTACTCTGAATTTATTGTTTTACCCTTTTACAGATAGCCAATCAAAAAAATACCTTTGAAGTCCCAAAAAACCATTGTCATAACCTTACCAGCCGATTGAATTGTTTTTGCCTTCTTTGGGGCACTTCCTCCAGCTTCAGTCCATTGTTTGGATTGCTCTTTTAACTCTGGAGTATAGCGGTGGATCCATGTCTCATCAACAGTTATGAAACGACGCTTAAAATCCATTTTATTTCGCTGAAAACGATCCAAACAAGCTTGAGAAATGTTCATTCTTATGCGTTTTTGGTCGACTGTTAACAAGTCCGGCACCCATCTTGCAGAAAGCTTTTTCATCTGTAGTTCTTCATGCAAAATTAAATGGACTTGATCATTTGAGATGCCCATGATATTAGCTATTTCACGCACTTTTATTCGTCGATCATTTAATACCATATCATGCACTTTGGCTACAATTTCTGTTGTTGTTGCTGTTTTTGGACGTCCACTACGTGGTTCATCTTCAATGCTTGTACGACCACGTTTAAATTCAGCAACCCAATTTTTTACTGTTGCATATAAAGGAGCACTTTCACCTAACACATTCACCATATCATTATGAATTTCTTGTCCCGATAAACCTTTTTTATGTAAATATTTAATGACACCACGCATTTCTAATTTTTCCATTGTAAAAAAATCGCGGATGCGTCTTTTGTGAACACCTGTTTCTATATGAAGGAGTTGCCAGATCGAAACAAAATTTAACATGTGTTTATAGCAGAGATGGAAGTTTCCAAAACACTTAACTTTTTTCAGTTTATACCTCGCTTTTTGTGCTAGGCTAAGAAGTTTCCGAACCGCCCTCGTACTTTTCATCTAAAACATTTTCATTTCAAGTGTTTTATGATTTTCAACGTAACAAAAAATATAGTATTTCAGAGGAAAGTAACTGCAGTTCGAAAAACCTGTGATTTATCACTAAAAAAGGAGAAGTAATTAATATATTTTTTTAGAAATGTTATGCTGTTGATTTGACTTACTTGTATAATTATAGATTAGAGATTAGATGATTTGATGAAATACTACAATGTAATTTAAAACTACCAGTAAAAGAGCGGATTTTGTCTTTGATTAAATGTATATTATTATTTTTGTGTAGATGTGTGGTGGAGAAGTGCCATGGCAAATTTAACATCATTTGCAATAATTTGTTTTGGCAGACTTGTAATTTCTTTATATGTGACGCGCAAACTAGAAATGGACCTAAGGTTGAAAACCAGTTTTGTTCAGGAGAGACATTTAAAAGATTTAAATACATGTATCTTTGGTGTACCATTACTTTCATAAAACGCGCATATCTCTGGGAGGGAACACTTTTGGGGCGTGGGATCGGCCTCATTCGATGCACAGATGTTGTCCACATCAAAAAGAGTGAAAATTGAAATTTTTACCCTTAGGTCCCTTTCTCTATGCGCTATCACATATTATTATTTTTGTGTAGATGTATGGTGGAGAAGTGCCATGGCAAATTTAACATCATTTTCAACATCATTTTGGCAGATTTGTAATTTCTTTATATGTGACGCGCAAAATAGAAACGGACCTAAGGTTAATAACCAGTTTTGTTTAGGAGAGCCATTTTAAAGATTAGGTCCCTTTCTATTTGCGTTTAGAATCGTCGACTTCACTTTCATAAAACGCGCATATCTCTGGGAGGGAACACTTTTGGGGCATGGGATCGGTCTCATTCGATGCTCAGATGTTGTCCACATCAAAAAAAGAAAAAAATGAAAATTGATTTTTTTACCCTTAGGTCCCTTTCTCTATGCGGTAGATGTATATGTAGATGGACTGGAAAATTACTTTTGCCAACAATATTTTATTATCTATACTCAGAAGAGAACCACGTTTTACTCGTATAAGTGGATATAACATATTTCTTGCAATGCAAAATTTCTGACTTTAATAGTATCAGATAGACTCCCAGATATTTTTGTTATCGCTCCTTCCTATACCTATCCCATTTGTTGTCATCTGATTTGATGGGTAATAACAAGAATGGCGTTTTTGACTGAAAAAATAAGGTTGTGTTTTGTCCTCATTTATTTTTATCTTCCATTTGTGGAAGTTATCTAATAGAGCGACTAAAGCTCATTGAAGTTTAGTCACTATATTGTGTCCATATTCATGAGAGAGAAATAAAGAGGTATCATCCGCACATGCTGCACTTTAACATCTACTTTAAATGAACTAGGCATATCCATGCAGTACAAGATATATTTATAAAGTTGGCCCCAAACCAGAGCTGGAATTCCGATCAAATCGGAATAACTGTCATTGGGACAAACACAAAAATTCCTGCTTCTCAAAAAGCGTCGATAATTTTTAATGATGAAGGGGAAAATTTAACTGAATCATTTTTTATATTTAACCACTGTGCCATACAGAGACAAATGCCTTTTCAATATTCAAGGTGAACATTACTGGGGAAAACACATTCTTAAAAGCCTTCCTATTGTGGTTTAATCTGGTGCGCAGTACTATGAAAAGGTTGAAATCCAAATTGAGTTCGAGGAATTATACTACGCTGGTCCAGAATCTTTGTAATCTTAACCTTCAAGACTCTTTCAAGAATTTTTCTGAGACTGCTTAATAGACTACTAGGTCGGCAACTTTGTGCCGAATTTGTTGGCTTGTTCGGTTAGGGTATTGGTAAGATTTTTGCCGTTTTAAATGTTCTGGGGAAAATTTTGCAATTTTAGGCTACTGTTTACAAAGTAACACAATTGCCGAAACGGCTAACTGTTTTAACATACAATTTATAATGCCATCAATTCCACTGGCTTTTCTCGGTCTTAATCCTTTGATTATAAATCGAATCTCATCCAGATCCTCTGGGATCGAAGTATATTAGATACATTTTTTCACGGAGCACTACACAACGTTGCATTCTTAAACTTAAGACTTAAGTTTTAAAATGTTGCCACTTCTCGCAGTTATCAGTTTTCCCCCACCAAAGTATTCGGTGTGGTTTTTGCAAGTTCGGTTAGTTCTAAAGCTATCCTCGTAAGTGTAACATCAAACAGTTGTCCAAATATTAACCATACCCCCGTCTTAGGTGTCTGTGGAAAGTGTATCCGAATCTTTTAGGTACATGCATGCAATGTCGTATATGGGGTTATATATTTTACGAACATACAACCATTGTCGCCATTCATTTTAATGTTATAGCAGTCGCTGACCGAGGATGTTTAATGTTAAACATACGACCGCCGTGGGTACTTAGCCGTACATAAATCTGAAATATGTGTTGTATCATATTTAACTGACTATACTGCCAGCGGCAAACAACGCTTCAAAATGTTATGGGTTTTATTCCCACTAGCTGAAGGAACGGTGTACACAGAGGCCATGACCGGCAGGGGAGGGGAGTTTATTTCACCAACAAATCATTTCGCTAAATTTTAAGTTTTCTAAATAAAAGATACTCGAGGCACAACCAACTCCTATATGTGACAGCGCATAGAGAAAGGGACCTATGGGTAAAAAAAAATCAATTTTCACTTTTTTTTTTGATGTGGACAACATCTGAGCATCGAATGAGACCGATCCCATGCCCCAAAAGTGTTCCCAGAGTTATGCGCGTTTTATGAATGTGATGGTACACCAAAGATACACGTATTTAAATCTTTAAAATGGCTCTCCTGAACAAAACTGGTTTTTACCCTTAGGTCCCTTTCTATTAAAGTATATATGTATATTAAAGTATCACATATATTAAAAGTATTTTGTTTTTCAAGTGGTTGAAATTTCTGTAGTGAGTCTGATTTGTACGCCAAATACTCGTAATCACGGATAGGATAATATTACTGCACATATGTAGAGCAAAATTTGTTTGTCAGTCGGTTAGGATTACAAGAATGACTAATAAGTTGTAATTTTGAAGGAAATACGGTTCTACATCCGATAAAAGCTGTTCGAACATTTTGGCATAGATTACTAGCTATTCGGCTGTACTAATGGATTAAAGTGCTTGCCAGAACCGCCTGTACCAACAATTGGTAACGACAACAAATAATTTCGTTTTTATAACAATTTTAGTAGTGCTTTTATAGGGTGTTTTTTTAAGACTTGTGGTTTTCAATCTAGCGACACCTTTTTCGGAGTTTGTCTTTTTAAAAGCTGTCACTTGATGTATGCTCAGTTTGGTTTGGTGCCAATTTATAATGAATAGACTTACTTCGGAAAACGTTTGCAAATTATGCAATTTATGTCTTAAACAATGGTTCGGTTCAAGCGAAGCATCACGCGCTGCATCCACTATTCGGTCGATATAATCGACCAGCACAGTCGATAATTCGAGCAACCATGGATCGGTTTCGCCCCACATTTAATCTAGTGGATAATGCGCATCCTCAGAGACGCCGTACAGGTCACACCGAAGGCGCTTTTGCTGCTATGGAGCAGAGTATTGAAAAAGATCTGAATGAGTCCTTCCGCCACGTGCGCGACAATTAGAGCTGTGATTTTGCGAATGGATCTTGGTTTGCTGGCTTACAAAATCCAACTTGTGCAAGAAATTAAGCCGAACGACCATAAAGCGCGTCGCACTTTCGGGAATGGACCCAAAACGAGATGGTTGTTGTTGTTGATGAAATTTTGTTCAGCGATGAAGCTCACTTTTGGTTGAATGAGTACGTTAATAACCAAAATTGTCCTATTTGGAGCAATGGAAATTATTGAGATGCAGTTACATCCTCAAAAAATGACTGTTTGGTGCACTATATGGGCAGAGGGAATCATTTTGCAGTCATTGGGCAACGCTATACTTATAGAGTCATGATTAATGACTTCTTTGTGCCTAAATTGGAGGATGTTGATGTGGACGACCTTTGGTTCCAAGAAGCCAACGAAATTTATTGAAGGAAAGTTTTGGTGAGCGCATTATCTCGCGTCCACTGGACTATTTTTGAGAGGTTATATGAGTTCGCATTCAATTTTAGTTTTAAGGTGTCAAAAAATTTTGAGATAAAGCTGATTATGATAATCGTATTATGTGAACTAAAGTTGAATTATCGGCTACTCAAGGGTAATATGAGACTTAATACCTCAATTTTTTAAACAATTATTTTTTTTTTAAAAAAAGGACGAAAAGAGATGGTTTATATTGAAGATATTCTGATTTTATCTGTACTAAAATGATTATCATTAGTAGCTTAGTAGAACATTTTAACCCAAAAACCATGGTGGTTGTGTACATTTTCATAAAAAATGACACTCCAACTAAAATTAATTGCCAAACATATTTTTATTTCACTTTTTGGAAAAAAAAACACGAAACAGACACGCCAATCTTAGAGAAAGGATAAAATGTTAAAATGTTCTACTAAAATAAACTGCACACGATTTCACTTAAGTCAACTCATCACGGAAGTTTAGTAAAACGAATGAATATTGTCTGCTCTGATACTAAACTAACATGTACTTCATAATTGGTTGGTTGTTAAAGTTTTACTGAATTTGGTTGGTATAATCGACTTATTGGCTATAATAATCGTAATATTATTGAAGCTAATATCTTATGGTTAGTCGAACCATGTAACCATCAATACAATGGAATGTTGTGATTGTAACAGAAACTATGTTTATCCAACCAAATATATTTTTAGCTTTGATCGATTTCTTACTAATTTTTTCTCCGTGTGCATGATATCTTACCAACCCAAAGCGGAGATTTTTTTTATAAAAAGTGCACGTTTTTTCCGCTTTGCGGTCCTACCGCACTAACAAGGGAAAAAATCATCGATTTTAAAAACCCATGACAGGCATTTTTTCTGCCTAAGAAAACCGCTTTTCTAGAAATACATCGACTTTGTCTATTCTTGACGACAGTCACCCTATTAAAGATGTAATCAGTTAATGGGTGGCACATTTTATGAAGTTTGCTATATATGCACTTTAGTGAGATTAGGTAACAAATTATTCTAACGTTGGATTACAAATACTTTTTCAGTTTAATGGTATCGTTGTACTGATTAGGAAGTGTGATATTCAAATTGTTTCCAAGAAATTATTGCTTCAAAGTTTATCTAAATTTTCATATACTTGCTAAGAACCGGATCCGGATTGGTATATGTGTGGACCATCCTTTCTAACTGAACCCACTCCTTCGTGGTTGCATTCTGCAATTGCAACTTATATTTTACTTAAACAAATTAAAGCAAAAATAAATTTAACTAAACATACAATTCATATTTAATTATCACGTTTAGAGCGTACGCACACCATTTGCTTCGCTTATTCATATTTTGTAAGCTTACGCACAAAGTTTTTAACGAATTCCGTTGGAAAGAACTAACATCTGGTCTTTACTTATAATCCTACAACAGCAGCAAAAAGGAACCTACTTATGTCCGCCTTGGCAATTAAAAATCATAGCTAAACTCGGCATAGAAGAAGAGATGCATTTTAAAAATGCAACACAGAACACATTTCGATGGTACACTTTTTTAATGCAGCTGAAAAAAACTTGCGGGAGCTGATGCCAACTTAAAAGAGAGAAAAAATGCCGACAACGCACAGTGGACAAAAGTTAAAAAATGGGAAAGTCAAAAAATTTAGACAAGTGTTCAGTACAAATATATACAGGGTGAGCTAAAACTTTTTTTCAAATATCTGATTTCATTGGAAAGGTTTAACTTTGTCATTTAAGTATGGAAAACAATATTATTCAGTTGACTAACACAACTGGCTCGGCAGTACCCTCACCCGTTCAACCCAATTTTTCAGTACATTTTCGATTGTATCGGGTCTAATCTCTTTAATGCCAACTTCGATTGCATGTTTCAATTGTCTCTGGATACTTTTTGTAACAATATCCTTAATGACTCACCGAAAATAACCCAAAAGGCTCAAATATATTTGTAAGCAGAAAATAACCCAAAAGGCTCAAATCACAGCTTCGAGGCAGACAATTGACATTACATTTTTGGCTGATTATTCGATTTTCGAAAACAGTGCGAAAAATATCGATGGTTGCGTTGGCAGTGTAACATGTGGCTCCGTGTTGTTGAATCAAGATGCTGTCCATTTCAATCTCTTAAATTTTTGGAGACAAAAATTTGTTGAGCATTGACGGTAACGTCGCTCCTTGCTCATTTTCGAAGACAAATGGCCCGACGATACCACCAGCCAATAATCCACACCAAACAGTGACACGTTGCGGATTTCCAATAAAACCAGAAATTTAAAAAAGTTATCAGTATTTTTTTTTACAGCCTATTCAAATTTATAGTTTTATATTGCCCATCCTGACATTGAGCTCAAGGGACCATATGGGCCCAAAAAACGACCCTTATGGCCACAACAAGTGACCTTTAGTAAATACGGATATATAAAAGGTCAAATTAAAGCCAATTTCGCTCAGAATACTAATATGAATCTTTTTTCTAATTTGGCTGATATGGCGACTGGCACCCTTCGACTCTAAGGACCCAGAAAACCGCAATCAAAGTTTTATTAAATATCTGAAAATTCGACCTCTAAAAGTTTCGTTATAAAAACCCAAATTTTGTTACCAACCGAATGATGTTAATTGCATGTACGATCAAAATTCCGTTAGTACAACCAAATGTTGGTTGGTGCTCTGCAGATTTTTGTAAATGGAATAAAGAATTTGTGGAGCCAAAGTAAATGAAATGACTTGTGATTTAAATGTATGGCCACCGCTTTTCATTTTTTGTACGTCAATTTCCACACAAATTGTTGTAGAAAAGAAAAAAAAGAAAATTTTAATTTTGTTATACGAGTATTTGAAAAGTAAAATTAAAAAAAAACAGCTTACAATTATCTCAAGACAAACCAAGTAAGCATGTTTCAGTTGGTCGATCCCTTTTTACATATGTGACAGCGCATAGAGAAAGGGACCTAAGGGTAAAAAAATCAATTTTTTTTGATGTGGACAACATCTGAGCATCGAATGAGACCGATTCCATGCCCCAAAAGTGTTCCCTCCCAGAGATATGCGCGTTTTATGAAAGTTAAGTCGACGATTCTAAGCGCAAATAGAAAGGGACCTAATCTTTAAAATGGCTTTCCTGAACAAAACTGGTTTTTAACCTTAGGTCACTTTCTATTTTGCGCGTCACATATACTCTCACCCATAGACGGGACATTTTAAAAAACTCTTTGGCTGAAACGGCCGTGGCTGGACGTTAAATTTTCCGTTGTTAAGTTACTCTTTCATTAAGATTAATAATAGCTATTTTTTTCTTTTCGTGCCGTACATACGAGGGCTGCTATATCTGTAACTGGCCTAATAATGGAAATGCGAAAATTTATCATAAAGATGGTTTAATTGTTTTTTAAAGTATTCTCCAGCATAATTTATACACTTTTGCAATCGCTCAAACCAATTATTGAAGTACTTTTTCCACTCCGATTGAGACACCTCCAAAGCATGGTTTTTAAACGCTTCAACAGCATCTTCTGGCGACGAAAATCGTTGACCACGCATTTTTTTTCTTGATGCGCTGGAATAAAAGGATGTCATTGGGTGACAAGTCAGGGCTGTACGGAAGACCCATCAACTCGACGTTTTGGCCGGTCAAAAAGGCGCTGGTTTGAGCCGATGTGTGAGAGCCCGCATTGTCATTATTATTGTGCACAATGATTCGTCTTCTCTTGTTTGTTTTTCGAATTTCTCCGAAGACGTCAGGCAAATAAATTGTGGTGTACCACTCAGAATGGACCGTCCTACGTTGCTCAAGTGCAACAGTCGCCACATGACCAGTTTTGCCGCAGAAACAGGCGACTATTTGCTTCGAAGTGCTCCTTCAACGAACAACTTTTGTTGGATTTGGCTCGTCTTCGAAGACAAACACGGTCGATTGCTGTTTTGTTTCGGGCCCATACGCATAGATCCATGATTTGTCACCTGTGACGACACGAGCCTTTTTTGGAGTGACTGTCAAGTTGTGCGGGATCCAACAAGAACAAACCTTTTTTTACGGCCAGGCGTTCATGCAATATTGAATGTATGCTGGTGGAAGAAATACCCAAGGATGCCTCTATCTCACGGTATGCCACATGACGATCTTGCATTATCAGATCACGCGGGCATCAATGTTCTCTGGCACAACGGCCGTATTTGGACGACCTACACGACCTTCGTCTTTGAGCGAGCGTCGACCACGATTAAATTCATTAACCCAGTTTGTTTGGATGGTGCTTCATCGCCATACAAAGATTAGAGTTCATCGATGCACTCTTGTCGTGATAATCCACGTCGAAAGTTGTGAAAAATGAACGCACTAAAATGTTCACGAGTTAATTCCATTTTTTTCCAAATTGATTATTTCAAGTCACTGTAAACAACACAAACGATGGTCGTACGTCAAAACGTTCTGAGTACGTTTATGCTAAAAAATGTCAAACTTACCAATGGAAATGTCTGACGGCGCCATGCAACACTTAGTGTTGCCTAGGCCAGTAATATTTATAACAACCCTCGTAATTAGTGAAGTCACGTAAAGGGTATTTTGTGAGAGTGGTACTTTAGTAAGGTTCCTATAGCCCAAAAACGGCCTTATTGAACTGTGGACATATGAGATTTCATAAACAATAAAATTAATGGTCTGTTTCTCAATGTCGAAAGAACGCATTCGTTCGCTTCGTACACGAAAGAAATGTGATTTGGGTTTCTCTCATCACATTCAATGCGAACCATGACTCGAACGACAAGGCAAATAAACGCGTAACAGTTTCCTCACAAAAAGCTGTTTCTCAAGATCGGACGAGTTGTGAACTCTGCGAAGCAATTGTCAAAATCGCTCACTTGAAATTTTGCTTTCGTCTGACAAAAATATTTAGCTAAATAAGGAAGAAAGCAAAACACCAAAAAATAGATAGCAAAAAGGGAAGCTCTTCTATAAGGAGAACTCCCTAGGACCACCCGCAAGTACAACAGCGAATTTTTGTTTTGCAGTAAAAATTTGTTTGTTTTTTTTGTTTGATATTTTTTTTTAAAATTAGTTTTTTTTGTTTTATTTATCTGTTTGTCTTTTTTATTTTGTTTTGTGTTCGTTGCGCTGGTTGTATTTACGCCTATAAAATTTAGTAGTGAATTTTAGAAAAATTTAATATATCTGAAAAAAGTGGATATGGCAACTCAATTACGTAACATACAATAATTGAAGCACGTAAAAGCAGACGAACGAAAGGTTTCGTTGTTGAATAACGCGAATTGAGACGAATTCGAGTGACTGAATTTCGTTCGCTCATGTTTTTCATTTGCCTTAGAGAAACGGGGTATAACCAAAAATCAGAAAATCACATTAATGTTAAGATTCGAATAACATTTTAGGCTTCAACCCATTAGGGTAGGGTTCCTAGTTTGCCGAAAAATTTGCCCCTTCAAAAATGGACGTATGGGTACTTAGAAACAGGGGAATTTTCATGAAGAATCTGAATATGAAATTAGTTTAAAAATTTGGCTGAATTGCAGGACTTGACCTATGGGCGCGGTCTATAGGCCCTGGGGCATTCAATCCTTCCCCAAATGTTCGGGGACATATAGATAATAAGAAACAGTGAACTTTTTAACAAATCCAAATATCTACAAATAGTTAAGGTTTGTGTTAATTTGCAATTCGGACGGTCCCATATGAACCCTAGGAGCCTAAACTCTGTGGTTCTAAATTATTTTAAATATTTTAATTTCTTCACGAAGCAAATTTTCACATTGGTTTTACGATTCGAAGATATTTGAGGCCTTCGCCCATGAAGCTGAGGTCCCTAGGGTCCTATAATTCGACCTTCTTGAACTTAGACTTATGGGCTTTAAAAAACAAAAAAAAAATCTCAACCAAACAGAATACGAGTAGCACATCAATTTTACGATTCGAAAACTATTTGAGGCCAGTATTTCGAGGTGTTGCAAACCGAATGACAAAGTGAATATACCCACAATCCAACGATGGAGGGTATAACAATAATAAATGTTGAAATGTATGCACAGCTCAACAAGCATTTTACAAATCACGTATATTTTTATTAATTTAGTTAAATAAACCAGAAGGAATTTTTATTTTCCGAAAATTGCTTGACAATTGTGTCCCATTGGGGAAATACACCAGAAAACACACACACATACTCAATGGCTCCTTTGAGATGAATATTTGGGACTCGAGAAGATGGAGTCAATGTTATCCTAACTCTTGTGACCTAACTCGTGACCAACCTTGCTTTCGACTTCAGAAAAGACTTAAATTTGTCGCGTTAATATATATTGTATGACCATTGCCCATTACGAACGTATTTATAAAGAGTACGAACGAACGAACTCTTCGGCTAAAAAAATTAATAGAAAATCAATAGTAGAACTGAACATACCCGGTTAATGTCATATGGGTTTTGAAAGCTCACCTCAATAGCGTTAGTCTGTAACGGGATTTTAAAATTGTTTCAACATTCATCATGGAGTGGTCAGATAATGAGAACCGTATCGCTGGAATAGCGCTTTTCAAGTGTGGAATGAAAATAAGCGATATTTTCAAAACGCTCCGGCCACTAGGGATTAGCTGCATGTTCGTCTACCGATGCATAAAACTGTTTGAGGAGACTGAAGATGTAAAAGACCGCCACCGGTCGGGCCGCCCACGCCGTTAAATCAAGAATTCACAGAAATCCGCTCCGAAAACAGAAAAGATGAGATGAATATCACGCAAAAGTCCATGAGTCGAATCATTAAAAAAGACTTGGGACTTGGGGCTTTCAAACGTGGTACCGGACATTTATTGACTGCAGCTTTAAAAAAAATAGGATTGAAAAATGCAAACGTTTTTTGGTCAAGCACGCTGATAACTTGCACAGAAAAATTTTGTTCGCCGATGAAAAAATTTTTACCGTTCAGGAAAAATTTAACAAGCAAAATGATAGAGTGTATGCGCGGTCATCTAAGGAAGCATCTGAACTGATCCTAAGGGTGGAAAAGGGTCATCACTCAGCTTCCGTAATGGTTTGGTGGGGTGTCTTTTACGATGGGGCCACTGACCTGCATTTCGGCGAACAAGGAGTCATAACATCGGCCAAAGTTTACGAAGAAACCGTTTTGGAAGCTGTCGTGAAGCCTCTTAACAATTCCCTGTTCCAAAACCAGCCATGGACTTTTCAGCAGAATCCAGCGCCGGCCCATAAGGTTAAAACGTCCCAGGCCTGGCTTCGAAACAATTTGCCAGCGTTCATTTCCTCTGAAGAATGGCCCTAAGACAGTCTAGATTTGAGCCCATTGGATTACATATTGTACACGGTTTTAGAGGACAAGGTTTGTCACAAAAGATACCCCAACTTTGGATCTCTTAAGACTGCTTTGGTTCGAGCTGTGGCAAATTTTCCAATGGACGAGGTTCGTGCAGCTATTGACGATTGGCCAGTGCGACTTAAGGCGTGTGTAAAGGCAAAAGGCGGACATTTCGAGTAAGTAGATTCTTTTTGTATACAATACACATCAATAAATATATTATAAAATATTTGGTCCAAAAACACTCAGTACAGTATTTTACAGCACAAAACGTGTGTAACAGTAATTATGTATGTCCCTACTAAGTAGCTCCTTGCTGTTTTCCAAATTAACATTTTTTTAAACATACAAATTGAAACATTTCGGCTTTGGATAAAACTTTTTTGGGCATTTGGTTTAAATATCGCCATTTCTGCTTTGTGATCGTAGCACAATGAAGGTAAAAGACTTATGCGCAATTTGTCAAATAAACATGAGTCGTGGTACTTTTAAACGGACGATTCCATGTAGACATTTATTTATTTCCCGCTAATTGTGTGGAACGGTTTACAGCCGAACCACATTGTCTGTTGTGCAGAGGAAGCGTTGAAACAATGAAAGATGCTGTACGTAGTTTGTATAGGTTTCACAACGACCCAGACCAAAGACGCAATATTGAGTATGCAAACAAAGGATGTAGTTGGAGTGAGCAGACTGTCTTTGGGAATACCATAACAGACATGGGTACTAAAAAATCAAAATGATATACAAAAACGTGTGAAACGTAGAAAGCGTCGCGAATTAACTGATAATAAGATTAACCTAAGATTATTAAAATCATGGCTTTCAATAAGCCTTATAGGCATTTACCAAAAATATTTACAGAATTTAATAAGTGGATTTCATTATATTCTGTTAAAAATTTTCATGTGAAACTCGATGGATGAACTTTATTCGCAATAAAAAAAGATCAAAGTACGTCGGTTCGACGATCATCCTCAAGGAATATTAACTAAAACACAAAAACTGATTAAAATAGAAAAATACTTGCAAACGTCACAATTTTTACAATAATTACATTTTAAACAAAACAATAAACTTTTTTGCTTCAGGTTTTTTTAAATGCTAATGTTTTTGCCCGTATTTAGAGATTACATTTCTGTTTATCTGTGTGATTTGGTCAGTGTCAGTTTTGAAGTTCATTCTCTCGTCATTTGAAACATTGATTATATAGGATGAGGTATTTTTTCAATATGGTTTTTTTTGATTACGCGTGAGTTGTACTAAACTTTATTTTTTTTTATTTGTTTTCAGTACTGTTTGACATTTCAGTCCTACCTTAAGTACGTTGTTATGTCTGTGTATTATCGACTCTAAGTATGCCAATTTGTGATCTCTCAGGTAACCAAATTTTCCGACAATGTCTAATATCAGAAATTCTGAACAATATCTGAACTCTATCGAGAATTCTTACCGAAATCGTTACGAATTCTGTTCGGTATGTCTGAGGATTTTTATTCAGAGAAGTAGTTCAGAATTCGTGTCAACCCTCTCATATGTTTTTCGTTACGAACTCGCTAAGAATTCTGCTCCGAAATCGGAACATTTTGCAGATTGTCGTACAGTGTTCTGACCGAATTCTGAACGTTCGGTGTGCTAGGCTGTTTCGTATTCCATGCACGCAGAAAAAAATTATGGTTGGGGTAACAATATTCGAAGAGCACCATACTATTGTTGGTTAGATGGTTGTGGCACAACAATATTATGATCATCACAATAATAGTATGGTTCACACAGAACCATACTATGATCCCCATAACAATTTTATGGTCCTCACAACAATAGAATCATTCACACACAACCATACTATGATCCCCACAACCATATTATGATCCTCATAACCATAGTATGTTTAACGTACAACCACAGTATGATTCTCACAACCATAGTATGATCCTCACAACCAAAGTATGACTTACGCACAACCATACTATGATCCCCAATATTGTTTGTAAAGACTGGAATACGTTGTTATTCAACAATAAAAAGTTTTTTTAAGTAAGTTATGTAACAATAGAAGTGATTTATTAAACAGTAAAAAAATCATTTATTAAAAATATTTTAGTTATACTAATTCGTATTTTTTTTGAAAAAAAATAATTTTTATTACTTTTATTGCGTAAGAATCGTAAAAATAACATTGTCAAATTAAAAAAAATTGTGGGTTTTCCAGTATGATTGCCGAATTCATGCTATTGTTAACATAAAATCCACGAAAGCAATACTTTTGTCCCACCAAACATATTTATATTGTTGCTGCAACCATATTTTCATTTTTAAATTTGGCAACAATACTTATGTTACATTTCAACAATATTAATATAGCCGCAATCATACTTTTGTCAAAATTAAATTCAAAAAACAATACAATGGTTGCGACGACCATACTTTTACTGCAGAGAACATACTATTGTTGCCGTGACCATATAGTAACCATATCTTTTCTCTGCGTGTGGTGAACTGTTCCTGACGATGGTATGTGTTTAATATGGAAAGTGTAATTTTCATTTCTGTCATTTTAACGATGCAGAATAAATCATCTACATATTTCGTTAAATGTCTTGGTTTGACCATTATATCATCCATTAAAGTCTTAAGAAATAGTTCCATTATAATTTCTTCAGCGGGGGATCCAATTGGCTTATCTTTGCGTTCATACACCTTGTCATCGTATTTAAAATACCGGGTGTCTTCAAAATGTCTATATATCAATAAATAAGTCAACTAGGATTTTCGTGTATCCTGTATGATATTTCATTTGTCTTTTATCAGCGATATGGCCAAGTTAACGGGAATGCTCGGAAATAAGAAGACTACGCCAAATGAAATCCATATTCCGTCATCATCTATGAAATTATTTATACTTGATAGTCCGTAAGCAGTTGAATCTATCGAGGAACAAATTGGTCGTTAAGGCATTCTTTCTTAATAGATGTTTGGAAGTCCGTATATACGTGGTGCCATAGCAGTCCTTTTGTTTAATTTTCCTTTCTCCCTTAATAATTATTATATTCATATTGAATAATTTTTCTACTAATCTACAATTTTTGTTTGGAAGACTTAATGCTGGAACTCTCTTTTAGCGTCTATATGTACTTAGTAGGGACATAAACACTGTTACACACGTATTATGCTATAAAATAAAAAGTACTGAATGTTTTTGGACCAAATATTTTTTAATATATTTATTGATGTATATTGTATCCATAAAGAATCTACTTATTCGAAAAGTCCGCCTTTTGCCTTTACACACTCCTAAAGTCGCTGTGGCCAATCGTCAATGGCTGCACGAACCTCGTCCATTGGAAAATTGGCCACAGCTCGAACCAAAGCAGTCTTAAGAGATCCATTGTTGGGGTATCTTTTGTGACAAACCTTGTCCTCTAAAACCGTCCACAATTTGTAATCTAATGGGTTCAAATCTGGACTGCCTGAGGGCCATTCTTCAGAGGAAATGAACGCTGGCAAATTGTTTCGAACCAGGCCTGGGACGTTTTAGCCTTATGGGCCTGCGCAGGATCCTGCTGGAAAGTCCATGGCTGGTTTTGGAACATGGAATTGTTAAGAGGCTTCACGACAGCTTCCAAAACGGTTTCTTGGTAAACTTTGGCCGATGTTTTGACTTCTTGTTCGCAGAAATGCAGGTCAGTGACCCCAACGTAAGAGACACCCCACCAAACCATCACTGAAGCTGGGTGATGACCCTTTTCCACCCTTGGGATCAGTTCAGATGCTTCCTTAGATGACCGCGCATACACTCTATCATTTTGCTTGTTAAATTTTTCCTGAACTGTAAAAATGTTTTCATTGGTGAACAAAATTTGTCTTTGCAACTTATCAGCGTGCTTCACCAAAAGACGTTTGCATTTTTCAATCCTATTTTTTTTAAAAGCTGCAGTCAATAAATGTCCGATACGTCGTTTGAAAGCTCTAAGTCCCAAGCCTTTTTGAATGATTCGACTCATGGACTTTTGCTTGATATTCATTTCATGGGCCATGATTTTTGTTTTCGGAGCGGGTTTCTGTGAATTCTTGATTTAACGGCTTTGATGGCATGCGGTGTTCGAACAGAGCGTGAGCGGCCCGACTGGTGGCGGTCTTTTACATATCCAGTCTCCCCAAACATCGGTAGACGAACATGCGGCCTATCCCTAGTGGCCGGAGGGTTTTGAAAATATCGCTTTTTTCATTTCACACTTGAAAAGCGCTATTACAGCGATACGGGTCCCATTATCTGACCACTCCATGATGAAAGTTGAAACAATTTTAAAATCCCGTTACAGACTAACGCTATTGAGGTAAGCTTTCAAAACCCATATGACATTAACGGGGTATGTTCAGTTCTACTATTGAAATGGGTGTGTTTAATGTTGTAACAGTATTTATGTCCCTACTAAGTACACATATCTTCCAGAATCGTCCTAATTTTAAGCTCACAATCATTAACCATAATAAGAAGAAATGAGGAAAGATATTTAGAGAAGACGAATCATTTTGCATCAAGCAATGCAAGCTCTCACTCATCAGCTGAAAGGATGAGCTATTCGACCACTCAAGATGACGAATTGATGGGCCATCCACCCTACAGCCCTGACTTGGAACCCAATGACTTCTTCTTATTCCCTAGCATCAAGAAAAAAATGGCTTGGTCAACGTGGTTAATCGCCCGAAGCAGCTATTGAAGCATTCAAAATTGGTTTGTGCGTATGCAAAAGTATATTGATATTTTTTGCAGAATATTTTGAACAACAATAAAATCATTTCCAATGATAAATTATTGTGTTTTTATTGCCGGACCCGATATATAAATAGCAACCCTCGTAGTCAATATGGACATATGGGTACTCAAATTTGACAACAAATCAATGTATAGTCATTTTAAAGATTAGACTGAGGAAAATGGACCGAAAGGGCTCAAAAACTGACCTTTTTTTCGCTTGCTTACGTGGAGGTAATACAAGGTCCAGCCTGGTCGAACTTAACGACGTTTTTGCTTGTTACAGACTAAAATATGAGAATCGAAAATGTTGTGCCAGTCCTTTTGCTCGGAATGTAACAAACTAACTTTTCAATGGCAAAGAAATGGGTTAACGTCCAAAAAAGCTTAAAACAAAAAATAAATTCGAAATTTTTATTGGCCTATGCTAAATATTTCGAACAGTTGTTTCATCGATGTGTGGAATTGAAACACTGTGCAACATCGCCGACAGCATCAAAACTGTTTAATGCAATTGTGAGCTTTTTTTTCGTTTCTCACGCTAGCTAGTCAAACTTTCTTGTTGGTCTTTCGGTTATGGCCGTAAACTTTTTAATGACAAAATCAAATTTCGTGGTTAGAGAAGGTATTGACGCCGCAAGGAGCACGAAGGGTGAGAAACTGGTGCTGGTTTAATAATAAAATCATATTAAACAATTTAATTTTGAAAGTTTTTATTTCTCTCTCTCTCCCTACGAAAATCTAAAAAATTTAATCAAATTCTTGCTGGGGAATAGAGTAAGTTTCCCGAGATTGCCATAAAGCCATATTTTTCAATTGCATTTCCGTTGCACGAAGTTTCAAGTGTTTTCCTAACTACTCACATTGTCTTTGGCAAACCATTCATCTTCAAGTGTAGCATGATGTGCTGCAGGTCCTGTTTTGTGTTGTGCTGGAAGAGCATACCAAATATCCGTGCTCTTCCTTTTGGCATCACAGCACACAAGGCTAACATCCTTTGTGCACACAAGCACACACTTGTGTATGCACACGCATACATAGAACACCAACAAGGACTGAGAGACACATGTGATGGTTTACACGACTTTAAACATTTGCACTGGCTCTGCATTCTGAGAACGCTTTTGCATGTGTATGTGTTTCCTGTTATGCTTGCCTTGTATGCAAGTATGTGCGTGAGTTAAGTGAAGTGCAAAAATGAAACCGGAAATTGTAAAATAGCCATCCATATACCACCGAATGGGGATGCTGGCAAAGGTATATGAAATGGGACAAGACTTTGTCAGCCATTGAAAAGTTTTCCGATGTAAACTAGATAAAAAGTCCTGTCGTTCTTGTGTTGTAGCTCGTTCGTTGTGTCTGCTTTCACTATTTCGGCATGTGGCAAAAAGGACAAGGGTTAAGGATATACAAAACACAAACTGTTTATCATTTCGGTTCGAAACAAAGCAAAGTGAAGCCAACAACAAAACACACAAGGAAAATAATGGTAATATTAAGTGACAGGTAAATATCGTTTTCAAGCTAAACATTCTTGACACCTTTGTGAAAACAACATCACATTTTTGTCATGCCGGTGCCAAGATAAATCTAAATACATACTAATGTATGTGTGTATGTGTGCATGCATGCATGGGAACAACAACAGCTCAAAGGACAATGGATAACAAATGATTTGTTCTTCTTCATCACTGCCTTTGTGTCGGTCATTAGATGTTGACATGGGGTGTGTACGAGTAAGACTTTCAATGAATCTGTGAAATTTGTAACATTTCAATAGGAAATTTACTCTTTGACTATTTTGGAAAGGCAATGGCATGATGGTGAAAAACGGCAGTCAAAAACCAATGGCAACTGTGGAAAGACAAGAGAGATTTGCCATTTTGTTTATAATAAAATGTACAATATACAATACAAGGTTAGAGGATTTAGATTTTAAAATCTTTAGCTATGATTTGAGTTAAGATCGTTTTTATGAAGATAGTACACAGAGGCGTAAATTAAGAGCCTTGAAACCCGAAGATCAAAACCTTTGTTACGGCTTTTGGTCTGTAAGCTGATTGAGCTCAGGTTCGCTGAACTGTCTACTTATAATAAGTAACCAGATACACGCAGAAAAAAGTGTGGTTGGGATGACATTATTTAAAGGAGGATCATACTGTTGTTGGGTATATGCTTATGGCACAACAATATAATGATAATCATAACTATATTAAGATTTACACGAGTCAAGTAAGTTATTTTATTTTTTATTTCATTCAAGAACCAAAAATATGTATTCCAACGGCCGACCATACTTTTAGTTGCCAGCAGGTGTGTATGCTACTTCACCATCCGTAGACACCAAGTAACGAATGGGATTAAACCATGATCAATGGCTGTATTCTTAAGTGCAGACAGATTTTATATAAACGAGAACCAGCCGGTAGTAGTGTTTTTGACCAAACAAAGTTAACTCAATAAAAATCCCTCGAACTACCTCCCAATTGTTGATTTTATAATGGACAACAGCCATGCACTGTATCGTGTGTATGTGTTTTTTTGGGATATCAAAAATGTGCTCTATAAAACCTAATTTATTACGTTCAAAGTCGCAACTATACTGTATGATTGCCGTAATCATATTATTGTTAACGTAAATTTTAAACAACAATACTTTTGTTGCACCAACCATGGATGCTACAACCATATTTTCATTTCCTAATTTGACAATAATACTATTGTTACATTTCGACCATATTAATATTGCCGCAATCATACTGTTGTCAAAATGAAATTCAAAAAACAATACTATGGTTGCGACGAACATGCTTTCATGGTAGAGAACATATTATGGTTGCGGTGACCATATTGTAACCATATCGCTTCTCTGCGTGTAGTAACGATATTTTATGCTGTTGTTATTTTTCAAAAGCTATCAAAGTTAACAATGTCATCCAGCTGTCAAAATATTGAGGTTTGCCATTTTATCATAAATCATTTCACGACCCCCGAAAGAGCGAAAAATTATTAAAATATTGTATCGAAATTCTGGTTCATATAAATAAAAACAAGTAAAAGCGTCGTTATGGTCGCCCAGGACGAAGCTTATATACCCCCACAGTCCCTACGCTACGCAAAAATGTTTTCTATATTTTGTGCTCTTTTTTGCGTCGATTATTAATCTCAGCAAAAACTTTAGAATTACTCCATATTTGGATTGGTTGCAAAATTTTCTTTATTTTGAGTACCCATATTGACCACTAATCGCTCGGTTAGACCATGCGGGACTTTTTTTTGGACCACGTGAGACAAAAAGTCCAGCAACCATGCCATTTTTAAGGTATTATGTGCACCCAAAAACAAAATGATTATGATTTGTAAAAAAATACAATACAATTTTACAATTAAGAACAACTTTGTTTCTGCACGTAGAAAAAAAAGTATGGTTGGGATAACAATATTCGAAGAGCATCAGACTATTGTTGGATATATGATTGTGGTACAACAATATTATGAACCTCACAACAATAGTATGTTTCAAATTCAACTATACTACGATGCTCCCAATCATACTATAATTATTACAGCAATATTATGATTCGCACATAACCATACTATGATCCCCACAACTATAGTATGATCCTCACAACAATATTTTGTTTCACATACAACCATAGTATGGTCCTCACAACCAAAGTATGATTCAAACGCAACCACGTTATGATCCTTACAACCACAGTATGATCACACACAATTACACAATGATCCCCAAAATTTTTTATTAGAATTGGGTTACGTTGTCAACAATAGATTTGAATTATGAAAATTATTTAAAAATACACTAGATTCAAAATAATAGGATTGATTTATTTGACAGTAAAAAAATCAGTTTAAAAAACGTAAGCATTTATTTAAAATATTTCAGATAAAACATATTTCAGCATATTAAAAGCACTAGTATTGCATTAGATCCGTAACAATAACATTGTTCTAAAAAACATATTCAAATGAATGAATTCATACAGTATGATTCATACAATACATTTGTCGCACCAACCATATTTATGTTGTTGCTACAACCATATTATCATTTTTACATTTGGCAATAATAATATTGTTACATTTCAACATTATTAATATTGCGGCAATCATACTATTGTCTCAATTAAATTCAAAAAACAATACTATGATTGCGACGAATAAACTTTTATTGCGAAGAAAATTTTATTATTGCCGTGACCATATAGTAACCATATGTTTTCTCTGCGTGCGGGGTAGTTCTAGTTCCTGGACTTTTTTTTACAGAAAATTAAAAGATAAGAATAAAAATTGTTAAAAAAAACGTTAGGTTAACACAAAGCAATTTTTATTGGTAATATTTAATATTTTTAACATTTATATACAGGGATTTTTCAGTTTGAGTACATAGCCGGACTAGAGATTATTACAACGTGATAAGAATTACAACGTATACAAAAATGGTTTTCTAAAGATTTTTTACATGCCCAGAAAGCTTAATTTGTCGAAATCAATTTAAAAAAGACTCCTAAAATGCATAAATTTTCAATTCGATGTCGAAAAAAATATGAAAGATTTTTCGAATCAAAATTTATTCGAAACTTTGATCAAGTTCTCTTCGACATCGATTGAAAAATCTAGTAAAATTATACACTATATGTGACAGCGCATAAAGAAACGGAACTAAGGGTAAAAAAATCGATTTTCATTTTTTTTGATGTGGACAACATCTGAGCATCGAATGAGACCGACCCCATGCCCCAAAAGTGTTTCCTCCCAGAGATATGCGAGTTTTATGAAAGTGAAGTCGACGATTCTAAGCGCAAATAGAAAGGGACCTAATCTTTAAAATGGCTCTCCTGAACAAAACTGTTTTTAAACCTTAGGTCCCTTTCTATTTTGCGCGTCACATATACGTTTTAATTTTTCAACGGGTGATCAATCTAGAAGCAATTTTTTTAAAAAAAAATAATACAAAATATTGAACCAAGTGTGGAATCTTTATTTTTTATTCGAAAAAGCATTTTATGCCATTTATTTCCTGAATATAATTTCCTTAAAATGTTGGCTGCAACTACGCCTCAGGGTGTTCCTTCTAAGGGCCCAATTTTGGATGGCTCGTTCGAGCATTTCGAGTGGCATGGCGTTAATGACACGAGTAATGTTGGCTTCAAGAACCTGAATCGTAGCTGGTTTGTCAGCAAAGACTTTGGACTTTACGTGGCCCCAAAGAAAAGAGTCTAAAGGTGTGATATCACACGATCTAGGCTTCCAACTCACCTGTCCAAAACGTGAAATTAGCTGATTTTCGAAATGATCTCTCAATAGATCCATTGTTTGAGCAGCTGTGCGATAAGTGGCACATTCCTGTTGAAACCAAATGTCGTCAAGGCTTCAATTTCTGGTTGCCAAAAGTCTGATATCATGATGCGCATCATTTACAGTTACGTTCCGGCCATCATAATTTTCGAAAAAAGTATGGACCGATGGTTCCACCATCACATAAAACACACCAAACCGAGATCTTCGCGGGTCAAGTCTTTTCATAATGAAGTGGCAAACAATACTAAAAAAAGAGGTTTAACACAATTCACGTGTAATCTGTGAAAAAACCCAATTGAAAAAAATCCTCTAAATTGATCATCCCTTATATCGAATCGAAATTGTCTCAAAACTTTTTTGATATTTTAACCTTAACCAATGAACACAAATTATTAGAATAAAAAACACATTTTAATTTTAGGTGCACTTTTTATTAGATAAATACACTAGATTCAACTATAATTGTATCTCAGAAGTTCCTGCGATGGTACACGGACAGATATTTAAGTAAAGTCAACCTCATTCAACCTAATATTGTCTGCATCGTTCTTGCATGACTTATTGGACGGCAGGGGACGATTTAAATTACCAGTTTACCCATTACTAAAAGGTCTGCTATATAAATTTCTGGCCTAATAATGAAAATGCAAATATTTATCATCAAAAATGGTTTTATTGTTTTTCAAAGTATTCTCCAGCGTGACATACACTTTTGCATGCCCTCAAACCAATTGTCGAAGCACTTTTTCCACTCCGATTGAGACACCTCCAAAACATGGTTTTTGAACGCTTCAACAGCATCTTCTGGCGACGAAATCGTAGACCACGCATTTTTTTGATGTGCGGGAATAAAAAGAAGTCATTGAGTGCCGAGTCAGGGCTGTTTGGCGGATGACCCATCAATTGGACGTTTCGGCCGGTCAAAAAGGCGCTGATTTGAGCCGATGTGTGAGAGCTCGCATTGTCATGGTGCACAATGATTCGTCTTCTCTTGTTCGTTTTTCGAATTTTTCTACTCACAATTGACTTCCTACGTTGCTCAGTTTTGCTGAAGAAGCAGACGACCATTTACTGCAGAATGCTTCTTCGAAGCAAATGGCTGTTTTATTTTGGGTTTATATGCACAGATCCATGATTCGTCACCTGTGACAATGTTATGCACTGCCTTTGAGCTACCACACTTTTACTTTTTCAATAGCTCTCTGTACCATTCCATACGACCCTTATTTTGAGCATTCCTCAAATTATATGGGATCCAACGAGAACAAATTTTTTCCACGGTTAAATAAACATGCAATATCTTACTGATGCTTGTCATTCTAATGCCCAAGGATGTCTCAATCTCACGGTATGTCACATGTCGGTCTTGCTTAATCAGTTCACGCTCTTGGTACCAGAGATTAACAGTGGTTTGCTTCATCGCCAAAAGTCGAAACAAGTTGTTTTAACCAAAAGATACCCCAACATTGGATCTCTCAAGACTGCTTTGGTTCGAGCTGTGGCCAATTTCCCATTGGGACTTGGGAACTAACTGGCCTGGCACATTTTCTGTTTTACTAGCAACATTTTTTTTTTTTTTTTTAAAAGCCATCTGTGAAAATTTCCGAAATATATAATGATTATTTTCTTTGTTACAGGTGATTGAAGTTGACAAGTTTTATAATTTTTGAAAAATGGAAAATAAAGAGTTTCGTGCGGTAATTAAACACTTTTATTTGAAAGGTTATACGCCACAATTAATCAAAGATGAATTGGATTCTGTTCATGGTGATAATGCATCATCATACTCCACCGTGAATCCTGGGTTCAACAATTTAAAATGGGTCGTTCAAGTACGGAAGATGAACAACGCTCTGGAAGACCGAAAACTGCTACTACTATTGAAAACATTAAAAAATATTTAATGAAGTGAGTAAAGATAGACGAATAATGCTCAGAGAACTTGCTGATACTGTTAAAATACAGGAAAAACAAGTTTGGAGTATTTTACATGATGAACTCCACATGAAAAAGCTCTTCGCAAGATGGGTGCCGCGTTTGTTGACTTTGCCCCAAAAATCGTCCGTTGGACCAATTCCGAGGAGCTTTTAGCGATTTATCAGCGTAATCCAATAGAGTTCTTGCGCCGATTCTTGTTGATGAAACATGGATCCATCACTACATCCCAGAATGCAAAGAACAGTCAAAACAATGGATAGAAGCTGGTAAAAGTGCTCCCAAGAAGGCGAAAACTGTTAAGTCAGCAGGAAAAGTAATGGCCACAGTATTTTGGGATGCAAGGGGTATAATATTTATTGATTATCTTGAGAAAGGAAAAACTATAAATAGTGAATATTATTGTGCATTATTGGATCGGTTGAGTGAAGAAATCAAGATAAAACGACCGCATTTAGAAAAAAAAGTTCTTTTTCATCAAGATAATGCTCCTTCCAGATTTAGCTCCTTCTGATTATTTCTTGTTTTTAAATTTAAAAAAAATTTTCGGTGGCAAAAAATTTTTGTTCAATAGCGAGGTTATTGCTGAAACTGAGGCATATTTTGAAGGTCTTGAAAAATCTTATTTTTCGGATGGAATTAAAAAACTTGAAAAACGTTTGATGAAGTGTATTGAGTTGGAAGGAGATTATGTTGAAAAATAAATAATAATAATTCCAAAAAACGGATCTTTTTATGTTAGGCCAGTTACTTTTGCGGTCGCCCTCGTACATCAATACTTTAAATATTTTAAAAAATATTTGGTCCAAACACATTCAGTACTTTTTTACAGCATAAAACGTGTGTAACAGTATTTATGCCCCTACTCAGTATATACTTTAACGTGTGCCTTAAATGTTCTACATTTATCCAATTGCGATTTTTACAAAAAGTTTCTAATCAAAAATGTTTTCAAGTAGGCCAAATGCCATTTCATACGCATGTATATAGACAATAAGCCAACATATCCTACATACTCGTGTGTAAAAATTGTTTCTTTACTTTATGAGGCACGCAAAATTGTCTCCAACTTTCTGTGAAGATTTATTGATTGAGCCGGAAATTACAATGAGAGACGGCTGATGCACGTGGTATCTCTGCCACAATATGTCTGTGCTTTTAATATTTTGTACACAGACAATACCGAAAAAATAATTGAACAGATGGCATCGGTCACAATGGTTTTCTTTATTTTATTCGTACTCTATGGAGATTGATTTAACAAAAAACCGATAAATTTCAAAATTTGTTATTTATGCTACTTTTAAAGTAAAAATTAGCCTTTAGATACGAGTAGATGATGCAAAATGCAATCGCTGTGACAGCTTTCAGGGCACCCTTCTCAGGTTAATAGACTTCAAAGCGCTTTTTCAATAATTTTCACATTTCGTGTGCGTTCGGAAGACACCAAATAGAGATGAAGTACATTAAAATACTTCATCTTTATTTGACCCAACGATAGTGCATATTATACTTGAGACTAGAAACCAGTTTGAGTAGAAGTGCTATTACAGTTACTTTTTATTTTTAAAACTCCAAAAAATAAAACTTGAAAAATATGTACGGGTTTATTAAAAATATATATTCATATTTTCAGGACCTAAAAATATTTAGCAACACCTTTTTATGTTCATCTTTCTATCATGCATAATAAAAAATCAAATATACAATTGTGTCGTTTGGGGAAAAATACTCATTACCATGTAACATTGCGAGTAAGTTGAAATCAAAAGCCTTCACTGTATATTATTCGCATCCGTTTCGACCGTCTTCTTCATAATGGTGACATTGGTAGAAATGCCTAAGAAAGTCGTATTTTAAATAAACTTAGTAGGGACATAAACACTGTTACACACGTTTTATGCTGTAAAATAAAAAGTACTGAATGTTTTTGGACCAAATATTTTTTAATATATTTAATGATGTATATTGTATCCAAAAAGAATCGATTTATTCGAAATGTCCGCCTTTTGCCTTTACACACGCCTTAAGTCGCACTGGCCAATCATCAATGGCTGCACGAACCTCGTCCATTGGAAAATTGGCCACAGCTCGAACCAAAGCAGTCTTAAGAGATCCATTGTTGGGGTATCTTTTGTGACAAACCTTGTCCTCTAAAACCGACCACAATTTGTAATCCAATGAGTTCAAATCTGGACTGCCTGAGGGCCATTCTTCAGAGGAAATGAACGCTGGCAAAATGTTTCGAAGCCAGGCCTGGGACGGCGCGGAATCCTGCTGGAAAGTCCATGGCTGGTTTTGGAACAGGGAATTGTTAAGAGGCTTCACAACAGCTTCCAAAACGGTTTCTTGGTAAACTTTGGCCGATGTTTTGGCTCCTTGTTCGCAGAAATGCAGGTCAGTGACCCCATCGTAAGAGACATCTCACCAAACCATGACTGAAGCTGGGCGATGACTCTTTGCACCCTTGGGCCACAGGTCTTTTACATCTCCAGTCTGCATCGGTAGACGAACATGCGGCTAATCCCTAGTGGCCGGAGCGTTTTGAAAATATTTTTTTTTTTCATTTCACACTTGAAAAGCGCCATCACAGCAATACGTTTCTCATTATCTGACCACTCCATGATGAAAGTTGAAACTATTTTAAAATTCCGTTACAGACTAACGCTATTGAGGTTAGCTTTCAAAACCCATATGGCATTAACGGGGTATGTTCAGTTCTGCTATTGAAATGGGTGTGTTCCATGTTATAACAGTATTTATGTCCCTACTAAGTCAATAGCCACATACAAATTATGCTATATTTTCATAAAATGTCGCCTTACTCTTATTGAAACACGGAAATATATAGGATGATTAATTTTGAGGTTCCCGACTTTTTTAAAGAAAAAAACACAGAATATTCAAATTGAATGGGGAATGTTTATTATCATTTGAAAGAGCATTCTTTGGCATTTATGTTTTGATGATTATGTCAATCAAATGTTGAGTCCAATTTTCGATGACTCGTTCGAGCATTTCGACCGGTATGGTTTTAATGACACGCGTTTGTGGCTTCCAAAACCTGAATCGTAGCTGGTTTGTCAGCATAGACTTAGGACATTACATAGCCTCAAAGCAAATAGTCTAAAGGTGTGATATCACTCGATCTAGGCGGCCAACTCACCTATCCAAAACGTGAAATTAGCTGATCTTCGAAATGGCCTCTCCATAGATCTATTGATTGCTGCGTGCGCCGTCTTGTTGAAAACAAATGTCGCTGAGATCACAAGCTTCAACTTCAGGCATTAAATAGTCGGTTATTATGGCAAATCGCCATTGACGGTTACTTTATCACCGGCATCATTTTTGAAGAAATATGGACCGATGAATCCACCGGCCCACAAATACACCAAACCGTTCTTTTTCTGGATGAAGTGACGGCTCTTGAACCTCTTCTGGTTGCTCTTCGTCCCAAATACGGCAATTTCGCTTGTTTACATACCCATTGAGCCATAAATGTTGGCGAATTATGTTGACCATAAGTTGAAACAAGTTCCTCACAGAACGTGAATTTGCGTAATAAAGTTGAACGATTTGTAAACGTTGTTCAGGCGTTAGTCTTTCCATGATGAAATGCCAAACAATACCGAACAAAACTAACGTGACGACATGACACGACTCACACGTCAAAAAAGGCTAATGAAAAAAGTATCTCTACTTGGATCTCCCTTTATTTTTTTTATTTGGAATGAAGACATTATTCCAAATAAAGTAAAAGTTAAAGCAGCCAAAAACAGTTGGTTTAACCAGGCATGCAGGGATGCTGTCAGATCTAAAGAGGAGGCGTTTAGAAGTTGGCGCTTGAACAAAAACGCCAATACTGAACTGCTGCGAAAACAGGCAAGAACTTCGTGTTCGAGTGCTTAGGCGTGAAAAATTCCTACACGAACAAAATCTACGTACAAAGGTTCTTGCTTCCCCCAGGGAAAGTAAGAGCTTTTGGTCGTTTGTAAGAAGAGTAAAGGATAGTTCATCATCTATCCCAACTCTTGTTAAAGACGACCAGGCATTCACTGACCCGGTTGATAAAGCTAACCTATTGGCTGAAATGTTCGCAGGAAATTCTTCCTTGCCGGAAAGCAATCAACCACTCCCCGTGATCGAAACGTATCTAGTTCATTCCTCAGATATTTTTTCGAACAAGTGGGCTTAAAAGGGTTCTTGCGAATCTCGACGTAAATAAGTCCCCGGGCCCGGATGGGATTTCGCCACTTCAACCTTGCTTATCGTGCGGGAGTCTTCCCAGCGTGTTGGAAGGTTGTGAACGTCCAGCCAATCTCTAAAATGGGTGAAGCCAATAATCCTGCAAATTATCGGTCAATCGCGATTTGCTCTGAGCTCTCTAAGGTAATTGAGAACATGGTTAACCACCATCTTGTTAGGTATCCAAAATCCTACAACCTGCTTAGGGATCGACAGTATGAATTCCGTAAAAATCTCTCTACGGGAGACCTGGTGGCTTTCCTGTCGCAGCGCTGGAGTCGGTCTATCCACCAGTTTGGTGGGAGTAAGGTTGTGGCTCGGGATATCTCCAAGGCCTTTGATAGAGTCTGGCATGGTGCACTCTTATCAAAGCTGGCGGCTTTTGGTGTCGGTAATACTTTTGCTCGTTTTATATCGAGCTTTCTGAGAGATCGCACTATAAGAGTTGTTGTAGATGGGTTCTCATCCAGCAAACATAGGCTTACTGCAGGAGTACCACAGGGCTCTGTTCTTTCTCCCTCTTTATTTCTAATTTTCATTGATGATCTGTTGGGTCAGACCGTGAATCCAATATACTCCTTTGCGGATGACAGTAACCTCTGTCATTCATATTCATTCGACCGTAGGCCGAGTCTTCAAAATATTGAAGACAAAATGCGAATTATGGATGAGACACTTGGCCGGGATCAACTGGCCATTTCCGAATGGGGTCAAGTGAGTCGAGTAGATTTAATGCGCGTAAAACACAGTGCTGCTTGTTGCCTCACAAGTAATTCCCTGACCCAATAATATCGTCAATTTCTATCGATGCTACGGATATTGAACAACCAGAAGCTCTTGATGTTCTGGGCATGAAAATACAATGTGACGCTCGTTGGGCGAGACATGTATTCGAAGTGTCGAAAGAAGCACTCAAGTGCATAGGCTTTTTAAAGCGGTGCAAAAAATATGTCACTCCTTTTGATCTTTTCAATATCTATTCAAGCTACATCAAGCCGAAGATGGAGTACAACTCCCATTTATGGGCAGGTGCTCAAAATCATCCTTGGAGCTACTTGACCGTGTTTAAAGAAGAGCGATGGTGCGATAGGTGATAGTAGGGTATCCAACTCTATTGTTTCCCTTGAGCATCGTCGGAATGTGGGCTGCGTGACGCTCTTCTATCGTTACTTTCATGGTGTGTGTTCATCAGACATCCGTCGCCTTATTCCTGACGTGAGGATGTTCGAGACTTTCTAGAAATTCACACCCGTTTGTTATCGATTGGCCAGTTGGCCGCACTATACACTACAGATCAAATTTGTTTTTCGCTCGTACAGTTCGTATGTGGAATCGACTTCCGGCAAATGTATTTCCCACTAATTGCGACATCCAGAAGTTCAAGACAAGTGTCAACAAACATTACTCCCTCTTTTCCCCCTCCGGTCCTTTACTTTCTACTCGCCAACGCAATGCACCGCATGTATAGGGGGCATCCCCTGAGTGTAAGTCATATAAAAGTGTCAACAATCATTACTCCCTCTTTCCCCCTCCGATCCTTTACGTTCTACTCGCCAACGCAATGCACCGCATGGGGGGCATCCCATGAGTGTTGATCATATAAAAAAAAATCTATCTCATCTGTTGCAGCAGTTTTTTTTTTTGTAGTTTTTAAGCGAATAAAAGATTTGGTCGTAATTTGTTTCTGGCTCTACTACTCTTTCTTAAATAAATTCATACAAAGCACTACATCAAATTATAATTTCTCACTTCGAATTTATCCATTTCTAAGTTAATGCTAACTTGGGGAAAAAAAAGTTAGTCAGGGAACTTAAAACAAACATAAAACCGTCTGGTAGACGCATGTTTAGTCCTTGGTGTGACACGGCTCATCGGTACCATATATGTGTGCTGCCGATAAGGTCTCAACTCATTTACCAATCTATTCACACAGAAAAAAAGTATGGTTGTGGTGACAATATTCGAAGAGGATAATACTATTGTTGGGTATATGGTTGTGGTACAACAATATTATGATCCTCACAACAATAGTATGATTCAAATACAACCATACTATGATCCTCACAACAAAAGTATGATTCACTCATAACCATACTATGATCCCAACAACCATAGTATGATCCTCACAACCATAGTATGTTTCATATACAACCATAGTATGATCCTCACAACCATGGTATGATTCACAAGCAACCATGTTATGATCCCTACCACCATAGTATGATCACACACAATTATACTGTGGTCCCCAATATAATTTATTAGAATTTGTTTAAGTTGTCAACAATAGATTTGAATTATGAAAATTATTCAAAAATACATTAAATTCAAAATAAGAGGTGTGATTTACTTCACAGTAGAAAAATAAACGTATAAATAAACGTCAGCGTTTTTATTAAAAATATTTCAGATAAACAAAGCCAAAGCAGCATGTTAAAAAAATTTTAATTTCGATAAAAAAAGTACTTTTATTGCATTAGATTCGTACCAATAACGTTTGTTCTTAAAAACATATTTAAATGAAGAAAAATTACAATCATACAGTATGAATACTGTAATCATATTATTGTTAACATAAAACGCAAAACACAATTCTTTTGTCGCAGCAACCATATTTATATTGTTGCTATAACCATATTTTCATTTTTAAATTTGGCAATAATACTATTGTTACATTTCAACAATGTTAATATTGTAGCAATTATACTATTATCAAAAATAAATTAAGTTAACAATGCTATGCCTGCGACGAAAATACTTTTATTGTGGAGAACATATTATTATTGCCGTGACCATGTAGTAACCATGTTTTTTCTCTGCGTGTTTATACGAAAAATTGTTAGATTTTGCAAATGCGACGAATTTAGCATATTCCATGGAGCATATTCCATGCTCCAGTTGTATTTTTTTGCACAAATTATTTACAGTTACTCAAATTTGAAAGAAGTTTTCCCTTGTTTCTTAATGGGATGTTGTGGGACTAGAAAAGGATTTGAATTTTTCAAATCGTCAATTTTTTTTTTACTTTAAAATGTCGTCGATGGTCATTGGGTCAAACTTTACTTAATAAATCGTCAATACTGGCAGCCTTGGATATTGGAGGAAAGTACAAGGTGGGCCAAAAGTTATCAAGGGGTTTAAAATTTAATAACTTTTTCTTATTTTGATTATTTGTTGACCTTTTTTGTTTACCTTTTTTGGTTTTTCATAGGATTTCCTAAATGGGCTTTCAAGGTCACATTCAACTTCAATGCAAATAAAAGATTATTATTTCATTCTTTCAATCCGACGTTTCGTTGGGATTTTTCCAACTTCTTCAGGGATGAGAATTTTATTAAATATATAATCTTCCGTCAATCCACATTTAATTTGTCTTTAATTTTTAATACAGTACTGAACAGCACTAACGTAAACCACAAATTAATTAAATTACGAAACTTAAAATATCACAGTAATTATTTCTTTAATGGTAGTTATTGCAGATATTACTAACTTTTTCGTTTATATATTTTTTTTCATTGTATAATAATACAATTTTATTATTGAAATTAGCGATCAATTATTTTAACGCATGGCTGATGAAACTTAATGGCTCCGTCCTTCTGAAACCACATCTCAGGTCTGTTTTCAAGAACAGGACGTCAAAAATGTTCTATAATTAACCGATACCGCTCTCCATTACGGTTACAGCACTTCTAGTTTCATTCTTGAAAAAGTAAGGCCCAATAATATTTTTAGATGTGACCCACACCATACTGGGCATACTGCGTGCAATTGGCTTTGCTAAGTGGCTCTTGGATTTGCAGAACCCCAGAACCTACAGTTCTGCTTATTAACAAACCATTCAAATAAAAAGGAGCTTCATCATAATTGATCGCTGATTTAAATAATAAACTTGATATATGTACCTGATATAAGACAAATTCGCAGGGCATACAGCAACATAATGTGCAAATTTCAGGCCGATCAGACTTTTGTTATGGTTGTTATAAAGGATTCTTTAAAAAGGGGCGTCTCAGCGCATCATGCCAGGAGTATATTCAGCAACCATCATCTTTCTACCTCTAATAGTCAATGAGTTATAGCCGTTTGAAATTTTGAGGTGTGTGGGCGGTGCCACTCCCACTTTATTTATCAATAATTCAAGCACCCTATTTTCAACCCTGAGAAAATTTGTGAGAAAATTTCAAGAAGATAGCTTCAGCCGTTTGGACGGCTTAACGGAACAGACAAACAAACAAACATTCATTCTTATAATTTGCCCAATGTGCAGTACATGCACATAACAATTTTGCATTCAACGATTTTAAATCAAATTTTCAAACTTTATTTTTTGCAAAAAAACGACAACAGATGCTATCTGTACTCACTGTTAACATCTTCCAATTTTTGTCTTACTTTTTCATTAAAAAAATAAATAACCCCTTCTTCACATTTTACATTTTTAAGTAAATACTTTTTTCTTTTAAAATTGCAAATTACTAAACAATCCAAAATATCTCTCAATGATGTATTGAATGTATTTGCTATAACCATTACACATTTTGATCCACAAGCGGCCCATTTTGGCCTGACTTGAATACAATTTTAATCAAGTTTTTGTTGTTGTTCACCAAATTGGTATTATTTGCCAATATTTCATTCACTATTGAAGGTATAACAAATAAAATAGACGAACAAAAAAACCAGAGATTTATTGCAGCGACTCGTTTCGAAAACCTCCCATTGTTTTCCGCTATCGTTAAAATACAGCGTTCGAGCAATGGTTGATGAAGCAAAAGAAAACAAAAACAAGAATGACAATGTAGTTAAGTTCGGCCAGGACGAACCTTATGTACTCTCCACCGTACCTGCGTTACTAAAGCGCAAAATAAATAAAACGTTTTTTGGGACGTTTCGGCTCATGCGTCCATGCCTAATCTGAACCAAAACTTCAAACAAACACATTTACATTTCAATTCGTAGCAAAAATTGCTTTGATTTCAGTTGCCGTATGTCCATAATGACTATACTTTGACCGTTTCCATCATGCGGAACGGTTTTCAAAATGCAAAAAACCAGTAATTATGCCCTTATTTTACCTATTTAGTGCGACTAACATTACACATTTTAGCAAGTGTCTAACCAGAAAACATTATGATTTGTTAAGAAAATACTCAAAAAAGTGTACTTTTTATCGAGGTACTATTAATCCCTTTAAGAGAAAATTTTTCCCGCTGCGCCGATTTTGACCATTTACAATGCCGTACCGCTTATAACCATGCACAATTTTAGAATCCTAGAGGGTGGGCCATTTTAAATGATAAATTTGAGTCGGCTGTAAAAATAGTACGTATAATTTAATATTGGAACAAAATATCATTTAAATGATTTACATTGTCTCTAGATGATTTGCGTAACATTTATCCTTAATGAGTCCCCACAGAAAATAATCCAATGGGCTCAAATACCAGCTGTGAGGCGACCAATTGACATCACAAATTTGGCTGATTATTTGATTTTCAAAAACAGTGCGGAAAATAAAATTTCGATGGTTGCGTTGGCTGTGTGGCATATGGCCCCGCCTTGTTAAAACCAAATGTCGTCCATGGTTGCGTTGGCTGTGTGGCATATGGCCCCGCCTTGTTAAAACCAAATGTCGTCCATGTCATTCTCTCAAATTTTCGGAAACAAAAATGGAGCGGTAACGCTCATCGTTGACGGTAACGGCGGCTCCTTGCTCATTTTCGAAGAAAATAGGACCAGCCCAAAATCCACACCAAACAGTGACTCGTTGTGGATGCATTAGCTTCTCAATAGTCACGTGTGCGTTCTCTGAACCCCATATGCGGCAATTTTCCTTATTGACATAGCCACCGATATGAAAATGAGCTTCATCTGAAAACACGATTTTTCGTTAAAATTCATTATCACCTGTTAAATAACACTGTGCGACAGCCACAATCGGTTTGGGATGAAACCACCGGGGAAAGTTATATCGGTCAAAAAAAGGTCATACGTGTCCCAGCGTTTCGTTGGGTCTCATCTAGGAATCGAGATATATCGATTTGAAGTTAGTAAGTATCGTATAGGGGAATTTGTCATGTTTTTCACGATTTTCATGATTTATGTCTCATTTTGGTCATAGGTTATGTGACTTTACGTGAAAGTAATAGGACTTGACACTTTTTACCGTTTTGGATTTTTTATGAATTAAAAAAAAAAAATTTTAATTTTTAGGCAAAAATAATTTTTTTTTTCATACATTTATTTATAATTGCGAAACTGTTGCTTAAGTAGGAAAACGGTTTAAGAACAGATTAGAGGAATTGTAATTCTTAATTTTTCTAAATTTGTTTCATCTAAATCGGACGAGTGGTTCTCGAGTTATGTCAAACAAAAGAGCCTAAAACGTGACAAATTCCCCTATACGATACTTACTAACTTCAAATCGATATACCTCGATTCCTAGATGAGACCCAGCGAAACGCTGGAACACGTATGACTTTTTTTTTACCAATATAACTTTCCCCGGTGGTTTCATTCCAAACCGATCACTGACTCTTACCATTTGTCGCAGAGTGTAATCTTCAGTACATTGGGCGAAGCGAAAACGCAATGAATAGTCATGAGGCTTCAGTTCCTGAACTAATTGAACTTTGTCTTCCTGCCGATTTCTTTATGCAAACTTCTTCTCAAAAAAGTGCGAGAAATGTTGAATTCCTGAGAACGATGACGAATTGATGCGGATGGATGCTCTTGGATATTCTCAGCCACTGCAGCAATGTTTTCGATTGAACGCTCTGGACGAGAACGTACTCGTATTGGTTTGTCCAACAACGATCCATTTTCATGAACTCGCTTTGCAGGTTAACCACAAACTGAACTGAAGGCCGATCTTTTCACGAAAATTTTCCACGTAAATTTCTAACAGTCTGCGTCAAAGACTCAATATGTACTTTGAAAGTAAGTTTTTAATATTTCCCAATATTTTTCGGGCGTATAGCGTCCCATTTTGCAAATGTCAAACATGAAAAAAATTGAATGTTATTCTACCTTTCAAAGTCAAAGTATTCGTTAGTTCAAATTTGAAGAAACTACCCTATAGGTATTTTAGTTTGACGGACAGAAAAACGGATGGACGGACATACATAGCTAGATGGTTTTAGATCTTAGATCATCAATAATTATTGATATATACTTTATATATATGATAATTATAATTTATATACTTTATACGAGGGCGACCGCAAAACTAACTGGCCTGGCACATTTTCTGTTTTACCAGCAACTTTTTGTTTTTGTTTTTTAAAAGCAATCTTTAATAAGCCATCTGTCAAAATTTCCGAAATATTTAATGATTATTTTCTTTGTTACAGGTGATTGAAGTAAACAAGTTTTATAATTTTTGAAAAATGAAAAATAAAGAGTTTCGTGCGGTAATTAAACACTTTTATATGAAAGGTTATACGCCACAATTAATCAAAGATGAATTGGATTCTGTTCATGGTGATAATGCACCATCATACTCCACCGTGAAATCCTGGGTTCAACAATTTAAAATGTGTCGTTCAAGTACGGAAGATGGACAACGCTCTGGAAGACCGAAAAATGCTACTACTACTGAAAACATTAGAAAAATATTTAATGAAGTGACTAAAGATAGACGAATAAAGCTCAGAGAACTTAAAATAAACGAAAAACAAGTTTGGAGTATTTTACATGATGAACTTCACATGAAAAAGCTATCCGCAAGATGGGTGCCGCGTTTGTTGACTTTGCCCAAAAAAATCGTCCGTTGGACCAATTCCGAGGAGCTTTTTAGCGATTTATCAGCGTAATCCAATAGAGTTCTTGCGCCGATTCATAACTATTGATGAAACATGGATCCATCACTACATCCCAGAATGCAAAGAACAGTCAAAACAATGGATAGAAGCTGGTAAAAGTGGTCCCAAGAAGGCGAAAACTAACTAACTACTAAGTCAGCAGGAAAAGTAATGGCCACAGTATTTTGGGATGCAAGGGGTATAATATTTATTGATTATCTTGAGAAAGGAAAAACTATAAATAGTGAATATTATTGTGCATTATTGGATCGGTTGAGTGAAGAAATCAAGATAAAACGACCGCATTTAGAAAAAAAAGTTCTTTTTCATCAAGATAATGCTCCTTCACACACTGCATTTTTAACTCAACAAAAACTGACCGAATTACGATTTGAAATTGCTCCGCATCCACCATATAGTCCAGATTTAGCTCCATCTGATTATTTCTTGTTTCCAAATTCAAAAAAAATTCTCGGTGGCAAAAAATATTCGTCCAATAGCGAGGTTATTGCTGAAACTGAGGCATATTTTGAAGGTCTTGAAAAATCTTATTTTTCGGATGGAATTAAAAAACTTGAAAAACGTTTGATGAAGTGTATTGAGTTGGAAGGAGATTATGTTGAAAAATAAGTAATATTAATTAAAAAAAACAACGGTTCTTTTTATGTTAGGCCAGTTACTTTTGCGGTCGCCCTCGTAGGGTATTCGATCAATATTTCGTGGTATTGCAAACGGAATAACTAATTTAAAATTCCATCCACCCTTCAGTGTAGGGTATAACATAAATTAAAAAATGTGCGAAAAATGGTTTTAAGCAAACCTAGCTAGTTTATAAGTGCAAGGCTATCGATATCACCCACCCTTCCCCTCTTCACAACCCATTTCATTAACATTGACCAAAAATGTAAATTCAACAGAAATTGGCAGTTAGAGAGAGAGAGAGAGAGAGAGAGAGAGAGAGAGAAATGGCGATTGATGGGGACAATCATACACTGGTATTGTGTGACAAGTCGATTTTACCACCTTTACCCTTGTTGAGCATTCACGCAACTGGAAATGCTTTCCCACAAATAAATACTAAACCATGATGCCAAATATGTGACGAACATAACCTCAAATATGCAAGCGGCAATGTGTCGGCAATTACAACCGCTTGTTTGGCAGAATGAATGGGGCAACTGGTTTTTCATTTATTGGCCTGTCAGAATAATCGACAGAGGACTACGGGACATTTTGTACTTGAAATAAATAAAAATTTTTAGAAAGTTAAAGCATATGTTCGTACAATTACAAAATATCGCATTACAAAACTAACTGATATACTTTGACGTAACAATAACAGTACTAGGTCATCTCAACCGGGTACTAAACTCCGGGGTTAACTCTGGTGTAGGAAATTTCAACACCCTTTGAAGTTGTAGAAAACATTTAATACGCAAAAAATAACTAAAAACCATTTTTCAGTCCGTTGAGCCGGCTTGCATGTATAAAATTTTAATTTGCTTTCCTTCCGCCCTGCATTGCATAAAGAGTACCGATTTATGAAATCACGAAAAGGTTCAATTATGTGTTAGGTGCTAGAATGGGGCGTGGCATCCACATTTTTCTTATGCGCATACAAAGATGAAATAAGTATACATCGCAAGAAAGAAAATTCCACAGATTTTTATGTATTTACAAAAAAGTGTTGTTAGTTTTTATTTAAATTTTCATTTTATTAGCTTATTGGTAAATTTTGGCAGAATCGTATTAAAATTATTATGCGAATATCAAAAGTAGCCGGAATGGTGCATTTGCACTGGAGGTACCAGCATGGTACCATCCACTGTTTTCGTACACGTGTACTTATAAATAAAGGAATTCACAATTGAAGCGAATTTCACGTACTGGGTGAAAAGTTGTTGGATTTAAATCTGCACTGAAACAGTTCGATTCGTGTGGAAGGTACCAGAAGGGGCGCGGCTAGCAATATAATAATTTTTTACAAAGTTAGCCTTATAATTGTGATCTTAAGTATTAATTTCTGGATAGATGGTATGAGTAGCAGTAAAGATATTTAAAAAATTAGGCGAAATGGAGCATTTGTTTTGATATGACGTTATAAAAATATTACGGTGTACGGTCATGTGTATTTTAATCAGTACACCAGCGTGAGTCGGAAAAAAGGTTGCAGTAACCCCCTAGACTCAAAGATTATCTATAAAAGATTTGGAGAACACAACAATTTTTTTCTGGGCACTCTACATACCGCCATTTTATTTTTTTTTACCCTGCGTTGTCATTTGAAGTCCGATCGTAACATATGCATACCGCTGTTAAAGTTTTTTTAAGGGCTTTATTTTGTCCATAGGTAATTTTTGACGCCGAGGTCAAATTCGATTAGTGACCTCTGTTATCTCGTTTTCTGCCCCCCTGATTGTGACTTATTTTGAAAAGTTAGTAAAGGGCTTTAAAGATGATTATACTTTTGCCTTTGAAGTACACACTCGATCTTAACGTATGATATGTCGCTGATCACTACTATACAGGGCTGTACTTTCTCTATACGTCAGTTTGGATGTCTAGTTGAATGTTTACTAGTGACTTTAGTTACCCGATTTTCTACCCCCGGAGAAAATACAGAAGATGTATTAACAATTATATTCATGCTATATTTTTCACAATTCACATACAACATTTATTACAACTTTTATGAAAAACAATAAAACTTCATTCTTTTTAGGATCAATATTACAACACTTGGCGATTGGTAGGTATCGGATTAGCGATTGGAGTTCATTTTTAAACGATTACGAATTCAACTAGGAACTTTTTTAAAATCATTTTTTTGTTTATAACAAAGTAATAAAAGTTTTTGTTTTTCAAAAATCGCATCTAAAGAATCTTTAAATCTAGGGGGTGACTGGTGCAACTTTTTTTTGGGGGTCTGACCCTTACTAGAGCTTGGGTGTGGTAATAATATTTGAAGAGAATCGTACTATTGTTGGGTATATAACAACAATATTATAATCCTAACACTATGGTTGATTCATACTCAACCAAAATTCACACTCAACCATGCTATGGTTCCCAATACCAAAATTCACACTCAGCTATACTATAATCCCCACATCCATATTATGGTTCACTCTCAACCATACTATGATCCCCATAATCATATTATGAACATCACAACAATACGAGTAGTATGACTTACAAACAACCATGATATAATCTCCACTCTTATTATACTAACACTCAACCATACTATTATCCTATTTTAAGATCCTCACAACCATAGTATGTTTCACATACAGACATAGTATCGTTCCCACAACCAAAGTATAATACGCACGCAACTATGTTATGATCCCTTTAACCATAGTATTATCCCACTCAATGACAATATGCTTCACAAAAATATTGATTAGGATTGGATTTATTTAATTTACAATAAAAAATTCTTTTTTCTTTTTGTTTATATTTATTCGGTCTTTTATCATTATAATGACTTCAACAGTTTTGATTCTGGTTCGAGACCTTTTTGTTGTATCTTTTTCAGAATCAATGTAAAAAAACAACAAAAGGGTCTCGAAACAGAATAAAAACTGTTCAAGTCATAATAAAAACATCTGGAAAATAAACGTAAGTGCTTCATTAATAAAAAAAATCAGTTTTACAAATCCAAAGCAGTTTGTTTTGAAAAATTTTATTTACAGACAAAAGTTCTATTATTGCGTAACATCTGTAACTATAACATTGCACCAACCACCCTACTGAAATTTCTAAAAATTACAACCATACGGTATGATTGCCGGAAAAATATTATAGTTAACAAAAAACCCAATACTTTTTTTGCAGGAACCATTTTTATATTGTCACTACAACCATATTTATACTGTCGCTACAACCATAAATACATTTCTAAAAATTTGGCAATAATACTATTGTTACAGCAATATTAACAATATTATTATTAAAGCAATCATTCTATTGTAACATATCGTCAATATTATTATTGTCGCAATCAATCTATTACCAAATGCAATTCAAAAAACAATACTATCGTTGCGACTTATATACATTTTTTACAAAGAACATATTATTGTTGCTGTGACCATATACTTATAGTAACCATATTTTCTTTCTGCGTGCACTGAATTACATGCTTACTTACTCCCACAGTATCACATTAAGAAACATGGGGGACCCTGCTCTCAAATCAGTCAGCTGTGCACAGTTCAATTCTTATAGTCACTGGCCGGGACCTACTGTTTAATTATGGCTACAAACGGCTAATTCATTTTATACAGAAGTTTTTATATGGCTTAGAGATATATCTCTTACTCGTAAAGTCGCCGGCATTTACGAGGTGGAGAAACCCGCCGCTGAAAAATTGTTAGATGTTCTTAACCGGGGTTGAACCTGGGTTTACTGTCATAACAGTCTAACAGTCACACCGCACTGTACAAATGTCGTTTGTGTGTGAGGTACCAGAAAAGGCGTGGCTAGATATCCAATTATTTGTAACTGAGTTAAGCTTATATTATATTATTAAGATTATGGGTTAGATCGTATGAAGGATGACAGATATTTCAAGAATATCAAAAATAGGCGCAATAAAACATTTGCGTGGTAGGTACCAGAAGGAATGTGACAATATGGACATTTTCAATCCCAAAGACAGATTTGGAAAAATATTATTTTTTTTTGTCCGTACCAAATGATATATTCCATCGTGCCAAGTAGGGTGAGGGTACAATTAAACCTTTTAAACGTTTCAAGGTCCACAATCTTCGTTTTTGTTCTTAGAATGTTCAATTATTTAACTGGCAGGGTGCTCCTATTAAACTTGCAGATGTCCTAGAAAAAGTTCAGGCTGGCACCACAGACATCTACGAATTAAAATGGACAATATATGGCATTATAATTGTCATTACACATATAGGCCATTATTTGCGTATTGACTCATGAGTTAAATGCGTGAACATATAAGTTGTTAAAGAGTATTTGCTTTTGTTGTGTGCCATTGATCACCTTTGAAGTATATTTCAATAAATTTATTGAAATTTTTTAAAGCATATATACATACATATATTGTTTATTGGATTTTTACTTTCGTCATTGTTTCTGTGTCATTATTAATATTGTGAGTATGCTTCTTTATTTTTGGTTTTTTTTGCGAATAAATCTTATAATTTTTGTTTGTTTTTTAGTTGACATATTTTTGAACACAAAATGGTGCGCAGTCGTAGTAATTTGGAGCGTCGTACACTCAATGCTCGAAGTAAGGAACAGCTTACAAATAATATATTGATTGCTCGAAATATCATGGCCCGTGGTATGGCTGTGCGACGTACTTTCAAGCGAGCAGCATTCAATTATGATGTCAACATTGGTTAAGGGTCATGGGAGAGTGGGCATTCCAAACTCAACATTAGGTGCTTGGATTGTGTTTTGCATACTGTCAAGTTAAATTGCCTGAATTGGATCTATTACCGGTGCACCTGCGCTTTTTAATAACTGGCGGCACAACAATTTCGAACCATTATATGGCAAACATTCAAGCGCAAACTCCGGCTGTTAAATGTCTACGTTCGGTGTAGCGAATATAATTCGTGAGAGTTTTATGCCAACGTTCAATGTAATTTTATTTATTCTGATGATAGTGAAACGTGCAATGTTCAAATATTGATTCTTGTTAGATTCAAGGTCAAGCTTACCATCGACCTGGTTCTTTCTTACCCATGCCTAATCAAAGTTATACATTTTTCTATATATACTTAATGGGTATATGGGTGCTTCCATGGTTATGTACGTGACAATTGTACACGTTTAATTGACTTTGAATATTGTGAAAATAGAAATGGACTGGAATTTTAGAATGGTATTTTAGAATCGTATATTGTATATGATGAGTTCTTTCCAAAAAGTATATATATTGGAAAATTGAGCACTGGACCCCAAGTTCCATGCAATCAAAGTTGACTTATGCACGTGACAAAAAGTGGAAGTGCCTTTTATAGCCGTAAGAAGAAGTACGAAAGTAAGCGAATTGTAGGCAATTTTTATTTCGGAAAAAATGTTTTTATAAAGGTTATAATATACCTTTTTAATCATGCTTTGTTCAAAAAAAAACTATGCATGGGTTGGCAAAAAAAAAATATTGATTACTCACGTTACATTACGCACGTGACACTTTTAGCCTTCAGATGTTTTTAACAAAAAAAAAATAAACTTTTATTCAAAAATTAAAAATATATTACAAAATTAATCCAACTTAATTTTTTCCTTAAGTGAGTATCCTGTTCGAGCAACATTTATATATTCATTATCTTGGTAGGAAAAGCAATGCATTTTTTGTATTCCTGGAATAGAGCGGACAATTTTCCATTTTTCATTTAATGGTGGAGAAAAATCGTCAATCTCCTTTGCTGGGATATATAACAGATAGCCTTTTTCAATTTTCTGTGCTTAAAATATTATGCGAACGTTTTGATTTTTTAAGTCACGGTGGACCATTTCATGGAAATACCCATATATAGAAAAATATTGTCATCGCTGTGATATTTCACCAAATTTAAGGAGGTAGTTTGTCGAAAGTTTGCAGAATATGGTGCATGTTAAAAAGAATTAGGCTTATCCAAAGAGGGTGAAATGACCAGAAAGACAGAACATCTGATTTATTTCAAATACCTTTATTGTGTAATCGTCGTACAATTCATGGTGTTATGCGTCAATTAGTTGTCATAGTATATATACCAAAACGATTTTTAAAAGGGCGTGACAACTACCAAACTTTTAAAAACTATTAGAGTTCAGAACATAATATTTGGTCATGTGAAAAGGAACACTATTTTGAATGTGTTTTACCACCCATAATTATATATGCCAATCGTCTAAAAATGTACACGCAGAAAAAAAGTATGGTTGGGGTAACAATATTCGAAGAGCACCATACTATTGTTGGTTATATGGTTGTAACACAAAAATATTATGATCATCGCAACAATAGTATGGTTCACACACAACCATACTATGATCCCCATAACAATATTATGGTCCTCACAACAATAGAATCATTCACACACAACCATACTATGGTCCCCACAACCGTATTATTATTCACATTCAACCATGTTTAACGTACAACCATAGTATGATCCTCACAACCATAGTATGACTTACGCACAACCATACTATGATCGACAAAATTATTTGTAAAGACTGGAATACGTTGTTATTCAACAATAAAGAATTTTATTAAGTAAGTTATGTAACAATAGGAGTGATTTATTTAACAGTAAAAAATCATTTATTAAAAATATTTTAGTTATACTAATCTGTAGTTTTTTTTTTTTAAAAAATATAATTTTTAATACTATTATTGCGTATGAATCGTAAAAATAACATTGTCAAATTAAAAAAATAAGATTTTGCCGGTATGATTGCCGTAATTATGTTATTGTTAACATAAAACCCATGAAAACAATACTTTTGTCCCACCAACCATATTTATATTGTTGCTACAACCACATTTTTATTTTTTAATTTGGCGACAATACTTTTGTTACATTTCAACAATATTAATATTGCCCCAATTATACTATTGTCAAAATGAAATTCAAAAAACAATACTATGGTTGCGACGACCATACTTTTATTGCAGAGAACATACTATTGTTGCCGTGACCATATAGTAACCATATCTTTTCTCTGCGTGTACACAGTATGCCACTATGCAGTGTTACCATACGTCCTCTATTTGAAGGACATGCCCTTCTTTTTACCATAGTCCTCCCTTTTTCAAAAAAGTTAAATTTGTCCTCCTTTTGCTACTAATATTCCTTGTAGTATAATTCATTTAAATTGTTTAAAAAATTATTACACCAGAAAATGCCTTTTTGATATTATCCAGCTGTATTTTACATCGATCGAGATTTAAGTTTATAAAAATGTGCAATAAATCCCCGTAAATGGCGTTGTGCACACAATTCCTAGAAACGAAACAATGGGGAAATGTGTAAAAACATTTCCCAGTATTACTCGTATAATGTTCTAAAGGATTTATAAGTTTTTAATATAGTTTTTCTAAAGATAACTTCACTAAATTTCCCCCAGTTTGGCCGCTATGGTCTAAAAATGGTATAAACAATTTTTAGGCGCTATATGCAGTTTTTCGAGTTTGTTTGTTTTAGACCTTTTTTTTCCTCGTCCAATTTTAATTGAGTACATCAATATTGCATTTTCTTCGGTAAAATCCATTTTTAACATATCACATGAGACCAGCTACAGCAGCTATACTAGAAAAACCCAAATGGGGTAACGTTAGTTTCGATACGAACTTCGAAAAACCGCACACGTCAAGGCTTTTGCATTTTATGTATTGCAATGTTTTCAAACTTTTTTTTTAAAAAATTGTAGATCATTTTCTAAAGACATGATCTAAATTGACACTTTTTGTTAACAAATGACTAAGTTTATGCAGTTTTGCTTTCCAGTCTACGACGAAACGCCTAAGAGCCCGACCACAATCATGTCGCATGGCGAACGACAAATATTTTTTTTGTCAATGAAACACAATCGTCTGGCGTCTAAAGTGTTAATTAATTTAAAAAAAATTAAATTAATTTGTGTAAAATTTATTTGCTTTAATTGTTTTTTCATTGAATTAGATTAAAAATAAATTAAAACTTCTTTTATCAATGACATTTGTCAGAGAATGTCAATTAAAGTAGTTTCGAAAAACACTTACATTTTATATATAAGTAAATAGGTGGAAACATTAATTGTATATAACGCATAACAATACATACGCACTATATACTCGTACACAAGTTAATAGGACTTGACCCTTTTTTAAACAAAATTATGTTGAATTCGTGGTCATAATAAAAGTTCTTTTTTTCAATTTCTGTAATTTTTATATTCTAAAAATGTGTTCTTCGAAGGTTTTAAAGGCTCATTGTCCATGTCCCAATGTATATATATTATTAACTTTATATATACAACTTTACAAAAGAAGTGGCACCGCCCACACACTTATATTCTTAAAACAACGATAACTTACAATCATGACGTTGAAATTTTTTAATGCGCTTTAGAGCTCATAATAATGGACCAATGAATGAGCATGCTACTTCTATTTATGTCCTAAAAGTAAACATGGGGCAGCAAAGCTCACAGGACAAAACCTTTATTTTATGTACAAACTTGCTGGATCCAGCCCGAGTTGGTCGTTCTTACCCTAAGGTAGCAATGTTTTTAATAACAAAGCTCGATTTGTGGAGAAAATCCTGATAGAATTAATTACTTTTATTCATATAAGTTAGTTATTGTTTACTTATATTCACTTAAGAAATACAATAAATGTAAATATAGAGGGAAGTCCCTCCGACAGAAGAAGCTAACATATTTTTTTTAATAATCAACACTCAGGGGATGCCCCCTATACATGCGGTTCATTGCGTTGGCGAGTGGAAAGTAAATGATCGGAGGGGGGAAGGAAGGAGTAATGTTTATTGACACTTGCCTTAAACTTCTGGATGTCGCAATTAGTGGGAAATACATTTGCCGGAAGTCGATTCCACATACGGACTGTACGAGCGAAAAACGAATTTGGTCTTTAGTGTATATATAGTGCAGTCAACTAGCCAATTGATAGCAAATGGGTGTGATTTTTTAGAAAGTCGCGTATCCCTGCCGAATATCCTCACTTGAATAAGGGAATAAGGGGACAGATGTCTGATGAACACACATTAGAAAGTAACTAAAGAACAACGTCACTCAACCCACATTCCGATGATGCTCAAAGGAAACAATAAAAATGGATACCCTACTGTCGCCTATCAGCACCATCGCTTTCCTTTGAACATAGTGAAGTAGCTTCAAGGATGATTTTGGAGCACCTGCCCTTATATGGGAGTTGTATTCTAGCGTCGGCCGTTGAAAAGATCAGACGAATATAACAAATAATTCTTGCACCGCTTTAAAAAACCTTTGAACTTGAGTGCTTCTTTCGACCAACGAGCGTCTTATTGTATTTTTATGCACAAAACATCAAGAGCATCTAATTTTTTAATATCCATGCAATCGATAGAAATTGACGACATTGTTGGGTCAGCGATTCGCTTGTGAGACAACAAGCAGCACTGTGTCTTACGCTCATTAAAATCTACTCTATTCACTCTACCCCGTTCGGAAATGGCCAGTAAATCCTGGCCAGGTGTCTCATTCATGGTTCGTCTTTTATCATCAATTTCATGAAGACTTGATCTACGGTCGAATGAATATGTATGACAGAAAAAAAGTGAGAAAGAAAGGACAGAACCCATCTACAACAACTCGTACAGTGCGATCTAGAGCTCGAAATAAATCGAGCAAAGATATTACCGACGCCAAAAGTCATCAGCTTTGATATGAGTGTACCGCGCCAGACTCAATTAAAGGCCTTGGAGATATCCAGACCCCAGACATAACTCTCACCAAAATGGTGAATGGAACCACTCCAACGATCCGACAAGAACGCCAGTAGGGTTCCGATAAAGCGATTACTAGCCATACTGTCGATCACTTACCCGGTGTTGGTCTTTAAATGCGTCACAAGATGGTCGTTCGCAACCTTCCAAAACGCTGGTAAGACTCTCGCACGGTAAGCAAGGTTGAAAAGGTTGCGTAATGGATGGACTAGCGTCAAAGAGCACTTACAAAGGACAAGTGCCGAATACGGGACCGAGGTTTTATTTACATCGAGATCCGCAAGAAACCTTTTAACTCCACTAGTTCGAAAAAATATCAGAGGCATGAAACTAGATACGTTTTAAATCGCGGGGAGTGGTTGGTTGCTTTCCGGCAAGGAAGAACTTCCTGCAAACATTTTAGCCGAAAGATTAGCTTTATAAACCGGGTTGCCCAAGTTTGTTGTTAATCGATCAAACAGTTCATGGGTATAGCTAAACGACATTTTTAATTATTATTTTTAATTAAGCAATCAAAATTTTAATTTATTTTCTGTTCGGTCCAATTTTCGACCAATTTCAATTTGTAATACATATGCCTCAGCACCGCTTTCTTTCGACACAATCAATCAACGTTAAGGACGATCTTAGAGCTTCGGACCAAATGTTGCCAAGGGATTTTTTTGCTGACATCACACATTCTCATTGATGTATATCTATATATAAGTATATACCTTAGATGATAGATATGAACAACATAGACGCATCTGAAAAACCTTTGTGATTAATTGTAAAGAGAAAGTCGACCTAACTGAGAGGGTCAATTAAAAAACACTTCTGATTAATTCAGAAGAGTCAGTCGAGTCAGTCGAGGCAACTAAGAGGGGTCGTCCAAACAGGGTTGTGACAGCTTCTCAGAATAGCTGAGAAGGGCCGACTGATTTAATAAAGGGTGGTAAAATTTTAAGGGTCTATGTTGAATGTTAACCACACCTAAACGTCAAGTTGTTTTCTGCATTTCATTTGATATTTCCCATTTTCGGACCAACTCAATTTGAACCATGGAAGTATACACAAGTGAGTTACGCTTTAAAGTTATTCAAGCTTATTATAAAGAGGATGATCAATTTTCGAAGAAGGTCATCTTCATTGATGAGGCGCATTTTCACCTCAGTGGATTCGTCAATAAGCAGAATTGCCGCATTTGGGCGAATGATAATCCAAGATTGGTTGTCGAAAACACAATGTACCCACAAAGAGTGACTGTTTGGTGCGGTTTATGGGCATCATCGGGTCGAATTTTTTCAAAATGAGGCCGATCAGGAAGTTACTGTGAGATGATAACGAACTTTTTATGCCCCGAATTGGAATATGTAGATTTGGACGGTATGTGGTTTCAACAGGACGATGCCACTTGCCACACAGCTAACGAAACAATGGCTCTTTTGGGCGACAAATTCAATGGCTGTGTTATCTCACGTCGTGGTGATGTTAATTGGCCGCCAAGATCATGTGATTTGAGACCGCTGGACTTATTTCTTTGGGGTTATTTAAAAGTAAAGGTGTACGTTGTTAAGCTAGCAATAATTCAAGAGCTAAAGGATGAGATAATTCGGCACATTAACGGCATAGAACCTCAATTATGCATCAGCGTCATCGAAAATTTAGACCATCAGATGGGGGTGTGTCGCCGAGGTGGCGGCAGCCATTTGGTTGATATTTTGTTCCATACATAATTAAACCAATATTATCATTATAAAAAGAAATGCCAATAATTTTCTAAATAATTAGTGTTGTATTCATAATCAACTTCGGCCCTTAAAATTTAACCACCTTTTAGAAGCAGTCCTTCTATATTTCTGGGGCAGTACGGTATGATTATTACACAGACTGCTGTCATGAGCATAGAAGGGCTGGTGGTCAAATGAATATCAATGACACAGTTCGTAGCAACAGAGTAGATGGCGCTACACAAAGACAATCGCAATATGGAGGATGTGAATGTTAGAGGAATGTGGTATGGGTCCATAATATAATTTTCAAAAAGTTAAAGTAAGAAATGGGCTGATTACCAAAAGCTTCGGAGGTGGGTCCTCTTCCATATGGTATACTTATATTTGTATTCCGTGAATAAATTACTTTCATTTAACTGACCCGTATGTATGTGAACATGTTAAGTTAATTCACACTTTACTCGTAAGGGCGTAGTTTGTCTATTTCCATCCTATGGTGGAGGTTAAAAAATCACTTGTCCCTTTTCTGTGTTGGTAAAATGAAAAATTAGACCCTTATTATTTAACATTTATCAGAGACCTTAAAGATGCCGCCCATACGCACAAATGTACGAGTATATACATAATTTGCGTAATGAATGGAAACAACGACCAAGACAAAAAAAGAATGATTAATTTTAAAGTTTTACTAAATGAAGTTGAAAATCCTTTGGTCATTATGTGTTAGCTTAATTTGTATACAAACATATGTATGTGGATGATGGGTATACACAAACACACGAACAACTGTCTGCGTTTTCATTTCCTTACATTTTTGTGTGGTGCTATGAGGTTTATCATGTTACGGCAGGCGCGTGTTCATTTCAAACCCACATTCTTTAATGGTCGCTGTTTTGAGTGTAAATCCCTCAAACGTATCTTGCAATCATAAAAAAATACAGAGAAATTCTGCTTTTTCCGTGTGTGTGTGTCAAATGAGTTTCTGTTTGCAGGTCTTTTTTTGTGGTTTCGTGGATGCTGGTCCTGGTGCTGATGCTGACGTTTCGAAACATGTGGCCTTATGAGTCTTAAACAAATAACAGAATATGCTTAAACCTGACAAAAGGATAACATGCAAGGATTACAGCAGAAATCAAATATATATTTGAACAACTTATACTTGGGAAAAGCATAACAAACCGAATAAACAAATAAATACGGACAAGAGCCCTCTGAGTATTTGCTCTGCTCTCGAAACTTATTGGATTTTCTTTGCGGATCAGCGTGACTGTGTGTATCGGTGTGCATGTGCGTTTATAGATGTGATGTGTCGTCTGTTGATGTTTTAAGTGAAGGCTTAAAACCCAAATGGAAATGAAAACAAAGAGACAGAAGAAATATATCCGAAAAGGATTAAAAACTCAAAGCAGCCTTAAATGCTCACAGCCGCCACAACCACAAATATTCTTAAATGGGTGGGAAAAGATATAAATAATGTATAGCCTCGTTATACGACTACTCCCAAGTTCATTTTTAGCAAGAACGAAAAAAAGAAGAACTTTACCTAATTTGAATGAAATTAAGTTCATTACACATTCCTACATACACACAGACACACTCTTCCTGAGTGGAGAGTGAAGAGTGTATGTACGTAAAAAATCAACACGTTGCCTTTTTGTTGTCGCAAAGAGAGGTTGTTTGTTTGTATCCATTTTGGAGTACTCGCACAATTGGCAAGATGTTTGTGAGCATCGTGAGCTACAATACGCAGATACACACACGCATACTACCTTTGACTTTAAGTCCTGTTACATGTTCCCTGCTTATCACATATACACACATATACACAGGTATCCACGTGCAGTGTAACTGCCGCCATATTACGTGCGACTGCCGTTTGCACAGGTTGCAAAGAAAGGAGCAGAGCAAAAGTTTACATAAGCACAGGCTGCTGCTCATATGCTGGTTGTTGAGGAGTATTTTTGTGTGGGACACGAACATGTGTTGGTTGTTCTCTTCAGCTCAATGAGAGTCGTGCTACTTCTTCTTTTTGTTTGTTTCGTTTACAATGTTGCTGTCGCTACTGTGTTTCAACAAGTTCAACAGAAATGAATGCGTGACCAAAAGTTGTTTCTACACTCCGTACGTTCCTTCATCCCCGGAAAGGAAAAATGCCATTTAGAGTGTACGTAGGTAAGAGTGAGTGCGTGTGTTTGTGTTGGAAATCCCTTTGTTTGTGTATTGGGTCAACTGGCCTCAGGTGATGTTGAGGATTTTTTATCTGGATGAAACGGGAGAGCGAGAGAGAACGTAACAAAGAGTGCTTCAAAGAGAACAGGTAAATAAGTTTTTGCAAATACAGTGGGCGCAAAAGCAGATGCTCGCAAAAAGTATCCACTACAAAGTTTTTGTTTTCAATATAATTATATTTTGAGAAATATATATTGTGACTATTTACTTCATGCGGGTTTGTTCATAATTGCTACCCGAAGGTTTAGGAAAGAAGAAAAGTAGAAAGTTTGGACTGTGGGCGGAGGAGGCGTGACAAAACTGTTTTTTTTGAAGAATGCCGACGATTTTTACACAATTTTAGGGTATGTTGGAGATGGTCTGTATATGGTTTATGTGTAGTTTGCATGAAATCGACAGAGTGGGCGTGGTACTTCTAATACAAATCACAAATTAAATACCCATTATTTCTGCTCCTGTTAACAATATTTCAAAAAATTTAGTTATGATGGTTTGGTGTACAAATTCTTAGTTAAAATTATTTGAATACTATTTGTATTCCAGTTCAGTACACCTGTCATTCTTCTTCGAAATATCAGCATGCCAAAATCATATGTTTATGTAAAATTGTATTTTCAAGTTCAAGGCTGAGTGGGCGGTACCACACCCTCTTGTCCAATTATATCATAGTATAGTCTATAATAATTGCCTAGTGATTGATTTCATTTTGTTTAAAGTTTAGAACGATTGGTCCATCAGTTTGGTTATAAATGCAATTTTTTTAAAAGGATTGTGGCACCGCCCACTTTTACTCCAGGATGTGTTTCGATCACCATCATATGTTTAAAATATCATCGTCATATCACTATTAGTTCATGAGATATTATGGTTTTAGTTCCGGATTGTTGGCATTTTTCAGAGGCTAACCCAGTCCTTGTGAGGAAAAAAGGATACCTCTTGACCTGTCTGGCCTATTTTAATACCAACCATTGAAGTTCGTCAACACGTATTTCTGCAGAAATTTCACCACCAAGCTTCGATAGTGCGACCTGTAGTTTGCTTTTCACAGACGGACATGGTTAGATCATCTTAGAATTTTACGACGTTTCAGAATATTTATACAGGGTATCCGCCAGGAAGCTATACTATAGGGTGTCCGTCGGGAAGGTGTACTACTTTGTTTGTTTACAATTTTTTAATAAATGAAAGAGAATGGAAATTATATTGATAAATGTTTAATTTAATGTATGGAATACAATAACAGATAAATGTCCGCCTTTGTTAGCCTCACTAATGCGAGCCCTTTTGAGCACATTTTTCATTACATTCGGCATGGCTTTGAATTGAGGTTGATGGATTGTTTTGAACAGTTTCATGAGTAGCAGTAATGTTTTAAGCCGATCTTGCAGTAAGTTGTGGTTCGTGCTTGGGCCTATCAGCTCCCTCTTTCTTCAAAACCATTCACTACACGATAAATAGTGCGTTTTGTTGGTACGTTCTTTCTACAAAAATTTCACGTAACTTTCTCATCGTCACAGTAATCGATGATTGATTTTGAAAAAATGTTTAACGATTTATCGAATAATTTTCGTGTCATTAACGTTTTTAACATGCAAATACAAAGCCGTTATAAAAATATTACGGCGGTTATTATTTAATTGAATGCATTTGGAGCGGGTTCATATGTTTAGGAGTCAAATTAACCAAGTTCACAAGTCTTTTTCTTGAATATTTATTTTTGATCATATCGTGTAAATAACATGAAATATATTATAGAAATACAAAAATTGGGCGCAATGGTAAATTACTGAGTGAGGTACCATAAGGAGATTGGCAATACGAGGGTTGATATGAATATTTCTGGCCTAGGCAACACTAAGTGTTGCCTGACGCCATCTGTCATTTCCATTGGAAAGTTTGACATTTTTTAGCATAAATGTTAAGTACGTTGAGCGTTTTGACACACGACCATAATTTTTGTTGTTTACAGTGACTTCACTGTGGCGACTGTTCCGCTTGAGCAACGTAGGAGGTCAATTCTGAGTGGTACACGACAATTTGTTTGCCTGAAGTCTTCGGAGAATTTTGAAAAACGAACATGAGAAGAAGAATCATTGTGCACCATGACAATGCGAGCTCTCACACATCGGCTCAAACCAGCGCCGAATTGATGGGTCATCCGCCGTACAGCCCTGACTTGGCACCCAATGACTTCTTTTTATTCCCGCACATCAAGAAAGGAATGCGTAATCAACGATTTTCGTCGCCAGAAGATGCTTTTGAAGCGTTCAAAAACCATGTTTTGGAGGTATCTCAATCGGAGTGGAAAAAGTGCTTCGACAATTGGATCGAGCGCATGCACAATATAAATCAAGCTGGAGAATACTTTGAAAAAAAGTTTTAATGATAAATATTCGCATTTTTATTATTAGGCCAGAAATATATACTTAGTAGGGACATAAATACTGTTACAACATTGAACACACCCATTTCAATAGTAGAACTGAACATACCCCGTTAATGTCATATGGGTTTTGAAAGCTAACCTCAATAGCGTTAGTCTGTAAAGGGATTTTAAAATTGTTTCAGCTTTCATCATGGAGTGGTCAGATAATGAGAACCGTATTGCTGTAATCGCTGTATCGAAATTTTAAAACGCTCCGGCCACTAGGGATTAGCCGAATGTTCGTCTACCGATGCATAAAATTATTTGAGGAGACTGGAGATGTAAAATACCGCCACCCGTCGGGTCGCCCACGCTCTGTTCGAACACCGCATGTCATCAAAGCCGTTAAATCAAGAATTACCAGAAATCCGCTTCAAAAACAGAAAATCATGTCCCGTGAGATGAATATCACGCAAAAGTCCATCATAAAAAAAGACTTGGGGCTTTCAAACGACGTACCGGACATTTATTGATTGCAGCTTTAAAAAAATAGGATTGAAAAATGCAAACGTCTTTTGGTGAAGCACACTGATAACTTGCACAGAAAAATTTTGTTCACCGATGAAAAAATATTTACCGTTCAGGAAAAATGTAACAAGCAAAATGATAGAGTGCGCGGTCATCTAAGGAAGAATCTGAACTGACCCCAAGAGTGGAAAAGAGTCATCACCCAGCTTTAGTCATGGTTTGGTCGGGTGTCTCTTACGATGGGGCACTGACCTGCATTTCTGCGAACAAGGAGTCAAAACATCGGCCAAAGTTTACCAAGAAACCATTTTGGAAGCTGTTGTGAAGCCTATTAACAATTCCCTGTACCGAAACCAGCCTAGCAGGATTCTGCGGCGGCCCATAAGGCTGAAACGTCCCAGGCCTGTCTTCGAAACAATTTACCAGCGTTCATTTCCTCTGAAGAATGGCCCTCAGGCAGTCCAGATTTGAACCTATTGGATTACAAATTGTGGACTGTTTTAGAGGACAAGGTTTGTCACAAAAGATACCACAACATTGGAACTCTTAAGACTGCTTTGGTTCGAGCTGTGGCCAATTTTCCAATGGACGAGGTTCGTGCAGTTATTGACGATTGGCCAGTGCGACTTAAGGCGTGTGTAAAGGCAAAAGGCGGACATATCGAAAAGGTAGATTGTTTTTGGATATAATATACATCAATAAATATATTAAAAAATATTTGGTCCAAAAACATTCAGTACTTTTTATTTTACAGCATAAAACGTGTGTAACAGTATTTATGTCCCTTCTGAGAATGGCCTCGTATAGCCCATTATCAACCCCAGTTGAAAAAAAGGTTATGACGTGCAAAATTCTAAAAACTCCTCTAAAATTTATCGTCTTAATGACTTAAAATGTATGAAAGGTATTCTTTTAAAACTTATGTAGGGCTTAAAATGTTTTTTTTTATTTCAAAAACGAACTGAAAACAACCAAATTGTATGAGCTCTTAAGAAATTATACTCGTATTCGTCTTTTTTTCTGTCCGGTATACAAAAGCGTATAAGTAATATTAATAATAAACCTATAAATATCGCATACGTACGAACTTTGCCGAGCTTTAACATAAATTCCGTTAGAAATACCGATGACATTTGTGAGTCTAATTTAAAGAGGTTAGGTCACACGATTATCGTTCATTCTGTGGAAAAATACACGATTCATAGACTATTCTTTTCTAAACTTATTCGGCGCAGTAGCATTTAAATTCAAATTTTGCATTGCACTTCATATAAAATGAAAACCCTTAAGGACCTTTCTTCCGAAAGAATGTTCTTAAGTTATGTCGGTCTTAAACAAAATAAATGATTTATAAGAATTTTTCTTACATAAAGTTCTTGGCCTCGAGCTCGATATAATAATTATTTAGTAAAATTTAATATAAAGGCCGAATACAAAAATTACAATTACTTAAAGTTCATTTAGTAATTTGGAAAAGAGAAAATTGAAATACCTTGTTCCTTGGGAGCACACACAGGCTGGCAACTCCGCAAATTGTCTGCTCTCATTTATAAACAAAAAACGATGTAACACTCTCTCGCACACACAGCCAAAAACCACATGCTGCTTTGGATGTTTTGTAATTTTCCACAAAAATACGCACAGCATTGTGATGCCCTCTCTCTCTCTCTCGGGCTCTGTTTCGCGCTCCCTGTGTTGGCTGGTATCTCTCATATTCTTTGTTGATTAATGAGAGCACGTTAGAGATACGAAGCATGTAGAAACAATTTTTCCAGGGGGTATTTTATCTTTAACAAATCTCGCAAATTTTTCAGTTTCATCTGAGACGTGCGGTAAAACGGTCGCTAACAAAGGAACACAGTACAAGGCGCTTCTGGAATAAGAAAAAAGTAGAATTTAAACAAAAAAAAATTAAAGAAAAAATTAACAGAAAAATATAAAAATATCATTTGAAAAGTGACAACAGCAAATCCAAATAAATCTGCAGTGCTTTTATTAATTCCTTAAGCGGAAACAAACAAATAGAACAACCTAATCATACTTTGTGCGAGCTAAATTAAGTATGTGTGATTTTCTCTAATCACTTCTGGTGTTAGTTGGAATTACAGTTCAGGATATATAGATACGTTAGAGCTGGAGCATTTATATTTATCACACAGTTGTGTATGCGTGTGCTCTACGGATGTGTGTGAGTGAGTGTGAATACCAAACCCGTTTGGCAAATAGCAAAAAAAACATTTAATGAATAAAAGTGAAAAAGATAAAACAAAATGCCAGAAATCCTTTAAGATTTTTTCCGTTCTCTATACACAACAGCTTTTATGAGCCAGTGCGGATTGAAATACAAAAAAAAAGAAGTAAAACGAAAAAAAATATACATTTGAGGTTCTGCCAAGCCTACGGACCCCCTAACTCGCTAACACCAGCGTACTTAGTCGTGCACGCACACATACTACATACATACGTGAATTTGTGATTTTTATAAAACCCCGACAACAAATTGTAGGTTCTTCTTAAACAATTAGCTTAAATATCATAACAGCCAACTTAAGGCACCGTATGAATGTTCGCATTTAATAAAATTAATTGTGCTTTGTTGTGAACGCGTCACACTGAGCCCAACAAAAGGGACGGCATCACAAAACAAACTAACTTCCGCTTCCGGTAACTGATACTTTCAGCAGGCATTGTGTTTGGTGGTGCTGGCCCACTGACACTGTCACGACCGCTGTTTGCTGATTGAGCTTTAACCCTGGATCCCTCGGCTACGTACCAAAGAATGCGACGCGTAAGGCGTATTGTGGTAAGTTTATGGTTATATCTGTTTTGCTCGCCAACCCATACAAAGTCCCTTTGAATGGTTCATATTGCAGACACAAACAAAATTGCTAACAAAACTCTACCATTTCGAAAATTAACAACAACAACACATAACCGAAAAAACAGCAAACAACAACCACAGCTCATATAACCAAAAGGCAAATAACCCAATATACAGACCGACATACACATATGTATCTCCAAAAGCAGTACCATTCACACAAACCCTTAGTGGTAGAAGTAGTTGTAACAGCAGCACTTTATGGAACGTATCTTTGTACATTGGCGTGGCTACTTTTGTCTGATTTTGTTACTGGTTTAAAGTTTTAAGAATGCGAGTCTGAATATCTTGCACTGTGTCTACAACGGTTATGCGAAAATGTTGAATATAAAAATACAGGGCAATATTAAATTGTATGTATTCTGGAAAGAATTAAAAATAATTTCATACTTGAACTTTTTAAAACTTTTCCTTAAGAACTAGGTTGACGAAACTTATTATCGTAATGCAGACAGGGTGATTTTTTTTTCTAAAATTTGTCCTTGATGGTTTTTGAGATATTTGCGATCGAAATTGGCACAAGAAATTTTACAAAATTAGAATTTTTTCATATCAAAAGGAGCGTAGTTTAAAGGAAAAACAAGTGCTCTTCCATTAGCGCGGCTCCTTGTTTACGGATTGTGGTGGTCATGTTTTAATGTCGTCTGTAAAATCTATTAAGTTTTCAGTCCCTGATGTCAAATTATCATGTCAAGTTATACGAATGAGCAGCACGTGCAAGCAATAAAACTTTATTTTCTAAAGGAATGTACGTTAATGGAAAATTTTTTACCAAAAAAAGGTATTGGTTATCTGGCGAGGTCATAAGTAATTTCTGTTGTCAATTATAAATGATATTAACGCGTCAGGAATTTAATCGTAAACTATCTTAACTGCTGATCATATTCATCGGACCATCATTCAAATTCATATTTACTATGTGTATTCCTTAAAAAATATGTTAAAGATATGTTTGCATGCAAAAAATTGCATTTGCAGGAAACATATAAATGATTGGAGCATGCTCCCAGCTCAAATATGTTTGGGTCAGAGCAAACGCTAATACGAGGGCTGCTACATATATTTCTGGCCTAATAATGAAAATGCTAGTATTTATCATCAAAAATAGTTTTATTGTTTTTCAAAGTATTCTCCAGCTTGATTTATACACTTTTGCATGCGCTCAAACCAATTGTCGAAGCACTTTTTCCACTCCGATTGAGACACTTGCAAAACATGGTGTTGAACGCTTCAACAACGTCTTCTGGCGACATAAATCGTTGACCACGCATTTTTTCTTGATGTGCGGGAATAAAAAGAAGTCATTGGATGCCAAGTCAGGGCTGTACGGCAAGATTGAGCCGATGTGTTAGAGCTCGCCTTGTCATGGTGCACAATAATTCGTCTTCTCTTGTTCGTTTTTCGAATTTCTCCGAAGACTTTATGCAAACAAATTGTGGTGTACCACTCAGAACTGACCGTCCTACGTTGCTTAAGCAGATCAGTCGCCACATGACCAGTTTTGCCGATGAAACAGGCGGCCATTTGCTTCGAAGTGCTTCTTTTACGAACAACTTTCGTTGGATTTGGCTCGTCTTCGAAGACCCACACGATCGATTCTTGTTTTGTTTCGGGTTCATATTCATAGATCCATGATTCGTCATTTGGAGCACAGCGATCGTAATTTTTCAAAATTTCGTTGCACTAATCGACAAGAGCCTTTTTTTGAGCGATTATTAAATTGTGCGGGATACAACGAGCCTTTTTTTGAGCGATTATCAAATTGTGCGGGATACAACGAGACAAACCTTTTTACGGCCAGGTTTTCATGCAATGTCGAATGTATGCTGGTGGAAGAAATATCCTAGGATACCTCTATCTCACGGTATGTCACATGACGATCTTGCATTATCAGTTCACGCACGGCATCAATGTTCTCTGGCACAACGGCTGTTTTTGGACGACCTTCGTCTTTGAACGAGCTTCCGCCACGATTGAATTCATTAAATCACTTTTCACAGTGCTATAGGTTGGTGCTTCAACGCCATACAAATATTTAGGTTCATCAGTGCACTCTTGTCGTGATAATCCACGTCAAAAGTTGTGAAAAAAGATCGCACGAAAATGTTAACGAGTTAATTCCATTTTGTTGATAATTTGATGTTTTCAAGTCAAACGTCGATTTCTTTTATCATCTTTAAATGGTTATTTAAATTCCATTTTATATACTTAAAGAATTCTCCAATTCTCACTAATGTTTTTTTTCTAAATGCTCTCTGCTTCCACTACGTCTTATCACTTGTATGGTAGCTAGCAACTAATTGAAATTCTGTGTTAAAAATATTCTCATTCATATTTCAACGCAGAATTTATGTTATTTCACAAATATATAATAATTCAATATGCTACAAATTGTCCTAAACATATAATATATTTGTGACAACCTAATTTGCTGAACTAAAAATATAAAGATGTTTCTAACATGTTGCAAACGTTTGCATGCAAACATATTTTTAACATATTTTTTTTCCTGCATGCATGGCTAACAATTAAAGTGTTACAAACATAACGTTGGCAGTACTGGCAAACCGATAGGGAATTCATCTGAAAACTATATCATTTTCTCGATACGAGTATAATTGCATAGGTTGCATTGCCAAATGTTGTGGTGGTGGACGAAAAAACCCGATACTTAACCCAATGGCCAAAGATGTGGAAATGCCCCAGCAAAGCATCCGACGCAAATTCCAAAATAAGCTCGAGGTACAAGTTCACCACTATCGTACACCAAACCAATCAAGTTTAGACTCGAAAAAACAAAGGAGTTGTTAAGCTTATATGAACGTGGAAAATTTTTTAACTTTGTGTTCTCTGAAAAAAAAATTTATTGAGTATTTCATAAACTCTCAAAATGATCGTGCGAAAAATTTGGGCCTACGAAAGACCGACCGAAGTAATTTTCCCTCTCAAGTAATGGTATGGGCAGCTGTGACCACTAATGGACTCTGTGCAAACGTTTTTATCGAGTGTCCAAGTCAACGCAACTTGTTATCAGGAAAATAGTTTGAAAGCTCCTTTAGAGCCTAGGGCACACCAACAATTCGGGAGTAGACCATGGTTCCAAAAAGACTCGGCATCGCCTCATTAAGCTCGTGGGAACCATGAATGGGTACAAACTATTTTCCACGATTCTTTTCGTCCACACAATGACTTTCGAATTCGCCAGATGCAAACCCGATAGACTGTTCCATCTGGGCCATTTTCGAGAGCAAGGTGAGCTTTAAAAAATTGCCAGTATGGATGCGCTAAAGAGAGTCATTGTACGGCAATGTTCAAAATACTGCAAGAAAATATTCGTGCATATCCACAGCGTAAATGGATTTGATTATGGATTTTGATTATTTTTACACATTTGGTAATTTTAATTATACTCGTATGCATATGTGCCAGAAAAATCACATACAAAGGGTAACCAGATAGTAACGATAGTTTTTACAATTTTTAGATGTCGGAAGCCTACAAAGTTGCCAGATTTCCAACTGACTAAATATTAAGTAAGGTTTTCGATTTCATTACGCATCGTTTTAAGAATGCTGAAACTGTAGTGAATTTTAAAAACAAATATCGCAATTATGCCTCTCTTCTAAATAAAAAAATTTCACAGTGGACTCGGTTGTTATCATGGATTCAGTGCTCTGGCAGTTCGTCACACTAGTGACAAATATTAACATGAGGACATTTTTTAAGACCTTTAGCAACCAACCACACAGAGGTATAAAGTACAAAAAACATAGATGCCATTATCAAGGAAGACCAAAAAAATTATATTCCGCGCCGACAGCTCAATTGGACAACGCCAAAAAGTCAACCAGGCTTTGCGTCTAAATTCGTTAAAGATTGTGCTGCCTCAATAATTAAGAACATTGATAGGAGTCCGCTACTTTTGTTTAAACTATCCGCATCAGTACGATGAAATATACTGTATCTACAAAGATAACCTGGTTGTACTTCTGTCGAATTGGCGAAGCATACATCGTTACCGCCAGCGGTCCTCGGTATTGAAAGATGCCACCCGAATTGCTGTGGACAGAACTCGGCAACACCACTAAGTATTTAGGCTAATGCTTGAGTAGGCTATTCTAAATATGATTTTCGTTGTGAAAATAACACATTCATAAAAAGATGATTGGAAGTGCATGAATGACAGGTCTGTATTCTTTAAATCAGAATGTGGCATATCCCACTCCGGCACTAACCGAGACCCATATCCGCACTATGGTTTCAACAAGACGGCACAAAATGCTATGAATGGCAAGCTAAGCTCGAAATTGCGATGGATTACTTTGGCGATTCGGTCGTTTCATAGTGAGCCTGATCAATATCTTAGTCTATGATAAAAAAACTAACCACTTTGGAGAAGCTCGGGTCTAACATAGTAAATGCTGTTAAAGAAATAATGTCACAAATACTGCACCGATCGCTTATAGGACTGCCAACGAATAGTGGCTGTCGTTTAAATGAATGTCATATATCTACCATAATGCCATTAAAGTATCTTCAAAAGACATTAACTAAACAGCTCACTCCGTTGTGGGATAATTTAAGTTATTTTTACTGTCTTTCTTATCTGATAACCCTGCAGTTGTTGGGAGAAAAATTGATTTCAGAGGGAAAGTTAAATAATAAGAAAAATTGATTTTTCTTATGTTTTTCTACGATTTTTTTTTGAGTTTTTCTCCTCTGTATATCTCATTAAAGCAAAAAAAGGTCTTAATGTAGACGTAATTAACGTTCAAACGAGTTATACAATTCACCATGTGCAGCAATTAAAATACAAAAGGCTATATCCACTTTTTGCTTTAAAATTGGAAAACAAGAGGCATATCAATTGAATTATTAACAAAAAAAGGAGCAAAACAAAAAATTGCATAGTTTAGGCAGTTTTTTAATGGTTTTTCTGATTTTATTTTTTTTACACAATTTTTATGGTTAGTGCCTCTGCTTTTCAGATAATGCTAACAGTTCAAAATTTTCCCTGCAGAACGGACTAACTACAAAATTGTAAGAAGTTATGCATAATTTCTGCTGATATTCATGACATTCGATTTTTACATTTTTAGTGCGATATGAATTATAGTTTATGAGGTCCATGGTATAGTAACTGATTTGAAAGAAATTGAGTTTTATCTCTGGATAGTTATGCTTTAAAGACATTTACAAAGAAACGTAAGGCACTTTGATGGTTAAACTGTAAAATGTTACTATTTTCCAAATTTTTTTATGCATACAAACAGCAATAAGAAATGCATTACTTCTTTTTAAATCAATGTTTTCAATTTTTTTTATTGTATAAAAAGTTCAATTGAAATCTGCCTGCACTAAAGTCTTTAGCCTTTTGAATGATTTTTTGGTTTCTCTTTGAACAATATATTCAAAAGAAACATAGTCTCAATTCTGACTATAAACTAAGCATAATGCAATTTAATTTTATATGATTTATTGGCTTTGAAGTTGACAGACCGTATATGACCTCCATGCTCATCCACGCATATGATAAAAAAATTATTCATTACGGCCTGAAGGGTTAAAGTTGGGATCGCCTTAATTATTGTTTTAATGGGCTGCATCAAATTTCTTGGTTTCCAGTTGTACACCTCTTGCTTAACATAACCCTTCAAAAATTTTTGGTGCTGTTAGTTCAGACGACCTTGGGTGTAAGTGGAAAGTGAAGTTTCTGGATATTAGTTAGTTTTCGAGTGTTCATTGGAGCTGCGCCGTAACTGGTCTGGCCAATCCAAATACTATTCCTTCTACTTAACGTGTATCCCTCTAGAACACAATCTGATTTAACGATTGTCCTGCATTTTATATTTTTTTTACTTTGTTTTTTTTTTTAGATTCCAGTACCACCTAACAACGCAAATATCTCAAAAATCTATCGGCATTGTATTCGCCATATCCGAAATTCAGTGCTTTATTTTTTTGTGCAACAATATTTAATATTTATCAAAACTAACAAAATTTTGGTAAAGATGACAATAATTATTTTAATACTTTCGACTGAGAAATTTAAATGCATTTCATTTGTAAGACATTTGTGTACCATATCAAATCAAATTCACAGTTGTAGACTTAGTTAACGATATTTCGACGCGAGCTCGACTAAATCTATAATTAAAAATATAAACTGCCACTCTAATGTACATTGTAGATAGTGGTGATATGAGTGGTATATAATACACATTACGCATAAATAAACAAACACACACTGATACTTACAAACAAGCTAACAGTCAAACCGACAAACTGACATGTTAATACCATCCGCAATGTTTGTATATATACACGCCTGTATGTAAACGGCGTATTTATAAAGAATTTTTATTTAATACCTACCAATGTATAGACATTTTCCTTTATTATATCGTATGTAAATAAATTACTGAATATGTGTACTATATGTATCAGCATGTATGAATTGGGATTGTTTTAATGGATTGGACATCAGAAAACATTAACCACCCACCCACTCAACTCACAGAATGAGTTGTAAATTTTGTTTTTGCATTCAATCGAATATTTTTATACGCGGCTGTAAATAATTACGTTTTTTTCTTCTATCGTGGAATAAACATACATACACATACATATGTTATTTTTAATAATCCATTAATGTTATTATTTATATGTGTGTGTACATACGTATATTGTATGGATAAGCACATTAATTGTAATAATTCAATTATTTATGAAAAATTGGATGAAATTCATTTTAGGGACCACGTGTGGTATACGTACTGTGAGTAGTTCACAAGTTAATATTAAGCATACGCCACCAAACATTAAGGGTTAATGAAAGAGATGGTAGTGTTATCCTAAAGACTCTCGAACGATGATAGACCAGTAATTGGCTTTATGGACAGCTGGCCACACTCGTTATATATGACAGATTGTACGACTCCATGAGAAAATGCAAAGATCGCAGCATGAGTTTATTCATTCCTTGAAATGAAATCGGATGTGGTTGGCTGTCGGTTGAAAATCAATCCAAACGGGAATGGATATTTCAAATGTTTTAAGTGATTAACCTATTTTTCTATAAGAACTCTAAATAAGTAATTTTTGGTTAAATGACTTTTGGGTATTCAATGATTATGGCATGCTACACTTAATTCGATATAAACAATTATAAAACCCCAAAGTATGTTAGGACCAACTACATGACACCATACACTACAGTGATGTACTACAAACACTCATTACTTTTGTACGAAATTAAGAAAGAAGAGATTCAAAATGATGGTCCGTGCCCTTAATCGGGGTGAACCTTTTTATACGGTCTGTATGATAACTTGGACCGATGTGCCTAAGTCCGCAAGGTCAGATTTGGTATGTGGTTTGTTGAGAGTGAGAGCCTTAAATCGGGGACCATTGCGCAGGGACTGTATTAAAACAAAGAATTATTTTACCTGTGTTACGGAACTCGTATAGCTTACCATACTTTTTTTTAGCCAAATATAAATAAAGTTTTGAAACACGAGGATCCCAAATTGGGAGGGTCCTTTGCAAGGCAGCTGAGTTTCTTCTAGAGCAATAGAACCGCTTTAAAAACATAGGCCGATATGGTTCAGTTTTGACATTGTTATACATTTCATACATCACACTGTGCTAACTTTCAAAAAAAGGTTTTAATATCTGAATTCGAAAGGTCCTCTACTATATAGAGACCAATACGGTCCACTTTAATTTGTCTTAATTATGGCTTTTCCAGAATGCATTACGCTCAATTTGCACTAAAAATCGGAAGGGATCTTATTAAATCATTACCGGTTTCTCATAACTTTCCAAGCGAAATTTGAGCAAGATAATATTTAATTTGTTGGTAGATCTAAAAAAAATTGTTAGTGGATCTAGTACAAAATATTGGTCGATAAGATACAATTTTATCAAATTCCACAAAAGCCAGTTTTATGCACATAATCGACTTGTAGTAGCTGTTCGCTATCAAAAGCTGTCACCCCGACTCTGTGTGGCTCTACAAAAACAATTGGTCCCTTATTATCTTCCATTGTGGCTACCGGAACTATAGGTCATCAAATCGGAGAGGAGCTATATCATTACAGGCACCGATACTAACCAAAGAAAAAAGAGTTCATTGCTGGCCTGAAAAGGCACACCTTCTAAAGTTTCTTTGAGATCGGTATACATTTGGTCATTTTTGTGGAAGGTACCAGAAGGAATGGGGCTTGAAATCTAATTTGTTACCAGATTTGCCATATAACTCTGGTATGAGTAATAAAAAAGATATTATGCAAAAAGCAAATACGGGCTGAATGGCTCATTTGCATGGACGTACTATTTTTGTACATGCAAATGCTTATTGAACATATTAAGGAGTACAAATCTTAAACAATTTTAATGCATTGGGTAGCAACTTATTCAGGTTCGAATCTGTACGTCAATATGATCGCTTGTGTGGGAGTTATCAGAAGGGGCTTGGTAAGCAGCCCTATATCGTCTTCATCTTATTTTTATAACAATTATAATCTTAGTTATCGTTTCAAGCATGATGGTGAGAACCGTATTAAAGTTACTGCATAAATACCAAAAGCTCGCGAAATTATACATTTGTGTTGGAGGTATCAGAGTGGGTTTGGTGTTATAGACCATTTTTATTTCATTAAGAGTATTAGAAATATATATCGACATGCTTAATTTTAACCACATTTGTAACTACGAGGGCGGTTCGGAAAGTTCTTAGCCTATCAATGAAAGAGAATAGTTAGTTTTTCAAAAATATTTTTATTTTTCAATATAATCTCCTGAAACTTCAATACACTTAGTCCAACGCTTATCTAGCAATTCTATCCCTTGATTAAAATAGTTTTCCTCAAGGTCTTCAAAATAGTGGTTTACAACTGTAATTGCATCTTTATTTGAGGTAAAACGCTTGCCAGCAAGGAATTTTTTTAGATTTGGGAACAGGTAAAAGTCACTGGGAGCTAAATCAGAAGAATAAGGTGGGTGGTCAAGCAACTCGTACTTTAATTCGTTGATTTTAGCCATTGATAAAACACTCTTGTGCGCTGGTGCGTTGTCTTGATGAAAAATTATTTTTTTGCGTTGTAAGCCAGGACGTTTTTCTCGAATTTGTACATTTAATTGATCGAAAAGGTTGCAATAGTACTCTGAATTTATTGTTTTACCCTTTTGCAGATAGCCAATCAATAAAATACCTTTGAAGTCCCAAAAAACCGTTGCCATAACCTTACCAGCCGATTGAATTGTGTTTGCCTTCTATGTGGCACTTCCTCCAGCTTCAGTCCATTGCTTTGATTGTTCTTTTGTCTCTGGAGTATAGTGGTGGACCCATGTCTCATCAACAGTTATGAAACGACGCTTAAAATCCATTTTATTTCGCTGAAAACGATCCAAACAAGCTTGAGAAATTTTCATTCTTATGCGTTTTTGGTCGACTGTTAACAAGTCCGGCACCCATCTTGCAGAAAGCTTTTTCATCTGTAGTTCTTCATGCAAAATTAAATGGACACGATCATTTGAGATGCCCATGATATTAGCTATTTCACGCACTTTTATTCGTCGATCATTTAATACAATATCATGCACTTTGGCTACAATTTTTGTTGTTGTTGCTGTTTTTGGACGTCCACTACGTGGTTCATCTTCAATGCTTGTACGACCACGTTTAAATTCAGCAACCCAATTTTTTACTGTTGCATATGAAGGAGCACTTTCAACTAACACATTCACCATATCATTATGAATTTCTTGTCCCGATAAACCTTTTTTATGTAAATATTTAATGACACCACGCATTTCTAATTTTTCCATTGTAAAAAAATCGCGGATGCGTCTTTTGTGAACACCAGTTTCTATATGAAGGAGTTGCCAGATCGAAACATAAAAGAGATGGAAGTTTTCAAAACACTTAACTTTTTTCTGTTTATACAGCGCTTTTTGTGCTAGGCTAAGAAGTTTCCGGACCGCCCTCGTACATTGTAAAGTTATCGTGTTAGCCACACTGAGGGACAAAGTCCGTGTGTTTTACATGTTTCTCGCTGTGATAGCTTCAACCATGGCAAGAATACCAAAAAGTGAATTAAAAATGAATTTGTTATCACATTACAATGCTAGACTACTTGCGCTAAGTTTTAGGTTTTTACGATCACTCCTTCTCATTATATGAAATCACGACACTGTGGATCGTAATGACGAATTTGGAGTTAAGTGGGTGCTTTGTAATTAAATGATATGTCTAAACTAATGTATGAGTTTTAGAAAAAGTTCATCAATCTGAGAGGAATATAAGTATTAAAATTACTCAAGATCAATGACCACTTCTCTCCAGTGTTTCTGGTATGCAACTTTCTTTGGGAACAATTTATAATGGACCTTCGTCCATAAAAATTAATGGGCTCGAAAATTTGAGATATAAAATTAAGTTTTAAACGCGCTTAGAAACAAATTTTGGATATCCCTTTTTCCATATCTTGTTTGTCCATACAAACCAACAATCCGAATTTAAAATATGGTGCAAAATAAAGACATGTTTTCGTTTGTTATTGAGTTTATTCATTTGACCTTTTTATTCCATAGGTAGATTTTGAAAAAATTGCAAATTTGTTTTTTTGATATCCCTTTCACAATTTTCTTATTTGAGCCGCATGAGAATAAATAATTAAATTTTTTGTCCCACCTCTTGCCGCCTGGCAATGTGTGTACGTAATCTTCTAAGCAAATAAATCCCAATTTTTTTACTTCTTTTGCATTTCACTTGAGAAGAAAAACACGATTTAGAAATAACTTTACACCTTTTTCGGTTTTTTTAGTCGTTGTCGGCAAGCGTAATATTGCCCACTCCATAAAATGCAAACTCTACTCCCTCACCGGCAAAACATATCCTAATAAGCATATTATTGTTTCCACGAAATTTAATTTTCAATTGTAACGCGACCCACGCACATTTAAGGCGAGCGGCGGAAGTACCCAAACTTTCACCTTCACATCCACAGCCAAGTTTCCGGCACAATGACTGTGTGGCTGGCCGCTTGACTGACTGGCCAATGCTTACACGTTTTTTTTTGTATTCCAATGTCTGTCTTTGGCATGAAGTGTTGGTGGTGGTCGGCTCCACGCTCCTTCTCGCCGACCCTTAACGTCTAATTTTTGAGCAAATACCTTTGTTTTCGTTTTCGAGTTTCCTGTGCGCAAATAAAGCATATTTATATAAGGATTTGCTGTTTCCTGCTTCTCGCCCCTTAACTTATTTATTGTTGTTCGTGTTCATTGAACGATGGAGTGCCGGTTTGCTCCCGTGTTCGCGTTTTCTTCGTTGTTTTTTGTTTTTTGCTTACTCACTCTGTTGTAGACTTTGTTGGGAAACTTGTCCGCCCGTACACGTGAAAGCGGTAGTTGTGTAGAAAAAGAAGCTAGGAGCAAGGAGTAATTTGCAATAATCATCATCAATGTTGAAATAAATGAAGAGCAATTACCGAACTACAGTATCGCCTCGTACACGTACGCATCCCATGCCCATTCACATCCTTATCATTCTGGAGCATATCACATCGATGTCGTGGTGTTGTAGCCAATGCCACTGTAACTTTTTAACAAACTGAGTTAACATTCTTAAAGTACATTTAACTTAAGGTATTAACCAATCTACCTTTTCGCCACCCACCCTCCTCCACCACCTTCACCCACTTAACGTTGGCTTCATAATGAAGAATGATTTGTTAAGACTTTTGTAGTTTCTTCTTTGCTATTCTTTCGTTCCAAGCATATTTGTATGCACAGTTTGTTTTTTTTTGAAATGACTTGAGTTACGTTCGTATTTTCAAGAACGAAGGTAAATCGATAACTATTAAGCAATACGTGTATCGATGTATACTTATATTCAGACGCTGATGCCTGCCGTTATTTAAAATGCTGAAAAAAATAAAGATAAATGGCATAAAGCTGTGAATGTTCTTTGAATCTCTTTTGTATCCAACTGAAATTAAAAAATGCAAAAATGTAGGAAGTTAATCACTTATCATTGGCGTGCAGTGTAAACCTCCTATGCCCGGTCTCTAAACTAAGTAGAAGAACAATTTTCAAATTTTTCCAAAACTTGATAGACGAAATTCAAGAAAGGTTGACAAAACGGTCACAGTTAATGACATAAATATTGACAAGAGGACAGCGACTTTGACAACGACGGGAGGTCAGATGGAAATGAAGAGCTCTTTCGAAAATTGAATTAGAGTAGGTTGAAATGGGTCTGACGGCTAATGACTAGACAGCGGAATTTTATTTAATTTCTAATTTCAGTCCGGTTGAACTAACATTTTGTATATGGAGTAGTTGTAAGTCGACTAAAATGTTTTCGTCTGCATATTTCATATATGGGCATTTTCAGGGAAAAGTGCTCCTTGATCCAAAAATAAAAAGATAATTTATCGTTTTTTTACATGCAACATACTTTTTCGGTAATATGTTTTTTTAATGGCGACTGAAAGCACATCCCAAAACGTGATTTTTGGCATCATAGGTTTTGCCAATTTTTAATTTTTAAATTTGTTGATACTTTAAGACGGCTTTATCTCGCTAAACCGAACGAAATATTGCTGTAGCTATTGAATTTAAGAAAAAGGTGCATAACAAACTTAGCCTCATAATCAAAAATTTCCATTTTCATACAATTTTTCTCCTTTTTGGCCAATGACTTGGCTAAACGTCAGCAAATACGATTTTTTTTGTGTAATTTTTAAATATATTTTAAAGCAAACAAATGTTTTGCGATTCATTTTATAGATATCAAGTGTTAGTTCATCCTACACCAAGCTTTGGTTCTGATAATTATGATGAAGAAACTGAACAGCTCTCGAAAAGAATAAGAAATGAGAATTCCTCTTATTTTTTTCAACAACCATAAACTGGTATTTTTTCTGCAATGACAACTAAAAATTAAGTTTTGGAAGAATAATATTTCCGTGACATTTCGAATAAAACACAGTTTGATTTGCAAAACAAAATTTTCATTTGTTTGATCAGAACGGGAAATTTCATCGTTGGAGCTGAATCTCTTTCCACCGAGCCATTTCTTTAGGTTTGGAAATAGAAAATAATCACTGGGGCTTAAATTCGGAGAATATGGCGGATGAGGTACCAACTCGTTACCTAATTCATGCAATTTTGGCAGTGAGACTACACACGTGTGCTCCCGTGCATTGTCTTGAAAAAAAATATTTTTTCTTGGCTATATGGGTCGTTTTTTTTAATTCCTCGTAAAATCGGTATAATAGGTTGACATAATAATCGCCTTTAATTGTTTTCCACTTTTGAAGGTAATCGATGTGGATTATCCCGCGTGCATCACAAAAAACTGTTCCCATCACCATATTGGCCGACAAAGTCACCTTGGCCTTCTTCGAAGCCAGTTCAACCGGAGAAACCCATTGTTTAGACTGCTGCTTGGTCTCCGGAGTGTTGTAATAGATCGGAGTGTTGTAATAGATTCATTGTTAAACAGCTCCAAACAATCCTTTGAAGTTGTCGCACGACTACGTTAATGCCATTCGTGGCAACCGTTTTGCAGACAGTTTTTTTAAATCCAACTGATCCCACGCACTTTTACTCTTCGATTAGCCAACACCATATCGTGGATTTTTTTCGACATATTCCGGTGTGTTGACCTCGTCTAGAACGTTCAGCGACATTTGTACTTGTACGACCACAACGAAAGTCAGTAAACCACTTTTTTACCATTGAAATCGATGGTGCAGAGACCCCATAGTATTTATCAAGCTTTACCTTGATTTGATTGGCGTTTTTTTTTCGCAAAAATAATGTCTAATAAGCACTCGAAAATCTCTCTTTCCATTTTTAAAAAAATCGACTAGGTTGTATTATTTGAACAGCTGTTAAGCACAGACTAAATATGGAACTCTCTTAAAATTTGATAGTAGTATGTATATTAACAGATTGTACTTGATGGAAGCAGTGTTGCATTTCATATAACTACAAGGGAAGTAAGAAAAGTCGCGGAATTTTTGATATGCCCAAGTACTATCAACCGCCATTAACCAAAGTTATGTCCCAGACGTTGACCCACAAAAATGTTTCACTCTCTTATTATGGTCATTAAAATGCGTTGTAAAAATGGGTCGCGACCGCCCACTTTTCTCAAAGCTATATTTCTTTACACACTACTAGTATATACTTATACGTATTTTAATCCGATATTTCTTAATTATATGCTTTATGAGTTCCGGTCGATTGAAGTCTTTGGATGTGTAGGCAGTGCACTGCTTTTTTGAAAAAATAAATCCGTATATACTCAGTAAACATTTTTGGACCACAATAATGTGTTTATTTCAAGACGAACAGCATATAATTTTGGTCATTACACTTTTTCTAAAAGTATTATTTTTAATCAAATGTGGAATCTTTATTGTTCATTCGAAGGACATTTTATGCCATTTATTTTTTGAATATACTTATAGTTTCCGTCAAATGTTGACCGCAACTACGCCTCAGATTGTTCATTCTGAGGGTCCAATTTTGGATGACTCGTTCGAGCAATTCGATCGGTATGAAGTTAATGACACGCGTAATGTTGGCTTCCAATACCTGAATCGTAGCTGGTTTGTCAGCATAGACTTAGGACTACGTAGCCTCCCAAAAAAGTCTTATTGTGTGACATCACACGAAGAAGGCGATCAACTCACCGGTTCAAAAGGTGAAATTAGCTGCTCTTCAAAATGACCTTTCAATAGATCCATTGTTTGAGCAGCTGTATGACAAGTGGCACAGTCATGTTGAAAGCAAATGTCGTCAATATTACGGGCTTTAATTTCAGGTAGCAATAAGACTGATATCATGGAGCGATAGCAAGCATCATTTACGGCTACGTTCCGGCCAACATCATTTGTAAAAAAATATGGACCGATAGACTATAAACCGCACCAAAACGTGGCTTTCGTGGTGTAAGTATTTCCATGATGAAATGGCAAACAATATTTAAAAGAAAAAAGATAAAAATAAACACATTTTACGCGTAATCTGTGAAAAAATACCCCTAGATTGATCACCTGTTATGTCAAGTCCGATGTTCTTCAATTAAATACTTTTGAGTTTAGGCAAGCCCCTCTGTAAAAACGCAATCAAGTTCAAGCTATATCGCTTAAAAAATATATGGAGTGGCAGGATCCACTTTTTTCTCGACCGTTTTTCATTATCGAATCTGATATTCCTAACTCTAATGGTTTATGAGCTTTGAATGCGTTAAGTTTTCAGAAACGAGGGCGATTTTAAAAACGCATTCGTTTATACATAGTACTCGTATGTTAGCATCTTCTGTTCCTCAGTTGCATACTTTGAAAATTTCAAGACGATTGGGCCATTATTATTGGCTTTACAGGGCTTTTAAAAATTAGCATGGCACCGCCCTCTTCCTCCACAAACGTATTTCATTACATACTAAGATTATATATACCGAATCTGAAGTTACAAACTCTAAGAGTTTATGAGCTTTGAGTACGTTAAGTTTTTGAATATGTGGGCGAGGCCACGCCCCCTTATAAAATCGTATCCCATTATAACGCGAGACAATCTCGTGGTTTACAGTAGCATACTGTTAAAATTTCAAGACGATCGGCCTATAAATGTAGGCGCTACAGAGCTTTTAAAAAAAGGGTGTGACACCACCCACTTTTTCCCACGACTCTTTTCGTTACACACCAACAGCTCATGAAGGGTGACCCATCTAGAGGTATTTTTTCAGAAAAAAAAATCTATAAAAATTCATTTTTGAATTTGCATCGATGATTCCACCAGCTTAAAAACCGCACCAAACCGTGGTTTTCTCTGGGTATAATGACATCTCTTAAACCTCTTCTTGTAACAAAATTGCCAAATGCGGCAATTTTGTTTATTGACTATGCCGTTGAGCCAGAAAAGGGCCTCATCACGTAACAAAATTTAGGTCGAAAACAGCGGATCTTCCCGTTTCTCACCGAACGCTCATTTCCATGATACAGTTACCAACATTTGAAGGTAATTATTTTCAAAAAATTAATGCCATAAAATGTTCTTTCAAATTACCAATAAAGATTCCACACTTAATTTGAATTTTTATATTTTTTTCTAAAAATATACCTCTAGATGGATCACTCTTTATATTAAACCTCTTGTTCGTAGCTCTTATAGTTCTTGAGTTCTGACAATTTACAATTTTAAGCGGTTTGGGCGTGGCAGCGCCCACTCTAGACATCAGAGATGAAAGTAGCCTACCACCGGGCTTACAGCTACATGCTGTAAAAAATTCAAGAAGACCGGTTCAGTAGTTCATGCTCCTATAAGCAACTAAAAACATAAACTAGTTTATAATATAAAGAATGGTTCAACTAAAACGCACGAAGTTAATTGTAAATAAAACAAGAAATTTTTAGAGAATTACCTTAATATTTTTATTGATATGTTAAAAAGATCTATGACATTAATGTGTGGATCAAAATAATGACCAAATGCAGATGGTCCATGTTTTCTATGACTCTGAGACATAATGGAGATGCAATGTCGATAATGTGCCGAATTATCTCATAAGTTAGCTCTTGAATTGTTTTTGACTTATTGGCGTATACTTTTTCTTTTAAATATCCCCAAAGAAAGAAGTTCAAAGGAGTCAAATCACATGATCGTGGGGGCCGCATAACATCTCCACGACGTGGAATAACACGGCGATTGAATTTTTCACTCAAAAGCGTTGGATGTGTGGCAAGTGACAATATCCAGTTGAAACCACATATCGTTCAGGTTCATATCCTCAATTTCTGGCCACAAGACGTCCGTTATCATCACGCGATAGCTAACACCATTCACGGTAACTGCTTGGCCGACCACTTTTTCGAAGAAGTACGGCCCAATGATGACTCTAGCTTATAAACCGTACCCAACAGACGCTCTTTGTGGATGCATCGCCTTTTCAACACTCGCAAGTGGATAAGCATTGACCAAATTCAGAAATTCTGCTAACAAATCCACTGAGGTGAAAGTGTGCCTCGCCGCTGAAGAAGATTTTCTTTGTAATGTCACCATTCACTTCTGTCTGTTAGGCGTATTAAGGAGGCTTGAAATGGTCAGTAGGCTTCAGCTCTTGAGCCAATTGAACCTTGTTAGGGTTCAATTCTTTATTCAAAACTCGCATCAGTGATGTTCGTGAGATTCACAATTGTTGGGCACGACGACGGTCGAGGTTGCCACACTATCGCGAACAACATCAGTGTTTTCCGCAGAACGAACTGGGCGAGCATGCACAGCTATTTTCAGATTTCCTACAGACCCGGTTTTTGAAATTTGCACTCATTTTTCTCGATTGTGAGCACATTTGGTCAATTACGTTGACCAAAATTATTACGAAGTGCACGAAATACTTTTGATTTTAACGTCCATTTTTGTAAAAGGCTTCAATGATCTTAACGCACTGGTCAATTGCACTGGTCTACATGTTTGAATTTGTCAGACACTAAAACAAAAAAATGGCAAATCAAGTTGGGCAAAAACTTGACGTTAATATGTGACTTACAATTAGCATCGTGCATTGTGGTTGGACCACCCTTTATATAACACCTATTCATCAAAATGGTAATAACTCAAAAACTTGAAATTCTAATTGAAAAAAAAACAATTTTTTCTTAAAAATAGTTCATCATTTTCTCCACTCTTTCATTGAGAAAACGGCACGTTTAGGTATCCATGAAGTATATAAGAAAAAAATTTCGACTTATAAATTACAAGTAAGGTGTATGGATATTTAGATCTAGAAAAAACTTGTGTAGATTCCGATACTTTATCATCTGTCGGTACGTTTACTTCCACTTACTGACAATTGCAGTGCACCAACCTTAATTTCGAGAAGATATTCATACAATTCTTCCCCTAAAAAAGTTTTCTTACTGCGATCTCCAGTAAAATGAGAATTTTACAATTTTACGAATTTTAATATAAGGATTTTTTTTTGCAGTTACGAGACATCCTTTAATTTTACCTAATATCGTTAAAATCTAACGCCTGCCAAGCGATAATGGAAACCATTTCCCAGTTCGCTTGATTTTCGTTATTGTATTTAAAGCGAAAACGAGACAAATCTACTTTCAGTGGTTACAGCATTTAGGTGGGTGTAAGATTACGAAATTAGTGCAACAATTGATTGATACAGCCTCGTATATCATGTCATCCATTAAGACGTGTCGTGGTTGATTATATCTTTGGGTGTTAATTTACACTGTTCGATCCTCTCGCGCAGTTTAGGCACTTTCGACTTGTTTGGCGTTATTCATATATTCAGTTTACCTTTAGGTTATTTCGTATTCAATTATTGGCAAAACGTTGATTATTTGTTTGAGGCATAATGAATATGTACAGACATACATACGGGTATATACATACGAGTATATATAAATGAATGACGATTTTGTCATATTATCAATGCTAAAGAAAATACTTTTTGTTGCCTTTCCCTTTCCAGTCGTTCGAGAATAAAAGTTGAGCGAGCTTTTGTTTGTTTGCCGGCGGATACCTTTGTAGTTTTGTGAAATGGCGGTTAAGCAGAAATCGTGTCATTAGCATTGTTCAGGTTTGCTTTGAATTGGCCACCTCTTCAGTGGACGAGTACAAGGAGGTATTTGCATTTTCTAAAGATGAATTTCTTTTTATTTCTTTGGAAATTGCATCAACCGCAATTACAAACGAATAAGTCTACATCAACGAAAACGACAACATAAAAAAACATATTTACAGTGCATCAAGTATAAATGCCGATTGAGCAGATCTTAATCTTAAATACCCTTCACTATAGCTGTGAATCAGGGTCAGATGCGACCACACAGAAGACGTGACAATAACCTAACCTTGGTGAACCAAAGTAAAAGTCTTGCAGTCGATATTAATTTTGTAGGGCATTGAAGGCAAACATTTACACAGTGGCTGCTTAAATAAGCCACTTACTCGTATGATAAAGTAGTAAATTTCGCAAAGTATCTCTAACACATGGAGGAATGTGTGAATCAAGTCTTTTTTGGTATATTTGAAAAAAATAGTTCTTTGCACTTCATGCCCTTAGTACAACTTACCACTTCGTAATCTGTACTATAATATTATCACAGCTATCATGCTTGAGAAAGTCTTCTTTTAGTCTACTTTTTCTCAGTGTGTAGAGACCCAAAAAAGGCCAAATTATAAAAACGACCAATAGAAATTGGGTCTTGGGTACATGGTGATAAGACGCCCAAATAAGCCCGCTTATAGTCGAATCAAATGTAAATTAAAGTATAGGGTGCAGCGAGGTAATTTTCTTGTTTGTAGTGCAGGCTGTGTTGGTCGAAGAGAGTGTGTGTGGCTTATAGTGGCTGACGGGATATTTATATTCATCTGCCTTTCTGTTGCCATCATGCATTGGACATGTGAGGCGAGGTTATTTTGTGTTGAAACGTATTTTTCAAATGCGCACTCGATCATTGCAGTGCAGCGTTCTTTTCTTTTACGATTCGCAGTTCCCCATGCGGACATGTTCCTGGACGGCAATCAATTGTAAATTGGGTAAATTCATTGAGAACAGGAAGGAATGAGTCATGTGTACGAAGGGGGCCTGAGAGAAGGATTACAACACCACAAAACATAGAGAGAGTTAGAGCAGCAGTACTGCATTCTCCGAAACGCTCTGCTCGGAAGCAATCGCTTGCTCTTGGCATTTCCAGGCGTTCTCTCAACCGGATTCTTAATGATGAACTGAATTTTCACTCGTATAAAATGTGCGTGGTCCAAGAATTGTCAGCACGGGACTAGTTGACACGGCGGACCTCTTGTGAAGACATTCTTGCAATTATACCGCGTACCGCGTGAGGCACATTTTCACCTCGGTGGGTGTGTAACCAAACTAATTTTGCGGTACTAGAGTGAATCAAACCGTAGATAACTTCACCAGAGACCTCTGCATTCGGACCGCGTCACTGTGTGGTGCGCCAAATCACTATTAGGCATCATTAGCACTTACCTTTTCCAGGATAACATAAAATAAATTTTTCTAAGGTTTAAAATTTTTTATTTCATGCCCAAATAAGCAAAATACCGCGCTCCACCCTGTATAAAGTATAAATCCCAGACATAATTTTCCAGGCTTCGAGAATTAATAGTTGTGTTCTGTTCAGGGCGGCCGTTTACACCTTGTAAATGCCAGCGTAAGAGATTTATCTTTAAGCCATGTAAAATGTACTTTATAAAAAAGCATTACTCTGTTTGCAATAGAAATCACCTCAAGTCGCCAAACAAAAAAAATTAGAGTTACCACACTTATTTTTCTAATAAAGAATCCAACATGACACATCTTCTTTATAAAACCATATGATTTTCGTAGCTGAGTTACGAAGCCGATACAAAAGATATCCGTTAGTTCCACTGATTGTGTCAGCCACCAACGGACGGAGAAAACGCTTTGTGCAATTCCCGTTTTCAATGCTCGCCGAGTCTGGTTTGTGGACTCCGAAAGGATCAAGGATCCTTTTCGTTTTCACAACGAAATACAGCTCCGGATCTGTTTCTGGTATTTTGGCAGAAATGATCAAATCAGTATGATCTGGTCGGATCTTGTAGAGTGTCCAAAGCAGAATGTATGCAAGTGGTGAACCCCGTTTCAGACATTCAACCGATAGTTTAGAGGATATTAACATAAACCATTATATTCGGTTTTTTTTAAAAAGCACTTCTAACTGGTTTATTTGTCAACCGATTTTCAAAAAACTTGTTGTGTGTGGTGTTTTTATTTCGGATAAGAATTGTTTAAGTTATTACAAAATCCGATATTTCGATTTTACTTTGAGCTGCCTTAATCTTTTGGATTCTTCACAAGTGTTGTATTTTCATAATAACTCCATTATAGCGTATTATAATCAACAAGCTTAAAAACTATACAAACCGATTAAATTTGACTGAGTAATTCAAATGAAAACAACCCTCCCATTAATGCGATGATGGTATGATAACTCATAAACATGTGTGCATTTTCAAAAACATTGTGGTACGAAAGATGTTTCCAGGTTCTTCGGAGGTCAGATGCGTGATCAGATGTCTTAAATCAAACTTCTGTAGAGATTTGTTTTTCAAATTTCGTTGTCCGTGTAATAGTTTGCGATAAATTGCAATTTCCTTCTACAAAAAATTTAGAAAAATTATGTTTCTTCTAAAATAACAAAAAATATTTGTTTTTAGAAGCACGCCACGCCCACATTTACAAATATTTTGATCTTATTTTTTTGCTGCCTTAGTTTTAATATGTTTGAAATTAAATGGCATTAAGATTTTGGAAATCGGCGATGACGACAAATTGAAGTTTTGGCCAGTACAATTAAATTCTGAACCTCCGTGCGACGACCTACACATTTATTTAACAAATATACTTTATTTATAAAGGGTGATCCATCCAGAAGTATTTTTTCAGAACAAAAAAAATATAAAAATTCAAATCAAGTGTGGAATCTTTATTGGTAATTTAAAAGGACATTTTATGGCATTTATTTTTTGAAAATAATTACCTTCAAATGTTGGCAACTGTATTATAAAAATGAAGATCCGCTGTTTTCGACCAAAGTTTTGTTCAGTGATGAGGCCCATTTCTGGCTCAACGGCAAAGTCAATAACCAAAATTGCGTAACCGTGAATGGTGCTCGCTATCTCAACATGATATCGATCTTGACGACACTTGGTTTCAACAGGACGATGCCACTTGCCATACAGCTGATCAAACAATGGACAGGTGAGTCGGCCGCCTAGATCGAGTGATATCACACCTTTAGACATTTTTCTTTGGGGTTACGTAAAGTCCATAGTCTATGCTGACAAACCAGCTACGATTCAGGTTTTGGAAGCCAACATTACGCGTGTCAATTAAGCCATACCGGTCAAAATGCTCGAATGAGTCATCCAAAATTAGACCCTCAGAATGGAAACCCTGGGGCGTAGTTGCGGACAACAATTGAGAGAAATTACATTCAAAAAATAAATTCCATCAAATGTCCTTTCAAATTACCAATAAAGATTCCACAATTGATTTGAATTTTTATATATTTTTATACCCGCACCACATAGTGGTATGGGGTATAATGGCTTAGTGCTTGCGTTTGTAACACATCGAAGGAATCGAGTTAGAATACCGGGACCAGAGAGAAAGTTGCTCAGAATTACATTTTGAGTCGATCTAGCCATGTCTGTCTGGCTGGCTGGGCGGCTGGCTGGCTGGCTGGATGTAAAGATGTCCATCTATTCTTGTAATCAAAGTACAGGTCGCATTTATGCACCGATCTTGATGAAACTTGGCATGTGGTAATATATTGGGACAAGGACGGACGCTATTGAATTTAGTCCAAATCGGAGCACTTTCTGATAGACCCCCCATACAAAGGAACTCCCGGATTCGGTCCAAATCCAGTTGATGTCGCGTGTATTGGTCAACAAATTAAAAAAAATATGCCATTCGATGTAGAACTGACCACAAAATGTAAAAAAAATAGTTGGACCCACCTCTCGGACCTACGGGGCCTTCAGAACCCAAAAAATGGACCCATGATTTTAAATATAAGTGTGACCCCTTAAATGAAAGGAAATTATCTTACAATTTTAAATACAGAAAAAAATTCGACCTGTTTGGGCCCCAGGGTCCATTAGGAGGGTCCAAAAGTTTCGGTTTACCCGGATTTTAGTGTGACCCCTCAAATGACAGGGAATTGCCTCAGGACTTTAAAAATGTCAAGCCAAATGATTTATCTCGTCCGTGGGAGGGCACAGGGTCCGAAAACAAGGTAATGAATGTGGACCAACTATAATTGTTATACCCTCACCACATAGTGGTATGGGGTATAAAGGCTTAGTGCTTGCGTGATAGATACAGATAGAAATAGCGACGAGTGCTTTTGATTAACAGGAGACTTAATCACATTTATAGTGGTGCGGGTATCATAGAGTCGGCCACGCCCGACTATAGCACTTACTTACTTGTTTTGTTTTGAAAAAATACCTCTAGATGATCACCCTATATTTAAAAATATAATTCAGAATAATTTATCCACTTCCCCGTATTTTATTAAAATATCAGCGCTTTCCTTGTATTGATTTAAATTCACAGCAATATGTGAGCGTGGGAGGGCATAGATTTTTCCTTGATAGTATCCATTGGAAATCATTTCTTAGAAATTCTCCTTCGCTTCTACTGCTTCGCCCGTGTTTGTATGGATTACATTTTCAATTGAATAATTTAAACTATAAATATCTCACCTTTTGTTCTGATCCTTAATAAACCAAGGCAGGTGCTGGAGGTTTAGATTGAAGGCGGTTGTCTATTCAATTCGTTTACCTTTAAGCGAGCTCCCCACCCACATCCTGCCCACCATTCCTACGCCATACACGTATAGACTTCAATTACTCGTAATTTATTCATTACGTTCACGTGTAAAAGAAATGGGGAAGACATGCATGCATATGTTCCAAAGGTGGCATAAAGCGGAAGCATTGCTCTAGCCACGAAAGACTTCCACGTGTCTTTTTTTTTCAAAAAAAATAAGAAAAATACCGAAAACAAAGTTTATGTTCTCAACTGAAGTACAGCCTTGTAAGTGTTGTCATCTGTTCAGAGAGAGGAGAAATCGTTATCTTTCCTTTTTTGCAAGGTACAATAAAAAAACCCCGCTTCCTTACAATGGAAGCCAATGGAAAACATTTTTTGCGTTTATGACTGCTTATGTCTTCATACATATGCAAATTTTATGATGGCATTGTTTCATTCTCTTCCGCGTTCCTGGTTGTACAGCTGCCGAAATGGTTTATTCCCTTTCATGAATTTGACACACTTTATTAAAGCGTGCCAAAATTGCCGCTTATTTCGAGGGGACTTATGCAATTTGGTCGTTAAGTCTTGCCTCTTGTTGACGTATGTGTACTTGTGTACACATTTAATTTTTTTTGGAGCAGAGGGATTTAAATTGTGTAAAAATATAAAAATGACACAAATCACCATGGAGAACCCGCCAAAACTATGAGTTGTTATTTTAAAATATAATTTATAGAAGGTTCAAATAATATTTTAAAACGCAACGATAAAATACATTTTGCATATTTATTTAAATGGCTGTTGGACCACCGGAACTTTAAGAAATACGTGGCGTAGAAATAAAAGGCTCTGAGCACTCGTCGTTGTTCTAATGACTGGCAAATACCCTGTTCTTTTATTCCTCAACGTTTCTGTTCTTCTTGCTACCCTTAGAATAGATTGGATTGACAATAGACTGAATGAACAAATTAAGGCAGTTTAAACAACTTTGAAAGATTGCATATTTGCTTTTTCATTTAAATATAAGTGAATGGTGAATATCTTCTGAAGAATAGAGCAGCTGACATATCAAAGCGTCTTTTAACCGCTGGCCTTAAGGCAGTCGAGCCACCTCACACGTACTTACGTTACTTCTTATATGAGCGTGTGAGATGACACGAATGTTGCGCCCCCTGCGGTTAAATAACACTTTGGTGTAAAAGCTGATTAACACTTAGCAACTACAATGGAACAAGCGGAACATCGGAACACATGAAAAATAGTTGATTAAGTTGCAGTCCGATGAGACGACTTTAGTGTATGCTCTATCTAAAAAATAACGGAGGAGTCGAAAGATTCATTGACATTAGAGTTTCCAAAAACTGGGACGTGAAACCTGGTGGCCTAGATCCAAAAAAATGTTTTTATTCAAATAGAGGTGTGCAGCAACCGTTTACTATGACCAATAGATTAGTGCACGTTTAAGAAAGCCCACAGATTACCTCGAATTGGCATTCGCCGGGGAAATCTAAGGGCGAGCCGATCGTCGTATTGTGAATAACGTTTTTTCCCAGTCTTTTTCATTTCCCTGGAATGAAGGAACAATTTTAAAATTTCCTTAATATCCGGTAGGGAAAAATTAAATTTTATCTTGCTTGACGTTGAACCACTTTTTTTAAGTAAAAGTAAAGAATACTATGTAAAGAATACTCGTACTACCAAATTAAAGAATAGTACCAATTTAGCAAGTAAAAACAGAAACATAAATATATCACAGTGTTCAGCACCATAAACAACTAATGAAATTTTTGGTCTTTACCAATTAAACATGAAATCAATTCTTGAAAAATGTTAAAGGTATCCAGCCGATCTTGTATGTTAACTTCTAAAGAGCGATCACCAATGTAAACCTGTAGATTTTAAAAAGCAAATCGTTTTTTATTTAACTTTTTAAACTAAATATTCCATCGCACAAATAGTCTGTTGTTCTGAAGTTTGGGAATATACGAAATTTTGACGAATCTTGCATAAGAAAATATTCCCTGAACCAATTCAGCCTACTTTAAATATAAAAAGCACCCTAGTAGCGGTAAATTATCGGAGCAATTGACAAATATAAGTAAATTTTAAAATAATATATTCCACGATACCTATTCTGTCTATATTCAATCAGGATATAAGAGCATGCAATTTGTTCTACTCACATGACTTAGATGGAAAGCTGTAATGCTTCAAACCAAAGACGATAAACTGTACAACATAAGAAGTTGAACTTTATCGAGATCGAAAAACAGAAATGGGTAAAAATCATTTTGGGAATGCTGCTTTTTGTGTTTGAAGTGTGCGAATTTAGTGTATGTTTTGTGTTTCAGTTTTGATTTTCTAGCGTTGTTGTGACTGCACGCAGAAAAAAGTATGGTTGGGATAACAATATTCGAAGAGCATCATACTATTGTTGGTTATATGGTTCTGACACAACAATACTATAATCATCACAACAATAGTATGGTTCATTACTACGATCCCCACAAAAATATTATGGTCCTCACAACAATAGAATTATTCACACGCAACCATATTATGATCCCCACAACCATATTATTATTCACACTCAACCATACTATGATACCCACAACCATATTATTATTCACACTCAACCATTCTATGATCCCTACAACTATATTATGATCCTCATAACCATAGCATGTTTAACATACAACCATAGCATGATCCTCACAACCATAGTAAGACCTCACACACAATCATACCATAATCTCCAAAATTGTTTGTAAGTATTGAATTAGGTTGTTATTAAACAACAGAGATTTTTATTAAGCAAATTATGTAAAAATACATTAAACTCTTAATAATATGAGTAATTTATTTGCGAGTAGAAAAAATGCACTTATTAAAAATGTTTAATTTACATATAAAACGTACTTTTATTGCGTAAGATTCGTAACAATAACATTGTAAAATTTAAAAAATATTTTGATTTCGTCGGTATGATTGCCGTAATCATATTATTGAAAAAACCAAAAAAAAACAATAGTTTTGTCGCACCAACCATATATATATATTGTTGCTACAACCATATTTTCATTTTTAAATTTGGCAACAATACTATTGTTACATTTCAACAATATTAATATTGCTGTAATCATATTATTGTTAAAATGAAATTCAAAAAACAATACTATGGTTGCCAATACCATACTTTTATTGCAAAGAACATACTACAGTTGCCGTGATCATATAGTAACCCTAACTTTTCTCTGCGTGTGTATAAACGAATGTGGAAAATAAACGCCTAAAATTTGCGCGCTACTGAAGTAAGTTTCTCTACATTATAACAAAGAAGAAGCACATCGCCCATCTTGTACCGTTTATCGTCATTTCTTTAAATAAATAAAAGAATTCAAAATCAGCGCAAAAAAAAATGTTGCCATGGTAATTTTATTGAGTTGAACTTTTCGGTGGAATACTTCTTAACAGCAGTTCTCGTTTAATGCGTAGCTCTCCTGATATGAAGTGTACAGCTACAGATCATGGTTACAGTCCATTAGTTGTTTGGAGTATGAGTATGGCGATGGTGAAGTAGCGTTCATAATTACCCTGTTGGCAACTAAATGTCTATCGACTGCATTTTGAACCATTTTTGGATTAATTTGAATGAAAATATTGTCTTAAATCTGACTATGGGTTTTAGGTTAACACTATATGTGCCCCGGCCTATGAAAAGGTGGCAGCGTTCAATCCTGTTTTTAAATTTTTCAATTTCATTTAACAATAACAAAACCACAATAATTAGGTGATCGGGTAACATAAAGTACCATTATGATCATATCCATAGCAAAAGTCAAACTGCATTTGATTCTTAAAAAAACCTTAGAAAAATTATTTGTTGTAGCCGTTTTTAATAATTACTCAAGCTAAGTTCTACAATGTTTACTCAAATCACATTTATCATTTTTTTAAGATGTAGAATGTGCACATCTGGACATTTCCTTTAGACACTCGATTAAACCTATTCATCCTCTATGTTTGATGGTAGACATGGAGGAGCGAAATTTTGGTGTTGGCATTGATACTAACTGTCAGAGCGTGGCCGAATCAAACTGGAAGTAGACGTGGGCTATGAGGTCGGAACAAAGACTAAGTTTTGGTGCGGCGGGAGGTCAGGAGCCTCCAAAACTATTGTACTAGAGATACTTGTTTGGGAACGGTTCTCGGAAGGTTTCGCGGTGGCTGTGGTTTACCACCTAAATCGCAGGGAAAATAAATGCTTGGCGTGGAGTTGCGTATCAACCGGGTGCTACCAACAAAGAGAAGCAGAGCTTCTCTTTATTGCCAACAGGGGTAACTATGAACGCTACTTCATTATCGTCATACCCCAACCAACTTTTTAGTTGTAACCATGATCAGTAGCTATACACTACATATCAGGAAGGTACGCATTAAACGAGAGCTGCTGGTAAGAAGTATTCCACCGAAAAGTTCAACTCGATAAAATTACCATGGCAACAATTTTTTTCCGCTGCTTTTGAATTCTTCATTTATTTAAAGAAAAGACGATATACGGATAGACCTCAACCCGTCACCAAGAGGTAAGGTAATGTCAGCATAGCTGATCATTAAAGTGGATCCAACAGCTTATCTGAAGAGACGTTAGAAGTCATACTTAAATTTACCCCAGTTTTATGGAGCTTTGTGGTTAGGCCATAACAGTGATAATCACGTAAAACTGGAATTATTCTGTGGAGATTTGGCATCATTGGACCATTTTTCTTCGAAAATAAGGCTGGGATCAACGTTTTGGCCAATGGTGGGCGTTACAGAGCCATATTATCCAAATTATTTTCTATTGAATTTAAAGACTTGCATTTTACTATTGAACTTTCTACACGCAGAAAAAAAGTATGGTTGGGATAACAATATTTGAAGAGCATCATACTATTGTTGGGTATATGGTTGTGGCACAACAATATAATGATCTCACAACAATAGTATGGTTTACACTTAACCATACTATGATTCTCACAAACATACAACAATAGTATGATTCACACATAACCATACTATGATCCCCACAACCATGGTATGATTCACACTCAACCATACTATGATCCATCCAACCATATTATGATCCTCACAACCATAGTATGTTTCACACACATGATCCTCACAACCATAGCATGATTTACACGCAACCATGTGATCCTTACAACCATAATATGATCAAAAAATTATTTATTGAAATTGGGCTAAGTTGTCAACAATAGAATAGAATTATGAAAACTATTTAAAAATACATCAAATTCAAAATAATAGGAGTCATTAATTTAACAGTAGAAAATATCATAAAACATAAGCGTTTTTATTAAAAAAATTTCAGTTTAACCGTAACATCTACCATATCATCCGAAACAATAACATTGTTCTAAAAAGCATATTTAAATGTTCTAAAAAGCATATTAAAAAGCATATTTAAAAACAATACTTTTGTCGCACCAACCATATTTACATTGTTGCTACAACTATATTTTTTAATTTTTAAATTTGGCAATAATAATATTCTTAAATTTCAACAATATTAATATTGCGTCAATCACTCTATTGTCAAAATTAAATTCAATAAACAAAACTATTGTTGCATCGAACATACTTTTATTGCGGAGAACATATTATTATTGCCGTGACCATATAGTAACCATATTTTTTCTCTGCGTGTATGAAGACTTGCCTCTGGTTTATGTAGAATGACGCGCCATGCCTCATAGCTTATGCCATAATCGATCTTTTGCGCACCAAACTGCCAAATCCTGTTATCAGCTGTCTTGGCGATGTCATTTAACTGTCTTGGAGCTACGATTTTATTCTTCTGATTTTTTTTGTGGGTACCGCGAAGGACCGACGTTAAGTTAACAATCAAGAAATGATTCAAATACTTAGGGCCAATATTATCCAAGTAATTCGTGAGCTACAGCCCGAAACCATCAAGAAGGTCTTGAAAAATTGAAGTGAAAAATGCCATTCTGTGTAGCCAATCATGGAAGTCACTTGAATGCAAATGTTTGTTCTTACTCATAAACAATAAAACATCGAAAACATATTTTTGTTAATTTTATTGCACTTTTAAAAATTAAATTTGTTTTTGGCCACACTGTAAATTCCGAATCGTCGTAAAAATTTTAGATGATCTACGCATGCCCGTCTATTTGTCTTTAAAGCACAAACTACAGCTCCCTCTGTTGAAGCTAGGCGGCTGAAATTCTGCAGAAATATGTGTTAATGGACCAGATCCGCGAAGAGGTAAACAATTTCCCTACGCAAAGACTTAGTGAACCTCTGAAAAGATCGCTACATTTGTAGTATTTTTAAGGTTATATATTTCTTATGTATTACGACTATAAACTCCGATCGTTTGAAATTGTTTACGTTATATTACGTTCGGCTTGGTATTATTTATAGGGTCCATTACAATGTAATTGGACAAGGGGCTTGGCACTGCCCAAACAACCCAGAAATTAAATAGACCACATTTCATAAACTGTTGGAGACATAAGTGTGATATTTGAGACATGGATAAGAGGGCTGTGCCACCCCATACTTTGACATTTATGGCCAATGTAATAGATAAATTTTTATACAATTTTAAAAAAATGGTCCCATTTACTATGGAATTATTATAGTCTAATGTATAGGTAATAGTAAAATTAAACAAAAGGCGTGGCACCGCACATTCAAATTTTAACTTTGAAGTGTCATATATTGCACACGAGGCCGGTATGATGATAGTAGTTGGTATATATAAAGTTAGTATGGAAAGAACTACACCCTGGTAAAAAATTAGGCGGTGCCATTACTCCCTTGGGAATTTTTAATTTTGGACCGTAACCCATAATGGCGGCTACAAAGGCTAAGGCCCGGCCGAATCTAATCTGTGCAGTTATATAGAAAAGCTTTAGCAAGTCTTAAAGATTAATCTCTTACTCGTAATGTTGCCTGCATTTAAGAAATGAAAAACCCTCCGCGAAAAAATGTTAGATGCTCTTAGCCAAGTTTGAATCGGCATTTACTTGAATGATAGTTATGCACGTTAATTATTACACAATCGTTATAGCTTGCGGGGATTTTGAATGAGCTAGAGTTGAGCTCATAAGTGCCTTCTGGAACAGCAGAAGTACCTTAAATCGATAGATACTGCAATCTTTCTTTGTTTGGTTGAGTATATATAAATTTATCATGTACAGGATGGGCGATTAAAAATGTTATGTTACTTATAAATTTGAATCGGCTGTAAAAAATTTCTGATCGAATCTCTGGTTTAATTAAAAAGGTTAAGCTTTGTCATTTAATAATGGAATACAGTATCATTTATATGACTACCACAACTGGCTCAGTAGTACACTAACCGATCAGCCCAATTTTTCAGCACATTTTCGATTATTTCGGGCCGAATCTCTTTAATGACAAGTTCGATTTCTTGTTTCAATGCTTGAATTGTCTTTGCATGCTTCGCTTAATATTTATCCTTAATGGCTCCGCTCAGACTATAATCCAATGGGCACAAATCACAGCTACGAGGCGGCCACTTGGCATCTCAACTTCAGCTGAGTATTCGATTTTCAAAAACACTGTTAAAATATCGACCATTGCTTTGGCTGTCTGACATGTGACTCAGTCTTGCCGTAACCAAATGTCGTTTAGGTCATTCTCTTGAATTATGGGAAACAGAAATTCGTTGAACATGGCTCATTAACTCTCACCATTGACGGCAACGGCTGCGCTTTGCTCATTTTTATAAGAAAAATGGCCCAATTATGCCGCCAGCATAAAATCCAGACCAAACAGTTACGCGATGTGGATGCATTGGCTTCTCAATAGTTACGTATTGGTTCTCTGAACACTAAGTTCAGCAACTTTGCTCTTTGTCAAATCCACCGAAATGAAAATGAGCTTTAAAATACGATTTTTTGGTAAAAATTCTTTATCTCCTGCTAAACAATCTTCAGCCCATTCGGCGGAGCGAAAACACATCGGATGGTGTTCCATTATTAAATGATAAAGTTCAATCTTTGCAATAAAACCAGATTTTTAAAAATATTATCATTACATTTATTAATAGCCGATTCAAATTTAATATGCTAGTTCACCCACCCTATATATTAATCATCGAGGTTGCAACACTTTTAAATATAGCTTTTGGTCATGATACATATCAATAATATATGTTTCATGACCAAAATTACCAAACCAGATGAATTAAGCTAGAACTCTGACGTTACATCAGCATTATCAATATATCCAAATTTATTTATAGACCTTTAACTTAATGATTTTGATAAGCCACAAAATCGTCCGCATGACCCAATTTTTTTTTTAATATTAATGCAATGATATGGATCCTCGGGATGAAAATTGTCGTTAAATAAAAATTAGTTTTTGTTTCATTTTAGAAATTTAAATTTCTATCGCGCTTAATAAAGCACACTTTACATAGTTGACATGAAATTCAGATAGAAAAGTAGCAAAAATTATTGCTTTTCTGTTGTTCCACCATGGGCGCTGATAACAGACAATCCCACTCTGCAAAATATTGCTGAAGCATGCGTTAAATGGTGGAAAACCTGAGCAAAATAGTTGATGTCCATGCATATCCTTTCTGTTTGCGCATGCCAACGTCTTTTTGAGACAATACATTTGTCCTATTCTTTGTGTTTTTGCGAATATGAAATAATGCTCTTCGTTGGCAATCAATAAAGCACATGTTTGGCAACGATCATAATCCCATGGCCACCTTCTGTATGCAAAAGGTAAGCGAAACAAAATATCGCTTGGAAAAAGTTCAACGGAAAGCAATTGTGAAAAATGCTGTAGAAATAAATTCAGTTTTCTTTTTTTTAGGTAAATCATTTATTGTCATACTGTCATAAAAATGTACCAAAATAAGGTGCCCCTTCATCCTTCTGTGTATCGTTCGCTCTCCCACACACACACACCCACACACATTATTATGTTATAAAAATCATTTTACTTTTTTCGTTGATGTTGTCACATTCAAATGAACGCACACATGTATGCTTGTATCTACACGTGTATGTTTGTTTGGGTGTATGGGACCATGGGAAAAGTTGCGCTAAGCGGAAACTGTGTAACATGTCACATACATGCCGTACGTGAATTTCCGCTTCATGGCATTCAAAATGCTTCGTGTCCCTTCCGTTGTACTTCTTTTTTTCCGACGGATTTTGGTATTTTGTTGGTTTGCATTTTCATTTGGAAATGGGAACACATGCATAAAATTGCTAACTAATAAGGAAATTTTATGATTTGAAAAGACCAAAAAAAAAATGTCAAGATATGTTGTTTTTGTTGTACTCTTTTATATCGAAATTTATTTAATTTACGACAATGCAGGCGGCAAGCGGGCAACGAGCACCTTCACGTTAGAGTTGCAGGCTAATGTATTATAACCGAATATAACTCATACGCTAGAGTGGTAAAGGCGATGGCGGGCAATGATGTCCGCCCAGCGTCCTTTGCCAAATTTGTGGTTAAAGTCAACATTTGTTGGATGCATAGAATGTCATGTATACTACCACATTTTTGTTTGCACATATCGTATAATCAACATTAGTAAAACAAAAACTTTGTATAAATTTCAATAAAAAATTTAGTGGCTTTGCAAAGGGGGCGTGAGAGTAACGAGGTCACAGTGTTTGTTTAACTGGTAAAGACAAATGTTTGCACGGTAATAAATTGATAGTCAAAACAGGTGAGAGACTTCTTTAGAGCGCAGTTTTGATGGTGCAGAATACAAGTAATTTTTAAAAGTCAAACAAAACCCGAAGGTGAACATTTTTCGCAAAGAAAAACAGCATTCATTCACAATATTAGAATAAACCTTTACAGAGTTTCGGCAACTTGGCAAAGGTTGTTAAATAACTCGGAGATAGTAAGACTGTAGAGAAATTTCAAGGTTAATCAAGCATTTATACACACAAAGAAAAATTCGGCTAACAAGCTGTTCGGACTACAAAACTTCTGTTGGCTGTTAATACTTTCTGCTTTAATCACCCAACGTAAACAGTCGTGAATCCATTTCTACACACAGAGAAAAACTTAGTTGAAAATCGGAAATCGGTTGCAAAAGAGGAATTTCGGTGACAATCACCAAATTATAATCAAACGTTTATAATTAGGTTCGAAATACAGCGCAAACACGATTTTTGCGACTAATTTATAACCAAACCTACAACGAAAACTGAATTTGACGATAACTGAACCCAAAATTGTATGTAATTTTTAAATTTATAAGTGTTTTTATTGATACACATATGTGACGCGCAAAATCGAAAGGGACCTATGAGTAAAAACCAGTTTTGTTGAGGAGAGCCATTTTAAAGATTTAAATGCGTGTATCTTTGGTGTAGAATCGTCGACTTCACTTTCATAAAACGCGCATATCTCTGGGAGGGAACACTTTTGGGGCATTGGATCGGTCTCATTCGATGCTCAGATGTTGTCCACATCAAAAAAAGAAATAAAATGAAAATTGATTTTTTTACCCTTAGGTCCCTTTCTCTATGCGCTGTCACATATTCACAATTCGAACATTTTTAAAGAAATTACAGATTTTTGCTTTTTTGGCAAATTAATTTTTAAAATAACAGCTGACTCACGTAGTCCATATAGTGCTGTTGTAGGCTTATAATTTTCCGAAGCCCATTGTATGCATATGTTAATCGATGTTTTAGTATCGTCTACTTTATATTTTTTACCATGGCAGCTATTGTATAAATCCTCCGATTCCGTATCCGTATTACTTTCCTCATGAAATTCTTCTTGAATCCAGTTGTTTATGTCAGCATTCGTGAAAAGATGTTCCGTACCAATTTGAGCTACAAGTGTACCAATAGTTGAAAGATCTTCGTTTTCTTTCTGAGCTAAAAGTATATTTTTTTATTTACTTATTTTGTTTAACCACGCACTACAGGATGTAACATCTTATATATTCTAGTGCGGGCTTAGTGGACTGTAAGATTAACATTTTGGGAAATTTTAATAATATTACAATCAAATTACAATTACATAGTTTGAATTGAGTTGTACTAAAAATAATAATATACTAATTTACTATTTATAGAAATTAAGTAGCTCCTTTTTAAAAGTTGTTACATTGCTTATGACTTGAAGGCTTGACGGGAGATTGTTCCAGAGACGTGTACTATACACAAAGAATTGTCGTTCAGATGTTAGACTCTTAATTCTCGGATAGAAAAGATTCACTCCCCGATTGTATCGAGCGAATTTTAAGCGGTTTAAAAGATACTCAGGCTCTTTGTTATTAATGATTTTTTGGAGTAGTAAAAGACATTTGACTTTGAGTAAATTCTCAAAACATATGTTAAATATTTGATATGAAAACTCAGAAATTCGGTCGTATCGCTTTCTGTTAAAAATATATCTTGCAATATCATTGTAAGCCACATTTAGTTTCCGACTGTCTTCTGAGTCGCAATTGGCGAATATTTCTGACGCATAGAGAAGTGTTGGGATTAGATATGATTTTAATAACAACATTCTAATTTGAAACGGAGTAGAAGTTCGAACTGCCCATACATTTCTCAGCATTCCTCGCACCTTACCGACTGTTACATTAATGTGATTTGTCCATGTAAGTTTTGAGTTAAAGGATATTCCCAGATTTGATGATGTCTGAATACAATCTATCATAGTATTGTCAAGCATAACGTTGTAATGTATAGGAACAGCTCTTCTGCTTATAGCAATTAATTTTGTTTTATTAGCCCATTTATAATTAGCCCATTTATAAATTAAATCTAAATCTTTGTTTATGAGCGAAATGCGTGAATGAACATCTGTTGATTTAGCGCCAGTGTAGAGCTGCACATCGTCGGCATACATTTGCATGTTACATGTTCCCGGGACATCAGGGAGGTCGTTTATGTAGATAGAAAAGAGAAATGGGCCGAGAATGGATCCTTGGGGGACGCCCCGAGAGACACTAGAGCATTCGAGCGTAGATTACCAACAATAACAGTTTGTGATCGATAAGATAAGTACGAGGACAAAAGATTGCAAGCAGTGTTGGAAAAAAGAAAAGATTTTTCAGTTTGTTGTGGTCCACAGTGTCGAAGGCTTTACTGTGATCTAACAGGACCAGAAGAGAAACCATTTTATCATCTAGATTAAGCCGTAAATCTTCAACTACTTCGATTAGAGCAGTAATGCAGCTCTGCATATTTGTAAAATATTTAAGGACATGTTTTCCTCTTCACTCCATTCACTACCGAATTCGATCAAGGTGTTTCCGGATCTTAGGATATTGAACACTGATATTTTATCCCAGGACGTAGCTAGAGTCTGAACTGCATTTTTGAGATTCAAGTTTTTTAGTTTGAGCTCCAAATTTGTTCCCTACTCGACAAGCAAGTGGATGAGCAGTTGATTTTTTCAATTGTTCTGAACAAGTTGATAACGTTTTGATCTAACGGTTGAATAAGCGCAGTACAATTGGATGGTAGATAATTTGCTATAAGGCAACGAGTCATAACTTTTTTGTTCCTCAACTAGGTGACACGTCGCGTTATCTAAAAGCAAACTTGTTTTTTGCGGCAGACCTTTTGAAAAAAAGTCGAGAAAATGGAACCCCTTTCTTAGGGGTTTATAGAACCTGCAATGTTAAAAATTAAGCCGTCGCGATAATGGTTAGTCGCGAATAACGAGACTGTACCACAAGATGATAAATATGATCATCGTACTGTGTTCACAACTTATTGATCGGTCATACCAATGAAACGCGAAAATGCTATACAAGGTGATGGTGGCAACCAATAGTTTTGCAAACATTTTGTTGTTGTAACCAATTATTAGAGATGATCACAAAAACTTTATCATAACCAAAAAAGGGTTGTTTAATGCTTTTTTTTTTAAAAAAATAATTCTTTTATTACTGGCCAATTATTAAGCCAATCGACGGATGATTTTCTAGTATAAATTATCCGTCATCTTTTTCACTTTTTCCCTGTCATAACCCTTCATATGAGTACTTTAAGAATTTTAATTGTGTAAGCAAACAGTTCTTTCATTTGATACAAATTTTAATATTTTTTGTTAAAAAAGTGTTTGTGGATTTTTAGATGCTACTCATATAATTCTCTTGAGTAAGTTGGGATACTTGATGTGTTGCACCGATACTACAGTTCCAAAAACTGATCTGGCAAACTTATTATGAACTGTGCTCAGTTGGATTAGCCATTACGTCATTAATAGACGAAAGTTAGAACAATACTTCTGGGCCGTGGTAGTGCGGTTTTTAGTGTGCACCACGATCATACAAGTAAACTCAAGTACAGGTCCGGGTATAAACATCTTACTTTTCTCACCGGCTTGTTCCCACTTCGAAAATGAAGGCAGAGTAAGAGATGAATTTGCAAGCAAGTAAAACATGTCTCAATGAAATCATTTTCTGTTTCTGCCGGCGTTAAACGGTCCCTGACGGTTGTATACGAATTCTAACTCTTTGTTCCTCAATAGGATGTTGAGGGAAATATTTATGAGTGTGCAGAACCATAGCTGCACATTTAATTTAGACTAGAAACATGCATGAACACACTCTGGTTTACAATACATTCATTTAGTCATTGTACCAGTACCACTGTCCCGAATAGTGTAAACAATGAAATGAAACGAGACGAGATTGCTTGCTCTTCGAATGAATGTTGTATGGTTCTCTGCTCTCTTAACTACTCTATTCGTCTCAATTCTGTTAAGAGAACACAATATTGTTCTCAATAAATATTCGAGACTGTAAAAGGCATTTGAATACATAAGAAGTCTTTGAATGGTATACGGTAAATTATGAATGGTTGTGGGTATCATTAGTTTCAGTCATTCAAGAAATCAACAAGGGTGAGCAAGGTGTAAACAAAAAAATATATATCTAAATATATTCCTCTTTAATAAGTTTAACTGAGAAAAAAAATGGAAATTGATAAAGTAAATAATTATTAAGAAGAAATAATTAATATTATTATTAATATTTAAAAATATTTTAGCTTTCAAATCAATTTTTTTTTTGTAAGTAAATAATAATAAATATAGTCTGAACATTTGTTTTATACTAAATCTGTAACATTTGTTTTATTTGCAATAACTTAAATTTGATGAAACTATTTTTATACGATGATAACTAACTTGCAGTTTAATTTAACTCCAATTCTTCACACGAAGAGCATGAAATTCATTTAATTGTCGCCCTATTCTACATTCCAGAGATATCAAAGCAAAAACATCATTTGCTACGCTCATCATATGTTACGCTCATGGAAATATGTAGATTTTTTCTCAAATAGTCTTATTAATACATCTCAGTATTCGAGTAGTTGTGGTTGTCTCTAAAGACCTTTTACCCGATCACCTTACAACTCGTTCATACCCGAACTCTGTCGTCTCGGTACCATTCTGTTTCATTCCCGATGCTACTTGCTAAGAGGAATGGTTGTGTGTACGATACTCTTATCGCTAGAATGAGCACATTTACTCTTTTGTAAACAAAAGAATGTGTTCGGGTGTGTGAAAACGATGTTCATGCAGGGTTTTAATTCAGACATCATAAAGCAGTTCTGATGCGATAGAGCGACTTATGGGTCGTTTGGCACCACGACTACTCTTAATGTTAATACGACTATATAAGAAACAGATTTGTTGTCACAGCAGAATATTGTTGATAACCGAATGCTTGAGGAACTGAAAGTATTAGTATAAGTGACAAAGTATCAGAACCTCCCAGCATTTTTTTTTTTTTTGAATCTAAATATCAATACTTTGCACATGTAATTTAAAAGTCAAAAATTTGTTTGTCTTTATACTACTGAAGTATGTTCTCTAAAACATAGAGACATGTCCTTTTCTCAAAAAAAAGAGAGGAGAAAATAAAAATCAATTTTACGCAGAAAAATAATTTGTTTGTTTTGAAATTGAAAATTTCAATATTTTGAGATGCTTTAAAGTCATTATAAATTGTTTTTCATTACCACCAATAATTGGTTACATCAATATTTTTTTTCAGCAAAACTATTGGTTGCCACAACCACTTGTAAAATTTAGGAGCAATTATGACTTGAACAGTTTTTATTCTGGTTCGAGACCTTTTTGTTGTTTCTTCTTTTTTAGAATCAACTAAAAAAATTGGTGAAATGTTTTGGCTACGGTTGCCAGGCAGACTGTACAACTGTTTCTAAGCCCGCCAAGGTTTTTCTACAGCAGTCTTTTGTAACGAACAATCAACAATTGTTAGCCTAGATCTCGGTCTACGTTCTTATACATAAGATCCAGCTGATGCTGGAACTTACGCCTTAAGTATCGTACAGTGAATGGACTTTTGGACCTTTGAAAGTCAACCCAATGTTTTAATGTAATTTTTTTGTTGTTTTTAGCTCAATGAGCTTACCCAAACTACCGAAGTGAAGAGACTCTATGAGAGATTCGCACGGTACGCGGAGTACAAAACTCGTTTTACAATCTGTTCGGACCACAAAATTTCCGTTGGACTAGAAGACTTTCTGATGCAATCATCGAATGCTATTAATCTTGATCTCGAAATACCAAATGATATTATTGATTATAGTATGGCTGAGATAACCAACTTTTTGGTTGTACTAATAAAGTGAAAGTAGTTGGTTGTAAGCACCACCTGTTAAAGCAACTATTTGTTTTGCTAAATTTTAGTCGTTGGTATCAACAATAAGTTATATCTATAATTAATTTCGTTTTAACAACCATCATCGTACAGCTTAAGCCAGCATGAGAAAAAATAAATAATATTGGTTATATCGGTTGAAGGCTATCTTTACCTGCTAAATATTTGAAAAACATTTGTCTGCAAAGCACTAAAATATTTTTTCTAAATGCCAAGCGGACCCCTTGAAGAAGAATAAATGTTGACATTGGTAATTTTATTTTTAACTTGATGTGACTTTAACAATATTTGATTTGAATAACTTTTCCTTATGCTCTTTTTTCATTAGGTACTTTTGAAGTGTTTTCAAAGGTTTGGCCAAAACAAGTCAAAATGAGACGTTTTCCTATACAAATTCAAGTGATGAAAACGTCCTACTTTGACTTTTTTTTTGTACGAAAGAGGAACGAAAACGTTTCGCACAGGCGATGCCACCTTAAATAAAGTGTGTCATCTCCAAAATAATCGTTTTTTTTTATCGTTGGTTTGTCATCTCAAGGCAGACATTTTTAATCAATCGTCAAACATATTTAGTGAAAGAGATATTTTATGAAGTAAAGCGTGCTAAAAGAAAAAAACTTAATTTAATTTATCCATTTGTTAATGTATTTCAGTATTTTAATAGTCACCACGTAGTCACCACGTATTTTAATAGTCACTACAATAAAGAACTGTCAAGCGAAAACCAAAACGAGAATGAAAACGACCACAAATTGTGTGAAAATTGGTTGAGACGTTTTGAAAAGTTTCGAGCGAAAACGAGAATAAATGGCCTAATGAAAATGCAGTATTATTGAGTTTTAAGTGTTACATTGATTTTTTATATATGTATTTCCATGTACTGAAACTTTCATAACCCGAAACAACATTCGGTTATACTGATGATGTACTTGAAGTATACCGAACCACAATCATTCGTTGGGCAAACACAATTCGGTTTTGGAAACGAATCTATTCTTTGAGTGTACCATTTCATTCACAAAAACTATTTGTTTGATGTGTTTTATAGGACGGTGAATTCGTTGGTTTTAACCTTTTTAAAAAATGGTGCATCAGAAGTTTTTTTTAACGGCAGGCGCTAAGAATCATAATAGCAGATAATTTCGTACCTCGTACTGGAATTCGATTTATTGAAGGCAACATTAAATAAACAGGTTATATCTCGAAATCCTTTCGGCACCAAGATCATGTAACTTAACGCCATTAATTTATTATCTCTGAGATTATAAGGAAAATATGGAAGACAATACTGTGCAGGGTGCCCCTATTGCTTAAAAATAAAAATGGCATATATAAGTAAAAAGAGTGACATTCGAGTCAGAAGTGATGTCCACTTGCCGGAAATTATATTGAAGCACTAATGACACACAAGAATCTTAATAGTTATTTCTGTTGTTCTTTATTTTAATTTAAAGTTCTTTAACTTTTGAGTTTGTTTAAAAAGTAAAAGATAAAAAGAAAAAGAATGGTTTGGTGCGTTTTAGACTCTTTACAATCGACTGCACATTGCCAACCAGTTAATCATAATCTGTATTACTCGTATGAAAGAGTATTTTACATTTTAAACATGTTTTGCTCATCTAGTTTAAATGAAGAGTCTACTGCTTCTATTCTGTGGCACCGAGTACAAATTTGAAATAAACCAAGTCAAGTTAAACAAGTAAAAACGTCAAGTTCGGTTAGGCCGAACATTAGATACCCTCCATCGCCCATACGCTACTGAAGCGTTTAAGAATAGTAGGTTTTTGGGATTTTTCGGTCCTTGTGCCCTCTTCTTAATTCACCCAAAACTGAAAAATGAGCCAATATTTGGATTCGTAGCAAAATTTACTTTACTTTAAGTAGCCACGTGTCTTTATTGAATACAAATCCCCCGTTTTGACCATATGGGACGTTTTTTGGGACACAAGAGCCAAAAAGTCCAGAAACATTGCTCTTTTTTGAGGTATTTTGTGCGTTCCAACCAACAGTATCCATTTTAACCATTGTCCGTCCACAAACATTATGATTAATTAAGCAATTATTCAAAGTGTACTTTGACCGACGTACCTTTAGTCCCTAAGAGGTAAGCTGCTTGCAACTTGGGCCGATTTCGCCCATATACAATCCCAAACAGCTTTTGATCATAATTAAACCATCATCGTTTGACCGCTATCTAGCATTTAGCAGACACACAGACGGACGCACATGGCTAGATTGCCTTAGAATTTTATGACGATTAAGAATATGTCTTTACTTCATGGCGTCTCCGATCCATATTTTGTGGTGTTGCAAACGGAATGACAAATTTAATATAACATTCACCATTCGGTGTCGGGCATAACAAGAACGTAGCATATTATCTTCAATTTTTTGTTAACTCTGGTAAATATCCTGCACTTAATTCATGTTTGGCTGCCAGTTGGAGCTTGTGCAGAAATCCAGCTGCGTCTCCTACAGAGGTTTTTATTTCATTTTCTTATTCAAACTACACCAACAGCAACGAGGGCACAGCATCATCAGCCACCACATTGTTGGTAATCCCTATCTAGCGAGAACAGCAGCAAACAGCATCCAGCAAAAGCAGCTTGCACCCAGCCCAAGCCATAAGCCTTCATGCCTCACTGTGGTGTATGTAGTACGAGTTGGTTCACCTCACCCTTGCGCCCTACCCCGCTCGCCTTGGCCGAAGTCATCGAAAGCGTAAACAATGAATACACCCCGAGTTAAGAAGTTTTCAGTGAAAAATCTCCAGAGTATAAAATGTTCAGCTTAAAACGAAAGTTTTTGGGATCTACAAAAGAAAGCAACAACGGCGGCGAGAACGACTGCGGTGGAAAGCGATAGGGTAGCTCAGTCCTTAGGACAACGGCAGAAAACTTTTCAAAGGGATGCTAATGGTGATAATAATGCTCACATTCACAGCATCAGCTGCAATACACACACAGAATGTCGAGGGCAACGGTAGCTGTGTGTTTGTTTGACGTTATCTCCTTTCATTTCCTCTCCTATAGTTTTCCTTTATTATTCTAAACAGCTGAATTCTGTGAATGGGACCTACCAGGCTGTAACTTCAGTTTAAAAAAACCACCAGCTCAATCAGGTGTTGCAAGTGGTCGGGTGGATTTTCGACAGATTTGAAAAATAATGACCAACATTTGCAGTCATGCCCCAGTTTACGCGAAAAGAACGGACGCAAAATAAAGTAACTGAAAATTATTAAAACGAAAATTGTGAAAACTTCTGAACGCAGTTGGTGGCATATTCGCCGTCAGCTTTACCGAGTGAACTTTTTGTGGACTGGATTTTCGAATGCTAAAGTTTATACATAAATCAAACGTTTCTTTTGAATAACACTTCACACCTTTGGAAATGTGGCAGATATTCTGGTGTATTGTATTTTGTTAAGGGAATTCGGTTGGCATTTTTATAAATTTTCATTATTAGAAGTGGCATTTTCGGAATAATGTTTTTCGAGTTTAACTATACTTACAAAAAATCATAAAGGGTCTCAACCAAAGATTCTTTCAAAGAAATCGAAAAAATGAACAAAAGGTAACTTTTTTTGGCATACGAGTATTTCCATTTTAATATTGCCGAGGCGGCTGAAGGTCGAATGTAGCCAGAGCTGTGTTGCATGGCATGCCATCCTGCCGAATAAGAAGATTTCTTAAGTCCTTGTCTTCCATCTGCAGCCACAAAAAAATGCGCTATCATGCCAATTATCGGGATCATAATAAAACTCATCAAATCTCAGAATATCGACCAGACTTCCAGACAAATGTACGGTCTTGCAGGTAAAGTTTTATGCTATTTATTTTGCCGCAAAGGTTATGGGGGTCATGATATCCTTACAGCTGAATTTAAAATCTACTTTGACGGCAGATCATCTATTAAGGCTTTAGCCTAAACGAACATGTTGACAAGTGTGCGAGGTATGGGGTCTGTGCGCAAGAACAATATTCTGTTCGTAGAATTTAAGAATCCCTTCACCGATCTAGTAGCGGTAAAATCCAGTTCGAGCTGAGAATCAGTGCAGAATTGGTATAGTCAAGTTTTTTTTTATAAATTGGCAATGTGTCTGGTATTTTTGTGGCTGACCACTGCTTTTATCGCGATTTCAGATCCTTTGCGACCATTTTAAGACAGTTTACCGGAGATTGTTGAAAAGAAAACTAAACTCTTTTAGACGAGGTTCTCACCAAACGTAAGAGAACTATTGTGATAAGTAATGTGTAAAAACAAAATCTTTGACCACGCATTTTTTTCTTGATGTGCGGGAATAAAAAGAAGTCATTGGGTGCCAAGTCAGGGCTGTACGGCGAATGACCCATCAATTCGACGTTTCGGCCGGTCAAAAAGGCGCTGACTGGTTCGAGCCGATGTGTGAGAGTTCGCATTGTCACGGTGCACAATGATTCGTCTTCACTTGTGGTGTTCCACTTCGAATTGACCGTCCTACGTTGCTCAAGCGGAACACGATTAGTTTTGCCGAAGAAACAGGCCACCATTTGCTTCGAAGTGTTTTTTCTTCTACGAACAACTTTTGTTGGATTTGGCTCGTCTTCAAAGACCCACACGGTCGATTGCTGTTTTGTTTCGGGCTCTTACGCATAGATCCATGATTCGTCACCTGTGACGATCTTATAAACGTCTTTTGAAGCACCGCGATCGTATATTTCAAAATTTCTTTGCACCAATCGACACTAGCCTTTTTTGAGCGACTGTCAAATTGTGCGGGATCCAACGAAAACAAACCTTTTTTACGAACAGACGTCCATGCAATATCGAATGTATGCTGGTGGAAGAAATACCCAAGGATGCCTCTATCTCACGGTATGTCACATGACGATCTTGCATTATCAGTTCACCCACGGCATTAATGTTCTCTGGCACAACGGCCGTTTTTTGGCGACCTTCGTCTTTGAGCGAGCGTCGGCCATGATTGAAATCATTAAACCAGTTTTTCACAGTGCTATAGGATGGTGCTTCATAGCCATACAAATTTTTAAGTTCATCGATTCACTCTTGTCGTGATAATCTACGTCGAAAGTTATGAAAAATGATCGCACGAAAATGTTCACGAGTTAATTCCATTTTTTTTTTGCCAAATGATGGTCGTACGTCAAAACGTCAAACATTCCAATGGAAATTTCAGATGGCCAGGCAACACTAAGTGTCCAGAAATATATACGGCAACCCTCGTATAGTATTGAATGTCTTCATAAAAAATTACCATTTTTGAGATCATAATTTTGTGCTTATGCATACGTAAAAGAGTAATTCTCATTCATTCGAATAAGACCACTTCATAAGTTATTTGATTTTTGGAATCACAAAAATCATAGCCCTTTTATTTCATTATTTTTTTACGTTACGTTCAAGTTCAATGTTCAATTCATAATAATTACAATAGACCGAATATATCTTAACCGAACAAAAAAAATATTTCATGCAAAAGTTTTGAACTTTTCGTGAAAATGTTTCATACAAAATTATGAACAGATTTTAAAAGTTTTATGAATGAGATTTTAAAAGTTTTATGAATAGACATGAAGTCTATTCTGAAATATTGACATAAAACTTATGACAATGTGTCATAAAAATAATGTAACAATTTCATGAAAAATAAGTGATATTTCATATCAAATATGAAACTACTTCAGAAAACGTACGAAACATATTCTTTTAAAATTTTAAAGAAATTTTAAAAAAAAGAAAATCGTTCATAAAGTTCTCAAAAATCAATAATTTTTATCATCAAACTGATTTGTAACCGATGTTTTTTTTTTGGCTGAAGAAAAAGGACAAACTTCGTAAATTATATGAAATATTTCTTGAACATAACACAATTTTTTCAGTGAATCACTAAGCAGCTCCTGTTAACCCCTGGTCAAATTGATAAAGAAATCTTTCAGGTTCAATAGAGTCAATAATAAGAACTAAGAGCGATATACAACCCCTTCCCTTTACCGATCATAACTCTTCACAAACTTTTTCTCTTCTTCTCTTGAATTCATCCCCTAAGACTTTTTACTTTTTTTAAGGGTACCACAACAGACCGAATTCAATCGGCCCTGAGTCGGTTAAAATCATAACTGCTGGACGGCCTACTCAACCAGCCATGCAGTTTGAAAACCACAATGGGCTTGCTAGCAGAATTTTCAAGTGAAATAAGGCATTTTTGCACCCGCTACAAAATCTTCGCAAAACTTTCACTCTCTGAGGATGCATTAGATTATCGATGATCTTACTTACATTAGTCCCACATCATATCATTTAGGTACAGAGGAAACTTTTCTCAAATCAGTAAGCTGTAAGTATGGCATTATTCTAATACCCATTGTCGGGGACCTATTATTTAATGTCTACTTTGAACGGCTAATGGATTTTATAGAGAAGTTTTTACAGGGCTTAGAGATAAATTTCTTTCTCGTTAAGTCGCCGGCATTTACAAGGTTGAAACACGCGACTAAAAAATTTTTTAGATGTTCATAGCCGGATTTGAACCTAGGCTTACTTGCATGAAAGTGGTGCACTCTTACCATCACACCACGGCGGGCCACCTTCTTCTCAACAAATACAATTCCCAAAAATTAAAGCTTTGCTTGCTAATATAGCTGTCGAGATGAAAGATAAGAGAAAAGGAAAAGATTTTCAAGTCAAATCGTTATCTACTTCGAGCTACTCTACGGCCTAAACTGAGAAGCGATAACGAAGCGTATGGTCGTGTGCCTTCAGTTGCTGATTGCTGATGAGCTGGCGATTTGTGTGCCACATCTTGGCCAAAACTTCTGATAAAACGTTGTTCAAGAGTAAAGCAGTTCATTTCGTTTGACGGATTTTGACTTTATGTAAAAATTTCGAGTGCAAAATATTGTCACTGATATTAATTTAACATTTCGTGAGATTCAAGATGAATTCACTAGATGGACCTACTGTTAAATACGACATAGATAATTCGGTTGTGACAACGAATCAGCGATTTGTGCGTTACAATAAAGTTAAATAGGAATCTACTGCGTAAAGGACTTTAGAAGTTTTTGAGGTTGTATAGTTGACCATTCTTTTGTTTAATCATCAATTATTATTTTCGGCCAAGGGTCAATTAAACTTGTATTTTTTCCATATTTATTTAAATTATTCCTAATATTTCAGTTGACTTCGTCAATCATCTTTAATACCAGGATTTTATTAGAGAAACGCTGAGCTAAAAGTACTTACCAAGTAATTAGCTATTAGCAAACTAGTTGAGTAAATAACTTGAAATTTCTAAAACAAACTGGGGTTCCATGTTAAGGTGGTCTTCTTATTGAACTTCCCTCGTACATTCGTTCGCTTTACAACCTGTTGTTGTTCCTCGCCTGCTTAAAAAAGGTTTTCCCAGCACTATGGCTTTGTGTTTGCTCTCTCCATCTTGTAATACCAAGGATAATTTTTAAAGTATTTTAAAATACAGCAGGTTTTCAAAGAAATTAATATATCCTGTGATAATTAATGGCGACGTAATACTGCAATTTAATTATATTTAATGAGTGTTATTTCTGCTGTTTTTTTTAATTGTAAAAGGAAATTTCTTATATCTCTTTTTCTTTTGTTTCAATGGTGAACTCGATACATTGCTTTTGAAATTTATACGAACCATGTCATACGTCGTTGCTGTTGATTTATTTTCTGCTCTGTGTACTTTCAATGTTAAATTATTTCAAATATTTGCCACACACGATGGCTGGCCAACAGAGCGGACGAGGCACAGTATTTCGCGTCATATTTATATTCATTAAAGAAATGTTGTACTTATAGTGATACTCTGGGTATACATTTTAAAATTTTTATGGAATTCCTGTCAAGTTTTTTTTTTGTAAAATTTGGTTAGTCGCTGTAGGGGCGTGGCAAAAGTGATTTTTAAAGCTGGAAGACTGAAAATTGGTACATATATACTAACGACGAAGGCGAAGAATAATAAAAGAACAGATTTTAGATTTTTGTTTTGTTGGCGTAGGGATCGTGGCAAAAGTGTTTTTAAGAGAGCGAGAAGGCTTAATATTGGTACAAATATACTGCTGCTCATGGCGTCGCAAATGTATTGTTTTGAGTTAGAGGACTGACATTGTGTACATTTACAAACAGACAATTTAAACGTTCTACTGACTACGACGAAGATCGCGGAACCCGTGCAACAGTGTATTGAGAAGTAACTCAAACGGTTTGTCCATTTCGGCTGATTTTTAATTTTCGAATTAGTTAAGATTTAGTGTTTTGAAGTAACTTAGTGTTTTGAAATAAGCGCATACTTTTCGAACTTTTCGTATACGCAAAACTGTAAAGAGGAATTCCACTGCTCGAGAGATCGCACGTATATTTTCGTTAATAGCTTGACAATAATACTTTGTTGAGTTTTTACTGACGTCTGTGTTGCCTAGCTCAAAATGAAACTTCACGTTCTTTTTTCCATTTATGGCCCTGTTGTCAATTCAAAATATTATTTAACATTGGAAAAACTATTCCTAATGTTCGTTTTTCAGTTAGTCAATACAGCTACGAACTGTTTAAAGATAATTGTATCAAAAACCAATCAAACGTACAATACAAATAAGTCTACTCTTAACAATGCCACAAAAAAACACTGATTGAAACATAAAACATAATGGATAAGAAAAATATGGAAACAAGAGCTGCTGAACGGTCAAAAAACGAGAAACCGATGCATCACAGGAAGTAGGTAACTGCAGTTACTGAAGCTCAACACAACGGCCCCCTTAGTACCTTAGCAGCCACTTAGAAGGCCAATAGTCCAAAAAAGTACAAAAAAATCCATGAAACTAAAGCGGGAAGAATCATTAAAAGAACTTGATCTAACAATGACAGACTTCCACAACAATAAAGACATAAATGATAACGTTCAAAGGCGAGAATGTCCAAATTTCCTTTCTAATTCAAGCATGTCCATTCTCTGGTTCAAAATGCATTCACAGTCAGGATTAAAAATCTAAAGTTAACGCAGTCAAATCAATTTAAATCATGAGGCGATACAGCAACAAAGCATTACTTGGGACCTGAAAGTCTAGTCGGTTTATATTTTAATTGAAGCAAATTTCATTATTAATTTAAATACTGATTTGGCTCCGAAAGTTAGCGACTGTTTAAACACCGAAAGTGAACGAGAGGGCTGAACACCAGCATGAGGAGATGAAGTTGTCAAGGCAGTACCTGCTCGGGTGTAACAGAAGGGATCACCCGATTCTTTATAATCTTTAATCTTTGGAAGGGATGGTTTTTCTTCATAAACTAGATAGTGGTTTATAAAAGAAAATCCTGATGATCCAGTTCCTTCCGTACACACAAAGAAAATGTAAAGAAGAATTTTCGTTGTCATAACCTAATTTCTTGCAAAGAAAATGTAAAGAAGAATTTTCGTTGTCATAACCTAATTTCTTGCATCGTAATGAATATTCTGTTCGACATGCCACTAAATGATAAATATAATCAAGGTATTGTGCACACAACCAATATATTGGCCTTACCAATGAATTGCCAAAAATATTTAGTCGTCACAACTGGTGCTTGTGGCAACCAATAGTTTCTAAAAAAAAATTTAGCAACCAATTATAGGAGATGCGCTTCACCTACAAATTTGCTTATTTGGGAATGAAATTAAAAATTATGAGCTTTAGAAAAATTTATTTTATATTTCAATTATATTGAACGGTAAGGGAATTTTTAAATAACATCGTTTTATATAGTGTATCTGGCAAATGTCGACCTTCGCTATCCACACACTGCTGCATACGTTTTCTGAAGATTTCATGAACAGTTACCAACATGTCGAGTGGTATTCTTCCAATTTCAGCCACAATATTGTTAATTAGGTCTTCCAAGGTGTTGGGACGGTTGATATACACCTTCGACTACAGGTAACCCAAAGGAAAAAATCGCATGGGGCTAAGTTTGGTAAGCGTGCCGGCCAGTTCACATCTTCCCTCAAAGAGATAAGCCGTCCAGGAAACATTTGCCTCAAACAATTCATGGTAACCCTCGCTGTGTGTGCAGTGGCACCATCCTGTTACAGCCGTGCATCCTCTTATTGCATTGCCTTAGTTTATCATGAAGAATCCGGTGGGAGAACATCTGGAAATGCAAAAAGAAAGTGATTGCTTCCTAGCAGAGCGTTTCGGAGATACCGCTGCTCTAACTCTATCGATGTTTTGTGATGTTGTACTTAGAAGGGACATAAATACTGTTACACACGTTTTATGCTGTAAAACAAAAAGTAATGAATGTTTTTGGACCAAATATTTTTAATATATTTATTGATGTATATTGTATCCAAAAAGAATCTACTTATCGAAATGTCCGCCTTTTGCCTTTACACACGCCTTAAGTTGCACTGGCCAATCGTCAATAGCTGCACGAGCCTCGTCCATTGGAAAATTGGCCACAGCTAGAACCAAAGCAGTCTTAAGAGATCCAATGTTGGGGTATCTTTTGTGACAAACCTTTTCCTCTAGAACCGTCCACAATTTGTAGTCCAATGGGTTCAAATCTGGACTGCCTGAAGGCCATTCTTCAGAGGAAATTAACGCTGGCAAATTGTTTCGAAGCCAAGCCTGGGACGTTTTAGCGTTATGGGCCGGCAGAATCCTGCTGGAAAGTCCGTAACTAGTTTTGGAACAGGAAATTGTTAAGAGGCTTCACAACAGCTTGGAAAACGGTTTCTTGGTGGCCGATGTTTTGACTCTTTGTTCGCAGAAATACAGGTCAGTGACCCCATCGTAAGAGACACCCCACCAAACCATGACTGAAGCTGGGTAATGACCCTTTTCCACCCTTGGAATCAGTTCAGATGCTTCCTTAGATGACCGCGCATACACTGTATGATTTTGCTTGTTAACTTTTTCCTGAACGGTAAAATTTTTTTCATCGGTGAACAAAATTTTTCTGTGCAAGGAAAAAAAGACGACATACGTTTGCATTTTTCAATCCTATTTTTTTAAAAGCTGCAGTCAATAAATGTCCGGTGCGTCGTTTGAAAGCCCCAAGTCTTTTTAAATGATTAGACTCATGGACTTTTGTGTGATATTCATCTCACGGGCCATGATTTTCTGTTTTCGGAGCGGATTTCTGTGAATTCTTGATTTAACGGCTTTGATGACATGCGGTGTTCAAACAGAGCGTGGGCGGCCCGACCGGTGGCGGTCGTTTACATCTCCAGTCTCCTTAAACAGTTTGATGCATCGGTAGACGAACATTCGGCTAATCCCTAGTGGCCGCAGCGTTTGGAAAATATCGTTTTTTTAATTTCACACTTGAAAAACGCTATTACAACGATACGGTTCTCATTATCTGACCACTCTATAAAGAAAGTTGAAACAATTTTAAAATCCCGTTAAAGAAAATTCCTATGGAGGTTAGCTTTCTAAACCCATATGACATTAACGGGGTATGTTCAGTTCTACTATTGAAATGGGTGTGTTCAATGTTATAACAGTATTTAAGTCCCTACTTAGTAATACTCGTACTATTTCATCGAGGAAACGACATGAATATCTTTATGTTTTAGCGTACTTAAGGTATAAAAGTAAACAGTTTTTTTATATTATAAGGTACAAGTGCGACAAATGTATATTTATGTCCAAAAACAAACAATTGCCGAGTTCCCCACACTTTGCCACTTCTACCGAGACTTTCACTTCCATTTACTGACAATTGCATTGCAACAACCAACATTCCGTTGTAGTGATGTAAACTTTATAGTTCATGCAACCTCACTCATTCGATTGGCAAAAAAATCGGATGTGGCAACGAATCTGTTTTCTGTATGTAAAGTTTAATATGGCGAATAGTAGTGAAGTGATAATAACAAATAATACCAAGTTGCTTAAAAAAATGTTTTACCTGAAAATAATAAAAAACTTTGTTTCAATAAATCCAATTTTGCCTGTAAATATATTTTCTTAATTTGTCCACTCATTCATGTGAAACGACATGATTGTCTTTATGTTTTAGTGTATTTGAAGTAAATAAACAACAAATGCGAGGTTCCAATACTTTGACACTTCTGCCTATACTTAAGTTCAATTTACTGACTGTTGCAGTGCAGTAACCAACATTCGGTTATACTGCTGGACACATTTTACTTTATGCAACCTCAATCAATCGGTTGGCAAACAAATTCAGTAGTAGCAACGAAATGTGTAGGATATAAGGTTAATTCGTTTGTGCAGGATATTAGGTTAATTCGTTTTCATGCTTTCCTCGAGGTACAATATTTCGAGGTACTCGTATTGACTTCAGAGGGACAAATTTAGCATACGCCTTTTGTGGATATATCCTTTGGAGGAGGGAATAAAAATCGCATTTACAATAATCTTGCGTTTTATCAAACGTTATAACGGCGAGATTGTTGCACTGTGCGACGGCTTGAAGTGTCCATGCAAATGAACAAACAACTGCAACAACGCAAAAGCCACCAGAGAGCAATGAAACCAATTTATATATGCACATACACACACATACAGCAGGAAGAACAACTAAAACGACATCGTGATGGTTGGATGCATGTACTCCCCTATGCACATGTGTGGTATTAAGGGTTGCCGTTTTGGGCTTTTCCGATGAAATTTGGTAGGATGGAATTTTAATTTTAATAACTGGTAGTTATGACAACCCATCCATATAAAGTACATGTTACTTTCGTACCAAAAATTGGTGGTGACAACTAATAAGTTATTTTTGTAACAAACCCCCTTTTAGTTTACTGTTGTTACATATTATTGGTCATTTTAACATCAGAATAATTAATCGGTTCTAATAACTGCAAAATGTTTGATGAAGACGAAAACACAATTGGTAATCAAAAAAACGATGAGTGTTGAATCATTATTGTAAATATTTTACAATTTCTATTGTTTTTTTTTCCAAATTAGATTTAAAAGTTGCTAAAAAATAAAGTATTTTTTAAATTTTTGGTTGGAAATCTACTAAAGTTGATTGAAACTTATAAAGTACGTATCTAAAATAAGATGGTACTAGTACGAGTAGTTAAGGTCACCGAAAATCTATAGAAAAAACCAACACATGTACAAATTCACTCGCAATAATCATTGTTGGGCTTAACGATACTTTGTAGTTTCAACCGATAGTGTCAGTTGCCACTACTAAAAATTGCCGTGTTCCCAAACAACATTTGGTCGTAGCATAGATATACATAGATAGTACGTGGAACCCCAAACATTCGGTTGGCAATAAATTTGGTTTTGGCAACAAATTATTTCTCTGTATGTGGGCCTCAAACTTCAAATATATGCATATAAGCTGTGTTCTAGTGACAACACGCTTAAGCGGCCGCTTACTCGATAACTTCCCACCATTTTATAGGGTAATAGATCTAGAGGTAATTTTTCAAAACAAAAAATATTACAAAAATTCTAATCAAGTGTGGACTCTTTATTGGTATTTTGAAAGGCATTTTATGGCATTTATTTTTTAAAAAATTAAACAACACATAGAACAACGAGTTTAAATAAATGACCTCAAGCCGAAAGATAATTTTATAGAATATAATTACCTTTAAATGTTGGCAACTGTATTATGAAAATGAGCGTTCGGTGAGAAACGGGAAGATCCGCTGTTTTCGACCAAAATTTTGTTCAGTGATGAGGCCCATTTCTGGCTCAACGGCAAAGTCAATAAACAAAATTGCCACATTTGGGCTGAAGAGCAACAAGATGAGGTTCAAGAGGTGCCATTATACCCAGAGAAAACCACGACTTGGTGCGGTTTATAAGCTGGTGGAATCATCGGTGCATATTCTTTGAAAAATGATGATGGCTGGAGCGTAACCGTAAATGATGCTCGATATCGCGCCATGATATCCATCTTTATGCTACCTGAAATTGATTCCCGTAATCTTGACGACACTTGATTCCAACGAAACGTTGCCACTTGCCATACATCTGCTCAAACAAGGTCATTTCTAAAAGCAGCTAATTTCACGTTTTGGACAGGTGAGTTGGCTGCCGAGTGATATCACAACTTTAGACATTTTTCTTTGGGGTTGCGTAAAGTCAAAGGTCTGTGCTGACAAACTAGCTACGATTCAGGTTTTGGAAGGCAACATTACGCGTGTCATTAAAGCCAATGCTCCAACGAGCCATCCAAAATTGGACCCTCAGAATCGAAACTCTACGGCGTAGTTGCGGCCAACATTTGAAGGAAATTATATTCAAAAAATAAATTCCATAAAATGTCCTTTCAAATTACCAATAAAGATTGCACACTTGATTTGAATTTTTATATTTTTTTTGTTCCTAAAAAATACCTTTGGATGGATCACCATATACAATCTGAAAAAATATATACGAGTACAAACGAAAAAGTTATTAAATTTTTAAACTCCATGGTAACTTTTGGCCCAAAATAACTTATAAGAAAAAATCTAATACAACAACCAATGCATGTAAAACTTCAGCTGCAATAATCATCTTAATCTGTTAGGATTACCGATACTTGTATTCTTTAACCGATAGTATCAGTTCCATCTACTGAAAATTGCTGTGTATTCAATCAACATTTGGTTTTAACGATGGACTACATGGATAGTAAGTGCAACCACCAACTTTCGGTTGGCAAAAAATACGGCTGTGGCAACAAATCTCTTCTCTAAGTGTATAATTAAAACAGTTATTTACGAATAACCTCCAGCGCGTTTAAGTGGGGTCGCTTATTACTCGCTTATAGTATTTCATGAACAACATTTTTTTTTAAAAAAAATTCAAAATTTTCAAATCATAAGGTTTATGATGCTTACTCGTATAGCCTATGAGTTCTTGTTTAAAAAGAAATTTCAAACAATTTTCGTAACATTTCAAAGTTATCGGCTTAGCGACCACTTACTCTTTTAATAAGCGAGTACCTCTAGAACACGACTATTACAATGTTCCGCACAAAATCCTCCTTTGGTCGAAACCAACTGATCTTTATGTAAATGACCCTTTTGGTCCTATACTTATAGTTTTCAAAATATCTTGAACATTTTCTGACTTTATCATTGTACAGGATGACTCATTTACTTTTAAGACTGGACAAATTTCACCTGCGTATTCCTTGGCTCATTTCATGAAAAACTGTCCATCTACTTATACGAACATGCCCGAAAATGCAAGGGGCGAAATGGCAGCGGTTTGAAAATTGTTGAATAGATGGTCGGAGGGTACTAGCACGCAGAAAAAAAAAGTATGGTTGGGGTAACAATATTCGAAGAGCACCATACTATTGTTGGTTATATGGTTGTGACACAACAATATTATGATCATCACAACAATAGTATGGTTCACACACAACCATACTATGATCCCCATAACAATATTATGGTCCTCACAACAATAGAATCATTCACACACAACCATACTATGATCCCCACAACCATATTATTATTAACATTGAACCATACTATGATCCACACAACCATATTATGATCCTCATAACCATAGTATGATTAACGTGCAACCATAGCATGATCCTCACAACCATTGTATGATCCTCACAACCATAGTATGACTTACGCACAACCATACTATGAGCCCCAAAATTGTTTGTAAAGACTGGAATACGTTGTTATTCAACAATAAAGAGTTTTATTAAGTAAGTTATGTAACAATAGGAGTGATTTATTTAACAGTAAATAAATTCATTAATTAAAAATATTTTAGTTATACTAATCCGTAGTTTTTTTTTGAAAAAAAATTATTTTTTATTACTATTATTGCGTAAGAATCGTAAAAATAACATTGTCAAATGTAAAAAAATTAAGGTTTGGCCGGTATGATTGCCGTAATCATGTTATTGTTAACATAAAACCCATGAAAACAATACTTTTGTTCCACCAACCATATTTATATTGTCGCTACAACCATATTTTCATTTTTAAATTTGGCAACAACACTTTTGATACATTTCAACAATATTAATATTGCCGCAATCATACTATTGTCAAAATGAAATTCAACCATAGTTGCGACGACCATACTTTTACTGCAGAGAACATATTGTTGCCGTGACCATATAGTAACCATATCTTTTCTCTGCGTGAGGGTAAAATTGCTAAGTTCTGAACCAGTGGTCAGATTTTTTGCTTTTTTCTTTAAAAAGATAGCCCTGCCTTTTACCTTTCCAAAATAACCTAAACGAAAGTTATGACTTTTTGACCGAAATGAAAAAAAAAATGTTTTTAATTTTTTTTTGGAAGCGAAATAACAGCGCAAATTTATTTGTTTTTGTAAAAAAAAAATTTTGCATTTCAGTCAACTAGTCATAACTTTGGAACTGTAGGACCTCTGGCCTTCATTAAGGTAATGTTGGGTAAGAGTTAGGGCTATCTTTTTTAGTGCGTTCTTTATAATTTTGTGGAAAAACTAGTAGAAGAGCTCCAGAAATAGGATACATTTGGCAGTTGAAAACAAAATTTTTCCACCAAAAAAAAGCAACATTTGGATTTCTTTTGGCTGTACGTAACTAAAAGTATACGTGGTGGGGCAAAATGGACCGTTGATTCGTTTCAGGAGATCATTTCACATAAGGTTGGTTTTGTCTGAAGGTGGGCTCAAAAATGTAACTGTTATTAGTACATATTTTATTGAAAGGAAATATTGAATTCTTAACCCTTATTTGGTTTCAGTCTATTAGCACCATTTTTAAAATAAACAATTATTTTACCAAGGACATTGAGTTGCATCTTCATGTATTTTACAATTTTGGACAGCTACAAGAAGTTTTGGCCGGTTTTTTGATAATTTTTAGTCGCAAAAATATTTTACCAATGGCAACACTGGTAGCATTTATACTACACATGGTCATCTGCATGTGTGTACCTACCATGCAAGTACGAATGTTTGTGTTCTTGGAAGTGTGTTGTGTGTGTGTGTAAAGCTTTAAAGTTCAATTCGAATATTTGTTTGTATATGCATGTGCGTAACGGTGATGCATTGCTGCGTGTGTGTAGTATGAGAGCGTGCCTGATATGGCGATTGCAATTGCAAACTGTTGTAATTCAACTGTTCGCTGCCTGTCGTTATTATGGCGAATTTACGTTTGTGGCAGGCAATGTTCGGTTTGTTGATGGTGTTATTTCTGGTCATAACTTAACGCATTAATTTTAAATGCATGTACTCACACACAAGCACAGCTGCACGCACACACACATTCATATAAAATATGCATGTATTTGTGTCAATATGGCTGAATTGCTGAGGCAAACATGCTGCTAAAGATTATTGAAATTAAACAAACCGAACCCAACCAACTGTCTGACAAACGGCCTGACATTTGGACGGACGAAACAAAATGGTTTTGCATGTTTCGGCAAAAGGATTTTAATGTTTCGTTTCTATTTTTTTTTCATTTCGAATTAAATCGGAATGGTTAAATGGGCTTTCCGGACTGTTGGTTGGATATGCTTTACAAAGGGAAATAAACCAAAAAAAAATACAATTTTGTACTATTTTAAAAGCATATTCACCTTTCAAGCATTTGCATAGCAAGCATACATACATTAAGGATCTGTTTTAACGACATTTACGGTAAACGTGTGTTTGTTTTTGTTTCCCTATCTCTTTCTTCCTTTTGAGTGTGTGTACTTTGTACTAGAGTTCTTTGTTTAATCTTTCTCTTTTTCAAAACTAGTTGGACAAACCGATTTGTGTTATCATGTGGCAAGCGAAAGTAATGGAGGTGGGAAAGAATACAGAAAAAGAAGAATGCGAGTGCTAAGAGAGCCGGGAAAAATATGTAAATCTTTATGAGAGTGTTGGTATGCTTTTAGGCTTAACAACAATGAAAAAGTTTTCTAATTTAAAACGGAAATCTTGACAATAAAACTTTGTATTGCTGAATACCAAAACTCACACACACACAGGCACCCCAACAACTACAAATAGAGGACAAAAGGAAAGAAAACACAAACAGAAATAAATTGAAAACATATAACATTAAAAGGTTATGAAAAATGTATTAAATGAATACAATTTTATGACACCAGGAAATTGAAATTTATCCTGATAATAATGACAGCCTGTATTTAGGAATTGCATAATTTTTCAGATATTAAATTTTAATTTGAACTAAGCTGGCATTGGATTGATGGCAGGCAACTTTGTGATAAAAGAAACTTTGAGAATTTTTAGCAAATCCTTTTAAAAGGATTTAATTTTCTTGGCACGTGCAGGTTTAGCCAGTGTTTGGTGGAGATGGCGAGATGTTAACTTTGTTTGAAATCAGTTTCATAAAGAATTTTTGTGCTTTTCGCGTGCAGGTTGAACCAATGAAAGGTACCAGGAGGATTGGCACGCAAGTTATTTGACAGCCATGTCGCTATTGAAGGAATTTCAGGATAAAGAAATTCGTATACTCCGTTTGTTACTACCTTGTAATAGATAGTGGTGCCATTTTAATGCTCAAGACAGTGGAAATTTCCGGGGCGGGTATTTGACAGGGCTTTTTGGTTTCCTTGCCAGCGCGTTTGATGCCATTATAAACCACAACAATAAAGTGATTAAGCATTATTGTTTTCTTGAAAAATAAAGGAAATCATTTGCAGAGTTTAAGCATTGTCGTACCCGCAGGGTAGACCGAATATAGTAAAAGTCCGTAATATCGCTTTAAAATATCTCCTAATGAAAAGCCTGCTATACTCGTATCTGACATTATAGTAATCTCAATTGGTAGAACGGTTTTGATTTAGCATGATAATTTGCATATTAAAAAGCTTGGAGCAAGATGGGTGCCGCGTTTGATGACTACTGATAAAAACACAGTCGTTGAGCATTTCAAAACAATGTTGTGGTGGTGGTAAATGTATGTTTCTAAATAAGAGGAAATACAGAATCATTGGAATTGGTTGACCATACACCACATCGGAAGTTTTTTTTTGACCAAAAAATCTCCGACGAGGTAATTTTTGGCTGTTCGTTTGACCAACTATAATTGCATCCACAAAAATTTACCTTTTGGTGTGGTTTATAACACGGTGACATCATCAGCCCTATTTCTTCTGAAGTGATGGAGAAGAAGGCATTAGCGTTAATGGTCATCGGTATAAAAAGGTGCAAAGTATTTTTTTTGTGGTAAGAGCGCGATATTATTTCAAAATCTGAGTAGTGGTTTTTCCAAAACGCTACCACATGCCATACAAGCAATGCAAACGCTCGAAGTTCTGAAGGAAAAATTTAACGACCTGTTTATTAATTTGCCGACCTGACCGCCTCGAGTATTTTATTGAGGGCCACGTCAAGTCCAACCGTTCAGGATTAGCTTGAGGCCAACATATCAGTACAATGCCGCACTTATTAAATTAAGTCTTTTAAAGTTGAACTAACAGCTTGAAAAACTCAAGGCGTATCTGAGACAGTCATTTAAATGATGTGATATTTCACACCTTATGGCTTATGTGCCCTCAAAATAAAGGCAAACTGAATTTTATAATTAAATGCCTATTTCTATCATTGATATCTGGCAACTATTTTTATATTTTTTCAGGATCTTTAAATTAAAATGCACTTTATTTAAACGGCACAGCATTTATTTTTGAAATGGTTATTAAGAAAAGTTTAACAAATTAAGAAATCAAAAAACAAACCCTTTCCCTACGAAATCTTGTATATATTTTCTACTTCAAAATTTAAGGGCCTATTGTTGCACAGCCCATGTAGCGCTTAGTTTTATCACAGCTTCAAAGTGCTCGCCATTATGACGCACAACTGGAGCAGAAGTGACACAGACACAACGCAGATGCATCAGCACCAGCAGCTGTCGCAGTTGTTGTAAGTAAAATTACAACCAACCCATAATGATAAAGTGAATCCATATTGTTTTGAAAAAGAATATTGCAACAATCATTAATGATGAAACAAAGGACAGAACAAAAAAAAATCGGGAGAAAACTAAAAGTGAAGATTACACAAATGCCAGGCGTCTTCAGAAACTCGCGTACAAACATGCACATATTACCAACACATCAACAGCATAAATGCAATGATGAAAGCACTTATGGAGAAACCCCTTAAAGAATCTTCATCACTTGTGTTGTTGCTGCACTCTCTTATCCTCGTCAACTGGCACTACACCCAGCCTCCTCTTCACTCAGGACAATCACCATAGACGGGGATGAGACTCATTTGCAATACATATGCATCTAATGACAGTACGACATTGCAAATGTCATACCAGTCACACAGACTGAAGAGTGCGAGTGGTTGTAGTAGTAGTAACTGGTAGTAGGTACAACTAAAATTGACTGCAACATGATGATACGAGTTTACAAGCATATGAGTCGTTCCAAGTCAAATTGGACTTACTGATTTTGGGGTTAATCGAGAACATGGACCAATTTGGAACATATTTATAAGATTTAATTATTGATCGCGCATAACATAAATGCAAAATTTGAGCACGATCGGTGGTTATAAAGGGCGTTCCAACTAAAAAGCACGATGCAGAGAATTATTTTTTTATTTATTATAATGATAGAAGGATCTATGACAACTAAGTGTGGAAAAAAATATCAATTTCTGGCCACAAGAAGTCCGTTATCTTCTTGAGATTGCGAACACAATTCACGGTAACTGCTTGCCGCTTCAGCTTCGAAGAAGTACGGCTTGATGATGACGCCAGTCCAAACAATAGTTCGTAAATTCTCATTAGACCAAATTCTGCAATTCAGCTTGCTAATAAAATCACTGAGGTGTTAATGAGCGACTATGCTGTCTAAACAAATAACGAAGTACACGAAGTGCATATACTTAGTAGGGACATAAATACTGTTACACACGTTTTATGCTGTAAAATAAAAAGTACTGCATGTTTTTGGACCAAATATTTTTTAAAGATTTATTGATGTATATTGTATCCAAAAAGAATCTTCTTATTCGAAATGTCCGCCATTTTCCATTACACACGCCTTTAGTCGCACTGGCCAATCATCAATAGCTAAGCGAACCTCGTCCATTGGAAAATTGGCCACAGCTCGAACCAAAGCAGTCTTAAGAGATCCAATGTTAGGGTATCTTTTGTGACAAACCTTGTCCTCTAAAACCGTCCACAATTTGAAATCCAATGGGTTCAAATCTGGATTGCCTGAGGGCCATTCTTGAGAGGAAATGAACACTGGCAAATTGTTTCGAAGCTATGTCTGGGACGTTTTAGCCTTATGGGCCGGCACAGAATCCTGCTGGAAAGTCCATGGCTGGTTTTGGAACAGGGAATTGTTAAGAGGCTTCACAACAGCTTCCAAAACGGTTTCTTGGTAAACTTTGGCCGATGTTTTGACTCCTTCTTCGCAGAAATGCAGGTCAGTGACCCCTTCGTAAGAGACACCCCACCAAACCATGACTGAAGCTGGGTCATGACCCTTTGCTACCCTTGAGATCAGTTCAGATGCTTCCATAGATGACCGCGCATACACTCTATCATTTTGCTTGATTAATTTTTTCTAAACGGTAAAATTTTTTTCATCGGTGAACAAAATTTTTCTGTGCAAGTTATCAGCGTGCTTCACCAATAGACGTTTGCATTTTTCAATCCTATTTTTTTTTAAAGTTGCAGTCAATAAAAGTCTTTTTTAATGATTCGACTAATAAACTTTTGCGTGATATTCATCTCACAGGCCATGATTTTCTGTTTTCGGAGTGGATTTCTGTCAATTCTTGATTTAACGACTTTGATGACATTTGGTGCTCGAACAGACCGTGGGCGTCCCGACCGGTAGCGGTCTTTTACATCTCCAGTCTCCTCAAACAGTTTAATGCATCGGGAGACGAACATGCGGTTAATCCCTAGTGGCCGGAGCATTTTGAAAATATCGCTTTTTTCATTTCACACTTGAATAGCGCTATTACAGCGCTACGGTTCTCATTATCTGACCACTCCATGATGAAAGTTGAAACAATTTTAAAATCCCGTTACAGACTAACGCTATTGAGGTTAGCTTTCAAAACCCATATGACATTAACGGGGTATGTTCAGTTCTACTATTGAAATTGGTGTGTTCAATGTTGTAACAGGATTTATGTCCCTACTAAGTAGATTTGAACGCCCATTTAAGTAAAAGGCTTCAACAATCTTAGCGCGCTACTCAATTGTGTATCTCTCCATGGTTGCATTTCTTAAACACTAAAACAAGGAAATGTGAAATTAAAAGCTTGACGTTAAGGTAGGCCTCACAATTACTATCGTGCATTATGGTTGCACCACCCTTTATATGACATATTTAGCTGTTAGTACTCAATTTAGGAAAAAACTTTGAAGTATACCAAAATATGTGCCGGTATAGACCAATTCGCTCACACCTTAACAATGTACCAAGGTTCGTCGGCTTATACTACAATCTTTATGTACTATGTGGCTTCTAGAGCTAAAGTTATAAAACCGGTCAAATATATGTGTGGCAGCGATGTCTAAATTTTAACCGATTTTCATATGTCAATAGCTTTCATCCAAAAAACTTCCTTGTGCAAATTTCATTAAGATCGGACAACAATTGCGACCCGTAGTTTGAAAACAAGCTTTAGAAAGACATGAGACGGGCGGATGGACGGACGGACAGATTTCGTGATTTTTAGTCGTCCAGTACTCTTTGAGCTGGGACTAGCTTAAATATTTTTGATATTAACGTATTTCGTACTTGTATATTATAAATTTCCTTTGTTTCTTCATTCAATAATCAAAAAACCAGAAACTGAAAATGCGATAAACCGATATTTCGGGTTTTACCTATTTTTGAGAAATCGACTGTCCGGTTTGGACATAAGATCCGGAATGTCGGTTTTGGACACAATCATTGTTTTTCAGAGCTGTTTCTATGGATTTTGAGGTTTGATTAAAAACATCACAACAATGTGTCCTTTACATCTAAATAACGAAATATTAATTGAAGGCAATAAATGTGTTTGTAGTTTAATGTAATGATTATGGTGCTGCTGTCAACTTCGGTATAGCTAGATTGAGTAATTATATTAAACAAGTCTTACTCAATCTTGTTAGTGCTTAAATAATTTCTTGTCGGCATGGAGGCATAGAGTATTTAGGAAAGCTTCTGACGTTGTAAGGCAATCCCTGCTTCAACGGTTTAATAAAGCTTTTATATTAAATATCTACCATTGACTTCTTTACACTAGCACGTTTTCAAGAAGAGACTTTTCAATCGCCCATATATCAAACTTACGCCGCGTTGCGATGTCAAGCTTTATCGACATTTCTTTGTTGAAATCGGCAAGTTTACATGGCTTTAATATTCTATATCTTTTTATAATAACTATTTTGTTATAGGCAAAGACTACGTATAAGTTTTCTTTGGCTTTATCTAAATTCTTGTCATTGAACAAAAAGGAAATACTGTAAATTTCACTACAACTATATCTTTATCAGTCTGAAGGCGAAACATAATATAAATACGTCTATACAAAGTTGTCACAGCACCAATGTCAGCACCAAAACAAATGGTAAAAACTTCCCGGGATTTCCACACCAGAAAAATCCTGGGATGCAAACCCTTGATGCCATGCCTTTATTGCGCAAACATATGAAAATGTAGAGTGCAGACAATTTACTCGTATCTGTCAAGATATGAGTAAAAAAAATGGAATAATAATTTTCCGAGTTTATTTTTCAATATGTTGAAAAAGAAATTATTGAAAACGTAGTCAATGATATGATCTATGCTAAAAAAAAGGCAAAGCAAATATCGCAGTGTTGAAAGCAAATCTTTTTTCGTATGTTTGTTTTTGGAAATGGACCAAGTAAAGCAAAAGTTTTCATATTTTTTAAACTATTATAAATTGCTCCGTATATTCGCGACGTGAGAACCAGAGGGTTCTATCTGGCATTTTTTCACTTTTGCGTTTTTTGATTGGATTTTTTTTTTTTGTAATGGTTTTTATCTTTTAATGAAACCCTCTTGTATTTTCACTTATAATTGTAGTAATAATAACAGAGCCATTTAGTTCTATATGCAAAAAAAGTGGACGCACTTAGTTCCAAAAGGTTCTATGTGCAATAAATTTCAATGGTGTTCCAAAAATATAATAAATTGATTGAGTTAGTTTTTCTAAAAATTGAAAAATGTTAAATAACAACTAAATAACTATAAAATAACTAAAATAACTATAAAACTAAATGATTACTACAATACAAAAAATACCCTAATAATACCCTAATTGTTAAGAAATTGGAAAATGAAATTGGATATATTGAAAAGGTGGCAGCACAGATGACTAGGTTCTAACTGCAGCCAACTTCAATGTTGTTAAAGTGTTTGTGCTGATAATTTAATTTTTGAGTGACTAAGCTTAAAATATCTTATAATATAAACAAAATGGAAATACCTAGTGACAGTGGATCTGATATTCAGCCTTTGAAAGAAAAACTCAACTCTAAATCATCAAAACGCAAGTAAGTTTATCATAAAAAAGAATTTATTTTAAAAACTGATGACTGAAGCGAATTTTCTAAACACCTGTTTCTGCATTTCTGAGCGAAATTTGTTGGAAGCCAATAGACATTTTTTTTTAAATTAATTTTCGTATGCAATGTTCATTTGTAGATTATTTGTTTATGATGACACATCAACTTCCAATTTTTCCGAAAATGTTTTAACCTATGATGAAACAACTGATGACAAACTGCAGAGCTCGAATGTGTGCTTTGCCGTTGATGGAGTTCGCCAATTAAATAATGATGAAATGAATCCAGGAGCGCGAAGCCTCGTTCCATATAATAGCAATACCGAAAGCGTAAACACAAAAGAACGGAGTCCTATGAAATCACGTAAGCTTACAAGGAAAAGGAAACGAAATCCCGAAACATGGAAAAAGAATATTCGCAAGGGAAAGCGCCAAAGAGGTGAAGCATATATCAATACTTCGGGTAAACTCGTTGCAGAAAAGGAGCTCTTTCATGTTGATTGTGAGTGTAAGTGGAAATGTATCGGCAAAATAAGCAAAGACGACAGAGAATCTCTAAAGAAATCATTTTATTCTTTGGATGAAAATGGCAAAAAACATTTTATTCTACGAAATACGAATTGCAATTTATGTAAAACAGGCGATGTGAACTTTTCTAGGAAAAAAAATCTTTTACATATTCTTTCCAAGTCAACGATGAACTTGTAAGAGTGTGTAAACAATATTTCCTTAAAACTCTTTTAATAAGTCAAAAAACGTTATATAATATACACTTAAAAAAAGATACAACGACAGGCGTACCTAAAAGCGATGAACGAGGTAAAAAACCAGAGAACGCATTGACAAAAATGAAAAGGACATCGTTAGAAAACATATAGAATCATTTCCTAAAGCTGAGTCCCACTATTGTCGAGCTAAGACAAATAAAGAGTATCTATGCAGTAGTCTTAACTTAGCAATGATGTACGATCTATATGTTGAGAAATGTGAAGAGCAAAGTATTGCTCCTCTTAAGCAATCAATGTACAGATGGATTTTTAATACAGAATATAATATTGACTTTTTGGCTCCTAAATCTGATAGATGCGATTTGTGCGAGGAATATAATATGGCTGTGAAGGAAAGCATATTATCAGAGAAATTGAATGAAAAATATGAACGCCATGTGGTTGAAAAATCGTTTATGAGAACAGAAAGAAAATCAGATAGAGAAAGCAAGACTTTGACTATATGCTTTGATCTCCAAAACATAATATAATTACCAAGAGGAAATGTAAGTTGTTTTTACTATAAACGTAAATTAAACGTTTACAACCTAACTGCCCATGCTTCAGACGGAAATGTTAAAAATGGTTACTGTGCAGTTTGGCATGAGGGATTGAGTGGTCGAACAGGAAACGATATAGCCAGTGCTTTAGTAAAGATTCTCTCTAAAATATGTTTGGACTACTCAAATGCGAATGATTTAATTTTATGGAGCGACAGCTGCGTGCCGCAAAATAGAAATTCTGTAATTTCCTTTGCCATTTCATCCTTTCTTGAAAACAACTCATTTGTTCAGACTATAACTTTAAAATATTCTACCCCTGGCCATTCATGCATTCAGGAAGTCGACAATATTCATTCAAACATTGAAAAAAAACTTAAATTGACAGAAGTTTGGTCACCTGTGTCTTTGTTACGAGTTTTACTGGTAGCCAACAGAAAACAACCTTACCGTATTATACAGATGAGCTCCAGTGACTTTTTTGATTTTCAATCGCCAGCAAAAACATTAAGCTACAGTAATGTACCATTTACCAAAGTTTCTCAGCTTACTTTAAAGAGATCTGATATATTCGATGTAGGTTATAAGCTCAGCCATGGTTCCAAAGAATGGGAAAATGTTTCAATACAAAAAAAAAAGGCACACGCCACACTTCGAATACTACATTTCCAGCTGTAAACAAATCAAAATGTGTGCCAAAACTTACTAAAGACAAAGAAAATGATTTAAAGAGTATGTTTAAGTGGATGCCTTCCATAGACGTAGATTTTTATAACACACTTTTTTATTAGATAAACTCATTTGAAAAAAAAAAATTGAATTTTTAAGAACCAGAAGGTTCTATGTGCAGGGTCACATTAAAAAATATTAATTTTTGGTTTTTTTTTAAACTTTTTTAAACATGTTCTTTTATGTTGCATTAAGGAACTGAATAATTCTTATGTAACTTATATTTATTTTAAAAATTTTTAATCGCATAAACAAAAAATATATATATGTAAAATTATTGCCAAAGTTTTTAGTTTGAGTTCCGAAAGGTTCTATCTGAAATCTGTAATTAAAAAAGTTAATTTTTCTTATGTTTTATTTTAAATTTTTATTGAAACAAATTTTATATTCCAATAAATAACTGCACTAGTTTGTGATTTCTTGTGTTCTCTTTTTCATATTTATTATTTAAATAGTATAGAAATAACTCCGAACTTTAAAAATGCTCTCCTGAACATTTTTGAAAAAGCCAGATAGAACCCTCTGGTTCTCACGTCGCGATATGTTTGCAAAATAATCTAAAAATAATAAGAACCCAGCAGGAAACTTATAGGTAAAAAGCAAACAGCCTTAGAAAGATATTTTCTTGATGCAATATTACCTTTTGTTTAATGCTCTGAATATGAAAATTTCCAAAATGTGTTATTTCTGCAACACATATAAGTAAGTAAATATACTGGAAAGACGCTCAGACAAAATGTACTTTAAATTGCATCCCTAGGATTAATTCGGCTATACAAGAGGTTAAAAACTCGTACTTACATCATTACATGATTTTAGTATTTTGCAAATGTAAATACTAAAATGTTTCTGAAAGCTACCAGAGTACATAATTTCATAATTTTTTAAATCCTTTTGCAATGCCTTCGTATGGAAGTATTTACAATGCTCTTGAACTTAAAATGTATTCTAAATTTTCAGAAGAAGTGGCGCTTAAAAATTATCGATGTTCTGCGCACAAAAAGTTTGAAAGTTATTTAACGAGTAATCTCAAAAATTTAGGATTTAATCAAATATCAAATAATAAGTTAAATTGTAAAATCAACTATTATACATAACATTCAGGGTAAATCGTTGTTATACTGCGGAAATTGGTCAACTCCATTTTGATAACACCGAGTTAGGACCAATTAAGCACAAATTTAAACCTATAAAGTTACTGCTTGAGGAAAGAAAATGTCAGTTAATGGCGAAAAATTTCCAATCTAAAGCATGTTTAGGTCAATAATATCGTATGTGAGTTAACCTGGCTGTGTCTACCAAGCGAAGAAATTAGCAACATACAACGGCTTCTGCCGTCCACAGAAGGCATTTTTTGGGGTTTATTTTTTAGGGGTTTATAACGAATAACCATTTTGGATGTGTTAAGCGCGACCCTAGTAGCGATCTAAATTTAAGTTATGGATCTTCGGCAAATAACACTGTGGAACATTTTTGGGGTTATTGTCTGGGGGGGGGGGGGTGAGAGTACTAGGTCAGTATATTAAAACCCTCAAAAGGTTTTGCGTTCGTATGTGCCAGTTTTTTTTATGACCTTTTACATTTTTTCCTTATCTTGATGTTTTTTCGCTTAGTTGTAAAATGTTGGCAAAAACGTAGTTTGACATAACTCAAGAACGACTAGTTCGATTTTGCTGAAATAAATTGAGAAAAATTAATAATTACATTTTCTTTAATCCATTAATATACTGTTTTTCTACCAAATCAACATTTTTGCAATTAGAAATAAATTTATGAAGAAAATTTTGTCAAAAAAATTTTTTTTTTTTTTTTAAATCCCATACGGAAAAACGTGTAGAGTCTTATAACAACTTTCACGTAAAGTCACATAACCTATAAACAAAATGCGACATAGATCATAGAAATCGATTAACGCGTTCTGCTTTTATTTACAATTAAGTGAAGTTACTTACTGGCACATACGAACGCAAAACCCTTTGAGGGTTTTAATATACTGACCTAGTACCATCACCCTGACTTGGAATTTCTCACCCCCCCAGATTGGCTGTTGTACTGTGTAATGAAGATGAGGAGAGCATTAATCATAAATAGCTGAGAGTTCATTTCCCATTCGGATAGTCCAGCTACAAAACGGATTATCTCTATAACGCGATCCACTAGCCAGGCGATAACAAAAGGATACAAGGATAGAGAGCCATAGCAAGATCGTCTTAGATTTGAATGACGACAACTTAAATATTTTTTTAGAAACTTTGTTCAATATTCCGAAGTGTTACAAAGGGAATGACAAATTTAGTGTTCTGTCCATCCTTTGGGCCTTTTGTCCAGATAAGTTTTGCGAAAATCCTTTGAAATAGATAATTTAAGTGGGATTTGCAGAGTGGGATTGTTTTTTTTTTCATTAGGCGTATTTATAGAATATCTAAGGATTATCTAATGGACCCGCAACGTAAACAGGAACCAACTAGTTAAATAATCATTAATTTATTATTATTATCCTACAAATCCTTGCATAGACTGGTACTTGTACATTATATTCAAATTTGACTACAGTCTGTGATAGCCTACATAGGAAGTAGCTTAAATTACTTATAAAATCGGGAAAAAAAAACAAGTGTGATAACTAATATTTCCAGAAAAGTCTAATCCTAAAAAAAAAAGTTAATGGTGTCCTCCCTGACATAGACTGTCTCATAAGTGCGCAAGCAAGCGCTGAAGTTCTTATTGCACCATTTAAAGAGTTATTTTAATAATGTCAGGAAGTTTCTAGTAGTTTACCATTCCCCAAACCTCATATCTCATAAGCTCACACTCGTCCTCACATGCCACTTGCCTTTCAGCCGTTCGCAACAGCTTTAGGGGCTTTATTAGGACAAAGAGAACAAATCACACACTGGAGAGCAGAGAGAAGAAAAGAGCGAGCATTAGCATCCTCATGAATGGAAATTAAAACTTTGCTATAGTGTGCGTGCTGTGATGTGCAGTACAGCGCAGCTAGCTGCAAACACACTTTAGGAGGCGTCGAAAGATAAACAGCTTAAGGCCAACAACAGCAGCAGCAACATACAAAGTATTTCATAAATGCAAAGGGAATGATAAGAGCGAATGTAGCTCCAAGGTGTTGGAGAATAATGCAGCATGACTGCTTGACGTGTGGGCTTTGTCGCCATTATCAATTAAAACGCAGGACGACCTCCTGTGGCTAAGTGAGACCCACTTGTCAAAATGAAACACACTTAAACGCCTGAAATTATGCAACGTAACTTTACTTTGTGAGCAGACAGCATCAATGGTGCTCCGATGGGTACTTAAATAAATCATCATCATTGTAAGACAGATTCAGGTGGAAGTTTGGGTTGCCTTTGAGACGACGGAGAGTTGGTTTTCTCTAAGAAAAAGAAGGTGAAGTTTGAAGGCAAAAGGGTGACGAGGGTATTTCTCCGCTGGAACCTGATTTATTAACAAATTCCAAATTTCATTAGGGCCGGGGAAATTGAGGGGAGTGCGCTATGCCACATTCAGTTTTTTTAGATGAAATCATTTTTTACCTTGCGAGGTCTATACTAACTTAACCTGTTTTATTAACTAAATTAGTTCGACATTTAAATATTTTGTTGTAAGTGAATAGTTGACCTTTGGTGTTATTATCATTTAAAACTATCTTTTGGCTTGTGTCAGTTTTGTAATAAATTCTCCTCTCATTAGGTACGACAATAATGTTAAGCATTTCGAGAGTATATCTTCCTCTTTAATTTCTCTCTTGAGCTAACGTTTTTATGTCGGTAAAGTCAGGCTGATACCCATTCAATAAACAGTGGGCCGCAAGTGCGATCTTTTGTTTGATTGGCATATTTTCGGCTTTTAGGTCAGATTTGTGAAACTTTTGTCTAAAGTTCAGTTTAATTAGTGGTAACACATAACTCTTTTCATATGTCGAACTTGTCACCATTGAATTTTATTTGGTATACAACGTTAGATATATCTTCGTTATTTAGTTTGGATTTTGCATTGCTGAATAAAATTTGAACTGTACTGTGTGCCATTAATGCTAGCTGATGTCGTTGTTATATGGCTAAAACTTTCTGAAAAACCCGGTATGTATGTTGTGGTTTTGTATATTTTCTTAACAGGTTCTTCGGTGTCAGATAAGGAATTGAATTTAAATTTTCATTTGGTCAGCTAGTCTGTGATGGTTTTGTGTGGAAAATCATTATGCCTTAAAATTTTTGTTCAATATATACTCGTAGGGTGGGTCATTTAAAACTTTGGAACAAATAAAGTTTAGTAACAATTGTCAAAAAAATATATGGCCCTTTAGGGCATTAAAAACAAATAAGTTTAAAGAACAAAAGGTCGGCGGCAACCTATATTTTCCTAGTTACGGGACCGTAAATTTCGAACCTACAACTAAAGGGTGTCCCAAGAAGAACGCAATTTTTAAATCTGGCAACATTCGAAGTGTCATTGTTTGACATTTGAACAATTGTTATTGTTTGTTAGTAGAAGGTACGAGGTTAGTAAAAATGGAGCGCTACACGAAAGGGAGTTCGTTAATTGGGTATTGGAGAGACAACATGAAAATGCTGATTTTGCCGATAAAATCATCTTCAGTGACGAGGCCCATTTTCATCTTGATGGCTTCGTCAATAGGCAGAATTGTCGCATTTGGGGTGCGGAAAATCCACGAGTGATTCACGAGAAGCAAATGCATCCTCAACGTGTCACTGTGTGGTGTGGTTTTTGGGCTGGAGGAATCATTGGACCTTTTTTTATGAAAATGAGGCAGGTCAAGCGCCAGTCAATGGTGTTTGGTATCGTGAAATGATAACCAGTTTTTTCTTGCCTAGAATTGAAGAAATGAATGTGGAGGGCATGTGGTTCCAACAAGACGGCGCCACATGTCATACAGCCAGAGAAACAATTCAATTGCTGCATCAGTCAGTTAAAAATTGCGCTCGGATCTAGTCGATATTGGAATCGTTAGGAATCTTATGAAAATACCTGTGTATAAATTTTATGAATCCTTTAACCCGTTGTGGGCTGGAGGGCCATTTTGTTAATTTTTGACCAGAGTTTCTGCTAAAAATAGGTCAAAACTCGAAACTTTGGGACTTTGATTTGGAACTTAACCCTTTTAATGCCGGAGTTATTGGCATTTTAGTTTCGATTTTTGCTCAAAATTTGGACAAAAGTTTTCACAAAAAATTTCCATAGATCTTTTTTCCTTATGAAATTATCGATACTGCCATTTTCTAACAATATGGCAAAATTTGTAAACAAAATTGCACGCTGTGGTAGCATTTCTTTTAATAACGGAGACAAGTTTAATTCTAGAAAACTGTTTAGAAACGTAAAGCGTAGTGAAATGAATATAAAAAACAGTAGCGAATTGCGGAAATTGTTCAAAGATGAAGAAATAGGGGCCATCCCTGCTCTAACAATAGATCTTTTAAGGGTCTGAGGCTTAATTCCAATTGAGGGGTAATATTTCTGCCCAAAAGGCCATCATCTGAGGCATGTTACACTAGAAAATGTTACTGACGGATGGATTTGGAGGTAAGAAATACATGAAAATCATAAAAAATGCACGAAAGCAGGAACAAAATGTTGAAATAAGAAAGGTTTCAAGGAAAATATGTGCCACAGGCGAAAAATATTTGAAAAAAATTGCGCGATTTTTCAATTTTTCATTTGTTAATAAAGGGTGTTATCTCCTGTTCTAGAAACGTTAGTTGAAACATCAAAAAATGCGTTAAATTAAAGGTTAATATGTTGGCAACGAAATAAAAATAAGCATTTTTCCAGGTATGAGACATTCGTGAAAAATATAAATGTTGCTACTGCTTCTTAATGGGTTAACAGTTCGAATATATGTATGTATCACTGGAATGGTGTTGCAATAAGCTTTCCAACGATGCCCATATTGCTTAATAATAAAGGAAAAGTTTCATAGATGTGGCTCAATATCTGAATTATACGTCTGAACTTTCGAGGCCCATATCTCGGAAACTATGCGATTTTTTATCTTATATTTTGTGCTTAGAATCACAAGTTCCATCGATGGTGCGAATTTCGTGTCCGTGCGAGAGTTGTTACTGAACTAGATTTAATCCAAAATTTTTAATTTGAAAGAAAGAACTGATATATTTTTTTAAATTTCTGGTTTTATTTGCAACGTTGAACTTTGCTATTTAATAATGGAACACCAACCGATGCGTTTTCGCTTCGCCCAATTATCTAAAGATTGTTTGGCAGAAACAATCTTTAGGTAATTGGCTCTGTCAATAAGCTAAACTGCCGTATATAGGATTCAAAGAACCCACACCTGACTTTTAAGAAACCAATGTATCCACAACGAATCACTGTTTGTTGTGGCTTTTGGGTTGGCGGCATCATTGGGCCAGTCTTCTTCGAAAATTAGCAAGGAGCCGCCGTTACCGTCAACAATGAGCGTTACTGTGCCAAGCTCGACGAATTTTTGTTAGCAAAAATTTAAGAGAATGACATGGTCGACATTTGGTTTCAACAAGACGGGGCTAAATGTCACACAGCCAACGCAACCATTGATAAATTACGCACTTTTTTTAAAAAATCGAATAATCAGAGGAAATTGTGATGTCAATTGGCCACCTCGGTGCTTTGATATGAGCCCTTTGGAGTATTTTCTGCGGGAAGCCATTAAGGATAAATGTTACGCAAACCATCCAGAGATAATTAAAGTATTGAATCATGAAATCGTAGTTGCCATTGAAGAGATTTGGCCGATACAACGAAAATGTACTGAAAAAATGGGGTTGTTCGGATGAGGTACTGCGGACCCAATTGTGGTGGCCATTTGAATGATATTGTGTTCTATTATTAAATGACACAGTTCAAACTTTCCAATAAAACCAGAAATTTATAAAATTGATCAATACATTTTTTAACAGACGATTCAAATTTAAAACGTTAAATCACCTGCCTGTATTTATGAAACTCTATGTCGCTTATATCTAAAATTCTATTGATAAAGTTAGTTGCTGTCTAAAAATAATTACTCGTCTAGGATGTTTTAAGCTGAAGTGAAATTATCTGCTTGAAGTTGTAGGTTTTTGGTATCAATCTATGTTTAGTAACTGACCTTATTCAAAAAAATAAAATTGAATGTAACTATCGAAACTTTCCGCCTGTGTCATTTCTATTGTAAACTGCATTTGTCTGAACGAGTTGAATACAGGCTGTCCGCCGGGAAGGTATACTACTTTGTTTTACCGTCATTTTGGTGAACGTTAGTCTTGACAGTCCATATTTGGCAGTCGTTAAGTAGAGTCGTGGCAAATTTATTATGGAAAAGTATTCGATAAACGTTAAAACATTTTATCAAAATCAATCATCGATTTCTGTGACGATGAGAAAGTCACTTACAATTTTTCGGAGAAGCAACGTGTCAACAAAACGCCCTTTATATCGTGTAGTGAATGATTTCGAAGAAAGAGGGTCTGTAGCTAATAGGCCCAAGCATGGGCCACAACGTACTGCAATATCGGCTGAAAACATAACTGCTGCTCAAGAAAGTGTTCATCAGTGTTCAAAGCTCAGGAGCTTTATCCTCAAAAAACAACTTTTGCCAAAATTTCGCATAAGTATTTGTACCCATTAAAGATTCAGTTGACACAAGAGCTTCTTCCACAAGACCGTTTACGCCACCGTACATATGCCAATAGGATGTAACAGCTCGCCCATGACAACCCCGATTTTTATGAAAAAATCATAATGAGTGACGAGGCACATTTTCTTTTGAATGGATATGTCAATAAAAAGAATAGTCGGTTCTGAGCAATGGAAAAGCCTCAAATTATTCATCAGTCTCTTTTGCATCCATTAAAAGTTGCAGTCTGGTGTGCAATTTCTTCAGGAGGAATCATTGGACCTTACCTCTATGAAAATGAAAGCGGCGTAACGGTAACTGGGCAGCGATATCGTGATATGATTGACATATTTTTAACGCCAGAACTGCTTGCTTTAGGCTTGATTAACATGTGGTATTAAGAAGACGGTGCCACATCGCTTACAGCCAGGCTTACAATGGAATTACTGCGAGACCTCTTTCCACAACAAGTTATTTTAAGAAATGGTGATGTTGATTGGCCTCCACGGTCGCCTGATTTAACTGCTTCGGACTTCTTTCCGTGGGGATATCTGAAAAGCAAAGTTTATGCAAGCAAACCAGAAACGCTCGAGCAACTCACACAAAATATTCGTGATAAAATTTATTTCATTAATTGTGTGTGAAATGTGTGAGAATGTAATGAAAAAGGTGCTCGCATTTGCGAGGCTAACAAAGGGACACATTTATCTGAAATTGTATTCCATACATAATTGCCGACATTAAAAAAAATATTTATCAATATAAGATTTATTCTCTTTCATTTAATCAAAAATTATAAACAAACAAAGTAGTATACCTTCCCGGCGGATATCCTGTACTTTATTTATAATTACAATTATAATAGAAAACCAATTTAACAAATTACTAGCAACTTAGGCTATCGGCCTAGTGAAGTACTTCTAGAGTATTCTGAATTTCGTTTTTCTTTTTAACTTCCAAAAAGGTTTGAATTTTTGAAAAAGTATTAAAAGTACTCAAAGAAAACACCTTCGTGTCACTAAAACTCGAATGTGGTATAACTCACTTTGGCATTAATCCCCTGAATTTAGATCCACCATTGAGGTGAAAGCCCTAATAAAATAGAAAACTTGTTTCACAAAGCATATCAAACTCCAATGGACGAATAAAAAATGCATTCAATTTCTGTTTTGTTTCCTGAGTTTTTTGCGGCCTCTTTTTTTGTGGGAAATTGCAAATGCCCATCGGTTGAAGCGGCGGCACTTCAACACGTTGCAGATTGAATTTCTTTTATTCTGTTTGATGCAGGCTTAACACAAACTAGACACAGATAGACATGTTGATTTTGACACGCTCAAGTTGCGGTCTGCATGTTTGCGGCAGCCAGTTCGATGTTGTTAAAAATGCAGATACTCGTTATTTTGTGTTTGCTTACGCTTTGCGGCAAGCAACGTGACGGCTAATTTCCAGTTGTGGTACGGACGAATGGGTTCAGCATTTGCGAAGAAAATAAACGTTCGCAAACGTGCACAAAAACAAAACGGTTTTTTTTCTCGGAGGAAAACTTAAATAAACCTAAGGTTATATTGGTAAAATATGCAATATAGAGCGAGACGAATAGAATAGCATCAAATGAAATGGAAAAATGTGTAAATAAATGAGAAAAGGAAATTATTGAAAAGGAGGCTATTTGAAATGCTACATAAAGAGTGCAATTTGAAAAAAGAAGAAACTAAAACGAAAAAGGAGAAATATTTTCAATCAAGGCCTTTTAAGAAATCAGGCCAAAGGCGAAGTTTGTAAAGGCGACTGCATTTTTATTAGCTCCTCCAAGAAATAACAGCTCCAAACTATAATGGGCCTACATTCAAAGGTTTCTTAGCCGTACACCAAAGAAAGTTACAATGAAAACCAAATAAAAGCTTTTTTACGTCATTTTCCGAGTTCTAAGGGATACGAGTATCAGGGAAAAGGTGAGGTTTTTCTTTTATAATGACGCCATTAAAACCGAAAGAAAACTACAATAGTTTTTACGATTTTATTGCCATAAATACAAAAAAAGGTAGAAGATTGCCACAATCTGTGGTATCCTAAGTTCTAAAATCATACCGGCAGTTTTAATATGCCCGCTCGAAAAAAATAATTGTGCTGGCAAAGCATGTTACTGACGCTCGTATTTGTATACGAAATGGTTTCTTTATGCTGGTTACGTAGCGTGTCATTTACGCAAATGGATATTCGAATGAATTTCCGTATCTCCGTCCGTATTTTCGATATTACCGTACTCTGATGGTGTAGGTTATCAGAGGATTAATTCCGTAACCTTCACGAAATAGAACACCAAGTGGATGAAACAGATTTGGATCGGTCCCAAATCTGTTACCAACGTATGTACTCGTATGTACATGCATGTACGTACATACATAAACGTATGTATATTTCCATGGCATATCAAATATTCAGATATATGCAAGAATATTTCAAGGTGTTGTACGTACGTATATTGAATTACAAACACAACTCGTCGCATGAATTTATTATTTTTGAAACACCTATCCTAACATGAGGGCTGATAGAAAAAAACTAATAAACAGATTTGCTTGTTGGCCTTGGTAGGTGTTACCTAAAGGAGACAAATTGTTACAAAAACTAAAACTATGAGATTTGTTTAATTTTTTGATGGTGTTTATTTTTCCAGCAACTTGTGCTGTTTCGCACGGAGTACAAAAATGACTGTCATTGACATATAGGGTGGGCGATTTAACGTTTTAAATTTAAATCAGCTGTACAAAAAAGGACTAAATTTTTTTTTATTTCTGGTTTTATTCAACCATTTTGAACTTTCAACCATTTTATATTTCTTCAATGGCAACTTCGATTTCATGCTTTAATTGTCTATGCTTTGCGTAATATTTATCCTCGCCACAGAAAATAATACAAGTGAGTAAAATATCGATGGTTAAGTTGGCTTGTTGAAACCAAATGTTGTCAATGTCATTCTCTGCAATTTGTGGAAACTAAAATTCGTTAAGCATCGCACAGTAAGCTCGCCGTTGACGGTAACGGAGGCTCCTTGCTCATTTTCGAAGAAAAATGGCCAAATGATGCTGCCAGCCTAAACACCAACAGTGACTCGTTGTAGATGCATCGGTTTCTCAAGAGTCACGTGTGGGTTCTCTAAACGCCATATGCGGCAATTTTGCTTATTGACACTGAGATGAAAATGAGCTTCATCTCAAAACACAATTTTTCGGTGAAATGCTTCATCTTCTGCTAAACAACCTTTCCAGTAAAACCAAATTTGAAAAAATTATCAGCAGTTTTTTTATAGCCGAGTCGAATATAAAATTTATAATGATTTACCCTTTATAAAAGAAACGTAGGCGCCATCTACATGGCACAGTGGTTAAAAAAAATATTTTTCTAAAAGTCTATAATTTCTGTTGTGTTTGATGCATAGAGTAACAGGGTTGTTGCCACAACCGACGTTTTTTTGCCAACGTCATGTTTAAGGTTACATGCCCCTTAAGTATTCTGTCAGTACAAACTTATGTTAGATGTTGATCTGTAATTTTCATTAATTGGAAACAGTCAAAAAACTGATTACGAGCTTCAAATACTTTAAAACATAAGAAGATTATGGAAAATTTTAACTGAAAAACATTTGATTAATTGATTGGAAGAATCAATTTTTGGTTATAATGAATTTTTAGTTATCATCACTTATATTTGGTTGCAACAATAAATTGTTTGCACAACTATTGGTTGCCACAACTCGTGGTTGTGTTCAACCCGCCTTTAATTCGTACGACCGAACTATTAGTTGTGTGTACAAAATGATGATCATATTGCGGTATGTCGAACCGAATATCCAATAAGACAATACACATTTGGTGATTGCAATCAAAATTCTTCTTTTTGTACATCCAACTAATTGGTTTTCTGTGTGTGTAAATCTATAAAAATTCACACAGCTAAAGACAAGGTACATTCGAGTTTACAGAAATATTTTCAGAGCTTGAGCCAGTATAGTTGTCGTAACGCAGGGCTCCGAAGTTAGAAGCCTAGGGAGTTAAAAACTTATGACTATTCTTTTTATTAATACCAACACTCAGGGGAAAGGGGAAGTAATGTTTATGGACATTTGATCTGTTGAACCTGTTCACATCTTACGTGGCAGAAAACACTTCTGCGGAAAGCCTTTTCCACATACGGAAAACACGGCAGTCGGCCAGTTAATCTCAAATGGATGCGAACTTCTATATAAGTGGGTGTCAGGGCAAACACTCTGACCTTCGGGATAAGGTCACCTATATCAGATGAGTACATTCTGTTAAAGTACCTGTAAAAGAGTGATACCCAACTACAATTCCGCCGATCTTCCGGTCAAACAACAGAGTTGGCTACCCTGCTATCTCCAACAAGACACAGCGGCTTCCTTGTACACGGTCGAGATAATCCAAAGAAGACCTTGAAGCATCCGCCCAGATGTGGGATTTATACTCCATTTCGTACGTATGTATATTAAGGTGGTTCGATTACGCAATTTATATTTTGCCATCATTTTTATGATAGCTTTTGGCATGAGGAAAGGAAAGTTCCACGACGACATATTAAAAGAAATCATTTTCACTTTTATTTTTAAGGTTGCTGAGTAGGAAATAGAAATAAATATTTTTTTTTCTATTCTCTACGATTTTCCCAGTCGTATTTCTATTCTCACATATATTTCTATAACGTATGAGCATATTGTATTGTGTGTGGCAATGTACGAGTATATTTGTATGCCATTTTGGAAAGGTAACATTAAAAAAAATACTTTTTTTATTACCTACTAAAAAAAATTAAAAATAAAAGTTAAGAAAAAGTAAAAAAATTGACACTTTAAAAATGTGTTTGTTCCAGCTAACATCACACTGAATTTTCATTCCCAGAACATTAAGGGCGTCCTACTCCTCGACAACAATCTTATTCATCTATATAGCCGACGATGTTAAACTCGTTGAACGTTTATGGCTTTAAATGCAGCATTAGGTTTTGCTAACATTTAACTCGACCCTATCTGCAAAATTCCATTCTGAGACTCACAAGATCATCATTAAGGTTATCAGTTATATTTTGCATTATCGCCTCTTTATTTGTGAAGCCCGGTCTAGGGTCGAACGAATATGAATGACCGATGCTGTTGTAGTCAGCAAACGACTAAATAGGGTTTGTTGACAGACTCAGAAGGTCATTGAGAAAAATATGGAACTAAGAGGGGAGAAGAGAGAACACATCCTTGCAAAACCCCTGCATTTAAAGAATACTCAGCGGATGAGACTCCGTCTATAACAACACGTATATAAGTAGAGCGATCTCTAAAACTCTATCGAACGCCTTTTGGAAGTATCCAGATCTGCTTCCTTACTTTCACCAAGTCGGTGAATTATTCGACTCCATAGTTCCGAAATGAACGCCATCAGGTCTTCCGTAGATCGGTTCCTACAGATCCCATACTGTCGATCGTTGAGAAGGCCATTTGAATAAATAATTTACAAGATGGTGATTCACCATACTCTCCATCACATTTGAGAGTGCTAAGAAAACTGCAATTGGGCGGTTGTTTTTAGGATCCGTGTTACATTGGCAATCCTTCAACACAAGGGGGGAAGCCTTCCGCACAGTACAAGAGGTTGAAGAGATTACTCAATGGACGATCTAGCTCCGGAGAGCAATTATTTAAAACAAGTGCTCCGGGACCGCTGATTTATTCCTGCACTTGAACAACGTTAAACTGCACCAAAGTTATATGTCGACGTAGACTGTAAGGGTTATCCTACAAGATTCCAATTTCACAAACAAATTTGCGCCGTTGCAGTTAGATTTCACCACGATCTGTACGTTGTTTCAAGCTGGGTCGGAGTATTTAATACGTGCCTACAATTTTTTTTGCTCGAAAACTCTATAAAACAGTTCTTTATATATAATTATGAAATGAAAGGTATATAAAAAGTATACCAAAACGTGGTCATATTTTTTTTTTAAATTCAATAGAGTTCGTCCTTAGTCGGAACATTGTTAATATGCAAAGGTTGGTTGAGATTGATTCATATTTGAGACCTGTACTTTGATTACAAAAATACTCGTAGATGGGCATTGAAAAATGACTGTGTGGCTACCGATCAACACCAGTGTTTGGATTTGTAAGACTTATTTGGATTAGTAAGACTTATGCGAAAATTTGGTAAAAATTAAACATTTAAATATTAAAAAAAAGCTATAAAATGTTTTTAAAATAAATTTTTTATAAAACAACATTTAACTACATAATATAGGTCGTAGTGTTCTATCTCATATGACCCAAATTTCGTATTGCTATCAAAAAGGTTCCTTTAGTTGGACGACCCGGCGTTTAAACAAAGCACAATTCACACATAAATTGAAAGCTAAACAAATTTAATTTTAATTTTCCGTAACAAATACACATCACAGCTCAAGAGGTTCCACAGAAGACCAAAAAGAAATGTTCATTTCCAATTTCGTTTTGTGTTGTTCTTCCTCTTCTGACCGTTATTATGTTTTAATATGTACTCGTATATAAATATGTACGAGTATGTATGTATGAGTGTACACTTTTTGTACGGACATCTAACACAAAAACCTTTTTGGCCACTCATTGCCACTTGTTTTCCTTCCCGCAGTCGCTCTGTCACAGGCTCCCTCTTGTTCTTATGTCTTAAATTATATACGTGTGTGTGTATTTGTGTTTTTGTATGCCTGTAGGTCTATTCAAATGTACCGTATTCTCTCATGACCTAAAAACACTTACAAGTGACAAGGCACCCAATGCACAGACAGATGAGCGTACGCACCACTCTCACACACACAGTAATGTTTTCGGGCAAATGTCGTTCTTTTTCATGCTTTGTTTTGTCATAATGTTTTTCTCTGGACGTCGTTAATTTTGACACTAATTGTAAATGTAACGTGTGTCTGGATGGATGATGAGAGAGTGTGTAGCTTTTAAATGAACACACACACATACATTTACATACATACTAAGGCATACATAAAAGGCAAATTAATTTACAGCACAAAACATAATGCTAGATACACTCGAGGCTACTGTTGCAGTGTAGCCGCGTCTTTTGTTAACAAAAAAAAATAATTCTGCAACACGTTGCTCTCGACGGTTGCCTTGTGTGCACCTAGCAATAGCAGAGGTGTTTTGTGATGGAAAATACTTTTGTAGCTCTTAAATCTTGCCGCCATGCAAACTTGTGTGTATCCACGGTAAGCAATGAAAAAATGACCATTTTTTAAAATTCTAAATGTCCCACCCCAAAGATACTCGTATGTATGTCAAGTACGCAATTTTTGTTGTTGTTGCTGCTATATTTTCTCTTTGTTTTCTTAAAATTGACGGCTGTCAATAGCTTTGTTGTGTATGCGAACCAATATTTGACGTTTCATTATCACCGTACGTCATCGACACGTCAGTCAATGTCGCTGTCTAGCTGCGTGCGAGTATCTCAAGATCGCTGTGGCAGTTGAGTGATTTTTTAGTAATTTGTATGCCACAAAACAATTGAATTTTTAAAAAGCTTTTTCTATATTTCAGACGGTGGAAAAAAACTAAAATGTTATTAAACAAACAAAAAAAAACTTGGAAATAAATTTACTTCTAGGTATCAAGGGGCAGTTAATAAGCAATTCGGGAAATGTCCTACATTGAGTAGTGGTTTGCAGTAGATCACCTGGGGATATAGAAAACGAATGAAGAAGAAAATACAAAAATAACCTTAATGAAATTGAAATATGCATGTTTGTATGGGCATTAAAGCACCTCACAAAAATTATTTAAGACTGTAGCATAAAAGAAATTGATAATAGTTAATAGTAAGTAAGATGATGTTCAGTACCTACGGCAAATCCCATGCTAAACTTTTCATCCCACCCCATCCCATGCTGAACTTTGTTAAAAATTAAAAATGCATCAGATATCATTATAACATGAGCACATGTTGTTCTGCAATAAAATATCAGGCGACGTTTTATTTTAAAGAACAGCCATTTATTTTTAATTAGCATGACAACATCAACGATCCTATTCAAGAAAAGCATAATTACTCCAAATTTTAAAATTCCACTATTGTAAAAAAATGTTTGCTTAGGTACATAAAATACTTTAAAATATAGAGAAGACAATGTCTCATACACCTTACTAATATTTAGAGCACAAACATTATGGCCCAGAAGAGTAAAGGCTCGGGCACACTGAAGATTTTTTTTCTTACGCTGCGTTTTTAAAAACTTCTGGTAGTCTTAAACTCATGGAAATAAGTGTAAAGAAATTTCAATCAATGTATGGGCTGCTATTTAATGAAAATGCCTAATAATGAAAATGCGAATATTTATCATCAAAACTGGTTTTATTGTTTTTCAAAGTATTCTCCAGCATGATTTATACACTTTTGCAAACCAAACCAATTGTCGAAGCACTTTTTCCACTCCGATTGAGACACCTCCAAGATATGGTTTTTGAACGCTTCAACAGCATCTTCTGGCGACGAAAATCGTTGGCAGCGTATTTTTTTCTTGATGTGCGGGAATAAAAAGAAGTCATTGGGTGCCGTCAGGGCTGTACGGCAGATGACCGATGAGAAAAACTCAAGGATGCCTTTATTTCACGGTGTCACATGACGATCTTGAATTATCAGTTCATGCACGGCATCAATGTTCTCTGGCACAACGGCCGTATTAGGACGATCTTCGTTTTTGAGCGCGCGTCGGTCACGATTGAATTCATTAAACTATCTCCATTTTTAACAAAACGCACAAGTTTGTATTTTTGAACAGCTGTTAAACACAAACTTAATGACGGAACGCTCTCAAAATTTGACAGTAGTCCATTCATAGATGGTACTTGATGGAAGCAGTATTGTATTTCATACTCGTATAACTACGAGAGAGGCCTAAAGGTCAAGGAGTTATTTATCTGCCATCGTACCTCTTGCTGTTGTGAGGTTTATTTTGATACGATCGCGGTGCTTCGAAAGACATTAATAAGATCGTCACAGGTGACGAATCATGGATCTATGCGTATGAGCCCGAAACAAAACAGCAATCGACCGTGTGGGTCTTCGAGGACGAGCCAAATCCAACGAAAGTTGTTCGTGGAAGAAGCACTTCGAAGCAAATGGTCGCCTGTTTCTTCGGCAAAACTGGTCATGTGGCGACTGTTCCGCTGAGCAACGTAGGCAGGTCAATTCTGAGTGGTAATCCACAATTCGTTTTCCTGAAGTCTTTGGAGAAATTCCAAAAACGAACAAAAGAAGACGAATCATTGTGCACCATGACAATGCGAGCTCTCACACATCGGCTCAAACCAGCACCTTTTTGACAGACCAAAACGTCGAATTGATGGGTCATCCGCATCCGGTACAGCCCTGACTTGGCACCCGATGACTTCTTTTTATTCCCGCACATCAAGAAAAAATGCGTGGTCAACGATTTTCGTCGCCAGAAGACGTTGTTAAAGCGTTCAAAACCATGTTTTGCAAGTGTCTTAATCGGAGTGGAAAAAGTGCTTCGACAATTGGTTTGAACGCATGTAAAAGTATATAAATCATGCTGGAAAATACTTTGAAAAACAATAAAACCATTTTTGATGATAAATATTCGCATTTTCATTATTAGGCCAGAAATATATATAGCAGACCTCGTATGGGGACACCATCGATTTTACTGGGGACTCTGCACCATCGATTTTACTGGTAAAAAAGTGTTTTACTGACTTTCGTTGTGGTCGCTCAAGTACAAATGACGCTGGATGTTCTGAACTCCCAATTCATGTTAATACACCCGAAAATGTCGAAATGCCATACACATTTCATATGACAGTGTAGTTTCGATTCTACATGATCAGTTGGGTTTATGAAAGCTGTCTTCAAGATGCATGCCGCGATTACCTATTCATCAAGATAATGGACGGGTACAATCGATATCTCATCCGCCATATTCTCCGGATTTAGCCCCCAGTGACTATTTCCTATTTCCAAACCTAATGAAACGGCTCGATGGAAAGAGATTCAGCTCCAACGATAAAATTATTGATTATACATTTGCATATTTTATGGACCTCGAAAAATCTATTTTTTTGAAGGGATACAAAATTGGAGAAACGTTAAATAAAGTGTATTGAGCTAAAAGGAGCTTATGTTGAAAAATATTTTTTTTTCAAAAAAAACTTTAATCGAAAAATCACGGAATTATTGACTGCCCTCGTATTATTGCTTTGCTACTAGACACCTATCAGAGCTTGAATCTTAGAAAAATATATTCAAGAACCCCCAAACTATATCGCTTTTTTAGATGAGCTTTGTCAGCAAATTCCAGAATTACAGACAAGTCTACATTTTTAGAATGGTCGTCCTCTCTATACAAACAATACGATAGTGTATAATTTTTGTCTTTTTGAATGTAGGGTGTTACACAAAATTTTAAACAGTCAATAGGTTCATTATCAGTTTTACTATTCCTTTTTATTAACTGTATTCCTGTACAATTAAACATTTTTTAATTGAAAACTTATACGTGATTCTATTTCAGCCTACGAAGTTGACCTCACTGCGAAAGGGTTAAAGTTTCGCCATGGTCCTAAATTGTAAAATTCTCTTCGAAAGTGTAGGAAATTTCACAGACTTATTCGACAGTATTTCATTTCCTTCAAGGTGTAGTGGGTGTTTTTTATTTTATTTGTTTTAAGACAAATACTTTGTATACTTTATTTCATTAACTCCATACGCCCACATTCCCCTCTGTTATCCACTTAAAATGTTTCTAAGCACTCATTGCGTGGCTGTTGTGAATCAATCATAGTTACCCACTACCCTTAACAAATTTATTCTAATTCAAGTTTTCATTGAATAATCAAAAATATAAATCCCTTGAACTTGTTTACGGTCTTTCCATTATGATTATTTAATGAGTTCGTGTAATATGACAATAAAATCATTTTTATGTGGTTATAAATGTAGACAAATTAAAATAAAAAAAACGAAACGAAACAAATTGGAAATATGCACAATAACACCCCAACCCCCAGGATAATTGACAAAAGCGCAAATAACGAAACTTGATGACGCGTCAACAACTTTTAGCGAAAAACCGAAAAACGTGAACATTTGTTGTTGTTGTGACATAAACATGTATCATTTAAGTGAGGGAAACCCCAGTATTAGGCATGGTTTTTCCCATTAGAAAAATAGAAATATAGAAATACCGAAGGCAACAATTGTGGGGTGATGGGACTTATTGGTAGGGATTCAGAGGAGTCTAAAACACATTTTTATTTTTTGGATTTTGGAATTTTAAATCACGTTAGCAAACAACTTGGCTATTCACATTTAAAGTGAACATTTAAATTTGATTTGATTTTTAAAAGAGAGATTACTCCACAAGCTAGTAAGATCTGGTTTTGCAGTTCTTTGTCATAGAGGGAAGGAAAGTATGTCAGCGAAGTAAAGCAAACACACCATCGCCAGGCAGATGCGGCGTTTCGTCGTTTTCCACTAACGCACGCATTGGATACCAAAAAATTACATTTTAGTGCAAAAATAAAGAGTTTCCGTTCCAGCAAGGGTCATTTGGTTTTGATATATTTTTTAATTCCGAACTTTGTGGCCCTTTGTAGCCCAAAAACATTTCTGCCAAAACGAAGTTATTTATAGGAATAAGAAACCCACCAAGCCTTCGGTACAGCAGTTTGTGCAAAAAGTTCGTAAGAATGCTACTCTAGTAAACAGTACAGAATTGTGGCATCTGAAAGCAAGAGTCTGCGAGAGCACATACGATGTGAATTGACCAGCTTGGAGTTTCGACTTGACGCGGTTAGACTATTTTGCGTGTTACCGGTAAGTCCCGATGTTATATGAACAATCTAATAACGATTCAGACCTTTAAGACGAATATTGAGCAAGCCATTGTTAAGATAGATCCAAAAACCTTCACATACGAGTAGATATTGGAAAGTTGTGTTGGAAGGATGCACTAGTGCGAAATCAGCCGAGGCAGCCACGGTTAATCGCCGTAACTATTTAAATACAATTTGTATCACACAATGGAATCAGGATACCCAAAAATGACAATGAAATTTCCTAATGGTGCAAACAATTTCCCTAAGTTTATGACTTAGACCTAATCAATGTGTTCACCTTAAAATAGCCAATTTTTAGTAGGGAAATCAGGGATATAACTAAATAAGCTAAGACCGAAAACCGACTGTGTTGAAGTATGGACAAACAATGCAATTTTGAACAACTTTCAGTTGCTATTTATATTTCAGGTCCATCAATAAAAAAGAAACATTTATCATTGAATTTGGTTTATTTGTTATTAAAGTATTCTCCGTAAAGATCAATACGCCAAATCACTTAATAAGTGACATATTTTCTTTTCGAATAAAGCATTAACATAAGAAACCGAAAAAATATATTTCTTTGAATTTTTGACCACCCTGCATTTATGACAATTTATGCATTTTACGATGTATTTAAAAATAAAAAATACATTTAAAAAAAATACGAAAAAATGTTGTACACTTGTTCTTTAGTGGCCACCATATTTGTAAATACTTTGGGCTCATACGCATAGATCCATGATTCGTCACCTGTGACGATCTTATAAACGTCTCTAAAAGCACCGCTATCCTATTTTATTTAAAATTTCTTTAGACCAATCGACACGAGACTTTTTTTGAGCGATTGTCAAATTGTGCGGGATCCAACGAGAGCAAACCTTTTTTACGGCCAGGTGTGCATGCAATATCGAATGTATGCTAGTGGAAGAAATGCCCAAGGATGTCTCTATCTCACGGTATGTCACATAACGATCTTGCATTATCAGTACACGCACGGCATCAATGTTCTCTGGCACAACGGCCGTTTTTGGACGACCTTCGTCTTTGAGCGAGCGTCGGCCACGATTGAATTCATTAAACCAGTTTTTCACAGTACAATAGGATGGTGCTTCATCGCCATACAAGGATTTAAGTTCATCGATGCACTCTTGTCGTGATAATCCCCGTCGAAAGTTGTGAAAAATGATCGCACGGAAATGTTAATGCCATTTTTTTGCCAAATTGATGTTTTCAAGTCACTGTAAACAACACAAATGGTGGTAGTTCGTCAAAACGTTCTGAGTATGTTTACGCTAAAAAATGTCAAACTTTCCAATTGAAATGTCAGATGTTGCCAGGCAACACTTAGTGTTGCCTAGGCCAGAAATATATAAAGAAACCCTTGTAGTCCAATTTTACCAGGGTTGGTTTTTCCATGAAATTCAATTTGAGGTATATTGAAATTGTGACAGTCTTATTGATGAAGGTTTCATATAAAATCGGTCCCGGTCGCTTTCAGGCGTTCCTTACATTTTTGTTTAAAGTGTTTCGCCTTGGATCTGAAGTGCCCCTAAACATATGCACTAACCCAAAAATGTCATGATTTCAGTACAGCCCTAGTGACGTATGAGCTATTTATAGAATTGTATTTAAATTATTCATACGCCATGCGAACCTTAGAACAAACCGCAAACGAAAAATGAAGGAGAATATTCTGTGAGCAATAATGGTGGTTAAAGCCACTACGGGCTATAGCAATTTTAGATTTTAATGTCATTGAATATTTTTTCATATACTTCATCTGTTCGAGAATGAAAAGCACCACACACTAAATTGATTTGAACCATGAAAACTCGAATGTAGAAAAGTCCATGTGATACGCGGTAGTTACGTATGAATTTAATGCTGTTAAGCATATTTAAGTAAACGATTCAAAAAAAATAAAACATATCAGAAAGAGTTCACTTAAGTAAACACCAAACTATAAAAAAGCAAAGGATCTTCGATCTATGATAAATTCAACTCTATCACTCTTAAAGAAAATCATAATTTTTCACTCCTTGCGACTTTATTCCGCTGTCGATATCTGCTCGTTCTGCTCTTTGTGCGATAAGAGTGTGTATCCGTATCTATAGCTGTGTATGTGATTGCGCCTGTATTCCTGCTGCCGTCAAGTGACAATCTGTACACGGCATTTTTTTCTAAATTCGTGCGAGTGCCTGCTAGCACAAATAGGCATGCAGACATTTACACACACTCGTAGATGGGATATTTTCATTCATTGTCATCCATTTTAATAGAACGTTTGCCGTCTAAATGTCTGGATTTCCGACATGAAATTTCAGTTTTTATGTGCCCCATCGTCGTCTGACGAGCGGCGTTGATGACGACGACAACGACGACGACAATAATGATGATGATAATGACGATGTTCGGAGAGCAGCGTAAGAGGATGAATGAAAAGCTTAAAGCGTAGGATATTTGTGGTTGTCTGTGACTGGTTCTTGTACATACCCGCCGTCGGTTGAAACATAACGACGAACAAGAATGCCAGCCTACCACTTATGTTGGCGCTTTTCTAGGACTTGTTGTCGTTCTTGTTGTTGCTGTAGTCTTCAGCAGATTGTTAAAGGTTGAGAGTTGAAGAGGCATACAAACACGCACGCACAACACACTCTCAACGCACATACACACGCAATTGTTTTCATAAAGTTTATGAACTTTATTGTTTTTCTTTGAAGGGGGGTGTGTTTGTGTATGTGTGTATGGTGGGAGTGGCTCGAGTATGTGCGTGTGTGTTTTCTGAAAAGTCAACAGCGTTCATGGTATTTCAAGAAGTTTGCTCGCAATGTTAATGAAATCTTGGCATAGCAAAAAAGAAAATAAAACTACTTGTGGGTAAAACGTTGGACTAAGTGGGGGAAGGATACCTTAACTGTGTAGATACCTTCAAAAATTTAGATTTACCTAAGAAAAATTAATGAATTAATCGTAATTAATAAAGCCGTATGAATAATAGTAGAGCATTAATAATGAATTCTTTGCGATTGTGATTGCGAGAGGGAGAGAAAGAGAAAGACGAAGGAAGAGGGAGAGACAAAAAGAGAAAGAGAGAGAGAGAAAAAAAGAGAGACGGGAGATCGAGAGAGTAGGAGTGAGAAAGAAAAGGAGAGAAAAATCGAGAGGCAGAGGGGAAGCTAGAAACAGAGGTAGGCATAGCAAAACATGTATAGATCAACCTTAGAGGGGACACTACAAAATATAGATTGGTAGGTGCAATGTAAGCAGCGTTGCCGTTAAGAAATTTCAAAAAAATCACAAAAGAAGTCCTGTTTCTGGCAATTATTCGTCTTTAGTCCGATTATACACACATAGTTTGGTCGTTATCGTAGCTAAGGAAATGAGCAAAAACATGACACAACCTGCTTTCAGAAAAAATATGTTTATACTCTCCACCAATATGTGGAAAAGGTAATTATAAGTTGACAAATATTTGTAACTACCAAAATTTATTTGAGTTAGACCCACCTTTGAGTATACCGATCGATTTTTTTTGACCAAAGACGACCCCTATTGAAATTAAAAAAGATGATTGATATTAAGATATATGTTCTTACATCCTATATTAATGAAATTTAGCACGACTAAGCGTCAAGGAAGGCCGTTATTGAAATTGAAAAAAATCGGTTCAGATTAAGATATAGCTCCCAAACACATAAATTCATCCGATTTCAACATATAACACCTATTCTTGAAAAAATATGGTACAAGTTAGCTTTCGGGACCAAAGAAGGATGTTATTAAAATTAAAAAAATCGGGTTAGATTTAGTAGATATAGCTGCCATACATATAAAGTATGTTCATCTGATTTTTCTGATTTTTTAACACCTATTCTTGATAAAATATGGTACAAGTTAGCTTTCTGGACCAAGGAAGGACGTTATTAAAATTAAAAAAATCGGGTTAGATTTAAAATGTATAGCTGCCATACATACATATAAAGTATATTCATCTGATTTTTCTGTTTTTAGCTCTACAAGCTACATTTTACATCCTATCTTCAAAAAATTATATAAGTTTTATGGGCCAAGGAAGGGCGTTATTGAAATTTAAGATAATCAGTTCAGATATGTATGTACATACAGGCGTACCACCTTACAGATAAAAAAAGAAAGTTCACCGTACCTTTGAATATAAAGTATTCTTGCAAGGTAGTTTCGAAGTTTTTTTGCCGAACGTATGGGTCAGCATTTAAAGCCGGATGTAAAAGTGTGATACATCGATGTTATTGTCTCAAAGAGATCAGTTTTTTGAGTTTCTGAAGTCACTGACCTTAAGTAGACCTTCTAGTACTTACCCATCATAACTCATCAGCTACCCTAATGTACCACCCTAATACCCTAATGCCCTAATGTAACACCCTAATATCAGAAACTTAAAGCTCGCACAAAATCATTAAACTCTTGCTCAGGAAGTATATCGATAATCCCAGCAGAACAATTGTTTAAAATGTTTTTGCCTATTTTGCCGAATGTAGGGGTAGTATTTTTAAGTTGTTCTTTGTATCTTCGGTGTTTACAGTCACATGTTTAAGTGTGATACATCAATGTTTTTGTCTTGAATAGAACAATTTTCCTCTTTTTTAAGTCATTGACCTCAAGAACTCCCTTTTTTTACTTTCCCAACAACAGTAAATAACATAATTAAGGTAAAACGATATAATAAAATTTTTAATCAACCCTATTTCGACGTGATTCAAGTTGGCTGCATTTTTGGCGGTTCCCAAGTGATTCATGCGTCATCGGTGACCGTCGTGGCGGATTTATATAAAACATTAACAAATGCTTGGTGTATTGAGAATGACAGATGATATGCTATGAAAGTTATTCATTTAAGCAAAGAAAACAATTAAACTAAGTTATTTTCCTTTGGCTAACCTGGTAAATCGGTATTTTCTTCTGATCATTGGAATGCTTTCAGCTGCTGTTGCGAATAAAACTACAAGCATGGCGGCTCAGTCCATTTGAATTTGAAGTAGAAGTCACTATCAAAATTTATGAAAGTATGAACTTTTAGATCGAACATTTGTCGAATGCATCCTGTTGATTATTGCTGGCTGATAAAATCTTATCATTCTCATCTGAACGCTCTAGTTAATCTTGCACGCAGAAAAAAAGTATGGTTGGGGTGACAATATTCGAAGAGCATCATACAATAATAATTGGGTATATGGTTGTGGCACAACAATATTATGATCCTCACAATAATAGTATGATTCACACATAGCCATAATATAATCCCCACAACAATAGTATGATTCACACTCAACCATACTATGATCTTCACAACAATATTATGATTCACACTCAACCATACTATTATCTCCACAACCATGTTATGATCCTCACAACCATAGTATGTTTCTCATACGACAATAGTATAATCCTCACAACTATAGTATGATGCACACGCAACCATACTATGATCCCCACAACCTTAGTATGATTCACACTCAACCATACTATGATTCCTAAAATTATTTATTAGGATTGGGTAATGTTGTTTTTTAAAAATAGACATTTTTATCAAGTTAGTTATTTTAAATTGCATTACTATTAGTCCATAGCTAGATTTGAGACCAGGGTTTAATTGAACATTTCATTCAAGAAACAAAAATATATATTCCAACGGCAGTCGAAAATACTTTTAGTTGCCAGCAGGGGTGAATGCAATTTCACCATCTGTAGACACCAAGTAACGAATGTGATTAAACCATGATGAATGGTTATATACTTAAGTGCAGACAGATTTAAAATAAACGAAAACTAGTCGGTTGTCGAGTATTTCACCGAACAAAGTAAACACAATAAAAATCCCTCGAACTTCCTGTCAATTGTTGTTGTTTTTTGTAATTGACAACTACCATGCACTGTAACGTGTGTACGTTTTTTTGGTATATCAAAAAAATCATACGTTCACACATACTCGTACATTTGTGCTCTATAAAATTTGTTTTGTTATGTTCATAGTCGCAACCATACTGTATGATTGCCGTAACGGTATTGTTAACGTAAATTTTAAACAACAATACTTTTCTTGCAGCAACCATGTTTATATGGTTGTTACAACCATATTTTCATTTCTAAATTTGGCAATAATACTATTGTTACATTTCAACAATATTAATATTGCCGCAGTCATACTGTTGTCAAAATGAAACTCAAAAAACAATATTATGGTTGCGACGAACATGCTTTTATTGTAGAGAACATATTGTTATTGCGGTGACCATATAGTAACCATTTCTTTGTTCTGCGTGTGAACTGTAATCATAAATAAGAAAACAGTCTTAGGGTGAAAAAATACCCGTTATTTTCGATGAACGGGCGGATGACCTGACAAATTCAACATATAAAGTAAAGAGGAAAGCATTCTGACTTCCGTGAATTGCAAGTGGTTGGCTTTTCACAAAAAACAAGAATGGGACATACACTTTCACAACGAACTAAGCCAGTTTTCTCCATATCAACGAGGGTTGCGTACACGTCACATAATAATGGAGGATTCGAGAGACTGTTGTTGGCCAACGCGCTGTGCTAATAGCACCGGGCTTAACTAATTTTGGCTAATTTCTCAATAGAAATAGGAAAACAATATTCCAGTGAAGTTTCGTTTATGTTGTATATGAATCTGCATTGGCGGTCACCGAAGAGTAACGGATGGACCACATTTTAGCTAAACTTGAGAACCGCCAAAAATGCGGCCACGTCGAAATATTGTTGATTAAAATTTGCATTATATTATTTTACCTTAATTTGTTAATTATTGTTGTATAAGTTGAGATCTGATGGGTAAGTAAAAAAGGGGTTCTTGAGGTCAATGACTTTAAAAACAGAAAAATTGGTCTTTTCGACACAAAAACATCGAAGTCTCACTCTTTAAGATCCGATTGGAAATGCAGAAGATATAAAGAAAAATGTGAAAGCGCACTAACGTTCGAAAAAAACATAAAAAAAAACGGTAACTTTTTTTTGAGGTGCGGCCTTATGTACTCGTGCATACATATATGTGTCCCATACATATATGTGACACGCAAAATAGAAAGGGACCTAAGGTTAAAAACCAGTTTTGTTCAGGAGATCCATTTTAAAGATTAGGTCCCTTTCTATTTACGCTTAGTATCGTCGACATCACTTTCATAAAACGCGCATATCTCTGGGAGGGAACACTTTTGCGGCATGGGATCGGTCTCATTCAATGCTCAGATGTTGTCCACATCAAAAAAAAGAAAAAAGTTAAAATTGATTTTTTACCCTTAGGTCCTTTTCTCTATGCGCTGGCACATATGTAATCCGATTTTATGTTTTTAGCTCTAGAAAACGCATTTTACATCCAATCTTAATACAATTTGGCACAAGTAAGATCCTTGTGCCAAGGAAGAACACTGTTGAAATTCGAGAAAATCAATTTTGTTTAAAATAAAGCTACCACATATATGTTCAACCGATTTTACCAAAAACAATAAATTGTTCTCACAAATTCAAATACGACGGTAGTTTTAAAATCTGAGGAAATTTTGAGCACGTTACAGGGAGAGCCAAAATATAATTTCAGTTGGGTTTTCTGAACATTCAGAAGTGTAGGGCAAAATATAGTCGGCCACGCTCGAGTTAAGGTTTAAAGACTAGTTTTTATGTATAGTATACTACAAAGTAATCAATCAAAAAGAGGTTTTATAGGGGAAAATGCATTGGGTACATCTGCACGAGATAGTTTAAATAAAACTTCAAGTCAATTCAAAATTTTACAAATTTAAACAAAAAGCGTGCTCTAATGTTACTGGCTTATTAAACAAGTAATTGGTCGCTAAGGTGAGAACTTACGAACTTTACGTTTTTTTTTTAAATTTCTTGGTATAAAAGAACATATTTGAAAAACTTTAAATTGTAGAAAAAAAAGTTATTTATGAAATTCCATACTTTACTTGAATAACTTTCTTTCCAAAAATTTTAAATTTTTAAAATAAACGCGTTTTAAAGCAAATTTTTTAAAGTTTTCTGTAAAAAAGTCTTTTTTTTGTATTCTTGTACAATAATGTGAAGATATCACGAGAGTTGCCAATAGAACACGGCCAATGTAAAAGTGCTGAAATTATGTGATTTAATGTTTTCTCATTGATTATATTATAACAATTTATAGTTTTTTATTGTCTGCTTTTGACAAATTAGCCTTAAAAATCTCTTGTTGTTTGACACTCTTTGATCGACACGAAGACTAGCAATAGCCATGTTCTTTTCAGGTTACTTAACAAGCATTTGTATGGAAGTTACTTGGTAAGCAAGCGACTTGGCTGTTACTCGGTAACGAAACGAGTTAGAATTATCAGACTTATTTTATAAACAAAAAAAATATTATGACACACCCGGCTTGTATAACAAAATCAAAAACATATGTTTTTTGTTATTGATACAGAACGAAAATGAATAGAGTGAAAGATAAAGAAAGAAAAGGGATAATCCGGGCTGTCATAGATTCGAAATTTGGTTTTATTTACATTCGAAAGGGACAAAACCAACTTGGTTTCTTGACCCCAAAAAAAACCAACATTGGTTTGCAAAAACCACCATTAGTAAAAACGACATGGTTTCTATGACAGCCCAGAATATCATTTCCATAAATTACAATGATACAAAAACAATAAGTGAAAATGTTTATTGTTAAGATTACGAGAAATTTCGAGGTTGCTATATTATTTTAAGAGTGACTAAACGTAAATTGTGGTCCAGGAACTAGACGTTGATGCTGTTAACTTGCTACAAATCAAGAAAGGACGAATTTGAATGTCGCCGGTGAAAAATAAATGCCTACCAACATGTTTTAGAAAACATGATTTGCCAATAAAAAAAAACAAAGCAAGAAATTATACGATCGTTTTCCACAATTTTCTTTGCCTTTTTTCTTTGTAAATAAAATTTTGTTGAGCTTATGCTGCCATCTAATTCAAAATGTTGTTAAATGTTGCCAGATTGCCATATTGCTAACTAAATAGGTAACTAAGCTAGTTACCTGAAAAGAACACCGCTAATATTGCCGTACTCAATTTTGATCAATGTTGCCGGACTATATTCTAATCGAGAAACTAGGAAACTAAGCTTACCCCAAGCGTACACGGGTATTATGTTTTTCAAAGTCTCTCTTGATTATTGTAAAAGCTGACATTAAAATTCGGCTATATTCTGGAAAAATAAAACAAGCAACTTGATTATAATTATCATAAATTAAGAGTTAAGAGAACATATTTTGAGGTTATGTTGTCTATAAATACAGCCAAAACCATAATCTGATCGCCTGTAAAGTATTTTTAAATTTTTTTTCATTTCTCTGAAAAAAAAACTTTGAATGATAATTTTTTTTCTTTGGGTTTTTTGTTTTTGTATGATTATTTTTTGTCATTATTTTTAAAAGAGTGAATTACTCCACAAGCTAATAAGATCAGGTTAGTTGTGGTTTGTCATAAGGGAAAGAAAAAGTAAGTCAGCGAAGTTAAAGATGTACGTTTCGCGGTTTGTGTGGGACGGCTTTCGATACCATATGTGACGCGCAAAATAGAAAGGGAGTGTAAAAACCAGTTTTGTTCAGGAGAGCCATTTTAAAGATTTAAATACGTGTATCTTTGGTGTGCCATCACTTTTATACAACGCGCATATCTCTGGGAGGGAACATTTTTGGGGCATGGAATCAGTCTCATTCGATGCTAAAATGTTGTCCACATCAAAAAAAAATGAAATTTTTTTTTTTACCCTTAGGTCCCTTTCTCTATGAGCTGTCACATATAAGTGTGCTGTCGACAAGGTTTTTATTCATTTACCGATAATGCTTGATTTTGCATATGACGTTTTTCCAGTAAAAGAATTTTTTTTTTGATATTTTTTATCATGCTTTTTCAAATAATAAATTTAACGAAAACAAAACACTTTTAGCACTAAAGGTTCTATTCCAAAACAGACTATTAAATAATTCGAAAGTAAGGTCATTTGGAATAAATTGATTTTTTGTTTTTGTGATAGCCTCCTTTAATATGCATTTGTAAAGTTGGAATGATAGCAGTCTGGGACCTTCCCCCCAAGTGTACAGTCAATAAAGAAAGTCTATGAATAGACTCTTGAATGTTTGAACAGACGAGTACGTACGGACGAGTGCGTCGCAAGGGTGGGAGTTGTATGTTGGCGCCAGTTTCATTTTTTCTTGCGTCGTTTATGCTTCGACACGCAGGCGGGCGGTAGGAGGACATGTAAATATTTAATGAATCAAGCGAAAAGTTGTTTTTGTCATTATGTTTTCTTTTTCGCATTAATAGACAACGAGGTGATAGCAAGACAAATTGAACTGGGACTTGAGTTCCCTTTTTTTTTGAAAACTTTAAAAGGATAGAAAAAAAAATTCAAAAAAATAATTGCCACACAAAAGTCTTTTTGAGTCCTTTAGTATTATTTCCTTTTCATTTATGAATATTTCATTTCTCAAGGAAAAATGCTAAATGTAATCTTAAATTTTAAATTAGTAGCTAAAAGGCTTTCGAAAAATGTCTACAAATTTTTTCTTGCCATATCTATTTGATTGCTTAATCATAGCTGAGTGAGCCAAATATAATATATTCTATAGAACAGATTTCTTTGACACTTCTTTATTAATACTCGTAAATGGTAGGTTGATTGGTGGGTGGCTAGGTTTTCCATATCAATGGCAAAATAAATGATAGGCTTTTAATTATTTGCTCCTAGGCTATCTAGGTGATTAATAGCATTTTATTATCTGTATACACATCAAAGCATGCCATCCTGCTACCCACCACCTTCTTTATGTCCATAGAACTGAAATCAATGTTTAATTTATGATATCAAACAAAATGTTGTAATATTTTGTTTTGTTAGAAACCCCAATGGATTGGCTTAGAATGGAATGGAATTAAAAAAAAATAAACGACCAGATGCTCATTAAATACATTAAGGTCAAATCAATCAAAATGTAATTCAAAATAAAACCAAAAACAAACGTTCGCTTTTTCATATAAATTCTCCAAGCGGAAAAAACTCACTTTCAATTCGCAGGAAAATGAGGTGAAAACCCCACAACCGCGGCACTTCAAGTTATTATGTTTTAATTCGAATATGTGTAAATGTGGCTGCAGCACCATTCGTCAGTGGGATCCCTCCTGGGGTCCCAACATTCACCTTGTAAATGTCAAGTTCAGCCTTCACATAGATAATGGTTGTGACGGGGACTGTGGCAATGGCCGTTGTTGTGCACATTACAATTCATACAGCAAAAATAAACATTTGTTGTGGACGCTGCTGCTGACGTTCTGTCTGTCTGTCTGCATGTCTGCCAGTTTTCGTTTTTTGTTTAGTGTATTTTATTGTCCATTTTTTCCTCCATTCAAATAAAATAAATACTCACACACGAGCACGATTCTGAAGCACAGGCATACAACACTTTTCATTCAGGCCACCACCAAAGACTCAGTAATTCACTCAGATGTTCGTTCGGTGGGTCGCCCAGTTCCATCGTGGCGATGTGGCGTCACATCATCGCTCACACATTCAGTGTTGCCAGGCAGAAGTTCGCAAATGGGTCCAGAAATGTTTGAATAATTTATTTTTACTGATTTGCACACACAGTAAAAATGAGTTATTTAAATGTAGTGCTGATGTTTGTAACATATAAAAGGAAGGGGCGATAGATCGATTCAGAATCGTTACCCTGTTCAATTTAGAAACTTCTGTCCTTCCACAACTCTTGACATAAAAATTGCTGCGTTGGGTCTGTCTGAGTACGGTTGAATAGTGTAATTTTTGTCGAGTTACAATAAAACCAACACTAGTCGAATTTTTGCACATTTTATAGACTCGTGCCCCTTTAGATGCTATATATGGTACACTTATGATATGGCTTATGATAATGCACCAACTGTACAGACTAATGAAATTTGGACTACTCGTATATTAGTCTGTTTTCATGTTGCCTCTATATCAACGTTCCTTCCGATTTGACTTAATGGCTATTTGAGACATGGATTCCAGAAGATACCCCATACTAAATCACGTTAATTCAAAACCACATTAATAAGAAAAAACGTAAAATAAGTTATATTAGCTGTGTTCTTTTCAGTTTCCTTAATAAGCAACTCGGTTAGCAGGCTACTTTGCCGGAAATAGCTTAAAAAACTACACGCAGAAAAAAAGTATGGTTGTGGTGACAATATTCGAAGAGGATAATACTATTGTTGGGTATATGGTTGTGGTACAACAATATTATGATGCTCACAACAAGAGTATGATTCAAATACAACCATACTATGATCCTAACAACAATAGTATGATTCACACTCAACCATACTATGATCTTCATAACCATAGTATGAGCCTCACAACCATAGTATGTTTCATATACAACCATAATATCATCCTCACAACCATAGTATGATTCACACGCAATCATGTTATGATCCCTACAACCATTGTATGATCACACACAATTATACTATGATCCCCAATATTATATATTAGAATTGGTTTTAGTTGGCAACAATAGATTTGAATTATGAAAATTATTCAAAAATACATTAAATTCAAAATAATAGGAGTGATTTATTTCATAGTAGAAAAAATAAGTGTTAATAAACGTAAGCGTTTTTATTAAAAATATTTCAGTTAAAAAAACCAAAGCTGGTTGTTTAAAAAAATTTAATTTCGATAAAAAAAGTACTATTTTTGCATTAGATCCGTACCAATAACATTTGTTCTTAAAAGCATATTTAAATGAAGAAAAATTACAATCATACAGTATGATTGCCGTAATCATATAATTGTTAACATAAAACACAATACTTTTGTCGCACCAACCATATTTATATTGTTGTCATAACCATATTTTCACTTTAAAATTTGGCAATAATACTATTGTTACATTTCAACAATATTAATATTGCAGCAATTATACTAATGTCAAAAATAAATTCGGTTAACAATGCTATGGTTGCGACGAACCTACTTTTATTGCGGAGAACATATTGTTATTGACGTAACCATGTAGTAACCATGTTTTATCTCTGCGTGTAATAAGGGATACCTTAAAAACATGGCAACTCCTGCTGTATAAAAAATTATGTTTTATATTTGTAATGTACAGAAAAAACATTAAAAATCATACCAGAAGAGGTCTCATCGGCGAATTCGTATTGGGTACATTTTCACGAGATGAAATAAATGGAACTATAAATCAACTCAAAATACCAGTTTAAAGCAGTTTAAAACATTTTTACAAGGCAAAAATGTAGCAATTAATTAATTTATAATTCATAGACTTTTTCCAATTCATATTTTTTATTGACTGCTTTTGACGAATAAGCCGATGAACCCTCTTGTTGTTTAATTTTATTCATTGTATGCAAAGAGAAGCAATGTTGCTCTTTCACTCTCAATTTAATACAATGTTGCTAGATTACCATATTGCAAACTAACTAGGTAACTAAGAAAGTTACCTCTAAAAGCACGACTATTGTCTTGAAAGAAGTCGTTAACATCGCCAACAGTCGTTTTAAGTAAGGGAAATAGGTTGGAGTTAAGTAAAAAGTTAAAAAACGAGCTTTGCTATTTATATTTCGTGTCCAGCAATAAACACACAATAATTTATTATTGGAAATGGTTTTATTGCCTTTCAAAATATTCTCCTTTAAGATCAACACAATTTGGAATGCGAACAAAACAATTTTTGAAACCCTTTTTCCGCTCCAATTTTCCAAGCAATTTTTGCACTTCGATTGAGACACCTCCATAACATGATTTTTGAAAGCTTCAACAGTTGCTTCGGCCGATGAAAAACGTTTACATTTTATTTTTGATTCTAGGGAATAAGAAGAAGTCATTGGGTGCCAAATCAGGGCTATACGGTGGATAGCCCATCAATTCGACATCATGAGTGGTCAAAAAGCTCATTGTTTCAGCTGATGTGTGAGAGCACGCATTGTCGTGATGCAAAATGATCCGTCTTCACTTATTATCTTTCCTCATTTCTTCAAACACTGTTGGTAAACAGATGGTTGTATACTACTCAGAGTTGACCTCCTACGTTCCAGTAAAGGCACTGTGGCAACATGGTCGATTATACCGAAAAAAACGCAATCATTAGCTTCGATGTACTTCTTTCACGAACAATTTTTGTTGGATTTGGCTCGCCTTGAAAGACCCATACGGTCGATTGCTGTTTTTTTCGGGCTTATATGCATAGATCCATGATTCGTCACCTGTGACCATGTTATACATTGCCTTTGAGCTACGGCAGTTATACTTTTTCAACATCTCTTTGCACTAATCCATACGAGCCTTTTTTAAGCATTCGTCAAATTATGTGGGATCCAACGAGAACAAATTTTTATCACGGCCAAATGAACATGCAATATCTTATTGATGCTTGTCATACTAATTAATGCCTACACGCAGAAAAAAAGTATGGTTGTGGTGACAATATTCGAAGAGGATCATACTATTGTTGGGTATATGGTTGTGACACAACAATATTATGATCCTCACAACCATAGTATGATTCACACATAACCATACTATGATCCTCACAACAATAATATGATTCACACTCAACCATACTATTATCTTTACAACCATATTATGATCCTCACAACCATAGTATGTTTCTCATACAACCATAGTATGATCCTCACAACCATAGTATGACTCACACGCAACCATACTATGATCCCCACAACCATAGTATGATTCACACTCAACAAACCCAAAATTATTTATTAGGATTGGTTATTGTTGTTATTCAAAAATAGAGGTTTTTATTAAGTATGTTATTTTAAATTGCATTACTTTTAGTTCGTAGCCAGATTTGAGGCCATATTTTTATTAAACATTTCATTCAAGAAACAAAAATATATTTTCCAACGGTCAAAAATACTTTAAGTTGTCAGCAGGGGTGAATGCTAGACACCAAGTAACGAATGTGATTAAACCATGATCAATGGCTATATACTTAAGTGCAGGCAGATTTTAAATAAACGAGAACCAGTCGGTATTAGAGTATTTCACCGAACAAAGTAAACACAATAAAAATCCCTCGAACTACCATTCGATTGTTATTGTTTTTTTAATGGACAGCAAGCATTCACTGTATCGTGTGTATGTGTTTTTTTGTATATCAAAAAAACATACGCACACACATACACGTCTGCTCTAAAAAACCTTTTTTTTGTGTTCATAGTCGCAACCATACTGTAATCGTAAATTTTACACAACAATACTTTTGTTGCACCAACCATGTTTATATGGTTGCTACAACCATATTTTCATTTCTAAATTTGGCAATAATACTATTGTTGCATTTCAACAATAGCAATATTGTCGCAATCATACTATTGTCAAAATGAAATTCAAAAAACAATACTATGGTTGCAACGAACATGCTTTTATTGTAGAGAACATGTTACTGTTGCGGTGACCATAGTGTAACCATATCTTTTCTCTGCGTGCAAGGATGCCTCAATGTCACATGTCGGTCTTGCTTAATCAGTTTACGCACAGCATCGATGGTTTTTGGCAAAGTGACCGAAGTTAGAGTCCTTCACGAAATTTACCCTGGAGCGAACGGCGTCCGATACTGACTCTTGGTACAGCGATTTACAGTGGTTTTTGGTGGTGCCTCATCGCCAAAAGTCGAAAAAAGTTGATTTAAACACTCTTGTCTCGATCATAAAAAATCATCGCACGAAAATGTTCACGGGTTAATTCCATTATTGACTAAAATGAATTTTTCAACACACTGTAAGCAAACCAATTCGCCCTCAAATGACGATGATGATGAAATGCTAAAAAAAACGTCAAAGTTTCCAATGAAAGTTCCAGTTTACATCTTGGAACACTAGAATTGTCAGGACCCGAAATATAAATAGCAACCCCTACCACGCCTGTACAATATCAGCTATGTAAGTGCCGCACCATAGTCTAACCGGTAATTCATATTGATTATTAAAAATTTCCCTACAACAATACATTAGGATAACTTTATCTATCACTCCTGTTGGCAACAGTGCACGGACGCCTTGTGTTGACTATTTCACTGGTATCTGCCGATAAAGTTTTCCGTTTTTGTTTTTTTTACGAAAATTTCTATAAACAAAAATACAAAATATTTGCGAAGAATAAACAAATACAAGCCAAATACAAAACATCATAAACGGCGAGCTTCTTACACGTAAAGACTAGAAATAACCAAGCGGAAGAAGAGAGATGGGCGAGCAAAATATGGCCAGAACAGAACGAGTCGAGTACAAATGAAACGGAACGAAACATTTTAATGATGACCATGTCTCACACAACGATGCGAGTATTAACAATTACGTTATTATTAGTTTCGTTTTCAATTAAGATTGAAATGATTTTTATTTCCATTTCCATTTTCGTGTTTCCATTTTTTATTTGTTGCTTTTAGTCAACAGCGAAATTGAATTATGAATTGAGTTCGGAAATCGTTTGTGTGTATGTGTTTGTGGAAAGTAATTAAAATGTTCAATATTTGAAATATCATCTGAATGAAAACATTTTAATGCATTTCACAAATTAAAATACAAATACCTACACCACAACGTATGAGCAATCATAAACAAATAACATAGACAATGCGAAAATTTAAGGCGGCTAATATGGGCAATTGGTAGTGATATGATTGTAGGGTAAATATAAATTAGCTAAGACAATAGCAAAAGTCTTAGTTAATTTATGTTTTCTTACGTTTATTGGTGCGGCACATGTTGTGAATTCTGATAGTTAAATTTTCGATGATAAGTTGGAGCAACTTCAGTGGTATACTCGTATTCAGGGTGGCTGATAATAATTGCTACATTAAGAAACTGAAATAACTTTTTTTTTGCAGTATATGTGACAGCGCATAGAGAAAGGGACCTAAGGGTAAAAAAATCAATTTTCATTTTTTTTTCTTTTTTTGATGTGGACAACATCTGAGCATCGAATGAGACCGATCCAATGCCCCAAAAGTGTTCCCTTCCAGAGATATGCGCGTTTTATGAAAGTGAAGTCGACGATTCTAAGCGCAAATAGAAAGGGACCTAATCTTTAAAATAGCTCTCCTGCACAAAACTGGTTTTTAACTTTAGGTCCTTTTCTATTTTGCGCGTCACATATGGAATTCATTTTTTATTTATACATATAAAAGCTAATTCAATTTTATTAAATACAGATTATTTAGCTTTAAAAATAATGGAATTTTACTGTCCCTCCTGCTCGTTGAAGCATGTGTGGTATCTTACCAAAAAGTTGTTCATTACTGCTTGGTGAGTTGAGACAGGAATAGCCGCAACTGTTTCTCGAATGGATTGCTTCAGTTCATTCAAATTTGTTGGTTTTGCCTTCTAGACTTCCTGTTTGCAATAACCCCACGAGACAGGTGAAGTAAGGTCAGACGACCTGAGGGCAAGCGAGTTTCTGGATATCTGCTTATTGGAAAATGTTCGTCGCAATTCTGCCATAGCAGAACGGGCTATGTGAGGAGTTGCATAATGTTGCTGAAACCACACAGAGTTGAAAACAAAAATTATTTGACGAAATTCTGGATAGAAAAACTCAGTAACCAAAACGGTGTGACCATTTTCTTCGAAGAAGTAGGGGCCAAGAATGCAGAGTAATGAAACTGCACACCACACTGTGACACCAAGTGTATGCAATTTCGTCTCATGGCCTATCTGTGTGTAGGAAGCACTCCATATTCGACATATTTGTTTGATTATGTTGCCGTTTGAATGGAAATGGACCTCGTCAGACATAAAAAGACAGTTCAACATGTTTCCATCCTCCTATACCATTTAAAGCATCTCCTGGCAAAATTCTAAGCGAATCGGGAAGTATGCTGCATTTAGTTTGTTGCCCTTTTGAATTTTATATGGGAATAAATCGAAATCTTTGTGCATAATTGACTGCAATGACTGACTGCTTATACCCATTTGAGCAGATACGCCTCTTGTCGAAACTCTTGGATTATTTTGTATTGAAAGCAGCTACAGCAGCGATTGTTTCCTCCTTCCGAATAAAAGGGTTTCGATGGAAAGGTCTCCTGTTGACTGTTCCATGCTCGGCAAAATTGTTAACAAGTCTCATTATGGTCCATCTGCTCAGAGGATTGCTGCCAAACGTGCGCATATACTCTCTTTGAATCGAAACTACAGTCTTAAGTATGTGATAGTGGCGGACAATCCAAATTCTTGTTTCAGTGTCCGAGTTGTACATTTTTGTTAAATCTAAAAATCAATCTGCAAAAAGACAATTAATTAGATTTATTAAAATTATTAAATTCTATTTTTGGTAGTGGCTTTCATCAGCCACCCTGTATAACATAGGCTTGCAATTCCTCCGTTCTTTAGTAAAACAAGTAGTAAAGGTTCTATGTAGGATAATTATATGTGACACGCAAAATAGAAAGGGACCTAAGGTTAAAAACCAGTTTTGTTCAGGAGAGCCATTTTAAAGATTAGGTCCCTTTCTATTTGCGCTAATAATCGTCGACTTCGCTTTCATAAAACGCGCATATTTCTGGGAGGGGACACTTTTGGGGCATGGGATCGGTCTCATTCGATGCTCAGATGTTGTCCACATCAAAAAAAAAAAATTAAAATGTTGATTAAAAGTTTTGTTCAGGAGAGCCATTTTAAAGATTAGGTCCCTTTCTATTTGCGCTTAGAATCGTCAACTTCACTTTCATAAAACGCGCATAACTCTGGGAGGGAACACTTTTGGGGCATGGGATCGGTCTCATTCGATGCTCAGATGTTGTCCACATCAAAAAAAGAAAAGAAAAAAGAAAATTGATTTTTTTACCACCACGTAAATGGCGGCGTCCTTGCGAGTAAGCGCTTAATCCTACTAACCACACAAAATGATATGAGAGGAAGTTATCATCCCTATAACAAGTATTAGCCAATTGAAGACGCCTGTAAACAGTAGGTCTAGATTGTTGTGTATAGGAAATTTGTCAAGACCAGATCAATGCTTTCTTAATGGAAATAAAGGAAAATATGTTAATATAAAAATGTATAAAAAAAATATAGACTGATTCAAGTAAAATTGAGGTCTCTTCCAAAAGAGATGACTGACAATGGTATTGGTGCAAGTAAAAAGGTCGTTAAGTTCGGCCAGGCCGAACCTTTTATATCCGCCACTGTTTCTGCGCTACTTAAGGGCAAATAAAAGAAGAAGAAAACAAATGGTCCGTGTTTTGGGCACCTTTGGCCCATGCGTCTGTCCCTAATCTCAGCCAAAACTTGAATAGTACGCATAGACTAGTCAAGGTAGTCTATGGTTTGGTGCTGATTGCCTGTTTTAGTCATGATGGACGTTTATTGGGCAACAAGAGCCAAAACTTCAAGTACGATTTCTTTGTGAGGTATTTAGTGCGTTTCAACTAACAGTACCCGTTTTAACCTTTTTCTGTACACATTAAATTACGATTTGTTAAGCAAATAATACGAGTAAATAAAAGTGTAGTTGAGGTACCTTAAGTTCCTTTAAGGACAACTTTTCCCTCTGGGTCGATTTCGCCCATTTCCAATCCCATAGGCCATCATCGTGTAAAATTTCAGGGTTCTAGGTTAATTTTTTCGAACGTTATCGTTCCTTTAACAGACACACAGACTGATGCATGACCATTTCTAAATAGTCTTTGAAATTTTCGACGATCCATTATATACATAAAGTAATGTTACATTTTAAGAACGATCACTATAACGGGGTTTGGGGATCATAATATGGTTGAGTTTGAATCCTAACATTGTTGTGAGGATCATAATATTGTTGTGTCACACCCATTTACCAAACAAACACACTTTTGTGCATTCGTCATCGAATTTGTAGAGCTCCCCGTTGATATAAAATGAAATTCCGGTTCTAAGAATAAACAAAAATATAAATTTTGTTTTGCAAACACTTTTGGTACTTTATTAAACTTAAAGATAAGTTTGACCTGTGAAAAAAAATGTTCACCTGTCTGTCTCAATACCAATAAAAAATACAAATTTTTAGTAAAAACTTTGTGTAGTATTCACGATTTTATCACCACTAATTGACTGTCAAGATTTTGATCGGAAAAAGCTGTCAGTGTCGAAATAGCATATGATTCAAAAAACGTATGCCTCTATTTATACTCGTACCACACTTTATTTGAGAAACATCCCCATGCCAGAGGATACATTAGGTATGATGCAAAAGTTTCTTTCGAACTTTTATCAAAAATCGGCTTTATGATATTTTCTGGCGGAAATGTATTTTTGGCGAAGACAACTTTTCTATTAATACCATTTGGAGATATTAAACAATTTTATTACTTGAACCAGAAGCATAAGAATTTTTATCAACTTTTTGCCGTAAATATAAATGTTTTTTGAGACATAAAAACGCATACACTCATAAATGTACGAGGACAGTTTTAAAAGCAGCATATCTCGAAGAAATTAAAACACGAACAAATGTTAATAAATGTTGCAAAACACAATTGATGTACCCCACTAAGAGTACATCAACAAATTTTGGTCATTCAGATCTTTTTTTTAAAACCGCGCAAAGCGAAATAATTTTCCCCATTTTTCTATCAAAGTAAAGAATTTTGCACAATGCTGTGAAGTTGGCATTAGGTTTTAATATAAAACCGCGAAAAAAAGGAATGTTATACGAGGTTAGTATACATTTCTGGACTAGGAAACACTAAGCGTTGCCTGTCGCCATCTGACATTTCCATTGAAAAGTTTGACATTTTTTTTAGCATAAACGTACTCAGAACGTTTTGACGTACGACCACCATTTGTGTTGTTTACAGTGACTTGAAAAAATCAATTTGGCAAAAAAACACGTGAACTTTTCGAGCGATCATTTTTCACAACATTCGACGTGGATTATAACGACAAGAGTGCATCGATGAACTTAAATTTTTGTAAGGCACCATCCTATAGCACTGTGAAAAACTGGTTTAATAAATTCAATCGTAGCCGACGCTCGCTCAAGGACGAAGGTCGTCCAAAAACGGCCGTTGTGCCAGAGAACATTGATGCCGTGCGTGAACTGATAATGCAAGATCATCATGTGACAAACCGTGAAATAGAGGCATCCTTGGGCATTTTTTCCACCAGCATACATTCGGTATTGCATGAACACCTGGCCGTTAAAACGGTTTGTTTTCGTTGTATCCCGCACGATTTGACAATCTCTCAAAAAAAGACTCGTGTCGATTGGTGCAAAGAAAATTTTAAAAAAAAAATAAATCGTGGTGCTTTAATGACGTTTATAAGATCGTCACAGGTGGCGAATCATGGATCTATGCGTATGAGCCCGAAACAAAACAGCAATCGACCGTGTGAGTCTTCAAAGACGAGCCAAATCCAACGAAAGTTGTTCATGGAAGAAGCAAATGTTTCATCGGCAAAACTGGTCATGTGGCGACTGTTTCGCTTGAGCAACGTAGGACGGTCAATTCTGAGTGGTACACCACAATTTGTTTGCCTGAAGTCTGCGAAGAAATTCGAAAAACGAACAAGAGAAGACGAATCATTGTGCGCCATGACAATGCGAGCTCTTACAAATCGGCTTAAACCAGCGCCTTTTTGACCGGCCATAACGTCGAATTGATAGGTCATCCACCGTACAGCCCTGACTTGGCACCCAACGACTTCTTTTTATTCCCGCAAATCAAGAAAAAAATGCGTGGTCAACGATTTTCGTCGCCAGAAGATGCCGTTGAAGTGTTCATAAACCATGTTTTGAAGGTGTCTCAATCGGAGTGGAAAAAGTGCTTCGACAATTGGTTTGAGCGCATGCAAAAGTGTATAAATCATGCTGGAGAACACTTTGAAAAACAATAAAACCATTTTTGATGATAAAGATTAGCATTTTCATTATTAGGCAGCCCTCTATATAGGTTTATATAGCAGCCCTCTATATAGGTATTATCGAACACCAGCTTTATTGAAAACAATTGTAATCATTGAATATGTGCATTTTAAATTGGTCGAACAAGCATATTTGATAAACACTGTTTACGTCGACCAAACGAAGCGACAAACTCAGAAATGATTCAGAAATTTATGTTACCATTTTAAAAGATCTCGTAGAAAAATTACGAGATATACCTACAGATGACATCTAAGACATCTAAACTAATGGAACAAAGGAAAGTCGATTTTTTGTGTACCAATACGAGTACCGCGTTTGTTGGCAAACGATTAAAACCCAATATTGTGGCTTATTTCAACGTAATTTAAATTAATAAGTAAGTCGATATATTAACGTTTCCGAAACGTTGAGAGAACACCTCACTCCTGCAAGAAACAATCAATCGTCATAAATGTTTGAAGATGATTATCACAAATTAAACCTTAAAATAGCTTGGCTAACCCATGTGACTACTATGGGTTCGCAAAAAGGACAATATGGTTTGGAAGAAAATGGAGAGTTTAATACCAAAACCGTTAGGAAAACTATTTTAAATAAAAAAGAAGTATTACATCACTATAATAGCTGCCCCGGCTTAGCTGTCCCATTTTTGAGGCTTTGGTTCAGTAGTACAGCGTTACTCAGTCAATGGCATCAATAGCAAAATTTTTTCACGAGTCGCTAAATTAACCTCGAGTAGAACCATATGGGGGGTTCTCTGCGAAGCAGATCATTAAACAATTTTCTTTCTAAATTTTGCACATTAATAATTAGCTCGACTACCTACTTTACAACCCTTATACGTACACAGCACAGCAAGACATTGGAAGAAATAAACAGGCCTTAACACGGTGTGATTGAAGAGCAAGGGCATTTCTTACCACGATTTGTAAACCAAGAACTACGAGTATAATAAAAGGTGGTTAAATTTTAATGGCCGATGTTGATTTGTCAAAAGAGCCATTGTTTCGATAGCTGTTTGGCAAGTGGCACCGTCCTGTTGAAACCACATATCGTCCACATCCTCAACTTTCAATTCGGGCCATAAAAAGTTCGTTATCAACTCACAATAGCGAACACCATTTGCAGTAACTGCCTGACCGGCCCAATGATGTTGCCAGCCCATAAACCGGACCAAACAGTCACTCATTTGTGGGTGCATTGTTTTTTCGACAATTACTCTTGGAGTATCATTCGCCCAAATGCGGCAATTCTTCTTATTGACGAAACCACTGAGGTGAATACGCCTCATTTTAATGGCCGATGTTGATTTGTCAAAAGAGCCATTGTTTCGATAGCTGTTTGGCAAGTGGCACCGTCCTGTTGAAACCACATATCGTCCACATCCTCAACTTTCAATTCGGGCCATAAAAAGTTCGTTATCAACTCACAATAGCGAACACCATTTGCAGTAACTGCCTGACCGGCCCAATGATGCTGCCAGCCCATAAACCGGACCAAACAGTCACTCATTTGTGGGTGCATTGTTTTTTCGACAATTACTCTTGGAGTATCATTCGCCCAAATGCGGCAATTCTTCTTATTGACGAAACCACTGAGGTGAATACGCCTCATCACTGAAGATGATTTTTTCAATAATCGATTTTTATTTTTATAATAAGCCTACGAGGGCGGTTCGGAAATTTCTTAGCCCACCAATGAAAGAGAATAGTTAGTTTTTCAAAAATATTTTTATTTCATTGAACAGGGATTAAACCGGCTCAAGACCTCTTGCTTCTATATTTAAATAGAAGACAAGTTTTTAACAAAATGGCAAAGTGACATTAAAAACTTGTCTTCTATTTAAATATAGAAGCAAGAGGTCTTGAGCCGGTTTAATCCCTGTTCAATGTGTAAAAGCAACAGACCGAAATAAAACAAACGAGCTAAAAATATTTTTATTTTTCAATATAATCTCCTGAAACTTCAATACACTTAGTCCAACGCTTATCTAGCAATTCTATTCCTCGATTAAAATAGTTTTCCTCAAGGTCTTCAAAATAGTGGTTTACAACTGTAATTGCATCTTCATTTGAGGTGAAACGCTTGCCAGCAAGGAATTTTTTTAGATTTGGGAACAGGCAAAAGTCACTGGGAGCTATATCAGGAGAATAAGGTGGGTGGTCAAGCAACTCGTACTTGCATTCGTTGATTTTAGCCATTGTTAAAACACTCTTGTGCCCTGGTGCGTTGTCTTGATGAAAAATTATTTTTTTGTATTGTAAGCCAGGATGTCATTCTCGAATTTGTACATTTAATTGATCTAAAAGGTTGCAATAGTACTCTGAATTTATTGTTTTACCCTTTTGCAGATAGTCAATCAATAAAATACCTTTGAAGTCCCAAAAAACCGTTGCCATAACCTTACCAGCCGATTGAATTGTTTTTGCCTTCTTTGGGACACTTCCTCCAGCTTCAGTCCATTGTTTGGGTTGTTCTTTTGTCTCTGGAGTATAGTTGTGGATCCATGTCTCATCAACAGTTATGAAACGACGCTTAAAATCCATTTTATTTCGCTGAAAACGATCCAAACAAGCTTGAGAAATGTTCATTCTTATGCGTTTTTGGTCGACTGTTAACAAGTCTGGCACCCATCTTGCAAAAAGCTTTTTCATCTGTAGTTCTTCATGCAAAATTAAATGGACTCAATCATTTGAGATGCCCATGATATTAGCTATTTCACGCACTTTTATTCGTCGATCATTTAATACCATTTAATGTACCATGCACTTTGGCTACAATTTCTGTTGTTGTTGCTGTTTTTGGACGTCCACTACGTGGTTCATCTTCAATGCTTGTACGACCACGTTTAAATTCAGCAACCCAATTTTTTACTGAGTGAATATGAAGGAGCACTTTCACCTAATACATTCACCATATCAGTATGAGTTTCTTGTCCCGATAAACCTTTTTTATGTAAATATTTAATGACACCACGCATTTCTAATTTTTCCATTGTAAAAAAATCGCGGATGCGTCTTTTGTGATCACCTGTTTCTATATGAAGGAGTTGCCAGATCGAAACAAAATTTAAAATGTGTTCATAGCAGAGATGGAAGTTTCCAAAACACTTAACTTTTTTCTGTTTATGCCGCGCTTTTTGTGCTAGGCTAAGAACCGCCCTCGTATATAGCTTTAAGGCGTTGCTCGCTAGTGTATCTTTCCAGGGCTCAACTGGAGTTAGTCTGAAATCGAGAAATATTAAATGGAAAGCAGAAAAAATTTAACGTTTAGGAGTGGTTCACATTCAACATCGTCCCTTAAAATTTAACCACCCTTTACAAGATGGCCGATTTAACATTTTATATTTGAATCGGTTGTAAAAACAGTAACGATACTTTTTTTAATCTTCTGGTTTTATTGTAAAGGTTGAACTTTGTCATTTAATATTTCAACCCAATATCATTCATTCATATGGCTACTGACTGGCTATGCCGCCAGTCCAAAATCCAGACCAAACGGAGACTCGTTAGGGATTAATTGGCTTCTGACTAGTCACATGTGGGTTCTCTAAACCCATTACGAAGCATTTTTGCTCATTTTCATCTCGGTTTTCATCTCATGAAAAAATGAGCTTTATCTGAGAACACGATTTTTCGGTAAAATCCATTCTTAAAATTATTCTCCTGTCAAACAATCTTCAGTCAATTGGCCGAACGAAAAACCATCGAATGACGTTTCATTATTAAATGACAAAGTTCAACCTTCCCAAAAAAAACAGAAACTTTAAAAATTATCAGTAATTTTTTTCAGCCGATTCAAATTTGAAATTTTAAACGGCCCACCTTACGTATCACTTTCATTGTCAAATAATTATAACTTTTTACCATCTTGAGAAAAAAGGATGGTTGGGCCGATAATATTCGAATAGCATCATACTTTTGTTGGGTATATGGTTTGGGCACATCCATACTATAATTCCCACAACCGTATTATGATAATCACAACCATAGTATGTTTCACTTACAACCATAGTTTCACACGCAACCATGTTATCATCCCTACAGTGCTAGTATAATCCCACTCAACCATAACATGATTCCCGAAATGATTTAATAGTATTGGGTTTTGTTGCCAGTAACAGAGTTTGTGTTAAGTAAATTGTTTAGAAATACATTTAATTCAAAATAATAGGAATGATTTATTTAACAGTATAAAAAACCGCTGTAAAAATACAGGGAGGAGCCCGGTAATTTGCTTATTTGGGAATGAAATAAAAAATTGTGAACCGTAGAAAAATTTATTTTATATCTAAGTTATATTAAACAGTAAAGGAATTTTAAAATAACATGCTTTTAAAAAGTGTTTCTGGCAAATGTCGACCTTTGCAATCCACATACTGCTGCATACGTTTCCTGAAGTTTTCATGAACTCTAACAAGCATGTCGATTGGTATTCTGCCAATTTCAGCCTCAATATTGTTCATTAGGGTTTCCAAGGTGTTGGGACGGTAGATATACACCTTCGACTTCAGGTAACCCCAAAGGAAAAAATCACATTGGGCTTAGTCTGGTGATAGAGAGAGAAATAAGCCGTCCGTCCAGGTAACCCTCGCTGTGTGTGCAGTATCACCAGTTTTTTGGAACAATGTATCCTCTAATTGCGTTGCCTCAAGAGCCGGCTGAAAAAAGTCTGGATCAGAGCGCTTCGGAGATTGCAGTACTGCTGCTCTAACTCTCTCGATGTTTTGGGGTGTTGCAATCCCTCTTTCAGGTCCCCTACGTACCACATTGCACATTCCCTGCTGTTCTCAATGAAGTTACCCAATTTATAATTGATTGCCGCCCAGGAAAAAGTCCGCGAGGGGGAACAGCGAATCGTAAACGAAAAGCACGCTGCACTGCAATGATCGAGTGCGCATTTGAAAAATACGCTTCAACACAAAATGACCTCTCCTTACGTGCATGCTGGCAACTGAAAGGCAGGCATATATAAATCTCCCGTCAGCCACCATAAGGATAAGCCACGCACACTCTTCACTCTCTTCGACTAACAGTTCCATCACAGCCTGCAGTGCGAAAAATCAAATTATCGAGCTCCACCATGTATAACCGTTCCATTTAAAAAAATGTTTAATTTAACAAATCCAAAGCAGATTGAAAATTTTTTTAAAAGTACTATTATTGCAGAAAATCGTAACAATAATATTGTTCTAAACACTACGTTGAAATTAAGAAAAATAAGAGTCATACAGTATAATTGCCGTTATCATATTATTGTTAACATAAAACCCAAGAAACAATACTTTCGTCGCAACAACCATATTTATATGGTTGCTACAACAATATTTTTATTCTTAAAATAGGCAGTGATACTCGTACTATTGTTACATTTCAACAATATTAATATTGCCTCAATTATACTATTGTCAAAATGAAATTAAAAAAAAACGATACTATGGTTGCGACGAACATACTTTTATTGTAGAAAACATATTATTGTTGCCGTGACCATATAGTAAACATATTTTTTCTCTGCGTGTATAAATATGTTGCAGAAAACTAGTAAAAAAGGCTAACAAGCTGAGTTTACATCGGATCTTTAAAATTGTCATTAATAAAAGCCTGAAAGCCTAAAATGTTTCTTTGCAGGTCAAAGAAGGCCTTCAGAACTTTAAGGTCTTCACAAGGCCCTGTCAAGTTCATAGCTGGGTATACATGCTTCTATGTATGTATGTACGTATATATGTATTGTATACGATTTTTATTATTTATGTGGTTACGCTTTCATAATTTTCATTTCGTACAGTGATATACGTGACGGATAAAGCCTTCGCATACCGATACAGACGCACATTTTTCTTTTTAAATAAACCCCAATGAATTCATATGAACATTAAATGAATCGAATGAAACGAAAGGATACGAGCCGAGAGAACAGAGGAGTAGTTTTATGGTATACGGCAATTAATCACTGACACAGATACACACAGTCGCAAATCCGCAGTCTGCAGAATGAGACTTGAATAATAATGACGTTAAAGGGAAAACAAGGCAAAACTCTCGTTTGTATTTAGCTTGGAACTGAAAATTAATAAAATCCTCAAAGCAATTGAATGAATAAATGGATACAAACATAATTAGAAATATATATACTTAAAATAGCGAAACTAAATTAAAAGTAAATAAATAGGATTAAACAATAAAGTCAGTCAACTTAGAGGGGGGGAGATAATGAAAATACATAAACTGCGAAGAAATAGTTGAGATCTTGAAATGTTTGAGAAAATGTATATCTTAAAGTATTTCTTTTAGAAAAGAGCAAAAAAATTAATTTACAATAGATGCAATGAAACTGTTTGCTTAAATACTCTAAAACATAACGAAGGATACGATATGTCTTCTTTTGAAAAATGAGAGGGAAGTGTTTTCCATTGTATGTAAATTTCTTACAAAAAATAAATATTTTAAGTTAAATCCTTATCCCACAATTGTGCACAATTTCAGAGTCCTAGCTTAGGTCGTTTTCCCGCTATCGTGCTTTCACGGATGGACAGACAAGACTAAATTGTCTTAGAATTCTACTACGATTATTAATGTACTCGATAGTTCTGATTCTTATCCAACTTCCTTCGTAGTTATATGAAATGCAATACTGCTCCCATCAAGTACCATATGTTAATAGACTACTGTCAAATTTAAGAGAGTTCCGTCAATTAGTTTGCGTATAACAGCTGTTCAATCAACTCGTGAATTTTGTTGAAAATGGAAAAAAAGTGAATTACGAGACATTATTTTTGCGGAAACCCCCGTCAATCAAATGAAGGAAAAGCTGGATAAATACTATGGGCACTCTTTACCATCGATTTCAATCGTAAAATGTGATTTACAGACTTCCGTTGTGGTTGCACAACTACTAAACGTTCTGGACGACTAATTGACGTCAATACACCCGAAAATGTCGAAAAAATCCACAATATGGTGTTGGCCGATCGAAGATTAAAAGTGCGTGAGATTGTTGATGCCATACACCGTTCATAAGGCAGTTTGGTTTCGGTTTTACATGATGAGTTGGGTTTAAGAAAGCTGTCTGCAAGCTGTCTGCTGCGTTTGCTCACAATTGACCATAAATCGTGCGCAACTTCAAAGGTTTGTTTGGAGTTGCTTAACCGCAATTCGAACGAGTTTTCACGGCGTGTTGTAACTGTGGATGAAACATGGATCCATTACAACACTCCGGAGACCAAGCAACAGTCTAAACAATGGTTTTCTCCGGGTCAACATGCTCCAAAGAATGCCAATGTGACCTTGTCGGTGGATAAACAAACCTCAACGATAACCTTCAAAAGAGAAAAACAATAAATGGCAAATATTATGCCAACTTATTGGATAGAGTTAACAAGGTTTAAAAAAAATTGGCAAAATTGCATTAATTGGGTTACGAATTGGTACCTCATCCACCGCATTCTCTGGATTTAGCCCGTAGAGACTATTTAAGAGTAACGTTGGACTAAGTGTATTGAGCTTAAAGGATATAAAATATTTTTTATTTCGTAAAGTTATCTAATTATTGATATGCTCTCGTACATTTGGTCTCTCAAGGTGTTGCATACTAGAGTGTCCAAAACCGACAATCGGTTTTTTTTTGTCCAAACCCGACAGTCGGTTTCTTTAAAACAGCTAAAACCCGACATGTCAGTTTACCAGGCTTTCACTGCATGGTTTTTGAACGCTTCAACAGCGAAAATCGTTGACCTCGCATTTTTTTTTTCTTGATGTGCGGGAATAAAAAGAATTCATTGGATGCCAAGTCAGGGCTGTATGGCGGATGACCCATCAATTTGACGTTTTCGCCAGTCAAAAAGGCGCTGGTTTGAGCCGATGTGTGAGAGCTCGCATTGTTATGGTGCACAATGATTCGTCTTCTCTTGTTCGTTTTTCGAATTTCTTCGAAGACTTCAGGCAAACAAATTGTGATGTACCATTCAGAATTGAACTCCTACGTTGCTCAAGCGGAACAGTCGCCACATGACAAGTTCTACTGAAGGAACAGGCGACCATTTTCTTTGAAGTGCTTCTTCAACGAACAACTGGCACGTCATCGGCCGATTGCTGTTTTGTTGGATTTGGCTCGTCATCGGTCGATTGCTGTTTTGTTTCGGGCTCATACGCATAGATCCATGATTCGTCACCTGTGACGATCTTATAATCGTCTTTGGAAGCACCGCGATCGTATTGTTTCAAAATTTCTTTGCACCAATCGACACGAGCCTTTTTTGAGCGATTGTCAAATTGTGCGGGATCCAACGAGAACAAACCTTTTTTACGGCCAGGTGTTCATGCAGTATCGAATGTATGCTGGTGGAAGAAATTCCCAAGGATGCCTCTATCTCACGGTATATCACATCACGATCTTGCATTATCAGTTCACGCACGGCATCAATGTTCTCTGGCACAACGACCGTTTTTGGACGACCTTCGTCTTTGAGCGAGCGTCGGCCACGATTAAAATCATTAAACCAGTTTATTACAGTGCTATAGGATGGTGCTACATCGCCATACAAGGATTTAAGTTCATCGATGCACTCTTGTTGTGAGAGTCCACGTCGAAAGTTGTGAAAAATGATCGCACGAAAATGTTCACGAGTTAGTTCCATTTTTTGCCAAATTGATTTTTTCAAGTTACTGTAAACAACACAAATGATGGTCGTACGTTCTGAGTACGTTCATGCTAGAAAATGTCAAACTTTCCAATCGAAATGTCAGATGGCGCCAGACAACACTTAGTGTAAACCAAAAAACGGCAATAGCAATTGAACGGTTGATTCGATTTTGGCATTAAAGAAAATCGGTTTAAACTTTAAGCCTTTATCTTTAGATACCACAAATTACATCCAATTTCGATAACATTTGGCACAGTTAATTGAGACCTATAAACAGCTTAGAAAATGAATCATACCGGGCCACGTTTTGATATTTCCTTAATAAAAACTACTAAACGTGGATCAATTTAAACCATATATGTGACAGCGCATAAAGAAAGGGACTTTAGGGTAAAAAAATCAATTTTCATTTTTTTTTCTTTTTTGATGTGGACAACATCTGAGCATCGAATCAGACCGATCCCATGCCCCAAAAAAGTTCCCTCCCAGAGATATGCGCGTTTTATGAAAGTGAAGTCGACGATTCTAAGCGCAAATAGAAAGGAACCTAATCTTTAAAATGGCTCTCCTGAACAAAACTGGTTTTTAACCTTAGGCCCCTTTCTATTTTGCGCGTCACATATGCTAATTTTGACAGTGCCCATATAACTGGTCTGGAGGCTCAAAAAGGAGTCCAAAAGCCCGATCAGAGAGTCCAAAAACCAATGTTTAGTTTGCTTTTAAGCATATATAGAATTGTTTGGTATAATAAAGTTGGCGTCGCCCGAATTTTGCTTATTTACTATTTTTTTTTTTAATTAAAAACAAACCTCTATTCGAAGCAATTGATTTCAATGTAGTAATAGAATGAATGTAGGATAAATCACTTCACGTCTGAATGGGAAATTTTTTTCCAAACGAATAAGATCGGAAAGCCGGTTAATGTCGGTTTTATAATTAAAAAAAACTACTGTCGGTTCTTTTAAAACACGGTTTTGAAAAAAAAAACTGAAATGCCGGTTTTCTGAAAACCCCGGTTTTTGGACAGTCTATACAAACGAACTAAAATATTTAGTGAATGGAATAATAAACAATTGGACAAATTGTTAGTTAAGACAGGTCGAATCTTTAATAATCTTTAACCAGTTTCAGAATGACATTGACAGTATTCGAGAATATGGTTGTTGGTGGTGGGTCCCTGTCTGACAGGACCTAATTTTCGGGACTATATCGATCATTTTCCCATGCATCAAGTTCGTGTGAAAATGATACAATTTATATGTACCCACATGTCCATTGTCGAAGGGCCAGATAGATCCCCGGACTAGTCTTAAAACTTAGCTCATATTTACATTTGTGAGGTTATTGCGAAGAAGTCAATAATATCCATATACACTTAATGGGAGTCGCAGTGAAGAATTTTAAGATATTCGAAACTAGATAAAAAAATAATATACAAATACACTCCATTCTATCGTGAAGTGGTGGATACTTTAAGGCTACTACAGAGCAAAAATGGCTCTTTTGGCTTATGCGGTCGACTCGTAAAATCAGTGCAAACTTCAAAAATATTTTATATTTGGTTTCGAGACCAAAGTTTGGACTGTTCTTAATATAGCGCATATTTACATTAGCGAGTATAGTACAAAGAAGTCAATAATATACATCTTATGGGGGTCTCAGATAAGTGTTTAGAGATTTTCGAAACGGGATAACAAACTTATATACTTATACAAATACACTCCATTTTATCGTAAAGTTTTGGATTCTTTAATAATCGAATATACAGGGTGTCCGCCGGGAAGGTATACTACAGGGTGTCCGCCGGCAAGGTATACTACTATGTTTGTTTATAATTTTTTATTAAATGAAAGAGAATGGATATTATATTGATAAATGTTTTATTTGGGTTCGGGTCGAAATCCCGGTTATAACAAAATCCTGGTTTCAAAATCCTGTTTTCAAAATCCTGTTTTTCATAATACTGTTTTACAAAATACAGCATTTCATAATACTGTTTTGCAAAATCCTGTTTTATTGCGCGGCGAATAATCATATATATAAATTGAGATAAATTTTACTTAATTATAACAGTGAACATTTTTGTAAAAATAAAGAAAAAAAGCGCTTTTTTTCTTTATTTTTACAAAAATGTTCACTGTTATAATTAAGTATAATTTATTTCAATTTATATATATGATTATTAAAATAAACCATAACAAACCCAAAAGACAAAAAAAATTATTTTTTTTGTCTTTTGGTGAACATTAGCGGTCTCCGCTAGCTATTAACTTCAACATTGCCATGAATTATAGCTACTCGAGACACCATGTTAATAACAGCTGATCTCATTGCAGATGTTATCAGTTCACCTGTGTTGTTGTTATCATATGCAAATGTTTTGGTATTGCAAGCAGCATTAAACGTGTTGATACGCACGTGTAGTTAATCAAATCATATGTTTAGTAATCTTGTCTTTTTGTTAAAATTTTTGTTTTGTGAATAATTTATACTGTCAAAAGTTAATATTGTTAAATCAAACAAAGGAAATCAGAAATTATTTATTGATGGATATTTCTATCACTTGGAGAGAAATAATAAGTCAGGCACTTCTAATTGGGCTTGTGCAAAACGTAAAGTCCATATGTGTAAATCTCGTATTGTAACAAACATGGTTGATGATAATGTGGTAATTGTGAAGTATCCAAATCAGCACACACATGAACCTATTGCTATCGACTTGAATATTGCAGAAACCAATAATGTGGTTAAGACCCTTGCAAAAAGATCGTTTTTGACACCAAGTCAAATAATTCAAGAGTCAATAGTGCAGACAAGTGCAAACAGTCGAGATTTTTTACCATCCAAAAATGCTCAAAATGTTAAAATAAAGAGATTCAGGAAAAAATTTTGCATTTCAAAAGAACCGGAGAATATTGAAGACATAGACATTCCTCTTAATTTCTATGTTGTGGATAGAGAGATATTTATTCAGTCCGAGGTAATGACCGGTAATGACTGTATGATAATTATGGCCACGCAAACATCTATAAAATTGCTTCAAAACAGTGATTGCTGGCTGGTAGATGGAACATTTGACGTTGTTCCATCATTTATGCGGCAATTATTCTCTGTACATGGTAGAGTGGAAGGCGAAGTAGTGCCATTAGTATTCTGTCTAATGACGAAAAAATCGAAATCCATGTACACTGCATTTTTTAAGGAGCTATTAAAGATCGGCGAAAACTATGGATGTGTTCTAAATCCTACCAAAATTGTAAGCGATTTTGAAGTAGGTATTGCGAAGGCAATTCAGCTATGCTTTCCAAGAGCACAAACTCAAGGATGCTTTTTCCATTTCAGCCAAATAATATGGCGTCGAGTTCAAAAAGAGAGGTAGTATAACATAGTAGAATTAATTCATTATAGCATTAACATATGTATTACAGATTGAGTCGAAAATATGGAAACGATGAAGATTTTGCATTAAAAGTGAGAATGCTGAAAGCCTTAGCTTTTGTGCCATCTAGTGAAATCTCAAATTACTACTGTAGTCTTAGTAGTACTTTTGAAGATGAAGATTTGCTTAAACTGTGTGGGTGGTTTGAAAGAAACTACGTCAAAGGCTCATATCAGCCAAAGTATCCTAGAAGCTTTTGGTCGGTTTACGATGACAGTATGACAAATTCCTACCCAAGAACTCAAAATAGTGTGGAAGCTTGGCATAGAAGACTGAAAGCTGTTGTTGGGCGTAGAAAGTCAGGATTATACCACCTTATCAGGCAGTTGGGTAATGAGGTCGTGGTAGCTGTAAATACCATTTCAAAACGCGCGAATGGAGAAAGACGTTACATAAGCTTAAAGAAAAGAAAAGCGTACACAAACATTAAAAGAGTAATAAGAAAAAGGTGTGAATTAAGCCATGCAGACTACCTAAAGCGAATTGCACAAAATATTGTACTAATTTAAGTTTATAAAATGCATTGAAGGCGAATTGCAAAAAATCTTTAACTAATTTAAGTTTATAAAATGCATTGAAATTAATTTTTTGTTAAATGTTTTTGTTAATTTTTGAGAATTATATACTTTTGTTGAAGTTACTTTTAATAAAATAAATTTTGTAAACCAGCATTTTTACTTCACAGTATTTTGCAAAACAGTATTGTGAAATCCAGTATTTTGTAAAACAGTTTTATGAAACACAGGATTTTGTCAGTTTTTTTGACCAGTATTTTGTCCAAACAGTATTTTGCTTACCAGTATTGTATACGTATCCCGTTTTATTTAATGTCGCCAATTATGTATGGAATACGAAATCAGATAAATGTCCTCCTCTGTTAGCCTCACAAACGCTCGACCTTTTGAGCACATTTTTCATTACATTCAGCACGGCGTCGAATTGAGGTTGATGGATTGTTTTGAACACTTTTTGGAGCAGCGGTAATGTTTTCAGCCGTTCATGAAGTACGCTGTGTTCCATGTTTGGGCCTATCAGCTACAGACCCTCTTTCTTCGAAATCATTCACTACACGATAAATAGTGCGTTTTGTTGGCAGGTAGTTTCTCCCAAAAATTTTCACGTACCTTTCTCATTGCCACAGTAATTGATGATTGATTTTGATAAAATGTTTAAAGATTCATCGAATATTTTTCCACAAAAAATTTTGCAACGTCTGAACGTCACGACTGCCAAATATAGGACTAATGTCTACCATAATGGCGGCAAAACACCGGCGGACACCCCCCTGTACCTTTACCGTCCTAAGCTACTAAAGGGCAAAAAACGATTAGTTTTTTGTTCCTTTTGGCTTATGCGTCCGATCCCAATACCAATATTTAGATTTGTAGTAAAATTTGATTTAATTGGAGTACTTAGACTATATTGAGTATTGACCTTAAGACCACATGAGCCAAAAAGTTCAACAACTATGAACTTTTTATCACACATTACATTAACCAATGTCCCTCCACAAAAGTTTTGATTTGTTAAGGAAACACTCAAAAAGAGTAATTTTTTCCGAAGTACCTTTAGTCCCTTAAAAAGAAACTTTTTTGCTCCTGGGCCGATTTCGCCCAAATCTTAGAAAACTTATAACCATAAGCCGTAATCTTGCAAACTTTCAGGTTCCACGGTTAATTCGTTTGACCGCAAGCGTCTATTCAAAATAAACACGGACATGGCTCGTGATAAAAGTTTAAGGCGATCAGAAATATATGTACTTTACAGGGTCTCCGATAAATTTTTCGTGATGTTGATTGATGTTTAGGCCTTAGTGGGGTTTTAAGAAAACTTTTCTGATTTATAAATAAAACACATCAAATATTAATGCTGCAAGTAAAAGAGATATGGCGAGTAAAGTGTCTTGGTAAACATGCAATTCATCCCTGAAATATGCTCTTTTTAGTGCTAACGAAACTTCGAAAAATATGTTAACATGAATGCTTTACGCCTGCACCCGATTGATCCGAACCTTATGTGCTTTAAACACAAATATTTAATGTTTATCGAAAAATTTTCCAATGCTTTTTTCCCATCCGGTTTCCTTTTTCCGCTGAACGAATGCCTTTGTGTGCTACAGAATTCGTTCTCGGTATATAAAGAAATTTTTGATTTCAACCATAGGCTAGGGGAAGATTGGGGTGTGAGCTCCATTTATTGTTATGCTATTGTTGTTGCCCCCGTTTTTTTATTTTGCACATTCTTTATTGTTACAATTTATTTAAACACTTATAAATTTATTTATATACAACTCGTGTATAGTAAAGTATGTACGAGTATGTTTTCACCGAAATATCTCTGTCACATAATAAACAACAGCATATTTGCTCCGTTGAGCACCATGTTTCACTCCAAATTTATGGACGGAAGATATTTTCCCCCCTGTTTTTGTTCCTTTAGTTTTGAGAAGGGAAAATGTATGCCTGACAACAACATAATAATAACAACTTAAAGCAAGAACAAAAGGCAAAAACCTGCACGTGCAGTCAATATTGAATGCGTACTGCGAATTGAAAATGTAACGCAACAAAGGACGACATTTTGCGAGAGAAAAAAACATGTCACCGTGTGAGTGTGAGGAGCTGTCATATGAGTGTGTTGAAAGCCACTTCTAAAATGTATTAGTATAAAACAGAGAAATTCTAATAATTTAACGCTAAAAACTAAATGAGTTAAACTCAATGTGTCATAAAGGCCGTTATCCGCATTGTTCCTCATAACAGATTTCTTAGTTCAAAAACGGAAATGAAATTTTCATATATGTACTTATTTTAAGCTAACCGACCAAAAACAGCGAAATTTGTTTGATGAGCGAAAAAGTCTGCTTATAAATCCGCTAAAACGATAGTTTTGAATCATTTCAAAAGGATTTTTTTTAAACCGTAATTTGAAAAAACCGGATTTTGCCGACATTCCGGTTTTAGCTTTTAGAGAACAATAGAATATATTGAAAATAACGTAATTGTGCCCTTTCTCCCCATATATCGGGAGAGATCTTTGCATTTTTGCACATTCCGGTTTTAGCTTTTAAAGAACAGAAGAAAATATTGAAAATAACGTAATTGTGCCCTTTCTCCCCATATGTCGGGAGAGATCTTTGCACAATGGCTATATCAAAACGTGCACCATATATGAACATTTTTTATCTGATGAACTAATGAACTGTGCCAAATTTCATCAATATCGGATGTAATATGTGGATTCAAAAGCTAAAGACATAAAATAGGTTTTCAAATTCAATAGCCGTGTTATCACATCTCATGGTAGTGTTAATTGGCCGCCACGGTTATGTTATTTGACGCCGTTGGACGTCTTTCTTCGGGTATATTTAGCCAATAAAAATTCAAGAGCTTAAAGATAGAAAAATTTGGAAAATTAACGACATTGAACCTATATTAAGCCTTAAAATCGTTGAAAATATGAACCATCGGATAGAGGTATGCCACAAATAATATTTTCTCTGCAATTAAAGTATGTTTGTAGCAACCATAGTGTTGTTTTTTGAATTTTATTTTGTCAATTGTGTGGTTGTAACAATACTTATATCGTTGAAATCTAACAATACTATTATTGCTAAATTTATAATAAAAATCTGCTTGTAGCAACAATATAAAAATGATTAGTGCGACAAAAGTATATATAATAATAGTGCTTTTTGTCTGTAAATTAAAATTTTTCAAAACAAACAACTTTGGATTTGTAGAACTGAAATAAACAGTTCCAACAGTTCAATTTCTCCGAAGACTTCAGGCAAACAAATTGTGGTGTACCACTCAGAATTGACCATCCTACGTTGATCAAGCGGAACAGTCGCCCATGACAAGTTTCGCCGAAGAAACAGGCGACCATTTGCTTTGAAGTGCTTCTTCCACGAACAACTTTCGTTGGATTTGGCTCATCTTCCAAGACTCACACGGTCGATTGCTGTTTTGTTTCGGGCTCATACGTGTAGATCCATGATTCGTCACCTATGACGATCTTATAAACGTCTTTTGAAGCACCGCGATAGTATTTTTTCAAAATTTCTTTGCACCAATCGACAAGAGCCTTTTTTTGAGCGATTGTCAAATTGTGCGGGATCCAACGAGAACAAACCTTTTTTACGGCCAGGTGTTCATGCAATATCGAATGTATGCTGGTGGAAGAAATGCCCAAGGATGCCTCTACTATCTCACGGTATGTCACACGACATGACATCTTGCATTATCAGTTCACGCACGGACAACCTTCACGACCTTGGTCTTTGAGCGAGCGTCGGCCACGATTGAATTTGTTAAACCAGTTTTTCACAATACTATAGGATGGTGCTTCATCGCCATACAAAGATTTATGTTCGCACGAAAATGTGCACCAGTTAATCAATTTTTTTGGCAAATTGATTTTTTCAAGTAACTGTAAACAACGCAAATAATGGTAGTACGTAAAAACGTTCTGAGTACGTTTATGCTAAAAAATGTCAAACTTTCCAATGGAAATGTCAGAAGGCATCAGGCAACACTTAGTGTTGCCTAGTCCAGAAATATATATAGCAACCCTGGTATATTGTAAATTTGCTATATTTTAAATACTTTTTTTAAATTATTTAAATAAAAATCAATTGTTGAATAACTACATAGCCCAATCCAAATAAATAATTTTGGGGATCATAGAATGGTTGAGTAGGATCATATTATGGTTGTAGGGATCATAACATGTTTGCGTGAGAATCATATTATTGTTGTATTTGAAACATACTATGGTTGTAGGGATCATTATATGGTTGAGATTGAATCATAATATGGTTGTAAGGGATAACAGTAGAGTTGAGTGCAGATCATACTATGGTGTTGTAACAAACCATATACCCAACAATAGTAAGATGACCTTTATATAGTGTTAGTCCAACCATACTATTTTTCTTTGTGTAAAGCGTTGAGAAAAAATTAAGTAAAATTAGTTTAATGTAATTTGTTGAAGACAAAATTTAAAAAAATAAAACTATAATTATTATAAGGTGGAAGTATTAAAATAAATTAGATTAAAATTAACAATTCTCTCCCGCTGATAAAAAATCTGAGGCAAAGTGGCAAATTTATTTTACTCCTGCCCTGTTCATTGTTACTCCTTCACTTTTTAGATCCAAGAATGAAACACTTTTATCTGCTTACAAATATTTTAAACTATTTTGAGTTATTCTGCAGTAGATTAAAATATTCATTTAAAATTAACTATGCAAACACATGTCCCCCAACAGAGTTGACATCATTCATGCATTGTGTCCCTTGCATGACGACCATTGAAATATCCTTGTATTTGTATAAATCTAGAAATATTTACGTTTGTACTATTTTATATGAGTCTAACATTGCATGTATGTATGTGTACTTAAAGAAATGATGTTAATAATAATGTAAATATTTAACCTTAAACTTCTTGACCTTACCTTACACCATAGAAAAACGGCACACACAGAGACAGACAGAGTAAAAGGAATGGACAAATAACTAACAATAAAAAATACACACACCATTCGCAAAACATCCTAACAAGAATAACATCAAGCAAAACACAAGCACAAGCATGAACAAAATAAAAACCAAAAAAAAACAAGAGAAACAGAATGAAAACAAACAAAAAATAATAATTACACACACGCAAAGCTTAGCTAACCAAAAATGTTCACACGGCCGACAAAAAGTAACACTAAAACAATTACACCAGTTTGGCCAAAAACATAAAAATGGCCATCATGGCCCGCTTGCTCAACATCCCCACTTGAACACACAACACGAACATATCCTCACACTGCCTTCACCATCCAAAATCTGCCATTCCAAAATTGGTTACAATCAAATGCACACATACACGACTCACACCGAATTGGCTTACAGAATTTGGCAATGCGATAAAGGATTTTTGCCCTCCACCCACAACCAGATGTAACCCTACTACCGGCACAGTCTTGAATTAATGTTTATGTTCTTCTTCTCTTTTTTCTTTCATCCAATTTCTCTGTTTTAGCTGTGAACGCTGTAATGACCCTAAATGGATCGAATGAATGCATCATTACAAGCAACACGCCGCCGTCGTGGTCGTCGCTGAAAGAGTTTGTCCACTAGACACCGTACAAGGGGAAGAAGCCCACATTAAAGCAATTGAATCAAAGTGAAACTGCTGCAGCCACACACACAGAAGAAGTTCCTAAATTATAACATTCTCTTACAGAAGAGGAAGACCAGACACCAAGCAAAAACAAAACAGACATTAAGAATTGGCCGTAACAACAAAAACGCCGTTAATTGCAATTGAAGCCGAAAAAGAAAAGCTAAAAACCAACTCACACACACACAGGCGCGCTCTCAAAAGAGACGAAGTAAAGCAACAAATTAAGCTGCGTGCAAAAATACCAGCAGTAGAGGAGAACGCACACATACTCGGCGACGACAACTACAGTGTTTCAAGAACAAGAATCACATCAAGGTTACAGATCCTTCGAAATACCACTGCTCGCCAGTGTACGTGTGTATGCATGCACATCGTCTTGTGTGAGTGAGTGTTTGCCAACACTTTAAGTCAGTAAATCGTTCGTCGTCCTTTTCCATATTAAGTCCTTGTGGTCCGTTGACGGGAATGTCTTCTGAGGCTGGCATGTAATTGCGGTGGCGGCGAATTAAAGTTGGTTGGCTACCATGATTACTTTCATCATTTGATGTTAATGAATACAGACAAACACACACACTCGCTCATAGAAAAATAAAGTAACGAATAATTCTAATGATGACAACATTTACGATTATTACGGATGCAGCAACAACAACTACAACAACAATTACAACGACTCTAAGCAAAACTAAATCGGCAGCGGCAGCAAGGATAACCTCATTGTCAGCGCCGAAATCATCCTCATCGTCATCATCATTGTCATCTGCGTGTAAGGGAGGATTGTAGACGACATCGTCGACTACAAAACACAACACATGTTGTGAACTTCTCAAGTATTTAAATTCAACATTCACTCTATTGAATAGCCGTACAATTCCCCAACAACAACAGCAACTACTACAAACTTAGGCGGAGGAGATACTTAACACTGAACAAAGGTTGGCAAGGACAAGGTCTCACACAACAGCACCTAAAACGGCCTCCCTCCCTCGTGCTTTTCTTAAATTTCACGTTTCGCATTTAAAATAGAAACGGAAATTGTAGCAAAAACAAACACGCCGTGCAACAAACGCGAGAAAAAAACAAGAAACACAACAACAACAGCAAGAATACCATCATCAAGCGAGAACAACGTTTCGATTTTAAACGAATGCAAATTGTCTGCACCTGCTTTGTGCGCTTCTGCTGTGTATGACAAAACCAAGAGGAGCGTTTTGCATTTCGTTTCGTTTGCAAATTGAAATTTTATTTAAGAGAAAAAGCCTTTTTTTGAAATAAACAGACGACGACATGCCTGAACAGGATAATTACGATGATGAGGTAAATTATTGAAGTTCTTTTTTTTGTTGCATAATTGTCACAGAAATAAATTGTATGCATTTTTACATGAAAAATTATGGAAATTTTATAGAAGCTGTTCTTCTTCTACCTTTATATGAGTTGGTATTTGGCATACCACAAGCACAAAAGAATATTTTTTTAAAACATCATTGAAAAAAATTACGACATGAGTTCTAACCTATCATTTGAAAGCATTTATTTAAAATTAATCGAGTAATTTTACATTCCGATGGTGTTTCTGAAACCCTACACTAAAGCGAATTAAAAATGTTTAAATGGTATATACTCGTACGACCTATTTCGGTTCAGCCAACTAATATCGGACATTGGTATTAATACAGAATACAAAAATGTACGTTAGGGGCAACCAATTATCGGTCTATTTTGCTCCATATTTTCAGAAAGCCCCATACGAAAGGCTTTTAAGGTTCTAAAGGGTGATCTAAGAAGAGCGCAATTTTTAAATTTTAAATAAAACACAGATATTTAAGAAAAAATCGTGAAACTTTATTATATCGTAAAGTAGACAGAATGAGGTTATGTATGGAACAATATATCGTGCAGATGGCCGCCGCGGCTTTGCTGGCATGCACGCGATCTTTAAATAAAATTTTCAATGACCGTTTTGCATGAATGCTGCGGTATTTCATTAATGCAGCGTCCAATTTCGTCTTTTAAGGCTTGAGTCGTCGTCGGCTTATTCGCGTAAACCATCGACTTCAAAAAACCATAAAGAAAAAAATCTAATGGTGTTAAATCGCACGATCTAGACGGCCAATTCTGATCTCCAAAACGCGAAATAACACGACCGGGAAATGACTGATGCAGCAATTGAATTGTTTCTCTGGCTGTATGACATGTGGCGCCGTCTTGTTGGAACCACATGCCCTCCACATTCATTTCTTCAATTCTAGGCAAGAAAAAACTGGTTATCATTTCACGATACCAAACACCATTGACTGTTTGCGCTTGACCTGCCTCATTTTCATAAAAAAAAGGTCCAATGATTTCTCCAGCCCAAAAACCACACCACACAGTGACACGTTGAGGATGCATTTGCTTCTCGTGAATCACTCGAGGATTTTCCGCACCCCAAATGCGACAATTCTGCCTACTGACGAAGCCATCAAGATGAAAACGGGCCTCGTCACTGAAGATGATTTTATCGGCAAAATCAGCATTTTCATGTTGTCTCTCCAATACCCAATTAACGAACTCCCTTCGCTGTCCATGGTCAGCTGGCTTCAGTTCCTGAGTCAATTGAATTTTGTATGCATGAAAATGCAAATCTTTCGTCAAAATTTGCTGCAAAGTGGATTTGGAGACACCAATTTGCTGAGCTCGGTGTCGAATTGAGGTGGATGGAGTTTGAGCGACATCATCACGTACAGCTGCGACATTTTCGGTCGATCGACCTGGTCGATGGTGCGTTGTTGTCTTTACATCACTAACAGACCCAGTTTCGGCAAATTTATCCATTAATCTCTTTACAGTTGACTCTTTTGGAGCATTATTGTGACCCCAAATTGATCGCAATTTGCGAACTGTAGCCGCAAAACTTTCACCATTTTGGTAAAACAATTTCACAATAAGAATGCGTTGTTCATTCGTGTAGCGCTCCATTTTTACTAACCTCGTACCTTCTACTAACAAACAATAACAATTGTTCAAATGTCAAACAATGACACTTCGAATGTTGCCAGATTTAAAAATTGCATTCTTCTTGGGACACCCTTTATAAGTCAGACATTATATCCAATCTTGCCTCAATATGAAAAGCTGTGCTACAAGTCGCCTACAACCAACTCTGCACACAAAGAACAGATTTGTTGAGTATTTCATCAGTATAAGCGAATGTTAGTTGGTGCTCTGTAATGTTCAGTTATTGGAACTGTAGTATCGGTACAACATACCAAATATCCGAACCTTCAGAAGAGAATTTTCGGAACTAAAAATCCACATGCCGCTCTTGTTCAAGAAAAAAAATTAAAATCTAAGAGGCAAAAAACTGTTTGCTTAGACAGTTGAAGTACTCGTAGGAAGGGTGGAAAAGATGATTTTTACAGGAAAAAATGTGTCTAATCGATTGGCTTAAAGTCAGTAATAATCGAGTTATTTTATTTTTTAAAAAAGCTCCATTAAACAAGCTATTTTTGGTTATGGTCATTACTAATAATTGGTAACGACAACAAAACATTTACAAAACTATTGGTGGTTGTGGCAGCTAAATTCCCTTTTTCGCCTTCCATTGGTATGACCGATCAATAAGTTGTGATTACAGTACGATGCTCATTTTTATCAGCCTGTAGTATTTTGAAATGACTATCCATTACAAATATTAACATTTGGTTGTTGCAACCGAAATTCCTCTTCGATTCAAATGAATCAAACCGAATGCCAACTAATTTTTTCTCTGTGTGTGGCTAAATACGATGTTGCTCTAATTTCACATTGTTCGAAAGGAGCTGCACTATTTTTCACATCAGAATGATTGCGGTTGCATGTTTTATCCACATTTTTCATCAGTAAAAAAGAATGTTAGTTGTATTACAGTAACGTTCAGTAGATGGAACAGAAAATAGCGGTGCATGTGACTTTCTGACTTTTTTACCTTTTCGGTGAAAGTTCTTCAATCACATGGAGCGACATGACGATACCTTTTGATTACTTTTTAGTACCTTAAATCCTCTCAACCTTTACAAAGTCGTTCACTGCTTTGAATACTAGTAAACAGAGAAAAATTCCGTTGAAAATCGGTCCGAACTACAAAAATTCGGTAACATAAACCGACTTTCTTTTGCAGTCACCACCATTCCATAGTATTGATGGTAACATGGTTCGAGATATCATACGATGGTTGCTACAATCATATCACGGCAATCACAGCTCAAAAAACATTTTAACCAACCGAATTCTGTTAAACTATTGGTAGCCATAACTTGCGGTTATGGTCACCAACCAATTGTGATGCACATGTTACTTTGGTACCAATAATACTGGTCAACACTAAATTTGTGGCTGAAGGTTTGATAATCAACTTTGATTGATTTGGGTCTGCTGATCAAGAATCTAGCCTCCGCCACTTTTGCTCTAGTTTGGAGATATTCTCATAAACCGTTATTTTCGTTAATAAAAGGACCCCTTACTGCTTTATTAGTGAAACGATTTTTAAAACCTTGAGCGCGTTGTTTAGAGGAGAAATTGACGATTCCTACATATGTAACGCTTTTATTTCGGATAAGAATTGTTCAAGATATAGGTAAAACTCTACAGAAATTTCGTTACAAAAACTTACTTTGAGCTACTTTTTTGTATTTTTTACCAGTTTTGTATTTTCATAATAACTTCATAATAGCGTATTGAAATCCGCGCCCAACAAGCTAATAAACTTTGCTATACGGTTAAATATGACTGAGTAATTCAAGAAACTTTAAAAATCGGTTCACAAATAAAGCAGTTTATGTGAATATCTCCTAAACTAGAGCGATACAGGCAAACCAACTTCGTGATCAGCAGCCCCAAATCAACTAAAGTTGACTATCATACCTTTGCTCAGTGTAATTGGTGAGGACAACAGACAAGTTCTTTGTAGTGACTAACCCCTGTTTATTTCGCTGTAGTGACATAAAATTGGTTATTCCAACATCAAAATATAAACCCCATAGTATTTTATCGGCTTAAGTCAAAATCTTTGTTAAACATTTTGTATAAAAACAAAAACAAAAATGGTCAGACAGTTTAAGTTTTTTTTTGGAAAGACGGTTAATGCTTCCAAATGATACAGCCACATAAATAAACAAACTATAAATAAATTAATATTTTTCCGAATATAAAAACAAGCTGAACTGTAATTTAGCGACATTGCTCAGACTTGATCCTTAAATCGGCAGCGGCAGCAATTATAACCTCATTGTCAGCGCCGAAATCATCCTCATCGTCATCATCATTGTGATATGCGTGTAAGGGAGGATTGTAGACGACATCGTCGACTACAAAACACAACACATTCTTATTATAACAGACAACAAATTTTTAGTTCCAACAAGACGGCACTACAAGTCATACAGCCAACGAAACAATCAATATATTGAAGGAAGCTTTCATCTCGCGTCGGGGGCCTTTGGCGTGGCTATCAAGATCGTGCGATTTAACACCGCTGGACTATGTTTTGTGGGGTTATGTGACGCTTGTCTACGCAGATAAGCCCGACTCGATTGACGCCTTGGAAGAGAATATTCGGCCCCAAGTGCTGCAAAAACTGGTCGAAAATTGGACCTATTGCCTAAAATTTATTCGAGCCAGCGCGGCGTCCACTGCCCGCAATAATTTTTAAAACATAATGGCAAACACTTATCTTTATAACTTTAAATTATATGAGTTGTATTTCTTCTTGAAAACCACACGTTGAAAAAACACCCTTTAAATGGATATTCATTCTTTATAGCCTGCCCTATTATAAACGAATTTGGATTAGATTTACTACAAACTAATGGTGTAATCTATTGTCCAGCACCTCCTTAATTTTGCTGGGCATTTACGATTCTTGCTGCCTCTCTTATTTTGTTTGCTACAAAAACTTGAGACTTGAAACTTGAAAATTTTGGGCTTCACAAAAACAACTTTAGAACTAATTTACTTATGACAGGCAAATTAAATAAATAATTTAAGCACAAAACCAAGAAATGTCGAAAAAAATGGAATAAGTCGACTTTTTGTAATCAAAAGTCGACTTCACTTTTCTCGAATTTTTGAGCTAAATGTTGATTACTCGAGAAGCGATATATACATCCCTTTTCTAGACTAGAATTAATAAGTTTCAAAAGGAGTTGTCCTTGTACCGAGTTTCGCTGATCGGAAATGGTGCATTTTTGTGACCTGAACTTTGGCCAGAAGGACGGATATCAGTCTATGGAATCAGAAGGTGAATCTAAATCGATCTGTTTACTAGACTGTCTACTGTCTACTAAACTGACTGACTTTACTAAATTGTACCTCAGCACTAAGTCATAATATCCTGTAGTAGGCTATAAAAAACCAGTGGTGTGAAATAACACGATCTAGTCGGAAAGTTTAGAGTTCCGAAACGCGGAATTAGCTGCTCACCAAAAGGTTTTCTCAATACCGCCATTGTTTCGCACGCTGTGTGTACGAGTACCACAGCACCGTCTTGCTAAACCAAACCTCGGCTGTTCCACTGGCTTAATTTTTGCCATTGACGGCGATGTTCCGTCCCACTTAATTTTTGAAAAAATACTGAACGATGATTGCACTTTCGCAGAAACTACAACCACCGATGAATGCTTGTGGATAAAACGCTGCCTTATGATTCTTATTGGGTAGCTTATCGGTCCGAATGTGGAAATTTGGTTTTTGAACGTATCAATTAAGGTAGAAATGAGCCTTGTCACAAAACAAATTCGTCGCATCACTGGAGAAAACCAGCGGAGGCGTTGCAGAGCCCATTGGCTGAAATTAAAGCCTTAATTAAAGTCTGACTGCTTCAGTTCTTGAAGGAGTTGAACATTTTTTGCATACGAGGTGTCAAAATGCTAAGAACCGATGGGTCACGGTCATACTCGTAAGCCTCACTCTTCGCAATAGCCGCAATATTTTTCTCCCTATGGGAAAAATATTGTATCTTCGGTAACGAAATCTTGCAGCAAAGTTTAATAAACGGAAACAAATTTGTATAGGATAAGGCTCACATACCATGTACTGTACCGCATGTGTGTATGTGTTTTGGTATGTTTGCAGTGCGAGCGATTTTCATTGTGCTTACTTTGTTCGGAGGAAAACTCAACTGCCGACAGTTCTCGATAAATATCAGCCTGTCTATCCTTAATTCGTTAACCGCTTATTGCGTTTATAGAATATTCGATGCATGGGATCGTGAAATGTTGATGTGGCACTCAACGAAACTGCAGTCATCCCTGCATACACTAAAAATCTTTCCGACTGCTTTGAGAAACATTTTTGTTCTGTATAGAATAAAATTTCGAAAAGAAATCAATTTGGCAAAAAAAATGGAATTAACTCGTGAACATTACCGTGCAATCATTTTTCACAACTTTCGACGTGGATTATTACGACAAGAGTGCAACGATGATTGTATGGCGATGAAGCACCATCCTATAGCACTGCGAAAAACTTGTTGAATGAATTCAATCGTGGCCGACGCTCGCTCAAAGACGAAAGTCTTCCAAAAACAGCCGCTGTGCCAAAGAACATTGATGCCGTGCGTGAACTGATAATGCAAGATCGTCATGTGACATACCGTGAGATAGAGACATCATTGAGCATTTCTTCCACCAGCATACATTTGATATTGCATACCCACCTGGCAGCAAAAAAGGTTTGTTCTCGTTGGATGCAGCACAATTTGACAATCGCTCAAAACAAGGCTCTTGTCGATTGGTGCAAAGAAATTTTAAACGCGGTTCTTCAAAAGACGTTTATATGATCGTCACAGGTGACGAATCATGGACCTATGCGTATGAGCCCGAAACAAAACATCACACACGGTCGGTGTCTTTGAAGACGAGCCATATTCAACGAAAGTTGTTCGTGGAAGAAGCACTTTAAAGCAAATGCTCGCCTGTTCTTTCTGCAAAACTGGTCCTGTGGCAATGTTCTGCTTGAGCAACGTAGTACGGTCAATTCTGAGTGGTATACCACCATTTTTTTTGCCTGAAGTCTTCGGAGAAATTCGAAAAACGAACAAGAGAAGACGAATCATTGTGCACCGTGACAATGCGAGTCTCACACATCGGCATAAACCAGCGCCTTTTTAACCGTCCAAAACCTCGATTTGATGGGGCATCCGCCGTACAGCCCTGACTTGGCACCCAATGACTTGACATGACAATGACATTTTATTCTCGCAAATCAAGAAAAAAAATGCGTGGTCAAAGATTTTTGTCGCCAGAAGATGCTGTTGAAGCGTTCAAAAACCATGTTTTAAAGGTGTCTCATCCGGAGTGGAAAAAGTGCTTCGACAATTAGTTTGAGCGCATGCAAAAGTGTAAAAATCATGCTGGAGAATACTTTGAAAAACAATAAAAACCATTTTGATGATATGAGTAAATATTCGAATTTTCATTATTAGGCCAGAAATATATTTAGCAGCCCTCGTATTGTAACTTTTGGACTTTGTCATTTAACCACAACCACAACTGGCTCGGCAGTGCCACATCTGATCAATCCAATTTTTCGGTATAATTTCGATTGTTTCAGGTCGAATCTCTTCAAAGGCAAACTTCGATTTCATGTTTCAATGCTTCACTTGTCTCTAGATGCTGTGCGCAACACTTATCATTAAAAGCTCCCCTCTGAAAATAACACAAAGCGCTCAAATCACAGCTCCGAGGCAGCCAATTGAAATCACAATTTCGGCTGATTATTCGATTTTCAAAAACATATGTGGCCCATCTTGTTGAAAACAAATGATATATGACATTATTCTCTCTTGAATTTTTGAAAATAAAAATTCATTGAGCATGGCGCTGTAAGGCTCACCGTTGACGTTACCTGTGGCTCCTTGTTCTTTTTCGAAGTAATATGGCCCAATTATGCCACCAGCTCAAAACCCACACCGGAAGTGACTTGTTGTGGATGCATTGGCTTCTTAATAGTCACGTATGGGTTCTCTAAACCACATATAAGGCAATTTTTCTAATTGATATAGCCACCGAGATGAAAATGAGATCCATCTGCAAAAACGATTATTCGGTAAAATTGTTCATCTCCAGCCAAACAATCTGCAGCTCATTGGGCGAAGTGAAAACGCATCGGATGGTGTTCCTTTATTAAATGACGAAGTTCAGCCTTTCCAATAAAACCAGAAATTTAAAAAAATAGTACTTTTTTACAGCCGATTCAAATTTAAAATTTTAAATGGGCCACCCTCTATGTGAATCTGTATATCGCCTGAAATCAGAAATATTTTTGCCACGAACGTAGAGTTTAGTTAAAATAAACAATTTTCTATAACAGGCTTCCTAATTAATTTTTTGTTTGAATTTTTAATTGAATCTTAATTGTTTTGCTTTGTCTAAGAAGAATCATTGGCGAGATGGTACATTTGTATGGAAACTATCAAAAGGGATGTAGCAATGCAAGCCATTTTCAATAACGTAGGCAGTTTTGGAAAATAATTATGGCATGCAAAGTTGCCATGAAAATGAATGGTTAGAATGTGGGTATAATACGAGTATAATCTGTAAATGAATAAGCGATAAAATCTCCATTTTTGCTTGCCGTTGAGCTAATGAGGCATTCATTTCTATCTAAGGTCGTTTCATTTTCCATGATTTTTGTACGATATTATTTTCAACCATTTGAGTTTCTGAGTATTTATTCTGTTCTCTTCTATTCGTTTTAAGTGTGTAATAATAAGTCGCTAAAAAGATAACTTTGCCCTCCCTCCTTTCAGTCATCTTCTGCACACTGCATAAATTTTGAACGCTTCGTTAGTCATATCAAAGACTACGTTCTTCCTCTAATGACCATTTTTGAGGGTAATGGCAAACTTGTGGACTAATGTCGGTCGTTTCCTTCTACAACAACTGGTACTTGTGAGGATACACAATTCACCATTCCAGCAGGTCGCGACGAACGGATGGACGCCTGGCCACTGGGTGGTAGTTGGAAATGGTTGGCTTCTCTTTGATTTCATTTGAGATTATTATTAATAAGGAGAAAAGTTCAGTTTATTTTTTCATTAGTTTCCACATTTTGTGTTATTGCAGACGTCATACGTAATTGGTTGTTATTTCAAGCATAAGTTCCTTCTGAAAAAGAGAATATAGTTGCCATGACTTAATAGCGCCTTAATGTGAATTAAAAGTTTGCCCGGCAAGACGTACTCGTACAAATAAAATTGACAGTGTGGCGGGCGCCCTTACAAAGAGTTGTTGAGAGGTTTATTTTGATGGCCTACTTTAAGGGGTTGAACCACTTGGCGAAACAGTAGTAAAAATGTCATTTTATATTTTCGAGCGGAGCGAAGGAAGCCCAGAGATATGAAAACTGATGGCCTGTTTGAAGGATTACATTTCAACGATTGCACTTAAATTTGAAAACTTGATTAAGCCATAATTTTGTAACAAAAGTAAGTGTTGGTTTGAGTCTTTTTCATTTAATGTAATGTAAACAAGTGGACAATCAAGTCATATTTGCTGCCCAGGACGTAAGAACCAAGCTGGCTTTATTTTGAAGGACACTTTAATGTGTCCACCAACTTTTGCGATAAATCTCCCTCAGGCTTTCATTACATGCCACTTATTTATTTAAAAAATTGGAATATTAAACCAATTTATATTCTCAAATGTCATTTGCATAGACATCTCGGTGGTTTATTAATATTTAACATTTTATTTAAATTACATTTTCCATCCATTCCCCCATGTCAGAGGGAAAACTTTTTGTTACAAACATTCAAGAGTAGATGGCCGACGTTAACTCCCTATCGCGAACAAATGCTAGGGGTATAGGTTCTACATACTGACCATTGAGAGCAATATCGTCGCAACACAAGAATTGGAATTTTTTAATGAAGAGTTTTTTGACACCTACACAAAACAAAATGAAATTGTAAATCAGTTTGCAATATATAAATGTGTGTCCTTTGGGTCTTCATGTGCCTCCGTCTGTTTAAAACATAATCGAGGCCGCACGAATTGAGGAGAACCGTTGCGATTCGGCGTTATGGTGGTTTGCCGCTGTATGAGACTGCAAACAGGAGTAATCGGCCTTGAGATTAAGAAGATTTAGTTAGAACTTCTTTTACATATTTTCTTTGTAACACATTATTATTTTGTTTTTAATTCGACTTCTTTTGTAATAGGGTCAAAATATTCAATACGTACCTTATTTTCGAAAATCTTATAAAACTCTTCGTTAAAATCGTTTAATGGCTGCTATCATTTTGTTTTATTTTTGTGGTTGGAAAAAACTTAAAATGTCCAAAAGAACCATTTTTAGGCTTTACTAAAAACCTTTCTATTTTACGACCTACATTAGGAAGCCAAATTTAAATTAATAATTTTTTTTAATTTTATATTGCCGATTTTTTTTTACCAAAAGCTTACAATTTCAAAACGGCAATTATATTTTTTGGGACTGCTAATGCGAGGTTGCTATTTGTATTTCGATTCCAACAATAAAAACACAATAATTTATCATTGCAAATGGTTTTATTGTTTTTCAAAATATTCTCCTTTAAGATCAATACACTTTTCGCACAAACCAATTTTCGAAGCGATTTTCCACTCAGATCGAGACACCTCAAAAACATGATTTTTGAACACTTCAACAGCTGCTTCGGGCGATGAAAAACGTTGACAACGCATTTTTTCTTGATGCTAGGGAATAAGAAGAAGTCGTTGGGTGCCAAATTAGGGCTGTACAAATGACCCATCAATTTCACATCTTGAGTGGTGAAATAGCTCATCGTTTCAGCTGATGTGTGAGAGCTCGCTTTGTCGTGATGCAAAATGATCCGTCTTCTCTTATTATCTTTCCTCATTTCTTCGAACACTGTTGGCAGATGAAACAGATGGCTGTATACCACTCAGAATTAACCGTCCTACGTTCCACTAAAGGCACGGTGGCAATATGACCGGTTATACCACGAACAACTTTTGTTGGATTTGGGTCGTCTTGAAAGACCCATACGATCGATTGCTGTTTTGTCTTGGGTTCATATGCATAGATCCATGATTAGTCAATGTTATATACGGCCTTTGAGCTACCGCGGTTATACTTTTACAACATCTCTTTACACCAATCCATACGAGCCTTTTTTTTAAAGCATTCATCAAATTCTGTGGGATCCAACGAGAACAACTTTTTTTTCACAGCCAAATAAACATGCAATATCTTTTTGATGCTTGTCAAACTAATGACCAAGGATGCCTCAATCTCACGGTATGTCACATGTCAGTCTTGCTTAATCAGTTCACGCACAGCATCGATGGTTCTGGCAAACTGTCCGAAGTTGGATGTCCTTCTCGAAATTCATCCTGGAGCGAACGGCGTCCGAGACTAAACTCTTGGTACCAGCGATTAAAGTCGAAACAAGTTGATTTAAGCACTCTTGTCTAGATAACTCACGCCAAAAATCGTAAAAAATCATCGCACGAAAATGTTCACGGGATAATTCCATTTTTTGACTGAGGTGAATTTTTCAACACACTGTAAACAAAACATTTCTCCCTTAAATGGCAAAATGTTCTGAGTGAAGTTATGCTAAAAAAGTCAATGTTTCCAAAAAAAAAGTTTTAAAAAAAATGTATAAATAAATTATAAATTATAAATAAATAAACATTTGACTTCTCATGAAAGGTCCAGTTTGCATGGAACACTAGTATTGTCAGGACCCGAAATATAAATCGCAACCTTTGTATTTTTGGAGTTATGGGCACAAACACTGTTGTAGATAGGCATTTTTATTTTAATTTTTTTAATTTAAATTTTCTTAAATTTTTCTAGTCACCGATATTTTTTTAAATGTAACCAAATGTTTAGCTTGTTTGTTGTTAACCAAATTTACGTATAAGTCTATTAATTCCAAAACAGTTATTAGATTTCTAGGATTGCAATAACTGTTGAAGTTTGGCGCATCTCGGTAGCCAATGGATATTTTTAATAAAATTTGTATGGCGTTCCCAAATATTTAATTTTTGTTTTCGATCTGTTAGACGTATGCGCAAATTTGGTAAAATTTGCTTAAAAAAATCGACAGGTAGAAAAATTTAAAAAAAAAAATGTAATTATTAATTAAAATAAAAATATATTAATAAATAAACATTTGACTACGTTATAAATAAGTTCTTTATATCGTAGTGTTTTATTTCATAAGACCGAAAATTCGTACAAATCGGCCAATCCTATCCAGATCAGAAGATTTTAAGTAAAGACCAAAAATAAATTATTTGACAATTTCATATTTTTTAAGACTCAAAAAAAACATAAAAAAATTATTGCAGCCATTTATACGATTATAAAGAAGCTCTTCTACTGATACAAACTTTTCGAGCAAAAAAATACGTTTTTATATATTCTGGCCCAATATTGGATATAAGTCCTTGTGCTCATAAAATCCAAAGTACAATCGGCCTTCTGTACTTAATATGGATATACTAGAATTTGTAAATAGTGCTGCATTAAGATGTGTTTTTACAGATCACACGTGACTATTGTCAAACTGTCATTTAATTTTTTATTCAATACATGTGACAGCGCATCGAGAAAGGGACCTAAGGTTAAAAAATAAATTTTCACTTTTTTTTTGATGTGGACAACATCTGAGCATCGAATGAAACCGATCCCATGCCCCAAAAGTGTTCCCTCCCAGAGATATGCGCGTTTTATGAAAGTGTGGTACACCAAAGATACACGTATATAAAACTTTAAAATTGCTCTCCTGAACAAAACTGGTTTTTACCCTTAGGTATATTTTGCGCGTCACACATGCAGTTGGACAATTTGTATTGGAAATACTCACACTGTAACAACGGCTAAAAACTATGCCGACGTTTTATTGCGAAAATTGCGTTCTGTGAAAAGTGATTTTCGTGCACTTTTCCCAACATATGGTGTTCACAATCGAACCCAAGGCCTACTACTTCCAGTACCACCATTTACAAACTTGAGTTTCAGTATACGTTATTGGATAATGTGCGTCCAAAAAGACCGCTTCCAACCCGTATTGAGGAGAGTATCGCGGCTGCAGTATAGATTGTGACCATAGGCCTTGAGCAATCGACGCCGTGCGCAATATCATGAGCTCAATTTTGCGAATTTTGCGTACTGTTTTATGTGTTTAAGGCCTAGCGATATCATCAATTCTTATATCTTTAAAAAATAAGCGCGGGAAAAAGGGGCTACAGCCATGACTACGGGTTGCCTAAATTTAAAGCCAGTGGTCATTTGGTTTCATTATGACGATGTTACGACACACCCAGCGCTGAAAGACTAAATCGTTTGATTTTACACCTCGAAATTTGGGATTATGCGAAATCAAAAGAATTTGAGAGACAACATTATTTACGTTATTTGCGAAATGATGGTGACAATGCTGGAAAGGTCGATAGAAAGTTGACGCAGCATACAGACCACCTACGGTATAGTCGAGACCAAATATCTTTAAACAGTAATGGGAGATACTGTTCTTTGGGGTTATAATAAAAATTTCGACATCCAAATATATCTTTACTTTTATTTTACTGAAAACAGCCGATTGAAACAATAGACTTGACGAATAGTCAGACCATCTGTCTCAGAGGATGCCCTTAGGACAGAAATTGCAAGGAGGCCATCAGACGCTGTAATAGAAGAGAATGCAAGCTCGCTCTTCACGCATGGGTTTAAAATAGAGTCATGTACGGTTTACTCAGAATTCCTCGAGATGGGAATGCACGGTCTCACAAGCGAAAATTTTTGCAACTAATATAGCCGCAGAAAAGATTAAAAAATTAAGCATTCCTCTGACGAACGTCCTAAAATATGTTGATAGCATGGCAAGCCTTAAGACGTTGGACTTTATGATCACTTATACGTATTCAAAGGTATAATATTAAGCTGACATGGGTAATGGGCCACAGCGATATATCTGCCAACGAGATGACGGACAAATTTACCAAATTAGGTTCGGAAGCAGTGATAGAGCCAACAACCCTACCATTCACACTCCGTTTAACGAACTGATCAATTCACATCTTTAAAACATCCCGGCTGCTCAAGCCGGTATAAGACCGAAATAGGACAAGGGAACTGTAAACATTCGGAACACACAGAGAACAGATTCCTTGCAATAACCTAATTTCTTTTCGAACCGAATGATTGAAGTAATAGCACTTCGCTTATTCCTTATATACAACTGATTGTTTGCTGGTGCTCTATAATTCTAGCTGTTAGAACTGTAGTATCGGTGCAACATGCCAAGTATCGAAACCTTCAGAAGAGAATTTTTCGATCTTAAAGTCCACATACTGCACGTGTCCAAGTAAAAATATTAAAATTTTAGTCGAAAGCGAAAAACTTTTTGCTTACACAATTGAAGTACTGAAATACTCATAGGAGAGGGTCATGACGAAGAAAAAGTGGAAAAGATGACGGATGATATTTACTGGAAAAAATTTGGTTTATGGCTTAGTCAGAAATAATCGAATTATTTTATTTTTAAAAAAAAATACCGTTAAACAACCCGTTTTCGGTTATGATGAAGTTTAAGTTATTATCACTAATAATTGGATATAACATCCCAATTTCGGCACAACAATTAGTTGTCACAACCACCAGTTATGACAACAAAATACCTTTCATTGGTATGCCCGATCAATGAGTTGTGCATACAGTGTGATAACCATATTTATCATCTTGTGGTATTGCGAATCGAATATCCATTTCGATTATAGACATTTGGTAATTGCAACCGAAATTCCTCTTGTTCAACCGAACCATTGTTCTTCTTATAGATTTCCAACCAATTTTTTCTCTGTGTGAAGATGATCGATGACAAGCCTCATAGAAGTCCTTAAGGGGCAGTGCATAACAGGCGCGAAGGTATCCCTTGTAGAGACAACTGTAAAAGTTGTGGGAGCGAAGAAGAAGATTTAGTGGAGCATTTGCAATTTTATTTTACGGGTCTTCAATAATATAGACTTGCGTGTCTAGGCAGCAGATTCTTCGACAATCCGGCCGGTCTAGAAATTGTATCCCTTTAATCACGCTTAAACTTTGTAGAACGATAAGGCTGGTTTCGAGCTGCACAACCACAATATAATATAATAATAACTATATTGAATTCCAATAGACATCTTCTCTTTCTAACTTTATACCTTCTCATTTTTTCATAACTATAATTCTTCACTCTCTCCCCTTTCTATATTTTGTTTGCTATTTTTTTGCGATTTTCCGCAATGGGCCTTCGAGGCCTCCAAGCGAAATCGCTATTTCGCTCCTTGCAGGCTTCCCCTTCAACCTAACCTTAAACTAAAACCAAAATATAAATTTATAAACTTTAACATGTTTTTTAAATAAAGTTGCACTTACGAAAGTGCAACTATCGCTTCGGCCACAAATCAAATGACTTATATGGTACTCTCATACAAATTAATGAGAATTACCCTTTGCGTATAATCTTCATACTGCGTTAAAGGCAATCTAAAAAGAACAATCTTATTTCCAACAATTATCTAGCTAAACTAATTCTTCCAAAAGACTCTGAAGAAAAACCTGGAAGGGTTTAAAGCCCGCTTTACTGTCTGCCTTACAACCATGGCCAATACATTTTACCAATGTATTACCTTGATTCTATAAAGAATCAACAATGGTATTAAACCAGAATAAACAAAGTGTTCTATAAGTAATTTTAATATTGAAAAAAAAGGGTTATAAATGTCAGCAAAATAAAAGCTATTCTATTTTATAACTTGTTCAAATATGCATTCATTTACTTAGTAGGGAAATAAATACTGTTACACACGTTTTATGCTGTAAAATAAAAAGTACTGAATGTTTTTGGACCATATATTTTTAATATATTTGTTGATGTATTTTGTATCCAAAAAGAATCTATTTTTTCGAAATGTCCGCCCATTGCCTTAACACACGCCTTAAGTCGCACTGGCCAATCGTCAATAGCTGCACGAACCTCGTTCATTGGTAAATTGGCCACAGCTCGAACCAAAGCAGTCTTAAGATATCCAATGTTGGGGTATCTTTTGTGACAAACCTTGTCCTCAAAAACCGTCCACAATTTGTAATCCAATGGGTTCAAATCTGGACTGCCTGAGGGCCATTCTTCAGAGGAAATGAACGCTGGCAAATTGTTTCGAAGCCAGGCCTGGGACGTTTTAGCCTTATGGGCCGGCACAGAATCCTGCTGGAAAGTCCATAGCTGGTTTTGGAACAGTGAATTGTTAAGAGGCTTCACAACAGCTTCCAAAACGGTTTCTTGGTAAACTTTGGCCGATGTTTTGACTCCTTGTTCGCAGAAATGCAGGTCAATGACCCCATCGTAAGAGACACCCCACCAAATCATGACTGAAGCTGGGTGATGACCTTTTTCCACCCTTGGGATCAGTTAAGATGCTTCCTTAGATGACCGCGCATACACTCTATCATTTTGCTTGTTAAATTTTTCCTGAACGGGAAACATTTTTTTATCAGTGAACAACATTTTTCTGTGCAACTTATTAGCGTGCTTCACCAAAAGACGTTTGCATTTTTCAATCCTATCTTTTTTAAAGCTGCAGTCAATAAATGTCCGGTACGTCGTTTGAAAGCCCCAAGTCATTTTTAATGATTTGACTCATGGACTTTTGCGTGGTATTCATCTCCCGGGCCATGATTTTCTGTTTTCGGAGCGGATTTCTGTGAATCCTTGATTTGAAGACTTTGATGGCATGCGGTGTTCGAACAGAGCGGGGCGGCCCGACCGGTGGCGGTCTTTTACATCTCCAGTCTCTTCAAACAGTTTTAAGCATCGGTAGTGGCCGGAGCGATTTGAAAATATCGCTTTTTTCGTTTCACACTTGAAAAGCGCTACTACAGCGATACGGTTCTCATTATCTGACCACTCATTGATAAAAGTTGAAACAATTTTAAAATCCCGTTACAGACTAACGCAATTGAGGTTAGCTTTCAAAACCCATATGTGACAGCGCATAGAGAAAGGGACCTAAGGGTAAAAAAATTAATTTTCATTATTTTTCTTTTGTTGATGTGGATAACATCTGAGCATCGAATTTGACCGATCCCATGCCCCAAAAGTGTTCCCTCCCAGAGATATGCGCGTTTTATGAAAGTGAAGTCGACGATTCTAAGCGCAAATAGAAAGGGACCTCATCTTTAAAATGGCTCTCCTGAACAAAACTGGTTTTTAGCCTTAGGTCCATTTCTATTTTGCGCGTCACATATGACATTAACGGGGTATGTTCAGTTCTACTATTGAAATGGGTATGTTCAATGTTGTAACTGTATTTATGTCCCTACTAAGTACTTTTACATACAAACCCTGGCTGGGAACTAAGAAGTGGCCACAACCAAAATTTATAGTTTATAAATGAGTAGGGTGATCCATCTAGAGGTATTTTTTCAGAACAAACTAATATAAAAATTCAAATCAAGTGTGGAATCTTTATTGGTAATTTGAAAGGACTTTTTGTGGTATTTATTTTTTGAGTATAATTTCCTTCAAATAAACTTTTACAAGATTTAATTTCAATCATTTGAATATTTTGGTTAGGAATATTATATATGGAATAAGTCAACGATGAAAAGATGGTACTTCTGCCCTTAGAAATTTCTTGAACAATGTCTCGGCTAAGTTGTTCAAATAAACTGTCTAGAAATTACGATCGAAATGCAAATTCCTGATATTCCATTGAAATTGCTTAAAAACAAGATATCTTCGAATACACAGACTATAATAATTTACCATAGTTTGAACTTAACTTATACACTCAAAAGAAAAAATGGTATTGTCGAATACAGCAAATAGGTCCTTGTACATCTAATAATACGAGAATCAAATTAAATTAATAATTTTTAGCAAGATCGACGTACTACATCGTCCATTTTCTGAAGGCTTATTGCAATATGGCCCATTTTCCGTCCCATATATAATTTTTTTTAAAATTTATGCCGCTTAAAAAAATAACATGACCCAAACGACTTAACATGTCACAAATCACAATTGCAACCCTTCGTATGTATGGACAAAGATATGTACGAAGGTTTGCAATTTTCTTTTCAATGCATTATGCACACCGAAAATACTTCTTTTGCCCTATTGAAATAATTACACAACATCTTTTAAAAATACAATTTAGACTCCTTAAAATAAAGAAAATGTTTTTCCGGCGAAAAAACAAATTTTACCTGATCATTTGTATCAGTTCATCATTGACTAGCTCCAAGTAGGCGAGATAAAAAAGCAACTTTACATACATGTTTGATAGCAGAATAAAAAAAATGTCCGACAAACAAAAAGATCAACCTTCAAAGTCTAGTGGATAAGTGCTACGAGGTAGAACTCTTCAACAAGGACGACCTTGTCCTGCTAGCAACGACGGACTCCATTAGGCCTGGCTGACTAAATGACTGCCCTACAGATGAATTTTCTGCTTGTTACGTGACACTTTCAATGTCATGCCATGCAGTACTAAAAATTAAATATGCTCTCATGCTGAAACTATTCTTTTGCACCGGAAGGAGAATTCCTCCTGGAGAAAACTTTACACCACTTATGTCGAAAATGACGAATTTTAAGTTGTGCTTGTCTTGCACTACATGCTGAACTATATGTAGAGGTAGATATGACGACATTTGGCAAAAAGGGTGTTGTCCAATGCTGTCTGTTCAACACTTAAGTAGGTACAAAGGAACAATTGAAAATAATAAAACTGCAAATCCTTGCTAAAAAACGGAAAAGAAGAAACCAACAAAAGCGATACGGAGGAAACTGCAAACGAAACAGTACTTATGCTTGGGACGGTCGTCATTGACACCATCTTCCCTTGCACGCAGAAAAAAAGTATGGTTGGGGTGACAATATTCGAAGAGGATCATACTATTGTTGGGTATATGGTTGTGACACAACAATATTATGATCCTCACAACAATAGTATGATTCACACATAACCATACTATGATCCCCACAAATATAGTATGATTCACACTCAACCATACTATGATCTTCACAACCATACTATGATCCTCACGACAATAGTATGTTTCTCATAGTATGATCCTCACAACCATAGTATGATTCACACGCAACCATACTATGATCCCTACAACTATAGAATGATTCACACTCAACCATACTATGATCCCCAAAATTATTTGTTAGGATTGGTTTTTGTTGTTATTCAAAAATAGAGATTTTTATTAAGTTTGTTATATTAAATTGCATTACTATTAGTTCACAGCCAGGCCATGTTTTTATTAAACATTTTATTCAAGAAACAAAAATATAATTCCAACAGTCAAAAATACTTTTAGTTGCCAGCAGGGGTGAATGCTACTTCACCATCCGTAGACACCAAGTAAAGAATGTAATTAAACCGCATGATCGAAGGCTATACATATACTTAAGTGCAGGCAGATTTTAAATAAACGAGAACCAGTCGATTTTAGAGTATTTCACCGAACAAAGTAAACACAATAAAAATCCCTCTAACTACCTTCCGATTGTTTTTGTTTTTTTAATGGACAACAACCATTCAATGTATCGTGTGTATGTGTTTTTTTTTGTATATCAAAAAAAACATACGCACGTAATGCTCTATAAAACCTGTTTTGTTATGTCCATAGTCGCAACCATACTGTATGATTGCCGTAATCAAATTATTGTTAACGTAAATTTTAAACAACAATACTGTTGTTGTACCAACCATGTTTATATGGTTGCTACAACCATATTTTCATTTCTAAATTTGGCAATAATACTATTGTTGCATTTCAACAATATCAATATTGTCGCAATCATACTATTGTCAAAATGAAATTAAAAAAAACAATACTGTGGTTGCTTTTATTGTAGAGAACATAGTATTGTTGCGGTGACCATAGTATAACCATATATTTTCTCTGCGTGTGTACAGTGCCTTCCAACAAATAACAAGTTGAGAGATATAACTAAGGGATCGTTTTAAGTTACATTATTAATATTTCTGTAAAAACTACCGAAATAATTCGTTGACATTTGGCAAATGAATTTTTCGTCTTCGACGATACTGTAGTCAAGCTTGTCAAAAATTGTTAACGCTCAACCAGCCCACAAAAAAGATTATTTTTTTGAAACAAAGTACTAAAAGGCAACACGAGACGTAAGGGTTAATATTCACATCCTTACGGTATTCCTTATTTAAATAACCCACGTCGCTTCTTCGGTATTTTCCGAACAATGTCCCACAGAATTTTTAAAACAAGTAAGGAAGTTTCATTCGGTTGATCCGACTTACATATACCCTCACCTACATATGGATTTTCAATTTTCCGTAGTTCCGTCCTCCATTGCCTGAAGCGTACCGATTTTATTGAAATCTAGTAAAATGTCGCATGTGTAGAAGGTACTGGACATGCCCTATGCGATTACTAAAAGAGGTTGGAATGGTACTGAAGCTACCAGAAAGGGTCATGGTAGCCAAACTTTTTGTACACCACTATGCTAATATTATATACGAGTAATATTATCATGCACTAGAAGACAAGTTATATGGGTTGTAATCTACACTGACACTGGGTCATTTGATGGAGTTACCAAAAGGGGCGTGGCCTGAAGGAATCCAATTATTTGCCACCAACTTCACATTAGATCTGAGCTCTTAAGTATTGATTTTGAGCTAGATAGTATGAATAATATTAAACATATTACGGGAATACCAAAAATAGGCGGAATGGTGCATTTGAATGGGAGGTACCAGAATGGGGAGTGCCCTATTCACATAACTTGTCACCCATAAGTTCTCGTCATTTGTCACCAACAAGTTTAAGCACTGTGTGACAAGTTATGTGGGTTCTAATCTGCATTAGAACAGATTTAATTGTGTGGGAGGAACCAACAGGATCGTGTCTAGGAGTCCAATTCCAGTAAGTTTGCCTTATAACTTTATTCTTAAGTAAGTGGGATCGTGCACACAGTATTACCGATATTACAATAATACCAATAGTAGGGGTAATGGCACTTTAGTGTGTGAGTAGGATGTGTGTCATAGGCAGTTTTTGAAAATATTATGACTAACTTTAAAGCCGATTGGTAGCTCCTTTCGAGAGTTATCGAGCAGCACAGGCGGACAGGCTGAAATAAAAAAGTCATGAAACGGATTTGGTCAAAACATATAAAGGGTCTAAAAGGATTTTTTCGATGCGTTTTTGTTCGAACCAAAAGACATATATGACAGCGCATAGAGAAAGGGACCTAAGGTTAAAAAAAATTAATTTTCATTTTTTTTCTTTTTTTGATGTGCACAACATCTGAGCATCGAATGAGACCGATCCCATGCCCCAAAAGTGTTTCCTCCCAGAGATATGCGCGTTTTATGAAAGTGAAGTCGACGATTCTACACCAAAGATACACGTATTTAAATCTTTAAAATGGCTCTCCTGAACAAAACTGGTTTTTACCCTTAGGTCCCTTTCTATTTTGTGCGTCACATATACCCTTTTACCCAGTAGGATAAGGGTATAAAAAGCCATAACACAATAAGCCATGAGACATATTGTGTTATAAGCGACTTAATAGCAACTTGAGTAGAATGTTCTCGAGTAAACGGCACAAGGACAATTTCAAATTTGGTTGAAAAAAACCAAAAGTTTAATCCGATCTGCCATAATTTTCGTGTGACAGAGTTTACTAACTAACCCTAGTTATGGAACAATCGTAGCGGACCCTATCGGCCAATGTTTTCAAATAATCCCTTCCGATTTAGGGTCCTGCCGCCCCACAGCTCACAACTAGAACCAAACTAAGTGATCCATATGGGCCTATTGCAGCCCTTTTGGTAAAATATAGCACTGGGGTTTAGAGTGGTTAACAATCAATTTATATTGGCCAAAACTATAGAAATTTGATCTAGTCTACGATTGTTCCCAAGGACTTTAGGATGTTTTTCAACTACGGACGTTCAAAATATAGTATGTTTTAGAAATCAGCCCAAGTTTGACTACAAATCTTATTTTGCCATTTTAAAGAAAAGTATTTTTTTTGCGATTCTGTTTTAACGTATATGTATGTACACGTTATTGTTCTAAATTTTGTGTTTTGGTTTACATGTTTTTACAGTTTTCAGGTTTTTGAAAATTAAAAAAAGTGTGATTTAATTTTTTAACTTTGTCCAACTGTATTTAAAACATTTTAAAAGTTGTTGCTTTTAATATTTTTTTTATTTTAAATTTTGTTTTCATATAAAAATTCTGACGTTCACACTTTGTCTCTCTAAATAAATATGAATTGGTAGAGCAATTGGATTAAAGGCTTTCGAAGGAAAAAAGTTAAAACGGCATTTTTACAGAACTCAAAAATATCGACTAAATCAAAAGTTTTAGACTTTTAGCTAATTGAAATTGATTCGGGACCACTGTGCACCGTTCGACACAGAATTACTTTCTAAGCTGATTGAGGGATGTCTTTCCATTTGTTTGTTTTCTATTATTGAAATCAAAGTACAGATCTCATGTATGAACCGAATTCGATAAAACGTTGCCCATTGTGCAGGTTTGGTTTAGGGACAAAAATTGTTAAAGTGGTCCATATTGGTCCGTTTTTATTTTTACATATAATAATAAAAAGGCCCTTCCAGTTTCATACCCTGCAGCAAAAAGCCACATAATAAATCTGCTCTTGCTCCAATTTGTCCTTAAGCGTTGTTGAGTAATCTGGTGAATTTGCATCTTGTCGGTTTATGTATTCACATAGTCTTCATACAACAGGACCATCCCAATATGAGGTTCTGCAGATTTAGAAGCCACAAATTTAAGCCGATCTCTGGTAAAATGCATAAAGCCTCCCTTACAAAGGTCCTTTCAGATTAGAGGTTTTTCTACTCTAGAAGTTAAATTGGATCCTGGTCAAATTTCTTGCAAAGGCTAAAAGTCGTCAGTATACCACAATGCCGTAGGATATCATATGTATAACTGATCTTAGAGTCGATAATTTGATCAGATTTTTATGAAACCTATCACATCTGAGAAATAAAAATAACTTATTACCTAAATAGGGAAAGCTAAGAATTCCAAGATACTTTAGAATTAAGAATCATATCATATATTAAGACAAGCTAACGTTTTTTATGGTTTAATAGAGTGTGCGTATAGGCATTCCGCATTCCTAAAAAAACTTAAAAACTGGCCAAAAAAGGACTTTTCATTCCCTCTACCTCACCGTTGTTGGAAAAAAAAGATCATATTAGCCAAAAGCACAGTATTGATCCGATTTGAAGGACAATTGGCTTTTTAGAAAGCGCCAGATTTTACCTACAGAAAACGTGCATACGAGGGTTGCTATATATATCTGTTTAAATTGTCATCCATCTGACATTTCCAATGGAAAGCTTGACATTTTTTGCATAAACGCATAACTCACGTTTTGATGTACGACCGTCATTTGTGTTGTTTACAGTGACTTGAAAAAATCAATTTGGCAAATAAATGAATGGAATTAATTCGTGCGATCATTTTTCACAACTTTCGACGTGGACTATCACGACAAGAGTGCATCGATGAACTTAAATCTTTGTATGGCGATGAAGCACCATCCTAAAGAACTGCGAAAAACTGGTTTAATGAATTCAATCGTGAACGACGCTCGATCAAAGACGAAGGTCGTCCAAACACGGCCGTTGTGCCAGAGAACATTGATGCCGTGCGTGAACTGATAATGCAAGATCGTCATGTGACATACCGTGAGATAGAGGCATCCTTGGGCATTTCTTTCACCAGCATACATTCGATACTGCATGAACACCTGGCCGTAAAAAAGGTTTGTTCTCGTTGGATCCCGCACAATTTGACAATCGCTCAAAAAAAAGCTCGTGTCGATTGGTGCGAAGAAATTTTGAAAAAAAACCGTCACAGGTGATGAATCATGGATCTATGCGTATGAGCCCGAAACGAAACAGCAATCGACAGTGTGGGTCTTCGAAAATCCAACGAAAGTTGTTTGTGGAAGAAGCACTTCGAAGCAAATGGTCGCCTATTTCTTCGGCAAAACTGGTCATGTAGCGACTGTTCCGCTTGAGCAATGTAGGACGGTCAATTCTGAGTGGTACACCACCATTTGTTTGCCTGAAGTATTGGGAGAAATGCGAAAAATGAACAAGAGAAGACGAATCATTGTGCACCATGACAATATTCGAGCTCTCACACATCGGCTCAAACCAGCATGTTTTTGACCGGACAAAACGTCGAATTGATGGTCATCTACCATACAGCCCTGACTTGGCAGCCAATGACTTCTTTTTATTCCCGCACATCAAGAAAAAAAATGCGTGGTAAACGATTTTCGTCGCCAGAAGATGCTGTTGAAGCGTTCAAAAACCATGTTTTGGAGGTGTCTCAATTGGTGTGGAAAAAGTGCTTCGACAAATGGTTCGAGCCCATGCAAAGTGTATAAATCATGCTGGAGAATACTTTGAAAAACAATAAAACCATTTTTGATGATAAATATTCGCATTATAATTATTAGGCCAGAAACATATATAGAACAGCCCTCGTACATAGGTTTAAGTATTTCCTATATTCTTACCCTATGTTTAACCTAACAATTTTCGTTTCCAATTTCTCCGTTAGTTGCTGCGATATTTCAAATCAAGCAGGAACATCTTTATTTTCACGAGTATTTACATTTTATAAAAACTACTTTTTAAAGAGTTCGATATTAACTCTTAAGTCCTGTAAAAGCTTTTCTAAAAGAACAGGCTCCGAGGTTTTACACAGAACAATATCGTGCAAAGCACACTGATCTGAATGCCATTTTTTATTCTTCTCTTGAGGGAACTTGGGGGGAAATAAGTTATTAAATAGTTTTGATTGTCTGATGTTGACCACATTGTGTTCCAAGCCACTGTGCAACGTTAACTGGCATCGTTCACGTGTTGTAAGTAAACCGATCGAGTGGTTGTGTAATGACATGCCGCGGCACAAGTGATGTGCTGACATGTTCTCCAAATCCAAAATCAGTGCAAGGGGTATGAAGAACGAACGTATCTGGCGGATAACAGGGCCACTGAATCTGTGTGGGTGGGTGTATCTGTGTGTGACTGAGGACATGCTTGTATGTAACCTTGAATGAAACTGTCATTTAATGTTATTGTTGCAGGTCTTCTTCTTCTTCTTCTTGTTCGTATCCTTCGTCTAGTTGTTGTTGTTTCCTTGTTGTTCACAAAACAGAAACACAACAACGATGGCAATGTCATTGACAACCACTACACATGCGAGTGGCAAATATGTACAGGGTTCCTCCAAATGACTAAACCTAACGGAAGGTGCGGTAACTTTTTGAAATGATGGCGAAAATTGCCCCTTTGGGGCAATACGAATTCTTGTATCATTAATGTAGAGCCATTAAGAACACTTAATGTCATTTCATGATGCCATATCTACACTAGAGGTGTCATTGGACCTTATTTCTTATGGGTGCCGGGCACAACACGTTTACTGTGACCGATATCCACCAGGTTCTGCACCAGTATAGAACCCTGATGGATTTTTTATTGCCCCAAGCTCATGAATTGTTACTAAAGGACATGTAGTTCTAAAGGGATGGGGAAAATGTGCTTGTGCAGCAATGGATAATTTAAAGAAAACCTTTTCGGGTCGCCAAACGGGCTTGTTTTAATAATTTCTAAAGGCCAGCAAGACAACCTAATACGAGCACTTCAGATTTTTATCTTTTTGTAAGGCTCAGGGCCATAAGGCATCGAATATTCCATTAAGAGAACATCTTAAATTAATCACCACAACGATTTATACTGCATTAAAAACCTTCTAATGATTTTCTAAAATGTTTGCTCTTACTTGACCGTTATCTTCAATGAGTAACGGAAAAAGGGTACAGGACCTAAGAAATACTTTATATACTCGTAAGCAAAAATGTTCAGAGTAAATAGTGTAAATACTAAAATATATTAAAGTGTTTTTGGGTCACCCTGTAGGTATGTATGTACCCACCCATGAGTGCGGACGTACAAAGTGCAGTTAAGAAAACATATTTTTTTAGACAGGAAAGCAGTCGCTAAATGTCCTTACAGTAAATTCAAAGTAATTACTCATTCATGTTACGAGTATGACTAGGGTACGGAATTCTATGCAATAAAAACGCGATTTTGAGCACACAGAGAAAAAGTCATTTGGAAATTGGTCCGAACTACAAAAATTCAGTTGGAAGATGTTCTGTTGCAATTTCAAAATGTAAATAATCTTGAATCAAAATTCGATTCGACATGGCGTAATGATATTATGGTACAGAAAACTAACTACACATTCGGTAATATTTATATTGATGGAATGTAGTTCAAATAACAAACACAACTATGCTTAACTATGCCCTTGGCACCAACAACTGGTGAAGGTAACAAATAATTTCGTTCTAATCACAAAACCTCGAGTAGTTCATGTGTGTAACTTATTTTTGGAGGCACCTGCATGAAAGTTAAAAAATATAAAATGGAACGAGAAAAACAAATCCAAGTGGAACGTAAAAACATATGTTACAGTGCATAGAGAAAGGGACCTAAGGGTAAAAAAAATAAATTTTCATTTTTTTCTCCTTTTTTTGATGTGGACAACATCTGAGCATCGAATGAGACCGATCCCATGCCCCAAAAGTGTTTCCTCCCAGAGATATGCGCGTTTTATGAAAATGAAGTCGACGCTTCTAAGCGCAAATAGAAAGGGAACTTATCTTTAAAATGGCTCTCCTGAACAAAACTTATCATCAACTTTTCCCTTTTTTGATGTGGACAAAATCTGAGCATCGAATGAGACCGATCCCATGCCCCAAAAGTGTTCCCTCCCAGAGATATGCGCGTTCTATGCAAGTGAAGTCGACGATTCTAAGCGCAAATAGAAAGGGACCTAATCTTTAAAATGGCTCTCCTGAACAAAACTTTTCATCAACTTTTGACTTTGTTTTTGATGTGGACAACATCTGAGCACCGAATGAGACCGATTTCATGCCCCAAAAGTGTTCCCTCCCAGAGATATGCGCGTTCTATGAAAGGGAAGTCGACGATTCTAAGCGCAAGTAGAAAGGGACCTAATCTTTAAAATGGCTCCCCTGAACAAAACTGGCCTTAGGTCCCTTTCTATTTTGCGCGTCACATATAATAATTTGTGCTGAAAATTAACATTTTAATTGTATTTTGATTTTAGTGGAAACTTATTTTTCATATGAGTTTGCTTGATGGTCTGTTAAGTTGAGTCAAACTTGAGAATTTAATTCAAGACTGTAGTTCCATTTACCATATTCATACTAAAATTTAAATTGCGTGAACTCTGTTTGTACGAGGGCTGCTATATATATTTCTGGCCAAATAACGAAAATGCGAATATTTATCATTAAAATGGTTTTCTTGTTTTTAAAGTATTCTCCAGCATGATTTATACACTTTGCATGGGCTCGAACCAATTGTCGAAGCACTTTTTCCACTCCAATTGAGACACCTTCAAAACATGGTTTTTGAACGCTTGAACAGCATCTTCTGGCGACGAAAATCGTTGACTTCGCATTTTTTTTCTTGATGTGCGGGTACAAAAAGAAGTCAGTGGGTGCCAAGTCAGGGCTGTATGGCGGATGACCCATCAATTCGACGTTTTGGCCGGTAAAAAAAAAGCGCTGGTTTGAGCCGATGTGTGAGAGCTGCACAATGATTCTTCTTCTTTTGTTTGTTTTTCGAATTTCTCCGAAGACTTCAGGCAAACAAATTGTGGTGTACCACTCAGAATTGACCGTCCTACGTTGCTCAAGCGGAACAGTCGCCACATGACCAGTTTTTCCGAAGAAACAGACGACCATTTGCCTCGAAGTGCTGCTTCCACGAACAACTTTCGATGGATTTGGCTCGTCTTCGAAGACCCACACGGTCGTTTGCTGTTTTGTTTTGGGCTCATATGCATAGATCCATGATTCATCACCTGCGACGATCTTATAAACGTCTTTTAAAGAACCACGATTGTATTTTTTCAAAATTTCTTTGCACCAATCGACATGAGTCTTTTTTTGAGAGATTGTCAAATTGTGCGGAATTTAACGAGAACAAACCTTTTTTACGGCCAGGTGTTCCTGCAAAAGCGAATGTATGATGGTGGAAGAAATGCCCAAGGATGCCTCTATCTCACGGTATATCACATGACGATTTTGCATTATCAGTTCACGCACGGCATCAATGTTCTCTGGCACATCGGCCGTTTTTGGACGACCTTCGTCTTTGAGCGAGCGTTGGCCACGATTGAATTCATTAAACCAGTTTTTCACAGTGCTATAGGATGGTACCTCATCGTTATACATAGATTTAAGTCCATCGATGCACTCTTGTCGTGATAATCCACGTCCAAAGTTGTGAAAAATTATCGCACGAAAATGCTCACGAGTTAATTCCGTTTTTTTCCAAATTGATGGTAACAGACTTTTAGGGTATTTCGAAATTTATAAAATATACCAATGGATAGGTTGTTTCCCACAGATGTACAAAACGATATTATTATTACGTTTTATGTTCTAATTTAGCTAATAAATCAAAAAAAATATATTTACACAATATAACAAAAACAATCCTAAGTGGTTTCTACAATTTTTGTGTTTCTGTGGATAAGAAGAAGACAAAGATGTTTGTTCAGGAGTATGAGTGGTGAAAGTATTCGTTATTTTGTTGTTATATCAGCGAATCAGAAATAGAGAGTGATAGTAGAGAGCTTACTATCCACTCTATTTCTTAATTGGTTCTTATCGTTGTTGTACTCGTAATGTCTGTGTGCTCTCCGGAAAATATCATAGCATTTGTCTGCAGGGAGTGTGATAAGATAGGGACATATACATAAGTGGGATATGATATGCTAAGGAAAATATTTTACCGGACAAAAATTTTTCAAAAAAACGACTAAAACCCCTTGTGGCCGACCAAAATTGTAAAAGTATGATTAATACATATTTAATGATTAATACATATTTTAATACCGAAAACAATATGAAAAAACGACATTAATTTCTGACAGGCCGAGTTTTTATACATTTCACCATGGATGAGCCATTAAAATGGAAAAATAACAGTTATCATTTGTATGGTGTATATGACGGCCGTATTATAGCTCCATGAGACCGATGTTTTTTTCAGTGAACCTTCAAAAAATTCATATTTGGATGCGAAATAAAAGTTGTTTCATTTTTTTTAGAGATATGTCGATTTTTGTATTTGGTTTATTATGACTAATTTAATATCCCGATGACTACAAATGAAGTGCTTTTGGGCCGCATGAGTCCGTGAGCCTAAACGCGAATTTCAGTTAAATAAAAAAACCATATGTGAATTCGCAGTAAAATTTGCTTTAATTTGAAAACGAACGTGGTTAATTGGTAGCTTATTGGCCCCTAAGATTCTTAAGTCCGAGAAAATCCTAATAGCATATGTGACAGCGCATAGAGAAAGGAAACTAAGGGTAAAAAAATCAATTTTCATTTTTTTCTTTTTTCGATGTGGACAACATCTGAGCATCGAATGAGACCGATCCCATGCAACAAAAGTGTTCCCTCCCAGAGATATGCGCGTTTTATGAAAGTGAAGTCGACGATTCTAAGCGCAAATAGAAAGGGATCTAATCTTTAAAATGGCTCTCCTGAACAAAACTTTTCATCAACTTTTCACTTTTTTTTGATGTGGACAACATCTGAGCATCGAATGAGATCGATCCCATGCCCCAAAAGTGTTCCCTCCCATAGATGTGCGCGTTTTATGAAAGTGATGGTAAACCAAAGATACACGTATCTTTAAAATGGCTCTCCTGAACAAAACTGGTTTTTACCCTTAGGTCCCTTTCTTTTTTGCGCGTCACATATACGTATATTCAAACAATAAAGTTATTAGATTATACAGGTATAGAAATAATTATATGGTACAGGATATTACTCGTATCAAACAATATCCTAAAAACTGGGAATGATTCCTATATCAGTACCACTTTTATTACAAAGCTTGCTTCGACTAAATATTAAATCACAATAACTACAATTAAAAAATATAAGATATACTTATACTATACGTAGCTTAACATTATTTTTTGAGTTCCATTGTTTTGCACCACATAAATAATTTACACTGCGTTTATAAAGGGTGTTTTTTATTGGGGTATAGAACTTTAAGTTGCCATCACTTTTTTAACTGGCGGCCATTTTGTCAGATGTCAAGTGATTAATATTTAGTTTGGTTTGCCATTTCATCATGAACAGGTTGACAAAAGAACAACGCTTGCAAAATGGGCCGACAATGAGATTCATCTCGATGCTGATTTTCATCACAAAATTTTGTTCAGTGATGAGGCTCATTTTTGGTTGAATGGCTACGTCAACAAGCAAAATTGCCGCATTTGGAGTGAAGAGAATCCACATGAGACCCTTGAGACGCCATTACATCCACAAAAACTGACTGTTTGGTGTGCTCTATGGGCTGGTGGAGTCATTGGGCCATACTTCTTCCGAAATAATGCTGGAGAGTCAGTTACCGTTAATGGAGACCGGTATAGAGCCATGATAACCGACTATTTTGTTCCCGAATTGGATGGCATGAATGTGGATGAGTTGTGGTTCCAACAAGACGGCGCTACATGCCACACAGCGCACGTCACAATCGAATTATTGAAGGAAACATTCGATGAGCGCATAATTTCGCGGAATGGACCTGTCAATTGGCCACCAAGATCGTGTGATTTGACACCATTGGATTATTTTCTTTGGGGATATGTGAAGTCGCTCGTCTACGCCAACAAACCAGAAACGTTAGGGGACTTGGAAGCCAACATTCGTGGCGTTATTGCCAACATACGGCCCCATATGCTTGAAAAAGTGGTTGAAAATTGGACCTGTAGAATTGGCTTTATTCGAGCCAGCCGTGGCGGCCACATGCCCGAAATCATATTTAAACATTAATGGCATAAAATTATCCTTCCAATAAAGCCAAATTGATGGACATTAAAACGATTTTCTTGTGTTTTATTTCAATTCGAAGTTCTATACCTCAATAAAAAACACCCTTTACAATTAATTATAGTATGAGCTACAAACTTAAAAAAAAACAACTGTACCATATAATTATTGCCATGCCTGTATCTATCCAAGTTACCATTAGGACCGTTGTTTGGACCACTAGAGTGCATTGGTCCATAAACCATCCCCTATTGAATGAGCTAAGTGATTTTAAACTCCACACATAATCTAATACTAAAAATGTGTACATTTTCGTATTATATTTGAGTCCCGCTTTCCCTTCTAGGCCGATTTCGTCCATTGACAATTTAAACAAACTTGTTATTATACGGACGCTATCATGCTTTTAACAGACACCCAGATGAAAGGACCGACATATCAAGATGATCTAAGCTTTTTAAACGAACAATAATACAATAGGATCTCAGATCAGTATTTTGACACTTTAAAACACTTTATCCTTTTGGGGATGTTATAACAAGCGGAGATGCATAACAAAGTACATTTCCAAACATTTGCGCCGGCGTAAGCACTAGTCAACAACGTTAGTGCAGCGTATTGTTTTACACAACCAGAATTTAGACAAGTAAAACAAATTGGCGATTACGTCCAAACCTTCTAAAATCGAACTGGACCCACCATCCGACCAAATCTAAAAATTTAAAATCCATCCGAACAAAATTTGTTGGAAAAGCCGAAGAGGGCAATACTGGTCTAAAATACATTCAGGATATTGAAATAAAGATCACTTTTTCCTTCATTGCAAAAATTATTGGACATTGAAGTGTTTGCATGCGAAATATTTGTTGATATAATTTTTTTAAAGATGGTGAAAAATACTAAAAAACGCCTTCGTGACCTTAAAAATAAAATAAAATAAAAAGTACTGAATGTTTTTGGACCAAATATTTTTTAATATATTTATTGATGTATATTGTATCCAAAAAGAAGCTACTTATTCGAAATGTCCGCCTTTTGCCTTTACACACGCCCTTAGTCGCATTGGCCAAGCACGAACCTCGTCCATTGGAAAATTGGCCACAGCTCGAACCAAAGCAGTCTTAAGAGATCCAATGTTGGGATATCTTTTGTGACAAACCTTGTCCTCTAAAACAGTCCACAATTTGTAATCCAATGGGTTCAAGTCTGGACTGCCTGAGGGCCATTCTTCAGAGGAAATGAACACTGGCAAATTGTTTCGAAGCCAGGCCTGGGACGTTTTAGCCTTATGGGCCGGCGCAGAATCCTGCTGGAAAGTCCATGGCTGGTTTTGGAACAGTGAATTGTTAAGAGGCTTCACAACAGCTTCCAAAACGGTTTCTTGGTAAACTTTGGCCGATGTTTTGACTCCTTGTTCGCAAAAATGCAGGTCAGTGACCACATCGTAAGAGACACCCCACCAAACCATAACTGAAGCTGGGTGATGACCCTTTTCCACCCTTGGGATCAGTTAAGATGCTTCCTTAGATGACCGCGCATACACTCTATCATTTTGCTTGTTAAATTTTTCCTGAACGGTGAGAATTTTTTCATCGGTAAACAAAATTTTCCAATGCAAGTTATCAGCGTGGTTCACCAAAAGACGTTTGCATTTTTCAATCCTATTTTTTTAAAGCTTCACTCAATAAATGTCCAATACGTCGTCCAAGTTTTTTTTAATGATTCGACTAATGCACTTTTGCGTGGTATTCATCTCACGGGCCATGATTTTCTGTTTTCGGAGCGGATTCCTGTGAATTCTTGATTTAACTGCTTCGATGACATGCGGTGTTCGAACAGAGCATGGGCCGCCCGACCGGTGGCGTTGTTTTACATCTCCAGTCTCCTCAAACAGTTTTGTGCATCGGTAGACGAACATGCGGTTAATCCCTAGTGGCCGCAGCTTTTTGAAAATATCGTTTTTTTCATTTCACACTTGAAAAGCGCCATGACAGCGATACGGTTCTCATTATCTGACCACTCCATGATGAAAGTTGAAACAATTTTAAAATCCCGTTGCAGACTAACGCTATTGAGTTTAGCTTTCAAAGCCCATATGACATTAACGGGGTTTGTTCAGTTCTACTATTGAAATGGATGTGTTCAATGTTGTAACAGTATCTATGTCCCTACTAAGTAATTGACAATAATCAATGTATGTATATGTTGTTACGAATGTTGTTCAAAGTAGGCTAGTAATTGGGAACAAAATGTATGTGAACATAAACTGATTTTTGTAAATTATGGAGATTTTTTGCACTGCTTTGGAATTTTTTTAATCAGGCTTAACTATTTTTCTATCCTTTGCGATGATTTTTTTTCGATTTAAATTTTAATAATATTTACATTTCGGTTGAAGTAAAATTTGCCAGTTGTATGGAATTTGTAATTTCTAAACAGCTCCTGAATCCCAACAAATAAAGAAAACTATCATTACATTTCGGCTACCCTATATCGCACATGAACCAATTCGGTGTGTATTATCACGAAAATCTAGTATTATTTGCCAACCAAAAAAATATTTGCACAATTTGAGCAAGATCGTATTTAGTTTGTAGCTTTTAGAGCGGCAGTACCACAAATCGAAAGGGTCATATTCCAATGGTTCCAAATATTCCTATTTCGCCTTTTTATCCATTATAAAAGAAGTCGCTTCTTCGTCAATATTGGACCTCATATGTGGCTTCTAGAGCTATAAATTTTAGTGGGACATTTCGTCTGTGCGCCGACCAAAACTCCTATGTGTATTTTTTCAATTTTTTTTTATTGTTGTATTAGAAAGCCTTATTGGTAATACGATCACCTACCAAAGCGTTTCGCGTTATCTTCATTCGTTCCAAAGTTAGCCAATACTCCTATGTGTAGCCCATAGTACAAATGCTCCAATAAAAACTCCCATGTGTTTTTGTACACATAGGATTTTTTGATATAAAAGAAAATTGCATGGATTTGCGTTTGATTTTCTGTCAAAAAAAAAATTTTACGAATTTTCCCAAAAAGTTTTCCGTAATTAAATTGAAAAAAAGGAAAAAAGGAGAAAAAGCCAAATAAACACAGGTAAAATTGCAATTCTATAAATTTTTCGCATCTCCTACATATTAGCGACTTTTAGATGAATACAGCTATCGAGGATACGATGGAAGGCGAAATTAATCTTAATCTTTATTTGAACGAGGAAACGGGAGTTTTTGAAGCAATAGATAAATGTGAAAATAAGTTGGAAGAAATGTGGAAGGATTGTTAAAGACGGAAAGGAAGAAGAAAAACAAAGAGTTACGTGTTTTGGGGAAAAAATATGGAACAAAAGGAGCTTGAAAGATGAGAGACAATTGTTGTGCCCATCTCGCTGAGAAGAAAACAGAAAGAAGCTTTCTCTGTGAAGCTATTGATGAAGGTAATCGTAAAGATACTTTCAATTTTTTTTGGAATTTAGCCTCATGGGATGTCAAAAAAGCCTACATTATGGGTTTGGTTGAATTTCGCAAACAAGCCGTTAGAAGGAGACCAAATTCAAAACACGTAAGGAAAACATGCCATTTTGATTGTTATTTGCCATCTTTAGGGGGAAACAAAATACGCGTGTGTAAGAAATTCTTTTTGGGAACATTTAATTTAGAAGACCGTACATTCCAATTATGGATAAAATCCGGAGATAAAAAAGGAGGAAATAAGAAAGCCAAACCTCTAAAAACAGAATCTCTTCTCAAGTGGTTGAATCTAATTCCGAGAGTTCCGAGCCACTATTGCAGAGCAAGAACTAAGAGAACATACGTCGAAGAGATATTTAGGACCAAAACCGAAATGCACAGATTATATATTGAGTGGTGTGAGAAACATAACGAAATTCCGGTTATGCGAAAAAAGTTCTGTGAAGTTTTGAAAGAGAAACAAATATCAATATTTAAACCCCGCAAGGACCAGTGTGATGTTTGTGTTGGTTATAAGGAAGGTAATATTGATCAAGAGGAGTATGAGATTCATGTTTTAAAAAAAGACGAAGCCAGGGCCGCTAAAAAAATGGCTGTTGACAACATGTCATCTGACATGTTAGTAGTGACCATGGATATGCAAAGTGTTTTATTGTGCCCAAAACTACTTGTATCCGAACAGTACTACAAGCAAAAATTAGCCATTCATAACTTTACATTTTATGTAAAAAACACTAAAGATGTGTACCTGTACGTATGGCATGAAGGAGAAGGAGGTGTAAATTCAAACAATATTACAACATGTGTTCTTCATTTCTTACAACAATATTGTATTTCGTATAAAAAGATGGTGCTGATATCTGATGGGTGTACTTATCAAAATAGAAACAAAGTATTGTGCAGTGCTTTAGGTAATTTTTCATCTTCAAGAGACGTAGAAATACAGCAAATAATACTAGAAAAAGGTCATACGATGATGGAAGTTGATAGTGTTCATTCTACCCTAGAACAACTATTTAGTCCACCAATATACTCCCCTGCTGACTACATACATCTGATGCGTCGTGCAAGACCATCTCAACCATACATAATTAATTATTTGGATTATACATTTTTCAAAGATTATGAGCATCTTCCAGACAACTACCGTTCTATTAGGCCAGGACGAAAGACTGGAGATCCAACAGTCTGTGATATTCGTGCACTACTTTTTAAAAATAATGCAGTTATGTACAAATTGCGGCATACAGAAGAATGGAAACCTTTACCTCAGCAAAGAAATCAAGAAGTGCAAGCCGACTTGAAAGCTTTATATACGATGCCATTAACAATTGATACAAACAAATATAATAGCTTACAATCCCTAAAACAATTTATGCACAGAGATTATCATCACTTTTACGATAATTTACACCGTTAGGTTCATTTATTTAAAATACTTGTTTGCTTGATTGAATTTTGTTACTTAATTCTGTTGTTTAATAAAAAATCTCATGTTCCACTACTATCTGTCATATTCGCCAATGGTTGGGTCGGAAAAAATCATTTATATCTTCTATATGAATTTACAAACAAATACTCCTGTGTATTATGTGTATTATAATTTAACTATTATTTTAAAAAGTGTCCGAAACAAAAACTCCCATGTGTAGTTTTTCTTTAAATATCCTTACCACACCAAAGCGCCAAAAGATATCTGAATTTTTTTTTGATATAATGATGACAAATGGGCTTTGAAAAAAACAAAAAATGTGATATGCTAAAAATTTCGCAAATTGCCAAAATAAATCAGTTTTTATTCTCTCCTGAAAACTAGGTAAAATACACATGGGAGTTTTGGTTAGCGCACAGACGATTTGTATTATATTAAAACGTGCGACTGATGTGCACCACTTTCAATATTTTTCGTTGTTAATCCAAGCCACGTTATGCAAAAATATTCTTTATGATCGCTTTGTTAGTATTCGCGAGGATTTTGATTGTACGACTAGATTGAAAGACGAAGTTGTCTGAATTAAATCAAATAGTGACTCTGAGTCGATTCGTATATTAGAAATGTGGAAGACAGTGTTGATGTTTAGTGTCACAAAGATTAGGACTAAGTTCAAATACCCAGAGTAGTATAGGGTATACACAGCACTTGTATACACACACACACACACCTTCATTAGGGCGACTTATGCCACTTGAAGTGTGTGTATATTCAAAATAGTTTTGTCCACAAGTCTGAACTAGATTTCCATTTAAATGACTTCCGACAACTCAAAGTGTTTCTTCTTTCTTTTATCCCTATTTCGGTTGTGGTTTCCTTTCGTAAATACGAAAAACTTGGAACGAATTTACAAACTAAATGAAACCGCAAACACTTTCGAGTTATAGAAATGCCGAAATAAAAACAAAAAGAGAGTGCATGAAATACTAATCTATGCTATGCTGTTGTTGTATTTCATCTTGTTATTGTTGTTGGAAAATGCGAAAGAAATGGCAAAACTTTGCAGCAGATTAAAATAACGTTTGGAAAACTGTTGTCCCATGCAAAACTTTGAGAAATTTCAATATCAAAGCCATTATGGAAAACACACATCACATTTTATACTCGTAACCCCTGCCACGCGTGGAGTGCTACTCCGCCCTATCGCCGGGGTTCATATGTTAACGAAGACATGTGGGCCAGACCAAACAATGACGAACGCCCGCCTCATCAATAACTTGGCATTTGTGGCAGTGTTCAATATGCAAATTCGCAGCACGAAGAGGGTGTTGACGTTCTTGGTTTGTTGCACAGCAAACGAGAGGAAGGCTTTCACAAATGTTGCCGAAACTTAAATAAAGACAAACAACAGCCACACGCAGACATTGTTGTGCATCAATTTAAAGACAAAATAAATTTAAAGATTCCACCATAGGGTACAAGTGAGTACACGTCTAAAGCCGATATTTCAGACCAAAGTGAGGAAAACATTGCATACATTTATTTAAACCAATGTTTATGAGTATTAAAAATAACAAATTTTCTTAAAGCTTGAATTCCCCAGGATTAAGAATTCATGCCTAAGACTTGTATTTTTCAAATTACATTTCAATAACGCGTCGGAAAAGTAAAGAACTTGTTTACGAGTTTACAAAAATTTGCTAAAGTGCTATAGCCATTGGTGTTTTGGGTGAACTAGATGTCCGTATTTAATATTAATCGCTTCGTTTTGATCATAAGGCTGTTTTTTGGAACACCAGCGCCAAAACGTCCAGCAACTATTCTATTTTTCGAGATATTAACTGCCTGGGCTACGATGCCGAACGTAAATGTTTGCTTGCCTTCTATTAGAACGACTAAGCGAGATCTAAGAAAATGTGATCGCTTCATTACAAAATTGGGGCCACTTACGACATCTGTGCAAACTGATGTCTCTCAATTGTATAGGGTGGCGGATTTAAGATTTTTAATTTGTATCGGCTGTAAAAAAAAGTATAAATAATTTTTTTTAAATTTCTGGTTTTATTGGAAAGGCTGAACTTTGTTATTTAATAATGGAACGCTATCCGATGCGTTTTAGCTTTGCCCAATAGGCTAAAGATTGTCGGCAAGAGATAACGAATTTTACTAAAAAATCATGTTTTCAGATAAACGCCATTTCATCTCGGTGGTATGCATAACTGCCGCATGTGGGGTTTAGAGAACTAACACGTGGCTATTTAGAAGCCAATACATCCACAACGAGTCACAGTTTGTTGCTGATTTTGAGCTGGCGGCTATTTAGGATAAAAGTAACCCAAAGCATCCGGAGACAAGTGAAGGGTTAAACATGAAATTTGTCATTGAAGAGATTCGACCCAAAACAATGTACGGAAAAAGTGGGTTGATGGGATGAGGTACTGCCAAGCCAATTGTGGTATTCATATGAATGATACTGTGGTTCATTATTAAATGACAAATTTCAAGCTTTCAAATAAAACCAGAAATTTGAAAACAGTATCAGCAATTTTTTACAGACGATTCAAATTTTACATGTTAAATCGCCCACCGTGTATTTTGTTTGTCGTGTGATATAAAAAACTCATAATAGTGTTTTAAGTTGAACACATTTTATACAGTGTGTTGGGTTATGTTGGCTAGTTGTTGCATTTCCGATTGCAGCGTTGTTTCCACTGAAATAGTTGGACTACCTGTATTTCAGTCTCACAGATAAGGGAGGAACGAGCATTTTAGTTAGCACACATGTTACGCACACAGTGAAAACATCTAAGTGAAAGCTGTGGCCAACACTTATACACTTTAATGTTGGAATGTATAAGCGAAGATTTCTTCACATTTAGTAAAGTAAGGATATAATCTTCATAATTTTTTAATATATTTATTGATGTATATTGTATCCAAAAAGAATCTACTTATTCAAAATGTCCGCCTTTTGCCTTTACACACGCCTTAAGTCGCACTGGCCACTGGCACGAACCTCGTCCATTGGAAAATTGGCCACAGCTCGAACCAAAGCAGTCTTAAGAGATCCAATGTTGGGGTAACTTTTGTGACAAACGTTGTCCTCTAAAACCGTCCACAATTTGTAATCCAATGGGTTTAAATCTGGACTGCCTGAGGGCCAGGCCTGGGGCGTTTTAGCCTTATGGGCCGGCGCTAAAAGGTAAAAAAAATTTATCGGTGAACAAAATTTTTCTGTGCAAGTTATCAGCGTGCTTCACCAAAAAACGTTTGCATTTTTCAATCCTATTTTTTTAAAACTGCAGTCAATAACTATCCGGTACGTCGTTTGAAAGTCCCAAGTCTCTTTTAAAGATTCGACTCATGGACTTTTATGTGATATTCATCTCACGGGCGATGATTTTCTGTTTTCGGAGCGGATTTCTGTGAATTCTTGATTTAACGGCTTTGATGACATGCAGTGTTCGAACAGAGCGTGGGCGGCCCGACCGGTGGCGGTCTTTTACATCTGCAGTCTCATCAAACAGTTTTATGCATCGGTACATCGAACATTTGAAAATATCGCTTTTTTCATTTGACACTTGAAAAGCGCTATTACAGCGATACGGTTCTCATTATCTGACCACTCCATGATGAAAGTTGAAACAATTTTAAAATCCAGTTGTTAGTCCGCATCGCTATTGAGGTTTCATCGCTATTGAGGTTAGCTTTCAATGCCCATATGACGTTAACGGGGTATGTTCAGTTCTACTATTGAAATGGGTGTGTTCAATGTTGTAACAGTATTAATGTCCCTACTAAGTAAGTTATTAGTATAACATCATTACTCAACCTATTAAAACCATACAATCTTCACTAAAGTATAAAAAAATAATCATCGGTACAATACCTTACGACTCTTCTCCAAACTCGAGTCATAATTAATCTACTTAACATTTATGTAGGAGCTGCGTTTTCTTTTACAAATAGCACACATACAGAAATTTAATGAAGGAAATGCAGTGGGAATAAAGATTTTTGCTTCTATGCAATTCGTTTCTGTACACAATTAATTTTGAATTCATGAACTTTGATTGTTTATGTCGTTTTTGACTGGGCTGATTGGAACTTTGTTTTGAAAAAAACCCCTTTAATTCTTCTTAATTCTTATTTTTTTCAGTAGCTTTAATCAAAGATATTTTATGTACCTTGTCTGGTGCATTTTTACCACACAAGGTACATACCTACACCACGCTGGGGGCTACAGGGCATTATGACTTAGTGCTGATGTTTTCAATACTATAAAGGGATGGCGATAGCCCCCATGTTAAGTATACCGATCGCCTCAGAGTCAGTACCTGATTCCATTGAGCGATGTCCGTCTGTCCATCTATCGTTGTAATCAAAGTGCAGATCGCAATTATGAAATTACACCCGCACAGTCCCAAATTTTTCATAGTATCTTATGAGCGACGACTAATTAACTGTGATGAAACTGGGCTACATTGCTCCATTTTCTCATAAAGCTCCTTACAAAGGTCATTTCTATAGCTCTTAGAACCTACAGCTCTAAAAGCCACATATTACACCCGATTCTGAACACAGATCACAGAGCATTACAAGTGGCCAACACATATCTCAAGTGAAATTAAGTCATGTCCTGTAACATTGGATCAAATCGGTCCATGTTTTCGAATAGTTCCCATAAGGGGGTCCATCTCGATTTGAGGTCCTGCAGCCACATATTTTATCAGATCGAGGTCAAATTTTGTATTATACGTCATGAGCGGCAAATAATTAACTCTAACTTATTGAATCTGATTAAGATCAAGGTCCAGACAGAGCTGCATAATCCGTAGAATAGCAGAACAAGCCCGACATTAACTTTCTTTACTTGTTTATTTTAAAGTTTATATACACAAGAAAATCATTAAATTATAATTAATTAATTAATAACCCGTAATGCTGAATATTTTCGCCTGATCATTGCACAACAAATGTGTAACGAGTCTTGAAACTATTTTTTTAATCTTATTTTTGAAAGAGGAGTTAATCCACAAGCTGCAAGGGCTGCTATATATGACGCGCAAAATAGAAAGGGACCTAAGGGTAAAAACCAGTTTTGTTCAGGAGAGCCATTTGAAAGATTTAAATACATGTATCTTTGGTGTACCATCACTTTCATAAAACGAGCATATCTCTGGGAGGGAACACTTTTGGGGCATGGGATCGGTCTCATTCGATGCTCAAATGTTGTCCACATAAAAAAAAGTGAAAATTGATTTGTTTTTACCCTTAGGTCCCTTTCTCTATGCGCTTTTCCACTCCGATTGAGACACCTCCAAAACATGGTTTTTGAACGCTTCAACAGCATCTTCTGGCGATGAAAATCGTTAACCACGCATTTTTTTCTTGATGTGCGGAAACAAAAAATGTCATTGTGTGCCAAGTCAGGGCTGTACGGCGGATGACCCATCAATTCGACGTTTTGGCCGGTCAAAAGGCGCTGGTTTGAGCCGATGTGTGAGACCTCGCATTGTCATGATGCACAAAGATTCGTCTTCTCTTGTTCGTTTTCGAATTTCTCCGAAGACTTCAGGCAAGCAAATTGTGGAACCACTCAGTCGTCACATGACCAGTTTTGCCGAAGAAACAGGCAACCATTTGCTTCGAAGTGCTTCTTCCACGAACAATTTTCGTTAGATTTGCCTCGTCTTCGAAGACCCACACGGTCGATTGCTGTTTTGTTTCGGCCTCATACGCGTAGATCCATGATTCGTCACCTGCGACGATCTTCTAAACGTCTTTTGAAGCACCGCGATCGTATTTTTTCAAAATTTCTTTGCACCAATCGACACGAGTCTTTTTTTGAGCGATTATCAAATTGTGTGGGATCCAACGAGAACAAACGGCCAGGTTTTCATGCAATATCGAATGTATGCTGGTGGAAGAAATGCCCAAGGATGCCTCTATCTCACGGTATGTCACATGACGATCTTGCATTATCAGTTTACGCACAGCATCAATGTTCTCTGGCACAACGGCCGTTTTTGGACGACCTTCAGGACCTTCGTCTTTGAGCGAGCACCGGCCACGATTGAATTCATTAAACCAGTTTTTCATAGTGCGATAGGATGGTGCTTCATCGCCATACAAAGATTTAAGTTCATCGATGCACTCTTGTCACGTCGAAAGTTGTAAAATATGATCGCACGAACATTTACACGAGTTAATTCCATTTTTGTAAACAATACAAATGGTCGATGTCAAACTTTCCAATGGAAATGCCAGATGGCGCAACCCTCGTATACACGAAAAAAGGTTTTCCCTAAAATATAGTTAAAAATCATTAAATTATAATTATATAATAAATAACCCGTAGTGCAGAATATTTTCGCCAAATTGTTGCTTTAAAAATGTGTAAAAGGTCTTGAAACTATTTTCAATCATTAATTTGTCCCAGCAGGTGCAAATGAATTGCAATGAATTAGAAAGGAAACCCTTTTGACATTTTGAAACTTCTTGATTTTATGTCTACTCAGCGTTTTGACAACGCTTAAAATTGTCAGCAGTCTGCAGCTCTTGAGCCAATTGAACCTTGAAAACGTGTAAATTCAAATCTCTATTTAAAATTCGAATCAGTGATGTTAGATGTTTAATTGTTGGACACGATGAGGAGTAGAGCTTGATGGCTCTTCTACCACACTAGTTGTTTGTTTTCCGCAGAAAGAACTGGGCGAGAATTAACAGGAATTTTACATTTGCTACCGACCAGGTTTGCGGAAATTTAAACACAATTTTTCCGATTGGGAACACATTTTATTTCATTTCATTTCTTTATTGACATGCAGTTCGAAGTCCATTGGGGGCATCTTAAAGTTAAATTACAATATGCCTCAAAATGTTAAATAGAACATCATAAACTACTAGATTACGAGTATGCTGACCAAAAAATCACGAAGTGCACCAAATGAATTTTGATTTGAACGCCTTTTTTCGTAAAAGGCTTTTGCAATCTTAATCTAATTGTGTATCTCTCTATGGTTGAATTTGTCAAACACTGATACAAATAAATGTCAAATTAAGTTCGGCAAAAAACGTTACATTAAGTTGTGACTCACAATTAACATCGTGCATTATGGTTGGACCAGTCTATATTAGAATAGGGTATCCAAACAATTTAATGAGATGTTGCAAACGAAATGAACAATTTAGTTTTTACTCTATTCTTCGGTGGTAGGTATAATAATGGTTGGTTCCCCCACTCTGTGTAAAGTTAAATAATGCCATGCCACTCTTGGGCGTATAAGTAATATTGATTACATTCGTACAAGGCGGCGTATAAGTGCCAGTAAATCATTTGTGTACCAAAACAGGTTGAATCAAATTAAAATTATAACAAATTACCACAAGAACAACAACTGCCACCAACGACAAGAACAACAGCCACATTAGCCTAATGAGTATAAATTACAAGCGAGCAACGGAGGACCGGATGAACGCACCAATAGCAGCAACAACAAAACTTCATTATTCCTCTAATTACTTAAAGCATTTTTCGTCTTGTACAAAAAAAATGCTAAAATTAGACAATAATGAATTATATTCAGCCAAGTGAAGAAGCAAAACGCGCACGGAAATACACACGAAACCCATAAAACACAAATGGGCTGCATGAAAGCAAATTGATGGAAAATAATAAAACAGGGAAACTTGTATTCCGCTGCGGGTCCAAATTGTCCAACATTTTCCTTGTAATAATAATAATACCAACAACAACAACAACCGAAGAAACTTTTTGACCAGTACTGCAAATTTTATGATCATTACGTACTTTAATTTGTTTAAAAACGTATTGAGTGGAAGATACAAAACAAATCTATAAAAATTTGTAACAGCAGCAGCAAATGTTAGTGCGTTAACATTTCGTGATGGAGGTAAACCCAGCATAACATTTGGTGGAGTCATGCTCATGTCAACATTTAAAATTTTTTTTTGGTGTTCGAGGGATAAAGTCTTAGTTCCTTCAACATAGTCGCAAAAACTCTGTTATGTTTTGCGTTCAAACGTAGAGTTTTCTCTAGTTTATTGCAGTCCGTTCAACATGGCTTTTTACTCTGCGTCTCTTCATTTTTGTCTATTGTGTACACTTACGTCTGACAATGGTATTTTAGCAATTTTTTTAGGAGTTTTTCATTTTTCAATCGGAAATATCTTCAGATTTATCTAAGGGACAAGTAGGATCACTCTTATGCAGAGTAACCTTAGTCTCAATAAAATTTGATCAATATTCTTGAATTATTTGACCTTAACATTAAATTAGTTTTGAAAATTGTTTTTATTCTGGATATATTAAGAGTTTGGCCAATTACCAATTTTTCTAAATGTTTGCAAATATTTTCTTCTTTACTCATGTTTGCAAATATTTATATTTACTTGGATTCAGCAGGACGACAATCAAGCGTAGCCTATTGTTGCATCAAAATTAAAAAGGGTTGTCACATCTTTAAATCAAAATATTCTTTATAATTTGTCGAAGGTTTAAAATTCGAAATTTGTTAATTAAAGTTTATTTATAAGTTTTAACGAAATTAAATGCTTTTAAAAATAGTTGACAATTGAAAAAAAACGTCAAACTTTAAAAGGGTTATTTTTTCACATAAATCTTTAAAAAGAATTAAGTCGCTAATTTACTTAGCACGATTTATCATAAGAATTTTCTATTTATATGCATCGAAACAATTTTTTAATTTCTCTGAATTAATACGCTTCTAAAAGATTTAAAAACGTTTTGCTTCATAGGCTATGTAGGAGTATTTTTTATGAAAGATGGAAGAAAACGATGAAATATTTTTAAAGTGAATAAAAAGAACCTCTGGGTGCTGCTTTCTTACATAAAATCTGAGCTTTTGCATCTGTGGTTTTCAACGAAAACCCACGCGAAACGGAATTGGTGGAAATGATATTGAGCTATGAAGATTGCTCTTCGCATAGTTCGAAGACTATACGCAAATATTAATTCTCATTTACCATAATGAGACTCCCGTATAAGTCATTTGATTTCTAGCCGAAGTAATCGTTGCCAAAGACTGCTAAAGAAAAACCTTGTCAGGTTAAGAAACAGCTGTACAGTCTACCTGGCAACCGCAGCCAATACATTTCTCCAATTTTTTAGTTGCTTCTGAAAAAGAAAAAAAGGTCTAGAGCCAGAATAAAAACTGTTTAAGTCTTAATAGTGATAAAAGAGCAAATAAATGTTAACAAAACGAAACAAAATACAAAATTACGACGCTGACTTTCATTGCATGATTAACCAGGAGAATTTTCTACTAACATGCATCGAAATATTTAAAAAAAAAGATTTTAAAAATTTTGATTTATATTCCTTGGCTCCAGATATAGTATCTAACCCACCCAAAATGATTTATTAAATTCTGGAATGCAAGCAAATAGAAAAGAGGATTTTCGACCACCACTAAAGAGATCACTTCAAATTTAACTAAAATATAAAGACAATTTCTGGTCTATGAAATGTAAAGTAACTTTTGCTTGAAAACATCGCACTGTTCTACAAATAGGTACTTATATTAACTCAAAACTTTAGAATGTTTAGTAAAGGCTAAAACCGACGCTAGTTGCACTCTATTCAAAGGCTATGCCCTATTTTTTATGAAAAATGGAAGAAAACGATGGAATATTTTTAAAGCGAATAGAAATAACCTCTAAGTGCTCTTGCATACATAAAATCATAACGTTTGTTTTATTTCGGTCTGTTGCTTTTACACATTGAACAGAGATTAACCGGCTCAAGACCTCTTGCTTCTATATTTAAATAGAAGAAAAGTTTTTAACAAAATCAATCCCTGTTCAATGTGTAAAATCATAATTTAAATACTTTAATAAAAAAAGTAAAATATTTGAGTCCAATTAATATTTAATGGATAATTAAAATTTTGTATGCTTAGTTCATAGTTAGATTTGAGACCATGTTTTCATTGAATATTTTATTTAATCAGATGTTATTCAAAAAGCGTACGAAAAGACTGTTAGTTCCAAGCAAGGGTGACTGCAGTTTTGGTGAAGCCCACTTTATCTTCATCAGGCCTGAAGAAACAAATATGGTTTTCAATTCTATTTCAATGTTAAGCGGCAGTAAAGATTTTACATGTCGTACTCTTCAAAGACGATAAATTGTACAAGATAGGCGATATGAGATTTATCGAGAAATCGAAAAACAAATATGAGAAAAAATAATTTTGGGAAGTGTGTTTTTTTGTGCGAATTTTATGTTTTCCGTGCCTTTTGCATTTCAATGTTGACTTTCTCGCGTTCTTATGATTGTGTGCAAACGAATGTGGAAAAATAAACCGATAACTTCTGCGTTACTGAAGTGCAGTTTTTCTACATTACGAGGGCGACCGCAAAACTAACTGGCCTGGCACATTTTCTGTTTTACTAGCAACTTATTTTTTGTTTTTTAAAAGCAATCTTTTATAAGCCGTCTGTCAAAGTTTCCGAAATATTTAATGATTATTTCTTTGTTACAGGTGATTGAAGTAAACAAGTTTTATAATTTTTGAAAAATGGAAAATAAAGTTTCGTGAGGTAATTAAACACTTTTATATAAAAGTTAATACGCCACAATAAATCAAAGATGAATTTGATTCTGTTCATGGTGATAATGCACCATTATACTCCACCGTGAAATCCTGGCTTCAACAATTTAAAATGGGTCGTTCAAGTACGGAAGATGAACAACGCTCTGGAAGACCGAAAACTGCTACTACTATTGAAAACATTAGAAAAATATTTAATGAAGTGACTAAAGATAGACGAATAAAGCTCAGAGAACTTGCTGATATTGTTAAAATACACGAAAAACAAGTTTGGAGTATTTTACATGATGAACTCCACATGAAAAAGCTATCCGCAAGATGGGTGCCGCGTTTGTTGACTTTGCCTCAAAAAATCGTCCGTTGGACCAGTTCCAAGGAGCTTTAAGCGATTTATCAGCGTAATCCAATAGAGTTCTTGCGCCGATTCATAACAGTTGATGAAACATGGATCCATCACTACATCCCAGAATGCAAAGAACAGTCAAAACAATGGATAGAAGCTGGTAAAAGTGGTCCCAAGAAGGCGAAAACTGTTAAGTCAGCAGGAAAAGTAATGGCCACAGGATTTTGGGATGCAAGGGGTATAATATTTATTGATTATCTTGAGAAAGGAAAAACTATAAATAGTGAATATAATCGTGCATTATTGGATCGGTTGAGTGAAGAAATCAAGATAAAACGACCGCATTTAGAAAAAAAAAGTTCTTTTTCATCAAGATAATGCTCCTTCACACACTGCATTTTAAACTCAACAAAAACTGGCCGAATTACGATTTGAAATTGCTCCGCATCCACCATATAGTCCAGATTTAGCTCCTTCTAATTATTTCTTGTTTCCAAATTTAAAAAAAATTCGCGGTGGCAAAAAAATTTTCGTCCAATAGCGAGATTATTGCTGAAACTGAGGCATATTTTGAAGGTCTTGAAAAATCTTATTGTTCGGATGGAATTAAAAAACCTGAAAAACGTTTGATAAAGTGTATTCAGTTGGAAGGAGATTATGTTGAAAAATAAATAATAATAATTCCAAAAAAACGGTTCTTTTTATGTTAGGCCAGTTACTTTTGCGGTCGCCCTCGTATGCAAATTAAATTTTTATAATAATGAGTTTAATGTATTTTAACATAATTTACTCAATAAAAATCTGTATTGTTGAATAACAACTTAACCCACACGCAGAGAAAAGATATAGCTTGTACTTAAGTATATAGCTATTGATCCCGTTCATCACTTGGGGTCTACGATGGTAAAGAAGCTTTCACCCTCTGCAATCACCAATGCTTGCAACTAAAAGTCTTTTCGACTATTAAATATATTTTTTTTCTTTTCGAGTAATAAAATGATCAATAGAAACATGGTCTCTAATCTGGCAATGAACTAATTTAAAAAAAATGCTTAATAAAAATCTCCTTTGTTGAGTAACACATAACCCAACCCTAAAAAATAAATTTGAGGATCATATAATGGTTGATTGGAATCATATTATGGCTGTTGGGTTCATAACATGGTTGCGTGTGACTACTATGGTTGTGAGGATCATACTATGGATGTAACTATGTGAAAGATAATATCGTTGTGAGGATCATAATATGGTTTTGGGGATAATATAATGCTTGAGTTTGACACATAATATGGTTGTAGGGATCATAGTATGGTTCTGTGTGAATCATACTATTGTTGTGAGGATCATAATATTGTTGTGCCACAACCATATACCCAACAATAGTATGATCCTCTTCGAATATTGTCACCACAGCCATACATTTTTTTCTGCGTGCAAAACTTACAAAAATATGCTGGGGATCACAGTATGGTTGATAGTGAATAATAATATGGTTGTGGGAATCATAGTATGGTTGTTGCGAATAATTCTATTGTTGTGAGAACCATAATATTGTTTGGAGGTGTTTTTGTTCATCTTTACTAACAATCCCTAGTTAAGCCATGAATCGCCCACAAATAATGGAGATTTGCTAAGCGTATACTGAAAAACGTGTACTTTCTTTTGCGGTAGTTTTAGTCCCTTAAAGGGAAACTTTTATCCTCTGGGTCGATTCCGTACATACACAAGCATCTAATGACTCGTTTAGCCTCAAAAAAACTTTTTTAAGTCGCAGATATGCAAAATCGTCCAAGAATTTAAAGAGACCAAGAATATATTTTGTATAAAATTAATGGGGTCTCCGGTGTTGCCACCAGAGTGACATAGTGAATATTTATATACTCCATCATATGTTGGAGCCTTTTAACCAGACGAGCAATCGATACCCAAATATTTCCGTTGGCTACTTCCACTTTCATTTCAAACTGATTTCACTTTTCAGTTATTCGTGCTTCGCTACATTTTTATAGCAAAAAATATAGCGTTTTTTCTTTCATTCTCGGAAAAATCACCGTAAATGGCCAACAACTTTTTATTGACAATTTTCGAACACAACAAACAAGTCAAAATGACTGACGGGGCAAAGGAAACAAAAAGGACACAATGGAATGTAATAAAATGTATTATCTCAGATTTGAGTAAAAACAAACAAAATTAGCATACACTTGAATGATGGAGCAAAATATGGGATATCAACCCTCCCGACAAGGAAGTGGAGCCGCCGGAAGACGATGATGATGGCAGCAATTGGTTCTAATAACAATAAAACAAATGTCGGCATTTTTGTTTGTTTGTTTATCGTTATTTTTCCCGTTTTTGGCTTCTCCCATGGGTAAGGAGGTATGAAGCATTTTAGGAACAAAGTCAAAAGTGATAGAAACAAATGCAGCATGGAATGATAGGGCGAAGAACAAGGAAGGGGTGGACGAAAAACAAAAATACAAATTGAATGACGAATATCACGACTACCGGTTCTATGTACCGGATTGACCTGAAACAAACACTTTTCGGCCAAAGGCAGTCACCTGAACAAGATTTGTTTTTTGTTTGTCCATTTCTTCGAATTGGAAGCAGCTATTTTCGGAATGCCTGCTCCGAATATAACTGGTCCGGTGCGGGATCGAGCAAAACCCCGGACCTCGGATCCGCTCGGTTTTTCCAAACCGTTTACTCAATCGTACGTCTGTAAGGTGTAATCGTTACATGGAGTAGGTGTATAAGTATATCAGGGAGTATAGCGAAGCGGACTTTGTTGCCTCGTCCTGTATCAACGAAGTTAGCAGTGGGTCTCTGGATTTGGTGTCATCATCGCCGTCTACATTTCCGTCATCATCGTCATCATCCAACTGCGAGACTCCCCGCAGTCGCCCTCGCAACAGCATCAACATAAACAGCATCACAGATTGCTGTTTCCACTCCTGACAGTGCATCAATTTTGCAATTAAGTTGCAATGGCCTGCGCAACAAAATCAATGAGGTAATAGAATTTATGTGTCGGAGAAACATCACGGTCACAGCGATTTAAGAAACAAAGCTGAATGCCACCTGCAGCTTGCACAGTTTTGACGGATACAACGTGCTACGTAAGGATCGCATCATAAGTGGAGGTGGGGGACTAGCTTTCCTGTTACACCATTCTGTGCAGTACAGACCTATTTCGCCTGAGCTCGACTCTAGTGACCCAATCATGGAACGTATGGGGGTTGCAGTCATGTCGGGGACTGTCGAGATTGAGCTGTATAACGTATACATTACGTTTGCCGGATATTAGCAATCTGCTACTAGGCAATAACCATCTGGTCCTAGGAGACTTTAATGCCGACCATGAACTGTGGCATTCTTTCCTAGACAACGCATAGAGGGGCATAGCTTGACCTAGCGAATAGCCCCCATGCCGATTATGGTCGTTTGCCAAAGCTCGCTAGACATAACTATGGCACCTCCTGGCCTGATCAACGACGTCACCTGGCAACCCGTCATCTCGTAAGGATCGGATCACCTTCCCATAATCCTCTCTATTAATGAGTCATCCGACTTTATAATCTCTGCAACTTCTGGCCTGATCAACATCACCTGGCAACCCGTCATCTCGTAAGGATCGGATCACGTACCCATAATCCTCTCCATTAATACACCATCCGACTTCATAATCTATGAACGACGTTCGTATCTCAACCAAAAAAGGCTGATGGGGGGATGCCTTCAGAGAAGCCACCAACCGCAGCATTAGTAATGTACCCATTCCCTCGGATCTTGAGGTAGCCGTGAAGAAGTTCCGGGCCTTCATCAACGCAGCAGTGGCTCCCATATTCCTTCTGGTCGAATACTCGAGAGACGACCAAATTTCCCAGTAAAGTTAGCTGAGCAGCAGACAAGCGTGATGACATTCGTCGCTCCAACCCATCAGACTCTAAAGTTAGGGATCTTAACTCTGAGATCAGTAGGTTGGTCAACGAATATAAGCGGAACAAATAGCTAGATCACATAAAACAGTGCAACTTAAGTTCCGGAATTAGTAAATTGTGCACAATGGTCAAATCTATCGCTAACCCTGAAAGAAAGGATGATCGGACAACATTTATGTTCGGTGATAGAAGAGTGATAGAGTTATTTTGAGTACCCAGAGAGCGGTAAGGCGAAAAGGAGTGTGTTGCGTCGTATCCGCGCTCTCCAAGCCGAAAAGGCGCATATCCATCGAAGGTGCTGGGTCCAGACGGGATATCAATGCTGATGTTGAAGCACTTAGATACCCTGGGGGTAGAGTAAATGACCAAAGTGATCATTCTGTAGTTATCCACTTACCAAGTTCCATATGCCAGGTAAATGGGACGAATGATATCGCTACTAAAGCAAGACAAAGACTCAAGCAAAGGGGAAGCGTAGAGGCCGATCTCCTTGGTTTCGCCAGAAGCAAAGACGGTTGAAGCACTATTTCTCCCCAGCCTGATCGAACACTTTCCATAGGCTGCTCACCTGCATGGATTCCGCACAACCACTGCCTTACACGCCATTACCACAAGTCGCGGCCGTAACCAAAACAAGCCCAACTACAGGACAGTCCTCGTGGCTTTTGACGTTATCAAGGCCTCCGACTCGGTCAATCATGCCACTCGAGGACATCATAGAAACGTCCCTTCCTCCTAGATGGAAACGTTGGGTCGTAAACTATCTTTATGGGAGCTGTTACATGTAGAATTTAGAGACAGAAAGTCGAAGCCCCGTAGAGTTGAACCAGGAGTTCCCTATGGTGGGGTGATATCTCCGACACTGTTTAACCTCTACCTTATTAAAATTTCTACACCACCAGACGGCATTGAAACTGTGTCGTACGCTGATGAATGCACAATTCTGGCGTCAGACCCTTAAGTGGATGACATATGCGAGAAAATCAACGAAGAATTAATTAAGGTATGTACAAATTTATTGTCAAGCTTTGGTTGGCCGTAACTCGGGTCGCCGCCAAAATGGTTGTTTTGAAGAATAAGGAAGTCTACCTATGGCGAAAATTCTGAGTTATGTCGGTAAACAACAGTAAAGCCTTACTTAGCACGTTCCTTTACGAAAATATTCGCTAACAAATCGTCAGCACTGTTCACTGCATGGACCTCAAAGTTCGGTTGTCACTTAATGTGAAAGTCGATGATGCAACATACCGACAACCAACTGCCCCAAGATATTCGGGGTCACATGGGACTGCCTTTTTCGATCCTCTGTACATACTACAGCTAGCTGCGATAAGCTTAACAGAAAGAACAAGGTCCTTCAGTCACTGGACGGCAGTACTTGGGGAGCCGAGAGAGAAACCTTTTGACCTCTTACAAAGCGATAGAACGTTCGGTAGCAAACTACGCAGCTCCGGTGTGGTCGACGAATGTTAGATAATTAATTTTTTTTAATGAAATTTGGCTCCGAATTTGGTTAGCAATAAGTACTGCATGCGAAAATAATCTCTTACACGGGACAAAAGTAGCTTTCAAATGGATTTCTGTATTTGGGGTATTTTTTACTCCAAGGTTCTACCAAAAAATACACCAGTATTGACGCATTAAAGAAAACCCTTCAACGAGAACGGACGCAACTTCCTTTAAATCACATTCTTGCATCCTCTTACTCTTTTTTTGCCACATCCCCTTTAAAAAATCGAATTTTCGGCCAAATTAATTGATTGATTGTTATAAATTTTTAACGCAACGAAATAAAATATTAGCTTTTAAATATTGTGATTAAATTGGACAAAACGGCTGGCCCCGCCCATATAATTCTAAACTTTGAAATGTATATAAGCTAATACTCTAGAGGCCAAAAAAAAAATTTAATATTTCACTGCCTTGTAGATACCGCCTAATCAGTAAAATAAATGGACAGATGTTTTGCTAAGCATTGCAATGATGCCCTATTCTGAAAGGAATTAATTAAGGTATGTAACAAATTATTGTCAAGCTTTGGTTGACCGTAACTCGGGTCGCCGCCAGAAAAAAAGTTGTTGTTTTGAATAATAAGGAAGTCTATCTATGGCGAAAATTATGTCGCTAAACAACAGTTAAGCCTATTTCTATATTGTGGAAAAGAGTTTTTAATTATAGTTCGTTTATTTTTATGGCAGTATCGTTTGGAAGCTATAACCGTCTAACCTAAGAAACTTAAACTGTCAGACCACTTGTTTATTGTTTTTTATAAATTTTGTGTGGATTTCAAAAGATGTTTATGTCGTAAACAAAGTCGTAAAACCGATAAAAATATTATAGGTGTTATATGTTGATGTTGGAATAACAAATTTTATGTTACAGCAGCCAACTAAACAGGGTTTAGTCACAACAAAGAAATAATCTGTTGTCACCAGCAATAATTGGTACCAAAATAACATATACATCACAATTGGTTGGTGTCCATAACCGCAAGTTTCCGCAACCTATATTTAAACTGAATTCGGCCGGTATAACTGTGTATTGGCTATGAATATGTGATATGGTTGTAGCAACCATCATATGTTAACTCGAACCATGTTACCATCAATACAGTGGATGTTGGTTATTGCAACAGAGAGTCGGTTTATCTAACCTAATTTGTATAATCCGAACCGATTTTCAACTGTTTTTTTCTCTGTGGGTAGGTTAATTTAATTTTTTTATAATTTAAATGGACTCGATAACCTGTTTTAATTGGCTTTTGTGCTTATCTAGAAATATAGTTATAGTATAGTCGGACACGAGCGACTTAAGTTTTTTCGTGTTTTTTTTTGTTAAAAGCAAACCTTTTTACGGCGCAATTGGTTTGAAACGCAAAAATCATGAGGACTAGACCAAATTCAAAACAATTTTTTGAAGAAGCTTCCTAAATCCGGTATAAAGTATTTGACATCTATTTATAATTCGTGCCTTAAAATGCAGTATTTTCCCAAAACATGGCGCTCAGCTTAAGTTGTCCCAATTTTAAAACCTGGCAAACCTACAAACGAACCTATGAGCTACAGACCTATTAGTCTGCTCAGCAGTCTAGGAAAGGTTTATGAAAAAGTCTTTAAGCTCAAAATTACACAACACTTGGATATGAATTAAACAATTCCAAATGAACAATTTGGCTTTCGTGCTCACCACAGTACAACACAGCAGCTGAAACGAATAACAAACTGTATCAAGGTAGGATTAAATAACAAAAAATCCACAGCTATGGTTCTTCTAGATGTAGAGAAAGCTTTTGATACAGTATGGCACAGTGTATTAATTTACAAATTAATATATGTGACAGCGCATAGAGAAAGGGACCTAAGGGTAAAAAAATCAATTTTCATTTTATTTCTTTTTTTGATGTGGACAACATCTGAGCATCGAATGATGCTCACGTTGTTGTTGCACAACAATGTTAAGGTCCTCACAACAAAAGTATAATTCACATAGAACCATACTATGATCACCACAACAATAGTACAAATCACACTCAACCATACTATGATCCCCACAATAATAATATGATCCTCACAACCATAACATGTTTCACATACAACCATAGTATGGTCCTCACAACCATAGGATGATTCACAAGCAACCATGCTATGATCCCTGCAACCCAAAATTATTAGAATTGGTTTATGTTGTTAACAAGAGAGAATTTTATAAGCTAAATTATTAAGAAATATATTAAATTAAAAATAAAAGGGTTGATTTATTTAACAGTAAAATAACTTCGATTAAAAAACGTAAGCGCTTTAATTATTATAAGTACTTAGTAGGAACATAAATACCGTTACAACTTTGAACACACCCATTTCAATAGTAGAACTGAACATACCCCGTTAATGTCATTTGAAAGCTTAAATCAATAGCGTTAGTCTGTAACAGGATTTTAAAATTGTTTCAACTTTCATTATATAGTGGTCAGATACTGAGAATCGTATCGCTGTAATAGAGCTTTTCAAGTGTGAAATGAAAAAAAAACGATATTTTCAAAACGCTCCGACCACTAGGGATTAGCCTCATGTTCGTCTACTGATGCATAAAACTGTTTGAGAGGCTGGAGATGTAAAAGACCGCCACCGGTCGGGCGGCCCACGCTCTGTTCAAACACCGCATGTCATCAAAAATCAAGAATTCACAGAAATCCGCTCCGAAAACAGAAAATCATGGCCCGTGAGATGAATATCACGCAAAAGTCAATGAGTCGAATCATTAAAAAAGACTTGGGACTTAGGGCTTTCAACTGACGTATATGCAAACGTCTTTTGTGCGAAGCACGCTGATAACTTGCACAGAAAAATTTTGTTCACCGATGAAAAAATTTTTACCGTTCAGGAAAAATTTAACCAGCAAAATGATGGAGTGTATGCGCGGTCATCTAAGGAAGCATCTGAACTGATCCCAAGGGTACAAAACGGTCATCACGCAGCTTCAGTCATGGTTTGATGAAGTGTCTCTTACGATGGGGTCACTGACCTGCATTTCTGCGAACAAGGAGTAAAAACATCGGCCAAAGTTTACCAAGAAACCGTTTTGGAAGCTGTTGTGAAGCCTCTTAACAATTCCTTGTTCCAAAACCTGCCATGGACTTTCCAGCAGGATTCTGCGCCGGCCCATAAGTCTAAAACATCCCATGTCTGGCTTCGAAACAATTTGCCAACGTTCAAAATGTAATTCAAAAAACCATACTATAGTTGCAACCAACATACTTTTATTGCAGAGAACACATTAGTTTGCGTGGCCATATAGTATCCATATTTTTTCTCTGCGAGTAAGAGATATATCCCTGCTATGTAATATCTTCTTTATAATATAAATTAGCCCTTTTTACCAGCTTTAAGGTTAACATTCTATTCGTATCAATATGATGCAGTTTCTTATTTTCGCATATTACAAATGCAATTTCAATGATAAATTAATACTACAATATAATCGCTCTTTCTCCTTATTGCAGCTGGTGTCCGGTAACCCAAATCAACGTAATTGGCGGGGCATTCTCATCGCTCTGCTGGTCATAACAATAGTTCTAGCTTTAATTGTAACATCTGTGGTGAGTATAGACACTTTTCGGACACATTTTATACTGTTTTCGTATTTTTTTTCATTTGATTTTTATTTTAATTCACGGAATGCCCTAAACAAAATTGATACAAAACATACATTAGAAGAAACGAAAAACAAAACCCCCAAAAGAGAATTGAAATGGAAAACTTTTTCGGCATTTCTGCATGTCAATGTTTGTCAGAACAAAACAATCAACAGTACCGAACCAACTGAACCAAACCAAACAAACGAACGAACATCACAAAACCGAAAAAACAGAAAGAATCCTTTATTTTGGTCATAAACTTTATGTGTGCCTTTTTGTCTTTTTTCCTTTTTCTTGTTGTTTCTTTGTAATGTAACGTAATGTATTTGTGCGTGTGCGTATATATATGTGTATGTGTGTTAAAACATTTTTATTTCCGCTTTCCGTTTGTTATGTGTGTCCGTGTTTGTGTGTGCGTGTGCGTATGAATGTTTTTCATTTCCTTCTTTCATGCAAATAACAATTGGTGTAATAAAATACGACTTTAAACTTTTATTTTTATTTCACTTGGACTATTTTTGTATCCTTTTCTAACTCTTCTTCTATTTGTGATTTGAGGCACTTTTTTCGGTTTTTGTTTTTGATTTTTGTCATAATTTCTCGACAATTTTTGTGTGTGAGTTTTTTTTGTTGATTTTTTCTTTTCAATCCAACTCCTTGTTCTTGTTGTGCAAAATTTTTATCTGTGGTGTATTTGTTTAAATTTTGATTTCGATTATGTAGAAGACGTCATATAAAATTCTTGCTTTTATAAAAGGTACTGCTCACTCCCCCCGACGAGGGTCCTAGAGTCAAAGGTCAGCGTCTCAAATTACAGGAAATCGTTGATGGTGCGTTCATGCCACAGAAATCAAATGGCACCTGGATAAATGGTAAGTGTGTCTATCTCTGCCCATGCTCACACATACATCTGTATCTATCTGTCAATTCGAATTTACGATAATACCAAAAAAAAACAAACAACAATATATTTTTTGAAAGCCAACGGATAATATTTGTTTCGCTCTTTTCTTTTCATTTCATTGCAATGACAGAAGAAGAATTCCTTTATCAAGATCATTGGGGACGCATTTGTCTTTTGAATGTTGCCAATCTAACAGAACGTGTCTTAATGTCAAATGTTACATTTGTAAGTTACTTTTTCTTCTCGCTTCTACGTTCCTCCTCATGCTGTGCCTGCTATCACTTGCTTGCCATCTCTTCGAAATTCATACAGTTAGGAGTTATTCCCTTACCCTGCCACCCATGCATCTATCACCACCAACCAGCCCTGACCCATGGCAGGAGCTAATAGATATTTATCATTTTATCCTTTTTTGCTCTCTTTTTGGCGCTTTATGGCCATAAGCATTATTTTTTATTTATTTATTACTTTAGTTTAGGTTGAATTGAATTTAACAGTTTGCACTAGTATATGTGCGTGTTTGGAAGTGTGTCTGTCTGTCTGTCTGTCTGTCTGTCTGTCTGTCTGTCTGTCTGTCTGTCTGTCTGTCTGTCTGTCTGTCTGTCTGTCTGTCTGTCTGTCTGTCTGTCTGTCTGTCTGTCTGTCTGTCTGTCTGTCTGTCTGTCTGTCTGTCTGTCTGTCTGTCTGTCTGTCTGTCTGTCTGTCTGTCTGTCTGTCTGTCTGTCTGTCTGTCTGTCTGTCTGTCTGTCTGTCTGTCTGTCTGTCTGTCTGTCTGTCTGTCTGTCTGTCTGTCTGTCTGTCTGTCTGTCTGTCTGTCTGTCTGTCTGTCTGTCTGTCTGTCTGTCTGTCTGTCTGTCTGTCTGTCTGTCTGTCTGTCTGTCTGTCTGTCTGTCTGTCTGTCTGTCTGTCTGTCTGTCTGTCTGTCTGTCTGTCTGTCTGTCTGTCTGTCTGTCTGTCTGTCTGTCTGTCTGTCTGTCTGTCTGTCTGTCTGTCTGTCTGTCTGTCTGTGTGTGTGTGCTTGTGATATTATCTCAAGTGCTTCCACTCGAGTTGGCAGCATCGTTTGATTTCTCTGCTACAACTTGACTGTAAATAAATATTTAAACATTCGCCAGTTTTTGTTGTTTCAGCTTTACTTTTGAGTTTTCAAAACGTATTGCCCCAATACGTCCGTCCCATCTGTACGTTCGCCATTCAGACAGTCGACATTCCTTACTCGCCATTCATTATGAAAAAAAAAATGTATTGACATGTACGAAGGACCACTTGTCAATAACAACCTTTGACGACTTCAAAATTCTTAAAAGTTCTCATAAATATGACAAAAATTCATAAATAAATCATTAAACAATGACATACAAAAATAGCAAGGATACAAAAGAGTAAGGACTCCTCTTTTTCGCTCATGATGTATGAGAGGCATGGTGCTGTTGCACATCGAAAATATTTTTCACTTCAGAACTATAAGAAGATATATATATTAGAAAAAAACTAGTAAGAGAGATAGACGGGCGTGGCCGACAATATTATACACACAGAGAACAGATTCGTTGCCACAACCGAAGTTTTTTGCCAACCGAATGATTGAGGTTACGTGCGCCTCGAGTATTTTATAAGTACAACCGAATGTTAGTTGGTACCCTGAAATTCTTAGTTATCGGAATTGTAGTATCTGTGCAACATAGCAGGAATTATTGGATCTAAAAATCCACATACCACACTTGTTCAACAAAAAGAATATTAAAATTTTGGTCAGACACAAAAAACTGTTTGCTTACACAACGTACTTGAAGTACTTATATCGGTGGTCATGATGAAGAAAAAGTGAAAAAGATGATGGATGATTATTTCTGAAAAAAACTTGTTTAATCGATTGGCTCAAAGTCAATTATAATCGAATTATTTTTAAAAAAAATACAATTAAACAACCAGTATTTGGTACGGATAAAGTTTTAGTTATCATTACTAAGAATTATTTACAACAAATTTTTGCAAGCTAATTGGTTGCCACAACCACCAGTTGTGGCAACTAAATAGCATTTTCCGCGTTTCATTGGTATGACCGATCAATAAGTTGTGAGAACAGTCGAGTATAATATTTATTATCTTGTGGTATTTCCAACCGTATATTCATTACGATTAAAAACACTTAGTGATTGCAATCGAAATTCCTCTTCAGCAACCGAATCATTGTAGTTTCAACCAAATTCCAACTTATTTTTCCCTACAATTTCAACAACGTCCTCGGTTGGTTCAAAAAACATATTCGTGCCAAATTTCATTATGATTGGATATTAGATGTGGCTTCTATAGCTAAAAACTGCAATAGCGAATGAACATATCTGTGGGTGCTATTTGCAAATGTATACCGATTTTCTTTAAATTCAACAACGTCCTCAGTTAGCTTTAAAAACTTACTCGGGCCATATTAAGCCAATACTGGATGTATGATGTAGCTTCTATAGCTAAAAACAGAAAATCGGGATAAATCTGAACCGATTTCACAAGCGTCTTCCTTGGTCCAAGAATTTAACGAGTGCCAAATATCAGCACGATAGGATATATGTGTGAAAATTTCTTAAATTCTAATTACGACATTGGAACATAAAATTTATCCGTGCTGAATTAAATCAAGATTGGATGTAAAATGTGGCTTCTAGAGCTAAAGACATCAAAATCGAATCAACATATATTCTATATAAATGACGCGCAAAATAGAAAGGGACCTAAGGTTAAAAACCAGTTTTGTTCAGGAGAGCCATTTTAAAGATTAGGTCCCTTTCTATTTGCGCTTAGAATCGTCGACTTTACTTTCATAAAACGCGCATATCTCTGGGAGTGAACACTTTTGGGGCATGGGATCCGTCTCATTCGATGCTCAGATGTTGTCCACATCAAAAAAAAAAGTGAAAAGTTTTGTTCAGGAGAGCCATTTTAAAGATTAGGTCCCTTTCTATTTGCGCTTGGAATCGTCGACTTCACTTTCATAAAACGCGCATATGTCTGGGAGGGAACACTTTTGGGGCATGGGATCGGTCTCAGATGGTGTTCACATCAAAAACAGAAAAAAATGAAAATTTATTTTTTTACCCTTAGGTCCCTTTCTCTATGCGCTCTCACATATGGGAGCAATTTGTAAATCTGAATCAATTTTCTTCAATTTAAATAACGATGTTACTTGTTTTTCTTTCGTCCGAAAATATAAGGTATGCCGAATTTCATCAATATTAGATGTAAAATGTGGCTTGTAAAGCTAAAAACATCAAAATCGTGAGAACATACCTTTACGAGTAGTACCTTAAAGGGGAACTTTTTCTCCCTAGAACGATTTCGCCGATTTACAATCAGCTTACGACCATAAACCATCGTCGTGGATCTTAGGTTGATTCGTTCGACCGCTATCGTGCTTAAACATCATTGTTCGCCATATAAGTATTAGATTATTTGTGTTTAACGACAAACAGATGTTGTCTTCAGATAGTGCATCAAATGTATTTCAACACCATTACCATCATTATGGTGTTTTTCGCGCATCGTACTTTTAATCTTGTTAAGGAGCCCCCATATGCAATTCTCTTCGTTGGCTTTGGAACCCACAATCTCTTCGGTCACTTAAACATCGGCTAAATGGGTATCATTTCGAGAATTTATGATGTCGCTGTTGCCTTAAAAAATAATAGAAATTAAGTTGTTTTATTTAGGAATACTAGCGGACCTGGCAAACTTCGACTAGCCTCAAGTTAACGCCTTCAGATAAACTCCAGAGTGATAGTAAAATGCAGATAGTTCAAATTTCAATGCAATTTATTTGAATAGAATCGACTATAGTCGAGAGCGGTGTGATAAACATTGTTTTTTTAATATGTTTTTCGGCCAACTGACAACGTACAGCTGATCCTGCGAAAAACAAGGAAATTCGAGATTAATCCCACAACTTCCAACGATTGGCCTTGCGATTTATTGATTGTCATCGCGAAAGCCAATTGAACGGGGAACTGAATCCGCTTGAATTGAAATGGAAGATTAGTTGGAATTAACGCAATTCGTGGAAAAGGACTTTCTCTCCCTAGAATTTGCCGTTGATGATCGTCGCTTGAATCACATCAGTTTCTTGACGGACATCCGCGTACCGATGCACAATTTCGGATGATTCAAAATCCGCAACATTTAAATGATCGATCTCATCTTCAGCTGTAAATTATGCGCTGCAGTTCCTGGCACATCAAGCGAGTTCGAAAATTCCGTTGGATAGTTTGTCCCCTTCATCCTCGTTGGTCAGCCTGTCGACGGATTTGTACGAATGCAATTCTCCAGCGATTTGACTTTGAATAATCAAATTCAAGCTATCGACGTCCTTATAGTCTCACTGCTTCTATTGCCCGTTCACAAATTCAATCGAGATTTTTATAATTTTGGAGTACTTTGGTAGTAAGTTCCTCCTTCGACGATGTGAACTCGCAAAAATTAACCCGGAATGATATCAATCCTGTGGAAACGTCAACAGAAATTTGAGCATAGCCAAGCGCCAGCAGTTGTCAAGAATTCAAGGGCAAGCAATATCATAGCCCCACTAAATTGTCTCGAATCACCTCGAAAATCGAGACAATTTAGTGGAGCTATGATATTACTTCCTCTTGAATTTTTGACATCTGCTGGCGCTTGGCTATGCCCAAATTTCTGTTGACGTTTCCACAGGATTGATATCGTTCCGGGTTAATATTTGCGAGTTCACATCGTCGAATGAGGAACTTACTACCAAAAGTATTCCCCGGAATTGCACAAAATTTTAAAAATCGTTCGATCAACTGCCTCCAAAGCTCATTTATGCTCGATGACACGCGTAATGTTGGCTTCCAAAACCTGAATCGTAGCTGGTTTGTCAGCATAGACTTTGGACTTTACGTAACCCCATAGGAAAATGTCTATAGGTGTGATATCACTCGATCTAGGCGGCCAACTCATCTGTCCAAAACGTGAATGACCTTTCAGTAGATCCATTGTTTGAGCAGCTGTATGCCAAGTGGCTCCGTCCTGTTGAAACCAAGTATCGTAAAGATTACGGGATTCAATTTCAGATAGCGCGATAGCGAGCACCATTCAAGGTTACGATTTGGCCATCATAATTTTTAAAAAAATATGCACCGACGATTCCACCAGCTTATGAACCGCACCAAACCGTGGTTCTCTCTGGGTATAATGGCACCTCTTAAACCTCTTCTTGTTGCTCTCAGCCAAAATTCGGCAATTTTGTTAATTGACTTTGCCGTTGAGCCAGAAATGGGCCTCATCGCTAAACAAAAATTTGGTCGAAAAACGTTGCTTACCAAACGTTTATTTTCATAATACAGTTGCACAAATTGGAGACGTTGTTGCGGTGTAAGTCTTTCCATGATGAAATGGCAAACTAAAAAGAAACAAAAATAAAGTTTAACACATTGAAAAAAATACCTCTAGATTGATCACCCGTAACTTACCGACTTCATTGATTTCTCTGCATGAATTTCGAACATTTTTGAAGGCATATGTTTTAAGCCTCAGCATACGTTGCCACTAAAATAAAACAAAGCTTATGTGTATTTCTCAATTGACGTTACGAAATAACAGCTCATCATAAATTTACACAACACGCTTTGATTGCATGACAATTAAAAATATGTTTCTATTTAAAGTTAAAATAAAGAGTTTGCATCAAAAAGTCGACTTACAAACATTTTTAAAAACAAAATGTCGACTTAACGACTTTGACTTTTTCACACCCAAAAGTCGATTAATCGATTAGTGGAAAATCGTCTTATAAAACCCTAAACTGAACCCAGGCCTTTAGGCCATTAAACTGTAATTGATTTAATATCTTAATTACTTGTTTGGATTAAATACCGAATAAACGACATGTCCGACCGACCGACAGACTGACCGGCCTAAAAACAACCTCTTTATTGTACGAGTATGTAGGAATATGTAATTAAACATCTCAACGGCAACGGTTGTACTCGTAATCTGTTTATTCCGCATCATATCATCATCATTAAGTATTTAGTGTAGCCAACACACATGTTGTTGCTCTCAATTCATTATTAGTTTCACTTCTTGCTCTTTGGTCTTTTCATCCTCGTTTATTTTCGCATTCTCTGCAATTATCCATTATTATCATCACCTTATTATGTAGCAGTTATGAAAACGATTAAGGTGTACTCTTCTAAATGCATATTGAGAGGCATTTTATCTCCCTCTCTCTCACTCTCGCTCGCTCTGTCTGTTATATCTTTAATTTTGTGAGTGTGAGATAATTATTTAATGTACGATTTACGTCTGCTCTTTCTTTTGCGTCCTGCCGTGCATTATTTGTGTGTGTGCGTGTGTTTTGACAGAAAACTTTAGCGCCGTACACATTTACGATTTCGGCGGATAAACGATATTTGCTGCTGTCACAGAACGTCATCAAATTATTCCGTTACTCATTTTTGGCTCAATACACATTGTTTGACATTCAAACGAGGTAAGTACAACGACAGCATCAGTGTCAACTAGAACAGAGGATAAAGTGAAAAGGCAGTTAACGTTATTAAATAAGGATTGAATTGTGCTCGCCCTCCTCTGGCCCCTTCGCCTTACTAAGCATAGCATAACCAAGTAGTTGGGGCATCATATAGTGACAGCCTTTGTTGGCGGTGCTATCATTGATATTAGGTGGCAACGGGAAACGGAAGTGTCTCTTGGCTGGTTATTCCCAACTCAGCTAAACTTAACTACCTTTTGACTTTATTATGCAATTTCACACTTGGCAAAACCTCGAAAGACATTATATTATATCATAGTCGCTGCTCTTAACTTATTTGCTATTTTTATATCTCCCCCTTTCTGCATTCCCCTGCGCTGGCTGTTGCTCTTCGTGCTGCTGTCGCTGTCTGTATCTCTGGTGTATTGCAACCGTAGTGAAAGTATCAAATTGAAAATCGATGGCAGTGACGATGAATGGCCCTATTTGCACTATGCCCGCTTCACGCCCCACAACAATGCCATCGTTTTAGTTTACAATTACGACATCTACTACTGCCAGGGGGCGCGTTCGCAATTTGTCCACCGTATAACGCGGGACGCCATACCAGGTGTCGTCTTCAATGGCATACCTGACTGGTTGTACGAAGGTGAGTACAAGCGCTGTAAGCGCTGGATTTCCAGCAGTGGGTGATGATTGCAACTGCGACTGTAACGGTGGCTCTGCTAACGTTGGTGACAGTTGTCTAAAGAAAATTGATTTCAAATTGAATTTCCTGTGTCATACATTTTTCAAATTATATTAGCACAAATAAGAAGGGAAAACACTCTCGCACACACACCCACATTAGATTTACATTTATTTTCCTTTGATTTTTCCCCCTGGTTTTCACTTTCGTTCTTCTCTTCTCTCTCTCTCTCTCTCTGATGTAGAGGAAATTATAAATGCAAATAATGCAATATGGCTTTCTCACGATGGCCATATGATGTTGTATGGCTCATTCAATGATTCACTGGTGCAGGAGCAGCAGTTCGCCTGGTATGGCACCACCACAAATGCTGGAAGTTCGACTGCCACCTCGGCAGGAGCTGGCAATCATCCAAATGCTAATTTATATCCGGAAATACGGTCATTAAGGTAAGTACACATGTACGGACATACATACTCGTACATGCATATGCAGCAATGATAGATAGAAATGCATGCTAGGAAGTTCATTAAATATTCATTAAGAAGTTTGTTAAAAACAGGATGTCCTACCTTTCAATAAAAGATAACCAAGGCAAAGGTGATAATTTATTTAAAGCAGAATGACGACAGCGATTGAAATGACTAAAGAGTAAATGATGATGGAGCTAAGTTTAATATATTTGTACAGAAAAGTGAACCTTGACCGTCATATTCACACTAAACGAAAAATGACATGTAATCAATCTAGAGGAAGGAAGGAAATTGTATTTAAAAATAATAAATGGCATAAAATGTCCTTTCGAATCAACAATAAAGTTTCATACTTGATTTGAAATTTTGTATTTTTTTATTTTGAAAAAAAAATACCTCTAGATTGATCAGCCGATATAAACTCAAGCTCCAAGGGATAATTATACCAAAGCACGGTCCAAAAAACTTATGCTTCAAAACAAACAGTTTCAGTCGGTTGGTCCGATTAACATATACCTACACCCATATGCGAGGGCTGCTATGTATATTTCTGGCCTAATAATGAAAATGGGAATATTTACTCGTATCATCAAAAATGGTTTTATTGTTTTTCAAAGTATTCTCCAGCATGATTTAAACACTTTTGCATGAGCTCAAACCAATTGTCGAAGCACTTTTTCCACTCCGATTGAGACACCTCCAAAACATGATTTTTGAACGCTTCAGCAGCATCTACTGGCGACGAAAATCGTTGACCAAGCATTTTTTTCTTGATGTGCGGGAATCATTGGGTACCAAGTCAGGGCTGTACGACGTATGATTCATCAATTCGACAGTTTGAGCCGATGACCAGTTTTGCCGGGGACCATTTGCTTCGTAGTGCTTCTTCCACGAACATCTTTCGTTGGATTTGGCTCGTCTTCGAAGACCCACACGGCCGTTTGCTAATTTCTTTCGGGCTCATACGCATAGATCCATGATTCGTCACCTGTGACGATCTTATAAACGTCTATTGAAGCACCGCGATCGTATTTTTTCAAAATTTCTTTGCACCAATCGACACGAGCCTTTTCTTAAGCGATGATAGAATGGATAAGACCTGTTGTAGACCTGTACGAATATATTTTGAACAGGTTTCTGTTAAGCACCGATCTGATAATTAGCAGCAAAACCAAACTACCGAAAAAACGATACTTATTCCACCGTCTATTGCAATAAATGGTGAAAAAGATGAAAATGATGGCAGTGATGATGAAACTGGAGATGAAGATTGATGAATTAGATAAGGAATGATTATCAAAACACGTTCCAAAAGGAATATATAAAGATTTAAACCCGTTTTCTTTTCACAGCAACATTAGCAATTTTACGAATACCATTGAGTTAAGAAGCAAACATTTTCAAAATAACAAAATAACTTACTTAGTAGTTCTCTAGTAAAAATATCAAAATATTATTTTATATAAATATAGCTTTTATTACATTTGTTCATAACTAAAAGTAAAGTATTATATAACACAATCTTGGCAAGTTTATTCTCATGTTAGTTCGAATTTAAAACTAAGTTACGGCCAACATATAATAATTGTTCTGTTGAAATATCTGTAAGGCTTTAAGAAGCCTGTCAAATGTTTCGGAATTGTATAGTATGTTACAGCGCCCATATTATATATCATGGTCGATGCATTATTCTGGTATCTGAGGCGTTTGCATTCACAGAGTTATATTGATATAGCCTTATGTCGGTTGAAACGATTTTTTCGGCTATCGGTTTTTAATTTTTTTACTCATTTCTTTGCCGATTTGAGAGCAATTAACGTTAAAAGATGTACCTCTTTGAGGGCTATCATATTGATATTTTAAGTTTCCGCGTGGGAAATACACATCGCAAGTTGTATCGGATGTAAATATGTATTTTTGAAATTTTATAATCCATATTCTCGCCAGTTGATTACCGAATTTAATGAAATTAACTGCAATAGACAGATCTCACTTAGGACTATCAAATTGATCCCTGTTGGCTCCACGTGAGAAATACATATCGGGAGTTATATCCCGATATCTGCCGTGAATGTGTTTTTTCGACGTAATATCGCCGATAGTTAGGCCATTTGAATTGTGGTTTTGATTAAATTAAGTGCAAAGGACGCAGATTGTTGAGGGCTATAATTTTATTATTCCAAGGTGCCACGTGGAATGCATACATCGGAAGTTATAGCCCAATATACGTTAAAAAATATATTTTTGGCATATATTTTCCGACGTTTCGGCCATATACTCGTATAAGCCATTTTAAGGCCGATTTTGATAAAAATCAACTGGAATCGGCTAATAATCTCAGAAATAGTAAATATATATAAACATTACATCTCCGGAAACCGTCCTTTAATTAATCTACATATTGGGGGTACAATACCCCACTGTGCGTCGGCCACGATTGAATTCATTAAACCAGTTTTTAACAGTGCTATAGGATGGTGCTTCATCGTCATACAAAGATTTAAGTTCATCGATGCACTCTTGCAGTGACAATCCACGTCGAAAGTTGTGAAAAATCATCGCAAGAGTTAATGACCATTTTTTTTTTGCCAAGTTAATTTTTTCAAGTCACTGTTAACAACACAAATGATGGTCGTAAGTCAAAACGTTCTGAGTACGTTTATGCTTAACAAAGTCAAAGTTTAAAATCGAAATGCCAGATGGCGCCAGGCAACCCTTAGTGTTGGCGCATACAAAGATAAAATAAACATATTACAGAAAACAAAATGCAAGCGAAATTTAGGCATTAGGAAAAAAGTGATGAGGTATCCAATTTACACTCGGGTGGTATCGTTTGTGTGGAAGGGCCAGTAAGGGACATGGCTTAGGCTTCAATTTTCTGTCCCTTAGTCTAATTTCTAAGTATAATCGATTTTCTAGTTACTAATTTTCGGCAAAATCATATGCAAAGAATTACAATTATTATGCGAATAGATAAAGTGGGCGGGATTGTGCATTTGCACTGGAGGTACCTGAAGGGTGCGTGTATAATGCCCTTATAAAAATATTATGGAGCTTACAATTAAAGAGAAATCCTAGTTATGCAGATTCGTATTTGCACTCAAACAGAATCATTTGAGGGACGTGGCTAGGAATACTATTATGTCAGCTTGTCCGTTTCACTGCCTGTGGTATGCAAACTTCAGGTCGCGCTATTGAAGGTAGGTGGCTGAAAATTTACAGAAACATGTGTTGATGGCCGGAAGCGGTTTGTATTGAAAATGGGCCAGATCGGACAAGAAGAAAAAAGTTTTCCCCAACACAAGGAAAGTGCCAAACTCTAGTGTGTGGTGCTAAGTCCTCTTTAAATATTTATGTCCAAAGTTATAAACCGATCGCTTTAAAATTATAACAGAATGTAATCAATCGAACAATATAGACTCTGTGATGATAACATTTTACAAGGGGGCGTGGCACCAGCCACACAATCTGAACTCAAGAAGACAATATTTCATGAACTAAAAGAGATAAGGCGATATTTAAAACATATGATGTTGCAATGGATCGAAACACATCAAAAAGGGAATGTGGGGGTGCCACACGCCCTTTAAAAAAGTAATAGACCGATCGTTATTAAATATTAAAATAATGAAATCAATGACTATGGCATTACTATAGACTATGTAATGGTTTAATTTGACAAGGGGCGTGGCACAGACCACGCAACCCTCAACTTAAAGAGACGATATCTCATGCACTAATTGAGATAAAATGATGATATTTGGAACATATGATGTTGCCATGGATCGAAATACATCCTGAAGATAAAGTGGGCGGTGCCACGCATCCTTTAAAACCGCTATAAAATATTAAAAGAATGCAATCAATGGCTATGACAATATTATAGACTATATAATGGTTAAATTTGAGAAGGGGACATGACACAGCCCACACATCGTTGAACTTTAAAAGATAATACCTCATGGACTAATAGAGGTATGACGATGTTATTTGAAACTTATGCTTTTGGCATAGTAAATGTGGATGTGTCACGCCCCCTTTAAAAAATCGCATGTATGGCCAAGGTAATGTACCGATCGTTACTCAATTGAAACAGTACGAAATCAGTGACTAAGGAATTATTATAAACTACGTTATGGCAAAATTGGACAAGGGAATGAGGAACATTAAAGGCGCTTTGTAGGTTAGAAAGGCTGGATAATATGCTGAGAAAACATTACCCCGGAGAAAAACAACATCTGTAAAAGGCGATAACCAAAGACGAGACCTTTCACGTAAAATTTCAGCAGCGTCTGAATTCAGAGCAGACGGTTACAAATCGGATATACAAGACAGACTGGCGAACGAGTTCATGGCAGCTGCTTTTAGAATAGCTCGAACATATTCCTACATTCTCAGTACTTCTTTTTGAAACCCTATAATTTTCATTTCTCCCTCTTACAGATACCCCAAACCTGGTACACAAAATCCCGACATAACGCTACGTGTCGTAGACCTAAGGGACCCCGAAAAGTTTCACATGAGAGATGTGCAACCGCCAAATATCCTGCAAAATGAGTAAGTTTCTCAAACAGTATCTCTACCCTAAATAATCGTAGCTTTAACTATTTTGTGTGTGTTCCTTCCATATTATTCACAGAGAGTATTATTTCACCAGTGCCAGTTGGGTGAGCGAGAATGAAATAAGTGTGGTGTGGCTCAATCGACCGCAAAATATTTCCGTGGTCAGCGTATGCAAATCGCCCATGTTCGTCTGTGTGGAGGTAAGTTCTGGGCTGCTCGCTGATGATGTTGATTATGGCGATATAAGAGAATAAATTTTATGGTCGTAATTAAAATTGGTGTTTTTATTATAGACCCATCGTGTCAGCGGAGATGGCCGTGGCTGGGTTGATACGGTCTCCGTGCCGTTGTTTGCGGCTAACGGTACTTCGTATATCTCCATATCGCCTTTGCGTGATGGCAGTTCTGGGTATTTCCGGCATATCGTGCATGTCCACGTGGCGAGAAAGCGTGTATTACCCTTGACGCACGGTCAATATGAAGTGAAGCAGCTGTTGCATTGGGATCAAGTTAATAACTGGATGTTAGTATTATGGCCATTTCATTTTTAAGGTGTCTCTTTCAATTTGGCCTTCACTTTGTGCTTTATTCTTTAGCTATTTTCTGGGAGTTCCTGAACGTTTGCCCTCCCAGCAACATTTGTACAGAGTGTCAGCTTCACCACCCCGTCACGGATCACCTCTGTATTCTCCTGAGTGTATAACTTGTCCAAAGCCCAAAAACAGCGACGGTTCCTACAGCTATGAGGCCCACACTAAACCACCCCCCAAATTGGTCACAGCTTGGGATGATGACTGGGAAAATTCCGAGGAGACACCAGCAGTTGCCGGCCCTGCTTTGCCCTTGGAACAGAAACATCCGAGAGCCACTAAGATATCTGAAGCAGCCAGTGAGTGTCTCTATCACACCGCAAAGTTCCCGCCCAGCTATCAGGCCAAATACGTACTTATCGATTGTTTGGGCCCGGTTGTGCCAACCTCCAGTATTTATATTGTCAACCATGGTAATGCCGAACGTAATGGCGCCAACGGCAATGGAAAGCAACACTTGCCCTTGGAGCTGCTGATGACGATACAAAATAATACCCGCTTGAAGGAGAGAATGGCACGAACGGCCATGCCTCAAATGAAAACCTTCCCAGTAATGATATCGGGTGGTTACCATGCTCAAGTTAGACTTTACTTGCCGCCCGTGCTTAGAGAAGATGAAATCACCAAGTACCCCACAATACTGCATGTGTACTCTGGACCCGGCACCCAGCTGGTCACGGACAAATGGCATGTCGACTGGAATTCCTACTTGGCGGGCAATAAGGACTACATTGTGATGGAAATCGATGGTCGTGGTTCTTCGGGTCAAGGCTATCAATTGCTGCACGAAGTCTACAAACGGCTGGGTACCGTGGAGGTGTCCGATCAACTGGAGGTTAGCGAGTATCTCCGAGATAATCTGCACTTTGTCGATGGCCGCCGAATGGGGGTGTGGGGCTGGAGCTATGGCGGCTACACGGCGGCACTGGCTTTGGCAGGAGCTCAGTCCATATTCCAATGCGGTATAAGTGTTAGCCCGGTTACCAATTGGAAGTTATATGGTAAGATATCTTGACTGCCTGAACATACTCGTATATATAATTTTTCCGAGCTGAATATTATTGTTTATCTAACATCTCGTGCTTATCTTTGATTTTATATTTCTAGATTCCACTTATGCCGAGAGATATCTAAGTTTTCCTAATGTCACCGACAACTACAAGGGCTATGAAGAGGGCGATCTCACCAAATACGTGGACAACTTGAGAGATAAACAATTCCTTTTGATACACGGCACTGCCGACGACAATGTCCACGTGCAACAGTCCATGGTCTTGGCTCGAGCTCTAACCAACAAAGGTGTCCTGTACAAGCAGCAAATCTACCCCGACGAAGGACATCAGCTGTCGGGTGTGAAAAGGCATTTATATCGTTCCATGACGGCATTCTTTGAAGATTGCTTCAAGAAACTGGTGAGTTAGGACCACAATATTTTTTTAGATTTGCCTCCTCCTTCTCCTCTAACACCTTTGTGAACACTTACATATGTTTATTTTCTCTCAACTATTCGGCTCTTTCTATAAATATATTCTGTATATTTTTCAATACCTTTTTTATTCAATCTTTAACATCTTCTTCACTTATCAATACTAACGATAAAAAAAAACATCAATAAAAAAAAACACTACTACCGCTACTATTACCACCACCACCACCTCCACTTCCACCATCACAATCTGCAGCTTGATCAGCAGCAGGATAATCAGTCCGATTACTCCGATTTTTTGGACTTTCACAGCTTTTACACATAAATTAATACCCGTAACCCAACAAAGAGCCCTACAAGTTATGTACAGTTCAATGTAGAAAGATAATGGCATAACGTAAGAAAGAAAGATACAGCGTTCCAAAGGTACCAGTGTGAATACCTACTACTCGTTCATAAAAACCGTTTAAAAAAAATATAGAACACAAAGTGCATTGATGTTGTTTGTATGTATGTCTGTCTGTGTGTGTGTGCTTTTACTTTTTTCGTTTCAAGTGTTATACTACGCATATATGTATGGGAGTAAGCAATTAAGGACCATTTAATAGCTGGAGAAAAATGTAAAAAATTTAGCTGGTGACAGAAAGGAATATGGGTGTAGTGATAGGTCCTAAGAGACCTAGACCGGAGATAGTTTTAGCTTCTATGTAGTTCTTTCAATTGGCAACATTTAACTAATCTGACAACGTTAAACCAAATTGTTTCGTTTTGTATAGTCACAGAGAGACAAACAACTAGAAGTTTTTCTGCAAATTCGTTCAAAGCAGACAGTAAAAAACTACGAATAGTCATTCAAAAACCAATGAAATATATCGTCGGTGTTCCCAGCAGAAGGCCTATGTGTTTTTCCGATACTTTTCAGAAGAGCCAAAAAACCGTCGCATTTATTCATTCCGCTGAATTTCCGAAAATTAGTAATTGAAGTCGATTTGTGTATAGACTTGCCACGTTTTTACTAAAAGCATAAGTATTTCGTTTGGTACACCTCAAAATATTGATTTAATACTAAATAAAAAGAGGGTGATCCAACTAGAGGTATTTTTTCAGAACAAAAAAAAATATAAAAATTGAAAATATTGATCTAATACTAAATAAAAAGAGGGTGATCCAACTAGAGGCATTTTTTCAGAACAAAAAATATATAAAAATTCAAATCAAGTGTGGAATCTTTATTGGTAATTTGAAAGGACATTTTGCCATTCATTTTTTAAATAAAATTTAAAATTTTCTTCAAATGAGGATCCAATTTTGGATGACTCGTTCGAGCATTTCGACGGTATGGCTTTAATGACACGCGTAAATTGGCTTCCAAAACCTGAATCGTAGCTGGTTTGTCAGCATAGACTTTGGACTTTACGTAACCCCAAAGAAAAATGTCTAAAGGTGTGATAGCACTCGGTCTAGGCGGCCAACTCACCTGTCCAAAACGTGAAATTAGCTGTTTTTCGAAATGACCTTTCAATAGATCCATTGTTTGAGCAGCTGTATGGCAGGTGGCACCGTCCTGTTGAAACCAAGTGTCGTAAAGATTACTTGCTTCAATTTCAGGTATCACGGTTACGTTCCGGCCATCATCATTTTTGAAAAAATATGCACCGATGATTTCACCAGCTTATAAGCCGCACTAAACCGTGGTATCTCTGGGTATAATGACACCTCTTAAACCTCGTCGTGTTGCTCTTCAGCCCAAATGCGGCAATTTTGTTTATTGACTTTTCCTTTTAGCCATAAATGGGCCTCATCACTGAACAAAATTTTGGTCGAAAACAGCAGATTTTCCCGTTTCTCACCGAACGCTCATTTCCATAATACAGTTGCCAACATTTGAAGGTAATTATTTTCAAAAAATAAATGCCATAAAATTTCCCTTCAAATTACCAATAAAGATTCCACACTTGATTTGATTTTTTTTGTTCTAAAATAATACCTCTAGATGCACTACCCTATATATATGTTTTTGATCAGCGTACTATTCTAAGACGCTTTAACAATGTCCGACCGTCCGTCAGAGTGTCTGTTGAAAGCACGATAATCACAATAATCAACCTAGAAAGTCCAAACTTCGCAGAGAAATGTATTGTTGTCGCCAGTTGTAAGGGATTTATAATGAACCAAATCCATTCAGAGGAAGAAAGGTGTTCTATACAAGGACTCAAACAGCATCTGTATAAACTCACTTTTTGGAGGTATTTTGTATAAAAGCAGCATAGGGCAAACCCAGGCTGCTGAAACTATGTATGAAACTGTCTTTTCGACAAGTCCGGTAAATGATTTATATAGCCCCCATTCAAAGTACCTTCCCGAGTTTAGGTACCGGCGCATTTAATGCATTTTTGGTCTGATCTCTAATTTGACAAGAAGTCGTTTCATGGCCAGAAAAATAACTGTTTATAATTAAAATGGTCCACGATTTTATACAGCCTTCATACAAAGGTCATCCCCCATTTTAGGTCCTGACGCTTTGGATGCTACATTTATTGTCTGATCTGGATAAAACCTAGTACTAAGTAGTTCAATGGAACGGCAATTAACTGTTAACGATCTGAACCATATTGGCCCATGATTTAATTTAATTTAGCAAAGACGCCCAATTATTATGATTCTTGCTTTAAACATAATCCATTGTAGAGATTATATAAGATTCGGCTCGACCGAACTAAGCGCCGTTTTTACCTGTTACTTATTAATATCAATTTTCTGTCAAATATGTGGGCAATATAAAAAAGGCTAAGTAGAATTTTGATACATTTGATACATTATTATATGTTTATGATAATTTCTATAAAGAAATGTACATATGCCTTGTTCTAAATCTTGAACCAATAAAGATATCGAAAAACGATTTGGACAATAGGACTACTAAAAGCGGCATTATAAAAATCCAAAATTTACACATAAGCCTTCTGCTGGGAACTACGACGATATGAGTTCGATTAGTTGCTAGACTTATGCATTCTCTTAAAACTATCGGTTTGAGTAAATTTAAATCACATACAAATGAACCCTATACGAATTTTCTAATAAGACCTATTCTTGTTTAATTAGTTTTTAGTATCCACAACAAAAAACATGTGTCTTAAGCAGGATGTGTCATGTAAAACTGTTTGTTGGAATATAAGTCTGGTAACTCTTCGTTATTTATTGAACCAAGTACCAAAAAGTATGTTTGAGCTGACAATTTTTGAAGAGCATCGTACTATATGGTTGTGGAACAATAATATTATGATCCCTACAACCATTATTTAATCGGCACAATTACAATATTGTAGTACCTCATATATACTCCAAATGCCACCAGGTAGATTTCTAGCAAGATCGCATTTAAAAGATATGGCAGCATCGCCATGTTTGTAATGTCTATCATAACAAACTGTGTCAAATTTCAGTAAAATTGATTCGAATATTGAATACTGTACTTGAATAGGGTTCGTTTTTAGCCCAAATGTTCATACACGCAGAGGAAAAATCAGTTGGAAATCGCTAGGAACAACAAACATTCTGTTGCAAAAGTAGAATTTCCGTTGCAATCACCAAATGTTTATCAAGGGTGTCCCAAGAAGAACGCAATTTTTAAATCTGGCAACATTCGAAGTGTCATTGTTTGACATTTGAACAATTGTTATTGTTTGTTAGTAGAAGGTACGAGGTTAGTAAAAATGGAGCGCTACACGAATGAACAACGCATTCTCATTGTGAAATTGTTTTACCAAAATGGTGAAAGTTTTGCGGCTACAGTTCGCAAATTGCGATCAATTTGGGGTCACAAAAATGCTCCAAAAGAGTCAACTGTAAAGAGATTAATGGATAAATTTGCCGAAACTGGGTCTGTTAGTGATGTAAAGACAACAACGCGCCATCGACCGAAAATGTCGCAGCTGTACGTAATGATGTCGCTCAAACTCCATCCACCTCAATTCGACACCGAGCTCAGCAAATTGGTGTCTCCAAATCCACTTTGCAGCGAATTTTGACGAAAGATTTGCATCTTCATGCATACAAAATTCAATTGACTCAGGAACTGAAGCCATTGTAGTACCTCATATATACTCCAATATTGTAGTACCTCATATATACTCCAAATGCCACCAGGTAGATTTCTAGCAAGATCGCATTTAAAAGATATGGCAGCATCGCCATGTTTGTTATGTCTATCATAACAAACTGTGTCAAATTTCAGTAAAATTGATTCGAATATTGAATACTGTACTTGAATAGGGTTCGTTTTTAGCCCAAATGTTCATACACGCAGAGGAAAAATCAGTTGGAAATCGCTAGGAACAACAAACATTCTGTTGCAAAAGTAGAATTTCCGTTGCAATCACCAAATGTTTATCAAGGGTGTCCCAAGAAGAACGCAATTTTTAAATCTGGCAACATTCGAAGTGTCATTGTTTGACATTTGAACAATTGTTATTGTTTGTTAGTAGAAGGTACGAGGTTAGTAAAATTGGAGCGCTACACGAATGAACAACGCATTCTCATTGTGAAATTGTTTTACCAAAATGGTGAAAGTTTTGCGGCTACAGTTCGCAAATTGCGATCAATTTGGGGTCACAAAAATGCTCCAAAAGAGTCAACTGTAAAGAGATTAATGGATAAATTTGCCGAAACTGGGTCTGTTAGTGATGTAAAGACAACAACGCGCCATCGACCGAAAATGTCGCAGCTGTACGTAATGATGTCGCTCAAACTCCATCCACCTCAATTCGACACCGAGCTCAGCAAATTGGTGTCTCCAAATCCACTTTGCAGCGAATTTTGACGAAAGATTTGCATCTTCATGCATACAAAATTCAATTGACTCAGGAACTGAAGCCAGCTGACCATGGACAGCGAAGGGAGTTCGTTAATTGGGTATTGGAGAGACAACATGAAAGTGCTGATTTTGCCGATAAAATCATCTTCAGTGACGAGGCCCATTTTCATCTTGATGGCTTCGTCAATAGGCAGAATTGTCGCATTTGGGGTGCGGAAAATCCTCGAGTGATTCACGAGAAGCAAATGCATCCTCAACGTGTCACTGTGTGGTGTGGTTTTTGGGCTGGAGGAATCATTGGACCTTTTTTTATGAAAATGAGGCAGGTCAAGCGCAAACAGTCAATGGTGTTTGGTATCGTGAAATGATAACCAGTTTTTTCTTGCCTAGAATTGAAGAAATGAATGTGGAGGGCATGTGGTTCCAACAAGACGGTGCCACATGTCATACAGCCAGAGAAACAATTCAATTGCTGCATCAGTCATTTCCCGGTCGTGTTATTTTGCGTTATGGAGATCGTGAGATTTAACACCATTAGATTTTTTTCTTTGGGGTTTTTTGAAGTCGATGGTTTACGCGAATAAGCCGACGACGACTCAAGCCTTAAAAGACGAAATTGGACGCTGCATTAATGAAATACCGCAGCATTCATGCAAAACGGTCATTGAAAATTTCATTAAAAGATCGCGTACATGCCAGCAAATACGCAGCGGCCATCTGCACGATATATTGTTCCATACATAACCTCATTCTGTCTACTTTACGATATAATAAAGTTTCACGATTTTTTCTTAAATATCTGTTTTATTTAAAATTTAAAAATTGCGCTCTTCTTAGGACACCCTTTAATTATATTGGATATTTGGTTCTACAAAGCATTAGTTGATTTGCGGAAAAACTATTTATTTGCCACAACTATTAGTTGAGCTTAACAATAATTTTGCAGAAAATTTATTTCTGTAACTACGAGTATGTTTTTGGTTCTAATAAAGGCATATCAAACACATTATACGAGTATACCCTCCGTCATGGATTACACAATATAAAAATTATATACCCTCCGTCCAATATAAAAATTGTATCTGTTCTTAAGGGTGTGTTTCTTTTCATACCACCATAATATATACCAACTACTATCGACGAATCGATATTAGTTCGAGAAATACAGCCTGTCAAAATTCAGGGTTGTGTGGGCGGTGGCACACCCCCTTTTATTATAACATAGTTTATAATAACTTCCTAGTTATTGCATTCAATTTCTTAAAACTATACAACGATAAAGTAATGGACCTTTGGCCATAAATGCGATTTTTTAAAGGGGGAGTGGCACTGTCGACTCTTTCTCCCTTATGGGCTTCTATCCATGCCAACATCATATGATATGATATTTGATATTATGTTTTTAAGTTCAGGGTTGTTGATTTTTTTAGAGTTTGATCCAGTCCTTGTGAGGAGAGAATTTTTACCTATTGCCCATTTTCAAAAGCAACAATCTTCACATGTTGCAGCAAATTCTCGGTCACGTAATATTAATAGTGCCAGCCGTAGTTTGCTTTACACAGACGGACATGACTTTACACAGACGGACATGACTAGACCATCTAGAATTTTACGATTAGTATTTCGAGGTGTCACAAACGGAATGACAATGTGAATATACCCTTTACCCTATAATGAAGGATATAAAAACTGATGGTCGATTTATTGTTTAATGTTAAATTTTAAAACTACTTTTAAAACTACTTTTAAATTGTACAAAATAAAAATATTAGCATTTTTCCTGTAAAAATCTATTAACCAACGCCCTTTTATCCACAATATGAAATGACCACCAATTAAGGGTGGTTAAATTTTAAGGGCCGATGTTGATTTTGAATAAAACACAAATTATTTAGGAAATTATTGTCAATTCGTTTTATTATGATAATATTGGTATGGTTCAACTATGTGTGGAACAAAAAATCGACCAAACAGCCGTCGCGACTTCGGCGGTACACCTCCATCCGATGGTCGAAATTTTTGATGACGCTGAGGCATAATTGAGGTTCTATGCCGTAAATGTGCCGAACTATCTCATCCTTTAGCTCTTGAATTGTTGCTGGCTTATCGTACACCTTTGCTTTCAAATAATCCCAAAAAAGATGTCCAACGGTGTTAAATCTCATGACCTTGGCGCCCAACTAACATCGCCACGACGTGAGATAACACGGCCATTAAATTGGTCGTGCAAAAGAGTTATTGTTTCATTAGCTGTGTGGCAAGTGACACCGTCCTGTTGAAACCACATATCGTCCACATCCACATTTTCCAATTCGGGCCATAAAAAGTTCCTTATCATTTCACAATAGTGAACACCATTCAGAGTAACTGCCTTACCGGCCTTATTTTGGAAAAAAAATACGGTCCAATGATGCCGCCAGTCCATAAACCGCACCAAACAGTCTCTCTTTGTGGATGCATTGATTTTTCGACAATCCCTCTTGGATTATCATTCGGCCAATTCCGCTTATTGACGAATTCATTGAGGTGAAAATCTGCCTCATCACTGAAGATGATTTTCTTCGAAAATTGATTATCCACTGTTGCCATTTCTTGCCACCAAGCCTGAATAACTTTAACGCGTTGTTCACTTGTGTATCTTTCCACGGTTCAAAATGAGTTAGTCTGAAATTGAGAAATATCGAATGAAATGCAGAAAAAAACTTGACGTTTAGGTGTGGTTCACATTCAACATCGACCCTTAAAATTTTAGATTGAATAGCCTTTTGGTAAACCAGTTCGATATATAACGGGTGATCAGTCTAGAGGTATTTTTTTCATTAGGGTTTTATTTCACAGATTACGCGTGAGTTGTATTAAATTTTATTTTTTTTTCCTTTTAAGTTTCGTTTGCCATTTCATCATGAAAAGACTTACTCGTATACCGCACCAACGTCTTAAATTGGGCTCTTTAAAAGCTTGAAGAAGATCCGCTGTTTTCGGCCAACATTTTGTTCAATGGCAACGTCAATAAACAAAATTGTCACATTTGGGCTGAAGAGCATCCAGAAGAGATTTAAGTGATGCTATTATACCCAGAGAAAACTATGGTTTGGTGCGGTTTATGGGCTGGAGGTATCAGCGGTCCATATTTTTTCAAAAATCATGATGGCCGGAACGTAACCGTGAATAGTGCTCGCTATCGCGCAATGACATCGGAATTTTGTATACCTGGAAATAAAGCCTGATATCTTGATGGCATTTGGTTTCAACAAGACGGTGCCACTTGCTATACAGCTGCTCAAACAATGAATCTATTGAGAGTTGGCCGCCTAGATCGTTTTATATCACACCATAAGACTATTTTCTTTGGGGCTGCGTGAAGTCGAAAGTCTATGCTGACAAACCAGCTACGATTCAGGTTTTGGAAGCCATTATTACGCGTGTCATTAACCCCATACCGGTCGAAATGCTCGAACGATTCATTCGAAATCCCTCAGAATCGACACACTTAGACGTAGTTGCGGCCAACACTTGAAGGAAATTTATTAAAAAAATTAAATGGCATAAAATGTCCTTTCGAATGAAGATTTCACAATTGATTTAAATTTTTGTATTTTTTTTATTTTGATTGATCTATTTGATCACCCTATTAAAAGGGTGGTTAAATTTTAAGGACCGATGTCGAATGTGAGCCACACCTAAACGTCAAGTTTTTTCCTGCATTTCATTTGATATTTCTCAATTCCAGACTAACTCAATTTGAACCAAAGTAAGGCAACAGTGGATGATCAATTTTCGAAGAAAATCTTCTTTAGTGATGAGGTACATTTTCACCTCAGTGGATTCGTCAATAAGCAGAATTGCCGCATTTAGGCGAATGATAATCCAAGAGTGATTGTCGAAAAAACAATGCACCCACAAAGAGTGACTGTTTGGTGCGGTTTTGGGCTGGCGGCATGGCATCATCTGGACGTATTTTTTCGAAAATGAGGCCGGTCAGGCAGTTACTGTGAATGGTGTTCGCTATCGTGAGATGAAAATGAACTTTTTATGGCCCGAATTGGAAGATATGGATGTCGACGGTATGTGCCTCTTGTCACACGGCTAACGAAACAATGGCTCTTTTCGGCGACAAATTCAATCGGACCTTAAAATTTAACCACCCTTTATATGTATCGAAAGACTTAATGTTAGAGGTTTCGATATTTTGTTACTGCAGCCAATACTTTAAGTTCCATTTTTTATTCATTCCAATTGGCATTCGGCTGTACTGATGAAAACTTGATAGCACAATCATTCGTTTGACAAATAATAACATTGGATGTGGCAACAAATCTCTTTTCAGTGAGTAGAGATCGATTCGTATCTGTACTTTGATTAAAACAATGGGTAGTGCGAGTTTTGGCGAAAGACGAACACTATTCAATTTGGTCCGTATCGGCTTTAGTCCAAAAAGCCGCATATAAAATCTGATCCTGCTTATAAGACAAAAATAAGACCTGCTAAAAATTGGACCTTATCAGTTCATGTTTTTGTATAGTCCTTATTTAAAGGTCTTCAGCGATTTTAGTTCCTGTCGAACAATCATTAATTTTCCATACTGCATACTCGTAATAGGTAATCAATACTCCCAACCCTGAATCAATATAATAGAAGACATATGCTTTTCGAATGTATAACTTTCCTTTGAGTTCTGCTTTTCATGGTTTGTAATAAAAATCATTAATTTAACAAAAAAAAAGAAAAAAAAACAAATATTAGGGTATAATTGTTCAAACAAAGAAAATCTTTAAGGTAATCAAAAAGTATCAATTTTATAAAGCGGTTCTATCCGCTTTATTTCATCAACTTAAAGAGAATTTTTAAAGTGTTCTAATGCAGAAATGGAGCGATGTACTGATTTAATTTACCTCGTTTTTTATTTTCACGTAATAATTGTGTGTCTTATATTGCGAAACCCCTATCTCATGCTTGAAGCTTGGATTCGCCACAAGGCGTTTTTGTCGTTTGATTATTTTACCAACACGACTAAAAACATTGAAACACTTTTATAATTTTAACAAGGCGAATTATATTAGAAGCTTTCCGAGAACGTTTTTCCAAATACTCTTGCTCGTTCTCAAAATAAACCCATGAACATATGAAAAATTATATTTTAAATGGATGATTGACAGGCTACAAAATTTGTTGACACACACGGTTGATAGAAATCCAAAAATAATTAACATTTGCTGACCCACAAAGTTCATAGGAGTTAAAAAATACTTAAAGAAAATGACAGCACTAAACCAATGTAGGTAGTCAGGTTAAACTAAATGGCAAAACCTTAAGAATTTCGGGCAACTTTAGGGCAACACACAAAATATTTCCATTATTTTTTCGTTTACAAACTTTCAATAAAAAAATAATTTTAACAGAATTTTTCATAGAAATATTGGTGTTATTTTTATTATAGTTTTAAGCTTAAAATTATATTACATATTATATAAAAAACAAAAGCTAACCTACAGCTTAAGCTTGTTACTTAAATGTGTTTAATGTTATCGAAAAAAATATTGACTATTTCTTCACATCGACGAAATCGCAAAGAGATGTAACAACAATAATTTAAATTGAGTTTTTTTTTGTGGTGGATAAAACTATAAATTATATGCAAATAATTCGAAATTTAGATCTATATTCTTAATAAATTACAATTGGTAATTTCTGGGGTTTTGCCCCAGATTTGTAAAATCTTAAAAAACATTTTAAACATTTAAAAAAAAAATTGAATTTTAAGACTTTGGAAGTGTTTATTTTAAACCTACCTTACTTTTTTATAAATATGGCCCTACGGCCCTAATTCTATATAACAGTGCTGACAAGGAAAACGAAAGTTTAAGCAACCTTGCACATGGTTGCTTAAACTTAGCAATTCCGCGTTTCATATTTATATTTTTTTACGTGATCTTTAAAACAGTCAATATCAATCGCGGACGAACACTCAAAAAAGACTGTGTAGAATCCTTTATTGTACGTCACGTGGCTTAAATGCTCTCATACGTGATCCTTAAAACAGTCAACACGAAAAACCTACATAACCTAAATTACGTCGTCCACTCTGCTATTCTAGAGTTATCCGTTATACATACATAACTAGAGTTCTTCACTCTACATAATATCGCGAACACTCTGTAAATGACTGTAAGGGTCCTCTGGCCCTTTATTACGAGGTTTAAGCCAAACTAGGTTTAAATGTGATCCATACCAGTTATATACTATTTCGACCAAATTAATTAAAATTCCTGCCAATAAGCAGAGATCCACATTACAAGAAATCCATACTAGGATTCATTATTGAATTATACTTAAGATCAAAATTGTCACAACTTTACTTTTTGCAAGAAATCGACTTACTGTGGCCTTCTCTACACACTGCAGAAATCCTACATCGACAGATTTATTCCTTTATCAAAAAGGGCTTAAACTTTCAATGTTTTTGAAAACTTCAAAGGCTTTTAAGGAAAAAGGTGTTTACCTCTACGGAAAATTTAAAAGTTGTGAGTTAATACCACTTTGTCGCGATACCATTTTGTAGACCCTTTACTTAATCTTAAAAATCGCAAATATTAAGTAAAGGGAACAAAACAATTTTCCTTGACAGCGTTCAAGTATTCACATGATTCCCACTGAGATCAACCATGGTGCCCCATAGCATATGAGTAAATAAATTGCTACGACCAGCGTCCTGTTTAAGCCAATCCCGCCGGTATTAATCTGATGCGCCGTATATGGACTCTACTTCTAAACCGAGGCCTATCTAAAGCTCTGCTGAACTAAGGGTCTCAGCACATGGTTGCAATGCAACCGCACACTGAATCGAACATCAACCCAAAAATTTGGGTTTAAAACACAGCCGACTTTACTTATAAATAACGACTGGGTGAGGTCTTGAGATAACCGTTGTACTAGATAACCTCCGGTAAGGTTTCGTAACCAAAGTAACTCCCACTTTCAGTCCTATGTAACCAAGGGACGGGTAGCCCCAGTCGGCGAATATCAAGACAAACGCACAGTCGGCTACTTCGGCACGCAATCAATTAACGAGAAACATTCGTACAAGACATGCAGCCAGTCCTCGACTGGTACACCACAACTGCATGACTGACTATCGCTAAGGGCTATCATTTGCAAGAAAGCATTAAAAGCCCCTTGCCTGTACAGCAAGAAACCCAAACTGAGGCCGAAGCTAAAATCTGGATTACTTTCGACAAAACTGGCATCAGTGAAGAACCTGTACGTCACCCGACCATTCTCGCAGGAGTACCATCTAGATTTGACACACTCGCGCAACAGCGCTTTGCGTTCCTGGTCGTCAATACTCTCCACACCCTCTATCACCCAATCTTTAGGCAGCTTTACCAACCTTCTCTTGATCATGAAAGCAATACCACAGGTTATTACTTCTTTATTACTTCTAGACTAAAACGCTAATAAAACTTAACTCTGACAATAAAGTATCTTTCTACAACCGACAGTCGATTTCACTAGTCTCGTACTAGACATGATCCTTAAGTTGCACAGGCACCATACGAGTACATCAAGCTTACTGCACGTCTACTAAGACCCTACTCTTCTCTCAGAACACGACTGCATTTTTTCCTCGTTATGCGTCTTGTACGCATGGCTCACTTAATCCAACCTAACAATGAGATGTCTACCCTGTCTCATTGTGCCTTTGATGTCCTGCATGTTTTACGGCTTTACTTTTTGGATAAAAGTCTAAAGCAAACGATAGAAGTTTTTACAAAGGATTTTGACCGCTGCATGTAGAAAGAAAAATTAGGATATTTTGAGTTGATACCCTTTAACTGAACATGTGCGATATATTAAAAAGCAGATAATTATTTTTTATTCGAATTGTGAGTTTTTTGCTCTTATAAAACCACGTAGTTTAAATTTTGTTAGGATATTTTTTTCTCCTTTTAAATAATTAAAACTAATAATTCGTTTTTTACAACTTAACAAAAAGAATATTCAAAGAAGTGACAATGATCCGGAAGTTCTGATCCGAGAGTACTTTGGATCAGATCCAATGAATTTTACAGATGCTTGTCTTGATGGTCGTTTTTTACAACTTTGACATCGCTTCTTTGGACTCTATTTTTCATAACTTTTTCAACACTTGAAAAAAAAACAAATAAAAAACAGAAAACGAACCCCAACCTACAGTCTCGTACACCAAGGCTTTGGCTGTTTTTGCTATTCCCTGCTGTGAGTTGTTGCCAGTTAAATCTCATAACAACTCAGATGAAATACACGGTCTCAACATAAGTACTATTTCTTTTTTTGTTATAGGAAACAATTTTTTGCAATTTTTAATAGTTTTTTTAAAAAAGTAGTAAGGAATTAAACAAATAGATTTAGCAGACTTACTTAATTACCACAACATCCACTTAAGGTACTAGGGGAAACCTCTCTCAAATCAGTGAGCTGTGCACGATATAATTCTCATACTTACTGACGGGGATCTACTTTTAAACGCCAGCTCCGAATGGCTAAATTATTTTAAAGAGAAGTTGTTACATGGCTTAGAGATAAATCTTTACTCGGTAAGTCGCCTGCAATTGGTTGGGAACCCGCTGCTAAAAAATGTTAGATGCGTTTTTTTACCCGGATTTGAAACTGGATTTACTAGAATAAGAATCGTGCACACTCTATACACACCATGGCGGTCCATAATTTTACGAAAAAATACATGAATACCGGTACATGGGATCAAACCCGAGAACTCTCGAATTAAAAACGTCACCAGCCAAAAGTGATTCTTACGAAGTGGACAAAATCAACTTCGAATATTTACATTTTATGTCAGGTTTAGGATCCACAAAGTTTAAACGCAGCTTTTGGAAGTACATAACAAACGATTCCTTGAGGAGGGTTGCAATTTTTTTTTCTTGCTGGGATTTTAGGTTACAAAGTATTCTCTTGATAATTTAGAAAATTTCACTGATTGACACATTTGAATTTGAGGTACTAAATATTCTGGCCTTTTAATATTTCAGGCAGCGAAATAATATGAAGATAATTTAGAAAATGACGCACTAGTCGTTTTTCCTTGAGAGCAGATTTAATCCCGCGAGGTATTCTCCATCTTGCCTACCGATTTTACCGAAGGCATTTGCATTTCTTGGAGTAATTCTTGTTTGGGCCGTAAATATTATAAGTGGTTGTTGTTCTTACGTCTTTTTGCGATTTAGATGATGACACACACACACACCTAACATCACACAACACCCACACCCTGCCCCCTATTTGTTTTGCTTAAATGTCACATATGCCTAAAAGTATGCTTGTTTTTCTTCTTCTTTTTCTTTTTTCCAAAATTCCAACACTTTCGACATACATAGCATATCAACACATTTTAGGTACTCTCATTGCTCATACGGAAAAAACCACCACCACCACCCCCCAACCAAACCAACATATTTTGAAAGAAATCTTAGTGTTGTTGTATTTGAACATATTTTTTTCCTTTTGGGCGACAACAAATTAGGAAAACAACGAAAATGCTTGATTTTCGTTAAAGCTTTCATTATTTGGTAAAAACGAAAAAAAAACAAAATGAAATAAATAAAAAACCAAGACCCCAAAAGCGAAAAGTTTCCTATTTAAATGTTATTCATGTGTGTCCTTGTTGTTTGCATTTTAATAGGTCCCCCCAGAATCAAAGGCCGGCCTGGGAAACGGTGGTGATAATCAACAGCAATAAATCTGTTAATGTCGTCCTACATACAACAGCGTAGATGGAGGCATCCAGCGGCAATGACAAACCACAACAGCAACAACTACAAAAAACCCCTAAGCAAAATAATAATATTTATCATACAATTTGTGTTCTAACAAATGAAATGTAATCGACGAGGAAAAAGGGGAGCACACGACTCTCAAACATAATCAAATTTGAAGACGAACTAAAACTACACCAAAAATAAAATCAAATTGAAATAGTTTGTTTCAGTTGTTCTTTGGGGCAAGGCAAACAACAAAACGTAAAACCTCCAACAAATGCTAACAAGAAGAAGACGAAGAAGAAAACATGGTTGTGAATATTTTGAACGTGCACCTAAAAATATGCAACAATTAAGAGCACACAACAGCAGCAACTAACAGCACACTATAACAGCAGTGCCCCACCCCCCAGAGGGGACTGTAGTACACTACAATAAAATATCAATAACCACAATTCCAACCAGCCGAAACGAAACGAAGCGGAACGGACCACTCTATGGGCCACACCAAATGGAAATAACATTAAAAAATCCATTAGCATGAATTGAATATTACCACAACACAAGAACAATAAAAAAAACAACAGAGAGCAACAGAGCGAAAGAGAGTAAATTCAATTATAACAATAACCAGGACAAATACACACACACATAAAACTGTTTCCCATTGTTTGTGGGTGCCCGAGCATGGGCGGGGAGAATACAAATATTAAGTGCAATAAATAATCAAAATTAAATAAACAACAAAAACACAGCAGAGCCATGAATAATGTCCCACTTACCCACACACTCTCACTATCAATAACCCAAAATGTTGGAATAATTTCATCAAAGAGAAATCTGCTCGTGTGTAATGTCAACTGTTATTCTACTATAAACATTCACACAATGGATTAAATGTTCGTTTGCTATGTAAGTACAATTCGTTGTTTTTCAAACAGAGTTTTTGTTTCGATTGCATTAAGATAAACAAAACAAAAACAAAACAAAAAACCAACATTACAATTGCAAAAACAGTGTAGCTTTAAACAATATTTTCCAACTGAATTATATGTGAAGAATGCAATATTAAATTAAAATAAAAAAATATATAAACGATAATAAATGAACTGCAATTATATAAGGTTTTTATTTTTAATTTTAAATTGTTCTCCCTGCAAAATAGAAAAAACCAACTACAATAGTAGCATTAATATTTATTATTAATGAATTGAATATAAAAAAGAAAGAAAAAATAAACTAAAACAGCAAACAGTTCTTTGTGATTTGCAATTATAATGATCATACCAACTATAATTATGATTATCCACCTTGCAAGATTATTGTTAATAAAATTAAGTACAAATTGTTCCAAAGTATTTCTGATTTTTCCCCCGTTTAAAGCTTTAGAATTGAAAATTAGTTATATTAGACTTATGTTTATGCCAACAGAGAGAAAATATACTTAGCAAAACAACTAAAAAAACCAAAGTATACATTGAAAAAATTAGTGACTTTTTGCTCCTGTCATAAAACAAAATAGGTGATATATTTTAATTTGTATTTAAAAACCCAGCCTAAAAGTATGAATAATAATTAAGAACTTGTTTTAGTGGCTTCTGCATCTAAAAACAGGCAATACTTTCTTCTTTAAAAACAAGCCGAAAAGTATGCAATACTTTTTATGGAATATTATTTTTTACGTTATTTTGTATATTCAAGACGTCTCTAGACGCCTTTCCAATTCTAATTAAAACGTGTTCGAATTAAAATCATGGGAAAATGTGTCCATATAAAAAAAAATCAGTGGAAATTGTATTTGCTCACAACTGTACATAATTGTACAAACTTTTTGGATTTCTCATGCAAACAAAGTAGAGTCCACTATTTGATTAAAAAAGGCGAAGTAGCATTTATGAGTCATTGTTGTTCACGTGAAATATAAAGTAAACAGAACTTTATAGTTCACGTAACCAACATTAATCGCCTAAGCAATATTTAAAACATAACAATTTTTTTTGGCCCGAATAGTTTATAAAAACTTTCAAAAATTTAAAACAGTAATCAGATTTTTGGGACCATCGTAATTGTCGGTGTTATGGGCAAAACTCTGGCGGTGATTTGTACCAAATGTACATTTTCATAAATATTGTCATTATTAATTTTCTGACCCTAATTGACCGAAATTGACTGTCTATCCACGTCACCGAATGAAAATCTAAGCAAACAAAAGTAAGTCAATCGGTTTCACATCAAAAAGCGATGCGAAAGCAATCGAACGTTTTTATTCCAGAAGACAATCCAACGTTTTCATTCCAGTACGAAATCGTGGGCCTGCCAATGAATTCCTATTGTGTTATTCTTATGTTTACTTAAACAACTTAAAAATAATCCGATAGGGGGTTGTAAAAGCACTATAAAAGTTATTTGCTGTACATTTTCCAAACAATACTTTTTTTCATAAATAAAAACACCTTACACTGCTCCATTGTCCTACTGTTTTGCATTTAATGGTAAATCTTTGATATATTTGGAGGGAGCATGAATCTATGTGCGAACGCTCACCCTCTGCATTAACGCAAACTTCGTTTCGAAATTAATAAAATAGCATAATGACCACTTAGGTGGGCTCGACCAATTATTTAGAGGGAAATTTTTATGGTGGTGACACACTATTAAACAATTTGTATATATTTATATTATATATAAAGGGTGTTAAATTTTAAGGGCCAATGTTGATTTGTCGCGCAGAAAAGCAATTGTTTCGTTAGCTGTGTGGCAAGTGGCAACTTCCTTCTGAAACCATATATCGTCCACAACCATATCTTCCAATTCGGGCCATAAAAAGTTACGATAGCAAACACCATTCACAGTAACTGCCTGACCGGTCTCATTTTGGAACGCGCTGCTTGCTTGTGTATCTTCCCATGCTTCGAAATGAGTTAGTCTGAAGTTGAGAAATATCAAATGAAATGCAGAAAAAACTTGACGTTTAGTTGTGGTTAAAATTCAATATCAGCCCTTAAAATGTAACCACCCTTTATTAAAACAAGTAAAAAAACACACTTACTTATCTTTAAGAAAAATCTTCGAATTTGAATTTAAAATAAAAAATCTATCTAAATTTTTTCATTGTCGAAACGATGAAATGCGATATATGAAAATTTAGATCCAGAAAAAATATTGCAGAGGTTCCAATACTTTGATAAAAACTTAAAAGTTCGTGCAACCTCAATTATTCGATTGACAAAACATATCGGTTGTGGCAACGAACCTGTTCCCTCTGTGTGCAATTATTTACATTTTAGCAAAAGAACTATCGACAGGTGTGGAAACTGTCAAAGTAAAATATTGAAAATAGGGTGGGCCATTTAAAATTTAAAATTTTTTTAAATCTTTGGTTTTATTGGAAAGTATGTATCTTGTCATGTAATAATGGAACACCATCCAAAGCGTTTTCGCTTCGCCCAATGGGCTGAAGACTTTTTGGCAGGAGATGAAGAATTTTACCGAAAAATCGTGTTTTCAGATGAAGCTCATTTTCATCTCGGTGGCTATGTCAATAAGCAAAAAATTCGCTATGTCAATAGTCACGTGTGGGTTCAAAGAACACCAATGCATCCACAACGAGTCACTGTTTGGTGTGGATTTTTGGCTGGCTGCATCATTGGGCTCATTTTTTTAGAAAAGGAGCAAGAAGCTGCCGTTGCCTTCAACGGTGAGCTTTACCGCGACATGCTTAATTAATTTTTGTTTCCAAAAATTCAAGAGGATGGCATGGACGACATTTGGTTTCAACAAGGCGAGGCCACATGTCATACAGCCAATGTAACTATCGTTATTTTACTCACTGTTTTTAAAAATCGACTAATCGGCCGAAGTCGTGATAGCATTTGGATTCCTCGGAGCTGTGATTTGAGCCCTTTGGGTTGTTTTCAGTGGGAAGCCTTTAAGGATATATTTTATGCAAAGCATCCAGAGATAATTGAAGAGTTGAAACATGAAATCGAAGTATCCATTGAAATGATTCGACCCGAAACTATCTAAAATGTACTGAAAATTGGGTTGATGGTCATATTAATTATTTTGTGTTTCATTATTAAATCACAAAGTTTAGCTGATTCAAATTTTAAATTCTAAGTGGCCCACCCGTTATATTCAATCCATAGGAAGTTTGCGTCGATTTCATGCAACCTCAATCACTAGGTTGACAAGAAAATTCGGTTGTGGCAACGAACCTGTTTATTACATCTGTCCACAAGAAGTGGAGGTCAATGTGTAGACATTTTAAAAGACGAAGTTGACTTCTGTAAAGTAAATTAATAGAATAGACGACTCCTTTTTAACGCTTCAAAGAAACGTCAACTTTTTTCAGAACAATTCCCGTTGATTGTTTTGTTTAATGTTTCTAGAAGAACTGCATTTGATCTTTACTCCAGCTTGAAATGATAACATTTCGTTTATATTTTATTTGTTAGTATTTTAATATTATCCTTATACTAAAAGTCAAAAAGTCGATCATTCAACTTTTGGTGGCCAAAAAATGATTATTTCGAAATGGAATTTATTAATATCTATGTATGTAACCCTAGTTGATTTTGTGCTTCTATTATATTTTTTGAGAAGCATTTAAGGCAGTTAAGAAATTTACTAAGCTGTAGTTATTCCATGGCGAAAAGTCTTCTTTTGGAGGATGTTTTTTTTTCTTTTGCTACTGTTCCTAATGTCCCCTTCTGAACTACCAACCCCTAGCTACTACCAGTGCAAAACAGTAACTTTGTTTTAAAATATTTTAAGATTTTCAGATAAGCTTGTCTCTGGTTTTATGCAACACTTACTCGCCATTATTGGCATATTACCTTGTAACACAAACTCATGCCGCCGGAAGCGAGAGGGAGAGCGATTATATTTGTGTTGTACAAGAATTCCAAGCATACCCTAAGGCTGTCCATTTTCATTATTGTCTAATTTACCTTTCAAGTCAATCCTACTTAAATCTAAACGTTTTTAATTATAATTTCATTTTGACGTTTACCGAAAACTTCAACTCCACTTCCCGCCCTTCGCCGTAATTGTTGTCAGCTGACAAGCATTGTTAAATTAAATTTCTTCAGTGTGAATTTGGGTAGTGTATAACCATCAAAAAGAAGAGTTGACAAGCCAAAAAAATATATTTATATATATGTATGTATGTATATATGTACGTATCAGTATATATCTAGTAAATATATTTAAAAACAATCATATAGTGTTTTGCATTTGCTTTATCACAACCGATGGCTTGGATTTAACGCTGACATTTTTATGTTTTAATGTTTTTTTTTTTGTTTTGAAGCATACTTTGAAGGTTTTCGCCACGTCATGCGTACCCAACAAACCATTCCCTAAGCGTAATATAACTAAATTGGAGAATAAACTTACTACTAACAAATTTCTACAACTTTTCTTAAACATACATCATTTGAACCCTAGATTTCGTAACAAAGAAAAATAAACACAAAGTCGTCAACTATACGCTGCTTGCTTCACACATAAAGTACAACGAAAAACGGTTTCGTAAGAAACAAAAAAAACCCAAAGTCGCTGCGACGTATATGATGTGCCGTTATTTGTACACGTGCATTTTGTTTTCTTTGTTAAAGTTCTCAGTTGTCTTGTTCATGTTGAATTGTAAAGTTGGAGTAACTAAAAAGTGAAAATTAAATAAAGAGAAGTAAAAAAGTGAAGAAATTAAAGAGAAGTAAAAAAGTGAAGAAATAAAGTTTGTAAAAGTAAAATAAAATATATCTATATTTATAAAAGAGAATGCCGTCCGTGTGAACATGCATAACTTTATAACGGATCGTCCGATTTTCACGATTTTGGGCTTGATGAATTCGTGTTGGCCCAAGGAAGGACATAGGATGTTGGACAATTTCCAGAAAAATATAAAATCCTGGAAGATTTTAACTAAAATTTTACTCTTTTTTTTGTCAGTTTAACAATACCAAATAATATTTCGAATGTTTTAAATTTTTTTCATGTCAATGTCATTTCTTTTGTGATTTCATATGTCGGTAATTATGAAACTCAATTAATTATTACTTATTTTGGGTTTTCATTTTTGTGATCATGCCGCCAATAAGAACGTCAAACCTTTCACGTCGCAGTCGTAATGCACAACGTTTGAGAACTGTTCGTACGAACGAAACTCCAGAGGAACGCTCAATGCGAAATGCACACAATCGAGCGAACATGTCGGAACTTCGAGAAACATTATCACAAGAACAACGTGCGGTTGTCCAAACTAGAGACCGAAATAGACAACAACGTAATCGAAATCAGCAGAGCGTTCAAATAAATGCAAATCGCCAAAGAAGAAGAAACGCCGTGAATGTCGAATTGGAGCGAGTCGCCTTCCAATACGACTGCACGATTGACTATAGCGAACTTCCGTGTGTCTCGATTGGCGCTATGACTGTCGTATGTCCACATTGCTATGCACTGAAGTTTCCTTCCGAAACAACCGGATTGTGCTGCATGAGTGGTAAAGTAAAATTACCGCTTTTGCCTGATCCACCTGAGCCATTGCGCTCATTGATTTACGATAATACACCCCAATCACGACAATTTTTGACCAGAGCTCAACAATATAACAGTTGTTTTCAAATGACATCTTTCGGAGCACAAGTTATTCAGGACAATCGCCCATACAATCCGACATTCAAGGTAAACTCGCTTGATTAAAGTCCAAATTATATTCAGATTAGATTGTCATCTAATTCGACTTTGTCCTTATGATACAGATCCAAGGACAAATTCATCATCGCTATGGTTCGTTATTGCCGACAACGAATCAAGATCACAAATTTCTTCAAATGTATTTCATCGGAAATGTGGACAAGGAAATCGATATGCGCAGTGCAATTCATCAAAACATGGAAAAAAATATCATTAGAATTTTGCAAAACGTATTGCATGAGCACAATGCTTACGTGCGTCAATTCAAAACTGCGTTGGATACGGATCTGCATTCGGACGATCATCAAATTGTCATTTCCGCTGATAGACGTCCATCTGGTGCTCATGCACGTCAATTTAATATACCAACAGTCGATGAAATTGCTATCATATATGTTGGTGATCCAGTTGGGAGTCGTGACATTGTACTGAAGCGACGAAATAACGGTGAATTGCAGCGCGTGTCCGAGATCCATCCGTCATACGATGCACTGCAGTACCCCATAATGTTTTGGCGAGGAGACGATGGATACCATATAAATATCAAAATGTTTAATACTTTAAATGGTTTTTATATTTGTTTTGACAGACTTACGGATTGCACCTGAATATTTCTTTTGTATATTAGGTGAGGTCTCAAATAAAAAGGTCAGCTCGATGAATTATTACGCATATCGGCTCATGATTCGTGCGGTTGACAATTATTTGTTGCGACTCCGACGTTTACTGCAACAATACATCGTTGATATGTACGTGAAAATCGAAACAGAGCGCCTTACCTTCATTCGATTTAACCAAACAAAACTTCGCTCGGAAGAGTACATCCACTTGCGTGATGCAATAAGTTCGGATGGAAATGCAGCCGACATCGGTCGTGTGACGATTCTTCCTGCCACTTACATAGGAAGTCCACGGCACATGCACGAATATGCTCAAGATGCGATGACCTATGTACGGAATTATGGGCGGCCGGATTTATTCATAACGTTCACGTGTAATCCGAAGTGGAAAGAAATAACGCAGTTGCTTCATCCCGGCCAGACATCGAGTGATCGCCACGACATAGTAGAACGAGTTTTCAAGCAGAAACAAACGGTTCTCATTAATTTAATCACAAAGCAGAAGATTTTTGGAGCAGTTAAATGCTGGATGTACTCTGTGGAGTGGCAGAAACGGGGACTACCACATTCACACATGCTTTTGTGGTTAGTCGACAAACTTCGTCCTGACCAAATTGATGAAATAGTTTCTGCTGAGATTCCCGATCCAGAGACTGACCCAGAACTTTTTGAAATCGTCAAGACTCATATGATTCATGGTCCATGCGGTAACCACAATCCATTATCACCGTGTATGTCTGAAAATAAATGTACCAAACGCTATCCACGTCTATTGGTATCAGACACAATCACTGGCAATGATGGATATCCGCTATATAGACGTCGATCGCCAGCGGATAATGGCAAAACATTCACGATGCATGTCAGAGGAGCAAGTTTTGCCGTCGACAATAGTTGGATTGTGCCGTACAGCCCGTTTTTGTCGAAAGTCTTGAAGACTCATATCAATGTTGAGGTATGTTGCTCCATCAAATCTATCAAATATGTATGCAAATACGTGAATAAAGGCAGTGATATGGCTGTTTTCGGGATTCAGGCTCCTGATAACCATGATGAGGTGCTTCGCTATCAATTGGGCAGGTATGTGAACTGCAACGAGGCAGCGTGGCGGATTTTTTCGTTTCCGATTCATGAGCGCACCCCAACTGTCGTCCATTTGGCAGTTCACTTGGAAAATGGTCAACGTGTATATTTCACGGCAGCCAATGCAGCCCAGCGAGCCGAACTACCACCTGCAACAACATTAACAAATTTTTTCGATACTTGCCGAAGTGACGAGTTCGCACGAACACTTCTTTATTCTGAAATGCCACGATATTTCACATGGAATGCGTCGTCGAAGAAATTCCAGAGGCGGAAACAAGGTGAAACAGTTGTCGGATTCCCTGGTGTTTATGCAAGTGATGCACTTGGTAGAATATACACAGTTCACCCCAAAAACGACGAATGCTTCTATCTGAGAATGGTTTTGCTGAATGTTCGAGGCCCCACTTCGTTCGAATCGCTGCGGACTGTTGACGGTATTTTGTGTGCGACATATCGAGAAGCCTGCCAACGCATGCAATTGCTTGAAAACGACAATCATTGGGATTTGACACTGGCCGATGCTACTATGACCGCGCCAGCGAATCAACTCCGAACACTCTTTGCAATCATAATTTCGACATGTTTTCCATCGAATCCTAAAGATTTGTGGAATAAATACAAGAATGATATGACCGACGATATTTTGCATCGAATTCGCACTGTGACATCGGATAATCAACTGGAGATGTCAGATGAAATGCGCAACGAAAGTTTGATTTTGATCGAGGATATGTGTCTGCTCATGAGTGGCAATTTGTTGTGCAAATTGGGAATGCCATCGCCGAATCGTTCAATGCATGACGCATTTAATCGAGAATTGGAGCGAGAAATGGATTTCGATCGAAATGCATTGAGTCAAGCAGTTCAAATAAATGTGCCACTGTTGAATCCAGAACAAAATCAAGTGTATGATGAAATTATGCAAGCAGTCGATAACGGAAATGGCGGATTTTTCTTCCTTGATGCGCCGGGTGGAACTGGAAAAACATTCCTGATTTCACTGATTTTGGCTACAATTCGATCAAGATCTGAGATTGCTTTGGCACTCGCCTCTTCTGGGATAGCGGCTACGTTATTAGAAGGCGGTCGAACAGCTCATTCTGCATTGAAATTACCATTGAATATGCAAGTGGATGAAGAACCGATATGCAACATTTCAAAGAACTCTGCGATGGCAAAAGTATTGCAACAATGCAAGATTATTGTGTGGGACGAGTGTACAATGGCTCACAAACGCGCATTGGAAGCTTTAAATCGCACATTGAAAGATTTACGGAATGACACACGACATTTCGGTGGCGCATTGATTTTGTTGTCAGGCGATTTTCGTCAAACGCTGCCTGTCATTCCAAGATCAACTCCAGCAGATGAATTGAACGCTTGCCTGAAGGCGTCGGCTTTATGGCAATACGTGAAGAAATTGCAGTTGAAAACGAACATGCGAGTTGCTTTACGAAGTGACCGGTCCGCTGAGGAGTTCTCTAGGCAATTGTTGGCGATGGGTAATGGCGTGATTCCAGTCGAATTAGTTACCGGCTTAATTGAATTTACACAGAATTTTTGCAGCATTACAACTACGCCGGAAGAGCTGATAATAAAGGTTTTTCCGAATATCGCGCAGAATTATGTTGACCATGATTGGCTGAGTGCACGAGCGATTTTGGCTGCGAAACACAAGGATGTCGATCATTTGAATTTCGTCATTCAAAATGATATCTCTGGTGAGTTGCATTCATACAAATCCGTCGACTCCGTGATGGATGAAAACGAAGTCACGAACTATCCGACAGAATTTTTGAATTCTCTGGATGTCCCGGGCTTGCCGCCACACTTTTTGAAATTGAAAGTCGGCTCAATTATAATTTTGTTGCGTAATCTCAATGCACCAAAACTTTGTAACGGTACGCGTTTGATTGTGAAGACACTCAAATCAAATGTCATTCAAGCGACGATTTTGAGGGGAAAATTCAAGGGCGAAGATGTTCTCATTCCGCGGATTCCTCTTATTGCGAACGATTTGCCATTCGTATTTAAGCGTCTTCAATTTCCGGTGCGTCTCGCCTTCGCTATGACAATTAATAAGGCGCAAGGACAATCGCTGGATGTTTGTGGAATCAATCTTGAGTTCCCATGTTTTTCACATGGTCAATTGTATGTGGCGTGCTCACGTGTCGGCAAACCTTCCGCTTTGTACGTGTACGCGCCAGAGAACAAAACGAAAAACGTTGTGTACCATAAAGCACTTCAGTGAAAAAGCGGAAGGTTGGCTGATAACTCAATCATTGCGGTTTGATTAAAGCACATCGTTATTCTTTTACTTTAGTTATTTGAATTGTATTTAACACAACTTTTTAATAAAGAATTTGAATTGACTGAGTTATATAAAGCAGCAAGTGCATGCTCGGAATTATTTTTTTCGTTGCATTAACGAATTTAAGCGGAACGAAGTTCGCCGGGTCAGCTAGTAAAACTATAAAAAATGCCTTACAAAATTAAACACAGTGTTCGTAAGGAAACAAAGGCTGACATTTTCAAGCCTGTTTAAAGCTTATATTTCTAAGCTTGTTCAAAGCTTACATTTGTAAGCTTCTTCAAAGCTTACATTTCTAAGCTTATTGTATATTATAGACTAGCAAGCTTATAACAGGGTTCAATTTTGTTTATTATATAATTGTTACCAAGCGTATTACTATAGTTTTCACTAACGTTTTCTAAGCTTAAGGCTTATGATAGTAAGTTTGTTACAAGTTATTTCTAAAGGGTTTTGGTTTGTTGGGTATGTATGTATAAGCCTGTGGGTGTGTGTGCATCCAAAAATAAAACACACTTGCCACAAAATATATGTACGTCTCTGTATGTACGCCCCTCGCATAAATTAGAAATTTATATGAAACCATAAATTCATTTTTATTGGTTTTTGGTTGAAAAAGAGAATGGGAGCTCAGCAAGAAATGTTGAAGTCTGCGCTTAAATTTCAGATTTCTTTTAAAATTTTTGGCCGACCTAAAATTAGGCCGTAAAAGAAGTGGGATTTATATTGTCCCAGGGCTACGCTTAAAGTTTAAAATGTCGTTGACAATTAACTCATCTCAGCGATTCAAAATAACTTAATTGCTCAATGTTGTTTAGTTTATGGACGGCATTGTAGCTCTAATTCGCCTTGTTGAACCTTTTTGGCATTAAGGACATTCTAAACAATTTGTCTTTGTTTCACAGTGGCCTGACCTGCCCTGGACATTGGTTGCTTGTGCTCTTCTCGCCTGCACTCAAGAGGTGTTTACTCTGTGTTAAGCTTAATTGTCATTAGCCTTTTTTGCTCCTTTTTGTATTGCCATGCACGCACACACACACACACTCGCTCGAAACACACTCAATTCTTTTGTTCTAAACAATGAATGGAGAGAATAGTTGTGGTGGTGGTACGGACGATGATAGACATCGCTTTTGTTTGGGAATTCTGCCTAAAACTAGTACCTATTTTTAGGCATACAAAAGTGAAATAAATTAAAGCATACTTTTTGCAGTTAAACCAAAAAGGTATTTTCTTTCACCATTGAAATATCAGCTTAAAACTGAGCACAAAAAAAATAATTTCAATGAAAATTGCTTTTCTTGAATAAATTGTTTAAAGGAAATGGCAGCAATCACGGAAAGGATCAAATCAGTTTTTTAACCTTATTTAAAATAATTTAAATTATATAACTTGCTTATTTGATCACAAAAGTTATTGAGAAGTATGAATAAAATAGCTATTGATTTCTGAATTAGCTTCGAAAAAAGAATTGAATAAGTGTCAGTTGGCTGAGCCAACAGGACATTTCTTAGAAAATATATCCAAAGGGCGAAATGAGCCATTTGCATTATAGACAGGGTTGCCAACAAAAATGTAAATAGTCGTAAAATCGTCGCACTCCAGTACGGCATTTTTTACATTAAAAGTTAACTTTATTTACGAGTGAACACACTCGCAAGCTATAAGATCACAGTTGTTGTTGTTTCTTAAGTTGGGAATGCAGTCAGCAAAGAATGTATATTTAGAGGTTTTAAGGGTTAAAAACTAAATAGAATATCAAAAGTTTAATGATGGTGAAACTAAAATTGATAGGTGAATGTTTTGAAATAGTCTTTACACAATGATTACTCCTGACTCCTGGCGGTACCTCCCTATCACTTAAGCGCAAAATTTTTTTTTTCAAATTTCGGTCTATGTGACCGGCATTAATGTCAACCAAAATTTTAAAATAAGTCTATATTCGCAATCGTACCAAAAATTTTTTAAATTTGAGTACCCATGTGTCCATATTGACAATCCATATTGCCTGTTCTGACCATGCGGACAGTGTTTGGGCCACCTGAGCCAAAACGTCCCGCACTATGCTCTTTTTAAGGTATAAAGTGCTTCCCCACTAGCATCACCCTTTTTTTCGTAAAGCATATATTTTCCGAGGTACCTTAAGGAGCCGATTTCGCCCATTTTCAATCCCAAACAGTTTATGACCATGAGACATACTCATGCAAAATTTATGGATCCGAAAGTAATTCAATTGGCTGCTATCGTACGTTCACAAGTTACACGATCGGGCGGACCAACAAGGCTTGATCGTCTTTTTTAGGACGATCAATAATATATATACATTAGAGGATCTCCGATCAATATTTTACTTCAATATTTCACTTCAGTGGAGGGTATAATTAGATCTATCCATAATTGTTTTCTGTTATTTTTTATTTCTTCAACCTACAATAAATAATTTACCTTTTATCAACATTTTTTATTAATGACTAGGAATCAAAGATATCGTAATGAAGTTAATTAATTTAAGCAGAATATGTACTTAGAGTGCTTCGTGTCAAAACACTTTTTAAAATCAAAATTTCCTTCAAAAACATTCGATTTTATACCTAAAAAACTGTGCCAGACCTTGGACTCTGCATTACAACACACACAGAAAACCAATTCGTTGCCACAATCATTTTTTTGCCAACGATATGAATGAGGTTTTATGTATAATTATGGTTCCATTAGTGTTACCTAAGGTTAGTTGATGTACTGAAATGTTCAGTAAATGGAAATGAATAAATCGATAGAAGTGACAATATAGAAACCTGTTAATAATGAAATGATACGTATTTGAATTACAGTGTAAAAACAAATAATGTTATCAGCGTTTAAAGGTTTAAGTAAAGACTTAAAGGTCTAACTAAAAAAACTTAGTCAAAGCAAGACACAATTTATATTGTGCAATTTTGGGACTTCTTCGGGTCCACTTGTCTATCGGAGGGAAGTTATTGAATAATTTCGTTTCCGACCACAATTTTCAAAAAAGTCTTGAAATTCTGTTTTCTATTTTTTATTAATTATTATATTTTATTTTTACAATTTAATTGACTTAAAATGCAACCGTTTTTAGTATTACTCGTAGAGTAAAATACTTCGTTTTCATTACCAATTGTTGGTTGCAACGTTGACCGTAGTTGCCACAACAGACTATCAACAATTTGAACTTTATTCGGTAAATGTGACCGATTAGTAAGTTGTCTCAACCATAATGTTGGCATTGCAATCAACATATGGTACGTCCAGTCGAATTTCCATCGTGATTACTAAGATTTTGTTATTGGGACTTACAGTTTTAGCGGCTAACATAAATTTTGTAGTTCGGACCGATTTCCAACAGACCTTTTCTCTGTGTGTAATATTAAAATTTGATTTTATGCTTGAGAAATGATCTTTTTTTAAGACTTCTATGGTATTTAATTATATTGCGTTCTTTCTCGATACTTTTTACTCCTAAAGCATTCGCATTATCTGAAACAGAAAACGTTTAGCAAACCCAATAAAACATGGAGCACAAAAGAATTTTTAAATCGAATTTCTGAAACCCTTGTAATATTTTCTTGATTTTTTTTTTTAATTTTAGTACTTATTTTTAAAATGCCAACATTTAATTCCGATCCATACCTTTTACTAAATACTTATACATATATTAAGCCAAATGTACGTATTTTCTTGTCCAAAGATCTTGCCCATGGAATCAGAGCAGCGGAGTCAATCCGACCTATATTTTTTTTTAAATTAACAAATCAATTTTTAGTGATTTAATTGCTTCTCACGGTTTATTATTTCATTTACCATAAATGGCAAATACTCGTACGCTATTTGAGACCTATGATTAGCTCAAATCAACTCATAAATGCCATCGGTGTTACGAATAATAAAGTAATCCTCGAGCCGAGAAAAAGCTGTTTGCAGACTTTGGAAGTTCCTACAAAAGTGAGTTTAGGAGTTATATAGTGCACAGCTCAGTAAGTCGAGAGACGTTGAAAGAAATATGCAACAAAACTTGTTGTTGTAGCGGCAACTGTGTGCCGGTGTGACTTCGGGTCAATCCGGTCCATAGAACCGGCTGTCGTGGGATTGACAAAACTTGTTTATTAACATTTGCGAGTGGTCGGCGAATCCCGATAAATGTTATCGATATATTATCGAAGATTCTAAAGAATCTGTCAGATTCGAGCTGTTAATAGCAAAATTTATTAAAGGTCGCTAATGCGACAACATTACACCATTCTACAAAAATATAAAAATGATTTTGTTTACAGAAAACTATAGACAATTTGGGTTAAACCCCGTTTTTTTTAAATAATTCAAATTCGAGAATAACCTTTAGCGAGTTTAAGTAGGCTCGTTTATTACTTGCTAATTGTATTTCTTGAATATTTTTTTTCTACAAATTATAAATTTTAAAATCAAACGTTTCATAATGAATAAACCCAATCAGTTCTTGTATGGAAAGAAATTTAAAAAAATCCCTGTACAGTTTTGAAGTTATCGTCTTTGCGATCACTTATTTGTTTAATAAGCGAGTACCAATAGAACACGCCTAATGTTGATCTTCTATTAAAGCCCAAGCTCTAGATTTCAGTTTTAAAGAAAGTTATTCGCGCCCGCCATATCTCTTACAAAATCTCATAGAGCTGCATTAATCTTTTAATCTTCGGCCGATAAAAATACAGAATTTGCTTGCAAAATATTTAAATAATAGTAGTTTCAATTATTTTGAGATATTTTTTTCTTCTATAAAATAATAAAAATATATCATTTGCATTAAATTTTCAAAATTTGAAAATGTGTAAAGTGTACTTTTTGGCTTGTTAGTAGATTTGTTTTATTTTTCGTAAATTAAATTTGCTGATAATACTACTTAAATAAATAGTTTAGAGTCCATAAGTGAAAAAGTATTAAGTTCTTTTAACCAATTAAATGCCAGTAGATCTGAAGTAAAAACGTTTTTAATGTAGAATCCTAAGGACCAATTATAAATTACACATTACCATACTTACGCCTACCCCTATAGAGTACGTAATTAGAATTTGACAAGTTATTGTTCATATTGCAATAATATTAAATTAAATAAATCTGATTACATTTAAATTTCATAAAATGTACTATAAAAAAAACTCCCAAAAAACGAATCTCTATGCTGTAATATATTCTCAGAATAAATATATAATTCAGATTTTCTTAATTATTAATCCCCAAAAGAAATAAAAGAATAACACACACAAAACATAAAAAAAAACTTTCTTACCAGCCTTAACATTTGTTTTAAACTCCTGTAAATATTATTAAGTTTCTTTTAATAAGCAAAACAAAATAAAATAAAAAACAAAAACAAAAAGTATTTAACTATTATTCCCCAAATTGTATAGACAAATTTCCCAAAACAAATCTTTGTGATCCATACATGAAATTAACACTAAACTATGAAAGTTTCCTTCACTTCCAAGAAAAAAAATTACCAACTAAACTATTTTTGAAAGTTTAATTATAGTCAAAAACAAAAACCAATTACTAACACTATGTAATTCATCAGAAACTAAAAAAAACGAAAACAGACGTTAGCAATGAGTTATATAAATAATAAAAAATAAACTGAATAAAGAAAATATTAGAGCATTTAATGAAATGGAATTATAATACATAATTATAAAACTAGATAAAAAAACAAACAGAAACTAAATACTACTTATAATTATCTAGAATGCAAAAGAAACGATAATAAATAAAAACTTTAAGAATTACTTTAAAAAACAAACACGAACCACTTTGATTTTTATTATGCTACAGCGCCCGAAAGTAGGCAACTAAAGCTCGTTAATTATCATCAATTACCTGCACACAAGCAGTATAGCGTGTCCCGAAACAATACCGTGAACGGCAATGGTGACGATAGAATGCCTTAGGAAAACACATGAAGGCGGTTTTATTTCAAACACCTTATTTACACACCATTCTACGTCAATTTCGAAATTCATATTTTGTTTTTACTTTTGTCCATGTGTGTTGGTTTTGGTGGCACATTAATGACAGTTTCAAAATTTCTAATTGACATTTTCATGCATATGAACATGACAAAACACTTTGCGTCTGACGCGACTTTATTAATTGTGTGTGTCTCTTAAAGTGTGACTCGGAACAATATCATACTAGGGGGGAAATTATGAAATACATATTGCTCATTTGCTAGAAAAGCATTACAACTCAAAATTCTTCGTTGTTTACCCGAGTACTAGTGCCATTTGTTTTCGAGTTTAACTTATTTTATACACCTAGAAAGAAGTTTAACCGTACCATTTATATCGATCGACTTTGATTTACTTTCTAAATTGGTTTAGAGATGTCACTTCATTCTGTCTTCCGTCCATGCGTCCATTCTTGCAATCAAAAAAGAGGTCAAAAATATCACAATCTTAATAAAACGTTGCACACTTTCTGAACTTTTTTATTGTATATCAGTCCAAATTTGAAAAGCAACAGTTTTGAGCACCTTCCACGTTAAGTTCTTCTTTCATGTCAGCTCGTACGATGATTGCTATATATATATTTCTGGACAAGGCAACACTAAGTGTTGCCCGGCGCCATCTGACATTTCCGTTGAAAAGTTTAACATTTTTTAGCATAAACGTTCTCAGAACGTTTTGACGTACGACCATCATCTGTGTTGTTTACAGTGACTTAAAAAAATCAATTTGGCAAAAAAATTAAATTAACTCGTGAACATATTCGTGCGATCATTTTTCACAACTTTCGACGTGGATTATCACGACAAGTGTGCATCGATAAACTTAAATCTTTGTACGGCGATGAAGAACCTATAGGATGACACTGTGAAAAACTGGTTTAATGAATTCAATCGTGGCCGACGCTCGCTCAAAGACGAAGGTCGTCCAAAAACGGCCGTTGTGCCAGAGAACATTGATGCCGTGCGTGAACTGATAATGCAAGATCGTCTTGTGACATACCGTGAGATAGAGGCATCCTTGCGCATTTCTTCTACCAGCATACATTCGATATTGCATGAACACCTGGCCGTAAAAAAGGTTTGTTCTCGTTGGATCCCGCACAATTTAAAAATCGCTCAAAAAAGGCTCGTATCGATTGGTGCAAAGAAATTTTGAAAAAATACGATCGCGGCGCTTCAAAAGACGTTTATAAGATTGTCACAGGTGACGAATCATGGACCTATGCGCATAAGCCCGAATCAAAACAGCAATCGACCGCGTAGGTCTTCGAAGACGAGCCAAATCCAACGAACGTTATTCGTGGAAGAAGCACTTCGAAGCAAATGGTTGTCTGTTTCTTAGGCAAAACTGGTGATGTGGCGACTGTTCCGCTTGAGCAACGAAGGAGGTCAATTCTGAGTGGTACGCCACAATTTGTTTGCCTGAAGTCTTCGGACAAATTCGAAAAACGAACAAGAGAAAACGAATCATTGTGCACCATGACAATGGGAGCTCTCACACATCGGCTCAAACCAGCGCCTTTTTGACCGGCCAAAACGTCGAATTGATGGGTCATCCACCGTACAGCCCTGTCTTGGCACCCAATGACTTCTTTTTATTTCCGCACATCAAGAAAAGAATGCGTGGTCAACGATTTTCGTCGTTAGTAGACGCTGTTGAAGCGTTCAAAAACCATGTTTTGGAGGTGTTTCAATCGGAGTGGAAAAAGTACTTCGACAATTGGTTTGAGCGCATGCAAATTTGTATAAATCATACTGGAGAATACTTTAAAACAATAAAACCATTTTTGGTGATAAATATTCGCATTTTCATTATTAGGCCAGAAATATATATAGCAGCGCTCGTACTTAAATAAGGACAATATGAAGGTATGTATGTGCCTCATGACATTTAACGTGCATACGAGTATATAGTAAAGACTGCAATCTTTTATTTGAGCTCTTATACGTTTCAGAACACTTTTAGGTGACAGAGATATGAAGGTTGTTTTTTTTAAAGCCGAACCTTAAATTGTCTCCACTGACCCCACGCTACTAAAGCTTAATAACTTTGACTATAATCTTAGCCAAAATTTTAAAATTTCTTTGTAAGGATGGTCCAACTAAAATGCACGATGTTAATTGTAAATAAAACAAAAAAATTTCAGAGAATTATATTAAAAATGGTTATTATGATAGAGAGATATATCGCAATTATGTGTGAAGCAAAAAATATAAACCAAAAAAACCAAACCTCTATCCGATGGTCCATATTTCTACTGACTTTGAGACATATACTTGGTTCAATGTCGTTAATGTGCCAAATTATCTGATTCTTGAGCTCTAGAATTGTTCTAGGCTAATTGACACAACAGTGTCAAATCACATGATCATGGCGGCAATTTAACATCGCGCCACCATCCGGTTGAACCACGGCCACCATCCGGTTGAACCATATATCGCCCCGGTCCACATTCTCAATTTCTGTTATCATCTCACGACAGCGAAGACACTTCACACTAACAGCTTGGCCGACCACATTTTCAAAATAGTACGGCCCGATAACATCACGATGGAAGAACAAACTGGGAGTGCATGCACAGGTGTTTTCACATATCCTACAGACCCGGTTTGCTGAAATTCGCGCACATTTGGACAATTATGCTGACCAAAAAATCACGAGGTGCACAAGATACATTTTGATTTTGATTTGAACGCTTGTTTTCTTTAAATACTTCAATAATCCAAACGCGCGGCTCTATTGTGTACCTCTTCATGGTTGAATTTGTCGAACAATTAAACAAAGAAAAGTCAAATTAAGTTGGGCAAAAGACCTGAAGTTAAGGTGTGACTCATCGTGTACTATGGTTGGACCTCACTTTAGATGAAATCGTAGAAAAACATCGCTTTTATTTCGGCACCAGTTTAACTCTATTGACTATTGAGCGCTCGTTTTGACCATGCGGGACGTTTTTTTGAGCCACATCAGCCAATTTGTCCACCAACTATGCTCTTTTGTAAGGCGTAGGTGGGCCATTTAAAATTTTAAATTAATTACGCTGTAAAAAAAGTACTGATAATTTTTTCAAATTTCTGGTCTTATTGGAAAGGCTGAACTTTGTCATTTAATAAAGGAACACCATCTGATGCCTTATCGCTTCGCCCAATGGACTGAAGATTGTTTGGCAGGAGATGAAGAATTTTTCATCTCGGTGGCTATGTCAATGAGCAAAATTGCTGCAAGTAGTGTTCAGAAAAACCAAACGTAACTATTGAAAGCCAAAGCACCCACAACGAGTCACTGTTTGGTGTAGTTTTGGGCTGGCGGCATCATTGGACCATTTTTATTCGAAAATGAGCAAGGAGCCGCCCGTACCGTCAACGGTGAGCGATACCGCGCCAAGCTCAACGGAACAAGACACATGTCACATAGCCAACGCACCATCGATATTTTACGCATTTTTTTTTTGAAAATCGAATAATATCATGGCTAATGTTTCTAAACAAAAATATTAGAGCTTTGAGTGTGCCGCTCGGCACCGAATCATCAGCAGATTTGATTTAACGATGTCTATCTGTCCGTCCGTCTACGGCCCTTTTAAATATGGCAGAAGTAAATACTGTACTGACGCTTTTGAAATTTGGAAAAATCGGTTTAGAAACAGCTTCCAAACATATGTTCAATCGATTTAAGGTGTTTTGGTCTGGGAGCCACATAATACATCCAACCTTAATGAAATTTGGAAATGTTGCTAACGATCGATCAGTAACCTCCTCAGATTATAATGGGTCATATCGGTTGACAGCTTTAAAACAACAGTATATAAATTCTCATTTCTATCAAATTTGGTATAGTATATTACGATAGACGTACAACTACTCGTAGACTAAGATGAAAAAAGTATTACGTACGGAATCGGACTTATTATCAGTTTCTGATATGTTAGCCCTTATAATGCTTACATAAAGGTACCAATAACGTAAATATTTGGCATCCCAATAATTCTCGGCATACGAGTACTTTTGTTACTTTACAAATTTAATGTATGTAAATGTATATTTATCGCAAAACCTACCAAAATACGGCATAGCTACCATCTTACCAAACGAAAGAAACCCCTACCAAATTTGGTCGGAAAAGCACAAAACGTCAACACTGTACTAAACGGCCTGAAGGCAGCATTTGTAGATACGTCACACGGTACATCTCGATACGATATAAGTCACGTTACGATTGTTTCACTAATTGTTTCATAACTTGTATGATAAAATGGTTCGGTACTGAGCTTGTTGAGAAGACGAAATGGTTCGGAGCTGCGCTAATGTTTCGTACAGTTGTATCAAAAAGGAGTAAATATCTGCTCAACGTTGTGTTAAACTGTACAGTTGGTCATATGATTTATATTAACCCTAAATATGGACTCAGAAAATATTATCACAATTGTGAATTTTGGCCACAGAAAAATATTGTTGTAAAGAAATATTTCCCATTAAGATATTTCTTCGCATCTACTTTGGATAACGAGTAAACAATCATAACATATTCTGAAATGGCAGCGAATTTTTCTCTTGTGCTCAGTTTGGTTGGCATTTTCATAATGAAAAAGTCACACTAGAACATGGAACGTGCCAAATCTCAGCCAGACCCATGCTCGAAGTTTTCAATCGAGTTTTTTAAGGTCTTTTTTTGATAACCGATATAACAGCTGATATGTAGTTGCTTTTTACTTAGTTTGGTTTGTCATTTTATCATTGAGAAACGCTTGAGAAACGTGGAAATATTCTATCAAAGTAAGTATTTCATCAAAATAAATTTTCTATCAACATAAATATCATATTCTACCAAACAAAACTAAGTATTCTACCAAAGCCACTTAATACGTATTCTACCTATTGCGGGCTGATCTCAGCAATTGAGCTATTCTATATTGATGATTTTATGAAAGGATCTTCGTTTTAAGCCTTGTATTCACCTAAAACGAAATTTTCGCTTAGGAGTTTTGCATTTATCTCTACACGCAAGAATTGTAGTGTAGAGCTTTCTCTACACTGCTCTACACTACAATTCTTGCCATTATTTATTTTCAAAAAAATTATTTTAATCATTTAATCAAATTTCTTGACCCAAAAATTATTAGAAAATTAATTTTCGTTTGCAGATGGTGAAAAAAGTCTACACCGCTCTAATAATCATCCCTGTAACGGTTGTAAATTCCGCCACCATTTCGTTTTAGTTGAGTACCACCAAATGAAAATAGCTTAACGGAATTTACCAATGGTAAATTTCGTTTGCTTTGCTTCATATATTTCTTATGGGAGCGAGATTTTCGTTTTAGGTGAATAGTAGGCTTAAACAAAAATAATCGTACAACCCACTTCTGTATTAACTTTGTTGATACTGGAATATTACTAATGTAAAAACTGCATGGAATTCCCGATGTTTATCAGTTTATAATCAATCTTACTTTCTTAAATAAAAGTTTTTTCTACAAAGAAAGTTTGTTTTTTATTCCGAAAAGTTGAATTTAATCGACTTTTTATACTAAAAACTCGAAAAGTCTACTTTTGATTTTTTTTGTAATAGTCGAAAAGTCTAAAAGTCGACTTTAAGTCTCAAGTGTAAAACCCTAACACGGACGACATTTGGTTTTAACAAGACGGGGCCACCTGTCACACAGCCAACACAACCATCGATATTTTACGCACTGCTTAAGAAAATTGCATAATCAGCGGAAATTGTGATGTAAATTAGACGCTTCGGAGCTTTGATTTGAGCCCTTTGGACTATTTTTTGTGGGGAGCCATTAAGAGACATTTAAAGTGTTGAAACGTGAAATCAATGTTGGCATTAAAAAGATTCGACCGGAAACAATCGCAAATGTACTGAAAAATTGGGTTGATCGGACTGCGTATCGTACTGCCCACCGAAATGTGGTAGTAATATGAATGATATTTTGTTCCATAATTAAATGAAAAAGTTCAACCTTTCTAGAAATTTGAAAAAAAAACAGTACTTTATTTTTACAGCCGATTCAAAATTAAAAATGTTAAATCTTTCACCCTGTAGAATGAAGCTGTTCTGCATATAAAGTGAATTGTTAACCATAAACAAGGAAGTCGAATTTAACTTCATGCATAAATATTCGTTTGTCTGTTTGTTCGACCTTTTTTGATGTAAATCAGTTACGAGGGCTGCTTTATATATTTCTGACCTAATAATGAAAATGCATCATCAAAAATGGTTTAATTGTTTTCAAAGTATCCTCCAGCATGATTTATACACTTTTTCATGCGCTCAAACCAATTGTCGAAGCACTTTTTCCACTCCGATTGAGACACCTCCAAAACATGGTTTTTGAACGCTTCAACAGCATTTTCTGGCGACGAAAATCATTGACCACGCTTCTTTTTCTTCATGTGCGGGAATAATAAGAAGTCATTGGGTGCCAAGTCAGGGCTGTACGGGGGATCATCATCAATTCAACGTTTTGGCCGGTCAAAAAGGCGCTGGTTTGAGCCGATGTGTGGGAGCTCCCATTGTCATGGTGCACAATGATTCGTCTTCTCTTGTTCGTTTTTCGAATTTCTCTGAAGACTTCAGGCATTGCTCAAGCGGAACAGTTGCAACATGACCAGTTTTGCAGAGGAAACAGGCGACCATTTGCTTTGAAGGGCTTCTTCCACGAACAAATTTCGTTAGATTTAGCTCGTCTTCGAAGACCCACACGGTCGATTACTGTTATGTTTCGGGCTCATACGTATAGATCCATGATTCGTCACCTGTTACGATCTTACAACTGCGAGGAATATGAAAATATCCGCCTCCAAATCATCAGCCACACTGTTTACTGCTTGGACCGCAGAGGTGCGGTTGTCACTCAATGTGAAAGTCGATGACGTCAACATCCCGACCACCAACTACCCCAAAATCCTTGGGGTCACATTGGACAGCCTTTTTAGATCCTCTGCACATGCTACAGCTATCTGCGATAAACTCAAAAGTAGGAACAAGGTCCTCAAGTCACTTGCCGGCAGCACTTGGGGAGCCGACAAAGAAACCTTGTTGACCTCTTACAAAGCGATAGGTCGGTCTGTAGCAAACTACGCAGCACCTGTATGGTCGGCGAACGTGAGTACGACGCAGTGGAAGAAAATTCAGACTTGCCAGAATGACGCCCTTAGAACATCAACAGGGTGTCTTCTTATGTCTTCTGAGGACCATCTACATGAGGGGACGAAGGTCCTTGCCATGCGCAGACACAATTTCCTGTTGTCTAAGCAATACCTGCAAGGGTGTTTTCGCAGCAGTCATCCTAACCACCATCTCTTGAACAGGATGCCTCCGCGCAGGCAGATCAGGTACGATCTTTATGATCTAGAGAGAGAGGTCCAGCGGTATAAGAGAGAACCTTTAGATCATCGAAACTATCAGGCAGGTTTGAACAACATTCACGCCGATGATGTCGCAGCAGCAGTATCCAGCTACCGTGTGAATGCAGTGCTAGGGGAACATCCCCCGGAGATTTCACCTGAGGAGAAGGTACTACCTCGGCAGACGCGCGTGGTTCTGGCGCAGCTGAGATCCGGATGGTGCAGCCGCCTCAATTCTTACTGGGCACGAATTGATGCTAACGTTCCGGACATCTGTCCCGCCTGCCATCAGGGACCACATGATGTACTGCACCTCTTCAATTGTCCGGCCAAGCCCACTCAGCTGACCCCCAGGTCTCTGTGGACGCATCCAGTTCAAATGGCGCGTTTCCTTCACCTGGATATCGAAGCAGATCCCCCATAGACGAACAAGACTTCAAAATAAATATATTGTTACAACAACAACATCTTACAAACGTCTGTTGAAGCACCGCGATTGCGTTTTTTCAAAATTTCTTTGCACCAATCGACACGAGCCTTTTTTTTAGCGATTGTCAAATTGTGCGGGATCCATACCCTTTGAGCGAGCGTCGGCCACGATTCAATTCATTAAACCAGTTTTCACAGTGCTATAGGATAGTGCTTCATCGCCATACAAAGATTAAGGTTCATCGATGCACTCAGGTGATAATCCACGTTGAAAGTTGTGAAAAATGATCTAACGAAAATGTTCACGAGTAATTTACTTTTTTTGCCAAATTAATTTTTTAAAGTCACTGTAAACAACACAAATGATGGTCGTACGTCAAAACGTTCTGAGTACGTTTATGCTAAAAAATGTTAAGCTTTTCAATGGAAATGTCAGATGGTGCCAGGCAACAGTTAGTGTAGCCTAGGCCAGAAATATATATAGCAACCCTCGTATTAATTAGAAAAGCTTGAGGCCAATATTGTTTTTTATAATTTTATTTAAGTACAATATCCGTCGAATATCATTTTCAGGAAACATAAGAGTTACAATAATCAAACGTCACAACTGTTAAACATTTCGTATTGCAATACGAAATTACCGATTTATGAATAAAAAATAGAATTTTCAATTTAATTTTCTAATTTTAAATTGTTTTGAAAATTCCAAATTGTTTTGCTTATGCAATTTTTCATTCACATATACGTATTTGGATGTGTGAAATATGCAGACAAATACAATTTAGTGGTCTCACATCTACCCTATTTACAAAATTCGGCTTTAATTGGACTGAAATTTTAAATTGTCTTTAATTTCGCTGTCTACTTAAAAGTTTAAGTTTATATCGAGGAATGCAAGGTAATACTGCACATTTCTTTGATTTGCCACTTTGTTTAGAAAAATCTCAACTACAAAATGAAGCACTCAAAGTAAGGCATCCAAATAAAAGAAGATGCAAAGCGAAAGCAACACAGAACACAATGGTGACGCAGGAAGATAAGTACGCATTTTTTCTTATTTGTGATTATGAATTTTACATTGCATTATGCAATGTATTAAAAAAGTAACTACGCAAGGTATCAACTCTGATATAATGCTGTTTTAATACTCCCATATGCTTTTCCAATATGGTTTACTGTGTCTCCTACAGTGATTAGAGAAATAGAACGCTTCGAAAGAAGCATACTGCGAAACAAAAATCAACAAGAACTTTGAAACGTGCAACACAAGATATCAATTTATTTATAGTGAGTCATCATTATTGCCTTTCTCCGAATACGCACTGCAGAATATGAGACGTTTCGTGAAAAATCTACAAAATTTCGAGGGTAACATAATTCAGAATTCTGTAGTAGGCAGGGGAGCATGATGATCTTCCTGGTCAAAACTTTTCATTATGATCAACTCCCCATAGGGGATAGAAATGTATGATATTTTTGTATTGTTTTTTGTTTTTTTTTTTTGTTTACACCTTAGATCTAAGTTAATTAAAGTAGATTCATACTCTACTAGTCAATGTAATCCCGGCACTTACATTGACTAGTAGAGCAAGACTAGCAAGCACTGATCCGCTTATATATAAGTAAATAAAATTTATGGAAATACCTCTTATTTAAATTAGTTATATATTCTTTAAATTTATATTATAAAACAATACCCTGTAATTTTAATTGTTCGTCTATTATTATATATGTGACAGCGCATAGAAAAAGGGACCTAAGGGTAAAAAAATCAATTTTCATTTTTTTGATGTGGACAACATCTGAGCATTGAATGAGGCCGATCCCATGCCCCAAAAGTGTTTCCTCCCAGAGATATGCGCGTTTTATGAAAGTGAAGTCGACGATTCTAAGCGCAAATAGAAAGGTCCTAATCTTTAAAATGGGTCTCCTGAACAAAACTTTTCATCAACTTTTCACTTTTTTTTTGATGTGGACAACATCTGAGCACCGAATGAGACCGATCCCATGCCCCAAAAGTGTTCCCTCCTAGAGATATGCGCGTTGCTCTACTAGTCAAGATAAGCGCAAATAGAAAGGGGCCTAATCTTTAAAATGACTGTCCTGAACAAAACTTTTCATCAACTTTTCACTTTTTTTTGATGTGGACAACATCTGAGCATCGAATGAGACCGATCCCATGCCGCAAAAGTGTTCTCTCCCAGAGATATGCGCGTTTTATGAAAGTGAAGTCGACGATTCTAAGCGCAAATAGAAAGGGACCTAATCTTTAAAATGACTCTCCTGAACAAAACTTTTCATCAACTTTTCACTTTTTTTTGACGTGGACAACATCTGAGCATCGAATGGCTCTTCTGAACAAAACTGGTTTTTAACCTTAGGTCCCTTTCTATTTTGCGCGTCACATATACTTTACTGTGTTAATTATTTTAAAAGACTCAAATAAATTTAACTTAACTTAGTGTAATGATACATAGTAAATAAACGTTTAGTAAGTCAGCCTAATATTTTCTGTACCATTTGAATCCATTATTTTGTAAATTAAGGCTACACTCGCTTTTAGCGTTTCATTAATAACACATTTACTAAACAACAATCTAATTGTATATACATATTTACTATCGCTCCTGAAACTTTACAGAAACTAATTTTATATGACCAACTAAGTATTTTCACGCTATACCATAAGGGTACCTCTGTTAGTTATAGGGTTAAAGATAACAACTATTCCGCAACTGATAGTAAACACTTCAGTTAACAACTACGGTAGTATAGAACGATCACATCGCTCACGAGTAAACAAATCAGAAGCGAAAAAATTAACAATTTTCTACAAATATTTGGGAATGTAACTAAAATGTTGCACCAACTAAACGACGATTGCTTGTTGTACATATTCAAATATATTGGGGTCAACGATCAACTAAATCTCATCGAAGTTTGCGATCACTTTCGTTTTCTTATCGTAGATTGTATGTGGTCACGTCAATATCGCCACATTCATACGCAGATGCAATGTTTGCATTCCCTTTCGATCGAACAATACAAGAAATTCTTTCAATATAATGCCAAAAATATTCAGAAGTTACGTATCGAGGATACGAAACACTTTGCCTTTAGCAGTTATTTGAATCGTTTCACCACCAGACCAGACTTCTCGTTTTATTTCTCATTGAGATTGGTGAATTTAAGCGAACTCTGCTGTGAAGATCGACAGCTACATGATGGATATGTACAAATGCTAACTAAGTATTGCCCAAGGCTGGAGATTTTCCACACCGACAGCACTTATGTTACGGGTGCCCACATGGATCAGTTGAAAATGCTGCGTGAGGTGAGATTGCCAGACAAACTCATGGTCTTCGATGGGGATTCCTCCGCCAAACCACAAGAAGCGTTGTGTGTTTTTTAATGGAGTCATGTACACGTAACAAGTGTATGTCTTGGAACGTCCTTAAGGAAAATCTAAATTACACAGATGTCAATATTCCCACAGAAATGTGTATTGGATATGAATACGACGTGGATGTCATATTCATATGAGGCAGACAGAGTGGTAGTAATTTAAGTTTCTTCTTTACAATTGTGATACGGCCATTAAATAGTTCTAATTCATTTATTCTTTAAGAGCATGTTGGGGGAAAACAAAACATTTATGCCCTTAGGGCTACGTCCCTGTTTTAGTTAATAATTGTCTTCGAGTCAAACTTCTTTCAAACGTTTTTAAAGCATTGCAGTCTGTATGGTACGTGCATATGTATTTAGTAAGAAATTGAATAAAACAATTAGAAATAAAAATTTCTTGGTTAATATTTAATTTGTTTGAAAAAGTGTGTCTCTGACAATAAATATAGGTTTGTAGTCAACATGAAAATTGCTTGCAATTTTATCTTAACGACATTTTTTACTCGTGTTGGTCAACAGTATTTGTCTAGTCGCCGCAGAGAAAGTTTTAAATGGTAGCGTGCTTGAAAGCCACAAAGAAGACAATATTCGGATAATATTCAATTTAAACGAAATATGGATGAGTGAAAATATGTATCCGAAAAAGGAACGCTAGTTTTTATAAAAAAAGTGAATACAAATTTAAAGGCAAAAGGAATGTCGTAATAATCAAATGGCCTTATTATGGAATTAATATCTATTGAAACATTTTAATCGAGTATGAAAACATAATCTAAAAATGTTCCTTTAAACGACGAATCGTCAAAGTGTAATAAAGTCGTTCTTGAAAAATTTATCTTTTTGGATTTTTTAATACTGTAAGAACAAATATTTGCAACGCGTGCCCACAGGAGTAATCTCGCGTTACTAATACCAGGACATACATCGATGTAAAACAAATTTATTTAACTTTCTAGCTGGACCCTGCTTTGCAGGTTCCAAATGATAGTTTGTTCTATAGCCTCATAAATTTTATTAATATCACTGACATTGTGAATAAATTTTGAACCCGATACTGGACATGCATGAATAACAACGGCAAGTTGGTCCAATGGTCAGTCCAATACAATTTATATAGCATTAACTACGGACTCATCTGTCGAAATTAACAACTCTTTCTTGATCTCTATTCAGGTTCACTATGGCGATCAGTTAGCCGCCCTTTTTCAAATACCGGTTTTTGGTGTAACCGAAAAAAATCAATATTTAAGAAACCGGATTTAATTTTTGATTTTCTTAAAAAATCGGGTTAACCAGAGTTTCCCACAAGAGGTCTAAATTATTAATTTTTCTAATTTTTAATTCCACTTGATATTTTACAAGCAGTTTCCCATTTTTTTGTTGTTGAAATATTGCTACACAAATAAACACAATAATTTTATAGAAAAAGAATGTAAACATTTTAAGGTTATCTTTATTTTTTCAGCATATAGCAAAGATATGCGTACATTTAAGATCGGTTAAGATCGGTTCCTATCATATTTTGCTTTAGCTGTCAGCATTAGTTTTGGATGAATCTGTTCGTTGGGCTATTGGAGTTGGTTATCAGGTGGTTAATATAAGTATCCGTTAATCGTCGGAGTCTTTCGGGAATTGGCATCGTATCCGCTTCTAGTTCAAGAGTCATAGTGTGCGTCGGCATCAATGCGCTGTTAATTGAGGTTTACACCTTAACGTCAAGTTTTGTTCCCAACTTGATTTTACATGTATTGGTTTCAGTGTTTGACAAATACAACCATAGAGATGTACACAATTGAGCAGCATGTTAAGATTGTTAAAGCCTTTTACAAAAATGGGCGTTTAATTCAAATTGCATTTTGTCATTTTTTTGGTCAGCATAATCGACTAAATGTGGACATGGGAGAATTGTGCGCAAATTTCACCAAACATAGTCTGTAGGAATTGTAAAAAACCTTTGTTTGCTCGCCTAGTTCATTCTGCGGAAAACATTGATGTAGTTCGCAATAGTGTAGCAGAAGAGCAGCCAACCTCTACACATCGTCTTGCCCAACAATTAAACATCTCACGAACATCGCTGATTCGAATTTTGAAGAAAGATTCGAACTTACACTTTTACAAGGATCAATTGGTGTAGCCTACTGAACATTTTAAGCACTGTCAATATGCCGAACACACTTTCACCTCAGTGGCACACTTTCGCCTGGACAGGATGGTGCCACTTTCATCGAAACAACAGCCAACGAAATAATTGTTTTTTTCTGCAAAAATTCAATGGCCGTGTCATCTCACGTCGTGGCAATGTTTATTGTCTGCCACGATCATGTGATTTGACACCGTTGGACTTCAGCCTCAGTGGAATTTATGGAATCTGGTTAACCAGAGTTTCCCACAAGAGGTCTAAATTATTAATTTTTCTAATTTTTAATTCCACTTGATATTTTACAAGCGGTTTCCCATTTTTTGTTGTTGAAATATTGCTACACAAATAAACACAATAATTTTTTAGAAAAAGAATGTAAACATTTTTAGGTTATCTTTATTTTTTTAGCATATAGCAAAGATATGCGTACATTTAAGATCGGTTAAGATCGGTTCCTATCATATTTTGCTTTAGCTGTCAGGATTAGTGAGGTGGACCAGTTTCAAAACACAATTAGAAGTCTATCAATAACATTCACGAGTCTATCAATAACATTCACGACTGCATTCAAATATTGTTTAAATTTGTTTTACGCTTGCGATATTATGAGTTTTGTGCATTTTTTTTAGATAAAATATTCAATATATATTTTAAACTTTTCTCATATTTTTCATTTTTATACGGAAGATATTGAATAAGATCTATCCAAAGGTACCCAGAAATTAAAATTACGCCGTTTATTTTGTATTTCATGAAAATTTTTAAGAAAAATCCAAAAAAATTACTCAAAACTCCTACGATTGGGGAGCCATTTGAAACGTTAACTTTAAATCGTCTGTAAAAAGATGTACCGATAAGTTTTTCAAATTTCTGGTTTTATTTTAAAGTTTGAACGTGACGGTAACGGCGGCTCCTTGCATATTTTCGAAGAAAACTGGTCCAATGATGCCGCCAGCATTCGTTGTGGATGCATTGGCTTCTCAATAGTCACTTTGAACCCAATATGTGGCAATTTTGCTTATTTACATAGCCACCAAAATGAGATTCATCAGAAAACACGATAGTTCGGTAAAATTCTTCATCTCCTGCCAAACAATCTTCAGCCCATTGGGCGAGCGAAAACGAATCGGATGATGTTAATCCGACCTACATGAGGCCGATTTCTTAGTCGTGCAACACCATCCTCATAGCATTAAGTAAAAACTTATCTGTCGAAATTAACTACACTTTCTTGATTTCTATTCAGGTTTATTAGGGTAATTAGATCGATAACCACCTTTCTTTAAAACCCGGTTTTCAGTTTAACCGAAAAATGGCAATTTCTAAGAAACCGGTTTTAATTTTTGATTTTCTTATGAAAGTGGTTAAACCAGGTTTACCCACAGAAGGAACACATGCTGCTAAAACAAAATAGAAAATTACTATAGGGTGGTCCAACCATAATCACACTGTTAATTGTACTGCTACTACATCCGACATATTAATAATATGTCATTATTCCAACCTTTGTGTGGTGGAAATTAAAAGTTGCATGAGACACATGGTCTATGTTGCCACTTTCATGGATTGAATTCAAGGGAAATATTGTATTGAAGCGGGGAAACTCTGTTGTCTTATTTACATTGCTTTCTCCAAAAATAGTGTCTTCTGATCATGCCAATAGTATGTCAGATGATCTTAAACTAATATTTCTGCACCTCTGTAGAACTTTTGAAGTAAGATAAATATACCGATGGCATCTGTCTTCAGCAGTATGTCAAGGCTAAGATGCTGTATGTTAAGCATCTGTATCTTCCGAATAAAAGGATATCGAATGTCCGTGTTTATGCTATTACATTCAAATGTGACGTGGTCAATAGTCTGCATCTCCCCACAGTCACAAAGACCATAGCTGGTTATGTTGTTTCTGTGTAGATGGTGTCTCATCCGGTTATGGTCAAATCATAATCTCATGTCGTAGTTACAAAATTGTGGGGGATGATGACATACACATTTCCATCTATATCTGAGTGGCCGGGTATCCATAGAGAGTGCATACAATAGCCTGCTTCAGACAGTTCATACAACTCATCCTTTATCCTAAGAATGTAGATATGAATGTTCTTGCTACATCTTGATTCAATATCCTGTAGGACAGATTTGCTATCAGTTATGACCAAATATTTTCCGAAATCACATGTTTCAACAAGTATAGGTAGTAAGACCTCAAATACAGCATACGCCTCGCAGTGAATATCGAACCTGTTTTGTCTTGGGAGAATGAGGCTTCTAAATCCATTGTTGGAATCTAGAATGCACAGATGATCTTGTAAGTAGTCTTGCAGCCGGCTGTGAAAATCCGTGTAATTAGATCTAACTTCGGCTCGATTAATCACGTACTTTCTGGCGATTTCTTTAAGCTTTGTGCGATTTTTCTTTATATCGAGGAATGTGATTTCCGGGAGAATTATATTTGATTTGAATGGAAGCTGGTATTGTCTTGGTATATGTCAAACTCACTGCTCTAGTCTTCGTATATTTAAAAGAGAGTTGGTGTTGTTCGGTAAAGTTGATTATAGTTCTGGATGAATCTGTTCGCTAGGTTATTGGAGTTGGTTATCAGGTGGTCAATATAAGTATCCGTTATTCGTCGGAGTCTTTCGGCAATTGGCATCGTATTCGCATCTAGTTCAAGAGTCATAGTGTGCGTCAGCATCATTGCGCTGTTTATTGAGGTTTACACCTTAACGTCAAGTTTTGTTCCCAACTTGATTTTACATGTATTGGTTTCAGTGTTTGACAAATACAACCATAGAGATGTACACAATTGAGCAGCATGTTAAGATTGTTAAAGCCTTTTACAAAAATGGGCGTTCAATTCAAATTGCATTTTGTCATTTTTTTGGTCAGCATAATCGACTAAATGTGGACATGGGAGAATTGTGCACAAATTTCACCAAACATAGTCTGTAGGAATTGTAAAAAACCTTTGTTTGCTCGCCTAGTTCATTCTGCGTAAAACATTGATGTAGTTCGCAATAGTGTGGCAAAAGAGCAGTCAACCTCTACACATCGTCTTGCCCAACAATTAAACATCTCACGAACATCACTGATTCGAATTTTGAAGAAAGATTCGAATTTACACTTTTACAAGGATCAATTGACTCAATAGGTGTAGCCTACTGATCATTTTAAGCACTGTCAATATGCCGAACACACTTTCACCTCAGTGGCACACTTTCGCCTGGACAGGATGGTGCCATTTGCATCGAAACAACAGCCAACGAAATAATGGTTTTTTTCTGCGAAAATTCAATGGCCGTGTCATCTCACGTCGTGGCAATGTTTATTGTCTGCCACGATCATGTGATTTGACACCGTTGGACTTCAGCCTCAGTGGAATTTATGTCAATTCTTGAATTTAAGGACAACAAACAAATTCACTAATCGGGCGCGAGTTTTTTTGAAAAAAAAAATATTTTCTTTAATTAGAAAGTGGGCAGCTTTACTAAATTTTTATTGTACACCTTTTTTTGCATGCTTGCAATAATTCTACAATTTCGTATTATTTACGCATAAAATGGTTAAGTTGCCCTAAGGGCCTTACAATCCACTATTTTAGATTTTTGGGCCCCCTAGGACTACAGCTATGTTTTTTTTGCATTTCTGGAATCCCTGAGAAATTTCAATTTGTTTAAATACCCACAGATATATGCAAGTTTCAGGTTCTGTTTCAAGGGACGTCCTTAAGACCTAATGGTCCTCTAGACCTGACTAACACAAAATCCGTCAGGCACCATTTACAGTTCTTCAGCTCAATAATCTCGTGTTGCCCATACCCCTATTTGGAGCAGAAGCATGAGATAAAATGGTGGTTTTTGTGAGAAAATCGTTCGTTACAGGAATGAGGCTTGTAGCGATGGCGCTGAGTACAGCACCGCACAAACCGTTAGCTGTATGAGCTTTATCTCGACATGGAAGTAGTTAAGTCTATCATAGTAAAACCATTGCGCTGGAACTAACGCTCATTCATAAAAGCGTTAGACGATAACTTCAACGGCATGTCGCGCAGACAGGGAAGAACGAGACCCAGGTGGGGTGACCACGTGAAGGAAGCGGGAAAAGACCGAAGTACTTTAATAAATCATTTAAAAACTATGCCCGAAACAGGAAGTGGTTCTAGTAAACAATAATAATTCTTAACGACGCTTGATTTTCAGAGATGGAGGGTCTAGGAAGAGTTTGCACATTTGACTCCAAAAATCATTTTTGTTTAACAAAATTGCAGGGGGTCTCGCTCAACATATTCGTACAGTAGTTAGATTTTTCGTAGCAGTGCAATGGAAAGTATGTTTAGAAACAGAAAAAACATCGAGATTCAAAAACATCGAGATTCAATTGTGGAGGTACCCTAAAAAACTGTGCGATTCTCCATTTGCCTCACTCATCTAAAGTGTTTATTTTTAATAGTGCAGAACTTTAAATTGATGAAGATTACATACCTCTATTTTCACGCTCAAATTTAAATCCTTTTACCATCTGTGATTTTTTATTTTTAAAATTTTGAAAGAACCACTGATCGACTTATAAAATTATCATTGAGAAAAAAACTGACGTTTTCGGCGCAATAAGTACAGGGTTGTAAAAAAAAGTCATTAGAACAGAGCTGGAAGCCGATAAAAATCTAAACCGTTGAAAGGGTTGTGAAATGAGATTTATGAAGTCTTTGAAGTAAGCTGGAAAAAAACTTTTAGGACAGAAAATTACTATTTTTCGGAGCTTCTTCTTACCTGTAAGACTTTTTATTAAAAATCGCCAATGCTGTTTAAAAAAAGTATCATGGTACTTTATAAAACTACCGAGGGTCAGTATAATTATCCGTAGCCTTGGAAGAATGAGGTAAACAAAGAAATAAATGATGCCAACAGTATAGTACTTTCAGGTAAATTGGCCTCAAAAAACGTTTAAAAAACAATAAAATATAGTCGACAGCACTAATCTCGTCCGTTTCAAAGAAAAAATGGTTCTAGCTAAAAACTTTCTTGTAAACTAGCCTTTAGGGTAAAGGCCCATTTAGTCTCGACGGTTGACGGTTGACGGTAGATTCTGCAACCTGCAGAAGTCTACCGTCGTCAACCGTCAAACTGTAGTTATCTCCCTCTAACACATGCAAAATGCAACCCCCAACTGAAATAGCTGATTGTCAACCGTCAACCGTCGAGACTAAATGGGCCTTAAAGGTCCATTTAGTCTTGAAGGTTGACAATCAGCTATTTCAGTTGGGGGTTGCATTTTGCATGTGTTAGAGGGAGATAACTACAGTTTGACGGTTGAAGACGGTAGACTTCTGCAGGTTGCAGAATCAACCGTCAAGACTAATCGGACCTTTAGAAGTACGCTCATAATAGAAAATGGTTCCAACATGCGGACAAAGTTAAAAAAGAACCGCTTTTTTGCAACTTAAGTATTGACATTTGCTGTTCTCAATAAAAACTTTAAAAATGTATTTATATTTCGTGTTTGTTTGAATGAGAAAATTATCGTTTTTTTATATTGTTCTTAACTTTTAAACATATGTATGTTAAAATAATAATAGAATTTCAATTTAAATGGTCATTTAAGTTTTCATTGGTCAGCTTCTATTACAAACAAACACGTATATATCTTATAAATTTTATAATTTTGGAAGGGTTTTACTGCGTACTGCAGACAAAAAATCGAATCAATATATAAACTTATTTTGTTTTCCTGCAATTAATATAAATGTCAATTATTTTGTTATCAAACCGCCGAAGAAAAATAACGCCGTTATGTCCATCTCGGCTTCAAACTCCAGTGCTTCACACAAAAAGTATTGTCAAATTGTTAGTTAAAAACCGCTAAAATAACGTCAGTAAAGAGGAAAAGACAAGTTTTTGCTCATAAGAAGAATATGCGTGCGCGTGTGAAAACCAAAATGCCGGTTGATTTAGCACCTGTTCGTTACTACTGTAACTACTCTTACCTATTCCGCTTTTATCCAGCAAAGCGTTACCCTACTCGAAAACTAGTAAAAGGTTCAAGAAAATTAAAGGCTGAAGAGCAAAATTTGTTGTCCCCTTTTTTTTAGTTTTTACTCGAAGAATTTTTCTTTGTAAAAGAAGTTAATTGTAAGCAAATGATGTCAGCTGTTCTTAGAAAACAGTTTTATTTTAAACTAGAATTAAAACAGAAAATATGTTAATTTTAAAATAAAAATATAAAAATTTTAGATTTTTGAATTAAAATTTAAGCATTAATATTGTTCATTTATTACTTTAACACCTATTGTTTTAACCAATTTACCTACAAGTCTGTTCTGTGATTTTTTCTTCATTATATTAACTGCTTTTACCACTTTTTTCTCAATTTTATTTTCTGAGAAAACTTTCGGTTAAACTCGTTTTTAACATTTAAAATGCTAGTGAAAAAGTTAAGAAACCCAGCTCATCAAACAATATTAGAACACGAACTACACAAGTTCATTGTCTACTATTCGAAAAAGAGAGTTATTCGACAACTCATACATAAAGAAAAATACTAATTTTAAAGCAAAGATCAGTAATATATCACACTTATTCATCTACTGGGAGTGCAGCTACTGTAATAACTAACAATTTCTAATAGAAATATTTCTTTGTTTACTTCACATTTTCTTCATAAAATGCAGGGTCTAATAAGACATGATTATCTATGTTTTAGAGTCCCACACCGTTCTCAATTTATATCATTCTGTTAAATTTCTTGACCCATAAGCTACACACATGTTTGTGTTTATTTAAAAAGAACAATTTTTGATTGAAAATTTTTTGCAGTAAATCGTTAAGAAACATTTACGTTCCCATAAGAAAATAAAATAAACAGAAGAAACAAAGCTGTTTTACGGGCCACGTCAAAAAAAAGATAAACGTTTAGGCAATGAAATTGGCTTTAGCTTTTTTTATATTTTATTTGATCTGGACAAAACGCGTATTGTTGGAAAGTTATTGACATGACCTTTTATTGAATTTACACATTGCGGGTCGGTAACAGAGTTTATGCTTATTATTTGTTGAATACAATTTCCTTCAAATTTTGGCAACTGTATTATGGAAACGAGCGTTCTGTGAGGAACGGGAAGATCCGCTGTTTTCGTATCATATTTTTTCAAGAATGATGAATGGTGATCGCTATCGCGCCATGATATCGGACTTTTTGTACCTGAAATTGAAACCCGTAATCTTCACGACATTTGGTTCCAACATGACATGCATCCAAAGAAACAATCAATTTATTGAAGGAAACTTTTGGTAAGCGCATTTCCTCGCATCGTGCGCCTGCGGCATGGCCTCCGAGATCATGCGATTTAACACCGCTGAACTAGTTTTACTGGGGTTATGTGAAGTGTACGCTAGAATAGAAGAGAATATTTGGCGGGTTATTGCTTACATACGGCTTCAAATGCTGCAAAAAGGGGTCGAAAATTGGGTATCTCGGCTGGAATTTATTTGAGCCAGCCGCTGGGGCAACTTGCCCGAAATCATTTTAAAAACATAATAGCATGATCTTTTCAATAAAGCTTAATTCTTTGCCATAACATTAAATTATACGCGATTTTTTTCTTCTTGAAAACCACACGTCTAAAAAACACCCTATACATTTTCAACATGTATTTTTTGGAATATGTATATTTTGTACTGTAGATCGTAGAAATCGTCTTGAGCTTTCTTTTAAGATATTAAAGCTACACATACCTCTCTTTAAACTAGAGATATTTCGGGGGCTCGTTCCAGGTGGGGGGCTTGCTGCGTGGACTTAAAATATAGCTTAGGATGTGATCTTCGATTGAGTGTACAAAATATACATACCTTTATCACAATATAGTTTGCGTTATTAGGCATATTTCAAAAAATACAGGTTAAAAATGTATAAAATCGGTTTCTGACAATTTTTATGTCATCCGATTTTGTTTATATATATTTGTACACATGATCAAAAGTTTGCAAATTTTTAACATCACATGTTAGTGTTGTCACAATAAACAGTGTTTATTCCATACATTTAAGTTGTGCACTAAAACATTCTATGTAACCCTGCGTTTACACGGGACAATTGGCGAAAGACAATTGAGAATATGTTTTGGTTGTCAAAAAAGGGAAATATTGTTTGTGTGACGTTGACGTTATTATATAAGTATCATTGGCGCTGTGATTTATTTTACTTACATTTTTACAACCAACAGTTCAGTAGAGTGTACCACAATTTTAAATAAACATAACTTTTTGCAATTTTCCTATTTTGCGACTATGTTTGGATTTTTTCTCACAAATTACGACGTTTCGCCATTAAATTGGCTGCTTTGTCAAATAACGTGCCGAATTTAATGCCTACAAAAAATCAGAGACAATGACTAATGTCATATCTACACTACATCGCGAATTACCTTATTCGCTCTCTGAATTAATTACGCGAATTACCCTGTTTATACTACACGTACTAAATTCGATTTCATAGTTGCTATTGCTTCAGTATTTTAAGGGAAAAAATTTTGATTTTTAACATTACAATTTCCTTTTTCTTATTAAATCTATAGAATATGACAACTTTCTTTATTATTTCCTTTTTTGTCTTCATTGTGATTGTAATTATTTAATTGGAACTTATTTCTTTTTCTCTTTGTTGTTAATGTTTACATTTTTATTTTGACAGCAGCTTCAATATTTTCCGATTAAAATTAGAGAAGGCAACGATTTGTTCGTAATTCAGATGGTAATTCAAAATGAATTATCATCAAACAACGTAATTCGCTCTCAGAATTTTGTACGTTGAACTAGGATATGAGCACTGTAATTGGGGGTTGAATTACGAATGAGAGCGCTAATTACGAAAAATGACAGTAGTGTAAGCGCCATATAAGACAACGAGATATGTGTGTGTTTATTAGAAAAACAAGTAAATGTTTGTTATTGTCTTCGAAAAACTGTCTCGTGAATGCTTCAGATGAGCTACACTGACTCGAATTTATCCGAAACCGTTTCTAACGTTGTACAAACCAGGCAAGTCACAGCTCTCCGATGCCGATTGTTGTCGTCGGTGTACCGCCGTTCTGATCTGAATCGACTTCACATTGTTAAAGGCACACACAACAAAAACCACAGTAGAAAACAGAAGAAAAAAAGCTGGATGCGAAATAAAAGAGATTGTTGTTGTGAAAAAATGTTCAGTCGGTGTTTTAAATTTTCACAGAAAAGTTTTCCGTCTTCAAGCTCAGCGAAAAAATAGATTGTTTTTAAGGATTCGCGGAAATTAAGTGAATTTTTGAATTGACGATTTTTTTGTTTTTGTAAAGTATACGCGGGCGCGTGAGAACTTGACAGCTGCTGTGACATTTGGTTGTGTGTTTGTCAAATTGTTCTTGTTTTCATTATTGATAGTGGCTCGGATTGTTGTTGTTATTTTTGTTTAAGAGATAAACATCAATTTCCACCAAAAGAAATTGGATTTTTTTTATCCCCCAAAGTGCCAAAATAACAAATGCCAATCAAGTAATTTTTAAGAAGTATCAACAACGAGCAGATGAAACAAAAATGTGTCTGATGCATGCATGCAGCAGCAGCACGGAAGTCAATTCTTAATGCCAATCTTTGTGTTTAGAAGAAATGTTTTGCTAAATGCATTGTTCAAGCAGGCAGCAGTATATAGCAGATCCTGCCGTAGCCCAACATTTTCTCATCTTTGAGAATTCAAACATTCCAAACTATCAGCATTCTTCGCCGCAAGCAGGCTGCAGCAATAATAACAACAACTGTGATAGCTATACACCCGCTGTATCGTCGCCCGGTTGCAGCACAAGTAACAACGGAAATAACTCATCATCGTCGCCATTGTCATCATCTTCGCAAATGCCACATTTCGGTTTAGGTGGAGGTCCTGGCATGGTCAGCAATGCCTACGCACAAACACCACCCAGTCCGCCAGTGCACCACGGTGGCGGTGGCGGTAATGGTGGATTAATGCCACCCAGTCCGCCTCATCCTCCCGGCCACAACCAGCATCAGCAACAACAGCAGCACCATCCGCATTTGGCCATGATTCCTCGAGGACTGGGCGGCGGTAATCCTGGCGGCGGTGGTGGTGGCGGAAACGGTGGAGGTTCGATAATGTCGACAGGTTTAAACACATCGGTCAGTTCAATATCATCTGCCACATCATTCCGTTCACATATCGAAGAGAAAAAACTAACCCGCGATGCTATGGAGCGCTACATGAGAGAACGCAATGACATGGTCATTGTAATATTACATGCGAAGGTAAGTCTATTTTAAATAATAAGGTCCTGGCCTACTGAAGCTGTTTTTTTATGCTGCGTTTTTCTAAACCTCCGATAGCTTGAAAGCCAATGAAATATATGTGGACATTTTGCAAAAACTAAAGAATATTGCAGGGTCAGCATGGAGAAGCCCTATCAAACATAGATTGTATGTTTTGGACACTTATTTCAAGGTTTTTAAAACTCACGGAAATAGAAAAAGAAGCGGCGTAAGCGAAAAAAGCTTCAGTGTGACCAGAACTTAAAAACTAGTAATTTGGCTAAAGAGTTGCGAAGACTTTAATACGATAGTTCTTTTAATTCTATAGCTAACATCATTAACATTTCGATATTTAACTAGTGACGAATTAAATTTAAAATACAGAACAGTAGTTCAAAGCTAACAAAAGATATTTCCCTCGACGTACCATTTATATTCAAAAGCGGAACTCCAAAATAGTTGAAGTGTACACGGTCAGGTGTATTCTCACAGTTCTAGATCTACAATTAAGACAACTCAAGTTACTTTTTTATATAGGAGTCTTACAAGACATTTGTCTCGTTACGTTTTCGACTACAAGTCATGGTTTTTTGTTACGTACACAACCCTTACAAAAAATATATGATTTCGAAAACAGGATTCTTGTTTGAATGGCATAGAACTTAGTGTCATCTAGAGAATGTAGAGGGCTTGTTTTGAAATTTGACTCAGTGACAAAATCGAGTTCCATTGTGATTGTCCGTTATCTATAATGAATTATGTTACAAGGAAGCCCTTGATTCACAACAAACCATTTATCAGCATATCTACAATCTTGCTAGAAGATAATTCTACGAGACCTTCAATAATGCATTTCCCCATGAAAAACGGCGCATCTTTTGGAGACAGGCAGTTTCACAATAGGTGCTCCTCTGTATTTTTACCCTCCGTGTTCTCATACAATCCGCAGTATTCGACTATTCCCACCTGTCATTTTTTAGATATAGCCCTAACAGCACAATATGCTATAAAGACACTTACAAGCTCCCTATCATGCTACTTACTTAAACCACTCAACATCTCATTAAGAAACAACGGAAAACTTCTTTAAAATCTGTAATCTGTGCAGGATGTCATTCTTATGCTCACTGAAAGGGACCTACAGTTCAACGCTGTAGGTCCCTTTCAGTGAGATATAGAGAGATATATATAGAGAGTGATCTTACTCGTAAAGTCGCCGGCATTAACGATTTCGAAATCCGGCCCTCAAAAAAGTATAGATGTTATTACCAGGAGATGGACCTTGATTTACTTTTATTGTAGTCTTAAGTACTTACTATCCATAACGTTTTTTTGCCGCAGGCAATTGTCTCTGTTCCTGCATTGCTAAGGCCCCAACAATATTATGTTTCTCGGATCTAGACCATGTACTATGCTTGCTTTACAGTTGTATATTTCCATATCCTCGGCTTAGAACCAAATGTTTGTAAAACGAAACCCGAATTTAACTTTTTATGAAGCTATCATGTATTATATCGTGTACAGCTGAAACTTTTGAGAGAAGTTCCTATTTACCAAATGGGATTGTAGAGAATACGTTCCATGCAGATGGATGAGATGTAGCTTATTACAAAGTCGAGCTTGTTTAAGATTAATTTGTATATAAAACTTACAACGCAATTATTAAACTAATTAATTGAATGCCGATTTATTCTAGAATGCTATTGAAAAGAGATAAATGTTATCACAAAGTTGTCACTAAGGAAAACTTAATTGATTGAGTTACACATCGTTAAGTTCTTAAAGTAGATAAAACTATTTTTAATTAACCAGTGTGAAATATTACATACTTTATGTATTTCTATTTGTTAAAGATACAAATCTTAAAGCAAACACAAAAAATGGCATCTTAACTGATGCGTATTTTAAGATTAGATGTAACATTTTCTTATATCTTATAATAAAATCTGAATCTGGGCCTATTTATATCTATATACAGTGTGCGCGATGTAATATTGTAAACTTGAAACGGCTTAAAAAAACTACTGATAATTTTTTTTAGATTTCTGATTTTATTGGAAAGTTTGAACTTTGTCATTAAATAATGGAGCACAATATCATTCACAACTGGTTCGGCTGTACCTCATCCAAATAACTCAATTTTTCAGTACATTTTCGATTGCTTTGTTTCAAATCTCTTCAATTGCAACTTCGATTTCATGTTTCAACGCATCATTTGTCGCTGGATGCTTTAATCCTCAATTGCTCCCCATTAATCCTCAATAGCTTCCCACAGAAAATAATCAAAAGGGCTCAAATCACAGCTTGACTCCACAATTTTGGCTTTTTATTCGATTTTTGGAATCAAAAATTCGTTAATTATGGCGCGGTAACGCTGACCGTTGACGGTAACAGTGGCTCCTTGCTCACTTTCGAAGAAAAATGGGCCAATATTGCCGCCAGCAAAATCCACACCAAACAGTGACTCGTTGTGGTTGCATTAGCTTCTCAAAATCCCATATGCGAAAATTGTGCTTATTGACGTAGCCATCGAGATGAAAATGAGCTTCAGCTGAAAACACAATTTTTCGGTAAAATTCGTTACCTCCTGCTAAACAGTCTCCAGCTTATTGGGCGAAGCGAAAATTCATCGAATGGTGTTCTATTATTTAATGACAAAGATTAACATTTTCAATAAAACCAGAAATTTTTATAAAATTATCAGTCCTTTTTTACATCCCAATCCTCAAATTTAAAAAGTGAAATCGCCCACCCTATATGTAAGCGGATCAGACTTTTATTGAACATCTCTATAATCTGTAAGCTGTGCACGATAAAACTGCTAAACTCACTGGCCGGTACCTGCGAGTATTGTTGAATTTCTTTAAGGATGCAAACTGCACCGAAGTCGAAACGGTATTAAACTGAACAATATAACGGTTTTTGTTTGCTAACCGTAAACTAAACTTACAAAACTTAGAAAAAAAGACCAACCAAACCAAAAATTAAAAAATAATTGGTTCGGTCCACAGAAGAAAAATTGATACAAAAACAAAAGTTTTGTTACATGAATACATATCTAATTGCATGTTACTCATTCTTCTAAATGTACCCTACTTTTTTTAATATCTTACAATAAATAAGATATTTTGATTCAATTAAAAATAAATTACGTAGCAAATTGTTGTTCCTTTTAATTAATTTTGAACCATTGAACTGAAGTAGAACCACGTTTAAAAGTACCTAAAACCATTTCTAAAACCGAACTAGTGATTCAGCACTGCTTTGAACCACTGGACCAAACCAACTTGTATTCTGCAATGGTTTGCATCCCTGAATTTCTTACAAACAATTCTAATGGTTTCATTACTTATACAAACTCAAATGTCATTTTCACGACCTATTATAGTTCGGCAATTTGTATATGAGTACTTCGTTAATTTTATACTTCTAAAATCTATGTTTACCCCAACCAATTATTTAAAAAAATTAAAAATATTTTGTAACGGAAACCCATTTTTTACTTGCGTCATGAAATTAATTTAAAAAAAAAATAATTTTTTTAAAAAATCCGTTTATTTAAAAGCTTCATTTATTTGTAACATTTATTTCTTCTTCCATAAACCGTTGAAAACTTTAATTTTAATAAATGAGCAACTATCAAACATTCGTAATATATTTAATTTTAAAGATTATCCTCATAAACATAAGCATAATAACGCAAGGGAACACATAGAACTTTTTGTGTTTTAAAAATTTGAGGTTGCTAATTTTAAATCTAATGTCCATTTTTCTCCATTTTTCATACTAATCGTAATTTCGACTTTCTTCCAAATATATAATGTTCAAAAAATCATAAATTTTCTTTTTAATTTTTCCGATTTTTAAAATTGTTTTTTTTAAAGATGTAGTTGTTACCTTTGAAAAAATCAAATTTTTTAATATCACAAAAAAATGACTGATTAATGGCTTTTTTTATTAAAAAAATACAAATTTTAATTTTTTTCACGCTTAAAGTTGATGGGTTGGGAGCAAATTGTATTTTTTTAAACTTTTTTGAATATCGCATAAAATTAACTTTCTAAAACATTTATGTACATAAAAATCGATTAAAATTGAATGAGTTATGCTAAGGTCGGTGATAACAGATTTTTCGCCATTTTTTGATTAATAATTAGAAATAATTAGACCAGCAGTAAACACACACATATTCATACATTTAATTTCTGTATGGAAATCGCGATTTTTGTCAATTTAGTTGTCTCAGTAAATTGTTTACAAAATCAAAAGTTGTGTGATTTTAAATATATTAAACTTAATGCTTTTAGACCAAGATTTTTTTTAAGAATTTTTAAAGAACAAAAATAATTTCTTTTAAGAAAAGGTTTTTTTTTTAAACTTTAACGATATATCTAAAACTACTGGGCCAAATTAAAAACAATGTAGGAACGGATTAAAGCTAATTATTTTGACGAATTTTAGTTATTTTTTAACTGAATATGGTGAACCGTGTTCAAGTTATTTAAATATTTGTAGTGGAAGTGCCTTAATTTTGGACATAACGGTATATGGCGAAAAGTCGAGCTGATAGAAAAAAACCAAGTGCAGATTTGGATTAGCGTTTCAAAATAACTTAGAAACAAAATTCAGTTCTTAAACAACAAATACCTTGTTCCTTTGTTTAATTTATACTTCACATATTCACCGATCTAACTTTGGTTAGGGCATATGATTGAAATATTTGTACTATCATTTACACTTGGCATGAAATACTCATGACCAGGAATGATCGTCTTTTTCCAAGCTAGAATTACATGTTTGATTGTAATTGTGTATTATGAAAAGCTTGTGCGAGTTATTGTCTTTTGAATATGTATTTTATTTCGTCTAAATTTTAAAATTGACTTTGACCCGTATTGACCCGTTCGATCATACCCTTAAGAGTTGTCTGCAATGAATACCTTATAGACAGACCTTTCTGTACTGTCGAAAGCTTATAAATCTGAAACAAAAGGCCAATTGTTAAAAGATATGCCAGTAGTTACTTTCACCAAGTTCAACAGTTAAATAAAATTTCAGATAGGGTGAACTAATCTAAACAGTCAAACTGACTAAAAACTATTTTTTTGTTCTTGTGAGCAATTGTGTCTTAATCCTCTATATTTAATATCTCCATTTTGCCATTTCCTAATAAAAATTAATATTTAATAATAATAAATTAATATATCTTTTTTGCCTTCGATATTATTATATTAAAGACATTAAAGACATATACATGTATTGAATATAAATCAAATAAATTAAAATCAGTATACCCTTTGCGTTGGAAAATATTAAGTTCATTGGAAAGGGGCGATAGAAAAGTAAAAACTCTTCTCACAACTTCTGTTCTTAAAAAAGAAAACCACTTTAAAATTTTAAAAAAAGAAAACTAAAAAAAAACATTTAAACGTCTATGCGGCGACTTTACGATTAAATGTAAAAAAATTAAAAAAAAAAATTAAAAAAAATAAAATTAAAAAAAAAAATTAAAAAAAAAAAATTAAAAAAAATCGACTTTTAGACTTTCGGAGGCACACTCTGAGGATGTCCCCTTTATACGTATATGCATTGCATTGTGTCGGCCACAGGAAAATAGTTTAGGCTGCGATGAATAGAGGAAAGTTTTTTATGGACATTTGCCTCCACGACTAAAGAACGAATTCTCGAGGTACGTCGTGCGGTCAGTAGGACAATCATAACAAATAGATTCGAACTTCTAGACAAGCGGGTGTTACAGGCGAACGCTCTGGCCATTAGCATAAGATCACTTATATTAGAAGAGCACTTTCCATTGAAGTACCTTTAAAAAAGTGATACGCAACTAACATTTCGCCAATGATCGAGAAAAACAAAAAAACAGAGAGAAGAGTTGGCTACCCTGCTATCCTTAACAAGCCTCCAAAAAAGACCCTAGCACCCGCCGAGGTGTCGAAGTTATTTACCATATTTTGACGAATATTGGTGACGTTGACATTTAGGAGATCAAAGGACGTTTAGTATTTCTTGCACCGCTTTAAAAAGCCCGAACACTTGAATGATTTTTTCGGCACTTTAAAAATGTGTTTATTTCAGCGAACATTACACTGAGTTTTTAATGTCCAAAACATCAAGAGCGTCCGATAACAATTCCAGTTATCGATAGCGCCGCAAGCAACATTGTTTTTGCGAGCATTAAATTCGACCCTATTTGCAAAATCCCACTCAGAGACTTGAAAGATCTTGGTAGTGTGTAGCAGTCCTATTTTGACCGGTCTACGGTCGAACGAATATTAGTGACGGATGCTGCTGTCGTCAGGGAATAAATAAATAGATGTTGTTGTCAGTCCCAGGAGGGCATGGAGAAGAATAAGAAAAAGGAGAGGAGAAGGAACATTGCCTTGCGGCGTCCCTGCATTTATAGCACACTCGTCGGATGCTACCCCGTCTATAACAACAGGGATATCTGTGAAGAAGGTTATTTCCGAAATCCGAAAAAACATTTTCCATTCGAGAACGCGATTTTTGCACAAAAATCGGCAAATTTGTTATTGTAAAATAAAAAAATATTAACAAATTTAATACAGAAATGGTGTTCAAAGCTTCGTGATCGATGCACTAATTTTAAAGTTATGAGGGGCACCCACACTTTTAAAACGGGAATTGTGGAAAATGATATAATGTTTTGAATAGTTAAAAAACAAGAATAAAACTTTTATAGGCGAGTCTTATCGGCGGTTGTCTTTTCTTTAGTTCTGTTCTTATACCTGAAAGGTTCTACATTATCTTTAGAAAACCAAATAAACAAAAAGCGGTTTAACTTTATTAAGTCCCGAAAGATCCCATTAAAGAACAAGAGGAACCTTCTTTCAAATCAGTGAGCTTGTGCTCAATTCAATTCTTATACTCACTTACCGAGACCAATTGTTTAAGGCCGGCTTCGAACGGCTTATGCATTTAATAGAAAAGTTTTTACTCGGATTTAAGATAAATCTGTTACTCGTAATGTCGCCAGCATTTAAGAGGTGGAAACCCGCTGCTAAAAAAAATTGTTAGATGTTTTTATCCGGCCTTGAAGCTGGGTTAACCACGGCCCACATAAATAAAACAAAAAGCATAAAGGCTCGGGCACACTGAAACTTTTTTCTTACGCTGCGTATTTTTTAACTTGTGGCAGTCTGAAAACAGAAATTGTTGTACCAAGCATACAATCAATGTATGACAGAGATCTTCTACTTTGGCACCGCAATATCATTAAGTTATTGTATATTTGAACAGGGATTTACCGGCTCAACCCTCTTGCATCTATATTTAAATAGAAGACAAGTTTTTAACAAAATGGCAAAGTGACATTGATTTTCATGGCTGCACACTGCTTTTATCATGATTTCGGGTCCGTGACAACCCTCTTCAGAAAGCTTTGCTGCAATTGTTCAATCCCTGTTGAATGTGTAAAAGCAACAGACCGATATAAAATAAACGAGCTAAACTTATTGTATATTTTTAAATTAAATTTAGAAACACACTGCGCAAGAAAAAAAGCTTGTGTGCCCGGGCCTTAAAAAAGTTTTAATCAGACACAAACTTTTAGAATTTATCACTAAATTCGTGCAAGGCAAAATCTGGAAGTTCTGACCAAAGTGCTACAAAATACTTTTCACAGCCTGGTCTTTCATATAGTACTATGCAAGTATCCCTATTCCATTTTTTTCGTCTTAGAGTATTTTTAATTTCGAGTATGTCATCCTAGGAAATAAAAATTTCCCTAATGTTGGAATTTACAGCTCATACAACATGGTGGTTTTTGTATACCCTATTCCGTTTGCAACGTATCAAAATTTTACGTAAATAATTGATTGTTATTAAATTTTAAAACGATCTAACCATGTCCGTTCTTCCTGGGAGAAAATAGATTTCCTTTAAGAAACTAAATGTACATCGGTCCGGTCATCCGCGTGTCTGTTAAAAACTCAATAGCGGTCAAAGGAATTATGTCAGGACCATGAAATTGTAGCTGAACATGAATTTGTTTGTCATTTTAAGTTGGGTAAGTTGGCCCAGGGGGTTAACAGTTTTCCTTAAAGGGAACTAAAGGTCGGCAAAATTTTATTATTTTTGAGCAATTTTCATAATTTTATGTGAACAAACCGTAGCTAAAACAATGGGGACTGTTAGCTAACAAGCACTTAATACCTTAAAAATGGCATAGTTGCTGGACGTTTCGGCGCTTGTGTCCAAAAAGTTTTCTCTGTCCTTCTGTGTAAAATAAATATTTTAAAATATTGATTTTACACATTAAACAGAGATTAACCGACTTAAGACCTCTTGTAAAAGGTGGTTAAATTTTAAGGGCCAATGTTGATTTTGAATAAAACACAAATTATTTAGGAAATTATTGTTATTTCATTTTATTGTGATAACATTGGTTCAATTATGTATGGAACAAAATATCAACCAAATGGCCACCTCCATTCGATGGTCCAAATTTTCGTTGACGCTGAGGCATAATTGCGGTTCTATGCCGTTAATGTGCCGAATTATCTCATTCTTTAGCTCTTAAATTGTTGCTGGCTTATCGACGTACACCTTTTCTTTCAAATAACCCCCAAAAAAGAAGTCCAACGGTGTCAAATCACATGATATTGGCGGCCAATTAACATCGCGACGACATGAGATAGCACGGCCATTGAATTTGTCGCGCAAAAGAGCCATTGTTTCGTTAGCTGTGTAGCAAGTGGCACCGTTCTGTTGAAACCACATATCGTCCACATCCATGTTTTCCAATTCGGGCCATAAAAAGTTCGTTATCATTTTACGATAGCGAACACCATTCACAATAACTGTCTGACCGGCCTCATTTTGGAAAAAAATACGGCCCGATGATGCCGCCTGCCCATAAAGTGCTTAAACAGTCAATCTTTGTGGGTGCATTGTTTTTTCGACAATCACTCTTGGATTGTCATTCGCCCAAATGCGGCAATTCCGCTTATTGACGAATCCACTGAGGTGAAAATGTACCGCCATTACTGAAGATGATTTTCTTCGAAAATTGATTATCCTCTGTTGCCCGAAGCCTGAATAACTTTAACGCGTTGCTCGCTTGTGTATCTTTCCATGGTTTAAATTGAGTTAGTCTGAAATTGAGAAATATCAAATGAAATGCAGAAAAAAACTTGACGTTTAGTCTTTACTTTTGAACCGATTTTTAAAAACTTGAGCGCAGAGTTTACAGGAGGAATTTACCTTTTTAACGATATGCAGCAAATCGGAAGCCAGATTTGTGATCAGCAGCTCCAAATCAACTAAAGATAACTATCAATCTTTCTGCTGCAGATTTTTTTTTAAATTTTGTTGCCCAGTGTTATCTTTGAAAGGACTAAATATTATATGGAGGCCAGAGCATTTAACACCAATTTTTATGCGGTAGTGACAGATAGAGTTTCCAGATCAGTTAATACGGCTGCAATGATATTTAGGGGAATGACAATTTCATATTTGACTGTCATTGATCCTTTCTGTTAAGACACGGACACAACCAGCTGTAAAATTTACTTTACAGCCGGTTCTATGTCGTTTCTATTGACGTTTAGGTTCTATGTCGTTTCTATTGACCTTTAGGTGTGGTTCACATTCAACATCGGCTCTTAAAATTCAACCATCCTTTATCTATATTAAAATAGAGGACTGATTGATTTAAAATTTAATGTTGTTATATGAAAAAAAGGGAATAGTAAATGCAGTCTATTTTCATTTCATTTCATTTATTGATATTCAAAAAGTAACCGAGCCTTTAGGCCTTATATAGTTACAAAATTACTTCAGATTTGTTTAAATTATACAAAAAAAACTTAAAGTAAAGTAAAGTATTTTGCCCACATTTGCATGGTATAGACCTTGTATAGACCTTCATACCTTCTTTTTAGTATTTCGTGAAAATAGAATCGTTTGGTTTAATATAATTTTTGGCCGTAAGTCATTAAATTACAAGATGAAAAAAAAATAATATAAACATTTTATTATTAAGTTATTTAAAAACAAACCAATACTTTGCATCATCCACTTGACCATGTCAACTTCTTCACGCAGCATTTCCTTCACAACACTGCCAAACAGAAAACTCCCACGATGTGCTTTGATGTGTAACCCCAATAAAGACAGCCAAACCAAAGGCCCAAAAGAAAAAATGCACCGTGTGTCCAACACCAAACGGCGGGCACCTGATTAAAACCCTTTTAAGCGTGCACGTTCTGTATTCAAACCGCTGCTACAAGTTGTTGACTGTCTTATTTTCCCCCCGCCTCGAACGCGACGACTTTGACAACATCGGAGACAAATCAAACGTCTTGTTTTTCGTTCTGTAACCACAGAAATGTTTTCATTATTTCAATACGAATAGTCGAACCAACGACAAAATAGACAAAATAATTGGTTACAACAAAACCGAAAGACAGCAACGGCAACGAAAAAAAAATAAATGCCATTAGAGTTATGATTATGATTAGGAATTTAATTGTATTACAACTTTAATTAAACTAAAGCGCACTTGTGCTGCTGCCACCAATGCTGACGCTGATAATTTGCTGAATGCGTTCAGTGAGGTGTGAAGGATGTGAGACTTTGCATTCAATAAAAGCGACGGATGGACGGACCGACGGTGAACAGACGTTGTGACGTTAGTGGTGCTGAGTCAATCATGCCTGCATTACTTTTGGCCACTATAAAGAACTTTTCTTGGGTTTGGTGGTTTTGCATAATTAAGGGAGATTTGAATGCATTTCGAATGCACAGCGGAAAAAGAGACCAGCCCAAGCAACCAACGAGAATTTCCCATGACAATTTTTTTTCTGTTGCATATTTTGATTGAAATGCCAAACTACTTTTATGTGGTTTAGTGTGTGGCTTTGCTTTAATAATATTTTAATCGCGTTTTCTCGCAATCTATTTATTCTACTTCGCAGGTTGCCCAAAAGTCCTATGGTAATGAGAAGCGTTTCTTCTGCCCACCTCCGTGCATTTATTTATTCGGCAGCGGTTGGCGTCGCCGGTACGAGGAGATGTTGCAGAAGGGCGAGGGAGAGCAGGGGGCTCAGTTGTGCGCCTTTATTGGCATCGGTAGTGCCGACCAGGATATGCAACAGTTGGATTTGAATGGCAAACAGTACTGTGCGGCCAAAACGTTATTCATTTCGGATTCGGACAAACGCAAGCACTTTATGTTGTCGGTGAAGATGTTCTATGGCAACGGTCATGACATTGGAGTGTTTAACTCGAAACGCATCAAAGTGATCTCAAAACCTTCCAAAAAGAAGCAATCTCTGAAAAACGCCGACCTGTGCATAGCCAGTGGCACCAACGTGGCTCTTTTCAATCGCTTGCGTTCACAAACTGTCTCTACGCGTTACCTTCATGTTGAGAATGGTCATTTCCATGCCTCCTCTACGCAATGGGGTGCATTTACCATTCATTTGCTGGACGATAATGAATCGGAATCGGAAGAGTTTCAAGTACGCGATGGTTATATACACTACGGCGCCACTGTGAAGTTAGTTTGTTCGGTAACGGGTATGGCGTTGCCCCGTCTGATCATTCGCAAAGTGGACAAACAGATGGCTTTGTTAGAGGCAGACGATCCGGTCTCACAGCTGCATAAATGTGCCTTCTATATGAAGGATACGGATCGTATGTATCTGTGTTTGTCGCAGGAGAAAATCATTCAATTCCAGGCAACGCCGTGTCCGAAGGAGCCGAATAAGGAAATGATCAACGACGGCGCCTGTTGGACAATAATATCAACGGATAAAGCAGAGTATCAATTCTATGAAGGAATGGGTCCTGTATCGTAAGTATTACAGAATAATTACTTAAAATTTCGCTAAATATATAATGAGTACGAAAAATGTAATACTCTTTAGGAGTTTTAGATTAAAAAAAACGTTTTAATAGATTTCTTAAATGATCGGCGAAATTGTAAGGCTGTGTTAGAAAATTAGATGAAAGATTATCCTTTAATCAAGACCCTTGTAAACTTTACACGCAAGATTAAAGCAGTTTGAAAAGTTTTTTTCATTTCATTTCATTTCTTTATTGACATGTAATTCGAAGCCCACTGGGGCCTATTAAAGCTAAATTACAATATGCATCAAAATGTTAAATAGAACATCATAAACTACTAGAGAAAATTCAGTATAAAATCAAATAAATAATATAAATTAAAAAAATCCTAATATTTCCTAATAAAAGAGAAAAAAAACCCTGATGAAAGCATATAAGTGATAATCAAGAAACCGAAGAAAAAAAAACATATAAATAAAAGCATTACTCTGTACTTGAACGAAAATGTTCCATTAAATGTTTACGAAATGTCATGGAAGACAAATTAAACGTTTTTAAACTGCTTGGCAAAATGTTAAATAGTCGGGCTACTCTTACGAGGAATGATCGATCCATAAGCGGTGTTACCTTTGGAATAATTAACTGTCTGTTGCGAATTGAGTGACTGAAAACAAATGAATTAGCTAGGAACAAAGGAGATTGAAGTTTGTATATCTTGTAAAAAAAATATAGCAACCGAAGGTGCACAAATTCCACAAAGGAACAGCCTAAAAAGTTTCCGCGGTGTTCTTTTGAGCTGTGTTAGGAAATTAGAGAAATGCTTATCCTTCGTAAGACAAACATTTTACAATTGAAGCTTGATGGGGCCAGGGCATTAAACACCAATTTGCGGAAGTGAAATTTCAGTAGTGACATCTAGAGATTCCATGAGATTTAGGGAGATAGCAATTTTATATTTGAAAGTCTTTGATCCTTTCTATTAGGAAACGGACACAATCAGATGTTTAAATAACATTGCAGCCGGTTCTATATACTGGATCGACCCTAAGCAGCAATACTTCTGCCTAGGGTTGTCATCCGGAATTGTGGCGTATAAGTCGCTCATTAACTTTGAGCACAATCGGACTTAATTTGTGTCTTCTAGAGCGGGAAAACGCAATTAGAAAGGCACCTTTGAGTGCAGACATTCAGAAACGTGAACCGATATCGTCCTGTTTAACATAAATATTTTTTAAAATTCCATTAAGCAACAAACGGGGAACTTCTATCAAATGATTGAAACGTGCACTGTATAATTCCTTCACTCACTGAACGGGACTTACTACTTAATGCCGACTCCGAGAGTTTAATGCATTTTATATACTTACGAGTATAGACATAATTTTACATGGCTTAGAGATTAATCTCTTACTCGTCAAGTTGCTGTCATTTGCGAGGTGGAGAACCAGGCGCTGAAAAATTTTAGATGTTCTGAACAGTAAACGAACCTTTGTTTACATGTGTAATAGTCGTGCAAATAACTACTAATGATTTACAAAAGTTAATAATGGGTCGCTCATCTCGTAACATCCGAAATTTAAGCAAGATCGAAGTTAATATTTGACTTCTAGAGCGACATGACTCCAATTAGGATGAAAGTTTGTGAAAGGGGCTATAAATTCAGTCACCATATCAGATAGACCAATTTGAATAGAGAGGGGGGTTTAGGATGTGAGTCGAGGTTGAGCTAGAACCGGTGAAGCACATTCGTTGTATACCGAAATATTTTTCGAATAATTAAGTAATTTCTCTTAAATCGGACTGCAGGATAAAGTCTATTGTTTTTAGAGACGTAAGATAACTGAATAAAAAGGGGTACGAGTACGAGGGTTGCTATTTATATGTCGGGTCCTGACAATACTAGTGTTCCCAGATGCAAACTAGAACTTCATTTGAGGGCGAATTGTTTTGTTTACAGTGTGTTGAAAAATTCATCTCAGTCAAAAAATGGAATTATCCCGTGAACCTTTTTAGTGCGATCATTTTTTTCGATTTTCTGCGTGGGTTATCGAGACAAGAGTGTTTAAACTTCTTTCGACCTTTGGCGATGAAGCAACGTCAAAAACCACTGTTAATCGCTGGTACCAAGAGTTCAGTCTCGACGCCGTTCGCTGCAGGATGAATTTCGTGAAGGACGTCGAACTTCGGTCACTTTGCCAGAAACCATCGATGCTGTAGGTGAACTGATTAAGCAAGACCGATATGTGACATACCGTGAGATTGAGGCATCCTTGGTCATTAGTTTGACAAGCATCAATAAGACATTGCATGTTCATTTGGACGTGAAAAAAATATGTTCTCGTTGGATCCCACATAATTTGACGAATGCTCAAAAAAAGGCTCGTATGGATTGGTGCAAAGAGATGTTGAAAAAGTATAACTGCGGTAGCTCAAGGGCAGTGTATAACATTGTCACAGGTGACGAATCATGGATCTATGCATATGAACCCGAAAAAAACAGCAATCGACCGTATGGGTCTTTCAAGACGAAACAAATCTAACAGAAGTTGTTCGTGGAAGAAGAACATCGAAGCAAATGATTTCGTGTTTTTTCGATATAACCGGCCATGTTGCCACAGTACTTTTAGTGGAACGTAGGACGGTCAATTAATCTTAAAGGAAAATATTTTGAAAAACAATAAAACCATTTGCAATGATAATTTTTTGTGTTTATATTGCCGGACCCGAAATACTATATAAGGCTATACCTTCCCTTGTTTTTTTGTTTAGTTCTCACATAAATTTCCATATTTTTTAATGGTATTAATCTCTTATCAAGTGAAGGAATTTATATGGGTCGTATGGGTATCTAGGTGGTGGTGGCTTGATTCTGCAACGAGACGTCCTGTTTTTTTATCAAAAAAATGTGTCATTTGAATATATTTTAAAGGCCCTCGCCTTTAGAAAGCCTAAGCTTCATTCTAATCTTGCCTTCTTCGCATGTAAATCTTACTTAACTTTTGCTACCTTTTCCTTATTTTTATGTTTTTTTCCTCCCTTATATTTTTGGATAATTTTTTTATTTTCTTTGAAAAAATAAAAAAAAAACATTTGCTTCGAAATGTTAAAGACGAAGAAATTCCCAAACAAAAATGTGTACTTCCATATCAATACACGTTTTTCAATATTTTTTTTACAAAAAAATCAAACAAAGAATAATGCTCAGGCCATGGTACAATAAACAAGGTATAGTCCAAAGAGATTCAAGCTACAAGAGGTGTCAAAGTCGAATTTAAGTCTTGCGGCAAATTCAAGCCCACGCGCATGAAATGAGGTTTTAGTCAATATAAGTCATAAAATCATTGAATGGGGAAAACAATAATAAAAGGGAATATATCTAATCTAAACATTGCTTCATTTATGCATTTGAAAAAATTTAAAAAATGTATTGTATCAATAACGATAAATTGTAAAAGATGGGCAAAATTAACTTTTACGAGAGTTTGAGAATTTCGCTTTAAGTCACTTAAAAGAGAATGCCAAAAAAAATTTTTTGGTAATGTTTGACGAAAAATGTTAACCTTACAAACTTCATCAATTGTCTTTGTTGAATTTCAAATTTGAAAATTTTAATTATTCCGAGAAAAATTGTAAATCAGCTGATAGCATAACACTACCTTATTTATTGTACCATGACTCAAGCTTTCTATCTGTTTGGGTCTTAACACCATGGAACAATTCTTTCTAATATTTACTTGAGTTGTATGTCATTCAACGACATTAATCGATGTCAAATGAAGAACACTATTTACAAAAAAAAAACTAATTCAAAATAAAAAAATGGTTAGATTTCCGACTTACAGAAATGTAGGATGTTTTCCGGCTGATGGCGACAAAGAAAGCTATTTCTAGCCGGTAATTGACTAAACTGGCAACATTGGTAGAAGGATATATTCCTTCTGCTACCACCCAGCTTCGTTTAAACAAGAGACATCTTTACTGGGCATAGATTCAAAAGATCATTTCCACTCGTTTTAAAAAATATGGAGAGGTAGTTTGCCTAGTTTGTTAATGGTGTCAAAGCGGCATAGCTGAATCTAACAATATTACAACATAGCAAAATCTATCAAAGTTCTAAAATATATTTATTGTAAAATTATTAAAAAAAAATAGACTATGACTACAAGTTTTGTTGATGACGAATGACTTTTATTTGCAGTTCCCCTGTCACGCCCGTCCCTATAGTAAATTCATTGAATCTCAATGGTGGTGGAGATGTGGCCATGCTGGAACTGAGTGGTGACAATTTTACACCCCATTTACAAGTCTGGTTTGGTGATGTCGAGGCGGAGACTATGTATCGGTGCACGGAGACGTTGCTGTGTGTGGTTCCAGAAATATCTCAATTCCGCGGTGAATGGTTGTGGGTAAGTACAAAGAAAATCAATTTAAATGGATCAACAAAAAATAATTAAAAATGTATATTGAAATAATAAAATTAAAAAGAACATTTGAGCGGTTCGAGAATAAAACCAATTTATAACTCCTGGAAATTATATGTTGGACTGTTTAAAAAAACGTCTTTTAATGAGGTATGTGCTAGATTTCAATAGTCCCAATACTGTCACAACCGCTTGTTAAAATTGCTAGGTATAGTTCTTACCAAAAACGTAGGGTTTAAATAAGCCAATTTAAATATTTCCTAAACTAAATTACCTATGAAATATTCAGACTTGCCTTTCATAACTTTCTATAGGGTGGTTAAATTTTAAGGTCCGATGTTAATTTGTCGCGCCAAATAGCCATTGTTTCGTTAGCTGTGTGGCAAGTGGCACCGTCCTGTTGAAACCACATATCGTCCATGTTCGCTATCTCACGATAGCGAACACTCTTCACAGTAACTGCCTGATCGGCCTCATTTTGGAATAAAATATGACCCGATGATGCCGCCAGCCTATAAACCACACCAAACAGTCATTCTTTGTGGGTGCATTGTTTTTTCTACAATCACTCTTGGATTATCATTCGCCCAAATGCGGCAATTCTGCTTATTGATGAATCCACTGAGGCTAAAATCACTGAAATCACTGAAGATGATTTTCTTCCAAAATTGAATAACTTTAACGCGTTGCTCGCTTGTGTATCTTTCCATTGTTCAAATTGATTTAGTCTGAAATTAAGAAATATCCAATGAAATGCAGAAAAAACTTAACGGTTAGGTGTGGTTCACATTCAACTAGTAAAGTAAAATACAGCACATGTTGAATTTAGGGGTTTTAATAATTTGTATGCAGTTGTCTCATATTTGGCTAACAAATCGTAAAGTACATATGCACAATACCTAGAAAGGCGGCATGGTAATGTTAAATATTAATGTTGAGTTTAATGGTTTAAAACGACTCCCTCTAATGTATGTTAAACTTAATTAAACGGACCTTGGAACTAATCTCGATTCTTGTTTGTGTTCTCATATCATTTCAGGTTCGTCAACCTACTCAAGTGCCTATATCGTTAGTACGTAATGATGGAATCATTTATGCAACGGGTCTAACATTCACCTACACGCCCGAGCCCGGACCACGACCCCACTGTACGCAAGCTGAGGATGTGATGCGCACGAGGCTGAATAACAACAACATTACATCAATGACCAATAATAACAACAATAGTGTGGGCTCGGCCCATTCGCCGGGCGACGCTGCCCTGAGTGCCAATCACATGCAGCAGCATGCTCCACAGCAACAAACGTTACCCTCAATGTCAGAAGTGCAATGGAATACTCATGCCGGCGGTTTGTCCTGAGTGCTGGCCAGCATTTTTGGTTGGCATTTCGAAATAATTTTGTAACCTTTATTCGGATTTCTTTGCTTGAATATTTATTTTAATTTAATTTTAATCTTACAATCTTAAACTGTACACCCCCCATTTACCAACGAACCCCTTCCCCCCCTTGAACATTTTCCACGAAAATCTTGTCATTTCCATTTAAATTTTAGAGTTTTATAAAGAAATTTAGTTTTACAATGTACGCGAATTAGTATTATTTAGATATTTTTTTCATAACTTTATTAGTTTAGTATTGTACATAACATTGAGAATGTTTTTCATGTCATTTCATTTATATATTTTTATATTTATGTACCGAAGCCGTGTTTTTATATAACAAAACAAACATTTTATATGTACACACAAACGCATACATACATACACATATATCAGCTAAGATCTTTTGTATGAATAATGTTAAAAGGTAGCAACTTTATGTGACACACATAAAGTTTACAGTATTTTGTAAGAATTCTTTTACCCTAAGACAGATACGAGAGTGTTTTTAACAAAACCAACAAAAGTGAAAAGACAAAAACGTAGTTGTAATTAATTTTAAAGTCTATAGTCTATATAAGTATATTTTAAAGAAACGTTGAAAAAAAGAAACAAATAACAAGAAACAAACTAAATTCCACCCTATAAACAACCCACAAATACAGTATATACAATTAAGTAATAAAAGGAAATTCATATTTTTTAAAAAAAATAATTCATACAAATCCCAAGAGTTTTCATATGTTAACTGTGGGAAAACGGTGGGCTTCCTCTTTTTCTCCGACACGAATCGATGGCAACGTAAAGTAGTGGTGAATATGTACAGAAAAACTTCCCCTCGTTTTGTCTTGGAACAATTAGTGGCGAAAACCAAAAACTCCTTATGGCTTTCTACTGCACCGTCTACGGAAAGATCTGATAAGAAAATAACTATTATTGTGTAAGAAACTTGAACTTGCACGATTCCATCAAATGAAAAATTCCCACCAAAGCAGTCGGGAGTTGCGTGTTGAAATCTCTCGTCTTCTTTAAGAAACAACCACCAAAAAGATTTTTACATTTTGTGGTGGGAAAATTGTCGACTCAGAGATCTTCAATGAGAAATTAGAATTTCTAATAAGCCAAGCCAAGAGCGCTGGCCAAAAACAAGTAGTTTGTCTCACAAGCAGCCCTTTTTTCTTATAAGACGTCAGGCAATTCCTCAAGAAATGTCTTATTAAAAAAACTCCCCCCCCCCTTTTTTAGTATAAACATTGCACACATAGCTTCGGGTATGTTTGTGCAAACGAGTGTTTGTTCTCAAAGCAGAGTGAAAATTCATTTTTCTTTGTGGCGGAGTTAATTATGCAGAAAAGAATTCTTAAGACAACCTCAATTTTCACACGCTAAATTATAGATGTTGTAAAAAAAGAATTATTAACCACCAAGTCCAACGGCAGCATACTAACAACAACAGCCAAATCACTGCGTGGGAAACTTATGCAAAATTTTGAAATTTTCCTATTTATTGTTGTTGTTGCAGTAGGGCTCCGACTCGCGGGTACGTTCATTAAGTTTGAAAATGGTTAAGTTTTTGAGTGTCTCAAGACAGCCATTTGTAGCGTTTAACTGGTTGGTGGGTTGTTACTGATGGCAATATTTCTCTGTTGGTGGCGCTGGAGCTGTGCTCCTTCCTCCACTCGTCGTTTATGTGTCTTTGCGAGTTAATAAATTTAATATAAATGGAAATGGCTTGTAAAGCTGTGTGTGTGCGTGTGTGTGGACGCATGGAAGTGTGTATGTGTTTTTATGGGAAATGACTATTGTTTAAAGGCTCAACATCATGTTCTGTATTTCTCACACATGGAGGAGTTCAGAAATGTTCGTTCGCGTGATATTTTTGGCTGTTCGTTTGGATGCGAAAACATAAAGTTTGTTTCTTAAGTCTTTTGTTTTAAATACGAAAATTTGCTCGATTTGGATGTCTTGTGCAATATTTTGGACAGAGTTTAGTTAGAAGGAGTTGTACCCGTGTCTGACCCTTAAAAGGTGACACGCGGTACATCCACGGTGACCCATAGAGGATACATTCTACTTATAATTGTCCAGGGTCTATGATAACAAAAATTAACGCTATAAGTTCTGCAGGGCCGACGTTGTGCGATGGAAGTGTGCACGACTATCATGTCAGTAACCCCAGGTTCAACATTTAACAGAGTTTCAGCGGCGGGTTTCCACCTCGTAAATGCTGGCGACTTTGCGAGTTGAGTTCTCTATAAAATTTAGCCGTTTGGAGCCGGCGTTTAACAGTAGGTCCCAGGCAGTGAGTAAACGAATTGAATCATGCTCAGCTCACTAATTTGAGAAAAGGTCCCCTTTTTGTTCCTTAATGGGATGTTGTGAGACTTAAGTAAGTTAGTAACGGGCTTTTCAATATGGACATAACAATATCGTATCTTTATGTCAATGAACCCTCAAACATTGTTAATGATCTTTCAGTGTCAAAACGTAAGTCAAAGTCAACATTTTCATCATGGCAAAGTTGGCATACGAGCAACGTTTGGAAACCATAAAAAATTACTACCAAATTCTGTTTGGTATGAAATTACTGTTTGGTATGGTTTTCATGCTGGAGGTGTGGTTAAGCCTTATTTTTTCGTCGACGAAAACAATGGTCATGTTCCCGTCAATGGATAGCTCTATCGTGCCATGTTAGAAAATTATTATTTTCTAAAATGGAATTGCATGAGCTTGACATCGCCGATATGTAGTTTCAACTAGACGGTGGCACTAGCTACACAGCACGCGTTCCAATCGATTTACTCGTTTATTGCGAAATGATCCGGTCGAATGGCCTCCTTGTTCAAGCGATTTAACGACATTGGGGCCCCATAAAGTCATTGATCTATGCCAACTTAAGACGAGCCCGGTCGAAATGGGTGCAAGAGTGGTGGTCCAAAGAATAGATCGCTGTACACAAGCCCTTGGTGGTCATATGACCGAAATCGAATTTTATTCTTTAAGTGTACCATTTGCTCTACACCTGGAATTAATTTCAACTCTATATCTAAAATATTCTGTGTTTTATTAATATATTAAATTGTTATGTCCTTAATGGAGACCCCTGTATAAGTTCTGTAGGAAGCAGCACATAAGCCACAAAAAACCGTTCGTTATTCGCAGCAGATTTACCATCTTGCAGAAGGAGAACGTATTTTCTCAGGTAACTACGTCGACTTTCCTGAAGAGACGGGCATCTACACAGAAGGTGTTTCATGTCTTAAACTCTACCTCATTCTCACACAGTTGGCAGTATACGACACTTCCATCTGCATTTTTCTAGTCATCTCCCTAACATTAAAATGCTTCGTCAGATCAGCCAAAATCACTCGGACTGTCATGTATGGAATCAAAAGCTTAGGTTTTTTTATTTACTTTGTTTTTTTTTAAGACGTTTTAAAAAGCTTTACCAACGATGAGACTTATATTTCAGATATTTCATACCCTAAACAATTATCTTGTTTAGGGTCGAATGCGGCTTATTTACAAAAACTAAATTATCAGAGACTTTTAAATCTTTTCAAAAATATTTTTTTTATAAAGTGTTTTTAAATAAAGTGTTAGTTTTTTTTTTGAAAAAGATTTTAAAGTCAGACTTGCATGTACTTGTTTTAAGTAAGGAATATAATAACAATCAATGATAACTATACCTTTTAAAGTCGAGTTACGATGTTTTTATGTGTTGCCACAGATAGAATCGGTGGAAATAGATGTTTTGAATCTGGTTGTTTTTTTAAAGGTAGAGGACTATTTAAATTTATAAGTATACAATTTATATTTGTACCGCAAATGATAAAAAAAACTCCTTGGTACTCCGAAATTAGTCCACAATGACAAATAAATTATCTTTAATAAAATAACATTTAAACATGGATAAGGCAACTAGAATCCTTTTTAGCCACGTCTTACCTTCCAGAATCTATTTAAGAAAATCTTACTATTTCGTTAAGAAACAGCATTTCAATCGCTGAAAACGCACACAGAACTTCTTAAGCAAAATGAATTCTCACACGTAAGTAAAGCTATTTTCACAAATGGAACTAAAATGGGGGTAGTCCCTGGCTCAGGTATTTATATTTAAAAAGGAGGTCATTAAGAGATCTTTAGATTGCCAAATAAATGTAGCGATTTTCACACAGAAGTACTAGCGATTTTAAGAGTCGCAGGAGCAAAGCTATTTGGCTCCGTAGCGAAAGAGCAAAGAATTACCTTTTTTGTTGACAGACAGGCAGCTATGAACTTGTATCAGGCCAACAGGTAGTAGATTATTTCAACCAGACTTGGCCAACAAAATAAAAACTATATTAAGTTGATTCTGAGATTATGGGCCACTTTGCTGTCCTTGTTTGTTTCAAGCGGGAAAAATAACATATTTTATACTTTATTATTTACTATACAATAAATCTTTATAGGACTTTTAAAGTCATTAAAATTGTTTTTTAAAAAATGTATTTGTTCTTCAAAAAATTTCCTACCAAAGTGTTCAAATTCATTACCCTGGTTGTCCCTAACACTACGAGGGCGAACGCAAAACTAACTGGCCTGGCACATTTTCTGTTTTACTAACAACTTCTTTTTTTTGTTTTTTAAAAGCAATCCTTTATATTTCCGAAATATTTAATGATTATTTTCTTTGTTACAGGTGATTGAAGTAAACAAGTTTTATAATTTTTGAAAAATGGAAAATAAAGAGTTTCGTGCGGTAATTAAACACTTTTATATGACAGGTTATACGCCACAATTAATCAAAGATGAATTGGATTCTGTTCATGGTGATAATGCACCGTCATACTCCACCGTGAAATCCTGGGTTCTACAATTTAAAATGGGTCGTTCAAGTACGGAAGATGAACAACGCTCTGGAAGACCGAAAAGTGCTACTATATACTATTGAAAACATTAGTAAAATTTTTAATGAAGTGACTAAAGATAGACGAATAAAGCTTAGATAACTTGCTGATATTGTTAAAATACACGAAGTATTTTACATGATGAACTCCACATGAAAAAGCTATCCGCAAGAACGCTGCCGCGTTTGTTGACTTTGTCCCAAAAAATCGTCCGTTGGACCAATTGCGAGGAGCTTTTAGCGATTTATCTGCGTAATCCAATAGAGTTCTTGCGCTGATTCAAAACTGTTGATGAAACATGGATCCATCCCTACATCCCAGAATGCAAAGAACAGCCAAAATAATGGATAGAAGCTGGTAAAAGTGGTCCCAAGTAGGCGAAAACTGTTAAGTCAGCAGGAAAAGTAATGGCCACAGTATTTTGGGATGCAAGGGGTATAATATTTATTGATTATCTTGAGAAAGGAAAAACTATAAATAGTGAATATTATTGTGCATTATTGGATCGGTTGAGTGAATATAAAACGACCGCATTTAGAAAAAAAGTTCTTTTTCATCAAGATAATGCTCCTTCACACATTGCATTTTTAACTCAACAAAAACTGGCCGAATTCGATTTGAAATTATTCCGCATTCACCATGTAGTCCAGATTTAGCTCCTTCTGATTATTTCTTGTTTCCAAATTTAAAAAAAAATTCTCGGTGGCAAAAAATTTTCGTCCAATATTGCTGAAACTGAGGCATATTTTGAAGGTCTTGAAAAATCTTATTTTTCGGATGGAATTAAAAAACTTGAAAAACGTTTAATGAAGTGTATTGAGTTGGAAGGAGATTATGTTGAAAAATAAATAATAATAATTCCAAAAAAAAAACGGTTCTTTTTATGTTAGGCCAGTTACTTTTGCGGTCGCCCTCGTACTTTCAATTGAAATTTTCTCAATTTTTACAAAAATATTAATTATTTATTTAATAAAATAAGTCCATAGTAAAAAATAATATTCAATTAATTTTGTTGCTTTTAATGATTATAATTTTTTATTCAATTTATATTTTTATGGTTGTTTATTTTCTGTCCCTAAAAAAAATCTAATATTCGCTGTAAAATCTAATATTCGCTAAAATTCAAATTTCCAAACCAATCTTGATTTCAAGCAACTCAAATATGATTGAACATTACATGAAATGGGTGCACATCTTTTTTTCGTCAACAGTCTTGTTAAAATTAAGCAAGTCGTGTTTTGTCACTCGTTCCGAACGTTCACACTTCAGTTGTTCATTCCCCGGTGTTGTTTTTTAAAAAGATAATACTTTTTATAATTTTGCAGGTTTTTTTTTGTGTTTAATGCAAGTAGAAACTTCCAGCTCAAGTTAATTTTGTAAGGGTAAGTACTTAAATAAACATTTCAGGGGTTTTTGTAGAAATTCATTATCCCCCTGCCAAAATTTTTCACAGGTGAATGACGAAACTTTAGTTAATGAAGTGTAATAATTTTTAGGCTAAAAATAAGTTGAGAACAAGGGAGGAAGTGTTGGCAGAAAAGCGAGAGGCAGAAAAAAGCGAGATCAGAAAATAAAAGACGATACAGTTAAATATGAAGAACAAAAAAAAATTAAAATATTAATGTGTACCTTTTAAAAATGACTTGTCATTCTTAAAACTAAGACAAATACCTGAATTAAATATAAAATTCTGCAAAAAATCGAATGCCGTAATCTCAGAATCACCCATTATAGTCCTGTGTTGGGGAACAGTCCACTGCAACGTCTAACCGAATGAGTTTAATTAAACCGGCGATTAGCACTACTTTATTACATACAGGGTGGCTCAGATAAGACTAAAGTGCTAAAAAATATGCATAACTTTTTTGTTTATAATTGTTAATTTCGCTTTTGCAGGTTATATAGTTTTTATGGACATGTATGATGGCTACATATGATGTGCACGATGAAACAAAGGCTAATACCCTATTGGAAAACGCTATTACTTTTGCAAATGGCACAAAATTTCAATTCGGATTTGAAATTTCTCAAGTAAACAAACGCAGAGTAAAAATCTAAATACAAGCCATGAATCGGCTTACTCCGCAAGAACGCGGAATAATTGTTTTCATATTTTTGCTCAACACTTCGTCAGTTGTGTTGGCGCAGGGTGAATTCCGTCGCAGATTTCCAGGCCGTCCGACACCAACTAAACAAACACTGCAGAGTTTGGTCAGTCGCCTTGAAAAGACAACACGAAATCTTCCCAAGCCTGGCCGGCCTGAAGCAGCCGTTCTGGTAAGAGTATTGCTGCTGTTGCCAAGATGTCGAAGATGAGCCCGGAACATTGACCAGACGACGTGCCACGCTATTAGACATAAGCCTGCGGTCTATGCGCAGAATTTGCTGCAAGATTTGATGGTGTTCCCTTTACAAAGTGCAGACAGTGCATAAGCTGTTACATGTTGTACGCCAAAAGCATCAAACCTACGCTGAAGCCATCCTAAAACTCAACGAAGAGGTTGACAATTTTTCATTAACCCATTAGTGCCTAATGGGTATTTAAATACCCAAGAAAGTGTTGATACATACATAATTTTAGCGGGGCCCAGGTGAGCGATATCACGGTATTTTTTTTTAAAAAGAGGAAAGATTGTGCCAAATTAAAGCATGTAGCAGGACTTATTTTTATTTTTTTATACTTTGTTTTTTTGAAGGCAAAAATCGAAGATTTTTTTTTGAAAAATGATCGGAAAAGTGCTGTCAAACATAGAAAAATGGTACAAATTAAAAATTTATAATTTTACCGAATAGCTTAAGTTGTCTACTATGTGATGAAAAAATCAGGCAGCGATACGTCAACACACCTGGCCTCCAGATCCGGTCAAATGCAAACGGGTAATTTTATTAAGAAAACATGGTACTTAAAAGAAATAAATCACCTAGCCTTAGCAATTTTCTTCTGATCTGGTGCAACACCGTTGTGATAATCCAGGAAGCAAGTAGCGGGCTGCAAATTCACCTTGCACTTCAAACAAACACCTTGCACGGATATTTAGATACCCATGTCATATCTCAGGTAAAAATTGAGGTTTTTTTTTTCAACTTCTATGGTCTTTTGGACATAAATTACTAAATATCATAAAAAAGGTTGTAACGCGCTAAAAATTATCATGAGCGATGAAGCTTATTAACATTTTACCTGTCCCGTGGATATAACAAAATAATCGTTTCTGGGGGCACCGAAAATCCGTGTAGCACAGACGAAGAAGCGATTACGTCCGATTAAAGTAACGCTAGAGGTATCATCGAGCCATGATTACCAATTTGTTCTTTCTCAATCGGATGAATTTGAACCGAAGAACATGTGGTTTCAACAGGACGGAACAACGGCGTACTCTGCTGCCATAACTGATATTCTAAAGGGTCGCTTAATCTCTCGTTTTGGTGATTTGCACTGACCGGCCAGATCATATGATTTAACCGTTCCAGACTTCTTTTTATGGGTTTTTTGAAAGATTAACTACAGTAAAAGAAGATTCGGTGGTTACTTTGCCCTACTTTGTACAGCAACGCGCCAAAATTGTTGAATTTTATTATTTTTCTGGTCATCGTCATTTTATTGTCAGAACAGCACCCAGTACGTAAAGGATCAGATATCAGAACGCAAATAATTCCCTGAGTGCTGCTAATTACACGCAGAAAAAAAGTATGGTTATGGTGACAATATTAGAAGGTCATCATACTATTGTTAGATATATGGTTGTGGCAAAACAATATTATGATCCTCACACACAACCATAGTATGACCCTCGCAACCATAGTATGATTCACACTCAACCATACTATGATCCTCACAACCATAGTATTATTCACACTCAGCCATACTATGATCACCACAACCATAGTATGATTCACACTCAACCATACTATGATCCCCACAACAATATTACGATCCTAACAATAATAGTATGTTTGACATACAACCATAGTATGAATCTAACAACCATAGTATGGTTCACACGCAACTATAGTATGATCCCATAATATGGTCCTCAAAATTATTTATTAGGATTGGTTTATGTTGTCAACAATAGACATTATTATTAAGTAAATAAATTAAAAATACATTATATTTAATATAATAGGAGTGTTTTTTAAACAAAAGAAAAAAAATCAATTTTAAAAAACGTAAGCATTTTTATTAAAAATATTTTAGTTAAACAAAACCAAATCAGTTTTTTTGGAAAATTTTAATTTCCATTATTATTTCAAAAGATTCGTACCAATAACATTGTTGTAAAACGCATATTCAAATTAAGAAAAATTACAATCAGAAAGTATGATTGCTGTAATCTTATTATTGTTAACATAAAGCCCAAAAAACAATACTTTTGTTGCACCAATCTATTTATATTGTTGCTGCAACCATAGTTTCATTTTTAAATTTGGCAATAATACTATTGTTACATTTCAACAACATTAATATTGTCGCAATCATACTATTGTCAACATGAAATTCAAAAAACAATACTATGGTTGCGACGAACATACTTTTATTGCAGAGAACTTATTATTGTTGCAGTGACCATATAGTAACCATATTTTTTCTTTGTTAATAATTTATTTTAAACAAAGTTATCTGAATAACTGATAATTTTTTTAAATTATACTTCACCGATTATATTCAACGTCCATCATTTGTGTCGTTTACAGTGACTTGAAAAAATCAATTAAGCAAAAAAAAATTTATTAACTCATGAACATTTTCGTGCGATCATTTTTCACAACTTTCGACGTCGATTATCACAACAAGAGCGCATCGATGAACTTAAATCTTTGTATGGCGATGAAGCACCATTCTACTTTATAGCACTGTGAAAAACTGTTTTAATGAAATCAATCGTGGCCGACGGTCGCTCAAAGACGAAGGTCGTCTAAAAACGGCTGGTGTGCCAGAGAACATTGATGCCGTGCGTGAACTGGTAATGCAAGATCGTCATTTGACATACCGTGAGATAGAGGCATCCTTGGGCATTTCTTCCACCAGCATACATTCGATATTGAATGAACACCTGGCCGTAAAAAAGGTTTGTTCTCGTTGGATCCCGCACAATTTGACAATCGCTCAAAAAAGGATCGTGTCGATTGGTGCAAAGAAATTTTGAAAAAATACGATCGCGGTGCTTCAAAAGATGTTTACAAGATCGTTATAGGTGACGACTCATCGATCTATGCGTATGAGCCCGAAACAAAACAGCAATCGACCGTTTGGCTCTTCGAAGACGAGCCAAAGCTAACGAAAGTTGTTCGTGAAGAAGCACTTCGAAGCAAATGGTCACCTGTTTCTTCGGCAAAACTGGTCATGTGGCGACTGTTCCGCTTGAGGAACGTAGACGTCCAGTGATACACTACAATTTGTTTGCCTGATGTCTTTGAAGAAATTCGAAAAACGAACAAGAGAAGACGAATCATCGTGCACCATGGCAATGCGAGCTCTCACAAATCGGCTCAAACCAGCGCCTTTTTGACCGGCCAAAACGTCGATTTGATGGGGCATCCGTCGTACAGCCCTGACATTTTATTCCCGCATATCAAGAAAAAAATGCGTGGTCAAAGATTTTTGTCGCCAGAAGATGCTGTTGAAGCGTTCAAAAACAATGTTTTGGAGATGTCTCAATCGGAGTGGAAAAAGTGCTTCGACAATTGGTTTGAGCGCATGCAAAAGTGTTTACATCATGCTGGAGAACACTTTGAAAAACTATAAAACCATTTTTGATGATAAATATTTGCATTTTCATTATTAGGCCATAAATATATACAGCACCCAGTAACAACATGATTAGGAACTTAGTTGTTGTTGTAACAACAATATATTTATTTTGAAGTCTTGTTCGTCTATGGGGGATCTGCTTCGATATCCAGGTGGAGGAATCGCGCCATTTGAACTGGATGCGTCCACAGAGACCTGGGGGTCAGCTGAGTGGGCTTGGCCGGACAATTTAAGAGGTGCAGCACATCATGTGGTCCCTGATGGCAGGCGGGACAGATGTCCGGAACGTTATCACCAATTCGTGCCCAGTAAGAATTGAGGTGGCTGCACCATCCAGATCTCAGCTGCGCCAGAACCACGCGCGTCTGCCGAGGTAGTACCTTCTCCCCAGGTGAAATCTCCGGGGGATGTTCCCCTAGCAGTACATTCACACTGTAGCTGGATACTGCTGCTGCGACATCATCGGCGTGAATGTTGTTCAAACCTGCCTGATAGTTTCGATGATCTAAAGGTTCTCTCTTATACCGCTGGACCTCTCTCTCTAGATCATGAAGATCGTACCTGATCTGCCTGCGCGGAGGCATCCTGTTCAAGAGATGGTGGTTAGGATGACTGCTGCGAAAACACCCTTGCAGGTATTGCTTAGACAACAGGAAATTGTGTCTGCGCACGGCAAGGACCTTCGTCCCCTCATGTAGATGGTCCTCAGAAGACATAAGAAGACACCCTGTTGATGTTCTAAGGGCGTCATTCTGGCAAGTCTGAATTTTCTTCCACTGCGTCGTACTCACGTTCGCCGACCATACAGGTGCTGCGTAGTTAGCTACAGACCGACCTATCGCTTTGTTAGAGGTCAACAAGGTTTCTTTGTCGGCTCCCCAAGGACTGCCGGCAAGTGACTTGAGGAACTTGTTCCTACTTTTGAGTTTATCGCAGATAGCGGTAGCATGTGCAGAGGATCTAAAAAGGCTGTCCAATGTGACTCCAAGGATTTTGGGGTAGTTGGTGGTCGGGATGTTGACGTCATCGACTTTCACATTGAGTGACAACCGCACCTCTGCGGTCCATGCAGTAAACTGTGTGGCTGATGATTTGGAGGCGGATATTTTCATATTCATCGCAGTGAAAAAACGTGCTAAGTCAGTGAGGTAACAGTTGATTTTCTCGCAAATGTCATCCACTTTAGGTCCTGACGTCAGAATTGTGCAATCGTCAGCGTACGACACAATTTCAACGCTGTCTGGTGGCGCAGGAAGTTTAGAGAGGTAGACGTTAAACAGAGCCGGGGATAAAACTCCACCCTGGGGAACTCCTTGTTTAACTCTACGGGGCTTCGACTTTCTGTCTCTAAATTCTACATATGACTGGCGCCCATACATATAGTTTACGACCCAACGTTTCAAACTGGGCGGAAGGGACGTTTCTTCAATGTCCTCGAACAGAGTGGCATGATTGACCGTGTCGAAGGCTTTTGTAAGGTCAAGAGCCACGAGGACCGTCCTGTCGTTAGGCTTGTTCTGGTTAAGGCCGCGACTTATACGTGTGGTGATGGCGTGTAAAGCAGTAGTTGTGCTGTGCTGCTTGCAGAATCGATGCTGATGATCAGCACTAGGAAAGTGTTCGATCAGGCTGGGGAGGAGCAGTGCTTCAAGCGTCCTTGCTACATGAGAAAGCAAGGAGATCGGCCTGTACGAATCTCCTTTACTTGCGTCTTTGCCTGGCTTCAGTAGCGGGACCACTCTGCCCATTTTCCAGGCATCGGGAACTTCGCGAGTGGCTAGCGACAGATTGAGCACTTTGGTCATGTACTCTACTCCCGGGGTATCCAAGTGCTTTAACATCAGCATTGAGATTCCGTCCGGACCCAGCGCCTTTAATGACTTTGCGCTGCCGATGACATGGCAACTTCGCCAACGGTAAATTGTGGTAAATCGGAGAGCGCGGATACGACGCAATACTCTCCTTTCGCCTTATCACTCTCTGGGTGCTCAATAAAAAGCCGGTTAAAATAACACGCGCACCGCTTCGGATCTATCACTGTTCTATTACCGAACGTGACAGCTGTTCGATCATCCTTCCTTACAGGGTTAGAGAGTGATTTGACCGTTGTCCACAACTTACCAATTCCGGAACTCAAGTTGCACTGCTTTAAGTGGTCTAGCCATTTGTTCCGCTTATATTCGTTGACCAACCTACTGATCTGGGAGTTGAGATCCCTAATTCTAGGGTCAGTAGGGTTGGAGCGACGAATGTTAGGAACTTAGTCTAGCGTTTTGAGGAACATGGATCAAAGTTAGCCACTGCGCATACATCAAAAGCCACAATTAAAGTTCTTCTTGGTGTACTTATTTGGGCCACCTGTAGAAAGAACAAGTTCTAAAAATGGTGTAAAATATTGGACTGCATAGTAGTAGTGTTTAATTAGCACGATGTTAGTAAGACAGATCTTTATAATCTGGTTGACAGGATGCGCTACTTCAAAGCCAGCATGAAATAGCCCATTAATACTCGTAATTGCTTTTTTCTTTCAATTTAATTTTTTGACATCATCTTAATTTACATTCTTTAAATGTTTACATAGTTTGAGATATTATTTTTAATATTGCATTAATTTTTTTGTTCCGATTATTTTATTATAAACGAATGGGAATAAAGGTAAAACATTTTTCTGAATTTATATTTATAAAATTTCAAATACACGTAGAAAAAATAATGAATGTAAAAAGAAAGTTTATATGATTATAAACAACATTATGCATACGTTTTTCAATTTAATGATTTAAATTTTATGTTGTTTTAGGATAATTAAAAGTTCTCTTTATTTTTCTTATCAATGGGAAATTATAATGATTGTTATTGTCTTAATTTTGTTGGCAAAGTCTATACACAAATTTTTGGATTTTTCGTAACAACTTCTTTAATAAATAAGGTATGTAGAATATGTCCATCTTAGCTAGAGTTTCAAAAAAACTAGGTTTTAAGAAAATGGACAGTTTGGTTTTTCTCAAAACCATGTTTTAACAAACCAACATTCCGGTTTAAGCATTTAGCCTAACAATGGAAAATAGTTTCCGAATCACAAGTAAAGAATTGTGTCATGGACCAGTTCTAAATTTACCCAATGTTGGTTTATATTTTGGATGGAGTCCTTTATAAAACAATTGTTTTTAATATTTAATTTTTATTTGTTTCCGATATTTCACCTAACTTCGTTGGCCATTTTCAGGGGATCCAATAAAAGTACATAAATTACGCAAATTATTCTTACGCAAATTATAGGTATATTAACATTTAACATTGTCAATTACATTTAAACTAAATAATTAAAAGTATGACTGTTCTCTATAAAAGCTTTTGTCAACTAATGTCTACGTCGTCCGAGTTTATTGACAATGTTTCAATACATTTGAGAGCACTTGTCAGTGTCGATAAACCAACACTATTCATTTAAAGGGTCGACAAATAACACAAAACCAATACATTTACCCAGATTTTAAAAATAAGTTAATATTTGAATTTGTATTTTTGGTACCCATATGTTTCAAACCATATAACTTTATATAGTTATTTTAAAGTCATATGTCCATGTATATGGAAAGCTATTATTGGGTACAGACAAGTTTTACGGGGACTACGAGGCGGTTCGGAAAGTTCTTAGCCTATTAATGAAAGAGAATAGTTAGTTTTTCAAAAATATTTTTATTTTTCAATATAATCTCCTGAAACTTCAATGCAGTTAGTCCAACGCTTATCTAGCAATTCTATCCCTTGATTAAAATAGTTTTCCTCAAGGTCTTCAAAATAGTGGTTTACAACTGTGATTGCATCTTCATTTGAGGTAAAACCCTCGCCAGCAAGGAGTTTTTTTAGATTTGGGAACAGGTAAAAGTCACTGGGAGCTAAATCAGGAGAATAAGGTGGGTGGTCAAGCAACTCGTACTTTAATTCGTTGATTTTAGCCATTATTAAAACACTCTTGTGCGCTGGTGCGTTGTCTTGATGAAAAATTACTTTTTTTGTGTTGTAAGCCAGGTCATTTTTCTCGAATTTGTACATTTAATTGATCTAAAAGGTTGCAATAGTACTCTGAATTTATTGTTTTACCCTTTTGCAGATAGTCAATCAATAAAATCCCTTGAAGTCCCAAAAAACCGTTGCCATAACCTTACCAGCCGATTGAATTGTTTTTGTCTTGTTTGGGGCACTTCCTCCAGCTTCAGTTCATTGTTTGGATTGTTCTTTTGTCTCTGGAGTATAGTGGTGGATCCATGTCTCATCAACAGTTATGAAACGACGCTTAAAATCCATTTTATTTCGCTGAAAACGATCCAAACAAGCTTGAGAAATGTTCATTCTTATGCGTTTTTGGTCGACTGTTAACAAGTGCGGCACCCATCTTGCAGAAAGCTTTTTCATCTGTAGTTCTTCATGCAAAATTAAATGGACTCGATCATTTGAGAAGCCCATGATATTAGCTATTTCACGCACTTTTATTCGTCGATCATTTAATACCATATCATGCACTTTGGCTACAATTTCTGTTGTTGTTGCTGTTTTTGGACGTCCACTACGTGGTTCATCTTCAATGCTTGTACGACCACGTTTAAATTCAGCAACCCAATTTTTTACTGTTGCATATGAAGGAGCACTTTCACCTAACACATTCACCATATCATTATGAATTTCTTGTCCCGATAAACCTTTTTTATGTAAGTATTTAATGACACCACGCATTTCTAATTTTTCCATTGTAAAAAAATCGCGCATGCGTCTTTTGTGAACACCTGTTTCTATATGAAGGAGTTACCAGATCGAAACAAAATTTAACATGTGTTCATAGCAGAGATGGAAGTTTTCAAAACACTTAACTTTTTTCTGTTTATACCGCGCTTTTTGTGCTAGGCTAAGAACCGCCCGTATATCAAAAATAATCCTAGAACCGTCTGTTGTGGGATTGTAAATTTGTACAATTTAGTCTTCCCCTTTCTCGTTGCTTTGATAAAAACTCTTTGTCTTTTTGTATTTTTATTTATTCGAATGCTTCTGCGTGTGCGATATCGGATAAATCACACAGTTTCTATTGAAATTCAGCTTAGTTCTCGTCTTGAGTTTCAGATTTTCGACCATGATTGATGTGACAGATCTCCATTCATTTTATACTTTTTTTAGATTCTCAATAGAGTGATCTTATTGTTGCTGACTAACTAATTACGATAAATGTTAGTTTTGAGAAATTTTAGAACGGAAAATTAAGATGCGACTATCAAAATTCAGTTGAAGTCAAATCCAAACAATTTTTGTGTAGGCTTCAATTCAACGAATAGTGTCGAATCAAGATAAAAATAAAGTTATCCAAATTTAGTACAAATAAGTCTACTTATTGGGACAAAGAATTTGTAAAAATGATAGATGAAATTGGCTTAATAGATTTTTTCGACTGTCATCTTTGCCCGCGGAAAAATATATAAAAAATATGCCTTACTGGATGGACAGCAGCAAACTCACATGAGCTTCAAGAGATACAATTGCACCCGCAAAAAGTTACTTTGTGGTGTGGTTATCATGCCGGAGGTGTGATTGGGCCGTATTTTTTCGTCGACATCGTGTCATGTTATTTTTGGCCAGAGTTGGATGAGCTTGACATCGCCGATAGGTGGTTTCAACAAGACAGTGCCACTAGCCAAACAGCACGCGTTACAATCGATTTACTAAAAGGCAAATTCGGTGAACGTGTTGAGAAATGGTCAGATCGCATGGCCACTTCCTTCATGTGATTTAACGCCATTAGATTTCTTTTTAATGAGCCATATCAAGTCATTGGTCTATGCCAACAACTTTAGACGAGCTCATAGGCAACATTCAAAGCGAAATTGTAAGCGTTCCGGTGGAAATGTGCGCAAAAGTGGTGGAAAATTGGGTCCAATGAATAGATCGCTGTACACGGGCTCGTGGTAGTCATATGACCGAAATCGCGTTTCAAAACTACCAGGTTTCGTAGACCGTAAACGAATCGACTGATGTGCTTGTGTCTTAAGTCTTTCATATTTTCCGTATTAGCCAAACCAACTGACGCTGGAAGTGAAATTATATAGAAATAGATTATTTACGAGTGCGATGGAAGTCTTGTGAAATAATTTCACTATTTACTGAATAGATACTAATTTGTTGATACATATTCTTTTCGAGATGCTTTCGAAAAACTTGTTTTGCTAATTACAAGAATTGCAGTCTTAAAGTAATTCATTTCGAGTCACTGACAGCGACTAGAGACTCTTGTTCCGATATGTTGAAATTCCCAAGACGTTTTACAGTTCGCTAGACTATTGTAAAAACGTAGATTCCCATGAAAATCTAGATTTCAACAGCCGCCATTGTTTGTTTTCTTTGCACTGGCAGAAACAACAAGCGAAACATGCATTGAAATTAATTTTCTAAAAAGTTTGTGCGTGTGTGTTGGTTTTCTGCCGTGTTTTCATTTTAGTAGAACTCATAAATTATCAAATTCAAATTCTGCTACAAAGGTGAAATAACAAACACAACAGCAGCCACAGCAACTGTTCATGACACGAAAAGGCAAAATTACAACTTAGCACAAAAGCAAAGATCCTATTCCATGATCCATGGGAAAATCTTGAAAATTTACAACCCATTGTAACTGTGTTCTGCGCTGGGGAAGCGTATAAACGGCCACCAGTGGAGACAAGGGGGCAGCTATAAATCGCCACTGTAGTACGAGTCGTCAATTTAAAACTTGAATGAAACGAAATATAATTAACTTCAATTAATCTTGCACCTCATTAAAACTTTAGGAAATATTTGCCAAATATTGATTAGTTTTTGTTCATAAATTTTAAATCTTGGCCGGGGTTTTCACACTTTTTGTGTTTTTTCCTCAGTTACAAAACTGTCATCTTCACCCGCGGATCGCATGTAGCAACTTGTTCACATAGCAAGGGTAACAAAGAGGAAATACCCTTTGGCTTATTTTTTCTATCTCTAATTCGTACGAATACATACTGTACTTTTATAGAAAATTGAAGTTCATTGCTCCGCTCCGTAGGAAATTTTTATGGGAATGTGAAAACTTAATTGTGAAAAGAAATTTCATAGAAATGCTTTGCTTTGCAAATTGTAAGACTCCGCCTTCAATACAAACAACACAACAATGACGACGTAAAAGCAACCGCCAATGGTGGAGAAGCAGTCACTTTGAACTACACTTTGCACTTAAGTCATTGGCCAAACAGGGGTTTCCTTAGCCACAAGTCTTCTCTGTCTAACAAACTGTAGCAAGATCTAAAAACGATCATGTAGAAAGTGTATAAGAGCCAGGTGAGCATTTGCGAGAAAATAAAGAGGTGCTCTAGTTTACACCTAAAATCAAAACTTTTTTTCTTTCACAAATGGCCCATAATTCTAAAACACACAATTCCGAAACCGAAAAAACGCTGGCTAGTCGACATAAGCAATTGATTTCACATAACAGCAAATTATGGTCTGTTTGCGGAGCTCGAACGAATGTCTTTTGTGAGTTCTAAACGACAAACACCTGGTTTTGGTTTATGTATCAAACAACCCCCCGGCTTACGAAAACCGAGTCACTCGATACACAAATCAAATTGTACGCGAAAGTTAGTGACTGGGATTGGTTCGACCACAGGGCAGGCCATTAATACAGTTGTGTTCAAAAAAATAGGAGCAAACTGAAAAAAGAAATGACGTCAAAAATGTTCTACAAAAATTATTTTTTTTTGAAATTTTTTACTAAAACTTTAGCTTTATGTCCTATTCCCAATATTTTCACATTTATAAGATACAAGCGGACCCGGCGAACTTCGACTCGTCTCAATTTAACGCCTTCAGATAAACTCCAGAGTGATAATAAAACACTGATAGTTTAAATTTCAATGCGATTTATTTGAATGCAATCGAAATCAGTAGATAGCTTTATGAAAAACATTGTTTTTTGTTTTTTTTTCGGCGCAAAAATAAACAACAAACACGGTTTCCCAACACGCGAACAGGAAACATACAGCTGACCGTGCAAAAACAAGGGAAATTCAAGATTTATCCCACAGACTTCCAACGATTAACCTTGCGACTTACACAGTACAACATTTTTCAGGTGAATGATTCGGGACTCAATTCTGATAATTGTTTGTGAAAGTAGCCCCAAAAAGAAGTACTTCTGCATCATTTGTTTGGTCAAGGTACATCAAATAATAATTTAATAATGAATTTGAAGTTAGTAAGTATCGTATAGGGGAATTTGTCACTTTTAGGCTCTTTTGTTTGTCATAACTCGAAAACCACTAGTCCGAATAAGCTGAAACAAATTTAAGAAAACTTAAAATTACAATTCCTTAAATCTGTTTATACAACATTTCGCTACATAAGCAAAAGTTTCGCAGTTATCAATAAATGTATGAAAAAAAAATATTTTTTGCCTTAAAAATTATTTTTTTTTTAATTCATAAAAAATACAAACGGTTAAAAGTGTCAAGTCCTATTACTTTCACATAAAGTCACATAATCTATGAACAAAATGAGACTTAGATCATGAAAATCGATTTACGCGTTTCGATTTTATGCACAATTAAGGTAAGGTATGCATTTAAAAAATTTGCTCGTGATATGCACAAATTCTTTGGAAAGAACGTTGATGACTTTCCCATGTTAAACCTAATGTTTGAGTTTGCTATCATACTTTTACTAAGTTACCAATTTGAAAATCTTTTTTCTTCCAAGGCCTTCCCCATATTCGGTTAAAAGCCCTATTTAATTTTCAATTAATTTAATTTCCCTTTTTTTAAATTAAAATCAATGTACAGTTTATTTTAACAAGGTGTGCAGAGTTTAGGGATTTGTTAATCCTTTTCTACTTTATAATCATGTAAAATAGACACTATGTATTACGAGGGTTGCTATTTATATTTCGGGTCCGGCAATAAATATACAATAATTCATCATTGGAAATGGTTTTATTGTTTTTCAAAATATTCTCCTTTAAGATCAATACACATTTGCATGTGCACAAACCAATTTTCGAAGCACTTTTTCTACTCCAATTGAAACACCTACAAAACATAATTTTTGAACGCTTCAACCGCTGCTTCGGGCGATGAAAACGTTGATCACGCATTTTTTTCGTGATGCTAGGGAATAAGAAGAAGTCTATGGGTGCCAAATCTGGGATGTACGGTGGATGGTCCACCAAATCGACATCTTGAGTGGTCAAATAGCTCATCGTTTCAGCTGATGTGTGAGATCTCGCATGGGCGTGATGAAAAATGATCCGTCTTCTCTTATTATCTTTTCTCATTTCTTGGGACACTGTTGGCAAACAGATGGTTGTATACCACTCAGAATTGACCGTCCTTCGTTCCACTAAAGGCACTGTGGCAAGAGGGCCGGTTATACAGAAAAAAAAACAAAAGACACATTCATTTGCTTCGATGTACTTCTTCCACGAACATCTTTTGTTGGATTAGGCTCGTCTTAAAAGACCCATACGGTCGATTGCTGTTTTGTTTGGGGATCATATGCATAGATCCATGATTCGTCACCTATGGCAATGTTATACACTGCCTTTGAGCTACCGCAGTTATACTTTTTCAATATCTCTTTGCACCAATCCATACAAGCCTTTTTTTGAGCATTCGTCAAATTATGTGGGATCCAACGAGAACAAATTTTTTTCACGGCCAAATGAAAATGCAATATCTTATTGATGCTTGTCATACTAGTGCCCAAAGATGCCTCAATCTCACATTATGTCACATGTCGATCTTTCTTAATCAGTTCACGCACAGCATCGATGGTTTCTGGCAAAGTGACCGAAGTTGGACGTCCTGCACAAAATTCATCTTGGAGCGAACGGAGTCCGAGACTAAACTCTTGGCACCAGCGATTAACAGTGGTATCTGATGGTGCTTCATCGCCAAAAGTAGAAACAATTTGATTTAAAAACTATTATACTGATAACCCAAGCTGAAAATCGTAAAAAATCATCGCTCGAAAATGTTCACGGGATAATTCCATTTTTTGACTGAGATGAATTTTTCAACACACTGTAAACAAAACAATTTGCCCTCAAATGACAAAACGTTCTGAGTGAACTTATGCTAAAAAATGTCAAAGTTTCAATTGGAAGTTCCAGTTTGCATCTGGGAATACTAGTATTGTCAGGACCCGAAATATAAATAGCAACCCTCGTAATTTACTTAACATTTACATTGGAGGAAAATTTACAAAAGCATTTATAAATGATTTTTTTCGTTTTAGATTTTTAATATGTGACAGCGCATAGAGAAAGGGACCTAAGGGTAAAAAAAAATCAATTTTCATTTTTTTTCTTTTCTTGATGTGGAAAACATCTGAGCATCGAATGAGACCGATCCCATGCCCCAAAAGTGTTCCCTCTCAGAGATATGCGCGTTTTATGAAAGTGAAGTCGACGATTCTAAGCGCAAATAAAAAGGGACCTAATCTTTAAAATGGCTCTCCTGAACAAAACTGGTTTTTAACATTAGGTCCCTTTCTATTTTGCCTCGTTTTACGGCCCAGATGCGTTCCAAAAAATTGGGCGTAAACCGAAAAGCCATACGAGTACATAACGCAAGAAATCAGTTCTATTTAAGAACACTGAAACTAGTTTCAGTCAAAATAGCAAGTTTAACTAATTTAATGCATAACGAAGATGAATCATACAAATTTATTTATAAAAAGGAACATTACAAATATTTTATATAAGTGTTAAGAAAACATGTGTAAATGTGTAGAAAGAAGTTCTCAATGCTCTTGAACTTAGGGCTTAAAAAATTTACTTTATCGTTGTTGCTTTGATGAGTGTTTTAGGTTCTCCTGAAGTTGTTTGTACAAGCCAAGAGAGTTAATTATTGATTGTGCAACTTGGGCACTACGTTCTTCTTGCGGATCATTATCAATAAGAACACTAATGCCCTGTTCAAAAAAATAAAGAGCTTCTTCAATCTTTTTAATTTTTTAATAGACTATTGCTCCTCCTCACTGTTTGATGGTTCGAAAGAATAAACTTGCATTACTTGAGATCGCAGCAAATCAATTAAATCATTTTCTTAATTGTCCGAGCAGACATCATTGGCATTCCCAAAATATTTGGGCAAATGACAGGCACAAAATTAGAGTCGGAAATTAATGACTCAGATGTTAGAACACACTCCGGCCATATATTTCTCCAAACTTTGTTGAAAGTTTTCGGTTTGACCTCGTTCTTAGCTTCGCTGATATTCATTATAGATGTTTTTATATCATAACCTTTCCAAAAAGTTTTTACTGCAGAATTAGAGCTGTGGTGCTTTTTTGGAGGAACTCCACTTTTACTCCTTCTTCTAATTCAGTCAAGTTTACAGGATGGCCAGGAGCATTATCCAATAGAAACAATATTTTGTTGCTCAAATTTGTTTTGTTTAAATGTGTTTTTACTTCAGGACAAAAATTATTTTTAAACCAATCTTCAAACATAGCTTTTGCCATCCAAGCCTTTTTATTTGATTTCCAAATGACCAGCAGTTTAGACTTATCAACTCCTTTAAAAGCTCTGGGATTTTCAGATAAGTTGACAAGCAATGGTTTCAATTTTAAGTCAACCGAAGCATTAGCTTCAAGAAATAACGTTTCTTTCGAAGCCCTATGTCCAGATGCACTGTTTCTTTTTTTGAAATAAAGCTTCTGTCCGGCATTCGTTTCCAATAAAGCCCAGTGTCGACCACATTAAAGACTTGATCAGAGCAATATCCACCTGTTTCAAGTATTGATTTTAATACGGCAGGACGCTTTCTTGCTGAGTCATCATCAGCACTTGCAGCTTCGCGTCTCATTTTAAGGTTATACAAGTTACGTCGGATTGCTGCAAGTGCTGTATCCGAAGCTGTTTCCTCTATTTTTAGTTTATAGAAATTAGATTTTGCCTTTTTTTGGATGGTCATTTGACTCATAGGTACCTTTTTTTGATTATCATCCTTTATCCACAGGGCTAATAGTTTTCCATTTTTCCAAATACCGCATAATGCGAGTTTAATTACACTGACCAGAAATTACTGTTGTTTCTGCATAAACCTTGATTTTATCCTTGTTGTCTCGAATCGTTTGAACCGTCGATTTTGCAAGTCCTAAGCCGTATAACGAAAAAAAATTGGTCGTATAACGAAATAAAGCCATAGTTTGAAAAGCCGTAATAGCGAAAAAACGTATAACGAAACGCCGTATAGCGAAGTATGAGTGTAGTTTATTTTGTGAAACCTATAGTTATTTAATGTAGTATTTAGCTGAAGACGACCATACTGGAGCAGATTAGAAGTTTATGGGTTGAAATGTCGCTTTGATGATTAATTTTCTATTTTAGATATTTAGTTCAGATTTTCTGTTTATTAGAGTATTCATCAATCGCGTTCTTTTATTTTATCCACTATATAAGGAATATGGTTTTTAAAGTTAATTCTACAAGCGAGTATGACTTCTAAAAGAGAGTGTAACAAGGCTTTCGCTTCCTTGTAAAATATATTGCCTCGGTTTTATCCGGATTTATAAGAATTCTTCATTTATTGAAACAGTTTTGTAGAACAGTTAAAATAGGATTGGCATGATCCTTGCGGACACCCTGCAGTTAACGATTTTTGATCTGAACATATTTCCCCTAAATAAACTTTAAACGTTCTTTCTGTTAAGAAATTTTGAATGATTTTTATCATTTCCACTGGGAAATTTAGTTTCTTTAGTTTATGCCATACAGATTCAAATGCTGATTTGATGTCCAACAACACCATCCCCATGGATTTACGTATGAACCATATGTTTGATTTTAAACAGTGGTTGAGAAGTATTTTGCTCCCTTCTTGACCCAAACTGTTGAGGAGGTAGAATATTATTTCTGTCAATATAATTTAGTAATTTTCCTTTAATAACCTTTTCCAGAATTTTACATATTAAGGACAATAGGCTTATGGGCCTATATGAGAGAAGAGACTCACTCAGCTGGCTTATTCGGCCCTAATATTGGGATAGTTTTAGAACATTTCCAAGCGTGTGGGAAATAACAGCTGTTTAAACAAGAATTAAAGATGGCTGTGATGGTATTTAATCCTTTTTTGGTCCTGGAGCTTTATTTCTTCGTAATTCGTTAAGCAAGGCTGCAGTATTATCGGATGTATTAAATAATCCAGTGAAATCTTTATATACTGAAAACATTATTTAGGTTTGGTTTAGCTGAAATTATTGTTTATTTAGCAAAAATTATTGTTTATTTCGAGCTTTATTACTTTGTTATTCCTTTAAGCAAAACTGCAGTAATATCGGATAATATTAAATAATCCATTGAAAACATTATACATATACTGAAAACTCTATTTGGGCTTGGCTAAGCTGAAATTGTTGGTATAATAAGTTGCCCCATGCATTATTTCTTCGGCATCCCCAGTAAGAGTGCCTGCAGTTAAAATCTCCACCTATAATAAATTTATTACAAATTCTTTTCAGTTTGCGAAGATAAGACGAAAATTATTGTTTTCTTAATGGAATCACTCCTGAGCCTCCTGGAAAATAGCAGGAGTATATATTTACAAACTAATCACAACGTTTTCAATAAGTATTTTTTTTGCGGTGGTAACAATTGATGTGGAATTTTTTTCTGGATGAATTTTTTCTCTGGCGTTCTGACGGTCGTTTTGAAGCAGGTGTATTTTTGATTCTTCATAGAGACATTTTTCATGAAACGATACTTATTATATTGTTAAATATAAAAATTTACACGCTAAACTGGTGATCACTTCGAATTGATCCGCTTTAGATTTACATTTTCCTAGATTTGAAATCAGTTCAAATGTTAAACTATTCATTTCTTCTAACGTGTAGCCTTTTGTGGCATTATTAGCATAATTCTGAATATCTTTCCATGTATTTACGTTAGCCGTTTTCGTTTCCCGGAAAAGCGGGGAAAATTTTCATATTTCCCAGGATTCGGCCGGGATAATTTGCTTGACGTTAATCCAATTTTTAATAAAAAAGTAAAGAATACCATCCATATAGCCAGTAAACACACTCGTTACTACTTATAAAATTGGAACTTAAAGTGCGCTATTCACCACCATAAACGCCTACGGATGTTTCTGATTTACGTATTTGCATGTCTTACAAACATATCAGTTTCGTGGTATTCGCATTTAATACTGAACTATTTGTTGACGTGTCCATTTCGTTTGGTTCTGCCGTAAGCGATGTAGGAGCAATTTCGGCTTAAAATAAGGCTTGTAGATTTAATATTCAGACTCTTCAGAAAATTCCACTGCTTCTTATTATCCATATGTCCATGTTCAAAAGCACCTATCAACAAAATCTCCTTTTAGCTCAAAACACTTAGTCCAACGTTTCTCCAATTTTTATATCAAAAAAAAAAGATTTTTTGAGGTCCATAAAATAGGCATTTGTTTGATCAATAACTTCATCCTGGGAGTTTGGAAATAGTCACTGGTGCTAATTCCGGAGAAAATGGCGAATCAGGTACCAATTCGTAACCCTATCCATGCAATTTTGCCATTGAGACTGCACACGTGTTCACCCGTGCATTATCTTGATGAAAAATATCATTTTTCTTAGCCATATGAGGTCGTTTTTTTTCAAATCCCCGTTAAAGCTGCCCAATAAGTTGGCATAATATTCGCCGTTTATTGTTTCATCCTTTTGAAGGTTAGTTATGTGGATTATCCCGCGTGCATCCAAAAAAAACTGTTACCATCCACTTATTGGCCGACAAAGTCACCTTGGCCTTTTCGGAGCCGTTGCACTTGGAGAAACCCATTCTTTAGACAGCTGCTTGGTCTCCGGAGAGTTGTAATGGAACCATGTTTCATCCACAGTTCCAAAATGCGGCAAAAACTAATTTTAATATCGGTTAAACAACTCCAAACAATCCTTTGAAGTTGTCAACCGATTACGTTTATGGTCAGTTGAGAGAAAACGGGTTATTAAACCCAACTGATTATGTTAAATCGAAATCACACTGCCTTATGAAACGCGTATGGCATCAACATTCTCAAGCACTTTTACTCTTGGATCGGCCAACACCATATCGTGGATTTTTTCGACATTTTCGGGTGATTTGACCTCAATTGGCAGTGCAGAACGTTTAGCGTCATTTGTACTTGTGCGACCACAACGAAAGTCAGTAAACTACTTTTTTTTACCATTAAAATATATAATGCGGAGCCCCCTAGTATTGATCAAGCTTATCCTTGGTTTGATTGATGTTTTTTTCCGCAAAAAATAATGTTTAATGAGGAACCGAAATTAAATTGTTTCCACTTTTTTAAAAAAAAATTCACGAGGTTGTATGTTTTGAACAGCTGTTAAACACAAACTAAATGACGGATCACTCTCAAAAATTTACAGTAGTCTACTAACAGATGGTACCTGATGGGAGAAGCGTTGTATTTCATATAACTACGAGGGAAATTGGAAAAGTCAAAAGCTGATATATGACCCCAAATGACCATATTAGCTGGTCCAAATTCCAATCGACACTAATCTTAAAAGAGGTACATACTCGTATTCTGTTTCTGGATATTCATATGTCCCTGAACATTAGGGGACGGGTTTTGGGTCCAGGTATCATATACTAAGCCCCTAGATCAATGTCCTCACTCAAAATATTTAAAAAAAAACCACAGTGATGTGGCTATTTCAACTTCTTTCGCGTAGCGCTGTAGCGACTTTCACATAAAAAATATTATATGGTTGATTGTGAGATTATGGGCCACTTTGTTGTCCTTGGTTGTTTCAAGCGGGAAAAATAAAATATATTATACTTTATTATTTACTATACTTATACAATAAACCTTTATAGGACCTTCAAAGTCTTTAAAATTGTTTTTTTAAAAAATTATTTGTTCTTCAAAAAATGTCCTACCAAGGTGTTCAAATATCATTACCCTGGTTGTCTCTAGCATTACTTTCAATTGAAATTTTCTCAATTTTTTACAAAAATATTAATTATTTATTTAATAAAACCAGTCCATAGGGAAAAATAATATTTAATTAATTTTGTTGCTAATCACGATTATAATTTTTTATTCAATTTGTATTTTTCTGTCCCTAATAATACACAGTATTCCCCTGTAAAATCTAATATTCGCTAAAATTCAAATTCCAAATCAATATTGATTTCAAGCAACTCAAGTTGATTGAACATTACTTGAACACCCATTTTATAGTTTTTTCGTCAACAGTCTTATTAAAATGTAGTAAGTCGTGTTTTGTGACACGTTATGAACATTCACACTTAAGTTGGTCATTCTCCTGTGTTGTTTTTTAAAAAGATAATTAATACTTTTTATAATATTGCAAGTGTTTTTTGTGTTTATTGCAAATATGTATAAACTTCCAGCTCAAGTCAATTTTGTCAGGGTTAGTACTTAATATACATTTCAGGGTGTTTTGTAGAAATGCCAAAAATTTTCACAGGGGAATGACGATTAACAGATTTTATCTTTTATTATTTTTACAAAAGAACTGAATTAAAATGAATTTGTTGATTTTAAAGAAAAAATACTATATATTTTATGGTCTTCGTCATTTCTCTGCCTAATGAGTCATTACCCTGGAGGTCATATTTTTAAATTGTTGCATGATTCCGTTAAAAATTAAAATTTTGATGTGTAGCTTTTAAAAAAGACAAGTCTTTCTTAGAACTAAGACATCTACCTGAATTAAATATTAAATTCTGCAAAAAAAATCGAATTCCAAAAATGATGTCGAACTTGGCCCATAATCTCAGAATCATCCTTATAGTTTTGCCATCATTTTCTTTGAAATTTCTAGGGTAGTAACTTTCCAGCCCATTAAATCTTTTATTTAAATATAGAAGCAAAAGGTCTTGAGCCGGTTTAATCCCTGTTCAATGTGTAAATGCAACAGACCGAAATAAAACAAACGAGCTAAACATTAAAAATAACTTTAAAGAAACTGATGATATCGCAAAATATCAGGTTTTTGAACGTTGGCTTGCAATCGGTCTCCAAAAATCTAAAACATTTGTTGTATTTTTTTTTAATTTGCACTTGAGGCAAATTAATTTTTACAGTGTTGATATTTTTTTTGTGATTTGTTCCTTTACGATTTTTTTTGATGTTTTTCTTCAAGTTCTGTAGCTATTTGTAGCGTTTTTTGCACATTTCATTTTTTCATAGTAAGTTTCTTTAAAAGTATTCCTAATAATAGTTATTTGCATATTCCATATTACAGATTATTACAAAGTTTAAACGCTTTTTTGATGGGTTTTAATTAAATTTATATAATTTCTCTTAAATATTTGTATCATTTTTAATTTCATTTTGGAAGCTGTGTAAACGAGAACCCCTTTGAAAAATAGAGATCGCTGCATAGATGTAGTAGTGTAAAATCTGCAGTATTTCTCAGCATGTATGGTTGCATTTCTCCAACATATCTAATATCACTACAGAAGTATTCTGGTGCTTTTCATCCGTAGCGATTTTTGCGACACTGTTCGCATAAAAGTATTTCAAGTTGTTACAAACGAAATGACAAACTTTTATATACTTCCCTACAATAGTTTAGAGCATAAACAGTTAAAACCATTGTCTAACAACCAATTAATTATTAGTTTACTCAGTTTTAAGTTATGGCAAATTAGAACTTCATAAAATAAACGTCATAATTAATTCGAAATCAGCGACCTCAAATCCCACGACACGACATCTGTCTGTCTTGTCTTGCATTAAATCGCATATCTGCCTCCATCTAGCGTGTTAATGACGAAAGTCCTCTTTAATGAGTTGCCTTAAAATTAACTACGGCATTGTACGTCTCTGGTTTAATGTTCTTCTTATACAACTCTGTGTATTTGTGACTGGTTGCGTTTTAAGTAGTGTAACCTCGACTTCCGTCGCCCGTGTCGCGTACGTCTACTGTTTTTAAACAAACGAATAATAGCAAAACAAAATTAAAATCTTCCGTAAAACAAAGCTTAAGTGTTGGTTATATTCAAAGAACAGTGTATTTATTTGTTTTATGTTTATATACAGTATAAAGTGTGTGTGGGTGTGTGTGTGATTTTCTATCCTTTATCTTGGCTTGCGTATTTTCACTGTTATTTTAATTTTCTCTTTTAGTTCAAAAGCGTTGTTGAATAAAATAAGAAAACATAAAAATTAATATTAATCAACAACGCGCTTTGCTAAATAATATACATCGTTAAAGGGAGTCCCAGTAAGAGTGCAGTTCATTTATAAATTAAAACACTCCTTTTTGTGATAGTTGTTATTTTATAGAATAAAATAAAATGGCCAACAAGGCTCTGATACAGGCCATTACTCTTTTCGTGCAAGTTTCCATTACCTTTTCACACAAAAAATCAGTTTCAGAGTATTCGCAAACCGGAATAGTTTTTGAAGTGTCCATTCCTTCTGGTACTGATACTGAAAACCAAAAATATAACAAAAATATTAATTTTCTTAAACAACGTACATTTTCGTCGTTTATTTATTTAATGGAATGCCCATTACTTCTTCTTTCTTAAGTTCCACAACATCTCGTAAAGAAACAAAGGGAATACTTAAGAAAATTGACAGCATAAATTTGCAGGTCAGAATAATTTTATTTCGTTAATAGTTGTCTCTTTAATGGGAGCATATAATTTGAAATCGTATTCCTATTTCCAACAATCAATAAAAACTTTCGTATAAATCCTGAAAAACTCGAAAATTATTCTATGTCCAATTTCAATAGAGTTATAATATCTAATAATATCTATCTAAGAATATTAAATACACTGTATTTTATGTTCTTCTACTATGAATTTATAAAGTAAATCGGCTTTGTAGATTTTCTAAGAATTCCTGACATAAATTTCCTAGGAAAGCAAGAAATGAAAATTACCGAAATACCCGGTAATTCCCGGGAATTTCCTGATAAGACTATTGCGCCACAAATTATATAACGTTGCATAAGCCCGTAAGTACAATAATGAGATTCTAATTCTGCATCTGTAGTATACATTCATTTTTGGTTTACGTTAAATAAAAGTTTTCGAACTTTTGAAAAAAAATGATGAACAATTTTTTTTCCAAGATAAATAATATAATTGATTGGAAATTTAAAACGATTTCCTAGACTTTTAAGTATGATTTCAATGTCCAATTTAATTCCTAAGTCCAATGCAAGCTTATCGTCTGGTTATTGTAAAAACTAAAAAAGTTCATCTCGCTTATTTTATTTTAAGAACTTATTTAGAAAAACGATTAGCGTTATTGAATTTAGCGATTTTCCAAACTACTATGTTATTAGATGCTCAAAATGTACTATGAAAAATTAGTGAACGATTGGATTATTTATGTATGTATGTGGCTTCTTGGGCTGCAGATTACTAAATCAGGATTACTAACCGTAACTCAAAGTCTCCGTAAGTCCATTTTTTCGGAATAGTGGTGGTTCAAGTTGTGGAAGTTCAACAGTATTTAAAATATAGCAAAACACTGTTTTAAAATTAAAAAGTTGGCATTGCTTATTTGTAAATGCTCGAGTAAGCTTTCCAGCATTTGGGATTTTGTTGCTCACATTTCTTGTTTATACCCTCCACCGAAACATAATTTGTCGTTTCGTTTGCAACATTACGAAATATTGATCGGAGGCCCTATATTGTGATATTGATCGTCGTAAAAATCTAAGACGATTCAGCCATTTCCGTCCGTGTGTCTATTAAAAGCACGATATCAATTTAAAATTGCAAATGGGCCAAATCCCTAGACCGATTTCAAACAAATTTTCCTTTAAGGGACTAAAGGTACCACGGCAAACAGAACACCTTTTGAATAATTTCTTAGCAAATCATAATTTTTTGTTGAAGGACAATAGAGTTACTGGACTTTTTGGCTCATGTGGCTCAAATTTAATATTTTGTTTAACACCTTCGTGTCATTTAAATTCAAATGTTGGATAACCCACTCTGGATTTCGCTCTGCCTGGGCGGAGGCATCCTATCCATCAGACGGTGGTTGGGATGACTACTGCAAAGACACCCAAGAAACTGTATCTGCGCAAGGGAAGGACCTTCGTCTCCTCATTTAGATGACCCTTTCTTCCATTGCGTCGTACTTACGTTGGTCAGACAAACCGACGCTGCGTAGTTCTCTACAGACTGACCTATAGCTGCTTAAGAGGCCAACAAAGCTTCTTTGTCGGCTCCCCAAGTACAGCCAACATGAGGACATTATTCTTACTATTAAGCTTATCGCAGATAGCCGTAGCATGTACAGAGTATCGAAAAAGGCTGTCCAATGTGACCCCAAGGATTTTGGAGTAGTTAGTAGTCGGGATGTTGACGTCATCGACTTTTACAACCGCACCGGGTAAAAACATCATAAGCCACTTGGAGTAAACAGTGTGTCTAATGATTTGGAGGTGGATATTTTTATATTGCTCGCAGTGAAGATGCGTGTTAAGTCAGTAGGAAACAGTTGATTATATCGTATATGTCATCCACTTTAGGTCCTGCCGCCAGAACTGTACGACACAATTTCAACGCCGTCTGGAGGTATAGGAATTTAAAGAAGGTAGAGGTTAAACAGTGCCAGAGAAGGACAAGAACTAGCGGGTGATCAATATAGAGGTATTTTTTCAAATTAAATAATACAAAAATTCAAATCAAATGTGGAAGCTTTATTGTTCATTCAAAATAACATTTTATGCCATTTATTTTTTGAATAGAATTTCCTCCAAATGTTGGCAACTGTACTATGGAAATTAGCGTTTGGTAAGAAACGGAAAGATCCGCTGTTTTCAACTAAAATTTTGTTCAGTGTTGAGGCCTATTTCTGGCGCAACGGCAACGTCAATAAAAAAATTGCAGCAGAGGTGCCATTATACCAAGAGAAAACCACGGTTTGGTGCGGTTTATGGCCTGTTGGAATCATCGGTCCACATTTTTTCAAAAATGATGATGGCCGGAACGTTACTGCGATTGTGGCTCGCTATCGTGCCATGTTATTGGTCTTATTGTTTCCTTTAATTGAAGCCCGTAATCTTGACGACAATTCGATCCAACAAGACGGCGCTACATGCCATACAGCCAACAAAACAATCAGTTTATTGAAGGATACTTTTGCTGAGCACATTATCTTGCATCGTTGGCCTTAGGCGTCGCCTTCAAAATCGTGCGATTCAACAGCGATGGACTTTTTTTGTTGGGTTATGTGATGTCGCTTGTCTACGCAGATAAGACCCACACGATTGACACCTTGGAGGAGAATATTTAGCGCGTTATTGCTGACATTCGACTGGAAATTATTCGAGCCAGCCGCGGCGGCCACTTGTCCGAAATCATTTTTTAAACATAATGGCAAACTCTTATCTTAATAATAAAGCGCAATTCTTGCTCATAACATTAATTTACATGCGTTTTAATTCTTCTTGAAAACCACATGTCTAAAAAAAACTCTTTACAAAGGCCATCATGTCGTTGGGCTTGTTCTTGTGGACTTGTGGGCCCATGAAAGGTGTTCGATTAGGCTGGCGAGCAGCAGTGCGTCAAGCGTCTTTGCTTCTAGTGAAGTTAAGGTGATCGGCATGTTCCTATTTGCTTGCGCATTTGCCTGGCTTCAGAAGCGTTACCCCTCTGTCCCTTTTCCAGGCATCGGGAACTAAGTGAGTAGCTAACGACAGATTGCGCAGTGATAGTTATATGCTCTGCTAAACTTTGAATCATATAGGCAGTGATACGCCCCCCCCTTTCCTGTGTTTTCAAGAGGCACATAGAGTCTTTGTATGGAACAAAAGTTTACCTCTTAACCTTTCTGTAGTTAGCGATGTTCTGATAGATTTTTACACTGATATACTTTTTAATATCGAATTCTAATATTTTAAGGTGTTATAAACAGGGTTCTGCTGCAGCAATGACGATTCCAAATCAGAAATCCAATTTTTCGACAAATAACAGTTGCCCGATTAAGTTTGATTTCATAATAATAAGGTCTTACAGTATCCTTTTACAATACAGGCATATGCGTTTTTGTATAGCACAAAACCCTTTAATCCTTCTTAGAAAGTACATTTCATAGAAACTTTCTTTATATTGTACCTCTTCATATCCGAAGTAAAATACTTGCTAGAACTTTTTATTATAAATATATATTTATTGTATAAATTATATACTTTATTTGATTACAAATATTTCTATTTACGGTAAATTAAAAAAAAAAACTCTTTTTCATACGTTTTTTTATCTTTGAAGTTGTTTAAAACAAAATAAGGCTAATACAGTTCACTATGGTTTTGAATTTCGGTCAACACAAAACTCCGAACAAATTTTGGTGATAAATTTACGAAAACTGTGATTTCCAAATAAAATGAAGAAACAAGCAAATACAGAGATACTATTAATTGAATTCTTGCCGTTTCGATTGTCTTACTTAGAGGCTAACAAATAAAATAATGAAAATAAATATTAAAAATATTTAAAGTTTAGACAAAGGGGGGGGGAATAAATGGGAAAGTGATATAGTAAGTAACATACATAAATTAATTTTTAATTTGATCATAATTCATAACATCAAAGAGTCATTCATAGAAGGAATGAATAGATTTAGAAAACAACGGGGAATACTTTTAAGCGATCAACCAAACTTTTCTTAAAGCGGAAAGATTCGTTCACAAAAAGTGAGGTTAAGCAAAATAAGTCCTTGTTTAGTTTGCGCGTATAGTGCGATTTTTGTTCATGTTCGTCAGCATCAGCGAAATGTACGAGGTTAACAGATCATCCATTTTGTAGCCCAAAGACGTTTCGCACAACAGCTTCGAGCCCCGCACCAAGTTGCCAATTGTCATGTGGAAATAGGTATTGCCGGAGGACCAATTCGAAATGCGCGTAAAGGGATGAGTTATAAGAATGTCCTGAAATATAAAAACTCATTAATAATTGTCGGCCGAAATTGAACTACGTTTCAGGCATTACCTTAGTAACTGGATGTATAAGACTAACGCCATGCTTATTAATGGCTATCAATAACATTTCAGGGTAGTTAGGTTCAGTCGTTTGTTTCACTTCAAAGAAGGCCGAGCCGAATGTGGGCCACCTGTATGAGGGAAAACATTATAAGTATAGTACAGGAAACAAAACCTGATTTGTGTTTGTTCATCACTTACCTATAAACGATTTTAAGAAAAGCCACTTTGGCATCTTCGGAACTCATGCCTGAGTCTTGATTGTACGAGGCGACTATGGCTCGTTTCCATTCACTAGTGCTTTGCATTTTCATTAAATCGGAGGGTATTAGTTCACGCAGCATTTGTCTGGAAAGGAAAGATTCATTAAGTTTCTCAATAGATACACTTGTTTTCGTTTTTAACTTACGGTATGGCTTGCAGTTCTTGTTTGTTATCACCATAGCGCACTCGGTAGACCAAAGCTGCCAGCTTAGCCGCCTCTTCGCGCGAACACTTATGGTAACCTCTTAAGAGCTTGGGCAGTTCCTGGTGATAGTGGAATATCAAGTCAGCATTGCGATCTTTACCCGGTACGGTATTGGTCCATAGCTTTTTCATGAAGAAGACTTGATAGGTGAACTGGGGATTGGTGCCATCACGAATGGGCCTGGCCTTCTTGATCCAGTCAGTTAAATGCCGTACGAAATCGAAAAAGAAGTCACCTTCGGGTACCGATATGACCTTGTCCGCTATCTTTACAAAAAGGGAGAAGCCCTCACTCGTCCGCAATGACAGGCGTTGTGATATATTGTGGCAGAAATCTTTAGCTCTTGTCGAGGAATCCACTTCAAAAGCTTCGTCAGTGTCGTCGGGGAAATAGACCTTATGGAATATTTGTGTTGTCTTGTGTTGAATAGCTTCGACTTCCACTTGATGTGGTGGATACTTCCGCTGGCCATTACGAATTGTTTTTTGCAATCGATGCAGAGAGTCCTGTGATATGGGGTGCCTTCTAGATCTCAAGAACAAAGTCAACTCCTTAAGCAGGCCTTGTGAACAGGCGAACAAACCCGTAGCCAACCACATAAGTTCCCAACCGCGTTCTTCCGAAATACGATTACGATTATCCGTTAACTGTTTCATAATCTGACAGTATATTTCGTCTCTTAGGATTTCGTGCTTCAGGGGACCATCAAAAATATGATCGGTAATTTCATTGCCCATTCGGGGCCGCTTCGAAGGTAGATCTCCCATATATTTCAGTATGGCAGCAAATGCAAAACACGCTTCTTCGGCCAGTTCTTCTTTCGCTTGTAATTTTCTTAGAAGAGGGGATTTGATGGGATCTCTGGAATAACGCCATATTTCTTCGGAGCGTTTTGAACTTAAAGTCAAAGTCTTCGATACCGTCCGCTTGGGCGGCAAACGGAAGTGATCCAAAGCGTATTCCATAAGAGTGTGTGGTCTGTCTCTAGGCTCCACAACTCCGTTGGAAACCATACTTAGCCGTTTGCCGTGATGAGCTTCTTCAACATTAAATAGGGCCAAAATGTCCTGAGGTGGTTTAGTGAGGGTGGGTAAAACATAGACAGTTTCAGCTGGAAAGTCACCTCTCTCTTGGGATCTCTCACAACGACCTATACACCAGCCATTATTTAGAACGTTTTCTCCACAGCTTTCATCTTCCAATATGATTAAGTCGCCCTTGTAGAATGACAAGAAACTGGAGCCATCCGAAGGAGCTCTGTAATCCTGAATGGCTATGACGAATTTCGACCTTTTCTTGAGACCATCCAAGAAATATACTACCAAATCGCGTATATCTTCTGCATTGGGACTCTGGAATGTGAATTCTTCTCCTCGCACTGTCGATAGGCTAAAGGTCTGCGTGAAAACCTTATTCGTTTTTTGACTCGATACTGCCGTTATTTCCGGGAAACTTAATTCCAACAGGACTTGTTCCTGGTCATCCACTACGTAGACACCAGTCCAGTTGACGGCTATGATGACGTCATTTTTCGGTAAATTTGGACCAGAATTACGATACGCTTCATAGAAGCGCGAGAACAACAGAGGCCATTTGTATTTGGCATAACTAACAATGTCCTCCTTGATTTTAAGGGAATGTATCTTCTCCTTGACATAGTATGACTTCTTGTATGCCTGCAAGACCAGAGCAGCCCAACGTTCTATGGCCTTATCGACGCCGGTCAAACAAAAGTCCGGTATAAAGTTCGGCAACAGGGTAAACAGTCTCTCCATCGACATATCGGTACCATATTCTATAAAGTATTGCTGGGCTGCTATCATGGCCAGATCTTCCTCCTTGTCGCATCTATACTCTCCAAATTTGACGCCCCTGACGACCTGCTGATAGATGAGATTCGTAGCGACCTGATCGAATGTGGGATCGTGCCAAGGAGCAAAAATTTCTTTGCGGAAGAACAGCCGCCATGGGGCATTGCGTTCCTGAGCTCCTTGTTCTTTAGCATACTGCTCACACTGCGATATAGCATCCATGACATGGTCACCCCCACTGCCCAATGAGGAGACCTTATCGAACAGTGCAATGTACAACGAAAAGCCAAATTGATCTTTCAGTGTAATTTTATCTGATAACTGGTTGCACAACTCCCTGGCCGTGGTGGCTGAGTCAGCCAACAGAGTCTTTGTATTGCCATCCATGAAGGTTATCGGCAACATTATGGGTTTCTTCGACTTGGTTGCCTGTAGTTCCAGCCAAGATGGTGGTTGATTCCTAGTACCATTGTTGAAAGTTCTCTTCAGACGTTCTTCACAGTAGGGTGCATAACCAGGCGGACCTTCACGTATGAAAGCCCTCAGGTAGTTGACAAACTTCTCGGAGGGAGCAAAGCAACCAACGCATAACGAGAGAAGAATCCATCCTCTGGCGTGAGAAGACTTGAGAGGATTGTTTGTGAGCTGTTTACAAATTTGGCAATAGATTTCGTCTCTTAGTTCTGCACGTAGGATACCGTGACCAATAATAAAGTGTAATTTTTCGAGGTTGGAAGTGGGTCGTGACTGCAGCCATGACTGATAGCTATCGGCGGTGTACTCTTCATCCTGCAGACGTCGACGAACATCTTCACCTAGTTTATTTTTACGCTTCAGTGTCAGCGATACTAATTTGTGCCTTATTGATCGAGGCTTTTGCTTAAGAAAAGCATCTGGATCCAAGCCCATGAGCTGGGCTTCTTGAAATTCTTTGCTCCTTATGAAGTTTCTACCGAGTGTGGCAGTGACTTTGGACATAACCGATGTGGTATCCATACGATCCATTGTGTGATATTTTGGCTCTGGCATATCACCGGTAAATCTAAGTATGGTAATCCATAAGGCCTGGGCAGCCAGTTGATCTCCTTGCGTGTGCAGTGGTAGCAGAGGATGTTTCAAAGCCTTTTTCGAGTATTGATGATTAACGTTGCCTTGGAAATATGTAGCAGCGAATTTTTGGAACTTGAATTCCGACAAATCTTCCTCATCTTCCGAGATATGCATAGGGCCAATTATGTCCTAATAAAAAATAAACAATTACAACGATTTCATCATTGGACACGAATAGAGAAAACAATTACCTCCTGATTAACGCTATTGCCATGAGGCAAATCATTGAATACCGAAGTCTCGCGACCACCGTGAGGCGTTGGCGCCTCACTGCTGGAATCTGGTAAGAAGTCAAACATGGCCTCCACTAGCTTGCCATCATCTACAGGTTCGTCCTGCTTTCTGGCCGCATCGTTTATCAGGTTCTTCTTAACCTCCACTCGGCGGCGTTCTTCGATCTCCTGCTCCATTTCTCGCCTCTCCAACTCATGCAAACGATCACGATAATGCTGCTCGGCTATTTCGCGCGCATGCTTATTACCTTTGTGCATCAGCTCCTGTTCTTCCATTTTGCGTAAATGCAAAACCTCGGCGAACTTTTTGTATTCCTCTCTCAGCTTTTTATATTTGCGCATGGCAATCATTCTGCGGACATGCGATTGTATTTTGATAATTGCCCACATTTTATGGCCATATTCACGCCGTACCAAATAGCCGCGTGCATGAGCCTGTAGGCCGACAATGTGACCCCTTAGATGGCGGAATCTATGCGAGAGGACACGTGAACGTATGAGAGCCTGCAAACGCATATAGCCCACACGCATTTGTTGGTAGCGTTTACGTTGAGCATAACCCTTCCAATAACGCTGTACGGTAACGGCGGCTGCGCGCATCCGCAAGAATCTTCGCCGGTATACCCAACCACGAATGGTTCTTTGCAATATCAAAATTTTTCGTGTCAACACACGATCTCTCTCTTGTTCCAAAAACAAATCATGGGCATCCTTGAGAAAAACTTTCGTATGACCCAGTTGGTAATCGGATTTCCCCAGCACAGAAGCACATATGCGAGACGTGGCCAGCCGGCAATCTGTTCTATGAGCTGGAGGAACTCCGGGTATAAGGAATCTGTAGCGTTCCACAAAGTCTCTAAAACCATGGCGTATGGGATAACCAGCTCTGCGAATACGTATAGTTTCCATCATACCCGAGTAACGCAGTTGGCGGCAACACAAACCTCTGTCGAACATCATGGGTCGTTTCACCTCGTTCGGTTTAATGCATCTGATAAAGAAGGGCTGGCAGGAGCTCAGAGTTTTCATTAGGGCATCTAAACTCTTCTTGAATTGCGTGGATAGAGTTGGAGTCCTCTTGCGAGTCTCGGCGCCCATTTCAATGTCTTGGGCAAAGATCTGTCTCAGAAACTTATTACTACTCTGACTAACTAGATGCAGTAAGTCGGGACTGAATGTATCACGATTCTTATCCAGAAATCCGCTAGTATCATAGAATACCACGCCAGCAAAATGATTCAGACCAAAACTCGTGTTTATATCCGACTTGGGCTTCAAGTAATTCTTGTGGGTGCCATGGGTTTTGTGCAGTTTGGCCAACATTGTGTGATCTGTGCCTTTGGGAAATCTGGCCTCCTCGTCGATTAGAGCCATAATATTCAGCTGCTTGATGGCAATCAAATCCAAAGCGTCCTGGTTGTCCACAAACTCAATATGTTGCCAATTGATGCCCTCATGGTTGTACTCCTCCTGTTCCAATTTGAAAATGTGCTGCACAAAGAACTGTTGCAAGTTCTCGTTGGCATAGTTAATGCAAAATTGTTCAAAACTATTCTGATCGAAATTCTCGAAACCGAAAATATCCAAAACACCAATGGCATTACGGGACGTGGCTCGCGGCTTATAAATGGCAGCATTGATTTTGCGTACAATGTGGACAAACAGGCGACCATAAATGCCCTTGACAAAGGCGTCGCGAACATCTACCGACTGCTCCCTGGAGAGGGTCGAGACCACAGTCTCGCCATGTGCAAAGAGTGTACGTCTGGTGAGAGCATCGATAAGAGGTTGCAAGGGAAGTCCCAACAAAGCAGCTACTCTCTCCACATTTATGTACTCCGGAATTTCAGTAGCGTCAAGATTATCGACCACAGTGGCCTTGTACTTGATATTGCCACAGTGTAGTAAAGCTGCGAGCAGTTTAATGATTTCCCAAATTTCTTGATCAGTAAATAGGAGAACTTTCATGGCAGATCTGATATCGGAAAATTCAGCTGTATCATCTCGGCCCTCACAGGTGATACAATCGCCACCGGTTAAATATCTGAGGAATAAAAATCATTTAGATTTTTTTTTTGAGTTTTGTCAATAGAAAAAATGAACTAACCTGAAATCTGAAGCATTTCCCAGCTCCAAACGTCGCTTTTCCTCCAACGAAAGGCCCGCCAAAATACAATAGAATATATGATAATTACGTTCGCTGGGATTTTGTGAGACAATGCGAGACTTCTCCAGCAGATACTGTTCAATTTTGGCCCCTTCTATAACGCCATTGGCACTAAAGTGTATGTCAATGTATTTACCAAATCTGGCAATGACAAAGAGAGTTGGAAGACGATTAATTTTTAAGATTCCCAAGAGAAGTTGTGATAGGTTTGTCATACCTCGAGGAGTTGTCATTTCTCACCGTCTTGGCATTACCGAAAGCCTCTAATATGGGATTAGCCTCCAAAATCTGCTGCTCTATCCAAGAATGTTTACCGCTGATGGCAGCCAGGTATTGCAATATTAATTTTGTGCTTTCCGTTTTACCAGCTCCCGATTCGCCAGATATTACAATGCACTGATCTTGGCGGTAGCGTTTCATATGAGCGTAGGCATTGTCGCCAATAGCAAAGATATGCGGAGGCAGTTCCCCAATTTTACGTTCCTTGTATAGTTTAATTTGATCGGCCGTGTAGATGGGTAGGATTTGGTACGGATTTACCGCTACGAGAATGGAACCTGTATAGGTCTGAAGGTAGAAGGTTAGTATCGATTATATTCAAAGGATTAAAGAGGTCGTTACACTTACGTAAATCAAATTATCTTTGTAACGTATTAGAAGATTTCTCAAAATGCCCGCTTCATGTAGATCTCCCAGTGAGATCATGTCTTCCACGCCCTGCACCGAAGACGCATGCATGGCCTTGATACGCCGCTCGGGCGCCAGCCATATTTCATCGCCGTCGTCATCGCGCACTTGTATGCGTCGTCCCTCTGCAGAAATGACACGGGCTCCAATGGCTACATCGAATTCTCTACCCGAGGCGGGTTCTATCCAGATGTAGTCACCCTAAAAGAGAACAACAAAAAATAAGAAACAAAGTTATTATCACGTAGAACGTTTGCGTTACGGCTCATTTGACGTTACGTATGTTAACATAAGCTAAACTTGACCCTGTCCTCTACGCCTCATTAAGTGGCCCAAGATTTCCATGACCTTGTCGTTTGGAATTCTAATTTCAAGCAAGCTTTTGTAAAAGTACTTTAGCTCATAGCAAGAATATAATACACCGAGTCATCATTGAAGTAAACAAAACGAATATTCCACCTCATGTTGCTGTCGCTGTTCGTGTGTATCCCGTACTACGGGTATAGTAAACAATTACCTATAGCTGTGGAACATGGACGGATTAACCCTTGAGACATTAACTGCATTCTTATAAGGGCCCCCTAAAGCATACTCTTTTTGAAAATACATAAGTGATGTTTTCTAAGGAAGCCTGTGTAAATAAAATTGGATGGCAAAAGCGGAATAGGTTAACGAGGCATCATTAAAAACAGCGCCATATAAGACATATGGCTTATGCCACAACGCCATAGCACAAAATACGTTTTATTTGGTAATGCGAAATTCAAAATCAATACTACTACCCAACCGGAAATAGTGGGAATCGAATTAAATGCATTTTAGTTCTTTTTTATTCAAAAGAACCTGCAGCTTCTCCCTATCTATCAAACCAAAACAGAGAAACGGATAAGGACGTTTTATGCGTCCTTATCCTATACTTGTGACCAAAGTGACTGTAACGTTAAATAAGACCCTCAAATTATTTTTTTTTAAATTATTTAATATTGAAAAGAAATAATTAGGCGTGTTTTGTTTATTTCACAAAAATCCGCAAAAAACTACCCTTAATCGAAAATTTCAGATACGAACCACAATAATTTTGATTTGAAAAATTTTAATTTAAAATAAAAAAATGTTTAACAAAACGCTATGTGGACTCTCTTAAGTCCGCTTAAATCTACTGAAACCCACTTAACGCTATTTATTTAATAATTTTAGTTTAAAAATAATAAAATTATTCAAAACAAATGATTTTTTCGGTTATATTCGGGTGGGCCGTTTAAAATTGTAAAATTAAATCGGCTGTAAAATAAAAATACAGTAAGACCTCGGTAATTCGAACTTGGCTTATCCGAATTATCCAGTAATCCAGGGAACTGCGTCTTCCCTGTACTACATGCTCTGTAATCCGCATTAATTGTATTCCGTAATCCGAATTGAGATCAAAATATGTTACGTTATTGAAAGACATTCCCCTAAATTGATTTTCATTACGCGTTCAGTAAAAAGAAGACAGATTTTTTTTGAAGAAAAACCAATAGATGCTTTTGTATTTTCTGAAAAAATCTCTTATAAATTCTTATCATAGTTCGATTATGAGATTAGTCTTGGTGCTCATTCTATTAACGTATCTACACAAATGCGAATTTTAGTGATTATATTCACTAAAAACTTACTTTGGTGCTCATACAAAATTGGTTTCGATGAAGTTTGGAAAAATTAACAATCTTTTAAGACTGTTCAAAGTATAAGGGTCCCAACATTGACATTTTTATTCCCAATAAACCGTCTGATCATTCAGATATACCAACACAAATATAAGTCGATGATAAACTAGCCTAGTGACGCGCAAAATAGAAAGGGACCTAAGGTTAAAAACCAGTTTTGTTCAGGAGAGCCATTTTAAAGATTAAGTCCCTTTCACTTCACTTTCATAAAACGTGCTCTGGGAGGGAACACTTTTGGGGTATGGGATCGGTCTCATTCGATGCTCAGATGTTGTCCACATCAAAAAAAAGAAAAAAAAAATGATTTTTTTACCCTTAGGCCCCTTTCTCTATGCGCTGTCACGTCCCAGGCCTGGCTTCGAAACAATTTGCCAGCGTTCATTTCCTCTGAAGAATGGCCCTCAGGCAGTCCAGATTTGGATTAGAAATGTGGACGGTTTTAGAGGACAAGGTTTGTCACAAAAGATACCCCAACATTGGATCTCTTAAGACTGCTTTGGTTCGAACTGTGGCCAATTTTTCAATGGACGAGGTTCGTGCAGCTATTGACGATTGGCCAGTGCGACTTAAGGCGTGTGTTTTGGATACAATATACTCGTATATCAATAAATATATTAAAAAATATTTGGTCCAACGTGTGTAACAGTATTTATGTCCCTACTAAGAATATTTATTTTATTATTTTTTTCCACTTAGAATATCGTTAAGATTTATTTTTTAGGTTAGATTTATGATTTAGACTTTTTTTCCACTTCGAATATCGTTTAGATTTTTTTAGATCTGCCTGAAAATAAGGCTTGCCCCCACCGACCTATAAAAACGGTCCTTATGGTCAATATGAACTTATTATGCATATTTCAGTACGGAACTCAAAACCGATTTTCTTTGAAGATTTCGCTGAGATCAGAGCTTCACAAACAACAAGCTTAGCGCCTTTTTTAATTGTTTTTTTTTGGTTAAGGCCCCCTGGAGTCTTAATCCGGCTCTGCTGCTTAGGCGTCTCACAGGAAACATGTAATGTTGGTTAACAAAAGCAACAACAAAAGAACTTAACTAACCGCAACATGATTTTCGTAGAAGTGTGTGCTCATTTATTACCATGTACCTATTACCAAATACGAATGTATGTTTGTAGTATGTATGAAGACAAATTCAGCCCAAGTTCCATTCCGAGCTGAAGATGTCAGTTTGACATTAGTTTTAAATTTCAACATTTTGGTGGAAAATCTCGTTACTTGTTTGAATGGAACATTTAAATTATTTAAAGCGGCAAGAGTGGGCGTTTCTCTCTGCACCCAATGAAGTTTGGAGTTTAGGTTTGGTATTGATTCGTGGTGCCGACCAAACGACCGAATTTTCCGTTAAGTTGCGGTTGGCGTTTTTCCAATTATGTAACAAAAAATATTTAATTTTTCATTCAAGAGCCATTTTAAACCACAACTACAAAAACATTGACCCAAATATTTTTTCAAGTGTAACGCACCAGACAGACGATGGATTTTTAAGTTTCGTTTCGTTCATTGGTTGTTTCGTACTCGCGGATGAGTAATTAATGGTGTTAATGTTCGTGGCGTTTCATTAATTAGGTACACCGCACTATCGCACTACATTTGTTTTTTTTCGATTTAGTGAAAATAAAGTTTTGAGAGGAAATTTTCACGTAGGCAAGTCCCATGATGGACATTCGGTCTAATAAATACTTAGCGGCACTAAATGTTCAATAAATTGTGTCATTTTAATCGAGGTGGGTAGAGTTGGCGCCATCGTAACGTTCTGATTTTATTTCGGAAATTTATATTCGTTTTTGTCCAGTAATTCGTCTTTAGGCGTGTTTTATTTGACAAGCTAAAAAATCCTCTAATATTTTGTACATTCAGCTAAATTAAGTGTTTTTGTCAATACATAAGTTGTCTGCAGCCGACTTTCAGCAGTAGTCCGACGTTCTGATCAGTAAATTTAAGAATCATATCGTACAAAGATCATTATTTGACAGAACTCTCACGTTTGATCCGATGGAGGTAACGGGTGGGCTATTTATAATTTTAAATTTGAACTACCGATTACTTTGACCTTGAAAGTTAGTTTGACAATTGCAAAATGGAACGCTATACGCTCGAAAAATATTGGGAAATAGAGGGTAGAATGCGGTATTTGCTTTTTAGCACTGCAGGCGTGGAGAGTGTGCGTGGTTTATGGTGGCTGATGGGAGATTTGTATTCGTCTGCCTTTTAGTTGTCATCATGCATGGGACACGTGAGGAGAGGTCATTTTGTGAGGAAGTGCTCTCGATCATTGCAGTGCAGCGTGCTTTTCGTTTACGAAACCACGCGGACGTGTTCTTGGACCGCAATTAACTGTAAGTAAGGTAACTTCATTGAGAACAGCAGGGAATGCGACATGTGTACAAAGGGGACCTGAGAGAAGAATTACACAAAACATCGAGAGAGTTAGAGCAGCTGTACCGCAATCTCCGAAACGCTCTGCTCGAAGCAATCACTTGATTTTGACATTACCTGGATTTTTCAGCCGGCTCTTGAGGCAATGCGATAAGAGGAAACATGGTTCCAACAAGATGGTGCCACTGCACACACAGCGATTGTTGCCATGAATTGTTTGAGGCAAATGTTTCCTGGACGGCTTATCTCTTTTAGGGGTGACGTGAACTGGCCGACACGCTCACCAGACTTAGCCCCATGTGATTTTTTCCTTTGGGCTCACCTGAAGCCGAAGGTGTATATCAACCGTCTAAACACCTTGGAAGACCTAATTTACAATATAGAGACTGAAATTGGCAGAATACCAGTCGACATGCTTGTTAGAGTTCATGAAAACTTTAGAAAAAGTATGCAGCAGTGTGTGGATAGCGAAGGTCCACATTTGCCAGTTACACATTTAAAACCATGTAATTTAAAAATTCCCTTACTGTTCAATGTTATTAAAATCCAAAATAAATTTTTCTAAGGTTCGTAATTTTTTTATTTTATTCCCAAATGAGCAAATTTTCGTGCTCCATCCTGTATTAAAAAAAATTTGCCTCCAAAGCAGTGAGTCTTCAACGCAAACTGTAAGAAATTTACGTGAACAGTTTTCGAGAAGAGATCGGCCTTCAGTTCAGTTTGTGCGTCATGAAAATGGATCGTTATTGGACAAACCAACTAGAGTACGTTTTCTTCCAGTGCGCTCAATCGAAAACATTAATGCTGTGGCTGAGAATGTCTAGTGGTATCGGTTTAGAGCTGGCGGCATCATTAGGCCATTTTTCTTTGAAAATGAGCTAGGAGTCGCCGTTGCCGTGAGCGGTGAGCGTAACCGAGCTATGCTCAACGAATTTTTGTTTAAAAAAATTCAAGACAATGGCATGGACGACATTTGGTTTCAACAAGACTAGGTCACATATGAAACAGCCAAAGCAACCATCGATATTGTCGAAATTGTGAGGTCAGTTGGCCGCTTCGGAGCTGTGATTTAAAGACTTTCGATTATTTTCTGTGGGGAGCCATTAAGGATAAATATTACACAAAACATCCAGTGACAAGAGATTCGACCCGAAACAATCGAAAATGTACTGAAAAATTGGGTTGATCGGATGAGGCTTTGCCGAGCCAGTCGTGGTAGTTATATGAATAATATTATTATAAAACCAGAAATTTAAAAAAAATATCAGTACTTTTTTTACAGCCGATTCAAATGTCTAATGAAAAGAAGTACAAATTTAAATGGAGAAAATACAAATTGAAATTCAGAAACTCAATTTGAAATTGAGAAAAAAAAATGAAATTTAAAAACGGAAATTGAAATTGAGAAACGTAAAATTAAATTAAGAAAATACGAATTGAAATTGAGAAAATATAAATTGAAATACAAACTGAAATTGGGAAAATACAAAATAGATTTGAGACAATACAAATTAATAATAAGAAACTACAAATTGAAATTGGGAATATTCAATTTGAAATCTAGAAAAGGAAAATTAATATTGAAAATCCTTTTCAATTGGCATATACTTATACAGTGGTCGACATTCGTTTGAGCGCACCTTAAATATTTTGGAACATTGTTTATTTTTCTATCAGATACCGACCTGAAGAGATTACTTTTTTTTATCACATTACTAAGTAAGCAATGGAATGTAAGAACCGTTATATGGCGAACATTTTTTTCAAAAATCAACATACTTTTTGTGCGTCATTCGTTTGAACGCACCAGCAAAAAAAGATATTATCAACTGACAAATTGCACAGACAAAATGCTCACATTTTTTTGGTAAGAAAATACTAATTAATTAAGTACAAAATATTAAAAATTTAAAAAAAATGTGTTTTGCAGAAATGGGTTTAGGTATGCTATTAAATGACTATGAACAAAATTCAGCGGTTCTCTTTAAAAAAGATGGACAGTCCAATAGAAAAATTGCGAAATTATTAAACAGTTCAGAATGTGTAATAAGAATTTTTTTGCGAAAAGGCAAACAAAAATGGTATCGAAACTCCAACCATGGACAATTTAAAACTAACATTAAAGGACAAAGGGCGAATTCGTGAGGAAGCTACAAAAAATTGGCTAACCTGTAGCAAAATAAAAGAAAAACTGGACTTATCTGTTTCCTCTAGAACCATCGCACGGTATTGTAAGTCTACACCATCCATAAGATGGACAAAATTACAAAATAAACCTAGCTTTTCAAATGCCCATAAACTAAAAGGGCTAGGTGTTGCCAAAATGCATATGGCTTGGACAAATGAATGGAAAAATGTCATCTATTCCGACGAGAAAAAGTTCAATTTAGATGGCCTAGACTATTATAGCTGCTACTGGCTCGATTTAAGTTAAAACAATGTAGTTAGATCCAAGCGTAATTTTGGGGGCGGAAGCCTTATGCTGTGGGTGCCTTTTCCTATAAAAAGAAGTAACCGATTTGTTTTATATCAACAAAAATGAATTCAGAAAATTATATTGAATTGTTAGAGGACGTGTTGATCTAACGTCTTGATAAAAATGTGGACGAAGAAGTAATTTTCCAGCAAGATAATGCCTTGATTCATGCATCCAAGCAAACAAAAGCGTGTTTTTTGAACAAAAACATCAATGTCTTAACATGGCCGGCTTGCAGTCCTTATTGCAATCCAATTAAAAACCTATGGGCATTCTCGCAGCTAAGGTTTTCGAGGGTGGAAGACAGTTTTCAACAATCAACGATCTCAAATATACGATTAAGGAGTGTTGGTCCTACATTAGCTTCACAACCATTTAAAATTTCATAGAATCGATGCCAAATCGAATTATTTCCAGCATACACAATAATGGAGGACATAATAATTATTAATTAAATATAAAAGTTGGCTTGCATTTTGTAACACCTTTTTATTTTGACATTTAAGTAGAGTGTGCACAAACGAATTTCTCGCCTTCATTTTAGCTATTAATTAAATTTTCCACAGTGTAATGAAATATTTGTGTTTTTTTACTTATTTTTTAAATATTAAATGAACTAACTGTTTCGTAAAAAATCATTTTAAAAGATAATTCATATCGCCAAAATAGACAAAAAGTCGTTTGCTTTTAAACGATTATCTACCACTGTACACTGATTACAATGACCAAATACTATTACCATATTTCGATAAAGTCAAGAAACTAAAATACAATAGTTTAATTTGTTCATTCGTATAATTTTTTCAATGGGTAGTGGTTCGGTTCAGAACAAAAAACATTTTTTGCATGAATTTCGTTACGGATGACATGCCGGTTGGTCCGCGTAATGCATGTCTAATCATCCATCGCCTGATTTTTCTAATTAGTCCCCCAAAATTCGAAATTAGTCTCCAAGTAAACAAATCGCTCCTCATACACAAAACAAATATGTCCCCAAATATATAAAAAATTAAGAGTAGCCAAATACCATGAAATTTTCTCACAAATTCAATTATGATCCTACTTTTTTATACGGCTTAAATTTGGCTCCGCATCTACGGTTCATATGGGTCTATAAGTACATACCATTGATTGCATAAAAACCCGGGCTCGACTGTCCCTTGTTTTTTAACCCTTTTTTATATAAACTTTGCATCATGTAAATAAGACATAAAATAAAAGAATACCATGGGATTGTTTCCACAATCTTTTCGCGCACGAAAACAAAACAAAAATCGTTTTAAAAAGCAGGAAAACCTCAAAATTTATGAGTTGCAAGTGGCAAATGTCTGTAAAAAGATGCATATTTTAGATAAGACACAATTAAACGTTCTTTCAGTCAGCTACCAGCTAACCAGCCAGCCAGCCAGTTCACACGACTCATTTGCAACATGTTACTCGTTTTTCATTACATTTCACATTCTCTGATCACACATACAGTGCGAAGATACTGCGGTACGTGAATGTTTGTGGGAATAATAACTATAAAATACTTACTCGTGTTACAATCACCATTTTTATTGCCCTTCATTGACCATTAATTTGTGTCGTGTAGAAATTATCAAATCTGCAATGAGTAGAGTAGAGAATAAACATTAGAAACATTTTTCTTTCAGTGTAAAAATTTGGTTTTGTAAATAAAAAAATGAAAATTTGTATTGCTCTCTTCCAAATGGGGTTTCATACACACATACACTGAGGGGACGTGTGTGATGTGGCTTAAATAGAAACAAGTATTGTTATTCACATATGACGAAAGCACCATAAACAACAACAACAAAAATTAAGGTGAAGTTGAAGTTTACGGTAAATTAACGAGCGACGCTTAAATGAACACCATACCATTAAACAATATCACACACACACACAGAGATACTCCAACATTCACACCGACACGACGGACACCGACAGATTCAACGCGGCGGCTCTATCTGCTAACTGAGAGTTACATTACGAACGACGTCTACCACCACCACCATCACACACACCGCACAGATGTTTCTCGGCCCGGCCGTATTCGAGATACAATTTTGGCTATAACAACCAAACAACAACAAACTGTCTACTTGACTGACTGACTTCGGCGAGTTCAGTTATTGTGTCTACATTTTTCTCTGTCTTGTTGCCATCACTGATTCTTCCAAGTATTGGCGGTCTTTTGTTTATTGCGTGTGTCTGCGCGAGTGTAGGGGCTTTGAGGAAAAATAAGTGGATTTGTGGAAAATCTAGTTTCGAGCATAATGGCGTTCGGCGGTATATGAGTGAGTAGTGAGTGTTTCAGCACGCGTATCTATTTTGCTCTGTGGGACATGTCGGTCGGTGGTTCGGGCGGTTCTGTCTTTTGTGAATTGGCACCATGGCATTCAATGTGGATAGTGAGTAACTTCATTTTCGGGGTGTTAAGTTTGTAGTCATTAGAGAAATGTAATACAATCCAACCCATCTATTACGTCTACATCTATTGTACGAGCAGGGTTCTGCTCGTATGATCATGACTTGGGCTTTGTTTTCCGTTTAGAAAATAATAATTAAGGAATACATGCGGCATTGAAATGAATACCGTCTACTAGACAATTATTGAAAGGAAGTACTGAATACGCTTTACACTCATCGCTCACAATACTTGAAAATATGAATAAAAGAACAACGAAAAGGCAGTTGTGAAACATCTGAGCATTATTAGGTGACAAATGCAAATGAATCGCTTGCCTGATTGTAGGGTGGGTCATTTAAACTTTTAAATTTGAGTCGGTACTGATAATTTCTGAGGTTGAACTTTTTCATTTAATTTTAAAAGAACACCATCCGATGCGTTTGCGCTTGGCCCAATGCACTTAAGATTGTTTGGCAGGTGATGAAGAATTTTAGCGAAAAATCATGTTTTCAGATGTAGCTCATATTCATCTCGGTTGCAATAAGCAAAATTGCCGCATATGGGGTTCAGAGAACAGACACGTGACTATTGAGAAGTCAATACATCCACGACGAGTCACTGTTTGGTATGGATTTTTGGCTGGCGGCATGATTTGGCTATTTTTCTTCGAAAATGAGGAAGGAGCCGCCGTTGCCAATAACTGTGAGCGTTACCGCGCCATCCTCAATACATTTTGAAAAATCGCACTATTAACGAAATTGTGATATCAATTGGCAGCCTCGGAGCTATGATTCGAACCCTTTAGATTATTTCAGTTACGCAAAGCATCCAGATAGAATTGAAGTGTTAAAACATGAAATCGAAGTTGCTAGAGTTTCGACCCGAAAAAATCGAAAATTTAGTGAAAAATTGGGTTGATTTGATGAGATGCTGCCAAATTAGTTGTGGGTGGTAGTAGTATGAATGATATTGTCTTCCATTCCAATAATATCAGAAATTTAAACAAAATTATCAGTATTTTTTTTTAAAGCGGATTTAAATTTTAAATGTTAAATCGACCACCCTGTTGTTGAGAAATCTGCAGGAAGGTGAAAATTATGGTTAGGGTGACGAGAAGCATCATACTACTGTTTGGTTTATGGTTCTGGCACATCAATATTATGATCCTCACAGCCATAGCATGTTTTACATACAACCATAGTATGGTCCTCAACTATAGCATGATTTACACGCAACGATGTAATGATCCCAACAACCACAGTAATTATTATATTAGGATTTGGTAATGTTGTTTTTTAAAAATAGAGGTTTTGTGATATATTTAGCAATAGAAAAAGTCTGATTAAAACCCGTAAGTATTTCACTTATTAAAATATTTCAGTTATACTCGTACTAATCCAAAGCAGTTTGTTTTGAAAAATATTAATTTACAGATAGAAAGTACTATTATTGCATAATGTTTGTAACAATAACATTGCTCAAAAAAGCGTATTTTAAGCGTATATTATTTTGTAAAAATTATGCTTAATTCACAGTCAGTTTCGACACTATGTTTCCATTGAAAATTTCATTCCAAGAAACAAAAAACTAATTTAAAAGGAAGTTATAAAAAAGACTTAATTGCAAGCAGGTGTGAGTGACTGCAGTTTTGGTAAACGCTTCTCCACCATCCTCAGACCCCAAGCAACGAATGTGATTAAACCATGATTTATGGCACTACAATTAAGTACAAGCGAATTCTAAATAAACGAGAATCAGCCGCCAATGGAGAATTTCGCCGAACAAAGTAAACACAATAAAAAATTCCTCACACTGCCTTCTGATTTCGCGTAAGTTTGCACCGCTAGCCGTATGCCGTTGTTGGTGTTTTTTACAATGGGCAACTACCATGCAGTGCATCGTTATGCTTAGTTCATATCCAAGCATACATTGCAATCAAATTATCATATTACGTATTGTTTATTTAAAACCCAAAAAAACATATTTTTGTCCCACCAACCATATTTATATTGTTGCTACAACCATATTTTCTTTTTTAACTTTTGCAATAATACTATTGTAACATTACAACAATATTTATATTGCTGCAATTATACTACTGTCAAATTAAAATTAAAAATACTATACTATGCACGCAGAAAAAAAGTATGGTTGTAGTGACAATATTCGAAGAGGATAATATTATTGTTGGGTATATGGTTGTGGTACAACAATATTATGATCCTCACATATGATAGTATGATTCAAATACAACCATACTATGATCTTCACAACAATAGTACGATATACACATAACCATAGTATGATCCCCACAACCATAGTATGATTCACACTCAACCATACTATGATCTCTACAACCATATTATGATCCTCGCAACCATAGTATGTTTCATATACAACCATACTATGATTCACACGCAACCATGTTATGATCCCTACAACCATAATATAATCACTATTTAGATTTGAATTATGAAAATTATTCAAAAATACATTAAATTCAACATAATAGGGAGTGATTTAGTTCACAGTAGAAAGAAATAAGTTTAAATAAACGTAAGCGTTTTTATTAACAATATTTCAGTTAAACAAGGCCAAAGCAGCTTGTTTAAAAAATTTTAATTTCAATAAAAAAGTACTATTATTGCATTAGATCCATACCAAAAACATTTGTTCTTAAAAGCATAATTAAATGAAGAAAAATTACAATCATACAGTTTGATTGCCGTAATCATACAGTTTGATTGCCGTAATCATACAGTATGATTGCCGTAATCATACAGTATGATTGCCGTAATCATATTATTGTTAGCATAAAACGCAAAACACAATACTTTTGTCGGACCAACCATATTTATATTGTTGCTATAACCATATTTTCATTTTTAAATTTGGCAATAATACTATTGTTACATTTCAACAATATTAATATTGCAGTAATTATACTATTGTCAAAAATAAATTCAGTAAACAATGCTATGGTTGCGACGAACATACTTTTATTGTGGATAACATATTATTATTGCCGTGACCATGTAGTAACCATGTTTTTTCTCTGCGTGTGGATGCGACGAACATACTTTTATTGCAGTGACCAAATTATTTCCGTGACCATATAGTAGACAACATTGGGTAACAAATGCTAATCCAAATAATTTAGAACCCAGTACTCGCTACAAAAATGTTAACAAACATTTTTTTATTTGATAAAAACTTATGTCTAGTTATGAAAAAAAATCAGTTTTGAACCATCGTAAAGGAATACAATAGAAGAAAGTTGGTCAACTCGAAAGGAAAAATCACATATGTAATTCTATAAGCACTAACCATGTATATTTCCTAGTGGTCGCTATTTGACGGTAGGGGGTAAAAAAGTAAATTAAAATACTCTTCGAAAGAAAAGCAAACAAGATAACAAATCTAGTGAAAACGTCGTAAAATCCGACCGGGCCAAAGCTTACATATTGACCGTAGTCACTTCGCTATTAAAGCGGTAAAGTAATGATACATTTTTTGAACCCCTTTGGTCCATGCTTCCGAACCCAATTTCAGTCAAAAATTCAAAATAAATGCATATTTAAATTCGTAGAAGAGTGGATTCGTGGAAGAGTAAATTAGAGTACCTATATGCCCCTATTGACTAGGAAAGAAGCCGCTGAAATTGGTAAATGTTCTTTCCCGGATTTGAAACTTGGTTTACTGAAATGATAGCAATATAAAATACAATAATACCTCGGCGCCCGACAATTTCAGTATCCTACATAGGTAAATTTTTGACCGCTATTATGCTTTCAAGAGACGGGCGGACATGGCAGGATCGTCTTTGAATTTAACGACGTTCGATAATAATATAAACACTTTCTCCTTATAGGTAAACCATTCACTCTTTTGTGGAGGGTGGCAAAATAACAGTTCTTACGTTTGTGGGCGGAAAATATTTTTAAACGATTTTTAAAAAATATTTTCAAACGTGTGACTGTTTTTTTTGCCTAAGACACTTTATCCGACTCAATTCGGAACTTTTTAAATCGAAAAATTCTACGTTTTGAGAGGATGTACATATGTGAACCGGTTCGGTCCATTTCAGTCATTTAAGGTAAATTTAATAATTTTAAATGAAAATGTCCAATTTCGTTAGAAATACTCGTAACTAATGTTAAGACTAAAAAGCAGGAAACTATTTTATCATCTCGAAAGTGTTTGGCATGAGAACATTGATTATTGAAGATGATTTTTGTAGTAATCAAATTATTGAAAATGTAATAAAGAATAAAAAAACACGTTTTATGTTTGTGCAGTGTGCAATATAACCGGGAACTATTCGGTTCCAAACGACTAATAGAAAAGCTTTTACACGACTTAGAGATTAATCTCTTACTCTTAAAGACGTCAACATTAACGAGAAAAAAATGGCAGTGAGTTATTAAATTTAATATATTGGTCCTTGGGAATTTGAAAGTGGAGTGTCCGTCAACCGCAGTATTTTTTTAATTTGCCTTTCTTTAATATTTACCTGTTATTAGTGATTTAAACAGCCTACATATTAATGCATTATTAACCACAAATGTTGGTTAAGTCGTATCGAATCGGCACCGGCTTAATTGGCCCTTTAACCATAGTTTAAGCTAACACATCAATAGTTATGTATAACTCACGGATACGGACCGTGTCCCTCATGATTTTTAAAAAAGTAACATGAGAACTTGTGCATGTCCTTTATACAAAAAAAAATTAGAGACTTAAAGAAAATATTCATTATTATTCTTTTATGATAAATGATAAAAGTTCTACTGCGTATTTGTTTGAAGATAAAAGTTTTAGGCGTTCAGTTTTCAGTCTTCATTACATTTGTTGTGACCTAAATCTTTCAATTAATTTGGACATACGATACATGGATTCTATAAATTCATAATTGTTTGTTTAAATAATTTATGATCCTACGATGTGATAAAAAAATGTCTTTTGGTAAACATGATGTCTTCTTCATCAGCACATCTGGGTCAAGGTTTAACTCTGGCAGCCAAAGGTTAAATTTTTTTTATTGCAATATTTAACTTTTTTACATTTATTATTTGGTCCAGATAATTCTCAAGAGCATTATAATTCTCGTATTCCAAAGATTTCACAATTTAATTTAATTAATGTAAAAAACTAAAATTTCGTCAAGAATGACTCACTTTTACTTTGGAGCTGCAATTAAAGCTTATTTAACTGAGAGCTTCTTCACCAAATAAAAAACATGTAATCTTTATATCACAAAAAATTTGATTCAAGTCCAAATTTGTTTAACGTTAACAATAAATAATAAGATAATAATTGCAAAGTTACATTGTTAATGCATTGCGTATCAGGCGGATTAAAATAACACACACCAGTCCATTATTAAGAACACTCTGTAAGGCAATTACGTTATTACGAGTTTCAACTAAACAACCGGTTTGAAAAGACGATCTGTTGGCCAGAATTTGGATAAAATAATGACTAATGCGAGGGTACACTCTTACAAAAATGATTCGTTGTCACAACCGAGTTTTTTCGACAACCAGATGAAAGTAGTTCAGTGTATTTCCTCAGTACATACAATCAAATGTTAGTTCGAACACTGCCATTTTCTGTCACAATACGTCAGTTATACAAAAAGTTCTGTTTTATTTAATTTTATCCTTACCTACGCTTATGGATTTAATGAGACAAAGTTAATAAAACAAGTAGACCATCCGTAAGTTCGGCCGGGCCGATGGATTTATACTATTCACCATGGATTCCAGTATAGCATTAGCAGCAATGGGGGATGGTAGATTAATTTAAAATAAATTTATCTAACTTCTCTATCTGTCAAAAATCACATTGGTAGTAGAAGGGAACTAATCGTAGTGAAATTTTTAAATTTCACCTCTGCTTTGGATTTTTATACCCTAGTAACTTTGTCGATGTTGAAATTGAACTATTTTTCGGCACCCTAGGGACCTTAGACCCCTGGGTCTACGCCTCAAATAAAGTCGAATACTAGAATTAAAGTTATGTTCATGATGAAATTTCATTGTTTTACGGGAACATATATGTTCATAGTTAAGGTGGTCCGGTTTTTTGGTCCTCTAGGGCTCTTATAGGCCGGTCCGAGTTCCAAAATGATTCAAATCTTAAATATAGGTACATATTTGGAATTTTGAGAAAATTGCATTGTTTCTAAATACCCATATATGGACGATCGACCATGCCTATTTTTGGAACGCATTATGCGATTTAAACGACTTGCAAGCAGATCTAATTTTAAAGTTAATAATTAAAGATATGCAGTGAAAATGCCACGGCAAGCAGTGCTAGAAAGTCATATAATAATTATTGAGATGTTGTGGAAATGCCCAACACAAAACAGTTTTAAGTCCTTCAACTTTGTTCCCTTCCGTTGATTTGGTAAATTTTCAATAACAGCTGATCTAAAGCTATAAAGCATATGTATAAGACTCTAGTTATTTTAAAAGACTCTAGTTATTTTCGTTTGAATCGGGTTTTTAACTAACAGACGGTCAATGCTAGATCAACTTCACTCTTAACGATAACGTATTTAAAAAAGTATTCAAGATGTAACAAAGGGAATGACAAGCTTATATTGACACTCCATCTAATGGCGAAGAATTTTTAATAAACGGGTAAGATGAAGAAAACTAAAAAAGTCTTCAAAAATAAAATTCACTTATATTCAAAAACAGAAATTCAGATAGAAAGGATATTGTATTGAGATCCATTTACAGTAAATTACAGTTTAACAATTAAAATTGGATTATACCGATAAAAAACATTATGGTACAAGGAACCACAATCGTTTTGTTGTAGTAACGAATCTAGTCCGGCAGTGGTAACGAATTTATGTTTCCCTATATTGCTTAATAAGAAAACTAAACAAGAAAACTAATAAATCTCATAGAAAACCTAAAACAAAAACTTTTTTTCTTAAAAACACAAGTTTCGCGTAAAAATTTGGTACGATAATTTTGTGGCAAGTGTACTGTTTTGATACTGATATTGTGATTTAGCACTGATTTTAAGTATACAGATCGATAGAGAATCACTTTCTGATTCCATTGAGCGATATCTGTCTGTCCGTCCGACTATTCTTCCGTCCATCTCTTGTAGCAATCAAACTACACGTGACAATTATAAACCGATTTCCTTGATACATTGTTCAGGTCCACTTTTAATATTTTACATGTATATGTATTTACCGCTTTTAGTTCCTGCAGCTCTAGAAGCAAAGTAAACACGATCGTAATCAATGATTAACTCTGATTAAACTGGACCATATAGGTCTATATTTTCGAATATGACTCAGGCAATGGTTTAACCCGATTTAAGAAACTGTTGCTTAATCAGCACAATAATACCCCCGACTCCTATCAATTTACGCATGGTCAAATTGGACCATATCGCTCCATGTTTACCAATAGCCTCAGCACAAATATAGATATTTAAGAAGAGCATTAGCACATAGTTTAGCATAGAGCAATGTACAAGTCCCTTATGTTTGTAAATAGCCTCTATGAACATGGCTCCACACAAAGCTCTCTCAGAATTATTTATTAGGATTTGGTGATGTTGTTATTCAACAATAGATTGTTTTTAAATTTAGGTTTTAATTTACAGATAAAACGTACAATTATTGCTTAGGATTCGTAAAAATTACATTGTTTCAAAAACCATATTCAAATTTATAAAAATTACAATCATATAGTATGATTGCCGTACAAATATTATTGTTAAAATAAAACCCAAAAAACCATTCTTTTGCTGCACCAATTATATTTTTATTTGGCTATAATACAATTGTTACATTACAACAATATTATTATTGCCGCAATAATAGTATTGTCGAAATAAAGTTCTAAAAAACAATTCTTTGGTTGCGTCGACATATTATTGTTGTAGAGGACATATTATTATTGTAGAGGACATATAATTGTTGCCGTGACCATATTCCAGCACAGAGTGGCGATTTGACATTTAAAATGTGAATCGGCTGTACATTTTCGATTGTTTTGTGTCAATGGCAACTTCGATTTAATGTTTCTACGCTTCAATTGTCTCTGGATGCTTTGGGTAACATTTATCCTTAATGGCTCCCCACAGAAAATAATCCAAATGGCTCAAATCGCAGCTTCGAGGCGGCCAATTGACATCAGAATATCGGCTGATTATTCGATTTTTAAATACAGTGCGTAAAATATGAATGGGGCACGCACAGAAAATATATAATTTCTATATAAATAAAAGTATGGTCGTCGCAACCATAGAATTGTTTTGTGCATATTATTTTGACATGATTGCAGTAACTTTAATATTGTTGAAATGTAACAATTTGTTGCGAAACTTAAAAAATTAAAATATGGTTGTAGCAAAAATAGAAATATGGTTGGTGCGACAAAAGTATTGTTTTTAGGTTTTATGTTAATAATAATAACGACAATCATACCGGCAAAATCGTATTTTTTTAATTTGACAAAGTTGTTACAAATCTAACGCAATAATTGTTTTAGATGTAAATTAAATTTTTAAAAGTAAATAAAAAATTTTCAAAACAAACTACTTTGGATTAGTATAACTGTAATATTTTTAATGTTTTATGTATTTTTACATAATTTACTTAATAAAAATCTCTAAATAACTACGTCACCCAATCCCTACAAAAAATGTTAGGGATCATAGTATGGTTGTGTGTGAGTCATACTATGGTTGTGAGGATCATACTATGGTTGTGTGTTGAGCATACTATGGTTATGAAGATCATAATATGGTTGTGGGAATCATAGTATAGTTGAGTTTGAATAATAATATGGTTGTGGGGATCATAGTATGGTCGAGTTTGAATAATAATATGTTTGTGGGGATCATAGTATGGTTGTGTGTTAATAATTCTATTGGTGTGAGGACCATAATATTGTTGTGGGGATCATAGTATGGGTGTGTGTAAACCATACTATTGTTGTGAGGATAATAATATGGTTGTGCCACAACCATATATCCAACAATAGTTTGATCCTCTTCGAATAGTGTCACCTAAACCATATTTTTGTTCTATGTGTGGCGTTGGATGTGTGACATGGGGCCCCATTCATGTCATTCTGTTGAATTTTTGGAAACAAAAATTCGTTGAGCAAGGCGTGCTAACGGTCGCCGTTAACGTTAACTGTGGCTTCTTGCTTGTGGATTTTGGGATTGCGGCCTAATTATGCGCAATCCCAAAATCCACACCAAACAGTGACTCGTTGTGGAGGCATTCACTTCTCAATAGTCACGTGTGGGTTCCCTTAACCCCGTAAGCGGCTATTTTGCTTATTGCCACTGAGATAAAAATGAGCTTCATCTTAAAACATGATTTTCGGTAAAATTCTTCATCTCCTGCAAAACAATCTTCGGCCCATTGGGAGAAGCGAAAAGGCATCGGATGGTGTTTCATTAATAAATGCCAAATTTTAACCTTTCCAATAAAACCAGAAATTTGAATTAATTATTAGTACTTTTATCTTTTACAGCCGAATCAAATTTAAAATGATAAATCGCCCAACCTATAGTAGCCATAATTTTTCTCTGCCTGTATTTACAACCCTGATACCAACACAGTTTAAATCTTCCCCATTTCTCCTTTTTGTCAAATAAAAATTTTGTCTATTTTTTCCCATTGTGCTGATCACATGCTTCTGTGAGCAAAGTAATATTGCAATTTATCGGACTGTGTTATATTTAATACAACTCATTCATTATTTAAAAGATTCGCCTTCAGCGTCAATAATATGAGGAACAATAGCACCAACTTCTCATGAAATGGCTGGTACTCGTATTCAGACGATACTCATATAACAGAGATCAACAGCGAAACAAAACGAATATCCAGAATATACCTACGTAGACGTGTTATACACGTTCCACGTCGGCTTTGCTCTTCTAAACAAATGTCAAAAGTTTTGAAGTATAACAACCAAAACAATTCAATTCGATAAATCTTGCAACTCCTCCCTTTTCCCAAACGATCTGCGGCATCCGATTGCTATATCGTCATGAGAGAGATGTTTATGTAAAACGCGTGCGTGTGTGTGTTTGCCACAACTAGGCGGCTTAATTGTTTCGTTTGTTTTCCACTTCGTAGTTTATCATCCGAATTTATGTATGTAAATTTATGAGGTATTTTTTTTGTTTGTTTTGACTTCTTCTCTACACCCCGAAAAAAAGAAGAAGAAAAATTAAAGAGCCGTTATACCAAATTGTTGCTAAATATCTCCGAACAATGCTTCTAACTCAATCTCCGTTCAACTGACTTGGCCAACAATAACAACGCTAGCTACGACAACGGCAACAACAACAACCAGTTTCCACATCCGGTTTTGTCAGCAAAAAAACCAAACCGAATACACTCTTTCAATGATTAAACGGCAAAAAATTTCTCAATTGTTGTGGTGGCACACCAGAGAAATGGACATGTACGACGCGTCGAACATTTCGACCGATGGTGGTGCAGGTAAAAATGTTGTACGAGTAAGTATTCCGCCACTACGGACAGACGGCATACACACGATACGAGAGTGAGTATGTGGCATGTTGCAACATTATTACATGGCTGTTGATGGTGTTATGCATAAGCAACGGTATGCCGTGTCCACGGTCTATACTTGTGAAGTATATCCCACTGCATGCGCTTGCAACTCTCACAGAGTGTGGTTGCACAACAGGCCTGGCCAGGCAACCCAACACGGCGGACAAACGGACGAGCGGGCGGACCAGCCAGTCAGCCCGATTTCCGAAAAGCCAACATCGTATCGTTCCTTAATGATTGTTTATATTTCATTCTGTTCTGTTTGCAGCTCTCGTCGTTTTTTGTTTGTTTCGCCATCGATATTCTCGGTGGTTGGTCATCCCCTGCCGTTCATTCAGAAGCATTCAAAACAAGTTTAGTATACCCTACAGCAAGTTTATGACAGATTGTTTAATGCTATGAGTTGACCCATCTGTTTACATACCTATGTACATCAGGGATGGAAAATACTCGCAGTGTTTTCAGTTTTGTACTATTTGCAACTTTTTGGATGCCCACCGTGCCAATACATAATTTTTATTTTAAGTTTACAATAGGTGTATTCTATTGGTACTCGCTTATTAATCGAGTAGGTGGTCGTTAAGGCGATAACTTCAAAACGTTACGAATATTTGTTATATTTCTTTGTGATTTGAAAATTTGCAATTTGTAAAAAAAGGTTGTTCAAGAAATGCTTTAAGCGAGTACTAACCGAGCTCGCTTAAACTCGCTTAAGGTTATTCTTGAATATCTGTCTTTCCCAAAATGTTATATTTACAACAAACGGATTATAACACAATTTGTCTATAGTTTTTTGTAAGCAAAATCATTTTTATATTTTTGAACAATGGGTAAAAGTTATCGCGTTAACGACCTCCTAAGTGATCAATTAGGCGTTTTCGATTGGTACTCGCTTATTAAACGAGTAAGTGGTCGCTAAGGCGATAACTTCAAAACTTTACGAGACATTTTTAAAATGTCTTTGTATACAAAAACGAAATGTCTTTGTATGCAACAACGGATTGGCTTAATGCATCATATTAGGTTAGGAATTCATTTAGTACCGAAAATAAATATGATGATTTTATAGCTTTTCTATTGTTTCAAAATGGAGACCCAAAATATGAATATTTGGTTTCACTGAAAACAATGAGGTTTTATTTACTAAATAATTCTAAAATTATCGAGCCCTAACGGCGAAAAAGACGTAAATGTCAAAAGAAAATTTTACAGGAGGATTCCTTTGCTTTTTATCTAATTCAACTGGAGGATTCCTAAACCATTAAATTTGCTATATCTTTGTAAATATTGAATTGTAAAGCTTAAATATTAAGCTTTAGAGCGTTGTACAATTTTCTACCGAATTTCATTTAAAAGCGAGCATCTTTTTCGCTGTAAGGGCTCGATAAGAGGGTTGCTATTTATATTTCGGGTCCTGACAATACTAGTGTTCCCAGATGCAAACTGGAAACTTTGACATTTTTCAGCATAACTTCACTCAGAACTTTTTGTCATTTGAGGGCGAATTGTTTTGTTTACACTGTGTTGAAAAGTTCATCTCAGTAAAAAAATGGAATTATCCCGTAAACATTTCCGTGCGATGATTTTTTACGACTTTCAGCGTGGGTTATCGAGACAAGAATGTTTAAACCAACTTGTTTCGACTTTTGGCGATGAAGCACCATCAAAAACCACTGTTAATCGCTGGTGCCAAGAGTTCAGTCTCGCACGCCGTTCGCTCCAGGATGAATTTCGTAAAGGACGTCAAACTTCGGTCACTTTGCCAGAAACCACCGATGCTGTGCGTGGATTGATTAAGCAAGACCGACATGTGACATACCGTGAGATTGAGACATCCTTGGGCATTTGTACGAATATGACAAGCATCAATAAGATATTGCATGTTCATTTGGACGTGAAAAAAATTTGATCTCGTTGGATCCCACATAATTTGACGAATGCTCAAAAAAAGGCTCGTATGGATTGGTGCAAAGAGATGTTGAAAAAGTATAACTGCGGTGACGAACCATGGATCTATACATATGAACCTGAAACAAAATAGCAATCGACCGTATGGGTCTTTCAAGACGAGCCAAATCCAACAACAGTTGTACGTGGAAGAAGTACATCGAAGCAAATGATTTGCGTTTGCGATTATACCGAAAAAAACGCAATGTTGTGTTACAACAACATTGCAAAACATTGCATTTTGCATCACGACCATGCGAGTTCTCACGCATCAGCTGAAACGATGAGCTATTTGACCACTCAAGATGTCGAATTAATGGGCAATCCACCGTATAGCCCTGATTTGGCAATCAATGCCTTCTTCTTATTCCCTAGCATCAAGAAAAAAATGCGTGGTCAACGTTTTCATCGGCCGAAGCAGCTGTTGAAGCGTTTAAAAATCATGTTTTGGAGGTGTCTCAATCGGAGTGGACAAAGTGCTTCGAAAATTGATTTGTGCGCATGCAAAAGTGTATTGATCTTAAAGGAGAATATTTTGAAAAACAATAAAACCATTTCCAATGATAAATTATTGTGTTTTTATTGCCGGACCCGAAATATATAAATAGCGTATTAGATCATAATTTAAGAACTACCTTTCTGTGCGTTTCAGGTTTCTACAGAACTGTCTCAAATTCATGATGCTTTTTTCACACCAACCCGTAATTGACTTTACATTTAAATATAAGTACCATTCCCAATGAGATCACATACAAAAATGTGATTGAAGCATTTTCTAGCTGGTGTAGCGCATCTCTTAGTCAGCTTGTTCAACTTGAGTCTTCCCATGCCTGTTTCTCCATCACTTCGTTTTGTCGCCGGTTTTGCACTTTGTGCAGTTTTTTATCCAACGTGTTTATGATGTTGTCTTCATTGGTTGGTGAAAGGAGCTAACGTTGGTGTGGAGTTGGTGGCCAGAATTAGGTTACTCTTTCATGTATGACCATATGGATGTGTGCTCGGAGTAGTCAGGCGTTTTCCTGTGAATTTTTTACCACATCTTTACCATTTCATCATGCATTTTTTGTTTACACTGACAATCGATACTCGCTGTGTTCATATGCTTTAGAGTTTAACTTCAGATGACAGCTTACGGGCGGCGACAAAACAGGTGGTATGGGGGAACATCATAATTGGGTTAAATTCTCTCTACTGTGTAAAATTGTTCAGTGGATGCCCTGGTTGCGTTTGCCGATGGCGTTGGTCGCTGCCATGCTGTGGGCATTGGTATGGAAAAACTCAGTCATACAATATTAGTTTCTGGGTTAGAGCTATAATTAATTCTTATGGATTTTCGATTTATTATTAGAAATGACCGCGTTATATTTTTTCCTACGAAATTGTCGACAAGCGTAATCATTCTTTATTGTAGAGGATAAATGAATAAATATATGTGTGACAATACGAAATCGTATTGTTGCCTTGTTCAACTGCAACGAGATGCCTTAAGAAAGGTATACTAATGTACCACAGCTATTTTTAAGCTACATTTTCAACAAGTCCTAAGCTTTAAAAAATGGCAACATTTATACCCACTGCATGGTGGTGGTTTTGTTTTTTTTTTTCTTTTTAAAATACAAAGATTTTTTAATAAGTTCGAATTATGGTGAGTCAGTGTTTGCACAATTTAAACTTGAGACCAAGAGCCAACTCTAGAGAAAATAGACCATATGGTTTGGAAAAGCTTCCGCACAATCCACAACTTTATTAAATTGTGTTTAAATTGTATATGTTACTTACATTACGAAAGACTAATTACGGACCATGGGGAAGAAGCTTTCATGTAAAGATCCGTCCACATTTGAAAACCGATTTAGCTAGAATTTAGCACACTGCCTTATGAGTTACTTTTAACCAACCCTGATGAAACTTGGTTGGTTACGATCCAGGTAATCATATAGTCCCCCGAAATCAAGTGCTGTAGAGGTCACGTCTTAATTAAGCTATTCTTTACAACCCGTACAGAGGCCATTAGTCTTCTGCATACCAAAGTGATCAAGGGTATCTTATAGTTGGCCCTGTTCGACTGTTTGTTAAATTCTTTACTGAAGGGTGTATGGTATACTAAATTTGCCATTCCTTTTAAAACACCATGAAATATTGATCGGTGATCCTATAAAGTCTGTGTGTCCGACGGCCCTAGGATCCTAAAAATTGCGCTTGAAAATGCTTAAAAATGTAAACTTTTATGATTACTCGTACGAGTATTTGCTTTGCAAAACATAATTTTTAGTGGAGAAACAATGGTTAGTACCTCTAAACAAGGAATAGTTGCTGATCCCAAAAAACGGCCAACATTGTCAAAAAGAGCGATCAATAGTTAATATTGACATAAGCTAATTTTGCTACGTAACCAGATGTGGATTTATTTTAAAGTTTTGGCAAAGATAAGGTTCGGTCGTGACGTTGAAGTCTGGCCGAACTTAAAGACGTTTTTATTTGTTTTACATCGATCAACATCGTTAAATTCGTTAAATGTAACCTAATCTAACTTGATACCTTACTCCTATTAAAATTACAAAAGAGACGCCGCCACGGTCAGAACCAATTTTCGGCGAGCTTCGAGACGATATTGTCGACATACATTTCGTAACATTTCTAACAGCTCTAAACAAACGTGTTGTGTATTCATATTCTTGTCTTGCAATAATCAAAAAGAGACTACTTTTCTGTTTTAATACCAAATCCCCAAAAAAAAGTATGGTAACGAAAAATCTGATATTTGAATAAGTTATTCTTAATTCTCAAACCAAAATTGTATACGTATTATTAAAACTAATTTGTTTTTGAAACAAATGAAATGTGTAAAATATTATCACACGCTGTATTTCGAGCCGTTTTCATTTCACAAAGCTGAAATCATAAAGCTGAGAAATCATAATTCCAAAGGTTTTGATTATTGTTTGTGATATAGGTTTCACATGAAAAACAATTAAATGAAAGAACCAAATTTGTAGATCTTTTATTTAATTAATTTTAAAAATTTATGTATTAAATATACAAATAAATATTATGAAGCTCACATCTTAATTTTGTAGTTTTTTTTATAACTGAATGTTAATTTATGTACATACGGAAACTCTTAATTCATTTAAATTGCACAAGAGTATTTGAATAAGGTCTTATACTAAGTTCGTTAACGTGAAAAACATAGCTCGCCTCATAAATGACTAAGAAATAAAATTTGCCAAGATTTCTTATGTAAAATAAAAGAGTTTTAAAAAGTGTATCTGGCAAATGTCGACCTTCGCTACCCACACACTGCTGCATACGTTTTCTGAAGTTTTCATGAACTCTAAGAGGCTTGTTGACTGGTATTCTGCCAATTTCAGCCTTGATATACACCTTCGACTTCCCTGCTGTTCTCAATTAAGTTACCCAATTTACAATTGATTGCCGTCCAGGAACACGCCAGCGTAGCGGAACAGTGAATCGTAAACGAAAAGCACGCTGCACTGCAATGATCGAGTGCGCATTTGAAAAATACGCTTTAACACAAACGACCTCTTCTCACTTGTCCAATGCATGATGGCAATTAAAAGGCAGACGAATACAAATCTCTCGTCAGTTACTATAAGCCACGCACACTTTCCACTCTCTTCGACCAACAGTGCCGCCACAGCCTGCAGTGCAAAAAAAGAAATTACCGCGCTCCACCCTGTATTTAATCTAGTTCTCATTACATTTATATGACCTTTTATTACTTTACTTTTGATTCGGAAAATATTTTCCACTCTTAGCAAAAGGCTAACACCGGAATTTCGGTTAATGTCGGTTTTTCCTTTTAATAAAACCTGGCAGTTGGTTTTGAAAAAAAAACCGAATTGCCGGTTTTTACGCACTCTTATTAGGAACGAAAAAGATTTGTACCGTTTCTTCGGTGGTGTCAATCATTTCAAAGACTCGATTGTGAAAACCTTGCATTTTCACTGAACATCGACCATTCAGCCAATAAACAACACGTCAAATGCAACAATTTTTCTCATACTTTTTTTTGCTGTTGTGGCAATTAAATTGATGGCGGGTTGATTTGTTCGCCGGAAAAATGAAGAAAAACTGATGGAAATTTATTAAAAGATGTCGATGGTTACACTCGATTGCCGCTGATTTATAGGCAGAGAAACCCACTAACTTAAATCCAAACAACAACAACAGCAGCAACAACAAACACACGAGTGCAGATGAATGAATCACTGGCGAAAAAAGGGGTATTGCAAAATGAGGCAGAAACAAAAGGCAAACAAACAAAAAATAACGCACAACCATCTAACATACCAAAGAAAATAACAAACATTTTTATAAGAAAACAAAGCAACGCCATAATAAAACATTTGAAGAAAAGAAATCAACGACGGACAAGAAGTAAGAGACAAGAGTCCATGTACCACGAGTAGGTACGTCGTCGGTTTATGCAGCGAAGGTTGGTTTAAAGTACAACCTCCGGTAGGTACAAAACAAATAGAAATACTGCTTGCAACACCAACAATAAGTTAATATAAAACAACAACAACGATGGCTGCGGGGCAATGGCAACCAACATCAACACCAGCCAGCCCACTCCGCCCGCCCGCCCCCTGCCGCCAGTCAGTCAGCAACAGTTGTTGGCGCAAAGTGAAAATTATGATTATTAACGAATGATGAACGGCAACAGTCGACGTACACATGAACATGTGTACAAATGCCTCACCAATCAACCCATACGACACTCGAAGGTATTTATTTCGTTGTACGTACACATAAAGTGAAATTTGTATAACTTTATTGAAATACCTTCCGAAATTTTGGAAATTAGAAATCACAAAAACATCGTACATTAAGAAAGAATATCCTTAAAAGGCCACGCATTTCACCCAACCAACTATCCGCCGTGTTTAGCCTGTCATTGTCTGAGGAAGTTCTCGGCTATTGATTTGTTGAGGAAGGTTTTCGAATTTGGCTTGAACTAAAAGTGAAAAAGATATTTCACTTTCATTACAGCACTCACTCACTTTGGGTGTTGGATTTGGTCAGGTGAAAATCAAGAAATCCGACAGACATTTGAAGACTGGCACCTTGTTTGAACATACACGGCACGTACGGGCGTATATGGTGATTTGAGAAATTTAAAACACGTAACAAGAGAATTTTGAACACGCAGCAATTTGAATTTCACTTCAATCGTATGCAAAATTTTCATTCATACTCTGGGCAAAGTGGTTGCTTGTTATCACATATTCGTATTTGTTTTAGATTCGATTTGTATTCACTTTTCGGTTTGTTTGCTTTGTTTGTCTTATGTAACGTCTTTGAAATTGTGCCACGACCAGGCTTATCTTCCTCAAATGTAGCATGAATTAGTGGTGATTTAAATGAAAAGGGAGAGGCGAGAGTAAACTGTTCCAAATTGTATAATTGATAACATAATTGTGGGTAAGTGTACGAAGTGTTTGTAGTAGAGTGTCCAAAAACGATATTCCGGAATTTATGCCCGAACCCCACAGTCGGTTTCATAAAAATAGCTAAAATTTGACATGTCGGTTTACCCGGTTTTTTGCTATCGGGTTTTTCGGTTTTTGGTTGTAATGGGTGATCCAAGTAGAGATACTTCTTTCAATAGCCTTTTTTATTTTATTTTTCTTAAGTATTGTTTGGCATTTCATCATGGATAGACGTTTACAAATCGTTCAAATTTATTACGCAAATTCACTTCTGTGAAAAAATGTAGCGTCCGTAGCTGAGAGTGTACACCACGACCGTGGAGAGTCGATTCGGCGCCGTTCGCAGCAACTCGAACTGACGTTTGGAACGACGTGGCGCATTTCACGTCGAGATCTTAAATTGAAAGCGTACAAAATACAGCTTGTACAAGAACTGAAGCCGCCCGTCGTTCCCAAGCGACATCGCTCCGCTCTATGGGCTCTTGAAAATTTCCAAGAAGATCCGACATTTTCGAGCCAAATTTTGTATAGCGATGAGGCCCAGTTCTGACTCAATGGGTATGTAAACAAGCAAAATTGCCGCATTTGGGACTAAGAGCAACTAGAAGAGGTTCAAAAGCTGTCACTTCATCCAGAAAAAACAACGGTTTGGTGTGGTATGTGGGCCGGTGGTATAATCGGTTCATATTTCTTCAAAAATGATGCCGGTAAGAACGTAACCGTCAATGGCGACCGTTATCGTGCCTTGATAAAAGACTATTTAATGCCTGAAATTGAAGCTCGTGATCTCGGCGACATTTAGTTTCAACAAGACGGTGCGGCGCCACTTTCTACACATCGCATCAACCAATGGATTTATTGAGAGAATATTTCGGTGAGCAGATAATTTCACGTTTTGGGCCGGTCGATTGGCCACCAAGATCGTGTGATATCGCACGATCTTGGACTTTTTCTAGCGGGGAAATGTAAAGTCTAAAGTTAATGCGGACAAACCCGCTTCGATTCAGGCCTTAGAGCAAAACATCACGCGTGTCATTCGCCAGTTACCAGTCGAAATGCGGATGGACCTCCTGAGACGTAGCCACAGCCAACATTTGATAGACATAATCTTGAAAAAAATAAATGCCAAATAATGTTCGTTCAAATAATAATAAACATTCCCCATTCAATTTAATTTTTCTGTGTTTTTTTCTTTAAAAAAGTAGGGAACCTCGAAATGGATCACGCGTTATATTCCGTTAGACAAACAACCGATTTATATCATATACACGCAGAGAAAAAACATGTTTACTATATGGTCACCGCAACAATAATATGTTCTCGACAATAAAAGCATGTTCGTCGCAGCCATAGTATTGTTTTTTAAATTTCATTTTGACAACAGTGTGATTGCGGCAATATTAATATTGTTGAAATGTAACAAAAGTATTATTGCCAAATTTAGAAATTAAGACATGGTTGGCGCAACAAAAGTATTGTTGTTTAAAATTTACGTTAACAATATTATGATTATGGCAATCATACCGTATGCTTACGACCATGAACATAACAAAACAGGGTTTATAGAGCATATATGTATGTGTGTGCGTATGTTATTTTTGATATACTAAAAAAACTCACACACACGATACAGTACATGGTTGTTGTCCATTATAAAAAACAACAATAACCGGAAGGTAGTTTGAGGGATTTTTATTGTGTTTACTTTGTTCAATACTCTACTACCGACTGGTTCTCCTTAATTTAAAATCTGCCTGCACTAAGGTATATAGCCATTTATCGTGGTTTAATCACATTCGTTACTTGGGGTCTACGGATGGTGAAGTAGCATTCACCCCTGCTGGCAACTAAAAGTATTTTCAACTGCCGTTGAAATATATATTATTGTTTCTTGAATGAAATGCTCAATAAAAGCATGGCCTCAAATTTGGCTATGAACTAAATGTAATGAGATTTAAAATAACTTGCTTAAAAAAATCTCTATTTTTGAATAACAACATTACCCAATGCTAATAAATAATATTTTGGATCATAGTATGGTTGAGTGAATCATACTATGGTTGTAGGGATAACAGTATGGTTGAGTGTGAATCATACTATGGTTGTGGGGATCATAGTATGGTTGCGTGCAAATCATACTATGGTTGTGAGGATCATACTATGGTTGTATGAGAAATATACTATGGTTGTAAGGATCATAATATGGTTGTGGAGATATAGTATGGTTGAGTGTGAATCATACTATATATGTTGTCAGGATCATAGTATGGTTGTGGAGATCATAGTATAGTTAAGTGTGGATCATAGTATGGCTATGTGTGAATCTTACTTTTGCTGTGAGGATCATAATATTATTGTGCCACAACCATATACCTAACAATAGTATGATCCCCTTCGAATATTGTCAACCCAACCATACTTTTTTCTGCGTGTAGGATCATTTTTCGATAGTCATGAATTAGTGGTAATTTAAATGAACTCGAACTCGAGAATATTGTCAACCCAACCATACTTTTTTCTGCATGTAGGATCATTTTTCGATAGTCATTTTTTAGGGACGTGTTCAAAAATGGCTTTCAATATACATGGATATACTTATATAGCTTCAAATAACTATAAAATGTTCTCGCGAAGCGAAAAATGATATTATTTTTGCAGATTGGCTAAATTTGGGTGAAAATCGGACCTATTTATACATTGACATATATATTAATTCCTTTAATTCCTACAAGGAGCATAGGGCCCCTTACATGGACATACTCGTATAGATAACAAAAACAATAAAATTCTCAAACAAATTCAAATATGACCTAATTGGAATATATGGGTAAATTTGAAGCCCGTGTAGGAATCCAAAACCTGTTTATTTTGCATATCCAGAAGAAGAGGCTAAACAAACTGTGTAACTAGTAAATAATTGGGAGAAATTTTATTGCGCTTTGAAGATTGCACAGTTCTAAGATTATACGCAAGGGGTAATTCGCAGTAATTCAAATGAGAACAGCATTTGATTTGTAGTCGAAGTTATCGTTTACGTTTATTCCGAAAAAGAAATAACAAGTCACAACAAAGATAAATGACCGAATAAATGTAAACAAACGAAACCAAATCTCTATTCGTAGCAGTTGATCTTATTGCATTCAATTACTTCACTTCTAATTGGGAAAATACTTTCCATTCAAGGCAGAAGGCTAAGTCGTCGGAATGTCGGATAATGCCTGTTTTTTTTTCTTTTTAAAAACTCAACATTTCAAAACACGGTTTTAATTGAAATTTACTAAATGCCAAATATTTTATTTTAGAATTTGAAATTTCTATGACTTACATATGAATTTCATTGATTATACATTAGAGCGCCCGTGAAATACATAGAAAAATGAAAAAGTGTTATTCTTTCCGCTCCCCGCAAATTTTCTAGAATATTGGGCATCAAAAATAATATCCGTTCAAAATTTTTTTCAATCGGATGGACACCGGCCAGTCCATCACATTTATAAATAAAATTACTAATTCACATTTGAAAAATATGTTGACTCCAATTTTAAGTTTGAGCTCTGAAAACACCATGAAGGGCCATAGCTAGGGCAAAAATTAAGAAAAATGTTTACCTGTATATTTGCAACACAAATGCTTAAGGTGTATTTTTTGAAAGTCGTTTGGCTTACGAGTTATAGCTCACCAAAGCTTGTAACTAGTTATACTCAATTTTTAGGGCTAAAAGTCGTGACGGAATGGCCGGTTTCCATCCGATTGAAAAAAAAAAATTTGCACGGATAGTATTTTGAATATACTAGAAAATATACTAGAAAATTAGCGGGGAGCGGAAAAAATAACACTTTTTGTTATGGGCGCTCTAGTATACATATACAGGGTGAGCCAAAGCCATTGGGTTTAAAAATTTAATAACTTTTTCGTTTATATATTTTTGGAGATTAACTAATGAAGAGATTCACAACTGAACAAAGAAACAGAATAATAGAATTCTATTATTTTAATCAGCGATAAATTATTTTAAACGCAAAGACGTCGACATTTCGACGTCAGAATTTCGCCCTCTGAAGCAATGATTGTCATCACCAACATGACACCGTAATAGATTTGCCTCGAACCGGTAGACCATATTTAATTCGCACTGCGGAAAATATTGAACGAGTACAGCAACGTGTTAACGAAGCACCAGAAACAGAACGCCTCCTGGCCGTTCTGCGCAGCTAGAAATGTCTAGTACGTCTCTACAGAGCATTTAAAAAAAAAAGTTTTGCTGTTATACCCATATAAAGTTAACGCTTTAATAGTTTTTTATAAGAATTTTTCCCTTCTCAAATAAAACACACCTAATATTCTTATCGAACAAATTAAGAGGCTTTGAGCAATACCAACATAATGCCCTATCAAGATTTTTCTGATATGCATTTTCATGTCGTATTATCTTTTTTGAAGATAATACGACATGTTTCCAAATATAGCTTCAGGTTTTTTTTATAAAGGACAAAAAATGTACTAAATAAACAAAACACAATGAAGATGGTTGCATTAGTGAAACATTACGCTTATCTTATCACAACTGTTTCATTTGTTTGCATTTATATTTACTTTATTTGACAAATTACGAAAGAGACCGGCAAATGAAGTTAACAAGAAAGAAATTTCACTTGGGCAGGTCTCTCAGAATTTTTGTTTTAAAGATTTTTGAAAAAATAAACAAAAAACGAAAGTCGAGGAGCGACCTGAAAATTAGCTGATTGCAATTTGACACATTTTTAATAAGCAACGCAGAAATCTGCTTTATCTATGAAATTATTCAGATTCAACATTTTTAGCCATTTATTCCACCTAGTTGAATGTAAACATTGCTATTTGAATCAAAGTGAGTTTTTTTAACTTGTTTTCTAACTAAGACAAAGTAAAATCTAGATAATCAGGCTTAGGTTATTTGCTCTTTTGGTCAAGTTTGGTTTCACACTACAAACTGTTTTGACAACCTTAACGCCAATACTTTTAAAAAAAATCCTTATACATTTAACCTAAGATGACTTAGACAATTTCACGAGGACGTTCGTCCATTTGTTGTTGTTGTACCAAAAATGTATTTCTTGTTGAAGCCCTGTTCGTCTACAGGGATTTTTTTTTCGATATACAGGTAAATGAAACGCGCCATTTCAACTGGATGCGGTCAAAGAGACCTAAGATTCAGCAGAGTGGGATAAGCTTTACAATTAAAAAGGTGAAGCACGTCATGTGGTTTCTGATGACAGGCGGGACAAACATCCGAATCGTTAGGATCAATTCGAGCCCAATACGAATTGAGGCGGCTGCACAATCCAGATCTCACCTGAGCGTGAACCACGCGCTTCTGGCGAGGCAGCGGCTTCTCCTCTGGTAAAATCTCCGGGGAATGTTCTCCTAGCACTACATTCACCATATATAAGTAGCTGGATACTGCTGCTGTGACATCAACAGCGTGAATGTCGTTCAGAGCTGCCTCATAGTTTTGATGATCTAAAGGCTGCCTCTTGTACCGCTGGACCTTTTTCTATCTAGATAATAAAGATCGTACCTGATCTACATGGGCGACAGATCCCATTCTCCCCCTTTTGTGGATTTGCCTGCTGAAAGCATGTCCAGCGTGTAAAGAAAATTCTTAGCCAGAAGCCGAGTTAGAAGTCTTAGGGAGCTCAAAAAAATATTTGCTACATTCTAGTCTCGTTTCAGTTCAATGCAGTTTTAGATGGCAGAGCAGTCTTCAATGTTCACTTATATTGAAAATCTTTCTAGGCCTTGAGAAAGATATTCTTAGATGCATATAAGAAATATTAAAATGTTTTCTGATTAATTTTAAATAACACACTTTTTTATTTTATTTTATTCTAAAACGCCTATAAGAAATATTAAAATGTTTTCTGAGTAATTTTAAATTACACACTTTACATTTTACATTAAATTTTTTTAATTTATATCCAACCTGAGATCTTCTGATTGTCCTACAAATCCAAATTGTGGGTTAATATTAAACGGCTTATATATGTATCTTTACTGTCTATTGCTTTTACGAACACCGTCCGTGCGGTCTTTACTCACCAGGCATGGTAGCATGCCTTTCACTCAGTGAAGTTTCATTAAATGTTGCGATCACATCAAAAAGGCCTTCTTAGAGAAAAATAACAAAGACATTCCACCAAAAGGTGGCCTTGCATATTTTCTAGCAGGGTAGATGCGTCTGAACGACATAAGGTCAGAAAATTGTAACGTTCAAAATCTACATAGTAGATGGAAATACATTTTAGGCCCTAAGTGACCTCCGAAAAAAATATTATCCAATAGATAACGGATATAAACAAGTCAAAAAAAACACAAGTTTCTTTCTTATATGCGTTTTTTACTTCCTTAAAACCAATTATAAACCATAACTATAAAGGTGTTTTAGTTTGTACAAAAAAAACATGTTGAATTTTTTCCGCATGTTGCGCTGAAACTGCATTTTTATGTTCGTTTGTTAAAAAAATACTACCCTACGAACATCTTTCGATTTCGTTTGTCAAAGTGTACGAAAATTTCGCATTTTCTGCACTAACTCCTGTCAACGATGTAGCATGTTTCACTACAAAACTGCTGCTACCTACAGTGTTGCATTTTTAAAACACCCAATAAAATTAAACGCGTACATCAAAATTGAAGTAAGACGTCGCAGTTGTTTAGGTGGGAACTTTGTTTACAAATGTTTTTGTTTTCTACTTTAAGTGCTGCACTTAGATATGTTCGATTGTTCGCAGTAACAGTTTATATTTTGACAGGGTGGAGGCTACATTTTTAAAATGCTGCACTAGTAGAAGGTAACATTAGCCGTGTCCTTTTGCTTTGTTTTCTAAACATTTTATTGACAATATTTATTTCGTTTAGTACGGCATTAAACATGAACTCCAGAAAAGGCAAGAAGGAATCAAAATTATTTTATTTGTATTTAAAGCCTGGTACACGCAGAGAAAAAACATGGTTAGTTACTACATGGTCACGGCATTAATAATATGTTATCCGCAATAAAAGTATGTTCGTCACAACCATAGTATTGTTAACTGAACTTAGTTTTGACAATAGTATAATTGCTGCAATATTAATATTGTTGAAATGTAACAATAGTATTATTGCCAAATTTAAAAATGAAAATATGGTTATAGCAACAATATGAATATGGTTGGTGCGACAAAAGTATTGTGTTTTGCGTTTTATGTTAACAATAATATGATTACAGCAATCATACTGTATGATTGTAATTTTTCTTTATTTAAATGTGCTTTTAAGAACAAATGTTATTGGTACAGATCTAATGCTCTAATAGTGTTTTTTTATCGATATTAAAATTTTTTAAACGAGCTGCTTTGGTTTTATTTAACTGAAATATTTTTAATAAAAACGCATACGTTTATTTAAATTTATTTTTTCTACTGTGAAATAAATCACTCCTATTATTTTGAATTTAATTTTTATTTTTAAATAATTTTCATAATTCAAATCTATTGCCGACAACTTAAACAAATTCTGATAAATTATATTGGGGATCATAGTATAATTGTGTGTGACCATACTATGGTTGTAGGGATCATAATATGGTTGCGTGTGAATAATACTATGGTTGCGAGGATCATACTTTGGTTGTATGTGAAACATACTATGGTTGTTAGGATCATACTATGGTTGTGGAGATCATAGTATGGTTGAGTGTGAATCATACTATGGTTGTGGGGATCATAGTATGGTTGAGTGTGAATCATACTATGGTTGTGGGGATCGTAGTATGGTTATGTGTGAATAATACTATTGTTGTAAGGATCATAATATTGTTATACCACAACCATATACACAACAATAGTATTATCCTCTTCGAATATTGTCACCACAACCATACTTTTTTTCTGGGTGTACTTAGATCGTGAAAAACTTAGACATGTATATCGCTTAGGATATGAGTTTGTCAAGATTTTTTCAATTTTTACCGCAATATCACAGAACTTTATTGCTCAAGTTTGAGATTTCTTCACATAAAAAGGCGAACTAGTGCGAGCTTAAGATAATAATTGTTTTAATACCGAATATTTGATACAGATACTGGAGTTATTTATACAAATGTGCTACAACAACGACTGTGACCTTCTTGCCCTTCAGCTTATTCCAAGACTCAATACAATTTATGAAAATAGTTTTATCACTCTTTTTCTATTTTCTTTAATTTTCTTTCTGTGTCAATAACAAAAAACATATGTGACGCCCAAAATAGAAAGGGACCTAAGGGTAAAAACCAGTTTTGTTCAGGAGAGCCATTTTAAAGATTTAAATACGTGTATCTTTGGTGTACCATCACTTTCATAAAACGCGCATATCTCTGAGAGGGAACACTTTTGGGGCATGAGATCGGTCTCATTCGATGCTCAGATGTTGTCCACATCAAAAAAAGTGAAAATTGATTTTTTACCCTTAGGTCCCCTTCTCTATGCGATGTCACATATGTTGTTGCCTTTTTTATACAAACCGGGTGTGTCATAACATTTTTTTTGTTAAAAAAATAAGTCAGGTAGCTCTATCTCGTTTCGTTACAGAGTAGCAGTAAACTCGCTTGCTTACCGAGTAACTTCCATACAAATGCTTGTTTAGTATCCTGCAAAGAACACGGCTATTATTTTTAGAAACGAAATCCAAAATTTCTTATATGCGTTTTTTCTTATAAAAGACGTTCTTATATCCCATGACATACTGTATTTTAAATATTAACTATTTCTGTTCGAGAATCGTTTACAGCTGCAGTTAGGAGTCATGTTGATTGGACCGTTACGGTTCCTATTTTACCAGCTTAAAAGGGTTTCAGTTCAGTTTCAGTTGCATAAGCAAAATTAGCAACAAGCCGTGTTAGGGAAACCTGTGTACATACCACCTGTATGATATCATGTATACTTTACAATGAATCTATTAATTTTGAATGAGTTTTAGGAACGATCTTAGCAATATCTAGCTTCCAACACAGAGGCATCGGCTGTAAAAAGTACAATGATAGACGAGATCATAGTGTAACTTCACCGGAAGTGATAAATTCTATTAAATATTTCCTAATGATCACTTAACGATGCCACTCCTTGATTGCTGGACAAATTATGCTACCACCCATTTACAAAAGCAAATCTTTTTAGTCTTTCTACGATATAATCACCACTTTGTTTTTATTGTGACTCATTATTTTTGTTGTTGTTGTTTTTTTTTGTTTCAAACAAAAAGGCCAAAAAATGCAGTCAAGTGCAACAATTCGCTGTTGGTGGCTAAAACAGCTGCCGCTGCCGGCTGCGATTGTTGCCAGTTACCGGTGTTGGTGGGTCGTCGATTTGGCCGACAGTCTGCTGCTTGAAAAAGCAAGCACTTGTTGCATGCCCACTCCACTGATACCATTTTCACATTTCTGTTTTAGCTGTTACTAAAATTGCTGGTGTGTGTTAAATTACCAACGAAAAGAAATTTATTATTAAACTATTCTATTAATAGTAATAATAATGAAATACAGACACATTTGTGAATATGGTTGTATCTACCAACTACCACCACTTACTAGGGTAGTCTGTCGGCTATACACTAAGGCGGAAATTTAACCAATTATGCCCAAAGACTGATGGGATGTATAAATACGTATAAACATTAGGGTGTACTGAAAACGTTTTTAAAGAAAATGTGCTCAAACGATGCTACGACTAGTTCTGGGCGTGTCAGGTGTTTAGCATTTACAAGAAATTTAAAAAAAATCTATTTTACTCGTATCTTGTTTTTTATTTTAAAAATTTTCTATTAAAAAAATCGATAATCTACAATTTATAACAAATAAATGTTAAAAGTATTTACACTGACAATTTTGAATTAATTTTAACTCAATCAAAAATGTAACCAACAGAGAAATTTGCAAGAATAAAGCTAATAATAAGTTGAGCCAAGGTACAGTTACTCGGTGACCTATAGAGTGGCCAGTGTTATTGGCCTTTGTCTATGCTGTTCTGTAGCAAGCTGACCTTGAAAAACCGTTTATGAAGCTCATCAGATTTACCATCTTTCAGGCAACTTCCCCATCTTTTTTGGAAGTAGGGAGATCTACATAAAAGGATCTCCCCTGTGTAAATCTCCTCCTCTATCTCAGACAGGCGGCAGTATTGACCACTCTCACCAGCCATCTTTGTAGGACACTTTCGAGCACTCTGACATTACTTTTGTTATTTTCAAGTTTAGTTTTAATTCTGTTCTTGTCTACGCTACGTTAACCTTGGTATTAATCCATGTTGAGAGCACAGTTAGGGGCTTTTGTAGAGTTGTCAGCATCTGCATTATTCTTAGACGATCCTAGGCGTTTGTCAGTCACCCCGTTTCATTCAACATCACTGTTTCCGAAAACCAAACAGATTCTAAAACAGTCCAGCTTTAAAAGGTCCTTAATGACACTGTAGAAATCTGAACCAGTTTTAAATTTACAAAGATGGCTGAAAGTACAACCTTTAAAGCGGCTTTAACATGGAAGTTAATATCTTTGTTATTTGGCAGGTTAATCTATTGAAGAAATTAAGCTTCTTTGTCTATAGGCCTGCGCGCCCCTAAAAAACGCTTACATTTTATTTTATTTTTTTAATCAAAAAAGTGTATCTCATTACACCCTAACATACATGTATCTCGAATGGACTTATGTGCATGTATACGTGGTATTTTTGCTCGTGTTAGTCTTTACACACATACGATAAATATAAGATGAACTGAAGCGTAACCATGATTTTGCTTCAAAGAATACAAACAAAACAAAGGCTACTATAGAAGTTTAATATGTATTGTTAAGACTAGGTAAGGACTGTTCCCGAAATAAAGCTTGTAACGGTCGGTGCGTATACGAGGGCTACTATAGATATTTCTGGCCTAATTATGAAAATGCGATTATTAATCATCAAAAATGGTTTTATTGTTTTTCGAAGTATTCTACAGCATGATTTATACACTTTTGCATACGCTCAAACCAATTGTCGAAGCACTTTTACCACTCCGATTGAGACACCTCCAAAAAATGGGTTTTAAACGCTTCAACAGCATTTTCTGGCGACGAAAATCGTTGACCACATCTTGCTGTGCGGGAATAAAAAGAAAGACCATCAATTCGACGTTTTGGCCGGTCAAAAGGGCGCTGGTTTCAGCCGATGTGTGAGAGATTGCATTGTCATGGTGCACAATGATTCGTCTTCTCTTGTTCGTTTTTCGAATTTCACGGAAGACTTCAGGCAAAAAAATCGTAGTGTACCACTCACAATTGACCGTCCAACGTTGTTCAAGCGGAACAGTCGCCACATGACCAGTTTTGCCGAAGAAACAGGCTACCATTTGCTTCGAAGTGCTTCTTCCACGAACAACTTTCTTTGGATTTGGCTCGTCTTCGAAGACCCACACGGTCGATTGCTGTTTTGTTTCGGGCTCATACGCATAGATCCATGATTCGTCACCTGTGACGATCTTATAAATGTCTTTTGAAGCACCGCGATCGTATTGTTTCAAAATTTCTTTGCACCAATCGACACTAGCCTTTTTTTGAGCGATTGTTAAATTGTGCGGGATCAAAGGAAAACAAAGCTTTTTTACGGCCAGGTGTTTATGCAATATCGAATGTATGCTGGTGGAGTGCCCATGGATGCCTCTATCTCACGGTATGTCACATGACGATCTTGCGTTCTCAGTTCACGCACGTTATCAATGTTCTCTGGCTTAACGGCCGTTTTTGGACGACCTGCGTCTTTGAGCGAGCGTCGGCCACGATTGAATTCATTTAAAAATGATCGCATGAAAATGTTCAAGAGTTAATTCCATTTTTTTACACTGTAAACAACACAAATGATGGTCGTACGTCAAAACGTTCTGAGTACGTTTATGCTAAAAAAAATGCCAAACTTTTCAATGGAAATGTCAGATGGCGCCAGGCAACACTTAGTGTTGCCTAGGCCAGAAATATATATAGCAACCCTCGTATGACTGACTTCTTTGGGACCATACTCGATACACTCGTATTAATGATTCGATTTTTCAAAGCTATTGAGAATGATATGCACAAAAATATGCACAAAAATATGCACAAAAACATGCACAAAATATTTACAAAAAAGTATCGAGTGAACAAGAAGTATCGAATTCTTCAAAACGTTTTTAAAGCACACCCCAATTGTGAAACAGTTTCATGTTGACGTTTTAAGACTTCAATAAAATTCCTACTTTACTGATCGACTCAGAATTATAATTATACTGATTGACTCTACGCATGCCAATATATTATTTTATTCAAACTAAGAACACTTTGCGTATTATATAGGTACTGTGGGAAGCCTTTATTGATTTTCGATAAAAAAAAAAAACAGTGCACGTTTTCATAAACCCTTCATATAACGCTTCCTACTCAACTTGGGAACTAGCAGGTGTAGAAACTTCACAATATTGTTTCAAATTCGCCCACTGCATTTGAATAACATTTTCCAATTTGCTGCCCGATTGGAAAAGTGTATAATAATGACAAATGATCTAGTCCTATATAAACATTTCCTTATTTGTTCAATTATATACGGTAGAGAATATTGAATTATGCCATACAAGGTAATATGTTAAGAAAACAAACAGAGTTTGCAACAAAGGTATCAAACGATATCAAGTAAAATACTTGCGGGAAATAATCGAAAAAGGTGATCAACTAACCATCCTTTTTAAAATAGTGTTTCAATTCAACCAAAAAATGACAATTTTTAAGAAACCTGTTTTTTGTGTTCCTAAGATACCGGTTTTTTCATATATGTGACGCGCAAAATAGAAAGGGACCTAAGGTTAAAAATCAGTTTTGATCAGGAGAACCATTTAAAAGATTAGGTCCCTTTCTATTTGCGCTTAAAATCGTCGACTTCACTTTCATAAAACGCGCATATCTCTGACAGGAAACACTTTTGGGGCATGGGATCGGTCTCATTCGATGCTCAGATGTTGTCCACATCAAAAAAAAAGTGAAAAGTTGATGAAAAGTTTTGTTCAGGAGAGCCATTTTAAAGATTAGATACCTTTCTATTTACGCTTAGAATCGTCGACTTCACTTTCATAAAACGCGCATATCTCTGGAAGGGAACACTTTTGGGGCATGGAATTGGTCTCATTCGATGCTCAGATGTTGTCCACATCAAAAAAGAAAAAAAAATGAAAATTGATTTGTTTACCCTTAGGTCCCTTTCTCTATGCGCTGTCACATATGCTGCTATAGGAAAATAAAAAATTTAATTTTTCTAATTTTTATAAATTATTAAAAAAATACACTTTTATACTTTATTTTTAAAAGATATTACATTAGAGTGCCACAAAAAAGATGCAACTCTATGAATAAAGTTTAATGTGTATTAAAGCGCTTCCCAAAGCGCTTTAAAAGTACTTTTGTAATACAATTTAGTTGTGTTCATTATTACAACAAGAAGGAAAAAATAAACAGAAAATGATGTGACCAAAACTTCTAAAACGGGAACGTTTTTTTCTGTTTACTAAAAGAAAATCCGTTTACCAACGATAAAAAACTGGTCATGAATACCTCTATTATGCCTTGTATTGCCTTGTCCAGCCATTAACTATACCTATTTTAATTTGTTTAAGTCGTAAGTGGGCAAAACAAATGTATCCTATGCGTATAAATTCTATAATTTTTCTCTGTTTGGCAAATAAATATATTTGTACCAATATCTTATATAGCGATTAAGTATAGGAATTTTTCTAACTCAATTTTTAATGCTTTTCATATGTATGCAACTACGGTAAGAAACATTGAACTCAACAAGAATTTTCTTTTTTGCGCAGAATCGCTGCAGCCTTCAAACCAGCACAATTCAGACATTAACTTCAGCTTAAAAAAGCAGCAATCAGCTTGCTAAAAAAGTCTTCGTTATTTCTATTGCTAATTCTTTTTGATATTTTTTTTGTATTACGAGTAGCTTGTCATGTTTAAAAACAGAAGCTTTCTTTAGCAAGTGCTTTTGGTGTTTTTAGCTACACTTACTGTCGGCTAATATTTTGTGGTGTTTTTTAGCCAAGAAAAATTAAAAAATTATTGTCTTTAGCTAACATTGCGTTAGCCTTTGAAAACCAGCAACAAATTTGTTTTCTGATTAAGGTCGTCAAGGATACGAAATAGAGATAAAATCAGTGGGCAGCTACAAATGTCAATTTGATATTTGTAAAAAAATATAACGTCATAATACCTTTTCAATTTATTAAATCAAATGACCGAAAGGAACAACCGATCTTAACATAAAACCAAATATTTTGAGATTCACTTTGAAACATAGCCGTCTTAATTTCTGGACATTTTGCTTACAAGTCAAGCCATTCTAGTGTAAATAGTTTATGGCAGAAAATGGATTTTTTATTTTCTGCCTCAAGAAAACGGAATCCCCAGTTTTAAAAACCCGAACTGATCACCCTAGTATCGAGTATAAAAGAGACTCATTTCGCAGAATGTGTTTTGCCAGCCTTAAATGAAATTATGATCTTTTCAGACCGAAAAAACTAGCAGTTTTACTGCTTGTTTTCTCTATTTTAATGGTAGAGTTAGAGTTGCTAACCTTTAATTGCATTTATATGGGGAAAGAATCTGAAAACTTATAGTTTTCGTCAACCTGAATAGAATCTTAGAGTTTATTTATTAAACTAAACCGTAAATACTACCAAAACTCACTATGAACGCAACGTAAATAATCAATACTAATACGAAACAAAAGTTAATGCAATTCTAAACTATAATTATTTTGCCTCACAAGAACCCCAAGACTAACAAAGTACAATTATAGTATATAATCGTATTTTTTTTTAAAATAAAAAATAATTTACCCATCGAAATCTACATAAAAATGAAAATACTGAAGTCAGTACCAACACCAGCCAGTTACCAAACAGTGCGTGCAGACATTTATTTCTTGATACTGATTGCTGGAATTTGGAATTTCTTATATTTGATTTTTAATTAAATTAAAGCAAAATGTACAGAATTGTTGATTGTATTTTATTATTATTCTTTTCCATGCATTATGTATTTTTGCTTAAATAATTAACAAACAAAAATTAATTTAAATGCAACTTTAGATTTCTTTTGGAATTCTTGAACGTATCCCTAATCTCTTTAATGTTTTTATGCGATTTCTGAGTGTATAAGGTGTAGAATACAAATTGTATATTTTCGTAATGTTTATTTCACGTGTCATGATATCATCTCAACCGAATACTTTTGCAAAACAACAACAAAAATATTTATAAGTTAAATCTTCTTCTTCTTCTTCAAAAAAAAACAAAAACTAAACAAGTTTTTTAATATTTGTTTTTATACTCGTACTCGCATACATCTTTAAACCAGTCAGGTTGAACTCCAAAGTACACAAGTTAAAATCATCATCAGATATTCCAATACCGTAGAGAAATAAATGTACTCGTAACTATACAACAAAAGTCTCATGACATTGATGCTAAGACTCAAGATATGAACGATAGATACAATGTCAGCCGTTACGATATTTTTTTATCAAAACAACTAAAGAAAAGCTAACGACGGATGCCATCCAAACCGTGACTTAAAAAAAAGTGCATCTTCTTCTGCGTCATCGGCTGCATCGATTAACTTTCACTGGCGCGGGGAGTGGAGTGGTATATCTTTTCTTTATTTTCCAAAGACAAAAAAACATCCAAAGGGGTTTTCTAATACCTAAAGTCACAACACATACGCACACACTACCCGTAAAATCAAATACGATCTTGAATATCATTGTAATAGATCCCACTTTATAATGATAAAAACATATACAGCAACACGATCATCAGCATCATCATGTCATTTAATGCCATGATGATGTTGAAATAAAATTAACCAATTTCGTTTTCATCCGAAACCCAGAAAACGTTGAAGTAATTTCAATTCAAATGCAAATTTTGTCCCTTTGTATTTATTTCAGTTTTGAAATGCGTTCGATATTCGTTGAGCCATGATTATACAGAAGTAAAGTCCAGTGCCACACCACCACCGCCACTCCTCCAACGTTCACCGCCCATTTCACATCATTTTGTTTTATGTTTCTGTTTTTTGTGTGTACACGTTCATTCTTTCCCTTTGTATTTTTTTGGTTGTTTTGTTTTCAAAATCATAATTTTTATGTTGCTAGTAGTTGTTGTTGTAGTTTTATAATTTTTATTTTACCTTTCATTCCCAAATTATCATCATTTCCAGTTGGTTTTCCTCACTTAATTTTTGTTTCGTTTCTCTTTATTCGTTTTGTTATTCGTTTCAAATTCATTACAAAGCTAAAGAGGTGATAAAGTTGATGTGACAGAGACCATACAAAAACGTGCTTGAAAGTGAAATTGTTTAAATATCCGCAATTTGAATGCAACCAATCAACAACTACGCACATACATACGCATTTACATGTACTTATACACGCATTAACATTTGGAAATGATATTTATTAAAAGGGAATTTTGTATTGAGAAATATGTATTTGATTACCTTTTTAGTTCATATTTAGTATGAAGGATGACATTTTATTGGTTAATTTTACATTAAAAATTATAACATCTGTGCATGATCATCACACAAAAACCCTGCTCAAAATATGAGTAGGCCAATCAAAAATATGTCGGCGGAGTTTTTTTCATCTCGTGTATGCCAGAGAAGAGTAAGAGATTAATCTCTAAACTATGTAAACATTTCTCTTTAAAGTGCATTAGACTTTCGGAACCGGTTTTAAACAGTAGCTCACACAGTGAAAATGTAACTCAACCGCACCTCGCCTCAATCGCCTTTCATGGGCAACAATTTCTCTTACCAAAACACAAGGCGGGCTAAAAGACTTATCAACCAAAATGTCGCACAAGTTCGGATGCACGATAACATGCAACGCCGAAATGTCCCTAGATTGAGTATAATTATGACCATCACACAAAAACCCTGCTCAAAATATGAGTAGGCCAATCAAAAATATGTCAGCGGAGTTTTTTTCATCTCGTGAATGCCAGAGAAGAGTAAGAGATAAATCTCTAAACTATGTTAACATTTCTCTTTAAAGTGCATTAGACTTTCGGAACCTGTTTTAAACAGTATCTCACACAGTGAAAATGTAACTCAACCGCACCTCGTCTCAATCGCCTTTCATGGGCAACAATTTCTCTTACCAAAACACAAGGCGGGATAAAAGACTTATCATTCAAAATGTCGCACAAGTTCGGATGCACGATAACATGCAACAACGAAATGTCCCTAGATTGAGTATAATTAAATTTTGACCCTGACTGTTCGTCGAATCGACGAAGCCCATTTACTCTTTGTCATAAACATTTTTTTGTGAGTTCAAAAAGCGCTCTTTTTGTCAACAACGTTAGTTAATGACGAAAGCTTGCAGTAAGCGGACTTTCGCAGTATAAAATTTTTTTAAACTTGAAATTCACAGATATGTACTCGTCGTAATGACGAAGAGTAACTTTAGTGTGGCTTTTGGCGTTAATAGGTTAGTTCATTTGTTCAGTAAAATCAGTTCCACTTCGCCAAATTACTATTTCTGGAACCCTATAAGTTGACTACTGTTGGCATTTTAGGTCAAACAAGATAGAAATTCCGAATGAAATAGTCATGTAAAAGGTCATAGAGCAGGAACATCCACGATTTGTAACTACAATGAACTGACTTTATTATCCTACAAGCGAATCTCTAATATACTTGCATATTTTTTATCATGCTGCAATAACACGAATCTTAAATCCGAAAACGGGAAAACCCCACACGTTCGGATTTTTTAATCCGACAAAAGGCGATGCAGACATGTTGGACCAAATGTGCAGCATTATCTCGTGTTCTTAAAAAACCAACATCTGGCCAATGTGTCTATTTTTGGAATTTTATATATAACTTTTGTATAAAAGTTATATTTCCAATATGCATATATTCACAATATGTTCCCTAAAGGTCAAAAACCAACGACATTACCTGAAAGATCTTCATAAATCTTTCGTGCCTCCTTATTTGCGAGGCAGACTTAAGTCATCTAAATTGCGGACCTCAATTAAAAAAGGAAACTAAAAACATAAAACGAAATCCGTCGAAAATGTTGATAAAGGATTTAAAAACGTAAAATTTGTCACTAATGCCAGCATAGCAAACGCAGAATAGCGAAAAACGTGTAATGCATGCAGGAAAAGCTCTGTGCACGCAGAGAAAAGATATGGTTACACTATGGTCACCGCAACAGTAATATGTTCTCTACAATAAGAGCATGTTCGTTGCAACCATAGTATTGTTTTTTGAATTTCATGTTGACAGTAGTATAATTGCGACAATATTTCTATTGTTGAAATGTAACAATAGTATTATTGCCAAATTTAGAAATGAAAATATGGTTGTAGCAACCACATAAACATGGTTGGTGCAACAAAAGTATTGTTGTTTAAAATTTACGTTAACAAAAATTTGATACCGGCAATCATACAGTATGGTTGCGACTATGAACAAAACAAAACAGGTTTTTAGAGCATACATGGATGTGTGTGCGTATGTTTTTTTGATATACAAAAAAAACATATACACACGATACAGTGAATGGTTGCTGTCCATTAAAAAAAAAAACAATAACAATCGGATGGTAGTTCGAGGGATTTTTATTGTGTTTACTTTGTTCGGTGAAATACTCTACTGCCAATTGGTTCTTGTTTATTTAAAATCTGCCTGCACTTAAGTATATAGCCATTGATCATGGTTTAATCATATTCGTTACTTGGTGTCTACGGATGGTGAAGTAGCATTCACCCCTGCTGGCAACTAAAAGTATTTTTGACCGTTGGAATATATATTTGTGTTTCTTGAATGAAATGTTTAATAAAAACATGGCCTCAAATCTGGCTATGAACTAAAAGTAATGCAATTTAAAATAACATACTTGATAAAAACCTCTATTTTTGAATAACAACAATAACCAATCCTAATAAATAATTTTGAGGATCATAGTATGGTTGAGTGTGAATCGTACTATGGTTGTGGAGATCATAGTATGGTTGCGTGTGAATCATACTATGGTTGTGAGGATCATACTATGGTTGTATGAGAAACATACTATGGTTGTGAGGATCATAATATGGTTGTGAAGATAATAGTATGGTTGAGTGCGAATCATACTATTGTTCTGAGAATCATAGTATGGTTGTGGAGATCATAGTATGGTTAAGTGTGAATCATACTATGGTTGTGGGGATCATAGTATGGTTATGTGTGAATCATACTATGGTTGTGGGGATCATAGTATGGTTATGTGCGAATCATACTATTGTTGTGAGGATCATAATATTGTTGTGTCACAACCATATACCCAACAATAGTATGATCCTCTTCGAATATTGTCACCCCAACCATACTTTATGTGTGTTTGTTTATTTTTTGTGAATGAAATAATTCATTTTTATTTTTATCATTTAAGTATTTGTTGTTTAAAAAGTTAACTTATTCAAAAAACATCAAAAAAGAGATCCAATTCAAATGAAATTTTTATTTTTATATTTTGATTTTTTAATTATTTTTTAATACAATGTTTAACTAAAAAAATGTTTTGGTCACTTTTACATAAAAAATCAATCCACTAGAACTTTTTTTTAAAAAAAGTTTGTCGATTCGATGAAGAGTAACCTTAGTACTAAAATAAAGAGTAAACTTCCAGGGTTAAAACTTTAAAATTTGTACGAGGGCGACCGCAAAACTAACTGGCCTGGCGCATTTTCTGTTTTACTAGCAACTTTTGTTTTTTTTTGTTTTTTAAAAGCAATCTTTTATAAGCCATCTGTCAAAATTTCCGAAATATTTATTGATTATTTTCTTTGTTACAGGTGATTGAAGTAAACAAGTTTTATAATTTTTGAAAAATGGAAAATAAAGAGTTTCGTGCGGTAATTAAACACTTATATGAAAGGTTATACGCCACAATTAATCAAAGATGAATTGGATTCTGTTCATGGTGATAATGCACCATCATACTCCACCGTGAAATCCACGGTTCAACAATTAAAAATTGGTCGTTCAAGTACGGAAGATGAACAACGCTCTGGAAGACCGAAAACTGCTACTACTATTGAAAACATTAGAAATATATTTAGAAAAGTGACTAAAGATAGACGAATAAAGCTCAAAGAACTTGCTGATATGGTTAAAATATACGAAAAACAAGTTTGGAGTATTTTACATGATGAACTCCACATAAAAAAGCTATCCGCAAGATGTTTGCCGCGTTTGTTGACTTTGCCCCAAAAAATCGTCCGTTGGACCAATTCCGAGGAGCTTTTAGCGATTTATCAGCGTAATCCAATAGAGTTCTTGCGCCGATTCATAACTGTTGATGAAACATGGATCCATCACTACATCCCAGAATGCAAAGAACAGTCAAAACAATGAATAGAAGCTGGTAAAAGTCGTCCCAAGAAGGCGAAAACTGTTAAGTCAGCAGGAAAAGTAATGGCCACAGTATTTTGGGATGCAAGGGGTATAATATTTATTGGTTATCTTGAGAAAGGAAAAACTATAAACTATTTACAATTAACATCGTGAATTTTAGTTGGACCACACTTTATCACTTGTATTGAGTTTCTCATTCCAAACACACATTTCAATTAATACTTTGGGTGAAATACATGCGTTAGTTTGGGACTTGAGAGTACAATTTCATATTAATTGGTTTTCCAACTTTTTTAAAAGAGTCACTTTATTCAAAATCATATTTTTCTCAATTTTACTTAACACATACTTTGGCAGTGGCTAAAAATTACCATCACAAATGTGTAGTGTCCTTTTTATCATATTTGCTTTATTGTTTTTCCCTTATTGCCTTTGTTTTTTAACATTAGTTTTACTTTAAGTTTCAACATAATAAAAAAACACACAACTTTTGTAAAATAAACCATTAAAAAACTTTTAAAACTCCACATGAGCGATAGCTAAGTAAACTGACAAGCTGATTGTCAAATAAAAAACCCCCTCTGGGGAGAGTCGACGTCCACCAACTGACTGACTGATCAAAGAGATGAGGAGAGTCAAAGAAATTTTTAATACTCATAAAAGCCGGTTTGCGTACATTATTTTCAGAGGAAATGATGGACGTGTTGACGAATAATAAAGTTGTAGAGGGGAATACGAGTACGTACGTGTATGCACAAAGTTAGAAATGAAGCAGAAGACGGAGAGGACGATAAATGTGAGGTAAACAACAAACTCTAATGAGACAAATGACAAGAAAAAATGTTTCGAAAGCAATTCTTTGAGAAATGAACAAACCCAGACCCAGATGACGTACCGAATGGAGAAAAATTTTATCAAAGCAAATGCATTGTTAAAGCAAAAAATTAGAAACAAAGATTAACAAAGTAAATAAACATAACACAAACTATCAAAGTGGCAAATTTCACCATGTTAGCCCGTGTCTTGAAAAAGAACCATTGTTCAGTTCGAAACTTTCGAGCAAATTAAATTTAGAGATGAGGTGTGCTAACTTACCGTTTTAAAGCCAAAATCAAACTGCGTACTTTTGAATGAATGGAACCCTTTGATGGCTATCCCGTAGTTGTCAGTTATTCATTCAATTGTAGTGTAAGAAATCCAAAATCTTTTCTCAGATTTTGTTGCATAAATCACTAAAATTCAGATTTGAAATTTGTTAAAAATATTGTGGCGTTTTGAAATTTCATTTAAAATGAAGACATTATTATTGTAAAAAATACGTCTCACTTTAATACGAAAAAAAAGAACTTGAAATAAATCGCGTTTTTGAAACCAGTTACTCGCGTTCTGCGTTTCGTCGTTCTTTTAACATCGCGGCGCGGCACGGCACGTATTCAAAATTTAATTAAGTGTATATATTTATTGTATGTTGTTGCTGCATGTTGTTGTGTGGCAAGTTTATGTATTTGAGTAGCTTGTGGCATGCAATCAAACGCACTTAATTCTCGAGCCCCGTACTAACTAGCATTCTCCGTATTCTCTTTATGCGCTGTTGTGCGGTGTAACAAGTTATTGCACCTGTCTTTTTATTCTCTGTTGTGTTGTTTTCTTTATTCAGTTTGTTGTTGTATTTACAACAATTGTTTTAAGTTACCTACGTAAAATGTTATCATGTTGTCAACGTACGAGCGTTTCTTCTTTCGTTCATATGCCAGGCTAAAAGGGTAAAACATTCAGACTATCATGATTTGTCTGTAGTCTGCAATCATGGGGTGTTTGTGCATAAGAGAAAAGTGCAAGGCTACCTAAACTGTTGGCAGATTTTAAAAGAATTCTTGAATCGTTCGAAATTCGACCAAGAGTCTTGGTCGTCCGGAGAAAAAACTATCTAACGACTACGATGAAAGACTTCACAAACGTTCCTGGAGGATAAAATCAGCTCCTCTTTGTACCGACATATCGGTACATTCAACAAAAAGGTATTAACTCAATAATAGCTGCTTTCTTTTCGTTCCGTTCATATGTAAGTAATGCCATACAAATTATATGTTTTCCTGGAGAACTAGTTAACTTATATTGGGTGATCCATCTAGAGGTATTTTTCAGAACAAAAAAATATAAAAATTCAAATCAAGGTGGAATCTTTGTTGGTAATTTGAAAGGACATTTTATGGCATTTATTTTTTGAAAATCGTTACCTTTTAATGTTGGCAACTGTATTATGGAAATGAGCGTTCGGTGAGAAACGGGAAGATCCGCTGTTTTCGACCAAAATTTTGTTCAGTGATAGGCCCATTTCTGGCTCAACGGCAAAGGCAATAAACAAAAAAAAGCAAACAGCTATCTGCAATAAACTCAAAAGTAGGAACAAGGTTCTCAAGTTACTTGCCGGCATTACTTGGGGAGCCGACAAAGAAACCTTGTTGACCTCTTACAAAAGCGATCGGTCTTCGGTTTGTAGCAAACTACGCAGCACCTGTATGGTCGGCGAACGTGAGTACAACTCAGTGGAAGAAAATTCAGACTTGCCAGAATGCCGCCCACAGAACATCAACAGGGTGTATTCTTATGTCTTCTGAGGACCATCTACATGAGGAGACGAAGGTCCTTACCGTGCGCAGAAAAAATTTCCTGTTGTCTAAGCAATACCTGCTAGGGTGTTTTCGCAGCAGTCATCCTAACTATCATCTCTGGAACAGTATGCCTCCGCCCAGGCAGATCAGATACGATATCCATGATCTAGAGAGAGAGGTCCAGCGATATAAGAGAACCTTTAGATCATCGAAACTATCAGGCAGGTCTGAACAACATTCACGTCGATGAAGTCGCAGCAGCAGTATACAGCTGTCGTGTGAATGTAGTGCTAGGGGAACACCCCCCGGAAATTTCACCTGAGAAGAATGTACTACCTCGGCAGATGCGCGTGGTTCTGGCGCAGCTGAGATCTGGATGGTGCAGCCGCCTCAATTGTTACTGGGCACGAATTGATGCTAACGTTCCGGACATCTGCCCCGCCTGCCATCAGGGACCACATGATGTGCTGCACCTCTTCAATTGTCCGCCAATCCCACTCAGCTGACCCCCAGGTCTCTGTGGACGCATCCAGTTCAAATGGCGCGTTTCCTTCACCTGGATATCGAAGCAGATCCCCCATAGACGAACAAGACTTGAAAATAAATATATTGCTGTTACAACAACAAAAACAAAACTGCCACATTTGAGCTGAAAAGCAACAAAAGGGGCGATTTAACGTTTTGGTGCGATTTATATGCTGGTGAAATCATCGGTCCATATGATGTAGGCCGGCACGTAACCGTGAATGGTGCTCGCTATCGCGCCATGATATCGGACTTTTTGCTACCTGAAATTGAAGCCCGTAATCTTGACGACGCAGCTAATTTCACGTTTTTGACAGGTAAGTTGGCCGCCTAGATCGAGTGATATCACTCCTTTAGACATTTTTCTCTGGGATCCGTAAAGTACAAAGTCTATGCTGACAAACCTGCTACGATTCAGGTTTTGGAAGCCACCATTACTCGTTTCATTAAAGTCACTCCGGTCGAAATGCTCGAACGAGTTATTCAAAATTGGACCCTCAGAATGGAAACCCTGGGGCGTAGTTCACGTAGGAAATTATATTCAAAAAATAAATGCCATAAAATGTCCTTTCAAATTGCTCCTTTAGACATTTTTCTCTGGGATCCGTAAAGTACAAAGTCTATGCTGACAAACCTGCTACGATTCAGGTTTTGGAAGCCACCATTACTCGTTTCATTAAAGTCACTCCGGTCGAAATGCTCGAACGAGTTATTCAAAATTGGACCCTCAGAATGGAAACCCTGGGGCGTAGTTCACGTAGGAAATTATATTCAAAAAATAAATGCCATAAAATGTCCTTTCAAATTACCAATAATGATTCCACATTTGATTTGAATTTTTATATTTTTTTGTTCTGAAAAAATACCTCTGGATGGATTACCCTATATAACAATATTAGAAAATTTGAAATCTTTTATGACTGAAAATCAAAATTTACATTTGACTTCAAATAACAAATTCAAATTTTATATTTTTCAACAAGTAACATCTATAGCCCAATAACAATAAATACATTAAAGAATATTATATTGAATATAATCGTGTCTAAAACTTAAGAAAAATATTTTTTTTTGCTTTTCTTGGATTTCAAACTCGAAACCTTAAATTTTCTAAGCGAATGTTCTACTCCCTAGGCCACATACATCGATATCGTTTGATAGAACATGAATTTCGATATAAGTGATACGATAAGTTACTTTTTTCTTGTTTTTTTTTGTAACATATATGTTAACGTCTATACTGGACGTAAAGGATGCAAACATTTGAAGATTAAAATTTTACAATTTTTTTAATTTTTAAATTTGAGCCCAAATCTATTACAATTTGCATGGAAATTAATGGCCGAAAGCCGATTAAAGGTCTAAAAACACTGGAGATTTTTTTTTTCTAACGCTGCCTTTTTCTTAAATTCCAGTTGTCTGAAAATCGATGGATAAAGTATTTCAGACAATCATGATTTCTCTGTAGTCTGAAATTATGGAGTGTTTGCATATATACATTGAAAATTTACAAAATAATATGATATTAGATTATCGGTATAGAGTAGTTTATAACTGTGTCTTTTTATAAATATGCGTATTCATATTTTTAAATATATATTGTGATTTATTGTACGAATAATAAGTTAACACAAATATGTAAATTGATATTGAATTGAAATGCTCTGCCATTCATTGATTTTGTTTTGGAAAAATATTTCAATGAGGTCACTACTCGTACTGGAAGTTTATTAATAGGCAGCGTAACAAAAAAAGCATTGGAATGCCTAAACCTTAAAGTTAAAAAATGAGGATATTTTCAGCTATTTTCTGATCTCAAAATAGAGACGAAATTTGTAATTCAATTTTTATAATTACTTATATTTTTCAACATCTTTGTTAATTAAATCTAACCTGCGAATGCTCCTGTCATAATTCGATTGTTTTAAATTTCCTACTTGATAAGTGGAAGTTAATGTCGTGCATAATGCTACTTTGGAAATAAGCAGGTTCATCATTTTGTTTGATTTCCTGCCAGCCATGTTTTGCAGGTCTTTTTAGTCTATTTTTCAATTAATATTTAAATTTTTCTGACTACAGCATGGAAAAACTACGCAACAAAAAAATAAGTACGAAGCATCGGAAATGTGAAAATATGCTATTGTGAAAGACAACATAATAAACAGGTGACTTATTTATCCTTTTTTAAATTTGTATTGAAATTGAACAGGGATTAAACGCTCGAGACCTCTTGTATCTACATTTAAATAGCAGAAAAGTTTTTAACAAAATGGCATACAAATAATAACTTAAACGCCTTTGCAAATTGGAATGGTGTTCGTGCGAGCGACATACAATAAATAAATATTCAAAGTTTTTTAAGCCGACAGTTTTTTAATATTATATTCATTTATGTCTAAGAGGAAACTGTATGTTAGTAGTCAAATTCGTTCATCAACACATTCAAAACATGATAATATACGAGTATTTTGAATTATAAAGTCGATTCTTGTTACAAAATCCTAAATGGACTGAAGCCTTAAATACTAAGACTTGAAAGTAAGTAAAATCATACTAGACTATTTTATAACAATTGATGCTTAATTTTTGAAAATATATATATGTAAAGTATAGGAAATGTCCCATAGCGCATGACTCTTCAAAAAATTAAAAAAATGCTTGCTGTTTTTTGACTCTCAAAAACATTTTTAAATGTTTTTGAGAGTCAGGTACTGCTTTAGGTTTCGTAAACTAATATATACTACATACAGTCGCGGACAAAAAATAGGGACACTGATAATCTACACACATTTTTAAAAATGTTAGAATTCTTCTAGAATTCTCTATGCCATTTTAAAAACTTTTGGTTGCGATTAAAGATTCTAAAAAATGTAATCAGGCAATATCTTACAACTGAAGACAATGCGGTACACCGTCTTAAGAGAGAAATGTCAGCCGAAGGGCGGACACAAAGATCGTATTCACCGCAAATTTCATTAATAACCAATTATAATTAGCAAGAACAAAAACTTTTAGCAACAAAAAGTGATTTGTAAGTGTTAATTTAAAACTGATTAACAATTTATTTAAAAATATCCTACTCAAAAAGTATGTATCTCACAAGATATGGGTCGAGCTACACACTGAGTGTTTTATTTTTCGAAATATAAAAGATAAAGGGTCAACTGAACTTCAGATTACCCAAAAAACATTTCATTTTGTGTACATTACAAGAAAAAAAAATTTAATCGCTAGAACGCGAAAATTCTACTAAAGATACCCACAATAACCACAATCTATATAAATTAATAACTTTGTTAACTCTGCTACAAAACAAAAGTTTATTAGCTTGTAACTCTGGTCAATATAATGGATTCAGGAAAACATGTATACAAATTTATACATACTACCATATCGTAAGCGAAGTGATGCTGCTCTTTTCAGAATGGAAAGTTTCCATAAACAGATATTTTAAAAAGACAACGACGCTAAACGCACTTTAGGTTTGGTACAAAAATGGGTTTCAGTATAGCAACGTAAAATTATTACCATTCCCTGCAGAATTCCCTAATCTAAATCCCACAGAATATTTTTAGAAAATAGTCAAGAAAAAATCGGGCAAATAAAATCAAGGAATAAGATCGAATTATGGGGGAGAATATTCAATACTCATTATTCATACTATATTATTAGAATATGACTTGCCTGTATTTGGTGGACCTAATAACCGAACCAACTCGAATTTTAAAATAGTTTGCATCCCTAATGCAAATATGAGTTCCCAGTTTTTAATAAAAATAAAATAGCGGACTATAGAGATCAAGCGATTTGATATAGTACCTTCCGATAAAGATCTCACCGAGGAGCCGTACAGGTCAACTAATTTGTACATACGTACACATAAGTATTTGTACTTAATCGTTTGTTTTTGTATTTATTTATTACACGTTCATCTACCGCGCACTCTTCTTGCGCTCTCTTGACCAATATATTATGCACACTTCTCTCAGTCAATGTCTCTCGCTATCTCTCGTTAGTTGTTTGTTTGATTGTAATGGAGGTACAATCTTGTGTTGGCTGCTTAAGCCGTGTTATTTAGAAGCAGTCTAGCTACGTATGTTTTTGCCGACTGTGTTTGTCGCTCGTCTAATGCTGCTGTGTATTCATTAGATTTTTCTTGTATCTTTCTCTTCTACTTTAAGGTGAATGCACCCTCTTTCTCTTTTCTTTTAACATTCTTGCTACCACATACAGCCGTACGAAAACCAACATTGGCTGGCGAGACGAAATGTTCGAAAAAATAAAACTGTTTAGACCTACTGAAACTCTGTTTCATTACAAAAATTTGTCATTTGGTACCGGACGAGAGAATACGAAGATTCGTCGTTCAATTATCACTCTTTATTTGTTCATCACGATTTCTAAGCACAATGTTAATTTGCCCCGCGATGGGTGGTGGGGAGGGAGTTAGAACATTTTAAATATGAAACGGTTAATCCGACAACGAAGACGGCGTCGACGACTTCATCTTTTTTTATGGTGGTATTTTTCTGTTTTAAAACAGGTTACATAAATGGGTCACTTCACATATTTCCAACAGGTTACTTGCGCCGATGCACTTCCTGGTTTCGACTTGGACTGTTGCTTCACGCTCGTCTAATGCATTTTCGGTAAGAAGATATCCAGTGTGACAGGTGATTTATTAGCATTGAATTGAATTTGTTTTATGTGGATTTATTGCATTTGCTTTTTGTTTCATTTCTTCTTCTTCTTTTTTGTGATGTTGCCATAATTTCTTTTCACTTCAGTTATTTTCTGCGTGTACACTTTTTCTATTTCACAAAAAAAACAAAAAGATTCGGGTTGGAAAAAAGACAGTCGGACGGACAGACAACAAACCGCTTTTGCGAGCAACAGTATGTACACCTTTTTCTTTTTGTATATTTTTCTTTTCTATAATTCTTGTTAATTTGCTGCTTCTCACCACTTGGGTTCCCGTACTATTGGCCTTTTGTTTCCGTTAAAATCAACTTAACACGACGACAGGTAAACTCGTACTAAAGTGTAACGTATTTCGAACGTTTTGTTTGTGTCGCTGGCTGCTCTTCGTGGTTATCTGTTGTTTGTTGTTGCGGCTCTTCTTCATTTCGTTTAAGTGTGTTATGTATTTCATGGATTGTTGGTACGGCACGATCGTACATTGGTATAAGTGAGAGTTAACTTTTAGAATAGAGGCAAAAAGAGAGATTATGCGACTTATTCTCTCGCCGGCTCAAGGCGCCTTAAGCAAGGTAGTCTTGCCAGAACAGCTGATTTAGTTTTTTGCATGCAAGTGGCAATATTTAGTTTTTGTTGTTAATAAGTGTGTTCGTTTTCCTTTTCTGTAAAAATTTGCAAGTTTCTACTTCTGAGAGTGTGAGGCCAATTTTACCCTCTTTATTAAAATTTGCAAGAAAAGTAAACAAACAGCTTCCAGTAAAAATTTGCAATGAAACCGCTGATTTTGCTTACTGTTTGCATTACATTTCATTTTATTTTGAATTTAAAAGTGTTAAGATTTGTAATAAAAAAAATGAGCAAAAGAAAACTTTTCTTTCTTTCTAATTTCAGTGATTAACATATGGTCATTGGTTGTTTCAAGCGGGAAAAATAAAATATATTATACTTTATTATTTACTAGACAATAAATCTTTATAGGACATTTAAAGTCTTCAAAATTGTTTTAAAAAAAATGATTTGTTCTTGAAAAAAATTCTTACCAAAATGTTCAAATAGTATTACCCTGGTTGTCCCTAGTACTACCTTCAATTGAAACTTTCTCATTTTTTACAAAAATATTAATTATTTATTTAATGAAACCAGTCCATTGTAAAAAATAATATGCAAATTAATTTGGTTGCTATCAACGATTATAATTTTTTATTCAATTTATATTTTTATGGATGTTTATTTTCTGTCCCTGAAAATACACAGTATTCCTCTGTAAAATCTAATATTCGCTAAAATTCAAATTCCAAACCAATCCTGATTTCAAGCAACTCAAATATGATTGAACATTACTTGAAGTAGGTGCACATCTAATAGTTTTTTCGTCAACAGTCTTATTAAAATTTAGTAATTCGTGTTTTGTCACTCGTTACTAACGTTCACACTTAAATGGCCATTCCCCTGTGTTGTTTTTTAAATAGATAATTAATACTTTTTATAATTTTGAAAGTGTTTTTTTTTGTGTTTATTGCAAGTATAAAGTCAATTTTGTAAGGGTAAGTACTTTAATAAACATTTCAGGAGATTTTGTAGAAATTCATCATTCTCCTGCCGAGATATTTAATAGGAGAATGACGATTAACAGATTTTTTCTTTTATTTTTTTACAAAAGAACTGAATTAAAATGAATTTATTGATTTTAAACAAAAAATACTATATATTTTATTGTCTTCGACATTTCTCTGTTCAATGAATCATTACCCTGGCGGTCATATTTTTAAATTGTTGCATGATTCCGTTGAAAATTACAATTTTGATGCGTACCTTTTAAAAATGACTAGTCTTTCTTAGAACTAAGAATTAATTCTTAATTCTTAGAAATAAATTAAATATTAAATTCTGCAAAAAAATCGAATTCCAAAAATGATGTCGAAATTGGCCTATAATCTCAGAATCACCCATATATATTAAATAAAATAATAATCCAATTTTTAACCTATTCTGTTGTAAATTTATTCTTACGTCTTTTCGTTTACATAAAACAGCTGATTTCAAACATCTGTTCTATCTTGCAAAATTTGGTTGGCATAAATTTCTCCAACCAAAATTTACAATCTCTCTAACATCGAACTGTCAAAATTTTCTCTCTCTGGCTCTAATTTAGTGGACTTTTTGTGTACACGAACACGATCCAGTAAAAACTTGCACAAATATGTACAAATTTGCAAGTAAACGAACACACTTAATCACAGAATCTGAAAATGACAGCAAAAGTTGACAGTTTCACTGTGACAAAAATCACAACATGCAGTGGTCTTTGTAACCAGGAATAGATAGCAAAGCCACAATAAAAAAGTTTATTTTTAAACAAAATGTGGCAATTTAAGCCTGGACAGCAAAAGCGCAACAGTTAAGTCATGTATTTATAGAAAGGGCAAATTTTGATTGTGTCTAAAATTCCAAACGTACTCAACTCTTTTAAACAAAATTAGAAAAGTAATTTCTAGCAGTCGTTTTAGCTTTTATAAACATCTAGTAATAGTCTTAATCATGGTACAATAAACGAGGTATTGTGATGCCATCAGCTGATTTGCTCTTTTCTCGTAGTAATACGGCGGCGGGGCACAGTAATGTGGTGGGAGTGTGCACCACTTCTATGCCAGTAAACCCAGGTTCAAATCCGAGTAAGAACATATAACAATTTTCAGAGGTGTGTTTTCACCTCTTAAATGCTGGCGACTTAAGAGATTTATATCTAAGCCACGTAAAAACCTCTCTATAAAATGCATTAGCCCTTCGAAGTCGGCGTTAAACAGACGAGTATAAGAATTTCCTAAATATATATATTTATATAAGTATATTGTACACAGCTCACTAATTTGCGAAAAAAATCTACTAGTTCCTTATTGGGATGTTGTGGAAATTATGTGATTAGTAAAGTGTATTTTTTAAACGTTTGGCTTTCAAACACTTTTTTCGGAGTTGGTCTGTTTGATAGCTGTCACTTGATTTGTGTTTAGTTTGGTTTGCCATTTCATATTGAATAGACAAACTCCGGAACAACGTTTGCAAATGGTGGTGAATGGGCCCAAAACGAGATGGCCACCGATCCTGATTTTTACTAGAAAATTTTGTTCTGCGATGAAGCTCACTTTTTTTGTTAAAAACCAAAATTGTCGCGTTTGGAGCAATAAAAACCCACAAGCATCCTCAAAGAGTCACTGTTTGGTGTGCTCTATGTGCAGAGGGAATAATTGGTCCATATATCTTCAAAAATGATGCCGGCTATAATGTTGTCAATGGGGAACGCTATAGAGTCATGAATAGTGACTTTTTCGTGCCTGTATTGGAGGATGTTGATGTGGACGACCTTTGGCTCCAATAAGACGGTGCTACATGCCATACAGCCAACGAAACAATTAATTTATTGTAGGAAACTTTTAGTGGGTGCATCATCTCGCGTCGAGGCCTCCAAGGTCGTGCGATTAAAGACCGCTGGACTATTTTTTGTGGGGTTATGTGAAGCCGCTTGTCTACACAGATAGTCTCGACACGATTGCCGCCTTAGAAGAGAAAATTCGGAGCGTTATTCCTGACAAACGACCCCATAAGCTGCAAAAAATGGTCGAAAATTGGGTCTCTTGGCTGGAATTTATTCGAGCCAGCCGCGGCGGCCACTTGCCCGAAATCATTTTTAAAGCTTAATGGCAAACTATTATCTTTATAATAAAGCTCAATTCTGGGCCATAACACTAAATTATATGAGTCTAATTTCTTCTTGAAACCCACACGTCTGCAAAAGACACCCGTTAATTAAATTTATTATCTACATTAAAAATTCACCATAATCATCAAGCATTCACAAAAAATTATTTTTGGCATTCTCTTTCAAATAATTTGACAGTAAAGCGAACTATTCAGGGCTGTCATAGAAACCATGTGGGTTTTGCTAACTGTCGTTTTTGCAAACCAATGTTGGTTTCATTTGGTGTCATGAAACCAAGTTGGTTTTGTCCATTTCAAATGTAAATAAAACCAATGTTCGAATCAGCTGTTTCTGATAAGACCGAAAACAGCATTTTTTTCTTATCGTTTTCAAAACCAATAGTGACAACATTGGTTTCTATGACAGCCCTGTAGCTCGTTTCTGTAAATAAATCGGTAAGTTACTGATTCATGTGACGTCACACCGACTAGATTGAAAGTAACCGATTTCGTGATAACTGCTGTTTCTGTACGTTGAAATCGGTAAAAATTTGATCTGTGATGGAAAGAAACTCAAATCGGAAAGAAACGGTAGGAATTGAAACAGATGAAAAGCAGCTTTTTATTTGCATTTGATTTCATGTTCAAATATTTTGTATTAAAACACTGCTATTTTAATAAAACTTATATATTTAAACGACATAACTATTACTTACCTTCTCACTTTTTACTAAGCTTCTCACTGATTATACTTTTGTTCTTTAGCTAGTGGCTATACCGTATTTCAAAAAGTGCCAGTTTCTTAAAGAGGTTAAACGAGTTGCATTTTTGAGGGTCCTGTGCACGAGGTCAGAAAATGTCAAAATTGAAATCAGCTCAAACAGATAGTTTAAAGACATTTTTTAATGCAGAAGTGGGGCGATGTATTTAATTAATATATATCGTTTAATTAGTGTCCTGTTGAAGCTAAATTACAATATTCATGTTAAACAAAACATCATAAACTAATAGAAATATTGCAGAGTAAAAATATAAATTAAATAAATAAAAATAATTCTAAATTGAAGCATATAAGTTATAAAAAAGAATCCAAGGAAAAATATAATGAAAAAAATTACTCTGTGCTAGCACAAAAATGTTCCATCAAATTTTTGGAAATGACATGAAAGACACGTTAAACGTTTGTAAACTGCTTGGCAAAATGTAATATAGTCGGGCTACTCTCGTTATGTCTAATATTGACGAAAACTTTATCTAATGCACAATTGCTTAAACTAGCACCGTTTCTCACCGAACGCTCATTTCCATAATACAGTTGCCAACATTTAAAGGGAATTATATTCAAAAAATAAAAGCCATAAAATGTCCTTTCAAATTACCAATAAAGGTTCCACACTTGATTTGAATTTTTAATTTTTTTTTGTTCTGAAAAAATATCTTTAGATGGATCACCCTATATAACTCTATTTAAGTGTTTGCATTGTTTTTGGGACAAGTCCAAAGTACTAACATTTCAATAACTTGAAAAACTTTTCACGGTTGGTGACATAATTCGTGGCGAATTCTTTATAATAACTAGTCAATGTAGACATATGTCTGCAGCCTCGAAAGGTCTTGAGTCGAAGTGAAGTTTAAGTACGAACCGGATCCCGCGTTGCTGGTCGTTTTAAGATCATTGCGAATGCATGTTGAACAGGGCACTGGACCAGCTTGAATTTGAAGTCGGAACATAAACATAAACATTTAAGTTTTTGGTGATTTGGTGCCGTCAACATTGGTTTGGGTCTCCATCCGTTGTTTCTTCCATTCAATTCCGTAATAATTTGCCCGCTTAGATGCTTTACCAATTCATTGAGAGTTTCAGGTATATATCCGACTTCTGCAAATTTAGCCTTAAAGCCCTCTTTTGCAACGTTTCTCCGTTCAGTCCGAAAATTTGAATGTATGTACGAGTAGTTATAAAAAATTTATTCAATATTCCGCTTTGTATGTTAACTTTGATCACGCCTCCTATGTTCACAATTTCAAAATCATAAATCAGCTTCAAATTGATCTATGAGCATTACAGGAAGGGCGATATTACTTTATAAATTTGAATTGGCTGTTGAAAATAAAAGATCTGATAATTTTTTCAAATTTCTGGTTTGAATGGAAAAGTTGAACATTGTCATTTAATAATGGGACACAATATCATTCATATGACTACCACAAAAGGCTCGGCCGTACCTCATTCAATCTACCTAATTTTGCAGTACATTTTCGATCGGGAGAATCACTTCAATAGCAACTTCGATTTCATGTTTCAACGCTTCAATTGTCTCTGGGTACTTTGCGTATCATTTATCCTTAATGGCTCGCCACAGAAAATAATCCAGAGGGCTCAAATCACAGCACCGAAGCGTCAATTTGACATCCCAATTACGACTGATTATTCGATTTTCAAAAACAGTGCGTAAAATATTGATGTCTTGAATTTTTAGAAATAAAAAATAACACTCACCGTTGACGGTAACGGCGGCTCCTTGCTCATTTTCGAATGAGCAAGGAGCCGCCAGCCAAAAATCCACACCAAACAGTGACTCGTTGTGGATGCATTCATGGCTTTTCAATAGTCACGTGTGGGTTATCTGAACCCCATATGCGTCAATTTCGCTTATTGGCATAGCCAACGAGATGAAAATGCTCTTCACCTGAAAACACGATGTTTCGGTAAAATTCTTTAACTCCTGCCAAACAATCTTCGCTCCATTAGGAGAAGCAAAAACGCATCGGATGGTGTTCTAATATTAAATGACAAGGTTCAACCTTCACACCAGATATTTAAAATTTTATATCGCCCACCCTATATGTGTGATATATGGTCTTTGGCATTCAGGTGAACCATAACCACTTGAATTCGAGTTACCATATGTTGGTTTCATTAAACAATACATTTATTTTCCATGTTTTTTTATAAAATCTGATAAATTTTATTACATATTTGAGTTAATTTGAAAAAAAAAGAATTTCGGAAATAATTCATATTGCAAAAGCACATTAAAATCTATTAAAACTAAAATACTTCAATATCAAAGCACACACACAAATAAATAAATTAATGGACACTTCAAAATATATATTTTTTATAAGCATATATAAAAAAGTCTAAAACATGATTAATTTTTCATTTTTGGCTTTTTCTTAGTGTGGATTTCATTGAGAAATTTGACTACTCACAGCGCTCGCATCATTACTTAAGGTTAAAACAATTTTACCCTAAAATAAGGTGAATTGTTTCACTTTAACGTGTGAAATGAAAACCAGCTCATGCCTGTTTTTATTATTATTCAAATACATATGTACTAGAGTGGAGTGAAAACATGCTTTTTTTTAATTTGAAAAAGTTAACCTCGGAAAGAGATGTAGTCTGGGGTCCTAAAGAGGGGAAAAATAAAGAAAACAATTTAAAAAAATTTTTAGGGGTCGCGCCAAAATAAACAAATACACATGTTTGAAGGCGTGAATTTTCCTAACCCCTGAACCGATTTTAAAGTTTTATGTCAATAAATGTTTGCAATAGCGTAAACAATGAAATAAGGGCATGAAAAAAATTAAAAAAAATTTTCTCATTGTTCAAAAATTTCAAAAAGTAAAATAAGTCAAATCGTCCCTTCTTCAGAAAATTGACTGAACAATGAAATCGCCACCAAAGCTACAAATATTAGTCGATTATCCTCATATTTGCCTCAAATACTTTTGTTTGGGCACTGAACAAGCTCAAACTTTTAAATTTCGAATAAGTTAAGTCGTTAATTTTAAGGATTTTTCTAAAATCAACGCCAAAATAGCGATAATTTCCAAATTTCTAGGGAGTGGCGCGACCCCTAAAAATTTTTTTAAATTTTTTTCTTTATTTTTCCCCTCTTTAGGACCCCAGACTACATCTCTTTCCGAGGTTAACTTTTTTTTTTGAATTTCACTCCACCCTAATATGTATCTCAAAAGTTTTGTATTAATTTTGCAAACGTCTCTCTATTTCTTAGGATGTTTTGCAACATCGTAGACACCAATATATTCCTGGGTATTATATATATTAATTCCTTTTACTTTTATAGGGAGCTTAGGGCCGTAACAATTGATTTTCAATTTACTCTATTTAATACACAGTATTTTAATTCATTGCAGCTTAGGTTTAGGGTCGCTGCTTCTTAATCAATTTACCGCCTCCAAGTACTACACACCAACAATGGGCGCCGCCTTCCCTGCGAGTTCCATTCGATGGCCTGTCTGGCAATATCATCCGCTGACTTCCTCAGGGTATGGCCTATCCAACCCCATTTATGCCTTCTGACCTCGTTTTGGACTGGTTGCTGTTGTGTTAATGCCCATAGACCGTCGCTGGTAAATTACCTAGGCCAAAATATACGCAGAATTTTACACAAGCATTTGTTCATGAACACTTGCATATTTTGGATATCTCTTGTGGCAGCATTCATGATACGTATCCGTATAGTAGGACAGATTTTAAGTTGAAGTTGAATATTTTTGATTTTGTCCTTCTCGAGATATAGTTTTAACGCTAGGCAGAGTTAAGAGGTCGTATGCCTGTCTGGCTTTATTAATCCGGTTAAGGATATCATTTCTGGATCTTCCCACCTTGTTGATTATGCTTTCTAGTAGCAAAACAATCCAACTTCCTCTATTATCTCGTTACCTGGATATTTGAAATTCATATAATTTCTTTCTTCCTCTAGTAGATACTATTTCTTGAATTTTTTCCGGATGCTGTTTTGGAGTAGAAAATATTTTTAATGCCTCAACTTATGGCCAAGATATGTTTTCCGTTTTTATTTATTTCGGGAGTTTCCTTCCGTTGGTTATTCTTCGTTGTTCGTAACAAAGCAAATTTATCTATATTAAAGATGCCAATTCTGCAATATTAATTTAATTCGTTCCATAAACACGTAACTGAAGAGAAAAAAACCTTCTATCAGACTTATGTAACATACATATGTTCAAATAATACTGATTTAGAATTTTCGCTTCTCCGTCTTAAATGACGTAGTGTTCGGCGAAAGCACCTAAGAGTACAAGTACTAAGTGAACAGCTCAATGATCCTACGTATTTTTTTTTGTAAAATCTGTAACTAGTAGTTTGTTTCTATAAGTATACAGGGTACCTCTAATAAGACTCAATGGTTAAAAACATTCAGCACTTTTTTGTTAATAATTTTTTTTTTGCAGGTTGTATAACTTTTAATGAAGATATATGATGGCGTCAAAACTGTTAAATTTTATTAAACTTTTTGGCAAGTCTATTATCTCTACTTAACGAAATTATCGTCGTCATTTTAATGTCAGAGCAGTACCCAGTAACAACATGATTAGGAAATTAGTCTCCCATTTAAAGAAACAGGGATCAGAGTCAGAATCCTAGGGCATTACTTTAGCGTCAATTACATCCACCCAGATGTAAAGGACTGTCATAAAACCAATTTTGTTACTTTTGGTTTTGTAAACGATAAGAAAAAATGCTTTGGTGTCATGAAAACTAATGTTATCGGTTTTATCAGCAACAGCTGATTTGAACATTGGTTTTATTTACATGCGAAATAGACAAAACCAAGTTGGTTTCATGACACCAAATGAAACCAACATTGGTTTGCAAAAACGACAATTAGCAAAACCGACATGGTTTCTATGACAGCCCTGGTAATGTTTAGTGCAGTGTTTTGGTTGATAAAGTTACCGATTCATATTATTTTCGAAATGAGGAGAGGCACCAGAAACCATTAACGGGGCTATGTAAAGGACTTTAATTGAAGTTGAGTATAATGGTTCCAGCAAGACGGAACCACTGCTCATAAAGCAAAAGCCACAATGTAACTTCTTCGTTACCTTTTTGGCGAACCCTTTAGCCTTATTTGTGCCACCCAGTCAGTATATGTGACGCGCAAAATAGAAAGGGACCTAAGGGTAAAAAACAGTTTTGTTCAGGAGAGCCATTTTAAGATTTAAATACGTGTATCTTTGGTGTACCATCACTTTCATAAAACGCGCATATCTCTGGGAGGGAACACTTTTGGGGCATGGGATCGGTCTCATTCGATGCTCAGATGTTGTCCACATCAAAAAAAGTGAAAATTGATTTTTTTTACCCTTACTCTATGCGCTGTCACATATGCTGAACAGTGAACTCGTAGAATTGAAAAAAATATTTTAATTCGCAGCTACATTAAGGTCCTTTGATATCTTATTAAAATTGCTCTCTAGATCTCATACGAGTACTAATTTAGCAAATTTTGAAAATATTTTTTTAAACCATTTAGTATCGCCAATTTCTCACTTCTGCCAGTAAACCCAGGTTTAATCCCGGGTAATAACATCTTAAAATTTTCAGCAGTTTCCATCTCGTAATTGGCGGCGACTTTTGGAGAAAGAGGTTTATCTCATAGCCAAAAACTTTAATAAAATGCATTAGCCGTAAAACCGTAGGTCCCGGTTAGTGACTAAAAGAATTGAATTGTGCACAGCTCACTAAATTGCGGTAAGTTCCCCCTTGAGCCTTAATAAGATGTTGTGGGACTTATGTTAGAGAATGCCTCCTCAAATAAGTACTTTAGTTTTTTATTTTCCATAAACTTTATTGGTTTACTTGTTGGATTTTTACTTTAGTGTCGATTTATTCATTAAACCAAAAACAGAGTTAATTTGTTTACTACGAACACAATCAAAACAAAAAGAGTATCTCGCAATCGACACATCCTGTGCTTGAAAAGTCGAATCAACCTGGAGATAAGGAGGAAGGTGGGCCAGAAGGTAAAACTAACTACATATGTCCGTATGTAAGTATACTTAATTGAAATTTTACAACATTGTTTGTAAATATTATTATTCCCGGTAACACTCCGGCACTCGTTTATGTCTCTGCGGCTCAAGAACATGGGTTAATCGTTAAAAACTATAGCTTACAAAAATAAAGCAGAAATAAAAACTCTATTAAACACAATCATATCGAATTAAATTAAAAAAAAAATAAGAGGATGGTAGTTGGGTCGTTGGTCGCTAATAACTTGTCACCAATGTAGCCTGTTGCATTTCAGCAGAACTTCCAGCGATTACCGCACTCATTACACATCACGAAAGTGGTCATAGGTTCATCAGCAGAACGGGTTTGCAATTGATTATATGTACAGTTGCGTTTTTTGCATTTGCCGCATTTGAGGAGATCTGTCTTGGTGCCCTGGACTGTAGCCAGTTGGGCGTCGTTGATGGCTTCTTTGACAAACTTCTCGCGGAGTTTCCTCATTTCGTCACTAGCCATTTCTTCGGGTGTCATTTTGGCCAACTGTTGGGCGGTTATGGCTCCGCACATGTAATTGCCGCGCAGAGTGGTGTTCTTGGCGTCCTTTAAATTGGCCACACGTGAACGTATACGATTTTTATATTTCATATCCGTGTTTTTAAACTCGGCATAAATGGCTTCTTCCAGCTCTGTCGCCATTTCTTCAGGATCTGGACATCCTTCGATGGCTTCCCCCATTTTCAAAGCATTGCATAGCATCTCACGGCACTTTATACGCACTGCATCGGTCATGCCAGACGAGGCCGGAAATGAAGTCTGTGTCGTTTTCCGCTCGTCTTTTGATGACGATGAGGAGGTAGATTTCTTTTCGTCTTTTTTGTCTTTCGATGAGGATGATGATGACTTTTCTTTGTCTTTGCTAGAGGAGCTAGATGATTTGATCGATGACTTACTGGATTCTTTACCTCCGGCAGAAGGAGGAGCTAGGAATCTTTTCCAGCTCTTAATAAGTGTCTTAGCCAAAGCGATGACCTCGTCATCTTTGCTGCTCTTCCTCAACTCGTTGACGGTCATGCCAATACGTGTTTTTGTCAAGATCTCTAGATTTATATTTAACGACTGCAGCGCTTTTAGCAAATCCAAAGCCTGATCCTGGCCCTACAATAGAAAAGTGAGAGTAGTATTGGAAACAATTAAAACTCGGGCTCTAGTTTGAAATGCACTGCTTGGTGGTGTTTCGTAAAAGGCCGGCTGTGCTGTACCTCTCAAAAACAAACAGCAAACAGACACAAGAAAGGCGCGCATGGGGTTTTCTTTGCACGAAAACCATCGCAAGTACTTTGAGGCTCGAGGTACTTTAGCAGACGCACTATCATGCCAAGCACCTCTACCTTATTCAATTGCATTATCTAATTCCATACAAAATCACGTTTATTTTATAAACTTACTGTGCCATCATCGTTTGCCGTGATTTTGCTCATTTTCTTTTGGATTTTAAAAACTTCTTCCTCAACACTCATTTTGTAGCCGCAATGTACCTGCTTAGAAAAAAATCAATACAACTTTAAGATATTTGCATACAACACTTTAGTACTCGTTTACTGTATATTTGTATTACTTTTTATAATTTTGTTTAATGATTAAAAAAACAAACTTATTTTTCCAAAAAGAGTTTCCGATGTTTTCGTGTTAGCTGAAGAGAAATGAGCCGACCAAAATTGGCGGCGGCAGTTGCCAAAAAATAAAGGAGACTTTTTCTGTATTGCCCGCCAGTGCTGCCAAACTTTCGATCAGGTAAAATGTCAAGAATGTTTAGAATATTAGTGGTGTTTTTGGTTTAGCTTAATTGTAGCAAAACAACAATAGTTAATTAATTTTTTGAAAAAAAAATTGTTTCCTCGTGTCCTAAGGAACTGTCCAGGCTCGGTACCAAAACAGCTACAAAAAATTATGTTTCAATTTTTTTCAGAATGGAGTACTGCAATGCTTGTCCTATAGACATGCTCAAAATTGGCACCTAACAATTGACTTAACTATTGCGGTTTTGCTATCCAGTCAAAGTTATCGAGGCTTAAACCAAAAACACCACTGTTAAAATTTTACAAAACGAAGGTACTTCAACAATAATATTGTATTATGAAACCCCTTGTTCGCATATTCAAACAAAATCCAAACTAGATATAACAGCGACCGTGTTCTATTAGGAAGTCGCTAACGCAATAACTTCACTATTGTACAAGAATATAAAAATGATTTCAGTAGCAGAATAAACATATAGATAATTTGCGTCTAATAATTAGAACTTTTTGAAAGAAAGATTTTCAAGACTAATTTTAAGCGAGTTTAAACGATCTCGGTTATTACTCGCTTATAGTATTTCATAAATAACTTTTTTCTGCTAAATTTTCAAATCAAATGATGAATGACGAAAAATGCCAATCAGTTCCTGTTTAAAAAAAATTGCGAAAAATTCTTGTAAAGTTTTGAAGTTAACGCCTTAGCGATTAATTATTCGTTTAATAAGCGAGTACCAATTGAAAACGCCTATTATATGAGATAAGCCTTTTATTCGTTAAGATTTCAAAATGTGTTTAACCTTAGTAAAAAAATCTGCAAAATTCCAATGAACATAATTCGTGACACAAATTTTATTACATTGAAAAAAAGAAAACAAATAAGAAATGCGATCGAAGTCGACAATGAGATATCATCCACTGCCATGCTCTATTCAGACGTTTACCGGTCAAATTTGTGATTTTAATCACAAATTCCTTTAACAATAAAAAAAATAATAAAATTTTTGACCGCGTTATATTAAACAAAACCGTGTAAAAACTGAATTTAATATTTTATATTGTTCATATTGCGGTAAATCAAATTCGCTAAAAAAAATATTTCCCAGTGGAATTAAAAAGGTTTGTACAATTGTGCGCAGTGAGCCAAATATTGATCATAAAACAATTACCACAGAAATTTAAATGATTTATTTTGAGTTTGACTCATTTTCATATAAAAAGGCAATCATAATACCGTTTAGCCGTTTGCTTATACGAAGGAATCTAGTTTATTTTATTTTCATCAGATTTCGGCGGCTCATATCCATATCGCAAATCCAGTGAATGTGGATTTCAATTAAATAAGAACTTTTGTTTAAATTTTTTGTTTTGTGAAACCCTCGAAGATAAAATAGACCCATTACAAATTTAATAAAAATTTACAGTCGAAATCTGAAAAACAGTAAATACAGACGATTTTGTTCTCAAGGCTACAAATGGGTCAAACTCCATGTAAAAAAAAAAATATGTGAACTCTTCGGCAGCGAAAAAGCAGTACTAAGTTCGCCGTCTTCAAAATTTAAAAGAATGGAGCCTGAAAACTTTTGATTAATTTATGCTAAATAACACTACTTTTCCTTCACCGCACGACCCAGCTTGTGGAGTAATTCATTATTTGAAATGAATACATATTTTTTTTTGCATGGAAATTTGTTCCAAATGGTTCTAAAAACAAAGATTTTCAAATAAATTAAAACACTAACATAAAATGTGTGAGGAAGACAAAAATATAATTTTATTGTTAAAGAAATTTTTGTTTTCAATAATGCCATTAGTATGTTACTTTCATGAAAATTGCGTCAAAAACAAATCACCGCGGTCGTAACACTATTCTAGTAAAGTCAGTTGCAGCAAAGGAAAATATTATTATTTCTTTAACTTTTCCCATTAACTAACTTAAAACCAGCCTTAATATGTGAATGTCGTATAATATGACATTTAGACAAAATTAACGTGTTCGATACATGTGAAATGAGATAATGTCCCATATACAATCGAATCCAAATGAGCTTGATTTCGTCCAAAAATCTATTACAACTTGTATAGAAATTCGAAGACGATATCTCATGGATTTCGTTCGTACAACAAGATATAGTCACTAGCCCAATGTGAATGCTTGACGATTTTTGTGAATGTTTGATGCAGACATTAAGCCTTACAAACTTCAAGAATTGCCTTTGCCAAATTTAAAATTTGACAGTTTGAATTTCTACGAGAAAAAATTGTAAATCAGCTGATAGCATAACCCTACCTTGTTTTTTGTATTATGGTTCGTACATATGAATGCCGTATAATTTCGATTTCTTCGCATACCGTAATGCCGCATTATCGAACATCAACAAATGGTGAAGCGTTTTTCTTGTCGTGTGAACGCCATTAGCTATTTGACTCAGGGTTCGTTTTTACAACTGTGGATAACAGCTGATTTAATGACATTTATCAAAACTATCCCTGCTCCCATTTTTTTAGTTGAAGTTTTATTTTATTAGTAATTTATTAGATTATAACAGAAAAATAAACAAAAACCATGAATAAAGTCTATAAACTAGTACCGAGAATACTGCTGAATGCCAACAAATCGAACCCGTGCACAATAACACGCTTCTATGGTGAGTTTTTTTTTATAATGCCGGCATCCAGGTGTTATTCAACTTGTTTGTACCCTTCACCAAAGCTTCGTCTCTCGGTAATTGTACAAGGCTTACTTCTTTAGAGACCACAACAATATTGCAGTTTTTAAAAAGTTTTAGCCTGCCTGGAATCGTACATTCTGACGGCAGCTTTTTGTCTTTTCTGCATATTTAACATTGACCACGAAGTTTTACATCCGACCCCAAGTTGTCCTGGTTACAGTGCTTGGTAAATGAGACGTGGAACGGACCATATGGCCCGTGATTTTAAGGGACCATATCACATTTAATATTAGAGGTTCAGAATTCCCACAACATGTCGAGATACCAACACATTGGTTTCTCAAAATTCAGCTACCTATGAATTATATAATTCGTCTGAAGTGCAGTTTTTAGCGCGTAACAAATTTACGCCGTCATCCTTGTAATAACTCGAGTATTGGAAAAAAACATGAATTAGACCGCTAGGTTCCAGGGGGTCATCAGGACTTGAAAATAATACCACTTAATAAAAGAAAATTGCTCAAAAGAAAGAAATAAGAAAGAAATGATCGAGAGTGACAAACATGAACTTGGCCCTTGTTAGCCCTCAAGACCGAAAATAGTGATGGTTGCCCTTGGTGACCCTAAAAGAACTCATCATAATTAATGCGGAATTGTACAAGAATAGCAAGCATGTAAAATGAACGTAGGTCTTAAAGAGTTTTACCAAACACAGAAGACAGCAGAAGACTTTAAATTTCCTAGTCCTCAGATAAGTCCTGTCCAAGGCTAAAAATCTTTAAGGCACACTGGAAGAATTTTGTATTAAACAAACCATTTATAAGGCCCGAGTGCCCCATGGACACGAGAGCTCTTGTTACTTATTTTTTTCAATACACCCGTCCCTGCGCTACACGTTACTATGATTTAGTGTCGATGTTTGCAACGCCATAAAGGGTAGATTATAAAATCGTTTTTTTCTCTGATTTTACAACCTACAGCTCTAAAACCAGCATAAAGGGTGGTTCAACTATAATGCACGATGTCAATTGTAAATAAAACAAAAAGTTTTCAGTTAATTATCCAGCCGAATGCTCGCCCCTTTGCTGGCTTACCCCTATCCAATGGTCCATATTTTTAACGACTCTGAGACATTATGGAGGTTCATATCATCCTTTAGCTCTTGACTTGTTCTTGGCTTATAAAAGTACACTTTTTCTTTTAAATATTTCCAAAGAAAGAAGCCCAATTGTGTCGAATCATATGATCGTGACGGCCAATTAACATCGCTACGAAGTCAAATTACAAGACCATTGAATTTATCGCGCAAAAAGGCCATTGTTTCGTTGGCTGTGTGACAAGTGGCACCATTCTTTTGAAACCAAATATCATTCAGGTCAATATCCCTTATTTCTGGCCACAAGAAGTCCTTTATGATCTTGCGATAGCGAACACCATTCACGGTAACTGCTTGGGCGATTTTCGAAGAAGTACGGACCGATAACGCTGCCAAACAGTCACTCTTTGTGAATGGATGTGGATGCTTTTTATTTATCACTCTTGGATACTCATTTTCCGAAAATGCGGCAATTCCGCTTGTTAACGAATCCACTGAGATAAACAAAAAAATCACGAAGTGCACAAAATGCATATTTATTTTAACGCCCATTTTTGTAAAAGGGTTCACCAATCTCAACCCGCGAAACAAAGAAATGTCAAATTAAGTTGTCCAAAAACCTTGACGTTGAGGTATGACTCACAATCAACAGCGTGCATTTCGACCAAACTTCGCATAAGCATTGCGACTGACTAACACACATCTATGGAGTAACTCTACTACATAGGCCCATATTTTCGTATAGCCCCTATACAATTTTCCTTCGGATTTAAAAACCTACAGCTCTAAAAGCCGCATATTACATCCGGTTCGAACCAAATGTTGCACTGAGCGTTTCGAGAGCCCTTGTGTTGTTAATTGGACCATAAAGTTCGCTACACAAAGGTCTCTCCCGATTTGAGTCCCTGTAGCTCTAGGAGCCGCAGGTTTTACCCGGCCACGCTAAAATTTAGCCTGGTACGTATTGAGCGGCAAATATTTAACTGTAACATATTGAGTCCGAGGCTTTTCATTGCCCTGTAGATCAATTTCTTACTCATAACGTCGTCGGCAATTACGATGGAGAAACGGATTTGAACCCGGATTTAGTTCTATGATAATCGTGCACAGTATCACCATACAACGTCATTAATATGAGGTGTTTAATCCTGCTACACCAGATAGATGTTTATATTCCCGGCTATTTTTGTTACTTCTCCACAATTACATCTGTTTATTTCCTTTCCATATGGTTCTTGTAGAAAAATTTGTACGTTGATTTGAGATGTTGTATCTCGTAAAAAAGCTTTAATTCACGCTTTGAAACCGCTGCTGAAAATGAAAAAAAATCCTGTAGTATGTAGTAGGTGTGACTCCTATTAAAGGCAAAGCCTACTGTGGTGCAGGGTATATACATTTGTATAAGATTAAGTCCTAACGACGTTTTTACTCCTTTTATACTTTTTCATTATTTCCAATAAAGCATCGCCCCCTAAACGTTTCTATAAACAAACATCTGTCCTGTATAATGATGGCAAGTATGAGGTTACGCTGGACAACCGCAAATTGAAGACTCCCAAAGGAGCTCCATTTACGGTAAAAAGCGAACCTTTAGCCATTGCTGTAGCCACAGAGTTCGACAACCAGAAGGAACACATAGAACGGTCCAAAATGCACTTGTCGGCCCTGTGTTTTACGGCCATTGATAACCCCAATAACCATTCGAAAATCGACATGGTCAACTACCTGCTCAACTACATACCAACGGACACGGTGCTCTTCCAATACGACGACGAGAAAGATTTGCACGACTTGCAGCGCAATGAATGGGATCCCCTTATTGAATGGTTCAATGAGAGATATGGTACCAGCCTCAAGAAAACCATGGATATTACACCACCCCAAGTGTCGTCAGAGGACAAAATGAAAATTTCCAAGTATCTGCTGTCCCATAGCGAGGATGTTTTGTATGGTATGTTTAAAACTTTTACCAATCGATTGAGATAAAAACGGTGCGTTTTTGATTTTTAGGATTTGTTTTTGCTGTGGACACCTTGAAATCCATCATATTGGCCTTTGCTGCAATAGACCAGCGTATTGGCGTGGACAAAGCTGTTATGTTGGCGCGCCTAGAAGAAGAATATCAATTGAAATTTTGGGGTCGCGTCGAATGGGCCCATGACTTGAGCCAGCAGGAATTGCAGGCTCGTTTAGCGGCTTCAGTTATATTCGTACAACTCAATCGTTCAGAGTATTTCATAAAGGAGAAGACATTGATTTAGAATGCAACACCCTTAGATGTGCTGTGTGTTCAACCAACTTCCAAGAAATTGGTTTGTCGAGTTAAATATTAGTTGTTAAGGCATTGACAAGCGTAAATTCTATTTGTTGCAATTAGAAGAATTCGTAAATAAACCATATAAAGAATTGTTTAAGAAGATATTTTAGAGTTTTCCTTGATTTTTCAATTGGCTTACCACTTTTATTCCTATGGTCCGTTCTTATTAAGCAACATCGTGTGGTTTGGTTTCCTCTTTCATTTAAACAAAATCAACAATGTCTTGATTTGCATTTAAATTTGTTAAAAATTGTATTTTTCTTTATTGCATTTTCAATTGTTTTTTGTTTATATCAACGGTATTTTTTCGTTTTTTGTTTGAATCTGGTAATCGGCATTTTATATATATGCATGTATATATCGTTTAGTTCCTTTTTTATTAAATACAAATTCAATTGAATATTTTTGTTTTTAATTTGCTAAAATATATTTACTGAAATTGGTTCTTCAAAAAGGTTAATAATGCGTTTCATCACCATCAGCATCATCATCACTATTAGAGAGTGTCGATATTAGCATACAAACATTTTTAAATAATTCACTAAAATAATAAAAAGATTCTTACGTAAAAGAAATAATCATAAGATTCATTGAATATTTTCATTTATACCCTCATATGCACTAAGTATATATGTCTTTTTATTTTTTTAAAAAAAATGAAGAGGCGAGGTCGTCTTTGTATATAAATTATGTGAGTTTTATTTAGTTTTGATTTTATATCATGTTTCGTCCATTTTGTTTTAGTTCAGTAAAAAGCATTTTATTCTGTTGTATGAGATTTTGGCCGAAAGTTTAAGTCAAGCAATACTTGCGAGTAACCTTGGGAGATAAACAGGGATACCGTTTAAAAATTCGTTTAAGTTTAAGCCATATCATAGAGCTTTAGTATTTTAGAGAGGTGGAATTCGGAAGGTGGAGGTTTGCTAATTAATGGAAGTGGGCTTCATTTAAATGAATGTGAAAGTTATATAATGTTTAATTTTATATTGGGGAAATAACGCTTAATGGTTTGATTAGGATGGACTTTATGCTACTCTAAAATAGTTTATTACTGCTTATAAAAAAACGCTTTAAAAAAACGCAGAGCGGGTTAGGGTCGTCACTTTTATATTGGAAGAAACTAGCTTTGGAAATACTGGTCCGATGGAAGCAAGTATAAACTGTGTCCCTTTTACATATTACATATTGCCTACAACAAATATCAAAGCAAAAGAAACTTTTTTTTTTTTAAAACAAACGATTTTATAAGAATTGCAGGGGTTTTTGATTTAAAGAGGTTTAAATAAGAAAAAAAACGAATTAAAAAAGTTTTTGGATGGAAGTGAGAAGCTGATAAACTGATTTGAATTAATTGTAAAGCCACTTAAATTTGTTTGATCCATTATCAGTAGTTGAAATGTATTGTTTTTTGCAACACTGGTAAGATTTTATGCGTGCGGCGTTTGCTCACCATTTTCAGGAAGCGTTCTCTCTGGGTGCACACCTCTGGTAAATGAACGAATGAAAAGACCAGGAAAAATAAAAAGGAAAGTTTACGGCCAATGTAGCTTTTAAGATTTTATAAGGTTTTTCGTGCTTTGATGCTTTGAATAACGACATTTAACTAGGGCCCCGTTTTGGGACTTCCAGGGACTTTTATTAATCACCGTTTCCCGATTACTCTGGAATGCTCTTACGGGATACCTGAAATTTTTAAAAATCCTACAATGCTGATTTACTTAAAAAAATGCTTAGAGGAAAAACATAAAATAAAATGAATTTTTTATTAAATATCGTTGGAATTGGACTTTGTCCACCAATAACAAATTTTTGGCTTAACAATAGGCGGAAACGGGAAAAAATTTAATAATTTTCCATAGAAGAGAAAGTTTTTGAAAAAAAAGGTAAACAAATATGTACGAGTAGTACTCGTATGCGTATTATGGAATGGAGATACAAAATTAGAAAAGGTTTTAATTACAATTTTAACATATAAAAATGTAATGTTCGGTGTACGAGCGCCTAAAACTCTAAAACCGCTTGTCCGATAAACACCAAACTCGGACTACATACAGGGTGGGCCAAAAGTTACCATGGGGAATAAACTAAATTTTTTCGTTCAGTATTTTTTTTACCTCAGATTATACAGGGTGGAGCGCGGTAACTTTCTTTTTTGCACTGCAGGCTGTGTCGGCACTGTTAGTCAAAGAGAGTGAAAAGTGTGCGTGGCTTATAGTGGCTGACGGGAGATTTGTATTCATCTGCCTTTCAGTTGCCATCATGCATTGGACATTTTGTGTTAAAGCCTATTTTTCAAAAGCGCAGTGCAGCGTGCTTTTCGTTTACGATTCGGTGTTCCCCCACGCGGACTTGTTCCTGGACGGCAATTTATTGTAAATTGGGTAACTTCATTGAGAACAGCAGGGAATGTGTCATGTGGTGTACGAACGGGACCTGAGAGATTGCAGCAGTACTGCAATTTTCGAAACGCTCTGCTCGAAAGAAATCACTTTCTCTTGGCATTTCCTGGATTTTTTCAGGCGGCTCTTGAGGCATTGCAATTAGAGGAGACATGGTTCCAAAAGGATGGTGCCACTGCACACACAGCGAGGGTTACCATGAATTGTTTAAGGCAAATATCTCCTTATCTCTTTGAGGGGTGATGTAAACTGGCCGGCACGCACGCCACTAAGTAAGAAAAATAATGTCTCTTAAATGACCCCCGTTTTCAGCTTTGCAATAATGGGCTCGTTTTAGAGCATTTTCCAAATAACCCCAAAGAAAATAGTCCGGTGCTGACAAATCAGGCGATTGCGATGACCAAATAATTTCCGAATTTTTGGAAACTATTCGCTCTACAAAAAATTTGACTCAAAAGTGCCATTGTGTCTCGGGCAGTGGCTCCGTCATGCTGAAACCACATCTCAGGCCTGCAGGACGTAAAAAATGTTGTATCATAAACCGATACCGCTCTCTATTTACGGTTACAGCACTTTCATCTTCATTCTCGAAGAAGTAAGAACCAAAGATGTTTGCAGATGTGATCCCACATCATACTGTACACCTAATGGGGTGCAATTGGCGTTCATGCATGGATCTTGGATTTTCGGAACCCCAGAACCTACAGTTCTGCCTTTTAACAAAGCCATTCAAATGAAAATGAGCTTCATCGCTCACGCGTTTTCGTTAACACAATTGACTGATTTAAATAATAAAATTCTATTATTCTGGTTCTTTGTTCATATATATAAGCATAATATAATTCATATATACGAGTATAATATTAAAACGAAAAAGTTAATTAATTTTTAAACCCATGGTAACTTTTGTCCCACCCTGTTTTACCTAAGCCTATCATCGGATGGTTTCTCTTAAATTAAGTCCCGCAAGGTGGCGCTGTCGTTTACAAATTTTAATCGCCCATGTGCTGTGAACCACAAACTTTTGAACCCACACATTTCTTTAGATTTTTCGTTAATTGGTGTGCTACATACCAAGAGAAACCACACGTATCAAACTGTGCCGAAATTTGCGATTTCCAAGAAGCATTATATTTGTCTTACACAATGTGTGTCGCCATTTCCAAGCACAGACAAGAATCAACGATTTATAGGAATCGGTTTTTTTTTGTAAAATTTTATCAATTAAAAGCTAATGTGAGCAATGTTTTTACTTATGAGAACTGACAACACATTAAATTCTAACGTTGTTGTATTCTTGGAATGTATCTTTGCTAATAAAGGACAAAAAACCCGTATTTAATTCGTCTCACAAGGGTACATGTGGTCAAGTTGAATCCCCAATATGTTTTGGGTACTCGGAATAGCGCACACAAATTTTGGGGAAATAATTTACATTCGAGCAAAATCGAAATTCAGCACATGGGCGAATATTTCGTGTTTTTGGTACTATTTTATTCACAATTTTATAAATATAAGTCCGCTCGGTTGCATCGGACTTAAGATAAATGCGAAAACTACATGAGCTTCTATGTCGGGTGTCAAGATTTAGAGACACATCTATTTTATTTGCAGTGTTTACAATTGTCAATTTAATTTTTTAATAGATTTCATAGAGAAAAATTAAGAAGTAAAATACAAATACATTAAATGTATAGAGATCAATAAAGAGTCGTTAGAGGAGTTTGTGCTTAATGCTATGGGAATGATGTTGCTCCAATATGGAATCGCCCTGATGCATGGTGCATTCAATCGATAATTTGAAGAAAAAAAGAAAATGTGTTCAAAGTAATTTGAATCAATATGTTCAAACCAAAGCCCAAGTTAGAAATGAGCAGCAGCATATGAAAAATTAGGCTAACGACGGCTTTAGCTTTGCATACTTCCTTGGTGCTTCTAAAGAAGCTGCCAAAAAATTTCTTAATTCATTGATTATGGGTTTGATTCGAGCACATGTCGAATTACTCGTATGAAAAATTTAGTTAACGACGGCTTCAGATTTGTATACTTCCTTGTTGCTTCTGACGAAGCTGACAAAAAATTTCTTAATTCATTGATTATGGGTTTGATTTGAGTTTTTAGCATTGCCGCTGCAATGGCAGAAGCACGCTAAACTGCTCAAACTGCCATTGCATTTGTAAACGACTAATGGCCCGAAAAACGACCTTAAACTACATGAAGCTAAAACGGAAATAATTATAACTGGAACTCGATCTAACAATTACAGATTTGAGCAATTATCAAGGCATCAACAAAAACTCTCAGCGAAAATTCCCAGACCTAGGATGTTCTGTTTCCAACCAACTTGCCGCTGTAATTCAAGAATGTCCAGTCATGGCTTTGAAAAAAATTCTCGCAGCGACATTATTTTAATCCATGAGGTGATACATCTGTAATGGATTACTTGAAACCTACAAAGCGGGCAGGGTTCAGCTCGTTCCTTTGTTCTTTAAACCTATTGTGACTTTCTATGAACGTAAAGATTAACGTTGAATTACGCTCCCATAGTCTTAAACTACCCCAAACGTTTGACATATCAACAATAGGAACATATTTAAGGATAGAAAAATAAATTCTCTTAACCCCATAACCTTTTTAAAAATTCAATGATTTCTCGATTAACCGAACTTAATGTAATTTCCATTTATAAAATAAAAATAACACTAAGCAACAAAGTAATAATTTGCTGAGATAAAATCAAATGAACTTAGTTAAGTTCAAATCTGTTTGCCAAACTTTTTCAGCACATGCCATTATGGAGAAATTTGATTTTCGAATTATCTTGACATATTTCAGTGTTCAGTATTTACGTTTGTTCAGAACACTATAGCGCCCCAACTGGATGATTTAAGTAGAAAAAATATATTTAAGTAGAATATGACTTAAACAGTTCATTTTCAGAATCAACGTAAAAAATTGGTGAAATGTATTGGCTACGGTTGCCAGAAAAAAACTATAAGTAGAATATATTATAAAATAGTTTCCTCAGAAATCATTGTATTAAGAAGTAATTATTTTATCCGTATGTCAGTTAAGTCGATGTGATTTTGCAGAATTGTTATTTATTATTATTTAAAATAGGCTAATTCGGACGACCTACTTATTCTAAATTCGTAGAAATTTCGTATATTCCCAAAGAGAGGAAAAGAAAAACTAAACCAGATTGTACTTAAGCCCCGAATTTAAACTATTTAAAGTAAATGCTGTGTTTTAGTTGCTATTTTTAGTTTCCACAGCTTAAAATCGAGTTTATTTTTGAAATCTATAGGTTTACATTGTTAAACCGCAGTCGTTCTTCAGTCGCAAACGTCAGTACACTAGATAGACTGGTATCTTTAAAACTACCTTTGCATTTATATCTGATTTAATTGTGAATGGCTAAAAACTTATTTGGGCTGGTGGCGTTAAATATAAGTAAGGGTCAAAAATTCCCGGTGATTTTTATAATGCTGGACAGTATAATCCATGTTTCTATTTTAATTACGATGGTTGCTATTTATAAGTTTATTTGTTTACTTGCAAATTTGTACAAATTTGTGCAAATTTTTACTGGATCGTGTACGTTTACACAAAATGTCCAGTAAATGAGAGCCAGAAAGAGAAAATTTTGACAGTTCGATGTTAGAAAGTTTAAAAATTTTGGTTTAAGAAATTGAAGCCAACCAAAATTTGCAAAATAGAACAGATATTGGAAATCAGCTGTTTTATGTAAACAAATAAAAGTACAACTAAAACTTCGACAGAATAGATGGGCACAAATACAAAGTGTTCTGGCGAACACTTAATGTCAAGTCTTTTTGCTCATTTTTTTGTTACAAATCTTAACACTTTAAAATTCAAAATAAAAATAAATGTAATGCAAACAGTAAACAAAATCAGCTGTTTCATTGCAAATTTCACTGGAAGCTGTTCGTTTACTTTTCTCAAAAGTAGAAACTTGCTAACTTTTACTGGGAAAATAAACGAACACACTTTTTAGCAAAACTTCACTTGGAACCTTTTGTCGTTTGAGGGCGAATTGTTTTGTTTACATTGTGTTGAAAAATTCATCTCAGTCAAAAAATGGAATTATCCCGTGAACATTTTCGTGCGATGATCTTTTACGATTTTCGACAAGAGTGTTAAAATTACCTGGTTTCGACTTTTGGCTATAAAGCACCATCAAAAACCACTGTGAATCGCTGGTATCAAGAGTTCAGTCTCGGAAGCCGGTCGGTCGCTGCGGGATGAACAGTAAACAAAATTTCGCGAAGGACGTAAACAAAATTTCGCGAAGGACGTCCAACTTCGGTCACTTTGCCAGAAACAATCGAAGCTGCGCGTGAACTGATTAAGCAAGACCGACATGTGACATACCGTGAGATTGAGGCATCCTTTGGCATTAGTATGACAAGCATCAATAAGAAATTGCATGTTCATTTGGCCGTGAACAAAATTTGTTCTCGTTGGATCTCACATAATTTGATGAAGAAGTATAGCTACGGTAGCTCAAAGGCAGTGTATAACATTGTCATAGGTGATGAATCATGGATCTATGCATATGAACCCGAAGCAAAACAGTAATCGACCGTATGGGTCTTTCTAGACGAGCCAAATTCAACAAAAGTTGTTCGTGGAAGAAGTACATCGATGTAAATGATTGCGTTTTTTTTCGGTATAACCAGCCATGTTGCCACAGTGCCTTTAGTGGAAAGTAGGAGGTCAATTCCTAGTGGCATACAATCATCAGTTCGCCAACAATGTTCGAAGAAATGAGGAAAGATAATAGGAGAAGACGGTTCATTTTGCAACACGACAATGCGAGCTCTCACACATCATCTGAAACGATGAGCTTTTTGACCACTCAAGATGTCAAATTGACGGGCCATCCAACGTTCAGCGCTGATTTGGCACGTAATGACTTCTTATTCCCTAGCATCAAGAAAAAATGCGTGGTCAACGTTTTTCATCGCCCGAAGCAGCTATTGAGGCATTCAAAAATCATGTTTGGGGGGGGGGGGGGGGGGATTCTCAATCGGAGTGGTAAACGTGTTTCGAAAATTGTATTGATCTTAAAGGAGATTATTTTGAAAAACAATAAAAACCATTTCCAATGATAATTTATTGTGTTTTTATTGCCGGACCCAAAATATAAATAGCAACCCTCGTATTAGTGTAGGTACCTGTGGAATGGGTAGTATTCTTTACTTTCACAGTAAATTTTTTCTGGCCGGGATTTTACAACATCTCACGCTTTGCCGAAAAATAAAAAATACCGAGAATAAAAAACTCTATTTATAAAAGACTACGCAAGGGAACAATTAAGAACTGAATGTGCTTCTAAGGTTATTTGGGACACTGAATCCAAATCATCATTTGGCTATCACCTCGACGTTTCGTAATATATGGTTATGTCCAAAATAAAGGCACTTCTACAACATATATTGGAATAACCTAAAAACGGTTCACCTTATTTAGTTGAAAAAGAAATTAAAAGTCACCAAAAAAATTATCTTTAAGAATAATAAAAATTAGCGATCTTCATAGCACAAAATCATTTCCACCAATTCCGTTTCGCATGGGCTTTCGGATAAGATTAGGTGGAAAGGACTTGTACCGGTGTCAAACTATTAACATTTTACACGCGGTACATTCAATCGGCGACTATAGAGGGTCCACCGTGATTGACCTTTGTCTACTTAAGAAATTATGCTATAAGTTCTGTAGGAAGTTGCCATTGAGACACAACAAACATTTAAAAAACTCAAAAGATCTACCTTCTTTCATGAGGACACCTCTTCCATATCTTCAATATAGCACTTCCCCGGGTAACTTCACCGTCTTTTCTGGAGGGACGGGATTCTACACAAAAGGTCTAAATGCCAACAGATTAACGGGGTACTAGCTCTCGCGATTGTACTGTAATTTATTTCAAGTCATAAAAAAATACCCTGTTAGCCAAAAAATTCGAGTATATACTAAATTTACTAAATTTAACCGACTCGAGACCTCTTGTATCTATATTTAAATAGGAGACACGTTTTTAACAAAATGGCAAAGTGATATTATTTTCGTGGCTACACACTCCTTTTATGGCGATTTCGGGACCATGATAACCTTCATCAGAAAGCTTCGCAGCAATTATTTAAATTAACCCGAACTCTTTAAGACCAGGGTCTCACCAAACGAATGAGAACTACTGTTGTAAATCTCACTTTTTAAGTTTTTTTTCACACAATAGCGCACAAAGGGCAATTTAAGGCAAATACCAAATTTAAGAAAATCAAAAGTGGATTCAGTTTGCTTTAAGTCGTATCACATGAAACTGCTAAGTAATTTGCAAAAATTATCGATTCAAATCATGAATATTTCATCAGTAGTTTATCCATTGTGGATGCTCAGTAGGGAGAATACTATCCATCCATCAGTAACATTTAACATTTTTTCAGCTAAAATTGAGCTAATAATCGGTCTGCTGCATTATTTTCCATTTATGTTTAACATGACCGGACCATGCATATGGTCGAGAATTTGATTTATTATATTTCATTGTTTTTTTTATAACAATTCATTGAGCTTGGGTCTCCCACAAGGCTCGAATTCGCCAATAAAACCTCTTGTTGTTTAATTCTTTTTGACGCCATCAGTCTCGAATATTTTATGCGTCATTAAAGAATAATGTTTTTTATAGGTTTGTTCTATCGGTACTCGCTTATTAAACTAGTAAGTGGTCGCTTGGGCGAAAAAAAATTTTGAAAATTTTTGAAATATCTTTGTATACAAGAACTGATTAAACTCATAAATCGTTTGACTTGAAAAATTTTTATTTGTAAAAATAAAGTAATTCAAGAAATACAATAAGCAAGTAGTACCCGAGCTCGCTAAAGGTTATTTCTGAATAACTTTTTAACTATTTCAAACAAATATGTTTTTAACGTAAATCGTCTCTAGTTTTCCGTAAAGAAAATCATTTGTATATTCGAACAACGGTGTGAAGTTATCGCGCTAGCGACCTTCTAAGAGAGCTGCCAATAGAATACGGCCTATGTTAATATTCAGGATCTGAAATATACAAATATATTAAAAACGCTCTTACTTAGGAGGCCGCGAAAAGTACGCAAAATAAGGCGTTATTAACATTTCAGTATCGTTTGCCGAACAATGCAATTTTATGATTGTACTATTAACAACAACTATTTAGAGACTGAACTTCTAGAACATACAGACCGTTTCTATAGTTATTTATAGAATTCGTACAAATTTCTGCCCAAGTACAGGGTGGGCCATTACAAATTTGCATCGGGTGTAAAAAATAGTACTGATATTTTTTCAAATTTCTGGTTTTATTCGAACGGTTATACTTTGTCATTTAATAATGGAATAACTGGCTCGGTAGTACCTCATCTGATCAAACCAATTTTTCAGTACATTTTCGATTGTTTCGTGTCGAAACTCTTCAATGGCAGTTACGATTTCATGTTTTAACGCCAAAATTGTACCTACAGAAAATAATTATCCAAAGGGATCAAATTCAAATCACTGCTCCGAGGCGGCCAATTGACATCACAATTTCTGTTGATTATTCGATTTTCAGAAACAGTGCGTAAAATATCGAAGGTTGCGTTGGCTGTGTGACCTGTCGCCCAGTCTTGTTGAAACCAAATGTCGTCTATGTTTTTTCTCTTGAATATTTGGAAACAAAAATTCGTTGGGCATAGCGCGCTAACGTTGCGCATAGCGCGGTAACGCTCACCGTTGACGGTAACGGCGAATTCTTGCTCTTATTCGAAGAAAATAGGACCATTGATGGTGCCAGCCCAAAATCCACACTAACAGTGACTCGTTGTGGATGCATTGGCTCCTCAAAAGTCACGTGTGGGTTCTCTGAACCCCATATTGAGATAGCCATTGAAATGAAAATGAGCTTCATCTGAAAACACAATTTTTCAGTAAAATTCGTCATATCCTGCCAAACAATCGTCAGGCCATTGGGCGAAGGGAAAATGCATCGGAGGCTTTAGTTCTTGGACCAATTCAACTTTGTAAGCCTTCATACAGAATTCTTAATGCAAAATTCTTCCAAAGAAGTGGCAGAAATGTTCACTTTCTGAGAACAATGACGAGTAGATGTTGACGGATGCTATTGGACATTCTCATCCACAGTAGCAATGTTTTCGATTGAATGCCCTGAAAGTACTCGGGTTGGTTTGTCCTGTAACGATCCATTTCCATGAACTCGCTTCACAAATTGACGCACAAATTAAACTAAAGGCTGACCTCAACCCGAAAATTTTCCAACAGTTTGAGTTTAAGTCTCAGTAAGTTTTTAATATTTTTTAAGTTTTGTTTTAGCGTCCCACTCTGCAAATATCAAACAAAACCTGAAAATAAAATTAATGTTAATCCTATTTTCAAAGTAAAAGTAGTCGGTACTTTAAATTTTAAATGACCTTTCCTTTAAAATACAATTTTTCCTAAGTTCTCTTATTACGAAATCACTAAAAATTCTTGCAGACATGTCTGCACACTTTTGGCTTAAAAGCTTCTCGACAGTTTCCACATACCCGTTTTCAATCGGATTGAAAATTTGCGGTAGGTCGTGGCAAAATTTTTAAAATGGAATTAATTGGATTAAAACGATGCATGGAACGCATGGAAAATATTATGTTCTGCATAATAAGGGGCTGTGCAATAAATATGAAAAATATGAACAATTGTAAAAGTGCACAAGGAAAAAGTAGAATAAACCAAACAATGAAGGTGCAATAGCCGATTCCTTCAATTTGCTTTGCTACAGACATTTGTATGCGCTTAAAAGTGTAGGAAGTACAAACGTTACGGACACTAGTGCTTGCCACTGGACACCCTCGTGCCAGACGTACTCACATATCGTTAGCTAAAATGCAAAAAGGCGTAACTAACAAAAAAGTCAAAATCGACTTTTTGATTGATAATTATAAATGCCATTAAGACATGTAGTCTTGACAAAGCTTAACACTTCTGCGATTTACTAACAAAAAAAGTAAAAAAAACTTCGTTAAAAATGCATATAGTTTTCATTTTACAACGTTTTTTGCTTCTCCTGTAAAATTATATTTTTGTTAGTTACGCCTTTTTGCATTTTAGCTAACGAGATGTTGAGTGGAGAGGCCAAAGTCTGTGGTAAGATTATCGTGTACGCACTCATGTTTCCATTTGTACTTATTCTATATTGAGTTGAAGTAAATTTAAAGAGCGGTTTCCTTCTACATAGATTCTTCCAACATTCCAAGTTTAGACCAATTTGCACTGAAGTCCGTAGGTAGCATTTTGCTCTCGTTTGTGGTTAACTTCAATAATTGGTTTAAATAATGCTTACTCTGGGTGTTTATTTAAAAATGATTATTTCGAATGGTTTTTGTTTATACACACAGCATTAATAATAAAAATAAACTTATTCAATTTAGTTGTCACCTACTTATAGTATTTAAAGGAAAACAAAATCTATTCTGTAAAATGATAATGGCAAAAATTGTTCCTTATAAAAACTGAAGAAGAAAATAAAAAGAATTAGTTTTCAATATCACACCTCAGCAGCTCGTTGAGGTGATCTTGTTAGAATTTGTTATAATTCACTATACGTTCGGTTCAAGTAGTACTTGAAGGCTGAGCCTCGTTTTGTCATATGCTTACATTTCGTTAGTATTCGGATTTTAGTTTTGTTTGCTTTTCTAATTAATTTATTCATTAATATAACAAAGTAATCGTTACTTATGCTGATATGCTACAATACAATTAAAAAAGCCTAAAAACTAAAGCTTCTTAGAAGCTGAACTCAATAAAAAGCCTTTTTCTTTTCATCATGTTGTGGTTGTTCTTGTTGTCATCGGTTAATGTTGTTGTTGTTAATAATAATAATAATAAAGCTTGTTATTATCATTATTATTATCGTAATTATATTTTTAAATTTATACATAATTTGTGATGGTGTTGAGGAAAATGAAAAAATGTTTTTCTTTCGAATTAAACAAATATTGATTGCTTTCTTTTGTAGTTACTTGGTTTTGGTTTTTTTTGTTGTTGTCGAATGAGTGAGTGAGGAGTAATCATTGGTTTTGTTGTTTTTGTTTTTTTTTAACTTATGCGAGTAATCATTATTCGGTTTAATGCAAATATATTTACATAAATTGCCTCAAAAAAGTTTATTGTGTCTGAAATTTATTTTGAATTGTTTTAACATTACTTTTTTATTTCTTCCTTTTTTTAATGGTTTAATAAATTTGTTTAAATTATTAACAATTAACCTAAAGTAACCAGTTATACTTTTCTTTCTTGAGTTTATGAGTTAATTTGCCTTTCGTTTGCGTAACAAAAATAACCGCTTCCTTATTCTGTTTTCTTTTTTTGTTTTGTTATATAAAACTACACTTAAATTTAGTTAATTTTAATAAATGTTAGCATTCAGTCAAAATGCTAGCTGAATTTGTTTATACGTATTTGCATTTATTTTAAATCGAGATCAATATTGTAAGCCAAAGTAATCGGGTTAGGGTTAAGGAATAAAGACAAAAATATAAACGAATGTATAGCTCAAAAATCGAATTCATTCTTCAATGGCTATTGGGGAATTTTCATTGTCTCTTAGCCAAAATAAGCATTTTTTCGTTTTAGTTGAAAGAAACTAATAGCCGGTTAGTTTATTTTTTTTTTCATTTACGATAATCTTTTCAATTACATAGGTTTCTATTAGGTATGTAAACGCATAGCTTATGTAGGTATGTATGTATATATACGTAGTACTCTTGAATTTTGCTGGGGGGTTTCATTAATTTTGAAGATTATCTTTAGTTAGCCTTTCTGAGTAACCGGTATTGTTTTCTTTTGTTGTTGTCAATATATAATTATAAATAATTATTATCTTCACTACTTTTTGTTGTTCTTTGTTTCAGTTTGTAAAAACACGCGCCTTTATTGTTCAGCTCTATACGAGTATGTTTTGAACTTGTATAGTAGTATTTAACATATTTTTTGTTTGCGAAAAATTCCCAATTCACTATTTGACATTCGAATAACTAAATACACATGTACGTTAAAGATTTTTAGGCTTAAATACGCTTGCTTTTGGATACATGGTTTTGTTTTGTTTTTTCTCATTCATTTTAATTGGTTTATTACACATATTCAATTTTTTTTTTGTATTTAGATTTTGTTTTTCAAATCGATTTTGGATGATTTTTACACTTCTGTATCCAGGATATTCGTATAGGACTCTTCTACGAATTTCGGCGCTATAAAGTCCTCGTAGTAGTTAATAAAGATCTCCTTGTACTCATCGGGTATGAACTCCAGAGCATGCAGCATTTGCATCAGCTCCTTGTCGCCGCACTTGTAGTTGCTCAGGGCCATGACATCCCAAAAATACGACATGTGTTGCACATACTCCAGGCTGAAGACCCGATGTTGAGCGGCCACTATGTGGAGAGCACTGCGCATAATAGAACCCAATTTATTCAGCTCCCATTCGTCAAGTTGTTTCGAACCCTCTGTGTGTTGGATGTTGGGGACGTCGACGAGTTGATATGTGAAATTAAGAAAATAGTCATTAAGGCATTAGAGAGTTTAGCATTTCCAACTTAAACTTAAAAGAATTGTTTGCTCATTTTATATTTTGTATTAATCCTGTGTAAAATGTGTGAGTTTTAAATTCTAGATCAGTGTTGATTCATAGCAAAAGAAGCGTAGGGCGGAAACAAACCTATTTGAATATTATTGAAGTACGCTGTGTTAACTAGCAGAGGTACAATACAACTGTTTTAGAATAATAGAATTATAATTGTAAAAAAATGACCTTTGTACAAGTACGATTTTAAATTGAATGACCGTCAAAAGAAATATATTTATAAAAAATCTGCTATGTATACTCGTATAACGTTGACTAAAACCCAAAAAGATTTTGGAGAATTTCATACCAATGTGACTTTAAAAACTTGTGATTAAAGCCAATTATTCGAAAAAACATAATCCATAAGATCATGTTGGAATAAATAATAATTTTCACATCCTTTTGCATTCCAGCCAACGATATACAACTAGGATCTAGTGGAATACCAACTACATAACATTTTTATCTAATTTGGTGGTGTAAATGCATCAGTTATAAATTTAATGACAATTAAAAGCTTGGACGAGTGAAGTTAAGATTCCCCATCAAACAGAATTTCATTTCGTATAGTAAAAGATAGTAATTTTGCGAAATTGGATGTTTCGGTTGAGGTCATAAAGTTAAAAATTTAAGAATTCCCAAAGTCGTTGTTGTAAATAAACTTAGTAGAAACTATGGATACGAGTATAAATGAGATCTCAATATGTTTTTAAATATCTTCTTAACCATGGATTCACAATAAAAGCCGACAACACTTTTTAGCCTGCGAACTCATACAGGGTGGCTGATGAAAGCCGCCACAAAAAAAAAATTAATAACTTTTTTTCTTTTTAATGAATCTGGTTATTTTTTTATTTTGCAGATTGATTTTTAGATTTAGCAAAATGGATAACTGGGACACTGAACCATAATGAGATTTGTTAACAATTTTGCCGAGCATGGGAAAGTCTACAGAAGACCTTACCATCGAAACCTGTTAGTTCGAACGGAGGAAACAATCGCTGCTGTAGCTGCTGCCATACAAAACAATGCAAGAGTTTCGACAAGAAGCTTATCTGCTCAACTGCGTATATGCAGACAGTCATTGCAGTCAATTATGCACAAAGATTTGGACTTATTTCCATATAAAATTCAAATGGCCAACAAACTGAACGCAGCAGACTTTCCGATTCGCTTGGAATTTTGCCAGAAGATGCTTCAAACTGTGGAAGAGGCCGGAAACATGTTGAACTGTCTTTTCATGTCTGACGAGGACCATTTCGATTTAAAGGGCAACATAAACAAACAAAATTGTCGAATATGGAGTGCTTCCATCCCACAGATATTCCATGGGACGAAATTGCATCCACTTCGTGTTACAGTGTGGTGTGCAGTTTCATCACGCTGCATTGTCGGGTCCTACTTCTTCGAAGAAAACGGCAGCACCAAAACGGTTACTAGAGACCGTTATTTGAGTATGTTGCGAGGGTTTTTCTATCCAGAATTACGCCGAATGAGTATTCCTTTCAGCTCTGTGTGGTTTCAGCAAGAATTGCGACGAAAATGTCCTAAGAAGCTGATATCCCGAAACTTCACATTCCGTTGGCCCCAAGGTCGCCTGACCGTACCGCACCTGACTTTTTCTTGTGGGTTTATTGCAAACAGGAAGTCTACAAAGCAAAACCATCAAATTTGAATGAACTAAAGCAATCCTTTCGAGAAACAATTGCGTTTTTTACTGTCTCTACTCTCCAAGCAGTAACGAACAACTTTTTGGTAAGAAGCCGCACTTGCATCAAGGAGCAGGTGGGCATTTAAATTCCTTTATTTTTAAAACTAATTAAGCTATATTTAACAAACATGAATAAAAGAAAAATGTATTACAAACAAGTTTTTTGAGTTTCTTATTGTAGCAATATTCATCGGCCACCCTGTACTTAGTAGGGACTGTTACAACATTGAACACACTTATTTCAATAGTAGAACTGAACATACCCCGTTAATGACATATGGGGTTTGAAAGCTTCCTCAATAGCGTTAGTCTGTAACGGGATTTTAAAATTGTTTCAACTTTCATCATGGAGTGGTCAGATAATGAGAACCGTGTCGCTGTAATAGCGCTTTTCAAGTGTGAAATGAAAAAAAGCGATATTTTCAAAACGCTCTGGCCACTAGTCATCACCCAGCTTTAGTCATGGGTTGGTGGGGTGTCTCTTACGATGGGGTCACTGACCTGCATTTCCGCGAACAAGAAGTCAAAACATCAGCCTATTGTGAAGCCTCTTAACAAGCCCCTGTTCCAAAACCAGCCGTGTACTTTCCAGCAGGATTCTGCGCCGGCCCATAAGGCTAAAACGTCTCAGGCCTGGCTTCGAAACAATTTGCCAGCGTTCATTTCCTCTGAAGAATGGCCCTCAGGCAGTCCTGACTTGAACCTCTTAACAAGCCCCTGTTCCAAAACCAGCCGTGTACTTTCCAGCAGGATTCTGCGCCGGCCCATAAGGCTAAAACGTCTCAGGCCTGGCTTCGAAACAATTTGCCAGCGTTCATTTCCTCTGAAGAATGGCCCTCAGGCAGTCCTGACTTGAACCCATTCGATCAGAAATTGTGGACGGTTTTAGGGGACAAGGTTTGTCACAAAAGATACCCCAACATTGGATCTCTTAAGACTGCTTTGGTTCGAGCTGTGGTCAATTTTCCAATGGACGAGGTTCGTGCAGCTATTGACGATTGGCAAGTGCTACTTAAGGCGTGTGTAAAGGCAAAAGGCGGACATTTCGCATAAGTAGATTCTTTTTTGGATACAATATACATCAATAAATATATTAAAAAATATTTGGTCCAAAAACATTCAGTACTTTTTATTTTACAGCATAAAACGTGAGTAACGGTATTTATGTCCCTACTAAGTATATATCTCGACTCAATTTTACTATTGTTAAAATTTAGCTATTTGGTCATATTCTAATAAAGTAAACAAATATAACACAATATCCGCTTCTTTTTTACCACAAGCCCGGGAAGGTAATTTTGGAAGAATCCATTGGATTGTGCCTCAAAGGTATCAAGTTATTTGGGGAACGTTTGATAGTCTATGTTGGGCCGAAAAATCATTATTTTTACCCAATCTTACAATTATCAACTTCTCGCCGATACAGATGCAAAGTTTTAAATCTTGTGACAAGCAAAAAAACCCTGATCCACTTTAATATCCATTTGTTCGATATAGAAATTGATATCATTAAGTACATGTCCATTGATATTTTACACATCACAAGTAAACAAAGTAGGTTTTACTTAAAAGAGGGCTTGAAATAAGAATTATAGTCAATAGCTTGAATTCCAATCGTCAGCCTTATTCAGGTCGAATTAATTTTCATTATAATTCAATGCTTGAGAATTCAACTAATTAAATTATATTTTTCGACTTGAATTCAAAGTTTTATATTGCTGAAGATTGCAATGGAATTAGGTCATACTCATCAACATTTACAAAAGGTTTAAAACTCATAAAAATGTTCTTTAAACCTTTTTTTACTTTTTTTTTTGATTAGGGGGTTAAACAAAGACCTTTTATCGCACAGACAACCCAAGTCAATTGCTACAGATATGAACAAGGGATCCACATTGAGTTTTTCAACGAAATAACCAGTATTTTCTACGAAAAAAAACACGTTTTAGTTAAGTCCTTGACGGGATTTCCTTTTTTAGATAATCGTATAAAATTTATTTTTCATTTATTGTTTTGTAGTCAAAGTCATTTTAATGAAAATTGGACGAGTTATCTTAGAGCAACCATTAAATCCGCAAAAGGATACGGTTTGGTGTGATCCGGAGAATTCATCGGAAATGCAATTACTGTCAATGGAAATCGCTACATGGAGATGAGCCTAAGCTTTTTGTGGCGGAAAATTGATTATTTATACATAGAGAATATGTGGTTTCAACAGGATGGTGCCACTAGTCACACAACAAGGTAATCAATTGATCTTTTCAAACAAACGTTCCAAAATCGGTGCGATTTGACACCTTTGACGCACTAAATAACTAAAAAAAGAGCATAGCAATTTGGGTCGTGTGTCCCAAAACACGTCCCGCATGGTCAAAACGGGAGATTAGTAGACAAAAGGGACGTATGTATGTGTACTCAAATTAAAGCTTATTTTCGAATTAAAATAATAAGTTATTTTGGAGTGATAGATAATATGGACAATAAAGCAAATTTTGCTACGAATCCAAATAAATAGTCAGTTTTGTCCGAGAAGACAAAAAAAATGGAAAATTGTTTGCGCTTTGGAGGATACTTTAGTTTCGGCCTGACCGAACTTAACGAAGTTTTTAGGTGTTAGACATTGATTAGGTTCATGTATGAGAACAATGAGTGTGTTCTTTAAATATCAGAAATAACCAGGATCAGTGTTGTAGAACGCTGAACTGAGAAATAATGGCCGTGTTCTGTTCGATATCTACGATATCTTCGCACCATTGTAGAAGAATATACAAATGATTTTGCTTCCAGTAAACTATAGACAAGTTGCATTTAAAACTGTTTAAAATAACAAAAATGTTTGGAAAAAAGACTTATTTAAAAATAACCATTAGTGAATTTAAGCAAGCTCGGTTATTACTTGCTTTTAGTGTTTCTTAAATAACATTTTTTCTACAAATTACAAATTTTCAAATAAATCGGTTTATGATGCATCAATCAAAACAATTCATGTCATTCTCGTAAAGTTTTGAAGTTATCGCCTTGGCAACCACTTACTCATTTAATAAGTGAGAACCAATAAAACAGGCCTTTTAAATTGATACATATATCGGTATTTACCAAGTGGGGTTCGACATTTTACAAAAACTTACCGCCTTAGCGACCACTTACTCGTTTAATAAGTGTGTACCAATAGAAAATGCATATTTTATTGGTTCAAATATCGGTGCAGTTCGACAGTTAACCTTAACCAGTAGATGTAGAAATATAAATGGACAGGTCATGGGTTGTATAGTTCAAATTTGGCATTAGAGGATAGAGAACATTTTGCAAGAAATTGCTACAGAGAAGAATATTTAGGATCCGGACAGACATACGTTGCGTTTTACTTTACTTCCGGTCAACGGTAAACCACTAAAATATATGTTCACAATGTAATGCTATTGGAGTGTCAGCATACGAGTAGAAATCCCTATTATACACTTTTTGTATGTTTTGGAAGTATATTACAATGCTTTTTGGACTGCCGGAAGTTGAAAAATACGCGGCGAAAGCAAAAATAGTTAAGTGTGCCCGAACCTTTAAAGAATCCAATCCAAAGAGATATCAAAACCGCCAAAAAAGCAACAAGTAAAAGTCAATCCCACGACAGGCGGTTCTATGTACCGTATTGACCCGAAGCAGAAATCTTCGGCCAAGGGCCGACACACCGGCACTACGTGTGCCGCTATAACAACAACTATACAAGCAAAGTGAGGTTAAATCATCGACCAAATGGATTGGAGTCTGCCGATCCATTCCTCTCACAAACACTTTCCAAATTTAAGAAAAACACAGCCAGCTTTTTTTCTATGAAATATTTTGAACTTGAACCCTGATACATTTTTACACCACCACTTCTCTATAAAGAACTTCTTTCAAATGTACATTTAAACCGATATCATTAACTAGTTGTTTATATGTTTTTGTATGGAGTATATAATATAACTTATTTGCAGTACAAAAAATGTATATAAAAAGAAAGTCAACTAGCGAATAGTAGTCAACCTAAACTATGTATGTATTTAACTACTTAAGAAAAGAAACTAGCGAACTACTTTGTTCTGTTATGGATGGTTACTATGAAAAATTACTTAAAAATGTTTTCGATACTGTTCTTTTTTTGGTTTTTTTTGTAAATATATAAAGAAAATCGGAAAGTAGTTGCCCAGGACATACCTCTGTGTATCAACAAACATTGTTCGACTAATTGACGGGCTAATGCCACCTTCAGTTCATGCGTATCCACGAGTTGCGTGTCGGCGCGTTCGATGGCCGCATACAGTTTGCAACGTTCTTCGATGGTGTCGCAGTCCATCAGAGCCGCCGTGAAGGTCCAGAACCACTCGAGCTTCTGGGTTTGTTCACAAACCGCACAGACGAGCAGTTCGGAGCCGTTGTTCTCGGGTCGACGATAGTAGTCGGACTTCCACCACTGCAAGTTACGGGTGCGTTTGAGATTCGATGGCGTAAAGATTTGTTTGCAATTCGGATTATCACAGCGGTAACGATGAAATTTATGCTGAAAGTTTGGTTTTGAAGTCGTAATGGTTTTGGAATATGTATGTATGTATATATATTTATATATATATATATATTTATATAGTAATTTACACAACACAAAGAAACCAACAAATCAATATACACAACCAAAAAGGGAAACATAATCAAAGAAAACTGTGAAAGATCATACAATCGATCGATCGATCGACCGACCGACCGATTGGTATGAGCATTAAATCAAATGGATGCCAAACTGAATAAAAGAAAGAAATAAAAGAAGAGGATAATCCAAAGAGTACACCAAAATTTACATTCATATGCTATACAACAGACAGTAGGAATGCCATTCAATCAAAACGCATAGCAGTCAAGGTTCCTCGCTCAAAAACTCGGAATACCAGTACAATCGATCAAAACACCGAGAATACTAAATAGTGTCTATGTATGTACGTATGCCTGTATGGAGGGATGAAAGGATGCGTATGGATGTGTATGTGTGTGTGTATGTTATCATTGGAACGATTAAAGCATTCGCATCAACACCTTTGTGAGTGTGTATGTTAGGTAGGTAGGCTAGTTAATTATTTGTAATTGTTTTAAAGCACATTTTGTTAAATTTCCGCCACTTTTTGTTCAAGAAAATAACACAGGAACAGAATTAAACAAAAATATGGATATTTCAAAAGGAACGCAAAGATGTATGTACGAGTAGTATGCATGTAGTAGTATATCACAACACCAAGGAACACCGAATACACAATGTAACACTAATATCATTGTCATCATCATTATCAACATCATCATCATGATCATCAAGATCGATCATTGTCACTATCATCACTAACAACATCACACCATAAACCCTTGGCGGGGGAATACTTACAAAATCCTCATCGGGATATGGACGAAAACACTTGTCGCATTTGCAATCGATGCCTCGTGCGGACAATTCCAATTTGCGATGGCTATACAGCGATTGTCGATAGTTCCCACTAACGAAACAGTTGCAAATGCAGGTGTCTGCGGGTATTTCAGCGGTCGCATAGGCGGTCAGTTTGCAACCGTTGATTTTGCGATAGATCATATCGGCACACGAGTGGCGGCAGTGACTCAGCGTCTGGGGAAATACCGCATAGGCGACGGTCGTTACATCGCCGGCTATTAGATGCAAGTAGCCGCGACGAACATGTCGCACCGTCTCCCACAGTGTGAACTCATCGTTGGGCGAGAGGACATGCGGATCGGCGGGCAGCACAAAGGATGGGCAGTGTACGAGGTTTTTGTGCCGCAACTGACATATGTGGCGCAACAGCAAAGCGGACGCGAGCAATTCCCATTCCTGGCGCGTTAGCTTTGCTGCAGCGGGCATTGTCAGCTCGAGTAGTTCGAAGAAATCGGTATACTCGCCCAAGTAGATGGCAAGTATATGTGCGACGATAGCAAAGGAGACCATGCTCGGTTTCTCCTCCTTATCTAAGTGTGATTCTAGGCGCAGCAGTGCCGAGTAGGAGGTCGAAGAGGCAGCTAACGAGGTGGACGAAGACGTGCAATTGCGTTCGGTCAGAATGCTGTTGAAAGCACTCCACATCTTGCTGACCGTCGGTTTCTTGCGGCAATGGGGCACCACCTGAGGCAGACCGTTGATGAGCATGCGAAACGCGAGCTGCAATAGACGAGGCTTGGAGAACTCCACCCCGAACTCCTCGAAGAGTTCGATCTGATGAGCATAGCATTCGAGAGCATGTATGGAAGCGTGTGCCGCTCGGCACTTGCGTGAACAGTAGACGGCTGTACGATTAGAGCAGAAAATGCATGGGAATGGTACGAACTGTGTAACGCCGCAGTGGTCGCAGACCCTCGCCGCTCCGCTGGGCACAAAAACGGCTGCTTCCTCTTGAAAGATGGGCGTGTTGTTGGGTATATTTGTGATGGCCCTTAGGTAGGCGCTTTTTGTTGTCGTTATGACATTTGTATTATCTAACCATGCTCTGCAAAAAGAACAAGCGAACAAGAAATCAGAATCGTATGCTTCTCCAAATATATCGGGGACTTACACTTCATAGATTTTAGTACCGTTACTTATTAAGTCGTTGTCGGTTTGAACTCCCATTTCGATTTTTTCGGCTTTGAGCACTTCACACTCATGCCACAGCTCATGGGTGCGAGCTTCAAACGTCTCCGAGAGTTCCATGTGTAAGAGTTCATGCAAATGCTGTTCGCACAAACCGAAGTTACGCATTTTTAAGGCACAAGAGGCTTGACGCAGTTTAACCAATGGATGATACTCCTCCGGGTAGCCCAAATCCAGAGCACACAAACAGTCATCATACGATTGCTGAAAGAAAGCACCAGTTATTCATTTACATTTAACAGTCGCCTTCATGGCATCACATCTTCTTCGTACGTGTGATTGGCTACAACCAAATCCTTTCCGAGCTTATTACTCATTCAAAGGAAGTGTTTGCTTACCCCCTCCAATTTTGGAGTGCGGAGTAATCGTTATTAATACGAATACGAATATGAAATAATTATTATGCATGTGCTGCCACCACCACCAGTGGATGCCAGGGGTTGCACCACAACCACAACTACCCCTTTTGGTGGCTGCATTTGTGCCCAGTTTTTTTATTGTTGTTGTTCGTACCTCATACATGCCGCAGTCATGCAATACTGTGGACCTATTTGCGTGCGCCATTGCGGCTGCTATACTATCTTGCGATGGCGCCAAAAATATTGCTTCCGTATAGAGGTCACAAGCTTTGAGAGCGTGCCGTTCTTTACGATAGGAATCATTTCCGGCTTCTCGCATCCGTCTCGATTCTTCGTCAGATTTGAAATCTTCAGTTCTGGCGCGGAGTTGTTGAAACCATTCAATTACCAGAGATCTGAAAAAAAACAAAGGAGAAAATTATTTGAATTTTCTAAAGTTCAATACAAATAACTATAAAAATAATTTAATGAATGCAATGAGCAAGTGTGTTCGTTTACTTGCAAATTTGTACAAATTTGTGCAAATTTTTAGTTAGAGAGTTTGCAAATTTAGGTTGGAGAAATTTTAGCCAACCAAAATTTGCAAGATAGAACAGATGTTTGAAATCAGCTGTTATATGTGAACAAATAAAAGTAATAATAAATTTACAACAGAATAGGTAAGTAAAAATTGGAATATTATTTTATTTAATAATCACTAAAATTAGAAAGAAAAAAAGTTTTCTTTTGCTCATTTTTTTTTATTACAAATCTTAACATTTTAAAGTTCAAAATAAAATGTAATGCAAACAGTAAACAAAATCAGCTGTTTCATTGCAAATTTTTACTATAAGCTGTTCGTTTACCTTTCATGCAAATTTTAATAAAGAAAGTAAAATTGGCCTTACGCTCTCTAAAGTAGAAATTTGCAAATTTTTACTGGGAAAGTAAACGAACACACTTATAGGCTGTTTCCACTACGGTCGCGTCCGCGTTTACGATCTATCGAAAATTTTTAATGGTGTTTCCATTGTGTTTTGCGTCCACGTTTGCGTTCAAACAGCTGTTTGTGTTTATTTGTTTTTTTTTGCGGTGCGAAAAATTTTAATATTTTTGTGTTGTGACATCATGGAGTTAAATGATATTATTTTGCTAACCGCAGTGGAAAATGAGGACCAAATGGTATTGCGCCTAATAGAAATGTGCAGTAGCAGCAGCGCTTTATGTTTATGCTGATAAACAGCTGTTTTAATAGGGATGTGCAATTTGCGGTGTTGCCATTAATAGGTATGGGTGGGTTTCGATTGCTAAAATAATCGAATTTATAGAAAACGCGACTTATCGAAAAACGCGTCCAATATGAACGCGACTTTTTCCCATACCTAACTGCCTATATTTTTGTATAGGCTTTAACGCGCGTTCATTGATTTTTGGACGCGGACGTGGAGGCGACCGTAGTGGAAACAGCCTATTAATGTAATGCTTCATATTTGACACTTATGTTTGTTCCGAAGCCGATATAAAAGCACCTACATACATATATTTCCCTTGTTAAAAAACACTGACGTTTTTGGATTATTTAGATGCAAGAGACTTAGAAAAAAGTGGATAAAGAAGTTATCGATCGACATTCGATAACACGAGTGTGGCTATCGTTGAAATTGCATTAAAGGATTTATTTATTTATTCAAAACGGCCATATTAAGTTACACTTACTACAATAATCCAAGATTTTTTTTAATGTGTGGTTTGCAATCTGACCACACACGGAGTTCGTCTTTTTGACAGCTGTCACTTTAGTTATGCCTAATTTGGTTTGCTATTTCATAATGAATAGACTTACAAATAGGTTTGCAAATAGTAGTAAATGGGCCCAAAACGAGATGGCCTCTGATCCTGATTTGTACAAGAAAATGTTGTTCCGTGATGAAGCCCACTTTTGGTTAAATGGGTACGTTAATAACCAAAATTGTCGCATTTGGAGTAATGAAAATCCACAAGCCGTTGTTGAGACGCTGTTGTATCCTCAAAAGTCACTATTTGGTATGCTCTATGGGCAGAGGGAATCATTGGTCCATATTTCTTCAAACATTAAGCCGGCCATAATGTCACAGTTAATGGGGAACGCTATAGAGCCATGATGAATGACTTCTTTGTGCCTGAATTCGAGGATGTTGATGTGGACGACCTTTAACAAGAAGACACTACATGCCATACAGCCAGAGAAACATTCAATTTATTGAAGGAAACTTTTGGTGAGCGCATTATCTTGCGTCATGGGCCTGTGGCATGGCCTCCAAGAACGTGCGATTCAACACCGCTGGAGTACTTTTTGTGGGGTTTTGTAAAGTAGATTTTAGACGCAGATAATCCCGACACGTTTGATGCCGTGGATGATAATATTCGGAGCGTACGTCAGAACCAAATGCTGCAAAAAGTTGTCGAAAATTAGGCCCCTCGGCTGGAATTTATTTGAGCCAGCCGTGTCCACTTGCCCCAAAACATTTTTAAAACATAATTGCAAACCCTTATCTTTATAAAAAAGATAAATTCTTGGCCATAACGTTTAATTACATGCGGTTTATATCTTTTTTAAAACCACAAGTCTGAATAAACACCCTTTAATATAACCTAAAAAATGGACAAAAACTAACTTAACTCATCAGAGCAAACTGTACAACTCAGGAAAAAACATAATTGTTTTTCAACAAAAATAAAAATGAATGAGGAACTACTCTCCAACCAAAGAGCCGATTTTCTAACAAGAGCAATTAAAAATAAGGAGTTCAGAACTAAAAATAACAAAGTTGCTGACATAGCTCATTTCTATCCAGTTAATTTAATCCTAGTTTAAGTCGGCTATGACGCAAGCATTTTTTGTCATTCAACGCTAGAAATGAAAACCAAATTCACGTTGGCAATACTGCCGAACCGAAATTGCCAGCTATTTCAAGTATGAACTTGCTAATGACAGCTGTTTATATTGTTTTCAAGCTAGTGAAGGCTCGACTTCTGTAGTTATAAAATAACAAAAGAACTAAAAACTTCCCTGCGAAGCATCCGAAGCATATTCCAAAATGAGATCATGGCAAAGCCTTACAGTCTATAAGGAATACGATCTTACACCTAATCAAAAATAAACTATCAAAATGATCTTGTTTATCTTATTGAACTGATGAAAATGTGATTTGAAAATAGGTGCAGCTGTGACCACCGATGACGGAAGCTGCTTTAGATTCGTGGCACGCAAACATTTTGGTCGTAGAACATGGACGTTTCAACAAGGCTCCGGCACCGTCTCAAAAAGTAAATAAAATGTTTGTGCATCACCAAGTATAGTTAAAAAAAAAACAACTTTCACACTTCGTTTTGTCCACACAATGACTTTTGAATTCGCCAGATGCAAATCCGATTAACTACTCTAAGTAATATACCAGTATGGAGGCGCTGAAGAATGCCGTAGTTTGGGTAGGGCTAAAATACCTCGAGATTCTATTCGTACAGCATGCAACTAATTTTTAACCGTTTGCCATTGACATTACTGGTAAGAGATTAATCTCTAAGCCACGTAAGTGTGAAGACATCTCTTAATCAAATGAATTAAGTTCCTAAATTACAGATGGACTGCCGTGATATGTCAGTAAACTCAGGTTTAACCCTGGGAGATTTATCTTTAAGCCATGGAAAACTGCTCTATAAAAATGCATTAGTTGTTCGGTGCCGGCGTTCCCGGGTATTAAATATAAGAATTGAATACTGCACTCTCTGATTTGAGAGAAGTTCCCCCTTGTTCCTTAATAAAATGCTGTGGGACTCATCCGAAATTGTGATGTCCATTGCCCACCCGAAACAATCAAAAATGTACTGAAAAATTGGATTGATCTGATGAGGTACGGCGGAGGCAGTTTTGGTAGTAATATGAATGAAGTTTAACCTTTCCAATAAAACCAGAAATTTGAAAAAATGAACAGTATTTTTTTACAAATTTAATATGTTAAATCGCTCACGCTTTATTTCGACATCCATCACAGCAACGTGTAAGAGACAATCTGACCTCAGTCTACAGAGATTGAAGTGGAATTACCATTATATCAGTAAATATTGACTGTTTGGTACCGTTTACACGGTTGCGGCATGACGTCTCTGAGGGGATGAGTGGGGTCACCTGATTTCCCTAAGGTGATTTCAAGAGCTGCCCTGCAAGATTAAAATACATATCAAATAAGCAGATTCATCCTCTTTGTTTGGTAGCAGGCATGAAACGAATTCTTGGTGTAGACATTGATGCTTTCAGCTCAAACTGAAAGTAGTCGTGTGCTACGAGGTCGGATCATAGACTCTAATCTGGTCCCGCGGGAGGTCAGAAGCCCCTAAAACTTTTGTTCTAGCCAGACCGTTTTGGGAACGGCCCTAAGGGGAGTTAAGTGGTGGCTGTGGTTTTAAACCTAAATCTAAGGTTAAGTGATTGCTTGGCGTGGAGCTGCGTATTAAACGGGTGCTACGACCCAAAGAGTAGCAGATGTTTTAGATAGCCCTCAACCCCTTACTAAGAGGTAAGTTCACAGCGGATCATAAGCTGTTTATCTGGAGGGGCGTTGGTAGTCGCATTATAGCTAATCGCACTGTTATGGTGCACCGTGTTGTTTTTTGCCAAATTTAAAAATAAAAATATGGTTGCAGAAACAATATGAATAGGGTTGGTGCGACAAAATGGTTGTTTTTTGGCTTTGTTTAACTGAAATATTTTTAATAAAAGCGCTTAAGTTTTTTAAATTGATTTTTTTCTACGTTTTTTTCTAAATCACTCCTATTATTTTGAATTTGACGCATTTTTTAATAATTTTCATAATTTCAATCTACTCGTATTGTTGAGAACTTAACCCAATTCTAATAAATATTTTTGGTGATCGTAGTATAATTGTGTGTAATCATACTATAGTTGTAGAGATCATAACGTGGTTGCTTGTGAACACAAGCACAAGCATATTTTGGAACACAACCATATACCCAACCACAGTATGATGCTCTATGAATATTGTTATCCCAGCCATATTTTTTTCTACGTCATCAGACCATAATGATGATAATCACATAAAGCTGGTATAAATCTCTACTTATGTTTCCAAAAAATAATCAGCATAACATTAGCTACATTTGCTTTCTACTAAAAGCTTAATTTATTGCAAAATCAATTTGGTGACCAAATAAGAAAACTGGTTATCGAAAGCGGCAAAAAGGAGGCAATGGTACGATGAGCAGTGTAGGTCGCATCAGAAGCAAAGTAGGCTACTATGGAGATGTTACCAGTGTTGGGGCGATATCAGATGATGATATGCGTAAAGAATCATCTATTCCAAGAAAAGATGCAAATGGAAAGTCTTTGGAAACGACGTCAGAAAAATTTTACTAACGATTCGAACATCAGACGAAACGCTCGTATACTGTCATAGCTTCATGTAGAGATGCAAATGAGAATATGGTAACTGATAAGTCGAAAATGCTGAGGACCTTAAAGCAACATTTTTCCAAACTTTAATCGGATAATGAACTTCTCGATAACAACCACAGGCAATGGGGTTGAATGTCCACTTTCGACCCAGGAAGAGCTGAAAACAGCAATTACCCTGCTCAAGAACAATGAATCTATATAATTCCGGTTTGAATAAGCTGATAATGCAATCATCGCATGCCCGATGATTGGAACCTCAGCGTTCTTCACCCAATTCACGAAAAAGAGAGAAAAGAACATTTGCATCAATCGCGGAATAAGTCTGCTATCCTTCGCGCATAAAATTCTACCAAATATACCAGGAAAAGAGTCTCAAGCAAATCGATGCATGATTAATGGGATACCGTAAAAGGAACTATGAGGCAACCTGAAACAGTTGCCATTAATGAACATCGATTGTGCAGATCTTGGAATGCATAGGCTCAAAAATTAAAGTTGTCTCAACGGAAGAAGAAGTAATGATGCTTAAATTTAATGCGAAACATCTGCGGGAATACGGTCGGCATTAGAAAGTGTGTATGAAGATTCATCTTCTGCAGCAGATATTTTTTTATTACACAAAAAAATGCGGCAGACACCAATTCTGTTTATATAGGGTGATCCATCTAGAGGTATTTTTTAGAACAAAAAAATATAAAAATTCAAATCAAGTGTGGAATTTTATATGGTAATTTGAAAGGACATTGTATGGCATTTATTTTTTGAAAATATAGGTAATTACCTTCAAATGTTGGAAAAAGTATTATGGAAATGAGCGCTCGGTGAGAAACGGAAAGATCCGCTGTTTTCGACAAAAAATTTGTTCAGTGATGAGGCCCATTTCTGGCTCAACAGCAAAGTCAATAAACAAAAATGCAAAAATGTTCAAGAGGTACCGTTATACCCAGAGAATCCCACGGTTTGGTGCGGTTTATAAGCTGGTGGAATCATCGGTGCATATTATTTCAAAATGGCCGGAAGGTAACCGTGAATGGTGCTTGCTATCGCGACATGATATCGATCTTTATGCTACCTGAAATTGAGGACCGTAATCTTGACGACACTTGGTTTCAACAGGACAATGGATCTATTGAGAGGTCATTTCGAAAAGCAGCTAATTTCACGTTTTCTACAGGTGAGTTGGCCGCCTAGATCGAGTTATATCTCAACTTTAGACATTTTTCTTTCGGGTTACGTAAAGTCCAAAGTCTATGCTGACAAACCAGCTATGATTCAGGTTTTGGAAGCCAACATAACGCGTTCATTAAAGCCATACCGGTCGAAATGCTCGATCGAGTCACACAAAATTGGACCCTCAGAATAGAAACCCTGAGGTGTAGTTGCGGCCAACATTTGAAGGAAATTACTTGGTAGGGACATAAATACTGTTACAACATTGAACACACCTATTTCAATAGTAGAATTGAACATACCCTGTTAATGTCATATGGATTTTGAAAGCTAACCTCAATAGCGTTAGTCTGTAACGGGATTTTAAAATTGTTTCAACTTTCGCTGTAATAGCGCTTTTCAAGTGTGAAATGAAAAAAGCGATATTTTCAAAACGCTCCGGCCACTATGGATTAGCCGCATATTCGTCTACCGATGCATAAAACTGTTTGAGGAGACTGGAGATGTTAAAGACCGCCACCGGTCGGGCCGACCACGCTCTGTTCAAACACCGCATGTCATCAAAGCCGTTAAATCAAGAATTCACTGAAATCCGCTCCAAAAACAGAAAATCATGGCCCGTGAGATGAATATCACGCAAAATTCCATGAGTCGAATCATTAAAAAAGACTTTGGACTTTGGGCTTTCAAACGACGTACTGGGCATTTATTGACTGCAGCTTTAAAAAAAAATAGGATTGAAAAATGCAAACGTCTTTTGGTAAAGCACGCTGATAACTTGCACAGAAAAATTTTTTTCACCGATGAAAATTTTTTTACCGTTTAGGAAAAATGTAACAAGCAAAATGATAGAGTGTATGGGCGGTCATCTAAGGAAGCATCTGAACTGATCCCAAGGGTCATCACTCTGCTTCAGTCATGATTTGGTGGAGTGTCTCTTACGGTGGGGTCACCGACCTGCATTTCTGCGAACAAGGAGTCAAGACATCGGCCAAAGTTTACCAAGAAACCGTTTTGAAAGCTGGTGTGAAGCCTCTTTACAACTCCCTGTTCCAAAACCAGCCATGGACTTTCCAGCAGGCCCATAAGGCTAAAACGTCGCAGGTCTGGCTTCGAAACAATTTGCCAGCGTTCATTTTCTCTGAAGAATGGCCCTCAGGCAGTCCAGATTTGAACCCATTGGATAACAAATTGTGGACGGTTTTAGAGGACAAGGTTTGTCACAAAAGATACCCTAACATTAGATCTCTTGACTGCTTTGGTTCGAGCTGTGGCCAATTTTCCAATGGACGAGGTTCGTGCAGGTATTGACGATTGGCCAGTGTGACTTAAGGCGTGTGTAAAGGCAAAAGGGGGACATTTCGAATAAGTAGATTCTTTTTGGATACAATATACATTACGAGTAATAAATATATTAAAAAATATTTGGTCCAAAAACATTCAGTACTTTTTATTTATATATATAAAACGTGTGTAACATTATTTATGTCCCTACTAAGTATATTCAAAAAATAAATGCCATAAAATGTCCTTTCAAATTACCAATAATAATTCCACATTTGATTTGAATTTTTATATTTTTTTTTGTTCTGAAAAAATACCTCTTGATGGATCACACTATATATGCACCAACCAATTGAATACGATGTCGAATCTAACAGAGTATGATGATTCCAAAATAGTTTGTATGCACTACATCAGGTCTCAAGATGCTGGAACAATCTATTTTCAAAGTTTTACATAAATTCAAGACTAGCACTGCTAATAGTTGTGTTTTTATTGTAGAAAATCAAGACAAAAGAATAATTTTGGCGATTTATATTGATGATGGTCAAATTGCTGCCGAATCTCCGGAAATTTCGGAAATTTTCATCAAACATTTGCGTTTGACGATAAGAAAATTGATTGTTAGGGAATTGAAATCACAGAACAGCAAGATAAGATCCATATCCGCTAAACGGCATGTATAAAGGGATTATTAAAAAAGATTAAATATTCAAAATGCCGGACCAGTAAAACGGGCCAATTGATAGCATTTTAATTCCAACAGAAAAGACAAATCGAAAGTTCGCCATAGATTCCCTAATGTATTTGGCCGTAGCTACGAGGACTGTTATAGCTTATGCTGTTTCTTTTTTAATCCGATTTATGGAAATCAAACAGATATTTAATGTTTAAGAGGCTTGGATTATACCGCAGATGTTATGCCGTTAAGTTATAAGGAGGGCCGGTTTCATGGTTTTCACAAAAGCAACCGACTGTGGCTCTCTTAACTACTGAAGCAGAATATGTTGCTGTCTATGAAGGAGTCAAACTATTGAAGTGATAGCAAATAATATTAGAAGTATTAACGCTGTATGCAAGAGTTGCTATAGCTATTATGTTTTTTGACAATCACAGTGCCATTGAACTTGTGAAGAACCTTCAACTCCATAAGTGGACACAAAATATCGGTGTGAAGTTTTATTATACTCGAAAAAAGTATATAAAAGCAAATATTTTGAATTAATTTTTGGGCCGATAACTGAACATCTGGCCGACATTTTTACCAAGCCCTTAAAAAGAGAACTATTCAATGATAAGAAGACCAATAAAGCCACTATTTAGCGACGAAGAATATTAATAAAAGTGGAAGTGATGAGATTTATTTATATTATTCAAAAACTAATTTGTTGCCTTGTACTTTAATTTTATTTAAAAAAGAAAAAAATAATCAACTGTGCTCTTGAAAATATTTCTGTATACATAATGTTTCAATAAAAGGTGTTTCACTCTTCTAGAATAGTCTAAAAAAAAAACAGACAAACAACTCATGCCTGCCTATGGGATACTACGGCTCTGGTGATTGACACCAAGTCCCCAGTAAAATAGGAATTGAACTTTTCGTATCTCTGACCACAAGAAATGGTTTAACTTCTTGATGAAGACAATTCTAAAAATTGAAAATATTAATACAATGAGTCCAATCAACACCGATGGCCACATTCTTCTCGTGTATGCAGACAACATAGAAATTGTCAGGAGGCCAGAACGAGAGGTAAATTAAGAGATTTTGCAAAAATCAAGTTAAAGTCGTTTGAAAACCGCCATGGTGCGAATGTTAGCATGCACGACTATCGCTTTAGTAAACCCGATTCCATGTAAGAACATCTAAAATATTTTAGCGAGGAGTTTCAACCTTTATGTCGGCGATGTAAAAGCTTATTTGTAATTAGCATAGTCTTAAATGGATCTGAGGGCAAGATCGTGTTAGCCGAAAAGAAGAATTTGTATACCTCGGTTTTGCCAAAAACAAATGAACAATGTCAGCACTTAAATAAAACAAAGAATCGCGTTAGCAAATAGGTGCTTTTTTAAGCTTGGAAAAACCTTAAGGACAGGGACTTCTCCAAATTATGAAGATAACACTTTTCAATACCTTAAAACACCAATAAATCCCTTGAGAGACAATAACAACATAAACATGGAATATCTGCTGATTCTGACCTAATCGTTTAAAACAGAATATAGTACCACTGTGTTCTACGGCCCAAAAGTAGTTGGGGTGTTTCGATGTTTTTCTGTGTCATTTTCAAGTTCTTTCAGCGTAATCGGTTTAGTAACGTCCTAAAACTAGACGAAACACGCAAAGGATTTTGTTTTCTAGTTTGGAAATCAGCAAAACGCACAAAGCTAGAATCATGTGGTTTCCTCAGATTTTTAGAGCACATCTTTCAAAATCGCAGTTTATCAACATTTTTCTAAAGTAAAAAGCAATGGCCAGTTCTTCCGGCTAAATGCAATTAAGCTAATTGTTATGGATTTATAAATGTAAAACAGCTAGATCTAGCTAAAAATGGATAATTGACACTGATCGTGTGCTGTAATAGTGGTATCCCGACAAGAATTTAGATAAGCGCATTGAAATTTTTACAACGATTGGACATATCGGCCGAACGGAAACAAATGTTGCAGTCAGGAAGGAGATAGACGATAAATACCAAGGAAAGCGCAGATAGGAAAGACCGAGACTCCAGTGTAGAGTGTTAAAAAACCGGGGTGTTCAAAAAAACCGGAATTTCGGGTTTTTTCAAAACCGCGAGAAGTAAAAAGAAAAAACATTCCAGAGGAAAATATTTTCCGAATCAGAAGTGAATGGAAAGCCGTTCCTGGGTCCTTATACAATTTGTACGGGGATTATACTTTATTAAAAGTAAGCCTATATGAATCAAATCGGTTCATAATTGGTTGTTTGTAAATAGTAATTTAACATTCCAAATTTGATTAAAATCGAAATAAATATAGACCTTTTAGATCGATTGTATGATATATCGCGAGAGATCTTTGCACTGGTTCTATATGAAAACGTGGACTTGTCTGACTTATTTTTATCTGAGCAGATTACTGATCGATCGTATTGAACTGTGCTAGATTTCATCAATATTGCATGCACTATATGGCTTCCAGAACTAAAGACATAAAATCGGTTGACCATATGTGTGTGAGCTATATCACAATTTTAACCTATTTTCGTAAAAGTCAAAAGCCGTTGTCAAAAAACGACAGGTTGCTATATACATTTCGGGTCCAGACAATACTAGTGTCCCCAGATGTAAACTGAAACTTCCATTGAAAACTTTCACATTTTTTAGCATAACTTCACTCAGAACTTTTTGTCATTGGAGGGCGAATCGTTTTGTTTACAGTGTGTTGAAAAAATTATCTCAGTCAAAAAATGGAATTATCCCGTGAACATTTTCGTGCGATGATTTTTAGGATTTCGGCGTGGGTTATCATGACAAGAGTGTTTAAATCAACTTGTTTCGACTTTTGGCGATGAAGCACCATCAAAAACCACTGTTAATCGCTGGTACCAAGAGTTCGGCCTCGGACACCGTTCGCTCCAGGATAAATTTCGTGAAGGACGCCCAACTACGTTCACTTTGAAAAAGTATAACGGCGGTAGCTCAATTGCAGTGTATAACATTGTCACAGGTGACGAATCATGGATCTATGCATATGAACCCGAAACAAAACAGCAATCGACCGTATGAGTCTTTCAAGATGAGCCAAATCCAACAAAAGTTGTTCGTGGAAGAATTACATCGAAGCAAGTAATTGGGTTTTTTTCTGTATAGCCGGCCATGTTGCTACAGTGCCTTAAGTGGAACGTAGGACGGTCAATTCTAAGTGGTATACAACCATCTGTTTCCCATCAGTGTTCGAAGAAATGAGAAAAGATAACAAGAGAAGACAAGACGCATCATTTTGCATCATGACATTGTGAGCTCTCACACATCAGCTGAAACGATGAGCTATTTGACCACTCAAGATGTCGAATTGATGGACCATACACCGTACAGCCCTGATTTGGCGCCCAATGACTTCTTCATATTCCCTAGCATCAAGAAAAAATGCGTGGTCAACGTTTTTCATCGCCCAAAGCAGCTGTTGGAGCGTTCCAAATCGTGTTTTGTAGGTTATCAATTGTAGTGGAAAAAGTACTTCGAAAATTGGTTTGTGCGCATACAAAAGTGTATTGATCTTAAAGGAGAATCATTTGAAAAACAATAAAACCATTTCCAATAATAAATTAGTGTGTTTTTATTGCCAGACCAGAAATATAAATAGCAACTACTTCTGCCAAATTGAATGGAGATCGGACAACAACAGCGACCTGTAGTTTGAAAACAAGCTATAGATATAGACAGCAAACGGACAGACGGACAGACAGATTCATTTAATCGAATCAACTGGTGATTCTGAGTCGACCGGTACACTTAAATGTGGGTCTAGGTTTTTTTTGGTTTACTTGAAAATTATGATTTTTTTGCTTTTACATACAACAATCAAAAAACCGAAAACTGATAATCCCAACAGCAAAAAACCGGGTATACCGACTGACGTTTTTGGACATAAAAACTGGAACGTCGGTTTTGGACACCACTCCGGTGGATAGACCGAGTGTAGAAGGGTGAAAGTATTCTTGGTATTCGAAACTGTGAAGAATGTCCTGGTACGAGGGCGGTTCGGAAACTTCTTACCCTAGCACAAAAAGCGCGGTATAAAGAGAAAAAAGTTTAGTGTTTTGGAAACTTCCATCTCTGCTATGAACATGTGCATGAACATGAACATGTTAAATTTTGTTTCGATCTGGCAACTCCTTCATATAGAAACAGGTGTTCACAAAAGACGCATCCGCGATTTTTTTACAATGGAAAAATTAGAAATGCGTGGTGTCATTAAATATTTACATAAAAAAGGTTTATCGGGACAAGAAATTCATAATGATATGGTGAATGTGTTAGGTGAAAGTGTTCCTTCATATGCAACAGTAAAAAACTGGGATGCTGAATTTAAATGTGGTCGTACAAGCATTGAACATGAACTACGTAGTGGACGTCTAAAACAGCAACAACAACAGAAATTGTAGCCAAAGTGCATGATATGGTATTAAATGATCGACGAATAAAAGTGCGTGAAATAGCTAATATTATGGGCATCCCAAATGATCGAGTCCATTTAATTTTGCATGAAGAACTACAGATGAAAAAGCTTTCTGCAAGACGGGTGCCGGACTTATTAACAGTCGACCAAAAACGCATAAGAATAAACATTTCTCAAGCTTGTTTGGATCGTTTTCAGCGAAATAAAATGGATTTTGAGCGTCGTTTCATAACTGTTGATGAGACATGGATCCACCACTATACTCCAGAGACAAAAGAACAATCCAAACAATGGACTGAAGCTGGAGGAAGTGCCCCAAAAAAGGCAAAAACAATTCAATCGGCTGGTAAGGTTATGGCAACGGTTTTTTGGGACTTCAAAGGTATTTTATTGATTGACTATCTGCAAAAGGGTAAAACAATAAATTCAGAGTAATATTGCAACCTTTTAGATCAATTAAATGTACAAATTCGAGAAAAACGTCCTGGCTTACAACACAAAAAAATAATTTATCATCAAGACAACGCACCAGCGCACAAGAGTGTTTTAACAATAGCTAAAATCAACGAATTAAAGTACGAGTTGCTTGACCACCCACCTTATTCTCCTGATTTAGCTCCCAGTGACTTTTACCTGTTCCCAAATCTAAAAAAAATCCTTGCTGGCAAGCGTTTTACCTTAAATGAAGATGCAATTACAGTTGTAAACCACTATTTTGAAGACCTTGAGGAAAACTATTTTAATCAAGGGATATAATTGCTAGATAAGCGTTGGACTAAGTGTATTGAAGTTTCAGGAGATTATATTGAAAAATAAAAATATTTTTGAAAAACTAACTATTCTCTTTCATTGATAGGCTAAGAACTTTTCGAACCGCCCTCGTATGTGGCTTCAATTAATTATAATCATTTATCATTGATCTAAGCTATATTCGACTTTTTTCTTTAGATGAATGTTTGAAAAAATTAAAAAATGTAAATAATTCAGCCGCTTCTAAACTAACAGTCAGATTTTGATAGAATTTCACACTCTTATACTTTAGAGCTTAAGATTTCAGTTTGGCCCCCACGATATGCAGGGGCGGAGCTACAAAGCCCCTAAGTTGGGAACCTCGAGTTTATACAATTTTAAACTTTTTTTGTGAACCGATTTGAATCTGCTAGTCGAGACCTACAAAAGTGTGTTACACCTTTGGATTGTCTTGTGTAGTTTCTGAGATAAAAGTGTTTTTGTTTATCTTGTTGTAGTATTTTGGTAATAACTGAGCCAAATTATATTAATTTTGTTTTAAAACCAACAACAACAAATGCTATACTGTTAGTTTAGAAACGGCTGAACTATTTGTAATTTTTTTAACCTCATCCCACTGTGCGTTGGTAGTCGGAGAATTTTTATTTTGCCAGAGTCGCTTGATTTGCCGGGGTCCGTCACCCGAACGATATAATCCTTCCTAGTCGGAACATGCTAAGATGCTAGTATTCAACACGTTGAGCTGGAAAGTCATTCGCGGAAATTACTTAGTAACGATACGAGAACGTTAATAACATGCGAGTAATGCAGAATCCAAAACAAGGAAGATTGTCATTTATTGACATACGAGTAAGTGTCTTCAAGAACGCAGAGGTAGAGGGAAATGTGCAATGTTAAAACGAAACTGAAAAGTTCAAGGAACCATGGACAAGTCATGTGGCTGAGAGGGGCAAGAGGATTTAAAGCAAAACAAATAAGAGCCAGAGCTAAGGCCAAATGTAGCTTGAACCGAGCGATGGACGATTAGGAGGACAGATAACAAACATGAAGGAAAAGAACAGAACGGAGGCGTAAGTAGATGTATTGAGTTGTCGGAATAGCAAATAACAACTACAACAACAGTCATGAAATATGAGAATAGGAAATCTATCATAAATTTAGCTCTGGCATTCAACTCATACAAATGTTGCACTCCATGCCAAAAATCTTTTCAAATGACAGTGATTCATATTTAAGTTGGACAGAAACAGAGCAGAGCTGAACAGAACAAATAATCAATTAAAGTCGGTTCACAAGGATTCCAAAAACACGAACCAGCAGTCACAGCTACAGCTACACCAACAACGGCGACACATTAGGAGAATACAACAAACCATTAATTAAGTATCGAAATGTCAGTTTGCCAAAAAACGATACAGCCAAAACGACACAATACGCCTCCCCTACCTCAACTATGAATGTAAGTCGGCCCAATAGTGGCCGCATAACACGAAATTACTACAGTCATTTTACATTATCCTGTTCCACCACACATTGTACATTAGACTTCCTTACTGTCGCTGCGCCGCCGGACCAGAGACAGTGCAGAGAGGAAGGCCGGAAGGGAGGGAGCGCAGTGACTTGTATGCCTTTGTTCGGCGAGCAAGTGGCGGGCGGTACAATGTTTTGGTAGTTTTCCCATTGAATCAATTTCAATTAAAAACACAAACATTAATGAAAAATTCAAAACACGCCAATGCATGTGAAACATACTCTTGTTTCCTTTCCACGATAACACACGTGACCTTATTTTTCAAAACAGAGAGTGCAGGAGAGCGAGCGGAGAGAGCTAGAGGTAGTGAGAGCGCGGTAGAAATGGAGAAGGCCGCTTAGCTTGAAGCAAGATTGGATAACAAAACAAAACACAGAAGAAGAGAGTGCGAGTATGACAGAAACAACTACTACTGAAAATGACAGAACGAAGCAAAGGATAAAGGAAACGCTAGAAGAATAGCTGGACAGAGGGGCTAGGGCAAAGGTGGCCAAGTAGCCAATGTGGTAGCAATGAATAACCGTAGAATGTACTAAAAGATGACATTTCGTTATAAATGATTTAATGAAAAATTCCTTCGAAATGTTATGAAGCATTTATGGAACACTATTCGCCCAATCTAACTGAAGACATGCACATGTCGCCACTGTGTATAGGGTAGGGTGGGATGAGGAGTGAGGCCGAGAGTTAGGTGGAGCTCCTGCTCCATTGTTGCTTTCGACTTACCTAAATTCTTTTTGTTGGTCTAATGCAAGGCCATCGTCTTCACTGTCACTAAAACTATGACAGTTACGCAGAGTGATGGCTGCTCCACCAGTGGCACCTAGCTCCTCCATGGCTATCTCAATGCTGCCGTTGGTTATATTCTGTACACTGCCGCCCACTCCAGCACTGGTGCGACTTTTGCGACTACTGGTGCGGGCTATGGCCCCTGTCGCTATCGCTGCTGGAGTCACGTCCTGTGCTGATGCCATAAAGCTCGAGGGCAAGTCGATGCACGACGACGCTTCCGGCACCTGCAGAGCCTGATGTTGTTGATTGACCAATTTCGTTGGTGGCTTGTGGCGTCGCTGTGGGCATTGCAGTGCGTCCAAGTCGAGCAGCTGTCGTTGCAGTTGTAATTCATCCTTGTAGTTGAGCTCCTCCAGTTTCAGACGTTCCAATTGAAATTCGATTAGGTCGTCCAGATCCAAGAGAGATGAAGCCATTGTATAGTCGGTTTTTGGAGTAACGGGAAAAATGCAGTGGTGATTCTCTAGTGTGTTGATTCGTGTGTGGGATACTTTCGGGGGAAGGAAACAATTGTGGCACACTTTTAGGCGTTACACACCAAAGAGCCAGTGTTATGACACATTAACATCCATGCGAACATGTTTTTGCACTCACTCACTCACACACCGAGACGAAAAATCACTTTTCAAGTGAATGGAGGACAACAAGACGAGCGACGGACACGACGTTTTCAACCTGAACTACTTGATCTGTGAATATTTTCTTGTGAGCTCAACTACAACTTATTTGTTTCTTCCTCTTCCTCCTCCTTGCTTGCTTCTTGCTTATTTTCGGTTATTGTACTTTTTGTACACACACATCAAAACACACACACACACGTATACTCGCGTACACTCACACGCACTTATACACACATTTATTTACTCTTCTTTACTTCTTCTTTGGGTTACGAAAATTTTTATTTGCTGCTGCTCCTTTTAGTGTTGCCTGCCAGCGAGGCTTCCTCAGCTCTTGGACGTTTTTGGGGCTTTTTCCGTATCCTGGCGTTTCTGACGATGATGATGTTGGCAATGTTTCTTCCTCATTTATGTAAATTTTCCACTTGGCAAATGGTAGTTTTCATAGAACGTTTTGTGGGACCCTCTTTAGGGTGTCATTTGTTGTGTAAACGGCACAGACAACATAAGAAGGTTACAACTCATTTGAGAAATTGATTTTCTTAAATAATTTTAGTGGCCATTTATTGATTTTTAACAAGTGCCACAACATTTTCACTTTTCGCGTGTTTGCACAACGAAGTAGGCTATGTATGGCAAATTAAAAACTTTGTTCGTCGTCCATGTTTCCACTGTATTTTTTTTCGGCCACAACCAACAGCCTTTTTTTTAATCACTTTTAAACTTTTCTTTTATCGTTTTGTGATAATCGTTTTGAGTTTGTAATAATAATTCAGCGAACCTGCGAACGATTGGACGAGAACTACTAAATGAACAGCAAATCTTGCTGCTGCCTGTTCGTTCTTCTTTGGTTTTGTTCTATTGTATTTTGTAAGTGATTTTAAGTTGCAATTTAACACGGTCGGTCGGTCGGTCGGTCGGTGTACAGCAGACCACCTCAGCGCAGCACAGCACAATAGGGCAGAGAACACAGTTGAGTTTGTTATAGAATTTCGGTTAAGTTGTTCTTGTTGTTATTATGGTTGTTCTTCTTATTGCTATTAGTTATGTTAAATACAGTATACGTAGTTGTGAGAATTTATGCGGAAAACGGGGAAAAAACACGGGCACACATACCACACGAGGCAAAGGGAAAATATAAATAAATATTTTTTTCCAGTAACGCTGATGTCGCCGTCGTCGTCTGTTACCGTAACTGAAATATTAATGTTTGTTCGCTCGCTCGCTCGTACGTCGTCGTGGTTGTACCACTCGAAAATGGAAAAAACAGCTCAAAATTTAAGTATGTGTGTGTTGGTGTTTCTTTTTTTTATTCATGCTCCCCTTGTGGCAAATTTTCTATTTCATTTTGCTGCCCTTCTTGTTTTTGCACGTAAAATACCGTGTTGTTGTTCACTTGAGCTTTGTATTCCTTTTTCGTTTGGTTTGGCTTTTCGTCGTTGTCGTCGTCTGCTCCACTCACTTCATTGAATTTCATTCAGCTCGCAGTTCGTGTTTGTGGCTATTGCACTCACTCACTCACTTAGACTTGGTAGTTTTTTGCCTCCATTTCGGCCGTAGAGTCAAAACAAACAATGGCGAAAAAAAATCAAATCGCTGGCCCGAAACATGCAGACCCTCGAAGGTATGCCACACTACGCCATGCAGCGTTGAAACTGAAGCGCCCGCTGGTATGCAGCGTAAATGTCAAACACAAAGAAACGCAAGCAAACTTAGCACATGTTTTGTTTTCGTCCACCTCCTTTTGGCTCTTCGATTTTTAGTACTACAATTTGGTACTACATATACTACAGCTAGACAAGGGTTGATTCGTGCAAGTGTGCCTGAATTTCGGCCTGTGTGTGGCGTGCTGTGTGAGTACGCTTCCTCTTCCTGTTCTGCTTCTTGTTGTGCACTTGTTTTTCTATTCTTCTGTTTGTTTGGTCAAAATGTATGTCATATGAAATTTTTAATTAAGTAGGTACGTTTATACACATTCATACATACGTACGTACGTAAGAAATTTACACACACATATGTATTTAACAAAGAATTATATGGAGAGAGTGAGAAAATACTCTCACTTTTTTGTTTACATGTGGTGAAAGTGTATGAGTGCGAATGTGTAAAGGCGCGAGTGTGTCGGTATATGTCTGGTGTTGAGTTGCTAGAATGGGGGTGTTCAATTGTGAAGGAATTGTTAAATGAGGGATGATTGATTGTAATTGCGGGGGTTGCCAAACAAATCTCAGTTAAATGTTTACTGTGTACACACGAACTACACCAACATACATATGTACACACGCATATATTTTATTATTTTTTATCTCAAAAAACAGGATGTCTGAAATGACCATTTTGAAATTACCTCCAAAGCTCAAAATAAACCGAGTTGCAAGTACTTATGCATATCTTTATTAGGGCCAGTTTTTTCTGTTCGATTGACAACTCGTTTAGGATGTCGCTAAATCATTAACTTCACAACATTGTGTACGAATATAGGAATGGGTTTATTTACAGAAAACTATAGACAACTTTCGATGAAACGTGTTTGTTTTAAATAATTTAAATTTTTGGGAAGAAAGTTATCGCTCTGTTTTTATTTGCTTATATTATTTACTGCTAATTTACTACTAATTACTAATTTTTATCAAAGGGTTTATGATCTAATAAACTAATTAGTTCTTTTATACAAATACAAACAAATTTCAAAAATGTCTCGTAATGCTTTGAAGTTATTGCCTTAGCGACCACTTATTGTTTAAAAAGCGAGCAGCAATCGAACACGCCTATTATTAACTTTGCACTATGCCCCAAATAAAATAAACCTCAAATACCAAAATGAAGTAAGCCCCAAAAGTACTAACATCATTTGCCATCAGTATAAAATCCCAACTGTTCGTTTAGTAGTGATTTTATTTTTTATACTTAAAAAACGAATTGTAGTACACGAGGACAAGCGGTAGCATTAATAAAAATTTAGCCGAGGCAACATCCACCGTAGAAAGTATAGGCCAAAGAGAATAGATTATTAAAGAGATTCATCCGAGACAACATCCACCGTAGAAAGTATAGGCCAAAGAGAATAGACTATTTAAAGAGATTTCGCAAGCGAAGCGGTTGCAATATTAAATGAATTTCCTTTAACTTCGAAAGTGGTGTTAAAAGCCTAGTCTAAGTTAAAACCACTGGAAATTCCTTCAAGCAAGTGGTATGAAATATTAATAAATTTCCTTTAACTTCGAAAGTGGTTTTAAAAGCCTAGTCTAAGTTAAAAATCCGATTTTATGTTAATAGCTCGAAATAATCCTTGCCTCCTTGGCTAAAATTGCTCTTTTCACAGAACTCAAAAATATTTACTAGATCAAAAGATATAGAATTTTGGCCAATGAAAATCGATCCTGGACCACTGTGCGTCGCAACTAGAATTTTTTCCCCGGGAAATTCTGTAATTAGATATATTAAATCGTTGAAGTTAAACTTTTAATGTCCATCAATGTATAATATTCGGGGTTTTCAGGACTAATACGACAATGTTTTATTGATTGTTGGAAGTGGGACAATATAATATTAACTACTATGTTTTTATTTTAATTTTTATAGAAGATGTAACTGAATTTTTGTTAACGCAATTTTATGCTGTCAATTTAAGTCCTTAACTACCCCATGTATTCCACAATGTAATAATCGAAATATATTATTGGATGCGACACTAAATAATAAATGCTAATTCAAATAATAATTATATTATTAATATTAATTAATACATCCAATAATAGTATTATTTAATTAATTTTTTTTTTAAATTTAATGATTTCTTGATTAACCGAAGTAAATGGAATTTCCATTAATAAAATAAATCTTAGCAACAAAGTATTCAATTGCTAGGAACAAAACAAATAAACTTTATTGAGAACGGATCTGTTTTTCATATTTCTCCATCAAGTATGGTTTTGGAGACTTGATTTCAAGCTATCTCAACATATTTCACAGTATTACCTATTTTTCAAAACACTATGGAATCTCAACTGGGTGAATTGAGTAAAAAAAATCATGATCTATATCCTATAATGAGATCCAATTGAATATAGACAGAATAGGTTCCGCAGAAAATATACTGTAACAAAATAATCATTACTCCGTATGTCTTCTAAGCCGATGCAAGTTTGAAAACTGGTAACTGTTTTGATTTTTGAAATAAGCTAAATAGATCCATATAAACGAAAATGTACGCAGTTTATATAAAGGGTGATCAATCTAGAGGTATTTTTTCAGAACAAAAAAAAAATGTAAAAATTCAAATCAAGTGTGGAATCTTTATTGGTAATTTGAAAGGACAAAATTTTCCTTCAAATGTTGGCAACTGTATTATGGAAATCAGCGTTTCGGTGAGAAACGTGAAGATCCGCTGTTTTAGACGAAAATTTTGTTCAGTGATGAATCCCATTTCTGGTTCAACGGCAAAGTCAATAAACAAAATTGCCGCATTTGGGCTGAAGAGCAACAAGAAGAGGTTCAAGAGGTGCCATTAAAAACCACGGGTTGCTGCGGTTTATAAGCTGGTGGAATCATTGGTGCATATTTTTTTCAAAAATTATGATGGCCGGAATGGTGCTCGTGAATGGTGCTCGTGAATGGTGCTCTCTATCGCGCCATGATATCGATATTTATGCTACCTGAAATTGAAGGCTGTAACATTGACACTTGGTTTCAACAGGACAGTGCCACTTTCCATACAGCTGCTCAAACAATCGATCTATTGAGAGGTTATTTCGAAAAGCAGCTAATTTCACGTTTTGGACAGGTGAATTGGCCGCCTAGATCGTATGAAATCACACCTTTAGACTTTTTTCTTTGGGGCTACTTAAAGTCCAAAGTCTATGCTGACAAACCAACAATAATTAATGCAAATGTAATAATACACCGAGACCTAGAAATACCTTTCATTAAAAAATAAATAAGTGATTTAGCTCTAGATATAAATAACACCTTAGCTATCATATAAATCCGTTTGCAATTTCCTTGGTGAACCAAAGTTAAGAAATTAGATGAAAAACCATAATTTAGAAGAAAATCCATTTAAGCATTTTTTGAATTCATCTGAGTTGCTTATTTTTATAAAAAAGATTTATGTAAAAACAAAAACAAGCGAAAAACTAGCTAAGCAATAGCTTAAAATCGTTATATAAATATATTAGAAAAATTGTTTATTAGAAAAATTTCGGATACGAGAATCAAAAGTATATTGTTATTAATATTTTTAATTGTACTATTAATCTTATTTTCTAGAAAAAAAAACTGGAAAAAAACGATAACGATGGGTTAGGCGGACTTCAGCGGTTTTACGCGACTGCGACTTCATTTAGCATTTCTTTTGAATAATTCTTGTTTCTAAAATTCAGACTTTTCAAATTAAGACTTTTAGATCTCTAAAATGATTTTTAATTAAAATAAAATTCAAAAATTTAGTGTAAAGGCTATTGTAAAGCAAAACAAAAAAGTATCCCAAAAGCGGTTTTAACACGATATTTTATGTAAAAAAAATTGAAAACCCCGCTATGGCGATAGATTTAAATCATTATCAAAATCTAAAACTTTATTTATTATTAGAAGAATTTTTAATACGTAAATCAAAAGTGGGTTGTTTTTAAAATTTTGGTTTATTTTTAATTTAATTTTTTTTTAATTTTGTAGGAAAAAAAATTGCAGAAAAAACGATAACAATGGGTTTTGCGAAATTTTTTTGAATAACTTTTGTTTCTAAAATTTAAAATCGTCAGTGATTTTAAAATTACAAAACTGCTTTGTTTATTATTAGGATTGTTTTATTTGATTTGATGTTTTATTTGTTTTAGGAGTGTTTTATTTGAAAATTTTATTTAATTTGGCAATACTTTGACATATCTGTAAAGGCTAATCGCTACCAAACATTTTGTTGAAAATAAAACATCGAATAAATATTATATTTATTTAAATTTATATTTAATTAAAAAAAAATAAAGCGTATAATCCGGAAATTATCATTACATTTTGAAATACAAAACGGAGATGCACTTATTGAGTCTTACGAGTATATTAAAGGTTCTCACTAAACTGAAAATAATATGTTCATTTTTCATATAATTGATTTGAATTGAAGTTTTTCGTACATTTCGTGTATTTTGTGCAGAAGTTTGAACGAATTTACGAATCGGATTCTTAAAAAAGCTTTCTAAAAATTTCGTATTTTTTCCTTCATATATTTTATGAAAAGCTTCTTATTTTGTATGAAAAGCCATTCTTACTTATTAGGATTATTTTGTTATTTTCGTAGAAGTTTCGTAATTTTTACATTATATGTTTTACGGAAATGTTCTTATCTTGTATGAAATGCCTTTAAATTATTCCTCTTTCAATAACATTTCCTTATAGATTTCTTAATTTTTTTAAAATGCCATATTTTATTGATTAGATATGGATAAATACATGTGGGCGCAGAAATACGCACACTTTGAGCGTTTGCTTCTGTGGCGGAAATGGTATTGGGCTTCATATACCTGTCGGGCTTTCCTAATTATTTACTACTTACAACTGACTTCTAGCTAACTTAATAATTATGCAGACTTTAGTCATTTGTTTCTTATCATTCGAACTTCTTTTCGATAAGTAATGCTCACTCAAAGCTGATGCAGAAGTAAGTTGCCATTAAGTCATAAGAAAAAAAATCCAAAGAACAAAAAAAGTAAATAAAGTTAACAAAAAACAACAGTGAACATAGATGTGTTTTAGTTTATTGTTTTATTAGCTCGCGGTTTCAGCAGACTCGTGTTTGTTTTTAATCGAATAGTCAAATAAAAACCATATTTCAAAATGCTTACAATAATACTAAAACTTTAATTTTATTTTACTTCTATATTTTTAATTTAAAAAGAGACTGAAATATGTTAATATTTTATTAATAATTCTATACTAAAATAAAAACTAACAAGTACAAGAAAATTGCGTTTTTTTAAATTACAGCTTGACTTGCTAATGATAAGCTTGTAGTCAGGTCGCTATTGGTTAGCTATTTACGGACTATCTAATGGTAAGCCGCCGACGACAACGGTATCATTAGCTAGTCAGTTAATAGATAACTAATAGTCTTTCTATATCATAAGCCAAAAACTAACTCATAGTGAACTTACTTGTGGTAACCCTTAACTTATGCAGAGTGAGTGAGTACTGACCCAGTGTGATGGCACCACACGTAAAAACTGAATAGGATAAAGGGAAATAAATTAGCTTTTCAGTTTCGTGTGGCTTAACTTTAACGAATCCCCGACAGGGATATTGCTTAACACAGAGTTTTAAGGATATACGTACGTAAAATAGTAATTCTCTTTAATTTTAATGTATAAGTTATTTGTTTTGTTCTAGTTCATAAGAAATATGAAACATATTCTTAAGAAATATAAAGGACATTTATAAAAATAATAAAGTCTTTAAAAATCACGATTTTTTTACCATCAACATGATTTGGTAATTTTTATGCATATTCATATGAAAAGTTTCTCTGGCTACATAAATAAGATTTTTTTTATGAAATATTTACTGATTTTACCGAACATAATTTTTTCTGATCATATCTTATTGAATCTAATTACAGATATTTAATAATATCTAATTATATCCTTTATATTATCAATTATATAAATTTATACATAACTCTTTTCGGATCGGGCGAGATATATTCTGATTTGCTTTCAGATATAATTTTATCTGATAGATCTAAACTTTTTTACTCGGATACTTTTTTATTATTATTTAAATTCTTACAGCCGTATTCATAAAAAATTAAAACAGCTTTACAAACGATTGTTAAGCTTAAAGTATGAAAACTGTATTCATAAATGATTATTAGCTTAATAATCGTTTTGTAAACCATTCATAAATGTGTACATTTTAATATTCTTTCGACCCTACTTTAACAGTGTTTTAAAGTGGCGTTTGTGTTTGTTTACATTTGCACACATATTTTTTGAATTTTTCGAATACAACGAAGAAAAATATATTTTTCAAATATGCGAGCAGCATGGATACGTTAAATTTTTTTGCGTTTGCAATCGTCTTTTTTCCATTTTCATTTATAAAAACTTTTTTTTGAAAAAAACAACACAAAAAAAGGGAAAATTCTAAAAAGTTCACAAGTGATGTGTAAACAATTAAAACAAGAAAAATATTATTCGTTATTCGAATACCTTTTTTTTATCAGTAATACTTAATTGATCTCAATTTGTCTTTTATTTAAACATAATTTTGTTTTTATTATTTTACAAGTAAGCATAATATATTTTTGTTTATTAAATCAGTTCTTTGTATAATAAACAACACAAAAAATATATAGATTCGACTACTCACATACACGCAGAAAAAAAGTATGGTTGGGGTAACAGTATTCGAAGAGCTCCATACTATTGTTGGTTATATGGTTGTGGTACAACAATATTATGATCATCACAACAATAGTATGGTTCCACACAACCATTCTATGATCCCCATAATAATATTATGGTCCTCACAACAATATAATTATTCACACACAACCATACTATAATCCCCACAACAATATTATTATTCAAATTCAACCATACAATGATCCCCACAACCATATTATGATCCTCATAACCATAGTATGTTTAACGTACAACCATAGTATGATCCTCACAACCATAGTATGACTTACACACAACCATACTATGATCCCCAAAAATTTTTGTAAGGACTGGATTACGTTGTAATTCAACAATAAAGAATTTTATTAAGCAAGTATGTAATAATAGGAGTAATAATATTTTCGTTAGTCCGTAGTCAATGACGGCCCACTTTTTAACTAAGATCGTACTCTCAAAACAAAAAAAACGTTTGAAGTTGAAAATTTTTATTTTTTTAAATCTATACTCTTGGTAGTCGCATACACTGTTCGTACTGGCACTCATTGAACGAGTATAACGGCAGGGTAGGCATACGTATGATAAGTAGCAAAGTGATAAGCAAGGACTTCAACCAGTTGCAATTTGGTTTTATTATATGAAAAGGCGACTGATAGCTTTTAAAAAGCTTTCGCAAAAGCTTATATTAATGAAAATAATGCCGGATATCTTTTGTTTCTTACAACAAAATGCAAGTTGCAGCTTATTGTTATTGTTAAAATTTGTTATTAACATTCTTGTTGCACATCTCAAAATAATGTAAGGATGAGTTTCAAAAATTTACTTTACTTTCTGACGGAAGGAACTCCTCAATTTCCTCTAAATTGTCACCAATACGCACTGAGCGGAATATACAATGATTTTTTTTAACCACGTGTCTGGTAAAATTTTTCACGGTAAATGTTTGATAACGAAGACAAAATAACGTTATAAAAGGTCAACCGTCCATACAAAATAGTTGAGTTAACATTATATAAGGTTGGACTTTTCAAGAGAGAGCGAGAAAAATGTGCGACATAAACAACAATTTAAAGATCATTCGGCTCTGTTGTATCGAAGTTTTCGATCGGCTTTGTGTTATACGAAGTTCAGAATTAAGTTACACGAAGTAGCAACGATTGCCACTGTCGTAACCCCCCACTCTTCCTCTGCTCTTTGTAATTGTGAGAAAGATCATAAGACAATTTGTCTCGCTCTTTTAAAAAACAATCTTCATAGCGCAATGATATTGCTATGATTGTTTTTCGCACAGATCGAAGACTATACTCAAAGGTAATTCTCATTAAACATAACGGGACTCTCATATAAGTCATTTGATTTGTAGCCGAAGTAATCGTTGCCAAAGACTGCGGAAAAATAACCTTCGCGGGTTTTTAGAAACAGTTACACAGTTTGCCTGGCAACCGTATCCAATACATTTCACCAATTTTTTAGTTGATTCTGAAAAAGAAACAACAAAAAGGAATAAAAACTGTTCAAGTCATAATAATGAAAAAAGACTGAATAAATGGAAACAAAACTAAGACATAATTAGTAGGTCAAATTAATATTAAAAATTGTAACAGTAACTGTAATTCTGATTAAAAGAGGTAACCAAAAAAATAGTTAACTTAACCCAAAAAAATGATTTTTATAACAATCTTCAAAGTTAATAATTGTAAAAACTATGAAATTTTAAATACCAGTCAACAACAAAATGTTTAAATTAACCTTATATAACGTAGACTTCAAATCATGTTTATTTATGGTTAGGTTAACCTTATTTAAGGTTATTTTTTTTCTCAGTGTGAGTATATGCTTCATCGGCAGAAGCACCATCGTCACTGCATATAAAAGCTAATTTAATTTCGTAAATGTTAAGATTCCTTTTAAAGGACATATTGTTTATAAATTTGTATTTATACAATATTTATTAATATATAGCCGAATTTGGATAAGCGGAAATGGAAAAAATCAAGAATATTTTTTTATTTATGCAGAATTTTCGTTTGATCTTGTTTTATAAAACAAACATAGAAACTTAAGGCACAAATAACGTATAAAGTAAATATATACAACTTTAATTCAGTTTTATATATTTAATTGTAAAAAACAGTTTATCACATTTTTCTCCGTGGACAACTTTAAATTTAATGCTTTCTCTATGTTTCACAGTTCAAACTTAACGCTAGTTTTTTGGGAACAATTTTGCTGTCTTTTCCAATAGCAACGAGTCTGCTATTGTGGCCTGCTTAACCTTTTTTTTCTCAAAATCAAACTAGTAGGGTCACTTTCTTGTGATTTTTTGTTTTGTTGTGTGAGGTTTGTAAGGAAATCATAACTTTTTGAAATGCTTGTGATTGATGAACTACAGGTAAATTGATTGCAAATTTCATTTCTGGCAATCCCAGATTTCAGTTTTAGTACAATGTCAATTTTCAGAATGGTTAGATAAAGACGTTTGTTTCCCAATATCTAAAATAAACAGTCAAAAATTATGAATTATTTCAATGAACCAATATAAAATGTACCTTCTTTTGAAATTTTACAAAATTTAAATTCATACTCGTAACCTAACAATCAAAGAAATTTCGAAATTATGTTTTTCACTTTACATTATTGGAAAAATGTGTATGTACTGTTATGAAGAGTATTGAAATGAGACGGCACAACATTTTTAAATTAATCATCTTTCTCTTAAGCGGTATTCGTAGCATACAAGTTTGTGCCTTTGCATTAAAAATGCGTGTTACATAAACGGTTTATCATAAAGCGGATTTTCTTGCAAAGTACAGTAAAAAGAAAATCATCCAAAATTATCGTTATTTTTATATTTTAAATTCAGCGATTTTAAAATAAAAGGGTTGCGCATAAATTATTCAGGGTAAATTATTCAGTATTATCTGCATTATTGCGGTTTTTTAAACTACTCCCTTGCAACGAATTTTAATTTTTTTCCGAGCATTCGCTTCCAAAACTAAGCACAAAAGATATTTAATATCGTATACCATTGAATGATTTTGTTTTGTTATTACATCTTTAATTGTTTTCAGCATTGACATTTTTTAACTTCTCCAAACAGTTTCGATTAAAGACGACTTTTCCACTTTTTTCGTTTGGGAAATAGAAATGCAATATTTTGGAAAATTAAGGTTCTTTGTAAAAAACTTTTGTTTAAAAAAATATATGTTACTAAAAAACTATTAAACATGTGTTAATTCAAGTAGTTTGTTAATTTTTCGTATACAAGTTTTTAAAAACCTTTAAAACAAAGTATATTTTAAAACAGTCGATAATGTATACGAAACCACATGTCCCCATCAATTGATCTGGGAAAGATAATCATATTAAAATTTTTGGGAGAAATTTGGCCCCGAACTCGATTTCCATTGTTCTCCATAAATGTATTCTATTTTGGTTTATTTCAAGACAAACAGTAGGTGTCTCCAGTTATTGCTTCCATTGTATTGGAACACAATTGCCATTAGTATGGCCCTTGTGCTTACACTCTTGCCAAGGAACACCCAAATGCTATCGTCTTCGTTCCACTTCCACTTTTTCATGCCAAGAAATTGATTAGTCGAAAATCGACTTATAAAACCCTAGATTGTACGTAAGTGGATGATATCAATCCAGCGGGAAAATTTTTTCTTAAGGGGCTTAAGGTACCTCGGAAAAAATATACGTTTTTAAGTTTTTGCTTAACATCATCACAATTTTTTGTGAACGCACAGGGGATAAATGTTAGTTGGGAAGCACTAAATACCTAAAAAAAAACAAAGCTGCTTAACATTTTGGCTCATGTGGCCCAAAAAAAGTTCAACATGGACAAAACGGCCGATAAATAGTCAATGTGAGCACTCAAAGCAAAGTCTGCAACGACTCCAAATATAGAGTAATTTTTATGTTTTGGCTAAAATTAGGGATGTACATTTGTACGACGGACCTTTTTTCTGTGCTTTAGTGGCGTAAGACCGGTGAAGGGTATATAAGGTTCGAACTTCCACGTTTTTACTTGTTGCTGTTAATATTAAAATATATCAAATGGAATTATGAATTTTTAACTAAAATGTGTCCTTTAAGAAATATTTTAATTAATAACCATTTTTTTACAGGTTCGGTTAAAGGGGCATTGGTCGGTTTCTGAAAATTTTTGGTCGGAAAAAAATACCTGCTGATAACACTGGCGAAGAATGAGCGTTCAGTGGCATCTGAAATAGTTCTATTCTTCTATTTCTATTAATTCTATTTCTTCTATGCAGCTGCACACAAAATTTTTAGCTCACAAATACACTCTAGCTTTTTAGTTTGCAAGGTCCACCATTACATTCATGTTAAAATTGGTACCAGTATCACAAAAAACTGCATCGCAATTATAAAATCAGATAAAATAGATCGTGTCTTTGACAATTGGGATCAAGAAAACTAGCAGCAAAATGTAACAATTAAAAGTTTCTGTCAATTTTTATGAACATGGCCCTTACTCTATATGTGACAGCGCATAGAGAAAGGGAAGGGAAAAATCAATTTTCATTTTTTTCTTTTTTTGATGTGGACAACATCTGACCATCGAATGAGACCGATCCCATGCCCCAAAAGTGTTCCCTCCCAGAGATATGCGCGTTTTATGAAAGTGAAGTCGACGATTCTAAGCGCAAATAGAAAGGGACCTAATCTTTAAAATGGCTCTTTAAAATGGCCGGAACAAAACTGGGTTTTAACCTTAGTTCCTTAAGTCATTGCCAGCCATGTATATTTTATCAATAGTTAGTAATTAATTAAGTTAGTATGATGATCACTATAACTGTACAAAAAATATCTTTTTTGTATGTACATAAAATATTGCCAAAAATGTACGTATGTAAAGGATGGTCCAACTATAATGCACTATGTTAATTGTGAGTCACACCTTGACGTCACATTTTTTTGCCCAACTTAATTCCACATTTCTTTGTTACAGTGTTTGACAAATTCAATCATGAAGATGTACACAATTAAGCAGCGTGTTAAGATTGTTGGGCAAGACATGTATTCGAAGTGTCGAAAGAAGCACTCAAGTGTATAGGCTTCCTGCAGCGGTATTTCACTCTATCTGATCTTTTCGATATCTATACAACCTACATCAGGCCAAAAATGGAATACAACTCCCATATATGGGAAGGTGCTCCAAAATCATCCTTGGAGCTTCTGGAACTTGTTCAAAGGAGAGCGATGGTGCTGATAGGTGACAGTAGGGTATCCAACTCTATTGTTTCCCTGGAGCATCGTCGGAATGTGGGTTGTGTGTCGCTGTTCTATCGCTACTTCCATGGTGTTTGTTCTTCAGACATTCGTGGTCTTATTCCTGACGTGAGGATGTTTGGCAGGAATACACGAATTTCCAGAAATTCACACCCATTTGTTATCGATTGGCCGGTTGAACGCACTATACACTTCAGATCGAATTCGTTTTTCGCCCGTACTGTCCGTATGTGGAATCGACATCCGAATTACGACATCCAGAAATTCAAGACGAATGTCAATAAACATTACTCCCTCTTTCCCCCCTTCGATCCCTTGCTTTCCAACGACCAACGCAATGCATTGCATGTATAGGTGTTGGCTAATTAAAAAAAATTGCCGATCATGTGATTAGACATCGTTGGACATCTTTAAGGATATATAAAAAAATTGTACTTTAACAAGCTAAAAACAATTCGGAAGAAAAAAGATACGATAATTGGGCACATTAACAACATTGAACCGCCATTATGTCTCAGAGTTATTGAAATGTGGCCCATCAGATAGAGGAATGCTACCGAAGCCGTGGCGAGAATTTGACCGATATTTTGTTCATACATTTGCATGGATCATTTTTTCATAACAAAAAATATTAAGATAATTCTCTGAAAACTCTTTGTTTTATTTACAATTCACATTGTGCGTTTTTGTTGGACCTCCCGCTACACGAATAAAGGTTATGTTTTTAATGCATCGTTTAAGTTCACGCCAACCCTCACTAGTTCTTGCCGGACCATGAACACTTGAAAAGAGCGCAATTTAATCCATTATTTTTTAAAATTACTGGCTAAGGCCGTTTATATCGAAGGATTGTAACTCAATACTTTAAAAATTGGTTCGCATATGTTATTTTAAGTTTTTCTCCATTTTTTTTCTTCTTTTAACCCTTAGAAATATTTTTAAGTCGTCACGAAAACAGAATCGTCTTTGCATAATATCGACGTCACATTTGCTTACGGAATCCCAAACAGGTGACATGAGTAGTCGATAAAGGTCGAAAACGCCTTCTGGAATACCGAATTACAACAGATACGCAAGACGACGGCGTGTTGCGTCGACGATGGCAACGGAAATTGAGCTGATTACACTGTGGAACATTTTTGGGGTTATTGTCTGGGGGGTGAGAAATTCCAAGTCAGGGTGATGGTACTAGGTCAGTATATTAAAACCCTCAAAGGGTTTTGCGTTCGTATGTGCCAGTTTTTTTTTAATTGAAGTTACTTAATTGTAAATAAAAGCAGAACGCGTTAATCGATTTCTATGATCTATGTCGCATTTTGTTTATAGGTTATGTGACTTTACGTGAAAGTTATAAGACTCTACACGTTTTTCCGTTTGGGATTTATATGTTTTAAAAAAAAAAATTTTTTTTGGCAAAATTTTCTTCATAAATTTATTTCTAATTGCATAAATGTTGATTTGGTAGAGAAACAGTATATTAATGGATTAAAGAAAATGTAATTATTAATTTTTCTCAATTTATTTCAGCAAAATCGAACTAGTCGTTCTCGAGTTATGTCAAACTACGTTTTTGCCAACATTTTACAACTAAGCGAAAAAACATCAAGATAAGGAAAAAATGTAAAAGGTCATAAAAAAAACTGGCACATACGAACGCAAAACCCTTTGAGGGTTTTAATATACTGACCTAGTACCATCACCCTGACTTGGAATTTCTCACCCCCCAGATTGGCTGTTGTACTGTGTTATTGATCGTTCTAAGGTGATCTAGCTATATCTGTCCGCGTGTCTATTGAAAGCACGATAGCGGTCGAACGAATCAATCAGGAACCTGAAATATAGCATGATGATGATCCGGACGTACTTAAATAAGTACGTTATTACTTGTTTGAACACGATTAAAAAAAAAAATTGTTAGTTTAAACTCGTTTGTAATTTTAATCCAGCGTTGTGCCATCTTTCTAAACACATGGCAACCTGCATCGTACATGAAAGCTTTTCCAAAGCACAAAAGCTAATCGTGGCATAAAAGAACATTTGGCGTTGACTTTTAAAATTAAATAAAATCAGATAAAATTCAAACAATCAAAATTATTTAAAGATAAATGATGAAATTCCAGTGTTGCCAGTCAAGCGAAGGATTTTTGGGTTTTTGACCCAAAGCTTTCATTTACTTATCATATCGAATACGTTATAATTAAAGGTAATTTTCAATAAGGATTTCAGATCCATATACATAGAGGTTATTATATTTTGCATTTGTTCGGTCATAAATGCTGCGGATTTTGAACTGAAATAAAAAACGGCCTTAGTTTGGCCCTACATTGACCAATTTAAATAGGTTTTGCTCAATGGACTCAGATAGTGGTTTTGAATCGATTCGGGTCTATCTCCTTGTTTTTTAATGTTGAAAACTTCAGCACTATACCATAATACCCTACCACAGAGTGGTGTACGGCATACAACCGTACCGTTTCGTCTAAAAAAGCACTTTTTATTCCTTTTTTGTACCGACTCGCCAACCACATGTATCATCCCTGCTACCAACCAAAAACAACTTAACAGCTGATTTGATTACAGCTGTGTTAATTTTTGATTAATTGTGACACTGTTGCCAGATTGAAATACCTAAATGCAGTTTGATTTTGTGCATTTACGACAGCGTGAATGCAGTTTGGGAGGAGTTGATGCACGAGTTAATTTCCATTAAGTCTGTTAATGCACATTAACGCTGTCGTCTGTCTAGGCTATTGCATTGTAAAATAGCTTGCGGACGTGATGTAGTGAAGAGATATGTTTTACAAATAAATAATATATTTTTATATTTTTTCAGTGGTTTACGTTATACCTTGCTAAGGCCTCCAGTATAGCAAAATTTCCAAAAAATTGATAAGATGAGAGTGCTTTGCTTTAGATGCCAAAAGCAGTATAATTTCAACAAAAGTACAAACATTTTGTGGCTTCTTTTTCAAGTGAGTAAAAATTGGATAATCATTCCTTAAATATAATTTTCATGTATTTTCTTTTCAGGCAATAAAGTTAACCAGAGGGCAATAACAAATGCATTACTCTTTATGATATGCAAAGACAACATGCCGTTGAGAACTCAAGACGTTTTGCAAAAAATCGCAACCACTTTACCCGATTCCTAGTATTATAACCACTGCTACGAACATGGATAGAAAACAATAGCAGCTTTCTAATATTGTTAAGGAAGAAATGCAAACAGCGCATTCGGTTAGTCTCACCACCGATTTGTGGACTCACAAATAAAACATACAGTCTTATTTGGGAGTAACAGCACTCTATTTATCAGGTATGTTTTGGTATCTGAATAAATTATTTAAAAATAATTTTTTTATATTTAGATATTATTATTAGGCGCATATTCAAGAAAAACAGCACAAAATCTGCAAAGTTGCGTGTAATTTTTTACGATTGAGGACTGGGGGACTTCCGCAATTGTAGGCGAAATTTAGGCAATGAAAACATATAGCATGCTTCGTGCACAGTATTAACAACATTGGTCAAAGAGTTATACAAATTAATATCCCACATCCAAGTGCTGAAAGAGGCATCAAATGTATTATTTAATAATAGATGTATATTTAATATTCAAAACAACAAGAAAGAACGACATTAATTTCGGACTGTCCGAAGGTTATAAAACTTTCACCATGGATTCATTATTGAAACGGGAAGTAAAAACGTTGTTAAGTTCGGCCAAAACGATGCTTTTATACTCTCCGCCATGGATTGCGTTGTAGTACGACATTTACAGGATTTGGGTATTTCGTCGTTAGTGGTTGGTCCATTTTGACAGAACTACATTTTTGGTGCCGGATGAACCAACGTCGCAAAGAAAATGTGTAATGTTTTTTGAGAACCCATATGAGCGAAGAAAAAAAGTATGGTTTTGATAACAATTATCGAAGAGCATCATACGGATATATGGTTGTGGCGAAGCAATAATATGATCCTTACAACAATATTATGATTCACATCAACTATACTATGATAGGCACAACCATATTATGAACCTCGCAACAATAATATGATTTACACACAACCATACTATGATCTCCACAGCCATATTATGATCCTGATTTACATACACCATAGTATAATTATTACAACAATAGTATGATTGACACGCTACCATGTTAGATCCCTATAACCATAGTATGATCTCACTCAACCCTACTGTGATATGGTTGAATATAAGAATTGGGTTATATTCAACAATTGAGATTTTTGTCAGTACATTTTTTAAAAATGCATTAAATTCAAAATAGCAGCAATGTAAAATTTATAAAAATTACAACCATACGGTATAATTACCGTAATCATATTATTGTTACATAAACCCAGAAAAAAATACTTTTGTCGCATTAACTATAATATTGTCACATTAACCATTTATATTGCTGCTACAACCATATTTTCATTTTTAAATTTGGCAACAATACTATTGTTACATTTCAACAATATTAATATTGCCGCAATCATACTATTGTCAAAACGAAATTCAAAAAACAATACTATGGTTGCGACGAACACACTTTTATTGCAGGGAACATATTATTGTTGCCGTGACCATATAGTTATCAAATTTTTTTTCTCTGCGTTTGTCTATTAATGAATAGGGCCGAAAGGGTCCATAGGAAGCCCCCGGATTAGGGCCTTAAATTTAGACAAATCTTAAAAGCTAATGCATATTGAGATAAGTGAGATAATTCTACTGTTTCTGAGTAACAATATGTCGATGTTTGAAAGCGCCTTATTTTCTCAACACTAGGGACTTTTGACCTATAGGCAAAGGCCTCGAATAAAGGGTGGGGTAATTGTAAATATAGCAAAAAAGTTTCAGCGAATCATCTTTATATTTCTTATAGTGATAGAAGTTTTTACAATAATGTGTGAAACAAACTATAGGCCAAATGCTCGCCACGGCTTCGGTGACATATCTCTATTCGATGGCGACATAATGGAGGTTCAATGTCGTTAATGTGCTCTCATTCTTTAGATACTGAATTGTTCTTGGCTTCTTGACGTACACTTCTTTTAAATACCCCCAAAGAAAGAAGTCCAACGGTGTTAAATTATATGATCGTGGCGACCAATAACAATACCACGACATGAGATAGCGAAAAAGAGCCATTGTTTCGTTGGCTGTGTGGCAACATCCTGTTGGAACCACATATCGACCAGGTCTATTTCCTCATTTTGTGGGCACAAGAAGTACATTATCACCTCGCCTAGCAATCACCTTTTACGGTAACTGCTTGGCCGACCTAATTTTTAAAGAAGTACATCCCGGTGACGATGCCAGCTCATAAACCGCACCAAACTGACCTATTCTATTGGCAAATCGATTAAAAGGTCGCTAACGCGATAACTTCACACCATTTTACAGGATTATACAAAATATTTCCTTTACAGAAAACTTTAAACATTTTGCTTTTAAGCCCGTTTGTTTTAAATAATCAAAATTTTTGGGAAGAAAATTATTCGTAAATAACCTTTAGCGAGCTCAGTTATAACTCGCTAATGGTATTTCCTGAATAATTCTTTTTGTACAAATTTTCGAATCAAACAGTTTATGATGCATAAGGCCAATCAGTTCTTGCATACAAAGAAATTTCAACAAATTCTTGTACAGTTTAGGAAGTTATCGCCTTCGCGACTTATTACTCGTATAATAAGCGTGTACCAATAGAACACGCCTACTATGTGGATGCATTGGCTTTTGCGGAGTTTTCTGAAATTTGCGCAGAATTCTCCCGATTGTGGACACATTTGTTCGAATATGCTGACCAAAAAAAAATGACGAAGTAGACGAAATGCATTTTGTTTGAATAACCATTTTCGTTAAAGGCTTAAACAATCCTAACACGCTGCTCAGTTGTGTACCTATTCATGGTTGAATATGTCAAACACTGAAACAAAGAAATGTCAGATTAAGTTGGACAAAGAACTATCAATGAAATACAGGGTGATTCATTCACGACTAGACGAATTTCATCAGCGTATTCCATGGCTCATTTCATGAAAAAAATTTCATCTCCGACCATGCCCGAAATGCAGCGATTTGAAAATTTTCGCATTGGTAGTCGGAGGGTACTTGGTTAAAATTGCTAGGGCTATCTTTTAAGAGAAATAAGCATAAGTTACCTGCCATCTGGATGAGAAAATTGAGGTTATGTGCACGTTCTTCTGTTTTTTTTCCAAATTTCTTTTTGAAAGCGCCTCGGTGATTTCACTTTTTTATGGACATATTTTCATGAAATGAGCCAAGGAATACGCTGGTGAAATTTGTCCAGTCGTGAATGAATCACCCTAAATAACTTCATAAGTATTTTCGATCACGCATTTGATCATCAATTGTGAGACATGAGAAGTAAGCTTTTGTTATTTGAATTACTAAAAAGCCCTTCTTGTTTGTATACCCTCCACCATACAATGGAGGGTACATTAGTCTGTAACACCTTGAAATAATCTCCGGAGACCCAACAAAGATTTCTATACACAACACACTTCTATGCTGAATTCGGTTGAGATCGGAAAAGTCCTACTGGTACCTCCCACACTAACGGTCTCATGGGCCTTGAAAAATAATATGACAATAACACACCATACACTTGACCTATCGACACGAAATTTTCGGCATAAAGATTAATATATAGAACAGACTTTTGCGCTTAATTTGGCTAAGATCGGTATTGGCTATTGGTACCTCCCACACAAACGGTCTCATGGGCCTTGAAAAATAATATGACAATAACTTCGAGATGAAATTTTCTACATAAAGATTTTTATATAGAACACACCTTTCGCCAAATTCTGTTGAGATCGGAAAAGTCCTACTGGTACCTCCCACACAAACGGTATCATGGGCTTTGAGAAAAAACACTCTGCGACAAATGGTAAGGGTCAGTGATCGGTTTGGAATGAAACCACCGGGGAAAGTTATATTGGTAAAAAAAAAGTCATACGTGTTCCAGCGTTTCGCTGGGTCTCATCTAGGAATCGAGATATATCGATTTGAAGTTAGTAAGTATCGTATAGGGGAATTTGTCACGTTTTAGGCTCTTTTGTTTGACATAACTCGAGAACCACTCGTCCGATTTAGCTGAAACAAATTTAGAAAAATTAAGAATTACAATTCCTCTAATCTGTTCTTAAACCGTTTTCCTACTTAAGCAACAGTTTTGCAATTATAAATAAATGTATGAAAAAAAAATTATTTTTGCCTAAAAATTAAAATTTTTTTTTTTTTAATTCATAAAAAATCCAAAACGGTAAAAAGTGTCAAGTCCTATTACTTTCACGTAAAGTCACATAAATGTATTTAAAAAAAAAATAAAAAAAAAAAAATTTTTTTCTTCATGCGCTTATTTTTAACTTGGAAACTATTACTTGTAAAGGAAAATAATATATGAACAAATTAAGGGAATTGTAATTCTTGGTTTTTTAAAATTTATTTCAGCTAAATCGGACGAGTGGTTCTCAAGTTATGTCAAACAAAAGAGCCAAAAACGTGACAAATTCCCCTATACGATACTTACTAACTTCAAATCGATATATCTCGATTCCTAGATGAGACCCAACGAAACGCTGGGACACGTATGACCTTTTTTTGACCGATATAACTTTCCCCGGTGGTTTCATCCCAAACCGATTGTGGCTGTCGCACAGTGTAATAAGACGAAAACTCACCACAAGCTTGACCTATCGAAATGAAATTTTGCACATAAAGATTTCTATATAGAACACACTTCCGCACCAAATTTGGTTTTATTTGGGAATCTGGTGGAGGGTATCCAAAGTTCGGCACAGCCAAACTTAACATTTTTTACTTGTTTTCGTTCTATTATTAATAAAAATAAAAAATATACATTTTTCTGCAGTTTTCACCTAACACATGTTGAGCTGTCACCAACTGACGTTAATCAGTTTCTGGAACAGTCCTTATACGTTCCCAAACATCGTAAGTGGATGCAAAGAGGCGTAAAAACGCGCTTTATAATACAAACATATGTACATATAAACGTTCATAAACATGCATTTGAAATCAAAACAAGTGAATGTTTATGCTTCTGATAAGCAACCGAGATGTGAACAGGTACAGTAACCGATATCACAGATTTGGACGATAACTGCTGCACATTTGCGTCTGTCCATTCATCATAGCATCGTTGGAAGATTTTTCTGGTTCTTTTTGATACCTTATACTTGCTACGAGTATACATGGTTTTTGTTATTGTACGATGGCGTATGCGGCTTGCTTTACATACGATCTTCCTCAGTCTCCGTTGGTGAGTGATAATGATGTTGTTGTCTTCACGTTTACACTAAACGACAGAAAGAGAATTTACTCGTATCTCTTTTCGTAGATGATGAGGTAGAAATTTAATACATACACTATGTCGATTTTCCATTATTGCTTTAAAAAAAATTAAAGTAACACCTACGAAATGTTTAGTTATATTTTGTCCCTTGGCAGTTTATCGTCCTCAATGTGAGCCTTAAAAGCGATATTCATAAGCTTTCTTATGTAAAATAATAGACACGTAAAAAGATTCTTCTCTGAGTATTTCATTTCCCGGGAAAGGTAGAAATATTTTAAAAATTTTCGAGATCCTGCGTTGGGCTATAGTAAATGAAAATTAGCCATTTTTTGTCGAGAAAACGTTAAGAATACAAGTAAAAATATACATTAGCTGTGCTTGCTTAAGCTTATTAACTCACATTTAGCAAATGAGTTGTTTTCTTATCGCTGGAGAAACGTGTAAGATAATTCTAACATTACACACACTGCTGTATTTCTTATTTAGGCTTAAAAGAATCATTCAATATCTGGATTTATCGGCGAAGCTGCATGAGATAACGGGTGATAAATATAGAAATATTTTTTTAATAGGATTTTTTCACAGATTACGTGTGAGGTTTGTTAAACTTTATTTGTTTTCTATTCACTATTGCTTGCCATTTCATCATGGAAAGACTGACACCGCGAAAACCACGGTTTGGTGCGGTTTATGGGCTGGTGAAAACATCGGTCCATATTTTCCCAAATCTTTAATCTAGACGTTTTTGTTCAATGTGGTTTTTTCACACGTCTATTTTTTCTTAAAAATGATGATGGCCGGAACATATGACCATGATATCGGACTTTTAGCTACCTACAACTTGTCATACAGCTGCTCAAACAATGGATCTATTGAGATGTCATTTCCAAGAACAGATAATTTCATGTGTTGGACCGGTAAGTTGGCCGTCTTGGTCGTGTGATATCACACCTTTAGACTTTTTTTGGTCTTCGGAAAGTCCAAAGTCAATGCTGACAAAGCACCTGCGATTCAGGTTTTGAAAGCCTACATTAAGCGTAACATTAACACCATACTGATCGAAATGCTCGAACGAGTAATCCAAAATTGGACCCTAAGAATGGAAAACCTGTCCTTTTGAAAGAACAATAAAGATTTCACACCTCATTTGGATTTTTATATACCTTTTATTTTGAAAAAAAATACCTCTAGATTGATCACCCGTCAGGGATATTAAAATCAACACAAACTGATATTTCAAGTACTTTTATTTCACAATTTCTAATGCAAAAAGTGTCGCCATTAGGCGATACACTTCATTGAATATTTTGTTACTTGTACAATCTTTAGTTATTTTAGTATTCGCTTTTGACAAATTCGCTAAAAAAAATTTGTTTTACAATTTTCTTTGATGTTAACAAAGATAAACAATTATTTTATCGAATATTACTGAAGAACTCTTGAATATAGAATATATCTGTTTTATCATCTGGTGCAAAGATAAATACATTTGAACGTTTTCAACTGACGATTGGGTTTGTTATAGTGGGAGCTGTTGTGCATAAAACATTTTTGTCCACTTTCCCCAGAATTTATTTTGATATACAAAAATAGATTATAAACCAAAAGTCATGTTCCTACGTCTGCTAGATGATATTTTATGGTTGTATGTTAAGTGAGTGGGTATATCCTTAAGCTTTTTTAAAATCGTATTCGTATACAGCAATTTACCCCACAGTAGCATAATAGTCCGGTATTACCGGATTCCGTTGGCCGGTTTTTATGAAGTTTGCATTTTTGATTAACCGAAAAAACCGGTGTATTTATATTAAATTAACCGGGTTTAAATTGTAGATAAATAATGTACGAAGGTTGCTATTTATATTTCGGGTCCGGCAATAAAAACACAAAAAATTATCATTGGAAATGGTTTTATTGTTTTTCAAAATATTCTACTTTAAGATCAATACACTTTTGCATGCGCAAAAACCAATTTTCGAAGCACCTTTTCCACTCCGATTGAGACACCTCCAAAACATGATTTTTGAACGCTTCAACAGCTGCTTTGGGCGATGAAAAACGTTGACCATGCATTTTTTCTTCATGCTAGGGTATAAGAAGTCGTCATTGGGTGCCAAGTCAGGGCTGTACGATGGATTCGACACCTTGAGTGGTCAACTAGCTCATCGTTTCAGCAGATTTGTGAGAGCTCGCATTGTCGTGATGCAAAATGATCCGTCTCTCTTATTATCTTTTCTCATTTCTTCGAACACTGTTGGCAAGCAGCTGATTGTATACCACTCAGAATTGACCGTCGTACGTTCCACTAAAGGCACTGTGGCAACATGGCCGGTTATACCGAACCTGTGACAATGTTATAAACCGCCTTTGAGCTACCGCAGTTATACTTTTTCAACACCTCTTTGCACCAATCCATACGAACCTTTTTTTGAGCATTTGTCGAATTATGTGGGATCCAACGAGAACAAATTTTTTTCACGGCCAAATGAACATGCAATATCTTATTGATGCTTGTCATATTCGTACAAATGCCCAAGAATGCCTCAATCGCACTGTATGTCACAAGTCGGTCTTGCTTAATCAGTTCACGCACAGCATCGATGGTTTCTGACAAAGTGTCCGAAGTTGGACGTCCTTCACGAAATTCATCCAGGAGCCAACGGCGTCCGAGACTGAACTCTTGGTACCAGCAATTTAAAGTGGTTTTTGAAGGTGCTTCACCGCCAAAAGTCGAAACAAGTTGATTTAAACACTCTTGTCTCTATAATCCACGCCGAAAATCGTAAAAACAAAACAATTTTCTCTTTAATTACACAATGTTCTGAGTTAAGTTATGCTATAAAAATGTTAAAGTTTCCAATGGAAGTTCCAGTTTTCATCTGTGAAAACTACTTATAGTATTGTCAGGACCCGAAATAAAAACAGCAACCTTTTTTATCTTTTTATATATGATGAAATAATTGAAAACACAAAGTCGAGGTCGTTTTTATATATCGAGAAAAACTGCTTAAAATGCGAATTTAAATTTCGTAAAAATTTCTACATTTTTACGAAATTTAAATTCGCATTAAAATAATAAGTACACATTCACTATTGGCAAAATAATGTTTGTTATTTTTTTTTGTAATACTAGCGGGAGAACTTCGCCGGTGTTCCAATTTGTTTCATGTTTATTATGTAGTTTTAACGCTGTCCCTCCAATCCAATTCCCATTGCTACTTTAATCAAAGTACAGTTCAGAATTTTGAAACCATTTCGAAGTGGTGTGTATCTGTCTATACTTATAATTTAAAAAATCTTCTCTTGAAACGAAACCACATATCAAATAGGGTCTAGCTTAAATTTTGTATAAGATATTATCGCCGACAAAGTGGTAAATTTTATGATGAATCTCACTGCAGGGTTTTTCTCGATTTTTGGCTCTCTCGTTCTAAAAGTGTTAGGTCCGGTTTCAGTGTGAAAATGTGGACCTGCATGGTCTAATATTACTTAAATTGATTATAGATCTCCCATAATTCAGTATGAAGCTCGGCATCATAATGTGGTTTGTGGAATGGCGAACCTCAAACCGTTATTTAAATTTAAGAGCAATCGAATTTATTTTTTGGCTCTAGAGTTTTTTTTTGGCCCTAGTGCAAGGGCTTTTCGAAAACATGGGCCGTTAAGGTTTAACCTCATTGGCAAAGATTTTTCGTGGGTCGTAACGTTTCATACAAAATTTAATCACAATCGAATGTAATTTGTTGCTTTAAGAGCTGCTTGAACAATTTGCAAAAGTTAAGTCGACATTGTTAATTTACTTTGTGATTTTCTGTGAGAAAGCGATACTGTAGTATTCTCTCCTAAAAACGCTTACTAGTTAAAAACACAACTATTATATTGCGGGCTAGTGATTAAAAACAGAATTCCTTAATGTGGAGCTTGCCAAGTAGTTCGAATGAAATGCGATTTTAGTTAGGCTTAAAAATAATACACCGTTCCAACTGAAATTGAGAAAATACAAATTGATATTAAGAAAAGATAAATTAGAATTGAGGAAATACAAGTTGAAATTGAAACAATACAAACTGATATTAAGAAAAGATAAATTTGAATTGAGGAAATACAAATTGTTATTGAGAAATTACAAAACGAAATTGAGAAATTTAAGATTGATATTGAAAGTCATTTCTTAACAAACATGTTCTCCAATTCGATATTACTAATTATGTTTAACAATCGCATTAAGGAATAAGGGGGAACTTCTCCCTAATCAGTGAGCTGTTCACTATTAAACTTTTATACTCACTGACCGGGACCTACTGCTTAGTGGCGACCAGAATAATAGAATTTTATTATTTAAATCAGCGATCAGTTATTTTAACGCAAGGAGCATATCGTCGTCATTTTAACGTCAGAATATCGCCCTCTGTAGCAATGAATCGTTGCTTAGTGGATCGTCATCCCCACATGGCACCGTATGAGATTTGTCTCGAACCGGTAGACCACATTAAATTCGCACTTTGGAAAATATTGAACGAGTACAGCAAGATGTTAGCAGATGTTTCTGGCAGATATTTCTGCCAGAATGCGTTCTGCTCAGCTAGGAATGTCTCGTATGCCACTACGGCGCATTTTAAAAAAAGATTTACTGTTATACCCATATAAGGTGCGATTGGTGCAAGAATAAAAACCCGCAGATCATCGGCAAAGTCTAAATTTTGCGGTTAAAATTCAACAGTTGGCCTGAAATGAAATCAACTTTATTGAAAATGTGATTATGAGAGATGAAACTCATTTTTATTTGAATGGCTTTGTTAATAAGCCGAACTGTAGGTTCTGGGGTTCTTAAAATCCAAGGGCCATTCATCAACGCCAATTGCACCCCATTAGGCGTTCAGTATTGTGTGGGATCACATCTGCAAATATCATTGGGTTTATGATAGAAAATTTTGTACGTCCCGCTCTTGAAAATAGATCTCAGAAGTGATTTTAGCAGTACGCCCACACTGCCCTAGACACAATGGCACTTTTTAGTCAAATTTTTGGAGAGCGAATAATTTCCAGAAATTCGGAAAATATTTGGCCAGCGCGATCGCCAGATTTGTCAGCACCCGGCTATTTTCTTTGGGGTTATTTGAAGGAGCGAATATTTGTGAACAAGCCCGTGACAATCCTTCAACTCAAGGTCAATACTGGTGCAGAAATTCGAAAGCCACAGAAACAATTTTTGAAAGATGTTATGGAAAATGCTCTACTCGTAAATAGAGCCCATCATTGCAAAGCTGAAAACGGAGGTCATTTATGTGACATAATTTTGTATACTTACGAGTAGTGTTAAAAAAATTATAATCTAAGAAAAAAAAGATATAAAAAAATAAACGAAAAAGTTATTAAAGTTTTTAACCCCAAGTTAACTTTCGGCCACCCTGTAGAAGAGGTGTTTTCGTGCTGAGGTTTTAAGTTTCGGCCCACATGATATGAACGGGCGGAGATTCAGGGCCCACAAGTTGGGCACCTCGATATTTTTTTCTAAAGAATCTACTAGTCGAGACCCTAACTTGGTGTAGTATATTGGCAATAACTAAGCCAAATATTCTTTTCATTTTAATTTTGTTTTAAAACAATAATTGCTGGATACAGCAATTGTTAAGATATACCTTTCGAGCAAGCAATCAAAGTTAAAAATTGGGAAAATAACGATTTTTTTTTGCCATTTTATGCGTAAAAGTAGCGCAAATAATTGGATGGAGCGCAATAATTTACTTGTTTGCAGGCTGTGGCGGCACTGTTGGTCGAAGAGAGTGGAGAGTGGGCGTGGCTTGTTGTGGCTTACTGAAGATTTGTTTTCGTGTGCCTTTCAGTTGACATCATGCATTGGACACGTGAGGAGAGGTCATTTTGTTTTGAAGCTTATTTTCAGCGTGCTTTTCGTTTACGATTCGTAAATTTGAAAACTTCATTCAGAACAGCAGGAATGTGCCATATGCACGAAGGAGACCTGGGAAATGGATTACAACACAATCTACGAAACGCTCTGCTCGGAAGCAAACACTTGTTCTTGTAATTTTCAGACCTTTTTTAAACCGGCTCTTGAGGCAATTCTGTTAAAGGATACATGGTTCCAACAGGATGGTGTCACTGCACACACAACGAGGGTTACCATGAATTGTTCGAGGCAAATATTTCCTGAAACGCTTATCTCTTTGAGGGGTGATGTGAACTGGCCAGCACGCTCACCAGACTTAGCCCCATGCGATTTTTTTCCTTTGTGGTTACCTGAAGTCGAGGGTGTACTTATATATCAACCGTCATAACACCTTGGAAGACCTAATCAACAATATTGAGTCGACATTTGCCAGATACACTATTTAAAACAATGTAATTTAAAAATTATCTTACTCTTCAGTAAAATAAAAATATAAAATACATTTTTCTAAGGTTCATAATTTTTTTATTTCATTCCCAAATAAGCTATTTCCATCTGCATTTTTTATTTAAAATCAAAAAGTTAACCCTAATTTCTCTAATCACAGATGGACATAAGTGTGTAACGGCAACACTGTTCAAATTCCTGTATAACAGTGTAATCATCTATTTTTTTATATTAATTTTGCTCATCTCACCACGACTTGTCTCTCCTTCATGAAATGAGTTTTTCTATTCCTACTGCACTGCCATGCAAGCATACGAGTACATAATTACAAACATACATTACGTGAATGAACACAGTTGCTGTAATCAGTTAGTTCTTCAGTCTTATCTTCGGCTAATTCATCGTCATATGTAAATACACACACACACATACATGCAAAAACACTTATGTATGCTCGTACAACAACACGGAATCTTCAGGGCATTTTTAGCATATGAAAGAAATCATCAGTCGGCCTAAGTCATTCCATTCAAATCTGTTATCGTGTCACTACGGCCACGACTCTCATACTACTCCAGAGCAAACGATCTCTGTAACAAACGGTTCTCTGATAAAAATACAATTAGATAAAGAGCAAGAACAAGGGACTGCTGACAGCTCCAACGTTAACGTTGATCTTCATTGGCTCGTGCTTCTCCGTTGGAAAACACGCGTTACCACTAAAATTGTCTTGTCCTCAACTTGTTGGTGTCGTGCTTTCGTTTAAATTTGTTTTTCATGAAAACGTTGTCGGTTTTAAAATTTTTATTCAGTTGACTTTTTACTGTGACATACATACAAACATATTTTCTGTGCATGCGTCAAAAGAATTATCAAGATTTTATTTTGTTCGTGTTGTTGCTGCTATAAATGATTGTTGTGGGATAAATATCAAAAAAGTGCACATATTCGTCTCCGCTTAGCTTTAGCTGTGACTAATTTTATTTGCGTGGAACGTGTCTGGATTTGGAAAATCATCAATCATGTCTAAGCAAGAGGACACCCCAATTGTAATGTAAGTCACTAATTTTAATAAGTTAATGTTTTAATATTTCCCTACAGAAACTACATTTTTTGTGAATGCAGTGCTTGAGAGTAATGAATGCAAATTGTAGCAGTTTGGACAGAAAATCCATGCCTTTCGAATTTTTGTGTATTCGATTAAAAGAGCAGAAAAGTTAATCAGATAAGAAGCAGAAGTAAAACGGGGCACTTTGTGGGAGTAGTATAAAGGCGTTTGGTTTCACACTATCGCCTTGAGTTTGGTTCCACACACTCCAAACTATTCGTTATTATACTATTGCTTCTCGGCCTTATGGCTCGGGTCAAAGTGTAGTTTATTCCCATTTTGTATAATAATGGACATTAAAGTAGCCAATCCTAATTGTAACCCGGCACAACGTAATTATAATTCCCCATTTGTAGTGTAGGGTATTACACAGTGCTGATGTTTGTAACACTTCAATGGATTGCAGGTACCCCTATGTGTATTATATGACTCGGAAGCACTATCTGATTCTATTTAGCGATATCATTTTGTCTAGTTTTTGTTATAATCAAGATACAGGTGAGGTTAAAAGACGAAAAACCAGACTGATTTCGGTTATCTTTGTCGATAGACGACTTGTGTTATGTTTGTAAAATTTTGACGAAAGTGACACTAGAAGTCGAATAGCCCACAAACAAATTTCGCTATAGATTAAGAGCCTGTCTATTCAGAAGCCACATATTAAACCTAATTTTGCTCAAATTTAGCATATAAATTCATATTTCGGGTCCGGCAAAAATTTATCATTGGAAATGGATTTATTGTTTTTCAAATGATTCTCCTTTAAGATCAATACTCTTTTGCATGCGCACAAACCAAATTTCAAAGCACTTTTTCCATTTCGATTGAGACACCTCCAAAACATGATTTTTGAACGCTTCCACAGCTGCTTCGGGCGATGAAAGACGTTGACCACGAATTTTTTTCTTGATGCTAGGGAATAAGAATTCATTGGGTGCCAAATCAAGGCTGCACGGTGGATGGCCTATCAATTCGACATCTTGAGTGGTCAAATAGGTCATCGTTTCAGCTAATGTGTGAGAGCTCGCAATGTCGTGATGCAAAATGATCCGCCTTCTCTCAGTTATACCGCAGTTATACTTTTTCAACATCTCTTTGCACCAATCCATACGAGCCTTTTTTTGAGAATTCGACAAATTATGTGGGATCCAACGAGAACAATTTTTTTTCACGGCCAAATGAACATGCAATATCTTACTGATGCTTGTCATACTAGTGCCCAAAGATGCCTCAATCTCAAAGTATGCCACATGTCGGTCTTGCTTAATCAGTTCACGCACAGTATCGATGGTTTCTGGCAAAGTGCCTGAAGTTGGACGTTCTTCACGAAATTCATCCTGGAGCGAATGGCGTCCGAGACTGAACTCTTGGTACCAGCGATTAACAGTGGTTTTTGATGGTGCTTCATCGCCACAAGATGAAACAGGTTGAATTAAACACTCCTGTCTTGATAACCCACGCCGAAAATCGTAAAAATTCATCGCACGAAAATGTTCAGGGGATAATTCCATTTTTTGACTGAGATGAATTTTTCAACACAATCTAAACAAAACAATTCGCCCTCATATAACAAAACGTTCTGAGTGAAGTTATGCTAAAAAATGTGAAAGTTTCCAATGGATGTTCCAGTTTGCATCTGGGAACACTAGTATTGACAGGCCCCTAAATATATAAGTAAATAGCAACCCTCGTATTAAGAGCGGGCTGCCGTGGTGTGATGGATAGTGCGCACGACTGAAATAGTTTGAATTCTGGTTAAGAACAACAGAAAAGTGCAGTGGCTTCTTTTTCACATCTGAAATACCGGCGACTTTCCGAGCCATGAACAAATTTTATATAGAATGCATTAGTCATTTCAAGCCAGTTTTAAACATTGGGATAAAATTAACCACAAATAGAAAGAAAATTTGATTAACTTTTCAGCTGTGCATAAATTCGCGCTTTTGAATTACAAAACGTAAATTTTTGCACTAAATGTACCGTACCAAGGGGGAAATTTCAGACTGGCAACAGTTAAGAATGGGCATACCTTTCAACATTTCAAATTAGTACTGTATCCTTAGAAGGCTTTCGAAGAAAAAATTATCATCACAATTTTTTTTCATAATCGTTATTAAAATAGTTACTACAACCAAAACATACTTGGTGCAAACAAAATTATGGCGTCTAAATTAAGATAAGAAATCACACGTTGTAATAAAAATATGTGAGCCACATTCAAAAAAGTTGAAAAAATAAATCACACGCTTACAACATTTAAAACCAAAAATGTGAAAATCAGAAATGCTGAAAAAAATATGTTTTTTCTGTTTAATGAATTACATATACTTTTACTTTTAATTAAGATCGCAAAAAAGGGGTCAATACAGGGCAAATTTGTATAATATTGCCGATTCTGAAAGTCAATAGCTCAAAGTAATCGTTGAGTCCTTGGCTAAACTTATAATAGTACTTTTTACGGAACTCAAAAGTGTTTACTGGTCAGTTGAAGACTTTTGGCCATTGGATATCGTTTCTGGACCACTGCGCGCCGTGACTCTCTTTGACTCACAACACATACGTGAGAAACGACAAAGCAGCCTCTGCAGCTTTGAAACGAATTCGTAATAATTTGTATGAAGTATAATGCAGCTTACAGAGCAAAGTGAGCAAAGCGGACGGTGCGACGTTATCGGCGTCGACGGTAAATCACTTACATATGTATATGTGACAGCATAGAGAAAGGGACCTAAGGGTAAAAAAATCAATTTTCATTTTTTTTTCTTTTTTTGATGTGAACAACATCTGAGCATCGAATGGGACCGATCCCATGCCCCAAAAATGTTCCCTCCCAGAGATATGCGCGTTTTATAAAAGTGAAGTCGGCGATTCTAAGCACAAATAGAAAGGGACATAATCTTTAAAATGGATCTCTTGAGCAAAACTGGTTTTTAGCCTTAGGTCCCTTTCTATTTTGCGCGTCACATATATTTGCCTTTTAGTCAAAAAAATAATAGCGGTTGTCCGTCGGGAAGGTATACTATTTTGTTTGTTTATCATTTATGATTAAATGAAAGAGAATGGATCTTATATTGATATATGTTTTATTTAATGTCGGCAATTATGTATGGAATACAATATCGGATAAATGTCGACCTCTGTTAGCCTAACAAATGCAAGCCCTTTTGAGCTCATTTTTCATTACATTCTCACACATTTCACGCGGTATTTCATTAATTTCATCACGAATATTTTGTTTGAGTTGCTCAAGCGTTTCTGGTTGCATAAACCTTGCTCTTCAAATACCTCAACAAAAAGAAGTCCGGAGCAGTCAAATCGGGCAACCGTGGAGGCCAATCAGCATCACCATTTCTTGAAATAACTTGTTGTGGCAAGAGGTCTCGCAGTAATTCCATTGTAATCCTGGCTGTATGCGATGTGGCACCGTCTTCTTGATACCACATGTTAATCAAGCCCAAAGCATGCAGTTCTAGCGGTAAAAAGATTTCAATCATATAATGATATGCCTCCCTATTGTATACATTTTCTCGAAAAACACGTTTTTTATCGCGATTTCAGGTCCGTGACGACCTTCATCAAAAAGCTTCGCAGTTATAGTAAATTGGAAATACAACCTCTTTAAGTCCAGGTTCTCGCCAAACGTATTAGAACTACTGCTGTCTCAAGCCGGTCAATCATTGCTCTATGATCTACATCCTAATCATTAAAATGATTTTGAATTTTTAGCTCGTTTGTTTTATTTCGGTCTGTTGCTTTTACACATTGAACAGGGATTAAACTGGCTCAAGACCTCTTGCTTCTATATTTAATGTGAATTGTATTTACGAGGGCAATTGTGTGAAGAAAATTTGAAAAGTAAGGTTTACAACAGTAGTTCTCATTCGTTTGGGGAGAGCCTGGCCTTATACTCGTAGAGTTCGGTTTTACTTTCAACAAGCAAGGCTTTCTGAAGAGGGTTGTCACGGACCCGAAATCATGATAAAAGTAGTGTGCTGCCACGAAAATCAATGTCACTTTGCCGTTTTGTTAAAAACTTGTCTTCTATTTAAATATAGAAGTAAGAGGTCTTTAGCCGGTTAAATCCCTGTTCAATGTGATTTTGAATTCTCATATGATAAGTAGTAAGCCGTAGTGCGAGGCCACTGCGACTCACTGAAACATTCATGGTTTTTATTTCACATAAATTACTTTTTTTTTATTCATTTCGAAACCAATTTATATTTGTTAATGTTTTTACAAACATAAAACCATTAAATATAATGTGCTGCATCTTATCGACAATAAATTCATACAGGCTTTGAGAATTCTTGTTAAAACGTATTGTTTTAATGTGGAGTTTATTGGGTATTTTCGCTATAATTCCGATTGGCTATGCAACAATTTTCACCATCTTGTTTAATCCAGACAGTGTTATGTGGGATTCTTATTCGGAGCAGTTCGTTAAAAAAAAGCTTAAGATCCTTAAGTATTGATCTATATTGACCGTAACAGTAGGGCCGTAGCAACATTCATTAGTTACCCTGTAGTTGTAGATCAAACTCTATGGTGTTGAGAACATACTGGGTAGCCAAAAAAACTAAAGGGTTCGCCAAAAAGATCACGACAAAGATCCATTGTGGCTCTTGCTGTGTGCGGCTAGTGGCTCAATCTGACTGGAACCATATTTAACTCTTATTTTGAACTTGGGGACGCACATTTTTTCAAAAATAGTTCTAGACAAAGCCCCCTTAATAGTTGCAGGTTGCTAATTTTCAAAAGAATATGGACCGATAACTTATTCAACCTTAAGATAAGTTGCTAATAATGTTGTTACTAGGTCCTGTTCTGACATTTAAATGACGACGATAATTTCTTTGAGCTGACATACGAGTATAGACTTGCCAGAAGAATAATAAAATTTAACAATTTTGTTGCTGTCCGTATTATATAGCCTTCATATACCAAGGAGAAAAATATAAACAAAAAAGTTATGAATATCTTTAAACCTACAGTTACAATACAATTTAATACAGTACAATACGATCTATAGTGGTAGAAAAACTCACGTGGTATGGCTTATCTTTGCTTTCTACAATTGAAATTTCATATGAATTTTTGTTTTCTATTTTTTCTTTAAATATTTTAATCTGTTGTACTTGAAGATGCCGGTGTTCTCATCCCATTTAGATAACGTTGTATGACACATCGCTCACACTTAATTACCCCACATTCAGTAATAGCCTTTTCACATTTACTGCGTTTCAGCTGAAACGCCGGCGTTTCGTTCTCTTGAAATCATTTTGAAACCATGGTGTTCACATTATGATTTTTCAAACTACTGTGGTTTCATGTGACATTTCTCATTTCTCTTTTCTGTTTTCTGTACTGAGTGTAAACAAAACAAACAAACAAAGATAAAATAATATCAAAAAATGAATTTAATTTGTACAATATTAGAGTTTATATCATTGTATGACTGCGCTGTAATTATTAAAAAAGAAAAATTTTAATTTATAGTCATAGATCCCATTGCAATAAGTACTTACCACCACAAAGCAAACTAGAAATGTAAACAAACAGATGTTTTTTCCCCTCATTTTTCTGACATTTGCCTTGAACCAGCAAAGGAAATTTTTTCATTTTACTGCTTTTTTTAACTACTATTGGAGTACAACACTGGGCTCTCTCTCATTTTTACTGTGGTTTTGCGTTTTGTATGGAAATTTAAGTGTGTTTCGCGGAATTCATCGAAAGAGACTGAAACGCCGGCGTTTCAGCTGAAACGCAGTAAATGTGAAAAGGCTATTAGATGAGAAACTGTAACACTAACGCAGCCATCTTTTGTGAGAAATACATGATTTGTTTTAGGTTATGTATCAGTGTAATATTTTATAATTTTTATTAGACATGTCCACAATAATTAATGCATATTCTTGATAAATATTTTACTAGTTGTCCTCTACAGCATCATATTGAGTAAAAAGCATCGTATTACAAATAATGCATCGTATTGCGATTAAAATGTGTTAAAAAATTCTTGTGTGAAATATAAAACGGGTCGCCATCGCTGCTACCTTTATTTTATACTAGCCGTGTTCTTTTCAGGTTACTAAACAAGCGTTTGTATAGAAGTTACTCGACAAGCAAGCGAGTTGGCTGTTACTCGGTAACGAAACGAGTTAGAGTTACCTGACTTATTTTTTAACAAAAAAAATATTATGACACACCCGGCTTCTATAACGAAATCAAAAACATATGTTTTTTGTTATTGATACAGAAAGAAAATGAAAAGAATGAAAGAAAAAGAAAAGAAAACGCAATAAAAACATTTTTATAAATTATAAGTACAATGATGCAAAAACGGTAAGTGAAAATGTTTGTAGTTAAGATTTAGAGAAATTTCGATGTAGCTATATTCTTTTAAGAGTGACTAAACGAAAATTGTGGTCCAGGGACGAGACGTTGATGCTGTTGGCTTTCTACAAAGCCAGAAAGGATGAATTTGAATGTCCCCGGCGAAAAAGAAATGCCTACCAACGAAATTAAATTTGTCAATAAAATGTTAACAGAACAAGAAAAATTCGTTTTCCACAATTTGCTTTTTCTTTTTGTTAGTAAATAAACTTTTTTTGAGCTTATGCTGCCATCCGATTCAAAATGCTATTGGATGTTGCCAGAATACCATATTGCTAACCAACTAGGTAACTATGCTTGTTATCTGAAAAGAACACGACTACTATCTAGAGGGTGTTTTTTTGAGTTGCGTGTGGTCTTCAATCTGAACACACTTCTTTTAGAGTTGATATTTTTTTTGACAGCTGTCACTTGAATTATGCTCAGTTTGGTTTGCCATTTATAATGAAAATACTTACTCCGGAACAACGTTTGCATATCGTGGCGAATGGTATCAAAACGAGATGACCACCGATCCTGATTTTTACAAAAAAAAAAAATTGTTCAGCGATGAAGCTCTGAACTGGAGGATGTTGATATGGACGACCTTTGGTTCCAACAAGATGGCGCTACATGCCCTACAACCGACAAAAACAATCAGTTGATTGGAGGAAACTTTTGGTGAGCGCATTATTTCGCGTCGTGGACGACTTAACACCGCTGGACTATTTTTTAAGGGGTTATATGAAGTCGCTTGTCTACGCAGATAAGCCAGAAAAGATTGACGCATTGGGAGGGAATTGGGCCACTCATTTTTAAAACATAATGGCAAACGCTTATCTTTATAATAAAGCTAAATTCTTGGCTATAACATTATGAGGGTTGCTATAAACTAAGTGTTGCCTAGCGCCATCTGACAATTTCATTGGAAAGTCTGACATTTTTTTAGCATAAACGTACTCAGAACGTTTTGGCGTACGACCATCATTTGTGTTGTTTACAGTGACTTAAAAAATTATTTTGGCAAAAAAATGGAATTAACTCGTGAACATTTTCGTGCGATAATTTTTCACAACTTTCGACGTGGATTATCACAAGAGTGCATCGATGAAGCACCATCCTATGGCACATTTTCGTGGGATCATTTTTCACAACTTTCGACAAGAGTGCATTGATGAAGCACCATCCTATGACACATTTTCGAGCGATAATTTTTCACAACTTTCGACGTGGATTACCACAAGAGTGCATCGATGATGCACCATCCTATGGCACTGTGAAAAACTGATTTAATGAATTCAATCGTGGCCGACGCTAGCTTTAGAACGAAGGTCGTCCAAAAACGGCCGTTGAGCCAGAGAACATAGATGCCGTGCGGGAACTGATAATGCAATATCGTCATGTGACATACCGTAAGATAGAGGTATCCTTGGGCATTGCTTACACCAGCATACATTCGATGTTGCATGAACACCTGGCCGTAAAAAAGGTTTCTTCTCGTTAGATCCCGCACAATTTGACAATCAAAAAAAGGCTCATGTCGATTGGTGCAAAGAAATTTAAAAAAAAGCGATCGCGGTGCTTCAAAAGACGTTTATAAGATTGTCACAGAATCTATGATCTATGCGTATGAGCCCGAAACAGCAATCGAACGTGTGGGTCATCGAAGATGAGCCAAATCCAACGAAAGTTGTTCGTGGAAGAAGCACTTCGAAGCAAATGGTCGCCTGTTTCTTCGGCAAAACAGGTCATGTGGCGACTGTTCGGCTTGAGCAACGTAGGACGGTCAATTCTGAGTGGTACACCACAATTTGTTTGCCTGTGAAGTCTTTGGAGAAATTCGAAAAACGAACAAGAGAAGACGAATCATTGTGCACCATGACAATGCGAGCTCTCACACATCGGCTCAAACCAGCGCCTTTTTGACCGGCTAAAATGTCGATTGGATGGGTCATCCGCCGTACCGTTCTAACTTGACACCCAATGACTTTTTTTATTTCCGCACATCAAGAAAAAAATGCGTGGTCAACGATTTTCGTCGCCAGAAGATGCTGTTGACGCGTTCAAAAGCCATGTTTTGAAGGTGTCTCAATCGGAGTGGAAAAAGTGATTCGACAATTGGTTTGAGCGCATGCAACAGCGTATAAATCATGCTGTAGAGTACTTTGAAAAACAATAAAACCATTTATATAGCAGCCCTCGTAAGTCATATGCGTTTCATTTCTTCTTGAAAACCACACATCTAAAAAAAACACACTTTATATACCCTACACGACGTTATGATACTTTTGGACAATCAGAAAACGAAACTGAGTCAAATCGTTTTTCAAACCCAAAAGTGTTTTATTAAATAAAAAGTAACTTGTTTTGAAAAATTTAAATAAATAGAAAAAATTGATTAAAGTACTCGTATGTTGTATATTGCTTGTTGTTGTGTTTTTTTTTTTACTAAAATTTGTCTTTTTAACAGCGTTTCCATTTCATTTGGTTTTTATTTTAATCGATCTTTCACCTTTACTCTAAAAGGGTATCAGGTCAAGAACAACGATGACAGTTTCAAATTTCATCAATTAACTTTAGAAGAGTAATTCCTTTACATCGAGTATTTCATTTCCATCGTTTATCACTTGTTGGTATTAATTCTTTGATTTCCTTTACCATCACTGTCGTTCTCGTCATCATCATCACTGTCTTCTGGTCTGCATGGCAAGAGCCACCCGTCAATAAATCACAACATAAACATTTTCATAATAAATTTAACCAATATCTCTCCCCACACTCTTTGACAAGTGCTACTTTCTCGCTCGCCCTCTCTCTCTCTGTCTTTGTTCCCGTTCCTGTTCATTCATCTTTCAATTCAACGTCACTTTTGTCGTCATAATTATGCGGTCTGACGTCGGACGATGGCAAAGCGGCAATGGAGTGAAGAAATTGTGAGCGGGTTGTGGTGTTTCGCTGTGGAGCCACAACAATTTACCAAAGCCATCAATACTGTCATCAATTGGCTTTGCGAGTGAGTGAGTTTTTGACTTGTTGGTCTTCTGGTCGATACCGCTGCTGCTTGCTTGGCTTGTTTACTCTCCACTTTGCGACATGACATGGAATTTTGTCTTCTTTCCTTCGTTTATTTTGGGTTTATTCAACGATGGCGGAGGGGTGTGAAGGAGGAGTACAGGAGTGGTGTGGTTTAGTGGAAATTTCGTGGAAAATTCGTTTCGCGCTGATTGTGGTATGACGTACATACACATAAAATGCATTTTCCACTGCCCGAAAGAGCGGAGACAAGAAGGGGGTAAGTCTGAATGCGATCCTTTTAAACGCTGTTGGACGACTTTAAGTGTTACTGTTTAGTTCACGACAACCCCCCTCAACTTTCTCCGTAGGGTATGAGGAGCAATAAAATTTAGTTTATCTCTTTCCTCTCATTATGTCTGTTTATTATTCGTATCTTATCTTTAGATGTAGTCTCTTTGTTTGCCTTTGTTTTTTTCTTTCAATATGCTTTGATTAACCTTTAGCATGCCTCATTCGTCTTGTGCTCTTTTCCCCAGTTAAAAGTCCCCTGCAAGTTGGATTATGTCAATCACAAACGCTTAGCAATTTTTCTTGCATTCTTCTTTTTGTGCATTTTGCTTCCTTAAGTCATTTGACTGGCTGGTTGGTGTTGGAGTTTGTCCATGCTACCATTTGCTGCACGTGATGTTTCTTCACACCAAACCGTATCTAAGTGATATACTCCTTTCACAGGAACACGCACACTAACCGGGAAAAGCTTAGCAGTTCTTTTGTATGTGCACCATCCTTTCGCTGAGTTGCACAGTTCTAGGCCGACAAAGAACTTTGAAGCTTTAAGGAATGTTATCGAATTGGCGAGTTTGCAACCAGGTCATAATGTCCAATTATGCGAACCGGGATCTGTGATTACTTTGATATGTTTAAAGTGCTGTAAAAATATACTCTCTTATAATGTTTATGGACATTTAACAACGGTGAGAGTGTCATAAAGTCCATTTACATTAAGAATATTTTAAAGGTGACACAATATCCAGGAAAGCTGTGTTTTTTTAAAAGTAGTCTTACAATCAAAATGTCCAAATATTTTTCGGAGTAACATCGATATCGACGAAGAGATAATGCCACCTTCCTCAACATTACCCAAAATGGTTTCTCACACTACCAGGAATAAAAGGCTTTCAGCCACGGACAGACTAAATCTAAGGACGGGGACTATAAGTCCCTTTTGAGATGACCACTGTCACAGTGATTTTTGTAAAATGTTTAAATTCGTGAAAAATAAAAATCCACACCCTGAATTAAAAAAATCAATAACACCACGCTACAATGAAAGTCACAATTTCTATTTTTTTAGTTTTTGTGCGAGTATCTCGTGTCAGTTTAGTTGTATAAAACGACTGTAAATTATGAGTCATGGAAAGACACTGCATTCGGCTGCGTTGGAACTAGAATAAAGAGTCGGAAACGATTTTAAATCTAGTTTCTCAGTTTAGTTATTTTGCTGTCTATGATCAAAAAGTAGTCGTGCTACGAGAATTGCTATTTATATTTCGGGTCCGGCAATAAAAGCACAATAATTTATCATTGGAAATGGTTTTATTGTTTTTCAAAATATTCTCCTTAAAGATCAATACATTTTTGCATGCAGACAAACCAATTTTCGAAGCACTTTTTCCAATTGATTAAGACGCCTCCAAATATGATTTTTGAACTCTTCAACAGCTGCTTCGGGCGATGAAAAGCGTTGACCATGCATTTTTTTCTTGATACTAGGGAATAAGATGTGTGCGAGAGCTCGCATTGTCGTGATGCAAAATGATGCGTCTTCTCTTATTATCTTTCCTCATTTCTTCAAACACTGTTGGCAAACACATGGTTGTATACCACTCAAAATTGACTGTCCTACGTTCCACTAAAGGCACTGTGGCAACATGGTTATACCGAAAAAAACGCAATCACTTGCTTCGATGTACTTCTTCCACGAACAAATTTTGAAAGACCCATACGGTCGATTGCTGTTTTGTTTCGGTTTCATATGCATAGATCCATGATTCGTCACACTGCCTTTGAGCTTCCGCAGTTATACTTTTTCAACATCTCCCAATCCATACGAGCCTTTTTTGAGCATTCGTCAAATTATGTGGTATCCAACGAGAACAAAATTTTTTCACAGCCAAATGAACATGCAATATCTTATTGGTGCTTGTCATATTCGTACAAATGCCCAAGAATGCCTCAATCGCACTGTATGTCACAAGTCGGTCTTGCTTAATCAGTTCACGCACAGCATCGATAGTTTCTGGCGAAGTGACCGAAGTTGGATGTCCTTTACGAAATTCATCCTGGAGCGAACGGCGTCCGAGACTGAACTCTTGGTACGAGCGATTAACAGTGGTTTTTGATGGCGGTTCATCGCCAAAAGTCGAAACAAGTTGATTTAAACACTATTGTTTCGATATCCCACGCCGAAAATCGTTGAGTCATCGTGTAAACAAAACAATTCACCTTCAAATGACAGAACGTTCTGAGTGAAGTTATGCCAAAAAATGTCAAAGTTTCCAATGAAAATTCCAGTTTGCATCTGGGAACACTCGTATTGTAGGGACCCTTAATATAAATAGCAACCCTCGTAATAGTCATTTGACTTGGCATTCTTCTTCTTTAAAATAAACCATTTTGTAATAAAATTCTATTCTTCTTGACAGCAATTAATAAAAAGTATATGCCAAATGAAAAAAACTAGTAAAAAACCTAAAGTCGGGAGAGGTCGACTATATAATATACTGCACTTCTGGATGTTCAGAAAAGTCACCTGAGAATGTGTGAGCTACATCTAAATCTAAACCGATAGTTTTTTCGTTTTTTTGTTATTTATTTCTTTAATTTTTCTCGTATAATGTTTATATGTATTTCCCGTACAAATTGTCTGGGGCACCAAAAATGGTTTCCCAAAGACATGGACATATGGCTTTAAAAATAACTATGCAAGCTGAAAAACATTATTTGTGCAATCTGACCTATTTAGAACAATGACATTTTTACACAAATTTAAATATGAGCTTTTTTACATCTGCACTGAGAAGAAAAATAACCTTATACAAGGTTAACTTAACCATAAATAAACATGATTTGGAGTCTAAGTCTAAGGTTAATTTAAACATTTTGTTGTTGACTGGTATTTAACAATAACAATAGTTAATTTAAATATTCTATGGTTGAATTTTTTTAACCATGAAAATTGTTAATTTTAAAATAGTTACTGTTGTTTTAACAAAGCATTGTTGTGTTTTTAACCATTAAAATTGTTATTATTAAAATAATTATTTTTTTAACAATGCATTGTTTTAAACCATGAAAATTGTTTATATTAAAATTTCAATGTTAATTTATTGACACAATATATGCTCAATTTAACAATGAAAATGTTAATATTATTGACTATGAAGATTGTAATAGAAATATTTTTTATTGCGAAGTAAACTAATTATTGGTTACCTCTTTTCACCCGAAATATAGTTACTGTTACAATTTTTAATATTAAATTAACCCACTTACTATGTTTTTGGTTTGTTTACATTTATTCGGTCTTTTTTCATTCGCAATCGTTGCAACTTCGAGTTATTTAATTCCGAAATTCGTATAACACGAAGCAGATTAAAAACGTTGATACAACAGAGCCGAATGATATTTAAACTTTTGTTTATGTTGCACATTTTTCTGCCTCACTCTCTTGAAAAAACCAACCTTATATAATGTTAACTCAACTATTTTGTATGTTCATTTGACCTTACTCGTATATAACGTTATTTTGTCTTCGTTATCAAACATTTACCATGAAAAATGTAACCAGACACATGGTTAACAAAATCATTGTGTTTTCGGCTCAGTGTAGGTAAGTTTAGAGTCTGTTCAATGGCACAATTACTTTACTTCAGATTCGGAAAATATTAAACATTCTTAGGCAAAAGGCTTAAACCGGAATGGCGGTTAATTATAAACTTATAATAAAACCCGACAGTCAGTTTTTTCGAAAAACGGTTTTGAAAACAACCCGAGTTGCCGTTTTTTAGGACAGTCTAGTACATACACAACGCCATTTGATAAACGTTGTTCATCGCGGTTCAAATGACATTTTTGTGTTTATTATGTCAACCTGCACTTCATTCAAATTGTAATAGATTTTAACATGAAATCCGATAAATTATGATAAACATTTTATTAATTTTTTTATCAAAAATATTTCTGGTTAAAGGCCTACAAAGTATCTATCAAAACAACTAGAATTTGGTTATTGACTGAAATTTCAATTAACGGTTTCCAATTCGTGCCCTGATTGTAATAAGAGTGCTTAAATTTTGAATAATTTTTTAATTGGTTATTAAAATTTCTTAATCAAAATTGACAATTATTTTCTTCCGTGTACATAAGCTGAGATTCATGGTGCCTTATATATCCGGAAGGCCATAGGAGTGAATGAAGTCAACAGGAACCTAAAGAAAGCCATGGAATACTCCCAAGTTGTATGACAATTGATAGTTAAAAGCGGTCACCAGTAAAGTGCCTACCCCAATATGTTGACTAGTTTAACATTTGTCTAATCAAATCCACAGAAGCATTATTTTGTTATAAACGTTGTGTGGCGTCAACGCCTCTGATATTAATCAAGCTGGCTTAGTACTCTGCCTCTTCCAGTTCGTTTGTGTGTTGTCTGTCTCTGTGGCTGTGAGACTGTCAAGTCAAAGTGCACGAACAGGCTGAGTTTGTTCCTTTAGTTTATCATTTCTCGTTTCTGTAACTGTCGTTCATCCTTCTCGTGCTTGTGCTGTTGCCATTTCACTAGCTTAATCCTTTCAGGAATATCACGCGCTTGGCGTCAACACAAACTTTTGAAAAAGGGTGGGGAAAAATACGATGAGAAAAATAAACTTTCTTTAGGCTTCTTCTATGCATGTTCCTTTTAATTTTCTTTTCGTTTGGTTGCTTTTTTGTAACTGAAACAAAAAAAAGAAAAACTCCGTGTTAATTTTAATTAGCATACATTAAGGCGACCAGCCCACTTTTTCTTCATATTTTATATTTGTTGCTGAAACAAAGGACACATAACGAGTCTTCCCTCCCAGTTAATAGATACTGGTGCGGGTTAATGCTACTGTGTGCTGTGCGCTCCTTTCGATTTTTTGACAACTGGCTGCAGTTGTTAATTTTAATACATTTTCTTGGAAAAATTTGGTTTAATTATTCTTTATCACAAACTTTTTTGTTTGGCGGGGAGGAGCTATTAATGTGCATTCCATGGTTGTATGTTGTACGTGTGTTTGCAGTAAGATCCACAAAATTCTTCATGAGCTTCGAAAAATTGTGAAAAACTAATTTAAACTTTGCATTAATCACAACAGCAACAGCAGGGGCAGTAGCAGCAACAGCAACACCGGCTGTAAAAGTTGCAAGAAGACGATAGTGTTAAGAGCTCAAATGTCTTCTTATTTTTTTTAGCTTTCCACTGCACATGACATTAGTTTGCTGTTGTTGTCCCATTTTTTGTTTGGCAGATCTGGCCCTCTACTCCACACTCAAGTAGAGGCCTTTTGCATCGTTTGCTGTTGTTGCTGGCAGCCAACTACGCGCGCATCAATATGCAGCATTTTGGTTTAGCCCGCCTCCGCGTCTGTTTTTTTGTTGCTGCTGTATTTTAATGAACACTTTTCGTCAACTTTTCATTTTGATACAAATAGTTTCTTCCGTTACTGCTTCTTCTTCTATGGTACTGCTTTTTTCGCCATTGCTCTGAACCGAGAGTTTTTGTGTCGTCCTTTTTTTGTGGCTTTAATTAAAAATCAGCTTAAGACTTTGGGTAGTTGGAAATAATCGTAACATTTCGTTATGTAGAATGGGAAAAAAAGAGAATTGGGGTTGATTATTAAGAATGGGAAAGAGAGCAAAAGTTCTACTATGGAAAATCCTCACTGAATATTAATAACAAATGGTCTTGAGAATAAATCTGCATGGAATGTTTTGCATCTGCCAAAATTGAGATTACGGTAAATGAAATCTGAGTGGGTTATGGGATGCAATTGTCGTGAGGTAAAGTCTCTGACTGCCTTAACTTGGTGCCATCCAGTGTCATCGTTGATGACTACACACACCTCAAGTCGTCTCACAAGCCTCCATGTGAAAATTCCTAGTCAATGGTGTTTTGGCATCTGTCAAACCAACATGCAAGAGTCGACCAGCCTCACCCTCAAAGGGTTAAAGTTGTGTTAGTCAATCACTTCACAAAAGAACCACGATCAATAATTCCGTGACTTTTCGAATAAAACACACGTTTCACATATCTCAACATAATCTCATTTTAGCTCAATACACGTTGGACTAAGCCTCTACAATTTTTGTATCCGTTCCAAAAAATAGAGTTTTTCGAGGTCCATAAAATAGCCATTTGTTTGATCAATAATTTCATAGGATGAGGTACCAATTCGTAAACCAATTCATGAAATTTCACCATTGAGAATACACACGTGCTCACCCGTTTCACCGTTATCTTGATGAAAAATAACTTTTTTCTTGGCCATATTGGGTCGTTTTTTTAAATCCTTATTAAATCGGTCCAACTAGTTGGCAATATTATTCGCCGTTTATTGTTTTTCCCTTTTGAAGGTAATAGATGTGGATTATCCCGTGTGCATCCAAAAACCGGTTGCCATCACCTTATTGGCCGACAAAGTCATCTTGGCCTTCTTCGGAGCGTGCTTAAATAGAGAAACCCATTGTTTAGACTGCTGCTTGGTCTCCGGAGTGTTGTAATGGATTCATGTTTCATCCACAGTTACAAAACCCGACAAAAACTCATTCAAATTGCGGTTAAACAACTCCAAACAATCCTTTGAAGTTGTCACACCATTACGTTTATGGTCAATTAAGAGCAAACGCGGCAGACATCTTGCAGACAGCTTTCTTAAACCCAACTGACGCTGCAATTTTATCGGAATTTGTTCGAATTAACAAATTAGTCCTGAATGCGGACAAAATGAAACTAATAAAATTCAAACCTTACGTTAGGCAAATGATGGTAAATTGATTATTTATGTGGATGGAACACCGATCGCTGCCTCAGAAAGCGTGTAATATTTGGGATTTAGTTTAAACCATAATTCGTTATGGGATCTTACCATAAATGAGGTCAAGGCTGAAATCTCATCAGCTATAGGAGTTCTGTACAAATTTAAACATAAATTGAGCTCAGAAATTGATGATATAACAAGCGCAGGTTCATTCTCATTTAACATACCTACCGATAATTTATGGAGCTGAACCAATTAACTCATTAAGACCACTACAGGTGGCACAGAATAAGGGCTTAAAAATAGTATTTAACCTGCCTATGCGTTACCACTCGTGATGTACAGATACAATGCTACGAATATTCTACCTGTCCGAGATTTATATATTTTTTTGTTTTTTTTTATTCTCTTTATTTGCAATCTATTTGCAGAGGAAATATTAAGCAAATTTACTATAATACTTAAGAGTAACAGAAAGTTAAGTTCCAAAAAACTTAGCAAGTGCGCAGAACGAGTATTTATGATTCGACATTTATATTGATGACATAATAGCTCATTCTATGGTTATCTTAAGTATATAATAAAAAGGGAGATCTAAAATGTGTAACCTTTTTAATCTTCAATCTTCAATTCATCGTTATCATCTAATAGACTAATGGCTAATATATTACAATGATTGCTTAATCTATTGAGATAGTTAGCGCTAAGCTTTTTTAATCATCTTTGATAGTAGGCATATTGATTTCTTTATGCATATTATCATTTCTTATAAACCATGGTGCGTTAACTAATAATCTTAGTGTTTTATTTTGGTATCTCTGCAATATTTCTAGATTGGAATAACTAGCAGTTCCCCACAACTCTAAACAGTAGGTCCAGTATTGTTCTGAATTCAGGTTTCAGTATTGTTCTGAATAGTACTACTTTATTCTCAAGGCTTAGTTGTGACTTGGATCGTAGTAGCCAATGCATTCTCTTCGTCTCTATATTTAGTTGGTGTCGTTTAAATTTGATATGCTCTTTCCATATCAATCTTCTATCAATGTAAAGGCCAAGGTATCTTACGCTTACAGCTATGGGGATGTCGATCCATTTAACATTAACGGTGGGCAATTATCCTTTCTTAAAGTGTATATGACATGAGTTGATTTGTCTGTGTTTACTTTAATGTTCCATTTATTTAACCAGTTTTGAATTGAATCAAGCTGCATTTGAACTGCATTAGAAGCCTCCGCTGGATTTAGGTGTGTTCCTAAAATTGTCGTATCATCGGCATATGTTGCAATAAGTACGTCAGTATTTGTAGGCTCTATAATACATTATCAACCGGAGAGCCGACATACTGGCCAAGTGATCCCTCAAAAATTCCAGACCTTTTGGATTTTGCAGTGTACTATGCTATTCCCGATTCAAACTTACACATTACATCATGTAATGATTTGAGTTCTGACCATAGTCCCATATTAATCAACTATAGAACGATCTCCAATAAGCGCATACAAAATAAATCCTATTTTCACATAAAACTAATATTGAAGCTTTCAAATCTTGGATCGATGCCAACAATAATTTAAATGTATCAATAAAAGACGCTAATGAATTATAGGAGGCGGTTGACAGTTTTACAAATCTGATGCAAGAAGCGGCAATAAGATCTACGCCCCAAGAGGAGACAAACTTATCTTATGTTTATATCAGAGCTGAAATTTAAAGACTTGTTAAACAAAAACGACATCTCCGCAAGGTTTGGCAAAGGACTTAAGGCAATAAAAAATGATTCAGTTGCAAACTATCTAAGTCGTCTTATTCCAACAGGTACAAAGGAAGACAGTTTATGGAGAGCGACAAAATATCTGAAGCGCCCACAAAAAAGAAACGTCCCCATAAAAGACGCTAATGGTGATTGGTGTCGATCGGATACTAGAAAAGCCGATGCGTTTAAAACCTATTTGGAGGAAACTTTTTCACCGTTTGACTTTTGTATCGCCGCCGAGACCAAAAAATTAAAGATTTCCTGGATGCGCCATGTCAAATGTACAGAGCCCTTAAGCCTTAAAGAAATTGTAAAGGAAATTAGTAAGCTGAACTGCAAGAAGTCACCTGGGCATGATAAAATTGATGCCAAAATAATTAAATCCTTGCCAAAGAAAGGACTTATTTTTCATACAGTTTTATTTAATTCTCTTATGAGACTATCCCATTTTCCTTCCAAATGGAAACTTGCCAAAATTAAAACCTAACAAACGTGAAAATTTACTTAATTCGTATAGACCAATTAGTTTATTTGAAAGGCTTTTTCTACAACGAATGTTTCCTATTCTTGACGCTATGAAAATATTGCCCGATCATCAGTTTGGATTTCGGCAAAGTCATGGGACGCCCGAACAATGCTACAGAGTCGTTAAGACAATACGAGATGCACTGGAAAACATACAATATTGTTCGGCAGTATTTCTGGACATCAGGCAAGCCTTTGACAGAGTCTGGCATAGTGGCTTACTATACAAGCTAAAGATTGTGTTACCTACCCCCTATTACCTTCTATTAAAGTCGTATCTACATGATAGATGATTTTATGCAGCATTAACGACGAGGACTCGGAAAAATATGATGAAGTCAGGTGTTCCTTAGGGTAGTGTAATGGGTCCCGTATTATACACGAGAATTATATGAGCACCAACTTTTTATGTATATGTTTAAGTCCGTCCGAGGTATTGGATCTGAGACGATGATAGTTAATCGAAATGTAGCCAGAACTTCAAGAAATACCCGACAAGCGGATAACTTTAACATTTCTAGATGTCGGCTAAAGTTGATCAAACAGCGTTCTAGTTGTTCAGGACCAGTTGGAGTTAATAGAATACCGTTTTATTTAAAGGACATATTAACAATGTCAACCTTTACAAATGAACTTATGAAATATATTTTGCTAAATCAGGAAACACTTCTATAATAATAAATATGATATTTTTTTATTTTAAAAAACCCTTTTTCCTCTTTATTTTTATATTTTTTTATATTTTGAAATTTACATGCTTGTTTGTATTAATTAAAATGTTGTAAAATTGTTGCTGTTAGCTTCTATAAAGCCGCTGAGGCTCTAAATGTTAATATTGTACTACAATAATTTGATATAAACAAATGAAAATTAAAAAAAAAAAACTGATCGAAATGTAAAATTGAAACCACACTGCCGTATGAAATGCGAATGGCATCAACACTTTAATCTCATGCACTTTAACTCTTCGATCGGCCAACATCATATCGTGTCAATTGGCCGCCCAGCTTCATTTATATAAGTACTTACGCGACCACAACGAAAGTCAGTACTACTTTTTTACCACTGAAATCGATGGTGCAGAGTCCCGAAAGTACTTATAAAGATTTTTCTTGGTTTAATTGACGGGTTTTTCCGCAAAAAGTAATGTTTATTGAGCACTGGAAATTCACTTTTTCCATTTTTAACAAAATCCACGAGGTTGTTTGTTTTGAACAGCTGTTAAACACAAACTAAATGACGGAACTCTCTCAAAATTTGACAGTAGTCTATTACTACAGATGGTACGAGCGAAATTGGGAAAGTCACGGAATTATTGATATGCCCTCGTATAAAACCCATTAAACATGAATGCCCACAGCAGCCAAAGTAATGCTTGGGTACTCAATTACTAGAATACCTTAACATTCGATTAATAAACAAACGGGAAATTTTTTCAAGCCGGTGAGCTGTGCACGATGATATACTTGTACGGACTATTTGAATTCACACAACCATAGTATGATTCACACGTAACCACATTATGATCCCTTCAACCATAGTATAATCACACACAATTATACTATGATCCCTAATATTGTTTATTAGAATTGGGTTAATAGATTTGAATTATGAAAGTTATTTAATTTATTTAATCGTAGAAAAAATCAGTTTACAAAAACTATTTCAATTAAACAAAACAAAAGCAGTCAGTTTGTTTGAAAAATTTTAATTTCCATATAAAAAGTACTATTATTGCATTAGATCCGTAACAATAAAATAATAACATTATTCTAAAAAGCATTTTCAACTGATTAAAATTGCAATCATACAGTATGATTGCCGTAATCATATTATTATTAGCATAGCACCCAAAAAACAATACTTTTGTAGCACCAACCATATTTATATTGTTGCTACAACCATATATTTCTTATTAAATTTGTCAATACTACTATTGTTACATTTCAACAATATTAATATTGCGGCAATCATACTATTGTCAAAATTAAATTCAGTAAACAATACTATAGTTTCGACGAACATACTTTTATTGCGGAGATCATATTATTGCCGTGACCATATAGTAACCATGTTTTTTTCTCTGCGTATTGTTTAATTATGTGTGATCATACTGTGGTAATAGGGGTCATAACCTGGTTGCGTGTGAATCATACTATGGTTGTCAGAATCAATGTATCGTGTGTATGTGTAACGCAACCATACTGTATGATTGCCGTAATCAAATTATTGTTAACGTAAATTTTAAACAACAATACTTTTGTTGCACCAACCATGTTTATATGGTTGCTACAACCATATTTTCATTTCTAAATTGGGCAATTATACTATTGTTACATTTCAACAATAGCAATATTGTCGCAATCATACTATTATCAAAATGAAATTCAAAAAACAATACTATGGTTGCGACAAACATGCTTTTATTGTAGAGAACCATACCAACCATATCATTTCTCTCCAATTAAAGTTTGTAAGCCTTCAGTGGACGAGAACGTACTCGCGTTGGTTTGTCTAATAACGATCTATTTTCATGAACCCGCTTTCCAAATTGACGCTCAAACTTAACTTAAAGCCGATTTCTTCTCGAGAGTTTTCCACGTAAATTGCTTACAGTTTGTGTTAAAGATTCACTACTCAGGAAGTAAGTCCTATTTTTCAATAAACCTGAAAATGAAAATAATTTAGGAAATCTTAATAAAATCCAGAAAGGTAATCTAAAAGGTCAATAAATAATCAAAATAATAAAAATTAATGGTCTTCTACCTTTAAAAGTCAAAGAAATCGGTAGTTTAAATTTAAAACTTTAAATGGCCAACCCTTTACAATGTTTCCAAATAATAATATTTTGTAATTTTGAGTCGAACACGGTCAAAAGAAGGACCAACAGTAAATTCTGGCCTATGGGAACTTAAATTAAATCGCGTTTAACAACAAATCGAAAGATGGATTTATTATGAAAATTTCGCTGAGAATATGACGCCCTCATGGGCCCAGGGACACTAAATGGTCCACTTCAACAGCGGTTCACGGCCTTAAAAGATTCGTCCTGTTCAAACTTTAAAAAGTTTTTAGTTGTTTTACATAAATTTTGCTGTTGTTTTATGTATTGGAAATAAACCAGGCTTTAAGGTTTTAAAAGTAAATTTCGATAGTTAATGCATGCAATTTCTTGCCGACATGTGAACTTTAAATAGCGGCTTTATTAGAACATAGACCATTGTCACTGAGCATAAGCCGGTTTAAACTCTAAGCAAAAGTTTACGTCATGTGTTTCTCTTTATATATATTTTTTCCAGCATAGAGCCTTTAAAACTATCATTGCATAGCATATTCGAATTCCCACAATGTGGGGCTTGTTCGCATTCACCTCAACTTTCGTCGTTTTGCCTTGATAATGCATACAGCGAAAATCCACCATAAAATGTAACGAATACAACAACATGTTTTCAATTTCTCTGAATGTACATAAAGTTCAAAGTCTTAAAAATCCACAGCCAAGAGGATTTACAATCCGAACGGGTCGCAAGCACAGGTCGACAACAGGAAAAAACATGTAAAAACGTCGTAAGTGCGGCCAATCCGAACCTTATATACCCTCTATCGTCTCTCCGCTACAAAAGCGCAAAAGAAAAATGGTCCTTTTTTGGACCCTTTCGGCCCATGCGTTCGTACCTAATCTCACTTAAAACTTCAAAATTACTCTATATTTGGATTGGTAATAAACTTTGCTTAAGTTTTAGTACCCTTAGATACACATTGACTATTAATCGCCCGTGTTGATCATGTGGTACGTTTTATGGGCCGTATGTACCAAAAAGTCGCTATCCATTGTTCGTTTACATAAAAATATGATTTGCAAATACTCAAAAAAGTTTACGTTTCACCGAGGAACCATTACAAACTTTTTTCCCCGGGACGATTTCTCCCATATACAATCCCAATCAGCTTGTCACCGTAAGCCATCATCATGCTAAATTTAAGGATCCTAGTTCGATTGGTTCGACAGCTATCGTACTTTCAACAGACACACGGACGAATGAACGGCTATGACTAGATCTTCTTAGAATTTTATGTACATCAAATATATTTGTACCGTATAGGGTTTCAGATCAATATTTCGTGGTGTTGCAAACGTAATGACATATTTAGTATGCACTCCATTCTTTGGTAGAGGGTATAAAAGCAGATAAAAAATCCTCTAAAAGGCACAGCAAACAACAGGACAGAACATAAATAGAAGTGAACAGTCACATACACACACTGACAATCACACAGATACAGACCAGACCAACACTCACACACTAGGTCCGTAGTTTCGCACAGTGACATGCTGGCAGGCGAAGGCAGTTAGTCAGGCGTTCAGCACGACCACCAGCGCCATCGTCACCACTCAGAGGAGCACCAAATGATGCATTACATACAGGGCTCAACAGAACAACATTCAAGGCCAAAAAATCTACATGAGCTCAAGAACGGCGCATCCTTTTTCAAGATTTGTTATTTTTACGACTCGTGTGTACATCTGTGTGCGGTTACCATTGGGAATAGCACAGGCAACTCGGGTTGTCGTCGTTTTTTCTTTATTTCTTTTTCACATCCAAGGATTTTCATATGGTGAATTTGGAACAAACCCATATGTGTGTGCCCGCGTTTTATCTCCTCTTCTCTACAAACCATAGAGCTTGACATATGTACGTACGTATGTGCGAGTAGAGTCACTTCAAGAGTTCGTATGGAATTCAGGTAAACAAATTATTTGCATATAACGAATTTTCTTTCTTTAGCGAATTTCGCTTAAGTTTGGCGAACATTTGCATTTCACTTGCTTGCCATGTATGTGAGCGCGTCGGCTGGCAAATCAATAGCGAATTTGCAAAATTACATCTTTTAAGGCAGCCCAATTGCACTGTGGGAGTGTTCCCACTTCTGGCTTGTTTCGCTCCCCATATTTGCTCTTCTTTCCGTTTGAGCTCAAAGCGAAAGGATGAAACTTTCCATTTGTTCCTTTGTGTGCATTTCTTGTTCCAACTGCATTCTTTAACAGAGCCCTACACAATTTCCGCTACTTATGCAAAAGTTTTGTGCCAAACATCTCCGGGTTTGGGTCTTTTTTGCGCCCTACTTCAGCTGCTGGGGACGTGGAGTGATGTCTGTGTGTTGGTATTTGGATTAACATTTTCTTGGAGGAATTTATGCCAGTTTAAGAGATAAAAAGGAATGAAAACTCTGGAAACTTGTTTACTATTGCGATGTGCTAATTTTACAATCAACATGAAGATGTGATAATTTCTCTTTTTTCATTCGCTGTTTTTTTTTTGAAAAAAGGGGAAATGAGAGTTTTTTGTCCTGTGCATATTTGGCACATTTTTAAAGTATAAAAAAACGAGTTTCTCAAGAAATTAAACGAAATAATGTTTAAAAAAAATTTTAAATGTTTCCCCAATGTTGTTGGTGTTGTAGAGGCATATATTGTGCCGGGGTGATAGCTCTTGGGTCAATCCGGTACATAGAACCGGCTGTTATGGGATTGATATTTCCTATTAAAGAACTGCTCAAATTCCATTAAGCGATACTCTTTTTACCAACATCAATTGTTTTTTAAGCTCGAAATTCTTTCGAACTAAAACAGAGGTTTCATTATGAACTTACACCAATGTTAGCGGTTTTCTTTTAGCGCAAATTACGAGGGTTGCTATTTATATTTCGGGTCCTGACAATACTAGTGTTCCCAGATGCAAACTGGAACTTCCATTGGAAACTTTGACATTTTTTAAGCATAACTTTACTCAGAACGTTTTGTCATTTGAGGGCGAATTGTTTTGTTTGCAGTTTGTTGAAATGGAATTATCCCGTGAACATTTTCGTGCGATGATTTTTTACGATATACGGGTTATCGAGACGAGAGTGTTTAAATAAACTTGTTTCGACTTTTGGCGATAAAGCACCATCAAAAACCACTGTTTATCGCTGATACCAAGAGTTCGCCGTTCGCTCCAAAATTAATTTCGTGAAGGACGTCTAACTTCGGTCACTTTGCCAGAAACCATCGATGCTGTGCGTGAACTGTTGAAGCAAGACCGACATGTGACATACCGTGAGATTGAGGCATCCTTGGGCATTAATGTGGCATGCGTCAAAAACAAATTGTTCTCGTTGGATCCCACAAAATTTGACGAATGCTCAAAAAAAGGCTCGTATGGATTGGTGCAAAGAGATGTTGAAAAAGTGTAACTGTTTAAAAAATTGTCACAGGTAACGAATCCTGGATCTGTGCATATGAACCCGAAACAAAGCAGCAATCGACCGTATGAGTCTTTCAAAACGAGCCAAATCCAACAAAAGTTGTTTGTGGAAGAAGTACATCGAAGCAGTGGAACGTAGGACGGTCAGTTCTGAGTGGTATACAACCATCTGTTTGCCAACAGTGTTTGAAGAAATGAGGAAAGATAATAAGAGAAGACGGATCAGTTTGCATCACGACAATGCGAGCTCTAAAGATGTCGAACTGAGGGGCCATCCACCGCACAGCCCTAATTTGGCACCCGATGACTTCCTCTTATTCCCTAGCATCAAGAAAAAAATGCATGGTCAACGTTTTTTATCGCCCGAAGCAGCTGTTGAAGCGTTCAAAAATCTTGTTTTGGAGGTGTCTCAACCGGAGTGAAAAAAGTGCTTCGGAAATTGAGTTGATCTAAAGGAGAATATTTTGAAAAACAATAAAACCATTTCTAATGATAAATTATTGTGTTTTTATTGCCGGACCAGAAATATAAATAGCAACCCTTGATATTATACTCGTAAAAATTGCCAGCTTAATTTCTTTCAGTGAACCAAGTATCACTTTAAATCCTGTTTCCGCCAACTTTTGGTCACAGCTTTTTTTTAAACATTTTCACTGTTTATTGTTTATTGTTTTTCTTTTTATTTGTTTTATTTTAATCGGTTGGATTTTAATTCCCAAGGTTCGATACAATTTTGTGTTATTTTATTTTATATTTTATACTAAATATTTAAAATAAATTTGGATGTTGTATTCTTCGTTGATATTCCGACATCGATTCGATTGCTACATTAAGAAACTTGAATTACATTTTTTTCAGTGTATGGAATTAAATTTTCTTTCTGTTAAAGCTCATTCAATTTTTTTAAATATAGTTTAATTAGTTTTAAAAATAATGAAATTTAAATGTCCATTCCCCCCCCCCCCCCTTTTCGTTGATGCAAAAAGTGTTTCATTGCCAAAAAGTGTTTCATTGCTGCTTGTATAAGTAGAGTTGAAACAGGAATAGCCGCAATTGTTTCTCGAATGTATTCCTTAGTTCATTTAAATTTGTTGGTTTTGCTTTGTAGACTTCCTGTTGCAGTAAGGTCAATCAACCGGGGGGTCAACGGAAAGTGGAGTTTCTTGATATCAGCTTATTGGGAAATTTTCGTCGAAATTCTGTCATATCAAGCCGGGCTATCTGAGGAGTTGCACCATCTTGCTGAAAACCCACAACGATGAAAGAAATTAGAAAAACTCTCTCAACATGCTCAAGAAACGGTCATCAGTAACCGTAACGGTGTGACCATTTTTTTTCGAAAAAGTAGGGCAATGCAGCGTAATAAAACCACACCACACTGAGACACGAAGTGAATGCAATTCCGTTTCATGGAGTATCTGTGGGTTGGAAGCACTCCATATTCGACAATTTTGTTTGTTTATGTTGCCTTTTAAATTAAAATGGGCCTTGTCAGACATGAAAAGACAGTTCAACATGTTTCCGTCCTCTTCCACCATCGGGAAGTCTGCTGCGTTCTGTTTGTTACTCATTTAAATTTTATATAAAAAAGTCTAAATCTTTGTGCATGATTGACTGCAATGACTTGTCTGCTTATACCCATTTGAGCAGATAAGCTTCTTGTCGAAACTCTTGAATTGTTTTGTATGGCAGCAGCGATTGTTTCCTCCGTTCTACTGTACTCTCATTGAACCGAAACTACTGATTCCAGTGCGGCGAACAATCCAAATTCTTGTTTCAGTGTCGCAGTTATCCAAAAATCAGTCTGCAAAATAAAAATAAATTACCCTGATTCATTAAATGGGAAAAAAGTTATTATTATTCTTTGGTTGCGACTTTCATCAGCCACCCTGTATCTGAATCATATCACTGCCAAATTGCTAAAATCCACTTTGAAACTGACGAAGGATATAACAGATTTCAAAATTACATATTGGATTATAACGCTTTCTCTGAATTATAGAAAAAAGTAGCAATATCCAACTAAAGGATATTTTAAAACAAAACAAGATGACCCCTGAAAATAATTGACCATTTTGAAAAGATTATTTTTTTTGGGTATTGGGTAGTTTAACTCTTTTTGCAAGTCATGACTCTTGAATCATTTTGACTTTTCAAAAGAGCACTATGCAGGACTTATAGACAAATCCGCGCGAATGCCTGCGCTGTTTTCATGTCAAACAGTTTTTTGAGCAGTTGTAGATGGAGAATTGGAAAATTTGATCAAATACAACAGACTTAGTTGAAGCGTTTTTACCTTAACTTTGTTTTAGGGTTGTTACAAATATTTGTACTTATATATGAAAATGCGCATTCGTAAAAAATAATTTTGAAATATTGGCTTTTGCATACGGCAGAAATATTTCCATATTCGCTCAAAAATTTTGTTCTTCGTTTAAATAAATATTTTGGGACATATTTATGAACACTTACAGAAGGTTTAAATTTCAAAATTTCTTTATAAAATTGTTTTTGCGTATTTCTCAATATCCGGTTGTCTGAAACCCAATTTTACAAAAATTGAATATTGCTGCGTCGACATATAAAAATCATGTTTTTTACACTTATTTCAATAGTTTTAAGACTAGCGGAAGTTGAAAACTAAGCAACGTAAGAAAAAAAGCTTTATAGTGTCCAAGCCTTAATCTTTTTGTAGGTTTTTATGAACAAGAGAGCTTATTTATGTTGAATAACTAAGCTGCAATACACCTTTATAACACAGACAATAGGAATGAATCTAAACTATTCACTTTTATTATTTAAAAGTAAGGAAACCGACTACATGATACCTTCACCATAAGCAGCAGACTCAATTTTGTCCTTTTTGATAACATTTTCAAATTATTTTAATTTTTTTCATGCGATGGATATTTCTTCCGATTTTCGGCGACGACCGCAAGTAACAATATTTTTTCATCATCGTAAGGGAAAAATTTACATTACTTGAGGTCGTCGCCGAAAATCGGAAGAAATATCCATCACATGAAAAAATTATATTAATTTGACTAACATTATCGAACTATAAAAAATTTCGAATTTTAAATACTTGTTTTTTTACTTTTAATAAAATTTAAAATAAATTATCATCAATAATAACAGAAAATCTAAACGAAGATATTATTTTGTGTTGAATTTTGTTTGGTTTGGTCGTTTTAAGTGCATTTTGCATTGGACTCTTCTTATGGGTTAGCGATAGAGGGTATTCATGACAAAAATTTGTATGGGGACTCCCTTAACGATTGAAGATAGAGGGTGGATTTGTTCTGCGAAACTATTGGAATTGCATAAATATCCTCTAGGGACACTTTTGGGGTAGTTAAAGCGGTGGGAGCAAAATTTAAAAAATTGAATTTTTTTGTAGGGGAGCCCCCTTAGGGGGTAAAGATAGCGGGTAGTTATGTTTGGAAAAAATATTGAGAGAGACATTTTACCCCTCTAGGTGCGACTCCTAGGGGCTTTTTGTGAATATTTTACTCGATGAGCTGTCACTTGCTACTTCCCCCGTTTTTTGGACCATGCGTTTTTTTCCAAGCCCCACAAAATAAGTGGTGAGGCGCATCAAAATCGAAAACTCGTGCACTATCCCACCCCTAGTGTTGCAGGGTATAAAAAGAGGAATTTCGTACGTGCAAATTATGTATTTTCTTTGATTTTACAACTACAACAAAACCGAAAATCAAAAACCCGGATAGCAAAAAATCGGGTAAAACGACATGTCTGTTTTAGCTTTTTATGAGAAACCGACTGTCTGGCTTGGACATAAAAACCGGAATGTCGTTTTCGGTTTTGGACACCCTATCCATTAGTCTAAAACAGTTCGTTTCCGATTTAAGGTCATACACAACATGATCCTGTCTGCCCCTATTATTTTTTTTACTTCATTTTTATTTTTCTAGCTAAAAAAAAATTTTTCGTTTATTTCTGTTTAAATTTTTATTTTTTTTACACGTATTTTTTGTCTGTTTAAATACCAAAAAATACGAATTTTTTAAAATAGAATTTATTTTAAACCGTTTAAAATCCTTTTTCGAAATGTATATTTTTAAAATAAATCAATTTATGGCTATTTCTCGATTTCAGTGATTTCAAACAGCGTAACTCAGGTTATGGTTCAGCTGTATCGACCACTGCACCGGCAACAAATCGCAATCTCGCCAACTCCAATGGCAACTCCTCAAATTCCAGTTCGAATAACAACAACAATAATGCCGACGCAGCAAGACCGAGGTCTTCCGTATTCTGTTTACACGGCCAACGCAACATCGAGGGTAAGTTGTGAAAATAATTGTAATCAAAAAACAATGTGTAACTGACTGACTGACCGACGGATGACTTCTATGGAAGCCAACCATATTGAATCTCACACTCATCCAGGTTACAATTGCAATCAAAAAAAATCCTCCAATACACTGAGAGAAAAGTATAATTAAAAATTAAAAAAGTAGAAAACGAAACTATCCTTAATGGCCTTGATTAGATGGAGTTTATAACTCCATTAATGTCCTTCTTCTGCCCTAGATAAAAATTAAATATCACTCTGTTTCTGGAAAAATGTATTTCGAATATTTATATTGTCTTAAAAAAGATTTGTAAGGCTAAAATAATCAGTCATAGTCATTTTCAAAGATAATATCAACTAGAATTTTGAACAATTGGTAAGTGCTATTTAATTCTTCCCTTAGTCTACATTTCAACTTCAACTATATATGCTTTTATGATGTTTTATAGCATCTAGTATTGGTACTCGTACTATATAATGGGTTATAATGATTTATAATTTCAACCCAAATAAAACCTTGGATCAGATGCAACATTGTCGATTAAACGGAAAGATTAGCCTAGTTGTTAAAGAAAGAAAAAATCCGAATCTTTTTTGAAAACATTTAAAAGATACATTTAAAAGATGCGTCCGCCAATTAAAAGTTATTGAAAGTCGTAGTGTTTGCCACTGAATGATAAAAATTGCGACACATCAGAGTTAAAGGAGAGAGCAAACTTGAGGGAACTGGAAGTGGTATACCCTTATTCTTCATGAAGTGAAGCGCATCACGAGTTCTAAGCTGCAGCAAGAAAGGCGTTAGACAAAAGCTTTCACGGAGTGTACAGACCAGAAAGATTTAAACTAAGACTAAATGCAAATACAAGAAAGAATTTCACTGAATTGGAAATTTAACGCTACACCAAGAAACACGTTACCCTCAACCACCACTGAAGATACAGACCGGGAAAACAAAGCTGCGGGGCAAAGACCTGGTTGAAGAATGCTAGAATATTCCTAGAAGGGGAACACTTCATAAGCAGACCTACCTTCTTTTACAAGCAGTCCAAGACTTTAGTTGGAATGAGAAGCATGCCTCGGATTTCCAGAACCAAATTAACGTTTACGAGGATTGTCATTTATGTTTCGGATCCTGGCTTTACTAATGTGACCAGATGAAACTAGGACATTCTTCAGAACATTTTGTATTTAAGCGCGAATTTTTTTTGTACAGTGTGTTGAAAAATTCACCTTGGTCAAAAAACTGGAATTAGCATATGTGACAGCGCAGCACAGAGAAAGGGAACTAAGGGTAAAAAATCAATTTTCATTTTTTTCTCTTTTTATGATGTGGACAACATCTGAGCATCGAATGAAACCGATCCCATGCCCCAAAAGTGTTCCCTCCCAGAGATATGCGCGTTTTATGAAAGTAAAGTCGACGATTCTAAGCGCAAAACGAAAGGGACCTAATCTTTAAAATGGCTCTCCTGAACAAAACTTTTCATCAATTTGTCACTTTTTTTGATGTGGACAACATCTGAGCATCGAATGAGACCGATCCCATGCCACAAAAGTGTTCTCTTCCAGAGATATGCGCGTTTTATGAAAGTGAAGTCGACGATTCTAAGCGCAAATAGAAAAGGACCTAATCTTTAAAATGGCTCTCCTGACCAAACCTTAGGCCCTTTTCTATTTTGCGCGTCACATATGCTAATTATCGATGATGTAGCGCCATTTGATGATGTAGCACCATCAGAAACCACTGTAAACCGCTGGTATTAAGAGTTCAGTCTCAGACGCCGTTCGCTTCTGGATGAATTTCGTAAAAGTTGGTCTTCCAACTATGGCCGTTTTGCCTGAAATCATCGCTGCTGTGGGTGAACTTATAAAGAAAGACTGACATGTGACATCTGTGAGATTGAAGCATCCTAAGGCATTAGTACGACAAGCATCAATAAGATATAGCATATTCATTTGGCCGCGAAAAAGATTTCTTCTCGTTGGATGCCACATAGTGCGACGAATACTTAAAAAAGCCTCGTGCCGGTTGAAGCATAGAAATGTTGAAAAATACAACCACGGTAGCTCAAACACAGTGTATAACATGGTTACTTGTGACAAATCATGTATCTATGCAGCAGTAGTTGTGTGCTCGAAAAGTAGTGCATAACATCGTCACAGGTGACGAACCATGTATCTATGGATTACGACAATGCGAGCTCTCACACATCAGCTAAAACAATGGACTATATAAGCACTCAATATGATGAATTGATGGGTTATCCGCCGAACAGCACTGATTTCTTCCAATATCTTCTTCCAATTTCCTTACATCAAGGAAAAACTGAATGGTCAACGTTTTTCGAAGCAGCTGTTGAAGCGTTCAAAAGCCATGTTTTGGAGGTGTCTCCATCGGAGTGGAAAAAGTGATTTAAAAAATGGTTTGAGGCATGCAAAAGTGTATTAATCTTCACAGAGAATACTTTAACAAACAATAATGCCGTTTCCAATGATAAATCATTGTATTTTTTGTTGATGGGCACGAAATTTAAATAGCAATCCTTGTCTATATTGGGCTTGTGTGGGCATTAGGCATATGACTTTTTACAATTTTTGCAAATACGAAAAACGGCATACCATAGTCGAATAGAGCATAAAAAAGTATGAACCCCCATTATTTTTTTTTGCGAAATTGCAAAAAAGTTTCCGCGCAAAACGAAATTACTTTTTTATCAGAACTGCTGAAAAAACAAAAAAAATTGTTGTACAGTGTACACTGTACACTGTGGAGTCCACAGTATATTGGTTGTCAACATCATGTGCTAGATTTGATGTTAAAACATGTCATGGATGAGCTTTTAGAGGGAAAAACATCATCGCCCAATATTTCATACAATTTTATTCCAAATTTAATAGAAAATTACGATGATCTAAAAAAAGAGTATGAACAAAATAAAGAGTGTATTAAGGTTAAAAGCATTAAATGGCGAAATGACATGCAATACTTATATGAATTGGTCGAAACTTTTAAATACTTCGAGAAAAATGAACGTTTTCCCTACATAAAATTTAAAGCAATACCAGCACTCAGTAATGCCCGTTGGAATTCTAGAGCTATTTTGGCACTTTTAGCCTTTATACTTATTCCTGAATATCGTTTGCAATTATATCCTATTTGTAAGTTTGTGTGCGGTGCTTGGAGCGAAATCTGGTTTTCCGATCATACTTTCAACAAAAATAATTTCGCCACACTACAGAAATCATTGGCCGGCTTCACAAAAGCAAATGAATGTTTTCTCAGACATTGGGTAAATAAACCATCAGCTATTGAGGAAGTTCAGCGAAGTAACATCTGCGCAGAGCGTGCAATTAAAATTGTGCAAGACATTTTACCATTGTGTAAATCATCAGATACTTTAAACTTAAAACTTATTTCATATAACAATTGGCAAAAATTTAAAAATAAAAATATTAAAAAAAATTAAAAAATATTAAAAAAAAAATCTGACTTTTTTTAGAAATCCATTTTTGCGCGGAACGTTTTTGAACCGAAATCACCTAAAAAAGTGATATTCATTACTTGTACAATATTTGCCACCACGTGGTGGTATGCCAAATTTTTCGTAAAAATTAGTTATATACCTAGTGGGCATACTGATCAGCAACAATTAATTCGAATAAAAAAATACGGAATAGTCGTTTTAACGAACAAAAGCAAACAATTGTTCCAATATCTACATGATAATTAGATCTGTTGAATATATCGTCATTACAATCATCGTTACAACCGAATGTTGATTGAGAAGACAGCAAATTCCAGTAGGGGGAACTGATTATTAGATCTGAATGTGTAAATGTGTTGGTTGTTGTTATAGATTGTTGGTTATAAGTACTTTTTGAAAACAATTAATATTTTACTGCCTTGCAGCCCCATTCTGAAACGAATTAATTAAGGTATAAAACAATATTTATTGTCAAGCTTAGGTGGCCGTAACTCGGGAAAAATGGGTCGCCATAAAAAAATGGTTGTTGTTTTAAATAATAAGCACGTCCGTCTATGGCGCAAATTCTAAACAAGTCTGAGTAATGTCGCTAAAATATTTTTCTGGAAAATATTTTTTAATTATAGTTTGTTTATTTATAAGGCAGTATAGGTTGGGAGCATTAACCGTCTTAACTAAGAAACTTAAACTGTCTAACCATTTTTATTTATGTTTTCGTCGTAAACAAAGGTTTTGTTGTGACTAAAACCGATAAAATATGATTGGGTTAATTTTTTGATGTTGTTACGAGTATGTTGCAACAGCAAACTAATTAGGGTTTGGTCACTACAAAGAACTTATCTGTTGTCACCACCAATGATTGGTATTAAAGTAACATGTACAGCACAATTGGTTGGTTACCATAACCAGCAGTTTCGCAACCAAAAGTTAAACTGAATTCAGTTTGTATAACTGTGTTATTGGCTGCGAATATTGTATCAACCATTATATGATATCTTGGACCACGTTACCATCAATACTATGGAATGTTGGTTATTGGAACACGAATTCGCTTAACCCAACCGAATTTTTGTAGTCCGGACCGATTTTTGACAGATTTTTTCTCTGTGTGTAAATTAAACAGTTACTAGCCGTAACCCAGTGCACTTCGCTACCCCTACACCTGGTTTTAGAGGAATAAGTAGAGGTTCAATATTCAGTATAATTTGTGCACTGACAAATTCAAAGGGGCTTTTTCCCCTAAACATATTATTTACTCTTTATATATATTCCAAATATGATGTTCCTTATTTAAAGACTTTATTAGTTGTGGCGGGTGAAAACTTTTGAAAGCGGGCGATGTTACGCTACGCTACGGTGCATAACTAGGGGTAATATAGGGTGGGCGATTTGACCTTTAAAGTTTGAATCGGCTGTAACCAAAAAGGTACTGTTATTTTTCAAGTTTCTAGTTTTATTGGAAAGGTCGAACTTGGTTATTTAATAATGGAACACCATTCAATGCGTTTTCCCTTCGCCCAATGGGCTAAAGATTTTTTTGCGGGAGAATTTTACCGAAAAATAGTGTTTTCAGATGCAGCTCATTTTCAGCTCGGTGGCTATGTCAATATATGTCACACATGACCATTAAGGAGCCAATGTATAACGAGTACCTGCTTGGTGTGGATTTTGGGCTAGCGGCTGATGTCAATTGGGCGCCTCGGAGCTGTGATTTAAGCCCTTTGGATTATTTTCTATGGGGAGTAATTAAGGATAAATGACTCAAAGTGGCGATTTACTAGATTCGACCCGAAACAATCAAAAATGTAGTGAAAAATTGGGTTCATCGGATGAGGTTCTGTCGAGCCAGTTGTGGTTGTCATATGAACGATATTGTGTTCTATTTTTAAGTGACAAAGTTCAACCTTTCCAATAAAACCAAATAATTATTAGTACTTTGTTTACAGCCGATTCCCTTGAATGAATTTCATTACACACTTTCATTTCATATACCGTATATGGGCAATTTTTTTACTGGCTTCGTTACATTTTCAGGGACTTGGCTATCGTTTTCGTCGAACTGTTCCTTAAAACTACAAAAAGTCTATATTTTGCATGAGCTTTTCAGTTTACCTTGATTAAATGTACATTTCGTCTAAAGCAATGTTTGCAATAACTTGGACGGTTTAAAAGTTATTGCTGCGCAAAAGACTGCTGGCTTCGTTACATTTTTTGGAACTACTTTTGTAGGAATGAGCAAATTTGAGATGATTTCTGCGAATCAGCAAGGGTCACATTTCTGTTATATACATATATTATGTGGAAAGGATGTCAGAAGAAACTGGCATACTTAGTTTGTGTCAAAATTATAGTTTTCCTATTATTAGGGCAAAAGTTTGTGTACTGGCTTCGTTACATGATTTGCTGGCTTCGTTACTTGTCACTTTTCTTATCGAAATAGTTGAATATGAATCCGATCGGACCATTTTATGGGTACCCCGCATATAGAGGGGGGTTCAAAATTTCACAAAATTCGGCATAAAAACTGCAAATATGTATGTACCTTCCAGAAAATTGGTGAGTAAGCAATGCTGGGCGATGTCTTTCACTCATCTAAGAATGATGGGAGCCGGACATCTACTAGAGGTACCCTCCATATAAAGGGGGACTCAAAATATCACAGAAAGGGACGTTAAACTATCAAAAACGCATTTATCTTCCTGAAAGCTGGCAATTGAGCAGTACTAGAAGACATCTTTCTCAAATAGGGGTGTCCCTTATGCAAAGAGGGTTTCAAAATTTCAAAAAACGGCCGTATGCTTAACTTAAACACTATCTTGTTCTATTTTTTCATTACTTGAAAGAATATTGCAATAGCAGAACAGAAGAACAAGAAGACACAGAAGAAAAAGAATAAAAATGCGTATTTTATTTTCTTCGTGATTAGCTTATTACGTATCACATTTTTCAATAAAGCTTTGGTAAAGGCTCTTTTTTCTTGGCTTTAAGCTAAGTTATACCCTTCTTTGGAGGTGTAAAAAGTTACAATTTTGCCATTGATAACTTGTATTTGGTGACTGTTTGAAATATTTCTTATATTTTTACAGCTTGAAAAAGCTCTGACACTTGCAGTTTGTTATTAACTTGATCGAATTCATCATTTGGTATTTCGATGACTTTGATTTCTGAGTTCGTCAAATTAAAAGCTGCGACAAAATCAGATGCACTATTGACTATAGCATTACGCGCTTTGATGTGCTTGCGTACAACGATTTTTGCTGTTGCGCCTATCCCATCAACGCATCCTTTGCCGTGTGTGGCTGCAAAATAATTCCAGTATATTTTTATTTTAAAGCAATCCTCTAAGCGTTCTATCAATGCGGCCATGAATTTATTTTTAAATTGGGAAGACGGACCGTCGCTCCAAATTTTTAAAATCTTTAAAGAAGCTGGCACCGTTGAGATTAGCTTCCATAAATAAGTGACAATGGTGTCCTTAGTATGGCATAGGTTGTTGGACACAAATACCTTTCCTTCGAACGTGCCGTTAAAATGAAAACCCGACGTGAATAGTGAAAGCTGGCGTTGATTCCAATGCGCGTTTTGGACTTCGTCTTGGTTTTCACAAACGAAATTCTCTGCAAAATCTATTTGGAGTAGGCCCTCCTCGGGAAACTCGCCACTCAAAGCTCGTCGTCGATCATGCATATCAAATATTGTGGACTGCTCCCGTTTTGCAAAGCTGTGCCTTATAAACTTTGGCCATAAAGAGATAACGTGCGCAACAAGTTTATCCAACGAGCCACTCTCCTTGCACTTTTCGGTGCGATTAGCACTTGTACTCTGCTTCCATACGTACCATGAAACTGTCGAGGGTGATGCTGTATTTTGCGCAATTTGGTTTAATTCTGTTGCCAATTTATTAGCACAGGAGCTGCAGCTGCTATGCCAGCAATCCATTGTGGTTGGCTTGCACAAAAAATGCTCAACAAAGCCATCAGCATAGCCTGGCAATTGTGAGCATATTTTTTTAAGAACTGAAATGAAATTTTCATGGTAAGAACATAAACAGACATTATGTGGCAGCTTGTTATATAATTTAACGTGCTCTGGTCGGTGGCTAATAAAATAACTCAGACTACAAGTATCTAAAAATTAAAATGAAGGGAAACCCTTAAATAAAGAGAATATACGCCAACATTTTTTTCCGTACCTTTTCCTGAACTGTTTTGCTCATCCCGAAACCTAGCAAAGCACTCTTTAAGAGTAAGCAGCATGTGTCTTGTCGGCAAAAGTATTTTTTCTCCATTTTCATTTCGAAATTGCTTAACGTCACGCATCTTTGGCGAGACACGTGAAATATCATCCTTTTCATAAAATTCTCGAATGGCCTTATCTGAAGCTGAATCGTTCTTGCTCATCGTTAAATTTTGTACACTTGCGCCAGAAATCTTATTAAGCGCGACGATTTTCCTGATTACAGTTTCCCTTTTTCTCGGAGATTGAGGAAGTGCACGGGTAACTTTGCTCACTGCCTTTCCAAGCGATTGTTTTGATTCGTAGCCGTTAGATTCCGAATTTTGAGAAAACATTTCGCCTTGAGCCAATCGTTTTCTCTCTCTACACAGCCTAACTCGTTCACGTACCGCATCACGGCGCTCATCTTCCAAACGCTTTCGCAAAGTCACTGACATATTTTTCTCGTCCGCCTTTTTCTTTTCTCGACACTTCCTCAATACAGCGGACTTTCTTTTTTTATAATCTTCGTATTTCGGCTGCGCTTTAAGCTTTATCATATAATTTTTGTTATATTGAGCTTTCCTTATCTGGGCCTGAAAATTAATAAATTTTTAGAAGGCAACGCAGGACACAAAAAATAGCAGCAAAAATGACTGGCTTCGTTACAATATTTTGCGACCCATTTAAACCTCAATGGAAAACAATATTACCTTTTTCTTTTTTTTCTTTGAAAGTAGACTCAAAACGCTAAAAAAGTGTGTTATTGGTTATTTTAAAAAATCGCTAGACACCGAAGCAAAAAAAATTTTGTGCTTTTTTGCTGGCTTCGTTACATCTCAAATTGCGACATATTTCATTGCGGTCAAATGGGCCGAAAAAAATAGTTTTTGCACAAGTTCGTATAAAATTACGTTAAAGCCAAATATTTTCAGTATGTGTAAACATAAGAATCTAATATTATTGTTGCCAAACACTTTTATTCACCTTTGTTTTGCCAGCCTCGTTTTTTTCCATGTTTGCTCTGTTTCACGCACGCGAACAAAAATACTAAAATTCTAATGACAAATAACCCAGTGCTGCAAAAAATTCTTGATTTCAGATGGTTTGACATGTACTGAGTACATTTGAAACCGAATTCCGCCAGTTTTACACACAAAAAAATTTTCGAGCCGGTTGACCTTTTCAAAAAATTGCCCATATGATGTTCCTACCTCTTATTGGTTATGAGCTTTGGATGTTTTAACTTTTTGGGTATGTGGGCGGTGCCACCCACGCCCCTAATTAAATCGCATACGTTTATAGTATGTGAGAATCCTCTGTTCCGAAGAAGCATACTGTAAAAATTTAGGGCTTTAAAAAAGGGGTGCATTATATGGGCCTTATAGGCTGTTTCCACTACGGCCGCGTCCACGTCCGCGTCCATGATTTATCGATAAATTTGTAATGGTGTTTCCATTGTGTTTTGCGTCCACGTTTGCGTTCAAACAGCTGTTTGTGTTTATTTGTTTTTTTTAGGGGTGCGAACATTTTTAATATTTTTGTGGCCCAACTAGCGCCTGCTCCTTTCTGCAATAAACACAATCGATTTAATTCCAAAAAAATATTGGTATATAATTTATATTTAAAAAATTACCTGTATTTTTTCGTTAAATTGTCCAGTTTATTTTTTACTTCGGCGCCAGTCACTCCCAACTTCTCGCCCATCTCTTTTTTCCGAGCACCCCTCAGGCCATCAATGTTTTCCTCCCAGAGGTCCAACAGATGTAGTGTTGTTACTGCTGTCCATTCCGTCTTTTTAAATTCTAAAATAATTGGAAAAATTAATATTATTTAAACAAAAGCAAAATTATAAACTTACCTCCTTTTTTTGCATTTTGGATTTTTTTTATTTATACTGAAAGACAGCTGTTTTCATAGGGATGTGCAATTTGCGATTTTGCCATTGATAGGTATGGGTGGGTTTCGATTGCAAAAATAATCGATTTTATAGTAAACGCGACTTATCGATAAACGCGTCCAATATGAACGCGACTTTTTCCCATACCTAACTGCCTATGTTTTTTGTATGGGCTTTATCGCGCGTTCATTGATTTTTGGATGCGGACGTGGACGCGACCGTAGTGGAAACAGCCTATTACTCTTATTGGGTATGTGCTTTGAATGTTTTAAATGTTTGGATATGTTCGCGGTGCAACGCCCCTTTTAAAATCGTATCCGTTTATTGCATGTGAGAACATCCAGGTCCGCAGTAGCACACTGTTGAAGAGATCGACCTATAACGCTTTTCAAATGGGCGTGGCACCGCCCACTCTCATAGACTTTAGATTTTTTTCGTTACATACCAATAGCTTCCAATAGCTAAACCACATGTTTGTGTGGTTCTTGAGTTATGATTATTTTGCATGTTGTTGGGTATATTTGAACGAAGAATTGTACGTCAATCAGCAAGAACAATTTAAAAGCTAAAGGATGAGATAATTCGGCACATTTACAACATTGAACCTCCGTTATGTCTCAGAGCCATGCCACCGAAGCCGTGGCAAGCATTTGGCCGATGCTTTGTTTCACACATATTTGTCATAGATCCTTCTATTGCATAAAATATATTAAACTAATTTAAATAAACTTTTTGTTTTATTTACAATTAACGTCGTGCATTGGAGTTGGACCACCCTTTACACAGATGAGAAACGGGTTCTCTTGTTTTGCATTTTGGTTTCTTAAAAATGTTACTTGATGTATGAAATACAGGGTGTCCGTCGGGAAGGTATAGTACTTTGTTTGTTTATAAGTTTTGATTACATGAAAGAGAATGGATCTTATATTGATAACTGTTTTATTTAAGGTCAGCAATTATGTATGGAATACAATATGAGATAAATGTCCGCCTTTGTTAGCCTCACAAATGCAAGCCCTTTTGAGCACATTTTTCATTAGATTTAGCACGTCGTCGAATTAAGGTTGAAGGGTTGTTTTAAACACTTTCTTGAGCAGCAGTAATATTTTCAGCCTATCTTGCAGTACGTTGTGGTCCATGTCTAGGCCTATTAGCTACTGACCCTCTTTCTTGGAAATCATTCACTACACTATAAATTGGGCGTTTTGTTGGCACGTTGTTTCTCCCAAAAATGTCACGTAACTTTCTCATCGTCACAGAAATCGATGATTGATTTTGATAAAATGTATAACGATTTATCGAATCATTTTCCATAATAAATTTGCCACCTCTCTACTTCACTACTGCCAAATATGAACTGTCAAGACTAATGTTTACTAAAATGGCGGCAAAGCAAAGTAGTATACCTTCCCAACGGACACCCTGTATTAGTTAGCTTATTACTCGTACTGACCGTGTTTCTTCAGATCTACAAGTAACATTGAATTTGATTTTATCCTCAGTGTATTTATTCAAATTTGTTACAAAAATACATGGAATATTTAGATTTTTGTCCCTTTTTTGATAGTGTTTTTTTTTGATCCAGAGATTTATGGTCCAGATAACATTTTGGTATGTGTATGTGAGTGAGATTTCACATTTTTTTTTGTTCTGCCGCAAACGGCAATTTCGCTGAAATGCATATGATGAATGAAATATGTTGACATGATAAAGTTTCTAAATATGTTTTTGGTTTTTTTTGGTATGGCGGAATGGGACTTTTCCGAGAATCATAAAAATAAGTACACATTTTAATTTATTTCATTTCAAAGGTTTCACTTGCGCCGGTCCTTTTGGCAGGGCATTTTTTTGTTTTGCTTATTTTTTTGAGCTGATGCTTGACGGCAATCACCAATTCAGTTTTAAAACTCAATTTTAGTTTTTAATTAAAATTTCAAGGGATTATGGATTGGCCGATCTGTTTTTGTTTCTCCTTCTGCAGTTGCTCTCCTTCCGGAAAGCGTTTATTTCAGGGCATTACTACGTATACATGCATGGTTATGAATGTGAATCTTGTGGTTGAGGGGTTCCAGCCAGCGGAGGAAGTAAAGGAGTTGCTTCATCTGCTGTTAGTGCTACTGACGACGACGATGATGATGATAATAATCATGATGTTGTTGCTGGTTTTACTGCTTGTTGCCTGGTCTCTATGATTGCTAGACACGCAACATGTTTTTTTTTTATTTCGCCAATTGTCGCGGAATCGCTTGTGGTCGATGTATGTGTGCGTGTGTGTTTGTATGTGACTACTTATAATGGAAATTGTTAACAATTTGTTTGTTTGTTGGCTCGTTGTTGCCGCTGTCGAGTGTAGGAAGCAATGTGAATTTGCTTAAACAAATAACAAATTTGAACTTATTTACATTTAAAGTGTTATGCGCGCGCTAAACTTGTGCAAAGCCACTGCAAGCCGACGATGCGATCGATCGAGCTTCCCACAGACTTTAATGGGCCAACAAATTACATTCTTAGGAATTTTGGCCAAAAGCATGCCGAAAGTAATTTATTGCAAAACGTTTCTAAATGCTTACGCATTTTCGTCAAGTGCTCAAAAAGGCGACTGATTCTTTACACTTTTCTTTGCAGTTCCGACTATTTTGGCTCTGGCTATTTTGTCGTGCATAAACATATTTACCGGAAAATTCACTTGACCATTACCGAGGGTTTGTTGGCGTTCCACTTTATTTTTTTGGTTTCCATTTTGTTGGCCATAAATATAAATTTTCATTTTTGCTACAATCAACTCTCCACTCATATGTCATCAGTTAGTAATTTCTGTGTGACTCTGCCACAAAATACATCTACTCGTCCGACCAGTGCTGGTTCTTTTTTCTTCTTCTTCCTGGGTTACACAAAATTGTGGCAACATTTCCAGACACATCACCGAGAAAAAGCTAAAAATGAAACGAACATGCACTCTCAACCAAATGTCCATCGCAAACGTCCGTATGACCGTCCGTCTGCCCGTTCGCCCGCCCGCCCTTTCGTCCATGCATACGAATGGATCCGGAGTGTATGTAATAAATGTTGCATTTACTATCACAGACAGCTAATCTAAATTTATGTATTTTGAATGATGAAAAAATAGCACATAAAATAGCCGAACCAAGAGTTGGGGAAAGGAGGAGAAGGATTGGCCAAAGTGGACACCGCTTTTCTATTCGCCTCCTCTACCAGCCAGCAAAAAGTAGTCGAAACAACAGTAATGCATGGACTATTTCGAATCATTTTTGGACATTCATTTATATGAACGATGGACATACCAATGGACAATGTGCGAGCAATGTACGGGATATGATGGAGCCAATGCATCTCTGCATATTTAGTTCCACATTCGTACGGACACGGTGCAGTCATGGTACAAATGTATCTTAGGGTGTCACTTATTTGGCGGGACTAAAATTCATGAATGCTTTTGATTCAAAAGCTCTCCTAAATGTGTATACCAGTGATGGAATTCAGTAAAGATTAAATTGTAACAAAATTACCACATAATTCTACCAAAACTAATGCGATAAATCGTTTAGTTCGACAGACTAGCTACAAACTTAAATCGAACAACATTATAAACATATTGCAACCAGGATCACAAGAGATCGATATTCATCGCTTATTGTTTCTTAATTAGACACAGCTAGGGTCAGATCTCTTGAATCTAAACATAAGATTCAAGTTTACTCCGTTAAACGAACTAAAATCAGAAACCCTGATCACAGGATCCTCCCAACATCTACATTCCTGGCGATGTACATAGAAAGGCGAGACCAATGGCAATGGAATTCTTCCTACACTGAGAAGAAAAATAACCTTATATAAGGTTAACTTAACCATAAATAAACATGATTTGGAGCCAACGTTATATTAGGTCAATTTGAACATTTTGTTGTTGTCAGGTATTTAACAATATTTATAGTTAATATTTATAGTTATATTCTAAGGTTGAATTTTTAACCATGAAAATTGTTAATTTTTAAATAATAATTGTTGTTTTAACAATGCATTGTTGATTTTTTTAACCATTTAAATTGTTATTTTTATAATAATTATTGTTGTTTTAACAATGCATTGTTTTTAACCATGAAAATTGTTAATATTAAAATTTCATAGTTAATTTATTGAAGCACTACATGTTCAATTTAACAATGAAATTGTTAATATTATTAACTATGAAGATTGTTATAGAAATTGATTTTTAAGTTAACTAATTATTGGTTACCTATTTTAACCAGAAATATAGCTACTGTTAAAATTTGTAATATTAAATTAACCTACTAATATTTAAATAAAGCAAAAAAAATAATTTTTTACGTGTTTATTTTTTATTTAATAATAATAATTATATAAGTACATATTTTTCAGATTTTTTAAATCATTTCCCTCGCTCATAGCAGTCCGATTAATAAACACCTGAAAAGAGAAAAGGATAAGAAACTATTCGCATACACAAATGTATGTATGTAGGTAGCACTTCTTTCAAAATATGTATGTACATTTGACAGTTACAACTTCGCACCAGCAACATATTAGTTCATAAGTACGGTGTAGCAGCCACAAGTGTTACATATTATTTCTACGTTTACGTTTTTACTTACCTTTAACTAACAACTTCCGAAGATTTCAGCACTTATCAAATATTCACGACCAACTGAAACTTCTCCACAGCTCAACAAGCAGTAAAGCTAGCATTTGCATTTGGTGGTGTTTTTTTAAAAGAGCGATATAATTTGTCTTGTGATCTTTCTCACAATTACACACACGTTCAAAGCAGAGGAAGAAAGGAAAAAGAGTGGGGAGATAGGACAATCACAATCGTTGCAACTTCTGCTTCTCTCTTGAAAAAACCAACCTTATATAATGTTAACTCAACTATTTTGTATGTACATTTGACCTTATATAACGTTATTTTGTCTTCGTTTTCAAACATTTACCATGAAAAATTTAGCCAGATACATGGTTAAAAAAATCATTGTATGTTCGGCTCAGTGTAGAGAGCTCCTATATTTTATTGATAATAAGGGGATTAAACTGGGAACTTTTTACAACCAGTATATTGGTGTGATACGGAATAATTTGATCAGTTGTTCCAACTAGTAAACAGAACTTGAATATAATACCCTTCATCTGCTAAACAAACATCTGGGCAAACTTTTTTATAACCTGGTACATATTTGCGATTATAGTCTCAAGAAATAAATGGGGTCTAAGCAAACTAAAAAATCTATTATTTGAGGGCTGCCGCAAACTGATGTTTTCCCCGAAGGGCTATGCAGTTTGGCCAAAGACTTCGGACTCCGTTTCCTAACTTTGACTGCGGACTCTGGCTTCATGGTAAGATCTCAATAAACCCATTAAATACTTTTAGTTTAAGACTACTATTATTGACAATCAGGAAATGTTCTTAATATCTTGTTGGATAAGGGAAGAAATAGGAAGTAATATTTAGGGATATTCCAATTGAGTCTGCTTATGTCGTACTTGGCGGAACCACTTCCGTTTAAAGTCTGTTTTACATACTGCGAACAGCACAGGTAATGAATAAATTTTACCAATAATCTAAGACAATCTAATCACTTTGATTTAGGAAGAGAGGTCAGTTATCTCTGACATAAACTCAAGAAAATTGACTCGAAACACAAATTCCGTCGATGCACTTTACAGAAGATTTCGTTATTTTGATATTCTGTAGAACCATCAGCACCCATAGACCAGCAGGAGAAACTTAGTTGTTGCCAATTAAGCATTTTTCCAATTAAGCATTTTTTCGGCTAAACCTAAAAATGGCGAGATATAATCTATCCGGAACGTTTTGCCATTGCTTTTTCTTATAGCCTTGGCTTTATGTTAGCACGATTCACACTAGGAAAGAAAATCTAATATTTTTTACCTTAATAGATAGGACTAAAAAATAGAATTCTGTGAGAATCGCATGTGGTTGAGAATCGTGTGCAATATCCTGGTGTTAAATATATTTCTTTTATATACGGTGATCCATCTAGAGGTATTTTTTTAGAACAGAAAAAAATATAAAAATTTAAATCAAGTGTGTAATCTTTATTGGTAATTTGAAAGGTTATTTTATGGCATTTATTTTTTGGAAATAATTACCTTCAAATGTTGGCAACTGTATTATAGAAATGAGCGTTTGGTGAGAAACGGGAAGATCCGCTGTTTTCGACCAAAATTTTGTTCAGTGATGAGGCCCATTTCTGGCTCAACAGCAAAGTCAATAAACCAAATTGCCGCATTTGGGCTGAAGAGCAACAAGAAGAGGTTCACGAGGTGCCATTATACCCAGAGAAAACCACGGTTTGGTGCGATTTTCAGCTGGTGGAATCATCGGTGCCAATTTCTTCCTATACTCTATTTTTTAAATATGATGATGGCCCGAACGTAACCGTGAATGGTGCTCGCTATCGCGCCATGATATCGATTTTTATGCTACCTGAAATTGAAGCCCGTAGTCTTCATGACACTTGGTTTAAACAGGGCGGTGCCACTGGCCCTAAAGCTGCTCAAACAATGGATCTATTGAGAGGTCACTTCGAAAAGAAGCTAATTTCACGTTTTGGACAGGTGAGTTGGCCTCCTAGATCGAGTGATAACACCCCTTTAGACATTTTTCTTTGGGGTTACGTAAAGTCCAAAGTCTACCAGCTACGAACTAGGTTTTGGAGGCCAACATTACGCGTGTCATTAAAGCCATACAGGCCGAAATGCTCGAACGAGTCATCCAACATTGGACCCTCAGAGTGGAAACCCTGAGGCGTACTTGCGGCCAACATTTAATGGAAATTATATTCATAAAATAAATGCCATAAAATGTCCTTTCAAATTACCAATAAAGATTCCACACTTGATTTGAATTTTTATATTTTTTTTGTTCTAAAAAAATACCTCTAGATGGATCACCCTATATAAACAGTTTTTTGTACTAAAAGATATTAATTAGTTATATTTGTTTCGATTTTTACAAATGCAAGAGGATGACAAACGACATGAATTCACGGCATTAAAGAATAGATTTAGCTGCTCTTGGAGACGACCAGAAGCAGCTACGCCATTTTTTAAAGTACTTAGTGCGTCCCATCTAACAGTCCCCATTTTAAATATTGTTCGTCCATATTAAAGAATTAGATGCTGGTGATGTTCTGGGCATTAAAATACAAGGTGACGCTCGTTGGGCAAGGCAAGTGTCGAGAAAAGCGCTCAGATTATTAGGCTCTCTAAAGCGGTGTACGAATTATTTCACCCCCCTCTGATCTTTTTAATACCTATGCCACATACATCAAGCTTAATATGAAATACAACTCCCATATATGGGCAGGTGCTCCAAAAACATCCATGGAGCTGCCTAGCCGTGCTCAATTAGATCGATGGCGCTGATGGGTCACAGTAGAGCATTAAGGAGGATCATGCGAGGGTGGGTTGCGTGTCGCTATTCCATCGCTACTTTCATTTATCTGAAACCCGTCGACCTATTTCCGACGTGATGATTTTTGGTCGAAAAAAGCTTCTTTTGGGAACACACTCTTTTTGGTAAGCAATTGCCTGGTTAATAATCGCACTATACACTAGAGTTAAAATTTGTTTTTCACCCGTACAGTCCATATCGCCTTCCATATCTACTTCCGGAATCGACTTCCGGTAAATGCATTTCCTACTTATTAAAACATTCGAAAGTTTAAGACAAATGCAAATAAAAATTACTCCCTCTTTTCCCTTTCCGATAATTTACTTTTCACTCGTATAGGGGGCATACCAAGGAAAGTCGTATGTCAGTCGAGACCGACTAAATGGTGCTCTCACCTCAGACATTATCTATGATAGTCTTAATATATGTGTTTAGATCAAAAATCGGGAATTATATTTATATGAGGGGTATATTAAGATTTGGACTGATCTGGTCTATTTTTAGCAACTTTTACTCTGTATGAAAAATAATGCCACAGACCAAATTTCGTTGAAATCGAACAAAATTTTCCCCTGTTAGGACGATTAGATTACAAATGGTCGCCTCCGTCCACCCTCAATGCTTGGATGATTTCGTCGCAACTACGAGGGCGGTTCGGAAAGTTCTTAGCCTATCAATGAAAGAGAATAGTTAGTTTTTCAAAAATATTTTTATTTTTCAATATAATCTCCTGAAACTTCAATACACTTAGTCCAACGCTTATCTAGCAATTCTATCCCTTGATTAAAATAGTTTTCCTCAAGGTCTTCAAAATAGTGGTTTACAACTGTAGTTGCATCTTCATTTGAGGTAAAACGCTTGCCAGCAAGGAATTTTTTTAGATTTGGGAAGTCACTGGGAGCTAAATCAGGAGAATAAGGTGTGTGGTCAAGCAACTCGTACTTTAATTCGTTGATTTTAGCCATTGTTAAAACACTTGTGCGCTGGTGCGTTGTCTTGATGAAAAATTATTTTTTTGTGTTGTAAGCCAGGACGTTTTTCTCGAATTTGTACATTTAATTGATCTAAAGGTTGCAATAGTACTCTGATTTTATTGTTTTACCCTTTTGCAGATAGTCAATCAATAAAATACCTTTGAAGTCCCAAAACCGTTGCCATAACCGTACCAGCCGATTGAATTGTTTTTGTCTTGTTTGGGGCACTTCCTCCAGCTTCAGTCCATTGTTGGGATTGTTCTTTTGTCTCTGGAGTATAGTGGTGGATCCATGTCTCATCAACGACGCTTAAAATCCATTTTATTTCGCTGAAAACCATCCAAACAAGCTTGAGAAATGTTCATTCTTATGCGTTTTTGGTCGACTGTTAACAAGTGCGGCACCCATCTTGCAAAAAGCTTTTTCATCTGTATTTCTTCATGCAAAATTAAATGGACTCGATCATTTGAGATGCCCATGATATTAGCGATTTCACGCAATTTTATCCGTTGATCATTTAATACCATATCATGCACTTTGGCTACAATTTCTGTTGTTGTTGGTGTTTTTGGACGTCCACTACGTGGTTCATCTTCAATGCTTGTACGACCACGTTTAAATTCAGCAACCCAATTTTTTACTGTTGCATATGAAGGAGCACTTTTAACTAACACATTCACCATATCATTATGAATTTCTTGTCCCGATAAACCTTTTTTATGTAAATATTTAATGACACCACGCATTTCTAATTTTTCCATTGTAAAAAAATCGCGGATGCGTCTTTTCTGAACACCTGTTTCTATATAAAGGAGTTGCCAGATCGAAACAAAATTTAACATGTGTTCATAGCAGAGATGGAAGTTTCCAAAACACTTAACTTTTTTTCTGTTTATACCGCGCTTTTTGTGCTAGGCTAAGAAGTTTCCGGACCGCCCTCGTATAGTATTGCTTTTTGACTTCGTTTTACAATAGTATACGACAATAGTATGATTGCTGCAATATTAATATTGTTGAAATGTTACAAGAGTATAATTGTCCTATTTAATGTATTTTTAAATAGTTTACTTAACAAAAGTCTATTATTGAATAAAAACATGATCATATCCTAATAAATAATAATAATAAGGTTTGCACGGATATCATACTATGGTTTTGTGGTTTATAATATGGTTGTATGTAAAACATACTATAGTTGTGAGGATCAAAATATGGTTGTGGGGATCATAGTGTGGTTTAGTGTTAATCATTATATGGTTATGTGGATCATACTATGGTTAGGTGTGAATCATATTATGGTTGTGGGGATCATAGTATGGTTGAGAGTAAATCGTAATATGGTTGTGGGAGAATCATAATATTGATGTACCTCAACCACATACCTAATAATAGTATGCTGCTTTTCGAATATTGCCACCACAACCAAACTTTTTTTCTTCGTGTATTTGATTACAAGATTAGATGGATAGACGATCAGACCAGTAAGTCTTAATCGACTCAGAGTATAACACTGAGTCAATCGTTGTACTTTTTAATAGATCTTTCACACTTCTTTCTGGATGCCCAAACATCAAAACTCTGCACAAACTCATAATATCTCTAAGGGTACAAAAAGTACTCCGCCAAGTGTTCTTTTTTCCGAGGTACTTTTAGTCCCGTTAAGAGAAACTTTTGCCCCCTGGTACGACTAAGCCCATTTCCAATCCCAAAAAGCTTATGACCATAAGCCATCTTCATTTATAGAATGTCTTAGCTATTAATTTAATTCTGTTAAAATTTATATTAATAAAATTCAACAATTTTTTACGTTGATTCTGAAAAAGAAAACAGAGATTTCGAGACAGAATAAAAACTTTTTAAGTCATCATAAAAAACGGAATACATTTAAATAAAACAAAAAACATAATCAAAAAAATGTTCAAGAGGCGTGGCACCGCCCTCTTTTCCCCCAAGATGTGCTTCGTTTCAAGCCACGGATCATATAAAGAATTCCACATATTTTCAAAAACTTCGAATTCAACCAATTAAGTGACACCCTAATGTACGGACGTAAATGCACAGTAGTTTGTATTCATCATTTACTGCATGATTCATTTAATGATTATATATATTTTTCTGTTCGAGGCTCTGCCTCCCGGACACATGCATGTGTATGGTGTTCCCCGTTAAGGGTTGTCTCTCTCTCTCTCCTTGCAGTGGCCTTTTTATGCCTTCGTTTGTCCTTTTTCGGAGGAGAGCCCGACTGAGAGGGGCACACAAAATTGCGAGTTATAAATCGTAATGAAATGGTCGTAATTTATAATTTAACATGGTCACATAGCACATCATTTCTGTTTAAGCATTTCTTCCCTATTGGTGGGCACAACGAGAGCATGGACCAAAGGGTACGAGAGCGGGAGCAGTGCTGCACAAAGAAATGCCTCTGATGATTGGGGACGAGCTATTAGTGCAGATAATTGAACAAGTTTTTAAATAAATTTCTATTCGAGTATTGTGTAAAATTGGCCCAGGCTGTTGGTTGCCAGCCTGGGATTAGAATAAAAATAAATCAAGTATTATTTTGTAGAGAAAATCTCGGCCAAAATATTGCAGGAATTTTTTAACGCTAACAGAGCATGTCGGTCTATACAGGGCAATATATTTATATTGCTTTTAAATTGTAGAGAAGCATGTATACAATTAAATGTTTCAGATTAAGAAAACAGTGGCAAAGTAGGAATGGCGTTTTGATGTAAAGTTGGATTGTTAATTTAAAGGTTTCTACATGCAGAAAAAAAGTATGGTTGTGGTGACAATATTTGAAGAGGATCATACTATTGTTGGGTATATGGTTGTGACACAACAATATTATGATCCTCACAACAATAGTATGATTTACACTCAACCATACTATGATCTCCACAACAATAGTATGATTCACACTCAACCATACTATGATCTCCACAACAATAGTATGATTCATACTCAACCATACTATGATCTTCACAACAATAGTATGATTCATACTCAACCATACTATGATTTTCACAACAATAGTATGATTCACATTCAATCATACTATTATCTTCAAAATGATCCTCACAACCATTAAATGATTCACACGCAACCATGCTATTATCCGTACAACAATAGTATGATTCAATCAACCACACTATGATATCCAAAATTATTTATTAGGATTGGGTTGTTATTCAAAAATAGAGATTTTTATCAAGCAAGTTATTTTAAATCTCATTACACTTAGTTCATAGCCAGATTTGAGGTTATGTTTTAATTGAACATTTCACTACTTTTAGTTGCCAATAGGGGGGAATGTTACTTCACCATACGTATACCGCAAGTAACGAATGCGATTAAACCATGATCAATGGCTATATACTTAAGTGCGGCCAGATTTTAAATAAACGAGAACCAGTTGGTATTCTAGTATTGCACCGAACAAAGTATACAGAACAAAAGTCCCTCAAACTACCTTTCAATTGTTGTTGTTATTTTGTAATGGACAACAACCATGCACTGTAATGTGTGTATGTTTTTTGGTATATCAAAAAAATCATACGCACACACATATGTACATGTATGCTCTATAAAACCTGTTTTTGTTTGTCATACTGTATGTTTTTAAATTTAAATTTTAAACAACAATACTTCTGTTGCTTCAACCATGTTTGTATGGTTGCTACAACCATATTTTTATTTCTAAATTTGGCTATAATACTATTGTTTCATTTCAACAATATTAATATTGCCGCAATCATACTGTTGTCAAAATGAATTCAAAAAAACAATACTATGGTTGCGACGAACATGCTTATTGTAGAGAACATATTAGTGTTGCCGTGACCATGTAGTAATCATATCTTTTCTCTGCGTGTAGTTCTTATGTTGTCCAAGTTAATAAGTCTGGTTCCATAGTTTTACTTTAAAAAGAGTTCCCGTACGTCGAAAACATGCCTGTGGAAATCAATTTACAGGTCGCACTGTGGAACCTTAGTGGCTGAAATTTTGCAGAAATATATGTTAATGGAATTAAACGGTTAGTATTTTAAATGGGCCAGATCGGTCAAGATGTAAACATTTTCTCCACACAGGGACTGAGTCAACCTCTGGCAAAACCAACAACCCTGAATTTGAACAGACAATATCTCGTGTTCTTTTAGAGATATGACGAATTTTTGAGAGAATCATAATATGTTGACATGAATCGATTAAAAAAATCGCTTTTAAATCGATTTTTATAAAATTTTAACAGGATGAAATTAATGGTTAGGCAATTATTCTAGACTATGTTATGCTAACATTTTATAAGGGGGCGTGGCATCGCCAACCTGACCTTAAATAGACAATATCCTATGAACTAATAGATACATGATGTTGATATGGATCGAATCACATTTTAGGGGAGCGGTGCCACGCCCTCTTTAAAAAGCGCATTCATGGCTAAAGTAATGGACCGAACGTTTTAAGGTTTAAACAGAAAGAAATTATTAATAATCAAATTTTTAAAGATTATTACAGATAATATTGTATGGACAAAGGGTGTGGTCCCGCCCTAGAACCCTAAACTCGTTAACTAATACCGACATGACGTTAGCAGTTGATATATATTCTGTTGCTTTGGGAAGAAACACACCCTGGTAGCAAAGAGGTCGGTAACACGCCCCTTGAAAACATTTTCATATTGGGCCGTAATCCATTATGGAATTTTCCACTTGTTTTTTCTTCATTTTTACTGTTTTACTACTAATTCGTTTCCCTGCTATTTTATGAAAATTTTATTTTTTAAGAAAACTTCTACTCTGTAATTTTACTAGTAAAAGAGTACTGGAACAGACCTATTATGTATTTGCAGTTCGGTCTTAAACTATCCACTTTGCGTATTTATGCTGAGTTTTTATTTTTAAAAAACTTGTATAGTTTTATAGTCTGCGCCTCTCTGTAGAATTAGCAAATATGGCAAATATCGCAATATATGGACGAGCTGGTTATTAACTTCGCCATGAAGTTGTTGGTGAATTTTGATCAGTAGAGAACTCAATGTGTTCGACAGTGATATCCAGAAATAATTTTATTCTGTTTGCGCACTCTACCAAACAGACAACCTGTGGAGCAGACTATTGTAATTTAGTTTCATGACAAATGTTTACCAAAAATATTTAAGCTAGACCCACCTTTGAGTACACCGATGTAATCAGTGGCTGAATCTGTTAAAGTAGGTATGCCAGTCTGTCCATCTTTTGCTTGTAATCAAACAACAAATCACATTTGTTGTGGAACTTTTTGAAACTTGGCACAAGTTTTTTGGACAAAGGACAGACGGTAAAAAAAACTGAAGAAAATCGTTTCAGATTTATTTGTAGCTCCCATACAAACTTTCATTCGATTTTTAAGTTTTTTGGCCGTTTCGTTACGACTAAGAGTTACGAGCGTGTTAGAATGGGTGATATCTTTCCACGTTTTGATGTGACCCCAGTTCAAAGGTCCCTCCGGGTTTTACAAATAAGCGCTTTAGAACACCTATTTCAATTCCGATTTCGTTCAATATTGGTATAGGGTTGGGCAAACAACCAACCCTATACCATTTTTTTTTATCTGACCAACACTTAGGGGTTTTACGCTATACATGCAATACATTGCGTTGGTGGTAAAAAAGTAAGACAGAGGGATGTATATTGATATTTGTCTTAAATTTCTGGATATCGTAATTAGTGGAAAATTCATTTGACAGGCAGTACGGGCGAAAAACGAATTCGATCTGTAGTGTATAAGTATAGTGCGGTCAACCGGCCAATCGATAACAAATGAGTATGAATACCTGGGCTAACTAAGAACTACTTTCAGTTAATACGGACAAAGGGGTACCAAATAACTAAAAAAAATTCTCACGAAGACTTTCGTCTTGTCTATTTTCGCCATTTGGGTAAATTTGGGTAACGGATCCTAAAGCTAAAAATTTAGCTCATTTAAACTTGTAGCTACAAAAACAATGAATTTTTTTCACAAATTCAAATATGGAGTCAGTTAAAAAATCTGGGTAAATTTAGAGCTCTTACAAGGAAGTCTAAAAAACAATTTTCTGTTGGCTTTTCTGAACATTCACAAGAGCAGTTTTTCATATAGATTTTTTTCTAGATTTTTTTTTACTAGTTAGTACACACAGAGAAAAAAATAGTTTGAGTTCGGTTTTAATTCGGAATTCGGTTGAATAAAGAAATTCCGGTTGCAATCACCAACTTTTTATAATCGTAATGGATATTCGGTTCAAAACACCATATGATGATAAATATGATCATCGTACTGTACTCACAACTTATTTATCGGCCATACCAATGAAACGCGAAAAATGTATTTAGTTGCCACAACTGAAAAACATTTTGCCAACATTTTGTAAGAACCAATTATTAGTGATGACCATAAGCAAAAGCGGGTTGTTTAATGGAATATTTTTAAAAATAAAATACTTTGATTATTACTGACTGCTAATCGATTCCAGTTAAATCATCTATAATCTTTTCCACACACAAAGAAAGATCAGTTGGAAATCGGTCCAAACTACAAACATTCGGTTGGATAAACCGAATTTCTGTTGCAGTAACCAACATTTCATAGTACTAATGGTATAATGGTTTGATATATCATATGTTGGTTTCAACAACCATATCACGGTATTTTCATCCAATAACACAGTTATACAAACCGAATTGATTTAACTATTAGTTGCGACAACTGACCAACCAACCAATTTTGATGTACATGTTACTTTGTTACTAGTAATTATTGGTGACAACACATTAGTTTTTGTAGTGACCAAACCCTACTTATTTGGCTGTTGTAACATAATATTAGTTATTTCAACATCAACATAAAAAAGTATAGTATTGCTTTTAGTCACAACAAAAACATTATTTACGACGAAAACATATTTTGAAATCCAAAAAAAATTATAAAAACAAAACATAAATGGTCCAACAGTTTAAGTTTCGTGGGTTAGACGGTTAATGCTTCCAACCGATACAGCCACATATATAAAACGAACTACAAATAAAAATAATAAAATATAATTAAAAAAAAATATTTTGATTTGATCAGAATTTTCGCCATATTAATATTTATTTTTCAACATTATCTCCTTTCAACTCAATGCACTTCATCAAACGTTTTTCAAGTTTTTTAATTCCATCCGAAAAATAAGATTTTTCAAGACCTTCAAAATATGCCTCAGTTTCAGCAATAACCTCGCTATTGGAGGAAAATTTTTTGCCACCGAGAAATTTTTTTAAATTTGGAAACAAGAAATAATCAGAAGGAGCTAAATCTGGACTATATGGTGGATGCGGAGCAATTTCAAATCGTAATTCGGCCAGTTTTTGTTGAGTTAAAAATGCAGTGTGTGAAGGAGCATTATCTTGATGAAAAATAACTTTTTTTGTTCTAAATGCGGTCGTTTTATCTTCATTTCTTCACTCAACCGATCCAATAATGCACAATAATATTCATTATTTATAGTTATTCCTTTCTCAAGATAATCAATAAATATTATACCCCTTGCATCCCAAAATACTGTGGCCATTACTTTTCCTGTTGACTTAACAGTTTACGCCTTCTTGGGACCACTTTTACCAGCTTCTATCCATTGTTTTGACTGTTCTTCGCATTCTGGGATATAGTGATGGATCCATGTTTCATCAACAGTTATGAATCGGCGCAAGAACTCTATTGGATTACGCTGATAAATCGCTAAAAGCTCCTCGGAATTATTCCAACGGGCGATTTTTTGGGGCAAAGTCAAAAAAACGCGGCACATATCTTGCGGATAGCTTTTTCATGTGCAGTTCATCATGTAAAATACTCCAAACTTTTTTTTCGTGTATTTTAACAATATCAGCAAGTTTTCTGAGTTTTATTCGTCTATCTTTAGTCACTTCATTAAATATTTTTCTATGTTTTCAATAGTAGTAGCAGTTTTCGGTCTTCCAGAGCGTTGTTCATCTTCCGTACTTGAACGACCCATTTTAAATTGTTGAACCCAGGATTTCACGGTGGAGTATGATGGTGCATTATCACTATGAACAGAATCCAATTCATCTTTGATTAATTGTGGCGTATAACCTTTCATATAAAAGTGTTTAATTACCGCACGAAACTCTTTATTTTCCATTTTTCAAAAATTATAAAACTTGTTTACTTCAATCACCTGTAACAACGAAAATAATCATTAAATATTTCGGAAATTCTGACAGATGGCTTATAAAAGATTGCTTTTTAAAAACAAAAAAAAAAGTTGCTAGTAAAACAGAAAATGTGCCAGGCCAGTTAGTTTTGCGGTCGCCCTCGTAATTTTTTTCGAAAAGTACAACAATCTTTCGTAACCAACCATCTGTGACAACTCGTACATGAACAGATTCGGTTCCAATAATCATCTTGGTCTGTTAGGATTACCGGTTATTGGTTGTAACGATGGAATACATGGATAGAACGTGCAACCACCAACATTAGGTTGGCAAAAAATTCGATTGTGCCAACAAATCTGTTCTCTCTGCACTTTTCCATGTCATGGCCCTCTCTATGAGTGCATTAATTGTGTAAGCAAACAGTTTTTGCCTCTGACCAAAATTTAAATTTTTTGTTGCACTGCTACTACAGTTCCAATAACTGAAAATCACAGAGCACTAACTTATATTCGGTTATACCAATGAAATACTCGAGAAACTAGTAACCTCACTCATTCGGTTGGCAAAAAAAATTCGGTTGTGGCAACGAATCTGTTCTCTGTGTGTACATAAAATGCTATTTTTCGCGACAATTTGAAAATATAACGTCAGCTGGAATTTAAGTGTGATATAAGATGGATTTTTATTCTTTGTTTATTAAAACACGACTAATATTGAATTGTCTTCGCATAAGAGTTCCCCTACTATTAATGCTATTAATCCAATAATGGTAATATTATTCAATTAACTGTCGCAGATATTACATTTTAGGGAATAAAGTAGGTGAAATTTCACATTAAGTGTAATAGGAGCACGATACCTTATCTCTAGAAGAGAATCATCCATTTCTCAGAAAGATTCATTCACTTACAGTACGAATCTTTTTGATTTGAAAGCACCTCCAGTATGGAATATGTAGCATTTTATTTGTGTACAAAACTCGTTTATATTTTATGAGTCGTCTACCATTGTTGGGCAGCTGACTTGGACTGCCTCGATAAGAATGCTCCACTTGTCATTAAATCTATTCTGTTTGCACAAATTCCATTCAAGTGATTGAACATCAGCGGCACCAGAGCCTACAACAATAGCACCAGCAATTTCAATGCAAATAATAAAGAAAAACAAAAAAAAAATAATCAATGGAAGTGTAAGTGCTCGTATTCAGCAGCAAATGTAAACGTGCAATAGTTGTCCTAACCATAACAAATGAAACATTGACATTTGGGTGTGTAACATGGTGGACGGACGGACAAATGGACGGACGGATAAATGGATGAATGGCATGTAAATAGTCAACACTGAACTGTGTTGAACTGAACTCAGTTCTCGGTTCAGCTTAACACAGCTCAAGTTGAATCGACTCGTTCCGAATGTGGCCTTCCTTATCTTGATGCAAAGGTAGCACGCGATACTATAAATATTCATATGACGGGCGGGGCATTTGGGGGGGGGGGCTGTTTGCTTTTGCTCTGCATTGACAAACATTTGTTACGAAATAATTAGCACAAATTTAAATTAATTTTATTCCACATACGAAGAAACCGAGTTTGATTGAAATCGACGCAGTGGCGTGTGGAGGATGGGAAGGGAAGGGAGAAAGGATGGCATGTACTCGTAGATGAAGAGCAGCCCGAGTAGTAATCAATTGTCACCTATTTAAATAACAATGTTGTTGTATTTTTATCGTGATGTGGCTCGTTCCATGGACTATGGCTTGGTCTGGGGTCTGGGATGTGCGCTGGGTGTCAAACAGGAGGTGACAGTTTTAATGGTTGTTTACTTTGATATCGTTGTCACTTATGTCGGTCGGTCGGACAGTTGGTGTACTGGTCGATCGGTGGTGGCAACGTGAGGTGAGATGAAACAAATGTTACGTGTGCAAAAAGGCAACAATAACCATAACATGTAATTACCACAACGACGGCGAATTAAATATTTATAAGATAAAGTGTATGATTTGTTTGGACTGCAAGTGGTTGGAAGATAATGAATGGCAAATACTTTACGAGTGTGTACGGGTTTATGATGCAATTTATTAACAAATCAAATATTTATAACCAGCTGATAATGTATTGTATTGCGTATGTCTTAAGACAAGTGGTTGTCTCAATAAAATGGAATGTGGATATCATCCTGTACTTCTTATATTCTTCTTCTCCACACAGAGATCAGAAATCTGTTGGTTATGCGTCCAAACTACAAATATTCGGTTGGATAAACATGGAATTACCAACATTCCATGTCGATTATGCTAACTGAATTCAGCAAAACCATTGGTTGCCAAAACTGCTGGTTATGACAACCAAACAATTATTAAACACATGTTACATTGGTACCAATAATTGGTGGTGACAACAAATAAATTCTTTGGAGTACCCAAATCCCGTTTTATTCTCTGTGCTAACATAAGCTCAAAATTCGGACTTTCTCGGGGGATGAATGATTACTTTTGGAAATGAATGATTTAGGCGATTAAAGTAAATTTACAAAAGAATGTCCCGGTAGGTCCCAGTTATTTTATATAGGCCGAGGAAGTTTTCATTTTGAAACTCTATACTGCATGAAATAACTTCAAAAGTCGTAAATATACCTTCGTTTTAGCGTAGTTTAGTGTTGAGGTATTTTTATTGAAATCGTATGGAGATTTTTTTAAGTCCTATCTCTAATACTGGAGATTCCTTTTCGTTTTTTTTAAAAAAGTGAACAAATTATTATTTAATCGGAGTTTAGGTTTTTTATGTTCTACAAAAATTTTGTTTAATTATTTTCAGTTGGGGTGCGTACTTTTTTTTAATGAAATTGTATAAATGTGTTTAAAAATGGTCGCTTTTGTATAAAAATGTTTAACTTAATTGCTGCTATTGCCAGTTTAGTTTAGATCGTCTGAAATAAAATCAGAAACTTTTCAACAAACTTGTCCCTTTTTGTCCTTCAAAAAAATATTATTAAATAAAAATTAATGAATAAGTTATATTTTTAATGTTTCCACTCATTTTCTTAAATAACTTAAGAATATGACCGATTTGAAGGTACGTAGGCAGATCAATAATTCCGTAACTTATCCAACTTCCCTCGTAGCTATATGAAATGCAACACTGCTTCCATGAAGTACCATCTGTTAATAGACTACTGTCACTGGGGGTTCCGTCATTTAGTTTATGTTTGACAGCTGTTCAAAACATAAAACATCGTGGATTTTGTTAAAAATGGAAAAAGTTAATTAGGCGTGCTCATTTAACATATTTTTTTTGCGGAAAAAAAACCGTCAAACAAACCAAGGAAAAGCTTGATAAATACTATGACAAATGACGCTGAACGTTCTGAACGGCCAATTGAGGTCAATACACCCGAAAATGTCGAAAAAACCACGATATGGTGTTGACCGATCGAAGAGTTAAAGTGCATTTGCCATACGCATTTCATGTGGCAAATTTTACATGAGCAGTTGGGTTTAAGAAAACTATCTGCAAGATGCGTGTCGCGATTACCATTTCATAAAGATAATGCACGGGTGTACACGTGTGCAGTCTCAATGGCAAAATTTTATTAATTGGGTTACGAATTGGTACCTCATATTCTCCGGAGGCCCCAGTGATTATTTCCTATTTACAAACCGCAAGAATTGGCTCGCTGGAAAGCGATTTAGCAACAACGATGAAATTATTGATAAAAAAAGCCTATATTATGGACCTCGAAAAATCCTATTTTTTGGAGGGGATAAAAAAATTGGAGAAACGTTGGACTAAATGTATTAAGCATAAGGAGATTACGTTAACCAATAAATTTTTGTTTTGCAAAAAACTGTGTGTTATTCGAAAAGTCACGGAGTTATTGATCTGCCCCCGTTTATATTTCTTATCACATCTGTAGCCAAGACTTCAAGCATTCATTTCTGTCGAACAGTCCTTTTGTAGTCCTAACCGATTATCCATCGATGTTTCCTCTGTGTGCAAGGAACGTTAAAAGGTCTTCAATTTGACCGATGTATACTTTTAAATACCTCCCTACAAAGCTTCTTCCCTATTGGAGGCCCTGCTGTTTCAAAAGCAACAGATTAAATCTGAGCCTGCTTAAATTTCGCATAAAACGTTATATTAAAAAATTGTTGTTGATTTGTGGTACCGGCGCTCAAGAAGCCATGATGTCAAACTGGACAAAAACAATTTCATATGTCTCAGAATATATATTTCGTTTAAAAAATTACATACGTGTCTTAGAAAAAAAATCCTAAAAACTCATTAACAAAGATATGGGCCTTTAAATTTCTGCAAAACATTAAAAATCCGGCGAACTGGTGTATACTTCAGTTCAGTACTTTTTATTTTACAGCATAAAACGTGTGTAACAGTATTTATGTCCCTACTAAGTATACATACTCTAATATCCCGGAATCGGTTTAACTGATTTTAGACTTTTATCCCATGTTTGACAGATATCAGTAAAGAATTTATGAACATTAAAATTTTCCGAAAATATTAAACCCATATTTTTTGCTCAAAATTTATTAATATCGTTTTAAATGTGTTTGATTTTTTTTTCTGGAGAAAAAATGGTTTGTATTTTTAACAAATTTTGCAGCACAAGCTTTTAACTAACATACTTAAGACGTTTGTGTGGAAGTAACTACTATGGGGCAATCACTTTTGTCTTAAGTGCATACAAAGATGAAGTAACCGGTACACTATTTAAGCAAAATTCAAGCATTAGAAAAAAGTTATGTGCGTTTCAATATACGCTCGGATCTTGTCATTTGTTTGGGAGGTTCAAAAAAAGGCGTGGTTAAGGATCTAATTTTTGTCAGCTACGAGGGTGGTTCGGAAACTTCTTAGCCTAGCACAAAAAGCGCGGTATAAACAGAAAAAAGTTAAGTGTTTTGGAAACTTCCATCTCTGCTATGAACACATGTTAAATTTTGTTTCGATCTGGCAACTCCTTCATATAGAAACAGGTGTTCACAAAAGACGCATCCGCCATTTTTTTACAATGGAAAAATTACAAATGCGTGGTGTCATTAAATATTTACATAAAAAAGGTTTATCGGGACAAGAAATTCATAATGATATGGTGAATGTGTTAGGTGAAAGTGCTCCTTCATATGCAACAGTAAAAAATTGGGTTGCTGAATTTAAACGTGGTCGTACAAGCATTGAAGATGAACCACGTAGTGGACGTCCAAAAACAGCAACAACAACAGAAATTGTAGCCAAAGTGCATGATATGGTATTAATTGATCGACGAATAAAAGTGCGTGCCATAGCTAATATCATGGACATCTCAACTGATCGAGTCCATTTAATTTTGCATGAAGAACTACAGATGAAAAATCCTCTGCAAGATGTGGTGCCGCATTTGTTAACAGTCGACCAAAAACGCATAAGAATGAACATTTCTCAAGCTTGTTTGGATTGTTTTCAGCGAAATAAAATGGATTTTTAGCGTCGTTGCATAACTGTTGATGAGACATGGATCCACCACTATACTCCAGAGACAAAAGAACAATCCAAACAATGGACTGAAGCTGGAGGAAGTGTCCCAAAGAAAGCAAGAACTATTCAATCGGCAGGTAAGGTTATGGCAATGGACCAAATATTTTTTAATATATTTATTGATTTATATAGTATCCAAAAAGAATCAACTTATTCGAAATGTCCGCCTTTTGCCTTTACACACGCCATAAGTCGCACTGTCCAATTGCACGAACCTCGCCCTTGGAAAATTGGCCACAGCTCGAACCAAAGCAGTCTTAAGAGATCCAATGTTGAGGTATCTTTAGTGACAAACCTTCTAAAACCTCTAAAACCATCCACAATTTGTAATCCAATGGGTTCAAATCTGGACTGCCTGAGGGCGATTCTTCAGAGGAAATAAACGCTGGCAAATTGTTTCGAAGCCAGGCCTGGGAGTTTTTAGCCTTATGGGCCGGCGCAGAATACTGCTGCATGGCTGGTTTTGGAACAGGGAATTGTTAAGAGGCAACAGCTACCAAAACGGTTTCTTGGTAAACCTTGGCCGATGTTTGACTCCTTGTTCGCAGAAATACAGGTTAGTGACCCCATCGTGAGAGACACCCCACCAAACCATGACTAAAGCTGGGTGATGACCCTTTTCCACCCTTGGGATCAGTTCAGATGCTTCCTTAGATAACCGCGCATACACTCTATCATTTTGCTAGTTAATTTTTTCCTGAACGGTAAAATTTTTTTCATCGATGAACAAAATTTTTCTGTGCAAGTTATCAGCGTGCTTACCAAAAGACGTTTACATTTTTCAATCCTATTTTTTTTTAAAGCTGCAGTAAATAAATGTCCGGTACATCGTTTGAAAGCCCCAAGTCCCAAGTCTTTTTTAATGATTCGACTCATGGACTTTTGCGTGATATTCATCTCAAGGACCATGATTTTTTGTTTTCGTAGCGTATTTCTGTGAATTCTTGATTTAACGACTTTGATGACATGCGGTGTTCGAACCGAGCGTGGGCGTCCCGACCGGTAACGGTCTTTTACGGCTTCAGACTCCTCAATCAGTTTTATGCATCGGTAGACGAACATGCAGCTAATCCCTAGTGGCCGGAGCGTTTTGAAAATATCGCTTTTTTCATTTCACACTTAAAAAGCGCTATTACAGCGATACGGTTTTCATTATCTGACCACTCCATGATGAAATTTGAAACAATTTTAAAATCCCGTTACAGACTAACACTATTGAGGTTAGCTCTCAAAACCCATATTACATTAACGGGGTATGTTCAGTTCTACTATTGATATGGGTGTGTTCAATGTTGCAACACTATTTATGTCCCTACTTAGTAATAAAACCATACCAAAAATTATAATTTTTTGAATAACATGAATCGCAACTTACGTGTGCATATTAAAATTATGGATTTATCAGAGATTCAATTAAAAAAGAGAGGGATTTTATATATTGGCCAGGAAAATAAAATTATAATTGATTTTAAGAATAAAATAAATGGCAACAACATATTATACAAGTAAGTACAGGCAACAGTACTTTACAATGCATTCAGGGTTGTTTTAACTGCAGATATTTTCATTATAAGTTTAGGTCCAGAAAAGTATAAGAACTGAGGCTCATCCGTCAGTGCTGTACTTTAGTTTGCAACGTAAAAATTTTTTGAGAACAAATAAATTACGGCTTATTTTGTGAGACTGGATAAATCTTTTTTAGGTTGGTTGTTTTAATTACTTAAAACCCTTTACGTTGTGGCTTGAATAATAAATAAATTGTTCTCAAAAAAACTAGTTGCATTTTTTGTATTTTTAGTTCATATTTTTCGATTTTACAGTGCATATTTATGCGCTTAAAACTCGTTTTTTTAGAGCATATAATTCCGATCCCAAGTTATGAATATTAACGTTAAATTAACATAACAGCAACAAATTTGTAATCTAAGCACGCCTCTTGAGTCTGGTAGGATTTACCAATAAAGTTAGTGTATATGTAAGTCAGTTCAACCGCCCTTCAAGACAAGAGCATGTAGAAAAATAAGAAAATTTTACGAATATAAAGGGTGGCGCACGAATCGTGCTACTTTATTTGGAAGGTTACTATTTCGATTTATTACAATGAATGCTTGGGATACCGGTAAGAAGATTTTGATAGTGCAGCGGTATCATTATATGTAGTCCTGCATTTCCGTTTAACGGGAATTTAGGCGAGAGTTTGGCGGAACTCCCCCGAGAAGATGGACCAATATGAGGTTGTTAAACATGTTTGCCGAATCTGGAAGCATCACAAGAAGACCGTAAAATCGATAACCCTATGTTCGAGTTTAAGCCTTCATCGCGGCTGAAGCATCGTCAAATTAGGCACATCTAAGCGTTTAGACTTGAAGCTTGTGGGCGCGAGTTGCAGTTAGCAGACGGGTAATTCATGATGACCATAAATTGTTTCCGTACAAAGTCCACGTCCAGTTGCCTAAAAAATTATTGAAATGGCCGAGGAAGACAACAGATTGATAAATTGCTTGTTTATGCCTGATGGGGGCCATTTTGATCTAAACGGCAATGTAAACAAGCAAAATTGTCGTGTATGGAGTGAATCTAATCCATAAATACTCCAAGAGGCGGAACTGGCACCAGAACGAATTACTTTGTACTCCTCAGTTTCATCAAGCTGCATTGTTTGGCCATACTTCTTTGAAGAAAACGCTGAAACTGTGGCGGTCTATGAATTTCTTATTTAAAGATGTTGAAGGAGTTTTTTTTCCCAGAACTGTGCCGGAGACGTATCCGATTCAACAGAATTTGGTTCTAGCAAGATGAAGCAACTGCACATTTAGACCGGTTATGGCATAGCTCCAACGAAAACTCCCGAACATTTTTGTACCCTCCACCATACAATGGAGGGTATATTAGTTTTGTCATTCTGTCTGTAACACCTTGAAATAATCATCGGAGACTCAACAAAGTGTATATAGTCCTGATCCTCGAAAAATTCTAAGACGATCTAGCCATTTTGTCCAGCTGACCGGCTATCCGTCTGTCCATCTCTTGAAAACAAGATAGAGCCTGCATGAAAACAGCTAGGGAGCTGAAATTTGGCACAAACATGTGTATTGAAAATGGGCTATATAACAATTTTTTTAACTTAAAATTTAATTTGAAATGTGAAATATGAAAAGGTATTGGTAATACATATGTGTCTCGCAAAATAGAAAGGGACCAAAGGTTAAAAAACAGTTTTGTTCAGGAGAGCCATTTTAAAGATTAGGTCCCTTTCTATTTGCGCTTAGAATCGTCGATTTCACTTTCATAAAACGCGCATATCTCTGGGAGGGAACACTTTTGGGGCATGGGTTCGGTCTCATTCGATGCTCAAATGTTGTCCACATCAAAAAAAGAAAAAAAAGAGAAAATTGATTTTTTTACCTATGCGCTGTCACATATATCAGATTATATTAAAGAAAAAATTGGGTAAGGTATATTTAACTATATCAGGAGCTCATTATTAATTTGTACCAAAAAATTTTTTAATCTTGAATTAAAAAGCGAAAGTCTTGTATTTTATGGGAAACGTTGTTAAATTCTCTTCTGCTAGAATGTTCAATGCGTTGTTTTATGTTTCTGGTCTGCTAAATATTACATTCAATTGATTATTATTTCGTGATGATTACGGGGAAATATCCAGAAATTCCACTTTCCGCTGGTCCCTAGATTTCCGGACCTGACTGCACCAGATTTGTTTTTAAAAGGTAATGTCAAGCAAGACGTGTACAAAACGTAACCAAGGAATTTGACTGAATTAAGGCCTTCTATTGAAACAATATTTTCCTAGCAGGTGTCGCATATTCGTAAAAAATGATGCAGGTTTTACGGTCTATCATATACAACATAATTAGCCATGAAAAATTAAATTGAACTTTCTATACAATAAATATAAAATAAATGAAATACATTGATTAAAAAAAGTTATTTGAAATTCTTATCGTAGCAGAATTGGGATACCGGTGAGCCACCCTGTATTAAAGTAAATTTTAAACAATACTTAAAACAAGTTAAAGTCATTGTTCTTAAATGTCAAACAATACACCAATCTCAATGGTTTTAGCAAACACAAGTCGAAAAGAACTTTCTCCAATATCACTACAGAAATTCGAAATATCTTGTAATTTCTTAACTACATTACACAAGAAGATGTAGCATTTTCCCTAAAAAGACATTAGTCTTTTTCTACTTAAATAAAAATCAATTTTTTGCTTCCCAAAAATGTTTTGGTATTGGTATATTGAAAATTTATTGCTACACATTAAAATCTGAGAAAATTGACAGTTTTATAGTGAAACTATTACATAAATCAACGTTCCATTTAACGGCGGAAATATAGAAAACAGAAAATGAAAGACAACTAACAAAAAAAGCTAAATGAAATGTCATTTACACCAAACCCACATCAATAAAACTAAAACCCATTTAAGGGACAATAAACATATGAATACCGACACTGCAAAGTATCATTCGTTGGTTGTTCACACACGCAAACGCTTTCCAGAATGCCATAAAACAAAGCGATGTGACCATTCATCAATCAATGGGTGCCACAACACCAGCAGCATAGCAGAGTGAATTGAGCCCCACTAGAGTTTGGTCTGTTTTCACGAGGCGGGGGCGGCGGTGGTTGGGGCATAATCATTATATGGGATGTATTTGTAAATTGTTATTCTAAACATACTCTAATGCCGCTGTGAGTGTGTGGGTTTGTGTGTGTGTGAATTTTCCAAATAATTAAATAAAAAGGAGAGGAGTCCGTTTTTCCCTTGAAACACATTTAACTTTTATTTTTGCTTAGCCCTGGACACTTACACTCACAGGCACACAGAGGGAGGAAGACAACGGCGACGACGACACATTTGGGAAAAGCAACCACAGAAGAGAAATTTGCAAATTCATTCGATAAATGACATTTTTTCTATCAATTCCATTTCAAGCCATTCAATTCAATTCAGTTGAGTTCGATTCAGTGGAATTGATATTATTTGGCTACAAGCGAAAGGGACACAATAGATAGCACAACGTCAATGTGCCAATTCTTCTACGGACGACAGAGAGAGAGAGAGAGAGAGAGAGAGCGGGAGAGAGATGCTGCTAGGAGGATGGAAGGGTATGTTAGGTGGGATACCGGAGAAAGGGGGTGCTGGTGAGTTCTGATTGAAAAATTAGATTCCGGCACTTGTTCGCTGCATGTTCGTTCGTTCGCTCGGATGTTTGTTTGTGCCGCTGCCAAAGTGTTGCAGAAATAATTTGCTATAATTATATCCGGCATATCCGCATCCTGTTGCCTGTTGTTGTCGTATCCTCTTGAGCTCATTAAATAATTTTAATTGAAATTTTATCAGTGCTGGCGTTTAATTGATATAATTTACATAATTTCAACACAGCCAACATTCCTTAATGTTAGTTATCAACAATTTTCCAATCTTATGAGAGACGCTCTTTTATTGCCTCTCTTTTCCTTAAGCGCGTCGCGACTCCCCGCTAGCGGCACATAGCCCGGCACGTAGAGCGCTGATTATTTTTTTTCTCTCGCGCAATTTCTCTATTTAAAGTCTAGACATGTTTAATGTGATTTATTAACAAAATTTATATGGTAATTTGTGTGAATGTTATCTGCAGAATAGCGTATTATGGCCTAATGATGCGTAATTAATGCCGATGACATGTACCAAGAATGTAGCAAAGCATTTCTGGGGAAGGACACAGCGTTTTCCTTTGACAAACGAAAACTTATCTTGAATTAGGCAACAGTGTCTTTTTGGTCTTTGATGATTGCTTAAAAAATTCGGAGCTAAATTCTTGAGAAATGGAAAAGCTTGGAGCTAAATTGCTTAAACTTTTCAAAATTTGAAAATATAAAAGAAACTGTTTAAATGTTGTAATGTTTATTCGGATGTGTACAAAGATAACGCGTAGGCAGCTTTATAAGCGAAATTTTATTTAAATGTTTGCGTGTTTGGCTATTACCGTTTAGTGCAGTTTTCCGGAATTTCCATACACGAGTAAGGCTTGGTTTATTTTTAGGGATGGAATTAATTTTTTGCGAAAGGGAATGCGAAATTGAAATATTCATTTCTGCGAAAGCATACATTTATGCTCACCACACTGTAGTACAGGGGCATTATGAGTTTGTGCTGTTGTTTGTAACACTGAGAAAAAAGTGTGATGGATCCATTACAAATTATACGGATTTGACTAAGATTTATTATCTCAGTCAATTTAGACTGCATCCGAATTCAATTTGGTTTGTGTAATTCTTTGGCACACAGGAAAAACATAATTTAAAATCCACGAACTATACAAATGTGCCTCCTTTTTGTTACCTAATCGACCGAAGAACGTAGATTTATCAGATTTCTATTATATAGGGTGATCCATCTAGAGGTATTTTTTGAGAACAAAACAAAATATAAAAATTCAAATCAAGTGTGCAATCTTTTTTGGTAATTTGAAAGAACATTTTGTGGCATTTATTCTTTAAATATAATTTCCTTTAAATGTTGGCCGCAACTACGCCTCAGGTTTTCCATTCTGAGGGTTCAATTTAAATTGACTCGTTCAAGCATTTCGACCGGTATGGCTTTAATGACACGAGTAATGTTGGCTTCTTAAATCTGAATCGTAGCTGGTTTGTCATCATAGACTTTGGACTTTACGTAACCCCAAAGAAAAATGTCTGAAGGTGTGATATCACTCGATCTAGGCGCCCAACTCACCTGTCCGTGAAATTAGTTGCTTTTCGAAATGACCTCTCAATAGATCCATTGTTTGAGCAGCTGTATGACAAGTGGCTCCGTCCTGTTGAAACCAAATGTCGTCAAGATTACGGGCTTCAATTATAGGTAGCATAACGATCGATATCATGGCGCGATAGCGAGCACGGTTACGGTTACCTTCCGGCCATCATAATTTTTGAAAAAATATGCACCGATGACTCCACCAGCTTATAAACCGCACCAAACCGTGGGTTTCTCTGGGTATAACGGCACCTCTTAAACCTCTTCTTGTTGCTGTTCAGCCTAAATCCGTCTATTTTGTTTATTGACTTTGCCGTTGAGCCAGAAATGGGTCTCATCACTGAACAAAATTTTGGTCGAAAACAACGGATGTTCCCGTTTCTCACCGAATACAGTTGCCAAAATTTGAATGTAGTTATTTTCAAAAAATAAATGCCATAAAAAGTCCTTTCAAATTACCAATAAAGATTCCACACTTGATTTGAATTTTTTTATTCTAAAAAATGCCTCTAGGTGGATCACCCTTTATTTGATTCACATACGATAAAAACATGTTCTAAAATGTACGGCGTATGAGTATCATGTAGTCGGTTTCGCCCAACTTTGGACTTTACTTACTCGTTTTGATTAATGCTGGCGAATAATTTAGATTTTTTCTAATATCTGCGTTTTTAATTAAAAACATGTATTGCAGGTAAGTTATTAACCATTAATCCTCTTATTACAATAGGAATATTTTTATAGTCAAAATTTGTAACGTAAACCTTCCGTAAAGTTATTCACACAGGCAACAAATTCGTTGCCACAACCGAATTCGTTTGCCAACCGAATGATTGAGTTTGCACGCTCCTCGACTATTCCATCAGTATAATCGAATGTAAGCTGGTGCTCTGTAATTTTCAGTAATTAGAACTAAAGTTTGGGTGCAACATACGAGTTATTCGAACCTCGAAAGAGAATGTTTGGATCTAAAAATTCACATGCCACACCTTTTTCTACTTTAGTAAAACAACATTTTTAAAAATGTAACTTTTTTTCAAATGCAAAAAAACTGTTTGCTTACACACTTGAAGTACTCCAAAACATACACGCAGAGAACCGATTTGTTGCCACAACCAAATTTTTTGGAATCGAATGTTGGTGTTTGCATGTACTACCCATGCATTTCGCCGCTGCAACGAATGTTGATTGGGTATACGGTCAATTTTCGGTATAAGAAACGGACAGTATTGGTTGAAGAGGCAGTGTCGGTAATCATAAATACTTAGGATAGTTATTCGAACTGAATTGAACATGTATTGGTTGTTGTTATAGAATATTGGCTTTACTTATACAAACTCATAAGCACGTGCATTTGTTGGTCTGATTATTAAATTTTATGACATTTTTGGTTACCTGACGAACTAATAAAGTTTTTTATTTAATTTTTATATTCAATAATTTAAAAATATTTACTCTCTTATTTAAATTTAAAGCACGTTTTTTATAACTTGGCTTTTACTTTCAAAAAGAATAAAGTTTGTATGCACAGGCAGAATGATTTAATGCATCAGTTTGGTAAAGCGGGACACAAAAATACAATGTTGGTTTTAAAGTGTCAACAATTTTTTAAATTAAGCTGATTATGATATATTATTTAAGTAAAGCGGAGTTTTAAACCTAAATATTTCCGGCAACTTAAGAGTAGTATGACAAAAAATATCTCAAACGAATTCTTGAAATCTTGCACACAGAGAACAGATTCGTTGCAGCAACTAAATTTATTGCCAACCGAATAATTGAGGTTGCATGAATCTCGAGTATGACGTCAGTACAACCGAAACATTATTCTCTCATACAATTTTTGACCTAGCTATGGCCCTTCATGGTGTCTCAGAGGTCAAACTTCAAATTGAAGTCAACATTTTTTTTAAACGTTAATTAGTAATTTTATTTATAAACGTTTGAAAAATGTTTTGACTCAAATTTGAAGTTGAACCGCTGAAAACACCATGAAGAGTCCAAGATAGGTAAAAAATTGTGTAAGATAAAATGTTTGCCTGCATATTTGCAACACAAACGTTTAAGATGTATTTTCCGAAAGTCGTCTGTCTTACGAGTTATAGCTCATCAACATAAGAAGTGAGATTAAATTTTTTGACTTTGTCGAACTGTAGCTCATACATTATAATCACTCCGTGATATTCGCACATTGGGATGCATTAAAATGTCACACAAAATTAAAATTTATCCTACACGATACTTTAAAACTACAAATCGATATATCTTGATTCCTAGACCTTTTTGTGACCAACATTACTTGGGCTGGTAAGCTGAACCTTCAACAATTTGGGGTGTCTCATAGTGGTATGAATTAATCAATGTTACTGATATAATCTTAATTTTCGAGACATACTCGTAATCTTTATTTTTTATGTTACCGAATAACCTATACGTTGTGATCTAAATAAATAACTAATCTCAATAAATATCGACATTTCGCACGTATTTATTTCTGTAATGCATACTTCTAAATTTTTTGATGTATATTTTTAAGTGTAGTTTTCGATTTTTTTGGTGCAAAGGCTTTTAAAATTGTTTTTTAGTAGATATATATTATAAAGGGCTTATTACGGTAATGCTACATTTTTCAAAAGAAGAAAAAAACGATAAACATTTAAATAACTTCATTTTAATTTAGATTTAAAATTTTAATTTTGAATTTGTTCAAACTTCTAGTTTTATTGGAAAATATGAATTTTGTCATTAAATACTAGAACACGAATATCATTCATATAACTACCACAACTGGCTCGGCAGTACTTCATCCAATCAACCCAATTTTTTAGTACATTTTCGATTGTTTCGGGTCGAATCTCTTCAATGGCAACTTGGATTTCATGTTTCAACGCTTCAATTGTCTGTTGTTACTTTGCTAACATTTATCCTTAATGCCTCTGCACAGAAATAATCCGAAGGGCACAAATCACAGCTCCGAGGCAGCCAATTGATATTACAATTTTAAATGATTATGCTTTTTCAAAAACTGTGCTTAAAATATCAATGGATAAGTGCGTCCATGGAGAACAAATGGAAATGGGACTACCACTAGTTTAGTGCTTCTATGCCTTGGCTGTGACCAAATGTCGTCCATTTTATTCTCCTGAATTTTTGGAAACAAAAATTCGTTAAGCATGACGCGGTAACGCTTACCGTTCACGGTAACGGCGGCTCCTTGCTTACGTATTTTCGCCCTCGTATTTTCGAAGAATCGTGAATCAGTGTGAATGCATTGGCTTCTAAATAGTTACTTGTGGGTTCTTTGAAGCCCATATGCGGCAATTTTGCTTATTTACATAGCCACCGTGATAAAAATTAACTTCATCTAAAAACACGATTTTTCAATGAAATTCTTCAGCCCATTGGGTGAAGCGAAAACGCATCGGTTGCTGTCCTATTATTAAATTACAAAGTTCAACCTTTTTTTAAATAAGCCTACATTTGAAACAAATAAACTTTACCCACAAACAATTCGTTATAATAAATGGTTTGTTATCATGCAAATCTTTTGGTTACCAAAACCACCAGTTGCTTCAGCTAAATATTTTTCCGATTTTTACTGGTATGACCGATCTATTGGTTGTTTGCACAATACTTAGATTATATTTATCATCTTGAAACATTCGGTAATGGCAGCTGAAATTCTTCTTTTGCAACGGAGTTTTTGTATTTTTTTTTTCTGTGTGTGCAAAACATTTATACCAAATTCGTATCATGACTGTTTAAGTCATTTGGCTATTTTTCGCCTCTGGTTCGCACGACAATTTTTGTTTTTAAATATTTGATATCGCAGTATTAATCCAAAACTGTCGATCTGATTAAAAATAAATCACATTGTCTCAACCCTTCTGGCAACTCCCATATAAATGTACCTATTCGCTTGCATTTGGTGTGTTCTTCCGATAATTGCAATACTATTCATACAATTAAGCTAAAAAGAATAAAATAATAAAACCAACCAGAGACAAAACAAGATGATCACAAGCCCATTCTAAAGCAAATGACACTACTCGTATTCCAGTACAGAAAAGAATCCACATAACTTTTCCCATAATGCATGGAAATATCTTCAATTCTGAACTCGGTAGCAGTGTTGGCAGCGTCCTACTGTTGTACGAAAATAGTGTTTAACACGCCCCATTCCGGTACCTCTTATCAAGTTAACCTATACGTGAACTTCAGGTTTTCGCATAATACCATTTTTCTGTTCATGTGATACTGAATAAGTTACTCGTGAAAAATAAACGATCATTAAATGCATCAGCAAACTTAAAATTGGTTTCCTAACCCCATTACTTTTGGCACCTCCCACTTAAATGGCGCTATCCGAGATTAAATCAAAACCCAATTTTTTCTCTCTATTGCATGAATTCCGCTTTACTTATGCATTGTATTATTTTTATAATAAAGAATCAGATCATCCTTCGACATTTTGATGACGCTACAATTAACATTCTGAAGTAGCTTGGGTTCAATTAAAGAAAGCTTTTGATCGAACAGATTGACAACATCGCTCTGCTCGATTATTTATTTATAGCTAAATATGACACATGTTTAAAATTGCATACCACCTTTTTCTGAAATTATTACCACTTAATCCCCTCCTCCTAACCCCACCAACCAAACGGTGCTGACAAGAGGATTTACCTTAAATAATTGGCCAGCCGTTAATTGCATAAGTATACCTCTATGATAAAACGATTAAAAGCAGTGTAATGTGATAACGTGTGTTACCCGTATTGAATTATTCAGCACGATGACAGTTTCTTTTATATGGCGTCGATATATTGACACCATTTAAAGTGCTGTTGAATTTCCGTATAGCACAGTAGGAAGTATTGAAAAGTACGAACAAAATCAAGCACATAATAGCCCCTATCATGAATACGAGTGATAGAGGAATTTAATATGTGAGTGACGGTAAATTCAAATTAAACTTTCAACAACGCAAAAACTCTGCGGTCCCCAATGGGCTAAAAAGAGATAAATTCGGATTCAGAAATATTTGACAAAACAGCAGTGTGAGCATTTTAAAGTTAAATTCGAATTTAAAAATTATTTCCACAACAACTGCTGGCTACTAAAAAAGAGGTAAGGGTGACAATGGAGGACAAATGTCAATACCTTTGTCAATGAGACTACTAACAAATTTTTGCTTTGAGCATACGCTAATAGCGCTAGATAGCCGTTTGTCTGAAATAATTGTCAGAATACACTAGGTCACAAATAACAAAATTTTCTCTGTTATTTGTTTCTAGCATACTTTTTCCCATTGATTTTGACCTACTAAACACGAAAATGAGTTTTAAATTTTTGGAGGTATACTTACAATTTTGAGCATATCTTTCGTCTTCTTTGACCTATTTGATCATACTACTACTCAAATTAAATTGAGCCGTCTACAACTCATTCTCAGAAAATTTTCAAATCGGGTAAGTAGTTTTGATGTTGGCGGCTTAAAAAGGTTAAAAAAACGGCGTTTTTTTAGTAAAAATGTGGCAGAAAAAACCATATAAAAATTCATATAAAATATAAAACACGATGCTAACAGCAATTTTGGTTTTTTTACGTATAGCTGGCATTTTTACAAAGAAAATAAGCCCTTACTTAACAAAATCTGACAACAAATGGCGGACTAATAATTTTTTGGTAAAAGACCGAAATTCCGCTATTTCACGATATTTTGATTTTCATTATTTGCACAGCTTACACAAAGAAAACAAAATTCGTTACACGGCGCGTGTAGAAACGGCAATCCTAAGCGATTCGTATCGTCGGTAGTAGTAGTAGGATCAAATAGGTCAAAGAAGACGAAAGATATGCTCAAAATTGTAAGTGTACCTCCAAAAATTTAAAAAAAAAAGTTCAAAAATTTGTATCTCGAAAACCAATCGACAGAAAAATTTCATTTTCGTGTTTAGTAGGTCAAAATCAATGAGAAAAATTATGCTAGAACCAAATAACAAAACGACTGTTGGCTAGTGATATTGAATTTCTCACTAGGAATGGTAAATTTGGCAAAATTGCTCTAGAGCGGAAAATTCTTTCGTCAATTGGACTACTGTCGGAATATTGCTACTAGTAAAAGCTAAAGAACGCTGGAGTTACTTTAGTCTTTTACAATTTTCAGAATATTGAATTCCCCACCTGGAGAAAGAATTGCAAAAACTGCTTTAGAGCGGATATAAGTGCGTCCATGGAGAACAAATGGAAATGGGACTACAACTAGTTTAGTGCTTCTACGAGTATACGCTAATAATACTCAAAGAGCGTTAGTTTAAAACAAATTTTAAAATAAATCGTCAGTTTTAGATCGTGTATTTGGAGAATTTCCATAGACATCTTTTTATTCGATTTGCGGCTTAGAGATAAAACTCTTACTTGTAAAGTCACCCGCAAGAACAAAGTGAAAAATCCAGTCGCTAAAAACGTTGAATTTAAACCTGGGTTACTTTGGTCATGCCACACTACGGCGCATAGTGGTTCAGAATTGTTTTTTATTGGGCAACATTATAACTTGTGGTCCGATAGAGATAATTTAGTATTTTTTTTATTCGAAGGGTAACTCCTTGCTTTTTTTTAGATTCAATTTTAATAAAATCGGATTATTGAGGATTTGATAGTCCAAGTGGATTTTTTTAGCATGAAAATGTGGGTTTTTTTCATCTTCTTTCTTTAAGGATGTTCCAACTAAAGCGCACGATGTCAGTTGTAAATAAAACTAAATTTTTTTTAGAGAATTATCTCAATATTTTCTAATATGATAGAAGGATCTACACGCAGAGAAAAGATATGGGGTCTATATGGTCACGGCAACAATAATATGTTTTCTACAATAAAAGCATGTTCGTCGCAACAATAGTATTGTTTCTTGAATTTTATTGTGATAATAATTTGATTGCAGCAATAAAAATATCGATGAAATGTTTCAATACTATTATTGCCAAATATAGAAATGAAAATGGTTGTAGCAACCATATGCATATACTTGGTGCAACAAAGGTATTGTTGTTTAAGATTTACGTTTACAATAATATGATTACGGCAATCATACCGTATGTTTGTGACTATAAACATAACAAAACATGTTGTATAGACCAACGTTCATACATGTACGTGTTTTGATATACGAGGTTGCTATATATATTTCTATCCTAGGCAACACTAAGTGCTGCCTGGCACCATCTTACAATTCCATTTGAAAGTTTGACATTTTTTAGCATAAACGTACTAAGAACATTTTGACGTACGACCTTAATTTGTGTTGTTTACAGTGACTTGAAAAAATCGATTTGGCAAAAAAAATGGATTTAACTCGTGAACATTTTCGTGCGATCAATTTTCACAACTTTCGACGTGGAGTATCACGACAAGAGTGCATCGATAAACTTAAATCTTTGTATGGCTATGAAGCACCATCCTATGAAAATCTGGTTTAATAAATTCAATCCTGGTCGACGCTCGCTCAAAGACGAAGGTCGTGAAGGTCGTCAAAAAACTGACTGTTCCAATTGAGCATCGTAGGACGGTGAACTCTGAGTGGTACACCACAATTTGTTTGCTGAAGTCTTCGGAGAAATTCGAAAAACGAGCAACAGAAGACGAATCATTGTGCACCATGACAATGCGAGCTCTCAAACATCGGCTCAAACCAGCGCCTTTTTGATCGGCCAAAACGTCGAATTGAAGGGTCATCCGCCGTACAGCGCTGATTTAGCACCCAATGACTTTTTTTATTTCCGCACATCAAGAAAAAATGCGTGGTCAACGATTTTCGTCGCCAGAAGATGCTGTTGAAGCCTTCAAAAACAATGTTTGGAGGTGTCTTAATCGGAGTAGAAAAAGTGCTTCAATAATTGGTTTAAGCGCATACAAAAGTGTATACTCACTTATATAAATCATGCTGGAGAATACTTTGAAAAACAATGAGACCATTTTTGATGATAAATATTCGCATTATTATAATATATTACTAGAGGTTAACGGATGGTGAAGTAGCATTCACCCCCTGCGGCCACCCCTGCTTGCAATATGGTTGTTAATAATGTATTCACTGTGGACACATTTGGTCGATTCTGCTGACCAAAAAAATAATGAAGCGCACGAAATGTTTTTGTATTTCAACGCCTTTTTTTTGTAAAAGGCTTTAACTATCTTAACGCGCTGCACAATTGTGCAACTTTCCTTGGTTGAAACCGTCAAACTCTGAAACAGATTAAGGTCAAATTAAGTTCGGCTAAAAACTTGACGTCACATTTAACATCGTACATTACGTTTGGACCACCCTTTTTTAAAACTTATAAATAAATTACATTACACTGTGCAAGTGGAAACAATTACAAGCTGTCCATTCGGTAGGTTAAACTAAATGGCTACGTTGAATCCAATGAAGCTTACTATTTTTCTGGATTAGCTTTTAAAAAAAAGTTAGCGAGATGAACAATTGTAGTTTTTATAATAACCGGAAGGACGATAAGCTTGCATTGGACTTAGGAATTACTTTGGACATTGGAATTTTACTTTAAAGTCTAATCGCTAAATCTGTTTTTTGTTGGCAATTTTTTTTTTTCAAATATTACAAAATTTTATGTAAATAATCAAATAAAATTGAATGTAAACTAGGGATGTTACATTTCAATCTAAATATTGTACCAACGGGCTTATGAAATATAAAATAATATAATTTAAGCCATAATTTACTAAAATATTTCATGACACTAAAATTGTTCACAACAGCTAATCTAGAGAAAGGTTTAGCGCCATAGGATTCAGCTTAGTCGATTTAGGTTAATCCATTAGGTGCCCTAATTGTCGCTTAGTAAAAGTTTTCAATTCAAGCTCAGTTGTTATTGAATAAATTATGTGCTTCCAGAGATAGAGTATTTTCCAAATAATATATATTCACAAACTTAGTACAAGGTGGAGCGCGATAATATCCTTTTTTCACTGCAGGCTGTGGCGGCACTGTTGGTCGAAGAGAGTGGAGAGTGTGCGTGGCTTATAGTGGCTGACAAGAGATTTGTATTCGTCTGCATTTCAGTTGCCATCAAGCATTGGACACGTGCGGAGAGGTGATTTTGTGTTGAAGCGTATTTTTTAAATGCGCACTCGATCATTGCAGTGCAGCGTGCTTTTAGATTCGCTCGGTGGGTGTGTGGGAGACCTCTGCACTCGGACAGCGTCACTGCGTGGTGCGCCGTATCAGAAGTAGGCGTCAGTGACACTTACTTTTTCCATGATAACCGCATTGCCGTATCTATGAACTTCGAACTTCAGCCGCTTCTTAAGGCAATGCAATTAGAGGATACATGATTCCAATAGGATGGTGCCACAGAACACACAGCGAGGGTTACCATGAATTGTTTGAGGCAAATGTTACGTGGACGGCTTATCTGCTTGATGGGTGATGTGAACTGGCCGGCACGTTCACCAGACTTTGCCTAATGCGATTTTTTACTTTGGGGTTACCTAAAGTCGAAGGTGGAAAACCTAATTAGCAACATTGAGGCTTAAATTATAAATAAATCATAGAACGTATGCAGCAGTGTGTGGATAGCGATGGTCGACGTGTGTCAGATAAACTATTTAAAACTATGTAATTTAAAAATTCCCTTATTGTTCGATATAATTAAAATATAGAATACAATTTTCAAAGGTTTATAATTTTTTTTCATTCCCAAATAAGCAAATTTTCGCGCTACACTCTGTACCTTTGTAAGTGTTCACTGAGATTTTTAAATTTTTGGCTAAAAAAGTTTCGAAAGGTTTCCTTCTTTATGTGATTCGTTGTTTTAAATTTTGTATTCATCAACTTTGGAAACAGCTTCCAAAAATATCCACTTCCGAAAATTAGCCATGATTTTTTACTATGGAAAAATTTTCCATCATCAGATTGAGTATGCCCGTACCCAGAGTGCTCGAAATGAACGCCCTCAAAGCATTCTAACTAATGCAAGTCCTACGAATTGATTTGCAGCGGAAGTTTTCCATAAGCACGCCAATTCACTGTTTTGCCGTGTGGAGACCGACCCTCTGCACATCTCAACAGCTCGGCTGATGCAATAAATCTGTTGGCCACAATGTTGATGTTTTCGCTGTTGTTTACAAATATTACCTTCCAATTATTCTAATTACTCTGAGCTAGTAAAACTGCCTCCATTTAGTTTTAGTTTCTGTAATAAAGAACATTTTCACATTACTATTCTTAAAATGTAGGATGGATGGTATGTGTGTGTTTTTAGTTGAGGCTTTGCTTCTATAGCTTTTGCAATTATTTTTATTGAGTCGCTCTCTATATTGGCGGAAATATGGCTAAAAACTTTCTACACGTCTACAAGTCAAGTCGATGTTGTTCAGCAGCTGCTGTTGCTGCTGCTAAAACAACCTGAACTACATACGACATCGACAAGGGCTGAAACAAGGGGAGCCCACCACCACTACGAGACTTACACTATGGCGGCATTAACAAAGTGTGTGTTTGTTCGCCTTCATTCATCCATTCATTCATTACGTTCTGCTCGTGTTCGGTCGGAGGAAGATGAGTGTGGGACAGACTTAAGGCATTTTTGTTGGGGCAAAAAGGCGCTCCGCTCCGACTCTAATGTTCTGCTAGTCGTCTTCGTTGTTGTCGTTGCTGCTGTGGCTGTTGCTATTTCTCGAAATGTGTCGTTTGTCGTAATCACAACAGCGAGAAAAAAAATGATGAAGCAAAACGTTAAATTGACCCTAAATGCTGGCAATTTAGAAGGTGGTAATAGTAACGATATTAAACTCAATTGGTTAAGGTTAGTTGAGTGTGTAAGGCAAAAACAAGTGTTAAAGATACGTAAATGTTGTACAGCGCGAGAGACGGCGCGCGCACCAAAACGTAATTGAATATAAACAACACAACGAAGAAAAAATAAGAAGAGAGAAAGAAAATCGAAAAATACTAAGAAAGTGAGTGAAAGTGTAAATGGACTTTGTTGTGAAGAGGGGAAGTGTCGGCAAGACGAGTCAATCTTTGCATGGCGGCGTATGAGCAACATTAAATGACAATTGAGCGTAAAGGACATTTAAATTTCTTTTAAAACCTTTAACAAAACAAAAACTTTCATCCACAATTACCCTTACCAAGAGTTCGTTTTTTTATTGAAATTTAAATAATTAAAAAGTACTCCAATTAAATTCCATTTGTGCCTTTAGTTATTTTTAATTCTAGTAACAGCCAAAACCTCGTTTGCGGAGTGCATTAACTTCAGTTTTTCCGTGCCGCCTTTTTTGGTCATATTTCGGCGAAACTTTTGTTATTTAAATTTTGTGTTTTATGATGCCATGGCTTAACCTAAAAACGACTTTAGTCAAGAAGAGTTGGTAACAAAAACAAAAAAAACAACTAAGGGGGAAACAACTCAGGCAACCAACGAATTGTGTGCCCCGACTCAGTGTAACAGGCAGTGTTATCGTTTCCGTTTGTTGTTGGGTGCATTTACATCCACTCTCTTGCAGTTGTAGTTGGTATGGCATCCACAACAACTACAAATGACTGCCGTCGTGGTCACTTCCGGTGCGTAGTAATAATACTAGTTGCAACTCTGTGTGTACATGTGTATGTGCGTGTCTGTCGGTGTGTCTGAGTGCCGCTGAAAGTGTATGTACGGATATGTCTATGAAACCCCATGTGGCAAAGGCTCAACAACAAGCACTTTTAATGGCCTACAACCGCGTCCGCAATTGGTTTTTGTTTTTATTTTGTTTAACTTTTTTTTTTGTGCGCCCTGTGCGGTTCACTCCAGCTCCCTTTGCCTCTCGATCTCCCCACCACACGGCGCGGTCCAACCGAGGCCATATATTCTGTTTCTTTTTTTGGTTGTTGTTGTTGTTGTCTTCCTTGCAATTCTTCCAAAATATTGTTGTATTTGTATTGTTAAGCCCTTACAACATTGTGCAATTGTTACTACTACACACTGCTGGCCATGGCCAGCGCCATTGCCGCCACCAACATCACCACTATTACTACCGTTGCTGGTGTCCGTACATTTACATGTTGTTGCAGCAACTATAAATTGAAAACAGAAAAAGAAAGAAAACATCAACAACGCCAACAACAACAACAACAAAAAGGCAACGACATATAAAAAACAACATTAAAATAAAACGTATAAAAACCGAAATGAAATGAACACCAACGTATAAATGCTGCAAGTGTGAGAGTGTTTGTGCCTGTGCGTGTACATGTACGGGCTGGCTGGCTGTGTGTGTGTATTTGTGCGAGTGTATTTGTGTAAAAATTTAATGTTGCAACAATTGGCAACAACTGTTGTTATAAAATTTATGCCGCCAAGTCAACAAAAAAGAAAATATTGTATATTTAACTGTTTGTCAGTGTATGTATATTTGGATGATATAAACGCACGGATGTACACAAATACACACACACACACACTAACGCCTTTAAACACATACACTTGCATACTTACACTGACTCTCAGTTGCATTCACTTTATAAGTTCTTTGGAATTTCCATAGTCTGTTAATAACATTTAATTGGTTTTCAACGAGTTGTTGTTGCTGCCACTGATGCTGCGCAGGCTGATGCTACCCTAGCTGCTGCTGCTGTTGGTGTCCAACGTCATGGCAAAAGTTGTTGCAGCCACTCATTTATAAAAAGATCCACAATTTCCCGCTAATGACGATGATGCGCTTTGCCCCATCCTCAGTTGCACAATGGAAAGAGTTGACAACTTTTTAATAATAAATTTTGCAATAATTTGTCGTTTTTGTCAGAGGGTTGGGAGGATTAAGTTAATTCGAATTAATGTCTGGATCTTTTAGGAGGGAAGGTGTAAGGACTTATGGTGGGCAGGAAAAGGAACTTGCTCCTTATAAAAATATTTTGGTTTAAGTTACGGCCTATATTTAAATGATTAGATTAATAACGGGTGATGAATCTAGAGGATTTTTTCAAAATAAAAAAAGAATAAAAAAGTCAAATCAAGTGTGGATTGTTAACTGTTTCAAAATTAAAATACAAAAAGTCAATCAAATGTGGAATCTTTATTGTTCACTCGAAAGGACATATTATGCCATTTATTTTTTTTATATAAAATCGTTTAAATGTTGGCTGTAATAATATGGACCGATGATTGCACTAGCCCATAAATCGCACCAAACCATAGGTTTTGAGTTGTAAGTCTTTTTAAGATGAAATGGCAAACAAAACTGAAAAGAAACGCGTAATCTGTGAAAAAAACCTATTGCAAAATTACCCCTATATTGATCACCCGTTACATAGTGGAATATATAATCAATAAAAAAATACATAATATAACTCAGGTTTTTTTTGACTCCACCATCGAAGCGTGGACGGCATATTAAATTTGTCATTCAGCTTGCAAATTTACCAAATATTGATATAAATTAGATATTCCAGTAATTGCCTTAAAATACTAAGATCTAGCCCTGTCCGTCCACCCGTCTTTGTGTCTGTTTAAAGCATGATAGCGGTCAAACGAATCAACCTAGAATCCTGAACTTTTGCATGATAATGGTTTGTAAATGGTCAAAATCGGTCTAGTGGAAAAAATTAATGACCTAAAGGTACCTCAGTAAAAGTACTCTTTGTTGTTGGCGGACAATGGTGAAAAAGGCTACTGTTAGATACGATGCACTAAAAACCTTAAGAACACCAGTTTTTAGCTTATGTGGCCCAAAAACTGTACCGCATGGTCAAATCGGGCGATAAATAGTCAATATGGACATGTTTTACAGGAAGGGATTTTTTGTTTGTTTTCTGTCTAATTCATCGGGAGAATTGAGTTAAATTTGGTATATCTTTGTAAAAATTAATATTTTTTAAATTAATAAGCTTAACCCACTGGCGCCGAAATATTTTTTTTTTTTGAAAAAAAGTATTTTTGTATTTGGTTTATATTGAAAATGCATCAAGTGATGGCAAAAAAATAGAAGAAAAATGACGGGACCTTTTAAAAGGACAATGGCGCCAAGTGGTTTAAGAGCGTTGTACAATTTCTATTGAATTTCAGTAAACAGCTAGTGGAGCTATCGTCTGTTTTGTGGTAAGGGCTCGATATGATTACTCAAATTAAATCAAATTTTCCTACGTAATAGTAGATCGCATGGGCCGTCGTACCATTTTTTTGCACTTTAGTAAGCTTCGGACGGTGGAGTGTATAAATATATGAGGTCTGACCTGGCCAATCTTAACGATTTTTTACTTGTTTTACTAAAAAAAATCAAATCGACGCACTTAAATAAGAGATATAGATTTTTCGTTTTGGTGTAAAATATATAAATAAGGGCTAACACTAGTTAAAGAGTCATTTTGTTTATTTTTCTCGAAAAAGAAGAAGAAAAGAACTATGTATGCATTATTTTCGTAATGCATGCGAAGTAAAAAACTTTCTCGGCAAATAAAAAATAGCTGAATACCAGAAGTCTGTCTTTTTGACGATTTACTATACTCATCTAAGTCTTTCATTTCCCTAAGGGATTATCCATTATTTCCCGAAGGAAGTATTTCATTGTTATATTAAGGGCTGTGGAGTTTTGGAAAAATCTGACTTTCCGCTACGACTTTCGGTGTTAGAAAGACTCCGACACCAGCTCTTGGCACGAACTGAAAGGAATGAATGCTCTATTGAGCATTCATTCAAGAAAATAAAATTAATTGAATTCAGCTAATTAAAACAGTTTCTTTTCGCACAGATTTTTAATTTAACCGTCCCAAGGATAAGTCGATTCGTACTTCACGTTATGTCAAAAAAATATTTTCGTTTGATAGAATTGTAACCCTTATCCGGAGTTGGAGTCAAACACATTGGTTTTACTTCTGCTCCGACTTTGGGCTAATTTTGCCAACTCTGACAACACAGCAGTGTTGCCAACCCAGAGATCGAGAAAATCCCAAGTTCAGTATCAAAAAATATATTTTTCACCAAAAAACACTTTTTGTTAATTATATTATTTTGTAAGGAAATAAAAAAAATCTGATAAGCAAAGAAACAGATTATATTAAGTATATTTATACAAATTATATACAAATTATATTAAGTATATTTATTATAAAAATATAAAAATTATATGAAGGATATTTAGTTTCGAAGCCAATATGATAAAAGATGGAAACTTACTCATAACTAGTGATCGAAATTGTATGCAGATAGAAAAAAATATGCACTAAAATGGAAATATTTGCAGTGAAAAATTTCTCAGTTATTTAAACAACAAGAGCCGTAAAATAAATATTATTTCAGTGTCATTTATTAGTTGATGATGAAATGCGTAATTGAAAAAAATTAAGATATTTCATTTACATAAAAAAAATATTTTTTTTTATAAAAGTAATTAATAGTATATTTGGTCTTCGAAATTTTTTACATTTTTGTGCACTGCACTCAGATTGTTCTTTAATGGGATGTTGTAGGAACTAAGTAAGTACTACCCGCAACTGTCCCACAGTGCGCTGACTTCTCTGCTACGCCACGATAATACACGTTGTTGTTGCTGAGAAAGAAAACAACAGCAAAAAAACAAAGCCAGTTTTTCATATTCATAATTGCTGTTGTTTATTGTTTTTTTTTGTACTTTAAAAACATAATTTAATAGAAATTAAATTTATTGGAAAAATAGCTCAAATTGATTGTATTGCCGTTTTTCGCTTTTTGTGTGTACTTGAAATTAATTAACTATATTGCGTTTATCGCATAAATTAAAAGGACTGTGAGTGTAAGATATAATCTAACAGATGTAGAGTACGAGTACATGTTTAGAACACAAAACTGTGTAGGGTATCATATCTATAGTAAGGTATTGGCAGATTTAAACTAAGAATTCATAAATCATTTTCCTCTAAAATTTTGTTTAAAAATGTTCTTATAAAGCAAATTGTTTGTTGGATTAAAAATCATAAATAGTTCCATGTTAGTTTAGGAAATATATAACCTACTGTGGTTTTAATAAATTTGGGGGTTATTTATAATATATTTGACAACCGAATGATTGAGGTTACACGCACCTCGAGTATTCCACCAGTACAACCGAATGTTAGTTGGCGCTCTATAATTTTCAGTTATTGAAACTGTAATATCGGTGCAACATAGCAAGTATCCGAACCTTTCAGAGATTTTGGATCTAAAAATCCACATACCACACTTTAAAGTTTGACGAAAAATTCAAGTTTTAGACTGAGGCAAAAAACTGTTTGCTAATACAATTAAAATACCTGAGGCTCATGGTAAGGAAAAAGTGTATATGTGACAGCGCATTGAGAAAAACATCAATTTTCACTTTTTTTTTGATGTGGACAACATCTGAGCATCGAATGAGACCGATCCCATGCCCCAAAATTGTTCCTTTCCATAGATATGCGCGTTTTATGAAAGTGATGGTACACCAAAGATACACGTATTTAAATCTTTAAAATGGTTCCCTGAACAAAACTGGTTTTTACCCTTAGGTTCCTTTCTATTTTGCGCGTCACATATGATGATGGATAATTTTTACTAAAAAAAAATTTGATTAATCGATTGGCTTATCAGTAAAAATGTTATTATATTTAAAAAAAATAAAATGTGGAATATTTGAGCTTCTTTCGAAAGGACATTTTATGCCAATTATTTTTTGAATATAATTTCCTTTAAATGTTGGCCGCAACTAAGCTTTAGGGTGTCCATTCTGGGGGTCCAATTTTGGATGACTTGTTCGAGAATTTCGACCGTTATGGCTTTAATGACACGCGTAATGTTGGCTTCCAAAACCTGAATCGTAGCTGACTTGTCAGCATAGAATTTGGACTTTGCGTAACCCCAAAGAAAAAAGTCTATAGCTGTGATATTACACGATCTAGGCGGCCAACTCACCGGTCCAAAACTTTAAATTGACTGCTCTTCGTAATGATCCCTTAATAGATCCATTGCTTGAGCAGCTGTATAGTAAGTGGAGCGGTGCTGTTAAATCCAAATGTCGTCAAGATTACGGCCTTCAATTTGAGGAAGCAAAAAGTCCGATATCAAGGCGCCATTCACGGCTACGTTCCGACCATCATCATTTTTGAAAAAATATGGACCAATTATTCCACCAGCCCATAAACCGCACCAGACCGTCGATTTCTCCGGGTATAATGGCACCTCTTGAACCTCTTTATTGACATTGTCGTTGAGCCAGAAATGTGCCTGAGTACTGAACAAAACTGTGGTCGAAAACAGTTTCTCACCGAACGCTCATTTCCATTATACAGTTGCACAATTTTGAGACGTTGTTTCGGTGTAAGTCTTTCCATGATGAAATGGCAAACAATACTGAAAAGAAAAAAACGCAAACTTGAACACAACTCACGCGAAATCTGTGAAAAAGGCTATTGAACAAAATACCTCAAGATGGATCACCCTACTATTTTTAGTTCAGAAGAAATTTTAGTTATCATCACTAATAATCCGTTACAACAACAAAATGTTTCAAAACAACCAGTTGTGGAAACTAAATACCGTTTTCGTGTTTCAGTGGTATAACTGATCAATAAGTTGTTAGTACAGTACGATGAATATTCCTTATGATTATAAACATTTGATGATTGATACTAATATTCCACTTTTGTGACCGAATCATTGTAATTTCAGCTGATTTTCTAAATGTTTCTCTGTGCCTACAGAAACTTAAAATAACATTATAATAAAAAAAAATAATTTTCAACCTTAAGTTAATCATTATGGATTGTAAAGTTTAGTTTAGTTCATTTCATACACACAGAGAACAGATTTGTTGCCACAACCGAATATTTTGCCAACCGAATGTCGGTGGTTGCACGTACTATCCATGTATACCATCGTTGCCATCGAACGTTGATTAGGAAGACAGCAATTTTCAGTAGAGAGAACTGACACTTTCCGATTAGGAAAAAAATTTCGGTAATCCAAACACACTAATAGCCTTTTCACATTTACTGCGTTTCAGCTGAAACGCCGGCGTTTCAGTCTCTTTCGATGAATTCCGCGAAACACACCTAAATTTCCATACAAAACAAAACGCAGGCATTATGCTCTTTTTGCTGTAGTTTGTTTGAAACCACAGTAAAAATGAGAGAGAGCCCAGTGTTGTACTCCAATAGTAGTTAAAAAAAGCAGTAAAATGAAAGAATTTCCATTGCTGGTTCAAAGCAAATGTCAGAAAAATGAGGGAAAAAAACATCTGTTTGTTTACATTTCTAGTTTGCTTTGTGGTGGTAAGTACTTATTGCAATGGGATCTATGACTATAAATTAAAATTTTTCTTTTTTAATAATTACAGCGCAGTCATAAAATGATATAAACTCTAATATTGTACAAATTAAATTCATTTTTTGATATTATTTTATCTTTGTTTGTTTGTTTTGTTTACACTCAGTACAGAAAACACAAAAGAGAAATGAGAAATGTCACATGAAACCACAGTAGTTTAAAAAAGCATAATGTGAACACCATGGTTTCGAAATGATTTCAAGAGAGCGAAACGCCGGCGTTTCAGCTGAAACGCAGTAAATGTGAAAAGGTTATAAGATGATTATTGGAACTGAGTTTGTACATGTATGGGTTGTTGTTATAGATTGTTGGTAAACAGTAATTTTTGAAAAAAAATAATATTTTACCGCCTTGCAATGGATCAACTGATCAGTTATATAACTTTGTATAGATGTTTTAATAAGCATTAAGCTATTTAACAATATTTATTGTCAAGCTTTGGGCGGCCATAAAAATGTGAGTATCTATGGCGAAAATTCTGATAAGGTCCGAGAAATGTCGCTAAATAACAGCTAAGCCTGTTTCTATATTCTGGAAAATATTTTATTTAATTTTTATTTACAATAACCGTCTTATCCAAGAAACTAAACGGTATGACCACTTTCTTTTGTTTTTATAATTTTATTGGGTATTTTTATATATAAAGTATATGTTTTGTCGTAAATAAAGTTTTTGATGTGACTAAAACCGATAAAATATTATAGGTTTTATATGCTGATGTTGGAATAACTAATATGAGTTATTAGCCAGTTGGCTAACAGGGTTTGGTCACTTTAAAGAACTAATCTCTTGTCACCGCCATTTATTGGTACCAAAGTAACATGTAAATCACAATTGTTTGGCTGCCATAACCGCCAGTTGTTGCAACCAATAGTTAAACTGAATTCGGTTTGTAAAACTGTATTATTGGCTGTAAATACCCTGGTATTGCAACAAAAATTCGGTTTATCCAACCGAACTTTTGTAGTACGAACCGATTTCCACCTAATTTTTTCTCTGCGTGTATAAATACGAAGTATAATTCTCAAAATGTTAATAGTGTTAGCTAAACAAAAAAATATATTATTAAAAGTAATAAACACATAATTACTACAATATCAGTGTTTTTTATGCTTATGATTCGTAGCAAAATTTGCTTTAATTTAAGTACCTTTATGTCCATATGTCCATATTGACAACTGATCGGTTGTTTTGACCATGTAGTATGTGTTTTGGGCCAGATGATCCAAAACATCCAGCAACCTATGCTCTTCTTTGAGGTATTAGGTGCGTCCTAATAACAGCACATTTTTTAACCATTATCTGTCCACCAAAAATTATGATTTGGTAAGCAAATACTACACAGTGTGTTTTTCCAAAGGTTCCTTAAGACCTTCAAGGGAATCTCTCATCCCCTCCCCGCTGATTTTGTCCACTTACAATTCCAAACAGCTTACAACAATAAGCCATTCGTTTGATCGCACACAGAGAAAAGATTTGTTGCTGCAACCAAATTTTTCCCCAACCGAATATTGGTGGTTGAACGTACTATTTGTTACAACCGAATGTTGATTCGGTACACAGCAATTTTCAATAGTGGGAACTGACCAAATCGGTTAAAGAGACAAGGAATAGTAAACTCTTAACTCATTAGAATAATTATTGGAATTAAATTTGAATATGTATTGTTTGTTGTAATAGAGTCAAAAATCATTGCCAAAGGTTGCTGGAGAAAAACCTTGGCGGTTTTAGAAACAGCTGTAGAGTCTACCAGGCAACCATAGCCAATACATTTCACCAATTTTTAAGATGATACTAAAAAAGAAACAACAAAAGGTCTCGAACCAGTATAAAAACTGTTCAAGTTATGATAAAGCTGAATATGATAATTTGTTTAATTGAAGTAAAGGGCAATTTTAAACCTAAATATTTCCGGCAACTCAAGGGTAATGTGAAAAAATATATATAAGGGTAATGTGAAAATATATACACAAATACTGTTACAATATTGAACACACCCATTTCAATAGTAGAACTGAACATACCCCGTTAATGTCATATGGGTTTTGAAAGTTAACCTCAATAGCGTTAGTCTGTGACGGGATTTTAAAATAAAACTTTCATCATGGAGTGGTCAGATAATGAGAACCGTATGGCTGTAATATCGCTTTTCAAGTGTTAAATGAAAAAAAAAAACGATATTTTCAAAACGCTCTGGCCACTAGGGATTAGCCGCATGTTAGTCTACCGATGCATTAAACTGTTTGATGGACTGGAGATGTAAAGGACCGCCCACGCTGTGTTCGAACACCGCATGTCATCAAAGCCGTTAAATCAAGAATTCACAGAAATCCGCTCCGAAAACAGAAAATCATGGCCCGTGAGATGAATATCACGCAAAAGTCCATGAGTCGAATCACTAAAAAAGACTTGGGACTTGGGGCTTCCACACGATGTACCGGACATTTATTGACTGCAGCTTTAAAAAATAGGATTGCAAAATGCAAACGTCTTTTGGTGAAGCAAGCTGATAACTTGCACAGAAACATTTTGTTCACCGATGAAAAAATTTTTAACGTTCAGGAAAAATTTAACAAGCAAAATGATAGAGTGTATGCGCGCTCATCTAGGGAAGCATCTGAACTGATCCCAAGGGTGGAAAAGGGTCATCACCCAGCTTCAGTCATGGTTTGGTGGGGTGTCTCTTACGATGGGGTCACTGACCTGCATTTTTGCAAACAAGGAGTCAAAACATCGGCCAAAGTTTACCAAAAAACAGTTTTGGAAGCTGTTGTGAAGCCTCTTAACAATTCCCTGTTCCAAAACCAGTCATGGACTTTCCAGCAGTATTCTGTGCCGGCCCATAAGGCTAAAACGTCCCAGGCCTGGCTTCGAAACAATTTGCTAGCGTTCATTTTCTCTGAAGAATGGCCCTCAGGCAGTCCAGATTTGAACCCATTGCATTTCAAATTGTGGAGGGTTTAGAGGACAAGGTTTGTCACAATAGATACCCCAACATTGGATCTCTTAAGACTGCTTTGGTTCGAGCTGTGGCCAATTTTCCAATGGACGAGGTTCGTGCAGCTTTTGACAATTGGCCAGTGCGACTTAAACCGTGTGTAAAGGCAAAAGGCGGACATTTCGAATAAGTTAATTTTTTTTGATACAATATACATCAATAAATATATTAAAAAATATTTGGTCCAAAAACATTCTGTACTTTTTATTTTAGAGCATAAAACGTGTGTAACAGTATTTATGTCCTACTAAGTATACTTTTCGATTGATCACATTTTGTAGGAAATTAAAAAAAAAATAGGTGGAAAAAATGTAATTCAATAAATCGACCCCCCATGTAGATTTTGGTTTCTATTCTGAACAAAACTTCTTCATTAAATACGTGTATTATTACAAAAATTATTTTTTTTTTAAAAAAGAGGACGAAAAGATGTTTTTATCTTGAAGATATTCTGATTTAATATCAGATGATTTATACATTAAAGATGATAGCAGTAATTTAGTAGAATAGTTTAACCCAAAAACGACTATTATAACAAATTACAAGTTTTCGAAAACAGAATGAAAAGGACGCTTAAATCTTATAAATAGGAATGTTCTACGAAAATAAACGCCGTACGGTTTCACTTAAGACATCTCATAACGAAAATTCGGTAAAACGAAGGAATATTTACCACTTTTTCGCTTATTCATATGGTACAGCGTTGCAAAATAAAAATTTCCTTGGCCAATAGAAAATACCTCGGACCTAGAGGACCGCCTTGTTGTTTACTATAATCAGACTTTCATTTCCAGAAGAAATAATTCACCCCCCGAGAACTTATGTCAGAACTTTTGTTGCATAGTGTAATAAGTTACAACAGCGAAATAAATCTGACTAGTTTGCAGATGAAGATCATTTTCATCTCGGTTGCTATGGCAATAAGAAAAATTGCCGCATATGGGGTTCGGAGAACCAACAAGTGGTTATTGAGAAGACAATGCATCCACAACGAGTCACTGTTTGGTGTGGATTTTGGGCCATTTTTCTTCGAAAATAAGCAAGGGGCCTACGTTGCCGTTAACGGTGAGCGTTACTGCGCCAAGCTCACGAAATTTTGTTTCCAAAAATTCAAGAGAATGATACGAGCATAGACGACATATAGTTTCAACAAGACGGGCTACATGTCACACATCCATCGCAACCATTGATATTTTACGCACTGTTTTTGAAAATCGATTAAACAGCCGAAATTGTGAAGTTAATTGTCCACCTCGGAAATGTGATTTGAGCTCATTGGATTATTTTCTGTGATGAGCTCCTAAGGATAAATGTTACGCGTAGCATCCAGAGACAAGTTTAGCGTTGAAACGTGAAATCGAAATTTACATTGAATGGAACAATCAAAAATTTACTAAAAAATTGGGTTAATCGGATGAGGTACTGCCGAGCCTGTTGTGGTAGTTATATGAATGATATTGTCTTCTTCACAAGGGCTGCTAAATATATATATTTCTGGCTTAATAATGAAAATGCAAATATTTATCATCAAAAATGGTTTTATTGTTTTTCAAAATATTCTCCAACATGATTTATAAACTTTTGTATGCGCTCATCGGAGACACCTCCAAAACATGGTTTTTGAACGCTTCAACAGCATCTTCTGGAGATAAAAATCGTTGACCAAGCATTTTTTCTGGATGTCCGGGAACAAAAAATAAGTCAGCGCTGTATGGCGGATGGCCCATTAATTCGCCGGTCAAAAAGGCGCTGGTTTGAGCCGATGTGTGAGAGTTCGCATTGTCATGGTGCACAATGATTCGTCTTCTCTTGTTCGTTTTTCGAATTTCTCCGAAGACTTCTGGCAAACAAATTGTGGTGGTACCACTCAGAATTGACCGTCCTACGTTGCTCAACGGAACAGTCGCCACATGAACAGTTTTGCCCATGAAACAGGCGACCATTTGCTTCGAAGTGCTTCTTCCACGAACAACTTTCGTTCGATTTGTTTCGTCTTCGAAGACCTACACGATCGATTGCTGTTTTGTTTCGGGCTCATACGAATAGATCCATGAGTCTTTACCTGTGATGATCTTATAAACGTCCTTAGAAGCACCGCGATTGTGTTTTTTTTTCAAAATTTCTTTGCACCAATCGACACGAGCCTTGGTTTGAGCGATTGTTAAATTGTGCGGGATCCAACGAGAACAAACGTTTTTTACGACCAGATGTTCAGGCAATATCGAATGTATGCTGGTGGAAGATATGCCCAAGGATGTCTCTATCTCATGGTGTCACAAAACGATCTTGCATTATCAGTTCACGCACGGCATCAATGTTCTCTGGCACAACGGTCACGACCTTCGCCTTTGACCGAGCGTCGGCCACGATTAAATTCATTAACCCAGTTTTTCCACAGTGCTATAGGATGGTGCTTCATCGCCATACAAAGATTTAAGTTCATCGATGTACTCTTGTCGTGATAGTCCACGTCGAAAGTTGTGAAAAATGATCGCACGAAAATGTTCACGAGTTAATTCCATTTTTTTGCCAAATTAATTTTTCAAGTCACTATAAACACTACAAATGATGGTCGTAAGTCAAAACGTTCTGAGTACGTTTATGCTAAAAAAATGTCAAACTTTCCAATGGCAGCACTTAGTGGTGCCTAGTCCAGAAATATATATATGACGCGCAAAATAGAAAGGGACCTAAGGATAAAAACCAGTTTTGTTCAAAAGAGCAGTTTTAAAGATTAGGTCCCTTTCTATTTGCGCTTAGAATCGTCGACTTCACTTTCATAAAACGCGCATATCTCTGGGAAGGAACACTTTTGGGGCATGGGTTCGGTCTCATTCGATGCTCAAATGTTGTCCACATCAAAAAAAGAAAAAAAAACTGAAAATTGATTTTTTTACCCTTAGGTCCCTTTCTCTATGCGCTGTCACATATATGAACGCTCGTATTACAAAGTTCAACCTTTCCATTTCTATAAACCAGAAATTGGACTAAATTACCAGTAGTTTTTTGACAGCCGATTGAAATTTAAAATGTAAAATCGCCTGCCTTGTACTTAGAACGGTGGTGGGTTTAACAATTGCCAAATATGTATTGCCTACAGTTTTGCTAAAATTTCATCTCAATACGCTGCCGTGGCATAATGGCAAGGCATATTTAAATGTAATAACACGCAAATAAAACATCCAACACATTAAGGCAATGGCATTAATTAAATGTTTAACGTTATATTTTGACACATAGGAGGTTTGCATGTTATCAATGCATACATTAACAAAGCAAACACATATACACGCAAAAATACATGACTTCATGTATACATATATACGTACATATGTATGAGTGTGAGCCATACATATTCGCGAACAAACAAACGACCAAAGGACCTCTGAATGAAATTTGCATATCAAATCGCAACCTCACACACAGACACAAACATACAGAGACTCCAAGGTACTGTACATGGGGACATATGAAATTATTAACATATTTTAAATTGAAATATTAAAAAAAGCGACGAAAAGTACACACACATGATTTCAAATTTGTATTCAAAATTAAGAAAACAAAAAAAAAAAATACAAAAACAGCGAAAAGTGGTATTGTTTCTCAATGGTTATTGCAGTACTTGTTACTGTCGTTGTACTCGTTGTTGTTGCTGTTGGCTAAACATCAAACACGGTTGCGAATTTTCCTTTTTCGGGAGGCACCTTTCGTGGCAGCAGTGTCAGGCACGGCGATAGCACCATTGCCACTGCCAGTGCCAGCACCAGAAAATCAATTAAGCTGTACACTTTATGCTGCCGCAGGAGGATTTTCATGAATGAATTTTATGCGCCAATGAATATAAAACAAATAAAAATGGTGACACACACACAAACAAATTTTTCCAACACACGCACACACTAAAAACACGCGGAAACGCAAGGAAAATGTATGAAAATTTCACTCACACTCTCGCGATACACATACACTCGTAAGCACACACTCACAACTGCAAAGCTCAAGAAAGCCAGTCTGGTGGCAAATGCATGAGCGCCGTATCCGTCTGTGTATCCCACGCTGTGGGTGAGATTCTTTTTTTATTTTTGTCAAGTGTTTGAATGTACGAGTATGTGCTATTTTTTTGAATATCCTAAGAATTTAATTTGGATTCAAAAGTTTCTGTGTTTTTTTGTGTGCAATTTTTATGCAAATATAGCAAAAATTTCTCCCGTCTTTTTGTGTATGCTCTTCTTCGTCGTTCGTTCATTTAACAATTTTCCCATGCATTTGTTGCAGCTGCAAGTGGATAAACTCGAAAGAAACAGCTTTGCTAGTGTGCACACACACATGCGAATAAATAAAGAAAGGATGAAAAACAAGGCAACAATAAAATATGGCGGCGACATGTTGCAATAAAAGCATTTAATAGACTCTGGATATGCAGAAGTGATAATAAAATATATTGAGTACTGGGAACCAACAACAAAAAATCCAAACACACACACTTGCATACATACCGGCGATATCTCGAACAGATGGATTCAAAACTCCCTTGGAAATATGTGTGTGTGTGTGTGCCACAAGAGACTTGGGAGATGGAGCTCAGAAACGCGGGTGCTAAAACAAAATTAATGGAGAAACATTGCATTCGAAATTTATTTTCAAGCGTATCCTGCTTGTTGTTGTTGTTCTCATAGTAATTCCAACAACATGAGCTATTTACTTTGGACTGGAACAGTGTTTGGTATACAACAATGGCCAAAGTTGTGACCATGGATCTCTGGATATCCATCGGTTATGATTATAGTCTTTCATACCCCGAAAAAGATTTTTAAAAATTCCCGTGAACCCGGGTGAGAACTGCCAGCAGTCCTTGTTAAGTAAGTACACGTAGAAAAAAAGTATGGCTGATAACAATATTCGAAGAGCATGATACTATTGTTGGGTATATGGTTATGGTACAACAATATTATAATCCTCACAACAATAGTATGATTCAAATACAACCATACTATGATCATCACAACCATACTACGATCCTCACAACAATAGTATGATTTACACACAACCATACTATGATCACTACAACCATAGTATGATTCACAGTCAACCATACTATGATCTTTGCAACCATATTATGATCCTCACAACTATAGTATGTTTCACATACAACCATAGTATGATCATCACAACCATAGTATAATACACACAATTATATTATGATCCTCACAACAATAGGATAATTCACACATAACCATACTATGATCCCCACAACCATAGTATGATTTACACACAACCATACTATGATCACCACGACCGTAGTATGATTCACAGTCAACCATACTATGATCTTTGCAACCATATTATGATCCCACAACTATAGTATGTTTCACATACAACCATAGTATGATCCTCACAACCATAGTATGATTACACACAATTATACTATGATCCCCGAATTTATTTATTAGATTAAGATAGGGTTAAGATATCAACAATAGATTTGAATTGTGAAAATTATTAAAAAATACATTGAATTCAAAATAGTAGGAGTGATTTATTAAACAAAAGAAAAATCAGTTTAAAAAAACGTAAACGTTCTTATAAAAAAATGTTCAGTAAACAAAGCCAAAGCAGTTTGTTTGAAAAATTTTAATTTCCATATAAAAAAGTACTATTATTTCATTAGATTCGTAACAATAACATTGTTCTAAAAAGTATATTTCAGTAAAGAAAAAATTAAAATCATACGGTTTATTGCTGTTATCATATTATTGTTAACATAAAAAACAAAAACAATACTTTTGTCGCACCAAACATATTTATATTGTTGCTACAACATATTTTCATTTCTTAATTTGACAATAAAACAATTGTTACATTTCAATAATATTATTATTACGGCAATCATACTATTGTCAAAATCAAATTCAGAAAACAATAATATGGTTGCGACGAACATACTTTTATTGCGGAGAACATAATATTATTGCCGTAAACATATAGTAACCATATTTTTTCTCTGCGTGTAGCCGCCTGCTCTTAAGTGTATAGCGGCTGATTATGGTTACAGCACCTTTGTGGATTGGGGTCTGACGATGCTACAGAAGCGTTTACCAAAACCCTGCAGTCATCTCTGCTTGCAACTAAAAGTTCTTTCGACTGGTTTTTAACCCGTTTTAAGTTTCTTTTTAATGAACGTTCAATAGCAACATGGTCCCAAATCTGTCTATTGCTTTAAGTTTAGATCTCTATAAATAAGACTGGATAGCAAAACTGCAATAAATAAATACGTTTTTGCCAATTGGAAAATTGTCTTTAGAAAAATCCATTTTTTTCATATAGAGGGTGGTCCAACTAAAACGCACGATGTTTATTGTAAATAAAACAAAAAGTTTTTTAACAATTATCTTAATGTTTAGCTCGTTTGTTTTATTTCGGTCTGTAGCTTTTACACATTGAACAGGGATTAACCGGCTCAAGACCGATTGCATCTATATTTATATAGAAGACAAGTTTTTAACAAAATGGCAAAGTGACATGGATTTTCGAAGCTGCACACTGCTTTTATCATGATTACGGGTCCGTCCGTGACAACCCTCTTCAGAAAGTTTTGCTGCAATTGTTTAAAATAAAACCGAACTTTATAAGGCCAGGCTCTCCCCAAACGAATGAGAACTACCCTTGTAAACCTTACTTTTTCAATATTTTTTATAATATAAGGATCAATGACATTTATGTGTAAAATATTGACCAAATGCTCGCCACGGCTTCGGTGGAGTATTTTCAATGACTCTGAGACATAATGGAGCTTCAATGTGGTTAATGAAAGGAATTATCTCATTCTTTAGCTCTTGATTTGTGCTTGGCCTACTGACGTTCACTTTTTCTTTGAAATAACCCTAAAGAAAGAAGTCCAACGGTGTCAAATCACATGCACGCAGAGAAAAGATATGGTTACTATATGGTTACGGCAACAATAGTATGGTCGTCGCAACCATAGTATTGTTTTTTGAATTTCAATTTGACAATAGTATGATTGCGGCAATATTAATATTGTTAAAATGTAACAATAGTATTGTTGCCAAATTTAAAAATGAAAATATGATTGTAGCAACAACATAAATATGGTTGGTGGAACAAAAGTATTGTTTTCATGGGTTTTAGTTAACAATAGCATGATTACGGCAATCATACCGGCAGAATTGTATTTTTTTAATTTGACAATGTTATTTTTAAAAATCTTACGCAGTAATAGTAAAAATAATTAACTTGTTTCGAAACAAACTACGAATTAGTATGATGCTCTTCGAATATTGTTACCACAACCATACTATTTTTTGCGTGTGATCGTGGCGGCCAATTAACATCACTACGACATGAGATAACACGGCCATTGAATTTGTCGCTCAAAAGAGCCATTGTTTCGTTAGCTGTGTAGCAAGTGGCACCTTCCTGTTGGAACCACATATCGTCGAGTTTCATATCTTTAATTTTTGGCTACAAAAAGTCTAATCTCGCAAAGGCGAACACCATTCACTGTAACTGCTTGGACGACCTCATTTTCAAAGAAGCACGGCCCGAAGACGCCAGCCTATAAGCCGCACCAAACAGTCACTCCTTGTGAATGCATCGGTTTTTCAACAATCACTCGGATATCCTGATTTGCCCAAATGCAGCAATTCTGCTTATTAACGAATTCACTAAGGTGAAAGTTTGCGTTGTTGCTAAAGATGATTTTCTTTGTGAAGTCACCATTCACTTCTGCCAGTTCAACCAACCGTTGCGTATTAAGGACGCTTGAAATGATCAGCAGGTTTTAGCTTTTGAGTCAATTGAACCTTATAAACTAAAATCTTTCTTGAGAATACTTCTGGCACACTGGTGTTTTCACATTTCCTACAGACCCGGTTTGCTGAAGTTTGCGCACAATTCTCTCGATAGTGGACACATTTGGTCGATTATGCTGACCAAAAAATGCATTTTGATTTAAACCCTCATTTTCGAAAAAAAAAACATCAACATTCTTAACACGCTGCTTAGTTGTGTACTTCTCTGTCAAACACTGAAGCAAAGAAATGGCATATTAAGTTGAACAAGAAACCTGAAGTTAATGTGGGACCACCCTTTAAGAAATAACTGCAGAATTATTTGTTGTAGCCGTTTGAATACTGAGCCTGGATAGAGGCTTATTCTTGATATTTAGCCAGTCTAATAACTAAAATGGTTACTTTGAATCATTTCTCTTAATCTTTTTGGAAATGTCGAGTACATCTGGACATTTTGTTTAGACACGTAGCCGTTTGAATACTAAGCCTGGATAGAGGCTTATTCTTGATATTTAGCCAGTCTAATAACTAAAATGGTTACTTTAAATCATTTCACTTAATCTTTTTGGAAATGTCGAGTACATCTAGACATTTTGTTTAGACACGAACAAAATTGGCATTTTTGTTACCCTAACTATTGCGATTTTGCTATCAAGGCTTAACCTAAAACACCAATATTTTCAATTCAATATTTATTTTGTTAATATAACAATTTAATTTTCTTATTATCTACAATGACAAAGAGTTTAGGTTTGTAAAAGCCTATGCTTCTTAAATATTAGTAAACAAATTTTGATATATTGTGAAGGGTTAACTAATACCGGATTTAATTGAAGGAAAATTCACAAGATGCCATTCTGAATAGACTGACTAGAGTTTCACATTTTCAACTTATTTAAAGTTGGTATATTTACAACGATGCTAATTCTCTTATATGAATAAATTAGACGCTGGGCATCTGATGGCAAAATTTTCTTTAAGTCTAGTCAATCCATCATGAACTAACTCAACTTTAGCCACTTCGTGGAGACATGTTATTGAGTAATGCCTGGAAAGCCTTAAAATCATTTTTAAAACTTCATTTTGGGCTATTTGGAGCTTCTTAACAGGAGTTGGAGCCACATTGCTTCATGAAGGACATCCATATAAAAGAACAACTGACTTAAAATAAGCAATTTGTTTTTACTATTTAAAAGAGAGTTTCTATTGATTAGGGGATATAAGAGTCGTATTAAATGATTTATTTTTTCTATGGCATATGATATGTGGTCCTTTAGTGTAAGTCTGGGATCCAATATAATGCCGAGGTATTTAACTTTATGTTCCAAAGGTATCTCTGGATTATTAGAAATGAAGCTTCTCTGGGCAATATAAGTACTTGGTAGGGACATAAATACTGTTACACACGTTTTGTGCTGTTAAATAAAAAGTACTGAATGTTTTTGGACCAAATATTTTTTAATATATTTATTGATGTATATTGTATCCAAAATTAATCTACTTATTCAAAATGTCCGCCTTTTGCCTTTAGACACGCCTTAAGACGCATAAGCTGCACGAACCTCGTCCATTGGAAAATTGGCCACAGCTCGAACCAAAGAAGTCTTAAGAGATCCAATGTTGAGGTATATTTTGTGACAAACCTTGTCCTCTAAAACCGTCCACAATTTGCAATTCAATGGGTTCAAATCTGGACTGACTTCAGAGTTAATGAACGCTGGCAAATTGTTTCGAAGCCAGGCCTGGGACGTTTTAGCCTTATAGGCCAGCGCATAATCCTGCTGGAAAGTCCATGGCTGTTTTTGGAACAGGGAATTGTTAAGAGGCTTCACACCAGCTTCCAAAACGGTTTCTTGGTAAACTTTGGCCGATGTTTTGACTCCTTGTTCGCAGAAATGCAGGTCAGTGACCCCATTGTTAGAGACACACCACCAAACCATGACTGAAGCTGGGTGATGACCCTTTTCCATCTTGGGATCAGTTCAGATGCTTCCTTAGATAACCGCGCATACACTCTATCATTTTGCTTGGTAAATTTTTCCTGAACGGTAAAAATTTTTTCATCGGTGAACAAAATTTTTCTGTGCAAGTTACACAGTACAACAGCCAATCTGGGGGGTGAGAAATTCGAAGTCAGGGTGATGGTACTAGGTCAGTATATTAAAACCCTCAAAGGGTTTTGCGTTCGTATGTGCCAGTTTTTTTTATGACCTTTTACATTTTTTCCTTATCTTGATGTTTTTTCGCTTAGTTGTAAAATGTTGGCAAAAACGTAGTTTGACATAACTTGAGAACGACTAGTTCGATTTTGCTGAAATAAATTGAGAAAAATTAATCATTACATTTTCTTTAATCCATTAATATACCGTTTCTCTACCAAATCAACATTTTTGCAATTAGAAATAAATTTATGAAGAAAATTTTGCCAAAAAAAAAATTTTTTTTTTTTTAAAACATATAAATCCCAAACGGAAAATCGTGTAGGCACATACAAACGCAAAACCCTTTGAGGGTTTTAATATACTGACCTAGTACCATCATCCTGACTTGGAATTTCTCACCCCCCAGACAATAACCCCAAAAATGTTCCACTGTGTTATCAGCGTGCTTCACCAAAAGACGTTTGCATTTTTCAATCCTATTTTTTTTTAAAGCTGCAGTCAATAAATGTCCGTTACGTCGTTTGAAAGCCCCAAGTCTTTTTTAATGTTTCGACTCATGGACTTTTGCGTGATATTCATCTCACTGGCCATGATGTCGGTGGCGGTCTTTTAGATCTCCAGTCTCCTCAAACAGTTTTATGTATCGGTAGACGAACATGCGGCTAATCCCTAGTGGCCGGAGCGTTTTGAAAATATCGTTTTTTTTTTCATTTCACACTTGAAAAGCGCCATTACAGCGATACGGTTCTCATTATGATGAACTTCATGATGAAATTTAAAACAATTTTAAAATCCCGTTACAGACTAACGCTATTGAGGTTAGCTTTCAAAACCTATATAACATTAACGTGGTATGATCAGTTCTACTATTGAAATGGGTACGTTCAATGTTGTAACAGTATTTATGTCCCTACTAAGTACGAGGGTTTTCTTTTTCTGGTAAAATGTACGAGTATTTATGTCCCTACTAAGTATATATTGGTTTTCTTTTTCTGGTAAAATGTATCACTTTAGTTTTGTCCGCATTCACAAATATTTTCCATTTGTGGAAGTATTGTAGGAGGACTTCCGCTGCTTCATTACTATTATTATAGTATTTTATATCGTATTCTTGAATATGTTTCGGTTATTATTTTGTGCAATTCATGGCGTACTTAAGGACTTAATTGAGGAAACAAAATTAAGTTAAAAATTGATTTATAAATTCATAATACCGTTCCGTATTGGTTCTTTGTAACCCTAAAATTGGCCACTGATGACCATTTAAATTCCAATTTCAACAGATTACACTTTGTTATATAAACTCCACTTAATTTTTTGTTCGTCGATATGTTTTTAAAATTTCTCGGGATGCCTGTAAAAATTACCCGGGAAATGTAAATAACTGAAATTCCTGGGAATTCTCGTGCTGGGAATTAATTATGAAGTGGCGTTAAAGATTTTTTGTTGTTGTAATTTTTGTTTGTTTTTATGGCGTACAAGCAATTCAATTAATTGTTTTTAAAGCTAAATAAATTTAGTCCGTTATAACAAGGCCCAACCAGGTTCAGCAAAGAGAACAACAACTTTGAGAAAAATAACATTTTCCCATCGATATCCATTTAGCATTGTATGCTTAGCACAGTAAAGCTCCTCGAACAACATTCTAAACATGTGAAAACGTCGTTAGTTTGGCCAGGCCGAATAATATATACCCAGGGATGCATATTATTTCAGAATTCGATATGCTCTGATCAACTGGCTTGGTTTTTAAATGATTTTTAGGCACTTCTGAGCCGTGGTTATGCTTAACGTAGAAACTTTTCTTAAAATTATGAATTTCCCGGGAATTCAGGATGAATTACGCGGGAATAAAAAATGACCTGACTTTTCGCCCGAGAAATCCTAGTAGAGAACTTGTAATTAAAGTTCTTGGCGGCTTGAATTTCAGCATTTCTTGGAGTATCAAAATACAGATGCAGAAAATAGTTGTAGTCTATCAAATTACACACTACCCTGTCTATATGGATATTATAAGCAATTTTTCACCTCTTTGTCTTTCTGTGCAAGAGGGTATTACAACATGGATTGCTAACATTTGTAACAACACCCATCTAAAGTAAAAAACACTCAATACCTCGATAGCCTGTTCCTCACCACCCGACCCGGAGCAGAAATTCTTCGCCCAAGAACAAAATGAATATCACTAGGTAGCCCATTTAACGATCCCTTCCTTTCAGTCTGTTATCAAAAATACTGGTCACAATTGTGATCGTAATATTGAAATCTTTTTACATCCATTAAAAATTTATATATTTTTCTAATAAATTTGTTATAATCAAGAAGCATTCCTTTATAAGTCAAAAGTGAGTGTATACAAGGTCTGTTCAATAGTAAAGGTGCAATTTAAAGTTCCACAAAAATATTATTGTATTCATTAATTCTATTTTGTCCCCTTCAAAGTATTTTCCCTTCAGATATAATACAATTGTTACGGCGTTTTTTCTAAACCTCAAAGCAGCTCTGATACTTACTTTTTGGTATTACCTTAAGCTCTTTGCGCGATTTGGTTTTTTATCTCCTTAATAGTCATAAAACGCCGTCCTTTCATGCGTCTCTTTTATTTTGTGAGCAGGAAAATATCGCAGCGGGCCCAATCTGGTGAATACGGCGGCTGATGCATGATTAAGGAATTCCTTTCGGCCAAAAATTAGGAAAAAACAATGACGAGTGAGCAGCACTTTTGGAACGAACTTCGCTGCCACACGCTTTAATCGATTGCACGTAGCCCGAGAAATTTTAAAATTCGCCTTTTCTAGTTAAACATAATAATGCATTTACATTTAATCTTTGCGTAGTGTTGGATGATAAAGGTCTCTGTTCGTCAACATTTTCGTGACATAGAATGTAATTCCGAAGTTATTGATCTAATCATCGATGTTTTAAAGCAAAAGGACGATAATACATAAGCTTTACATACTGAATCGTTGTCGACTAACTCATAAACAGATAAAACAAAGTAAATTTTCAGGTCGGAATATCTTGCCTATTTAGCGACAAATTCACCTTGCAAATTCCTGCAACATTTCTATTAGGATTTTCATCTCCAAAGTGGGAAAATTGGTATAAAAATACTTTGATTTTTTTGATGGATATTCAAAAAAATATTAAACTTTTTCAAAAATACAAACCAATACATATTTTGTGTCAAATTAATTTATCTTTAACAAAAATAACGTTTGCATTTGTGCAACGGATTGAGGAATTAAGTAAGTGCGTATACTCGCGAGTTTATGAGTATCTGATAATAACAAAAATATTATAAACCTTTGGCCTGATCAACTGAAGACAGCCACGACAGCCGGCTCTATGTACCGGATTAACCCGGACTGCCGATCCAGTACAGAGTTGCCGCTATAACAACATCTAAATACATAAAGCATGAATTTGTGATGTACTAGATAAACTGGACCTAAAAAGCCTTAAATAATGTAAGACCGATACTGTACAGTAAGGATGAACGAAGTTGTACATGCACTATTATCTGAAGTACCTGTGTGTCTTATAAAGTGTGTTGTTTAAGGCGTGTGGTTTTAAGAAGAAATAAAACGCATACAATGCATATATAAAAAACCTCCACATCAACATCCTCCGATTCAGGCACGAAAAAGTCATTAATCATGGCTCTATAGCGTTCCCCATGGAAATATGGGCCAGTGAGCACAGCAAACAGTGACTTTATGAGGATGTAAAGGGCGTCTCAACAATGGCTTATGGGTTTTTATTACTGCAAATGCGACAGTTTTGGTTATTAACGTATCCATTCAACCAAAAGTGAGCTTCATCACTGAAAAACATTTTCTTGTAAAAATTATTATCGGCCATCTCGTTTTGAGCCCATTCAGCTCGTTTTGGGCCCATTACAAATTCGACTCTATATAGCTCTGCAACGTATATAGCAGAACCAGAGTGTCCAAAATCAAAACAGAAAACCAACATTCCGGTTTTTAAGGCTAAACCCGACAGCCGCTTTCTCAAAAATGGCTAGACCCCGACATGTCGGTTTACCCGGTTTTTGCTGTCGGGGTTTTCGGTTTTTGTTTGTTGTTGAATGTAAAATCAAAGAAACTTCATAATTTCACGTTCAAAATTTGCAACTAGTATTAAAGCTAGATCCACCTTTAAGGATGCCGATGGACTCAGATCAACAGTTGATTTATCCGCTGTCTATCGAAAGCTTCTTATCAAAATACACGTAGCAATTGTTGGCTGCTTTTTATTAAATTTGGTAGAAGTAAGTTTTTTTTTTGACCAAGAACTGGCGCTCCTAAAGTTGACGAACATCAATGTTAATTTAGGTATAGCTCCCATACGTACATATGTTTAACCGATTGTCTTGAAGCCTATTTATTGGCACAGTTCTTAATGATCGATCATTAATTAGCTCATATAAAAATGGGTCATACCGATAAACGGCTTGATATAGGCCCAGTTTATAGATCCCGAAGATACATAAAACTGCTCTAAAACAACCAAATCAATTTCGGTTTAGATCAAATTTGGTATTATAAATAACGATGAACAAACAAACAATATTGAACCGGTTTGGATAGTAAAAGCTCATTTTTGTCAAAGCCAAAAATAAAAATATATTGCAGTGTTTAGCTCGTTTGTTTTATTTTGATCTTTTCTTTTACACATTGTACAGGGAATAACCGGCTCGAGACTTCTTGCATCTACATTTTAATAGAAGACACGTTTTTAACAAAAATGGCAAAGTGACATTGATTTTCGTGACTGCATATTGCTTTTGTCGCGATTTCGGGTCTGTGACGACCTTCATCAAAAAGCTTCGCAGCAATTGTTTGACTAAATTTTGGTGACGGACCCTAAGGGGGAAAATCTTACCCACTTAAGTATAGACATATCAATGGGTAGCAAAACCAGTGAAATTTTCTAACAAATTCAAATTTAACTTAATTTTAAAACTGGTTAAAATTACTAGTTTATTTTTAAGTAAAAAACAAGCTTCAAATAGCAGCAAGAGTTTTTATTACATTCTAGAGTCTAGAAATAGAGAAAATTACTTAACTTGTGATTGGATATATTTTCCACTCCTTGGCAAAAGGCTGAAACCAGAATTTCAGTTATTTTGCCGGTTTTTCAGTTTAAAAAAAAAACCAAAGTCAGTGTTTTTTAAACACGGTTTAAAAAAAACCGAAATGCCAGTATTCTGCAAACCTCGATTATTTGGACACTCTAAGGAAAACACACTTGGTATCGATGCAATATAAATTACGATTTCGATGAATTTTCCAGCTTTTAAAAGACGATTTTAGCACATTTTGCCTGCTGGGATGTGTCGACATCTCAAGCTAAGAGTAAATTGCAGAAAGGAATCTTTAGCTTAAATCGCTTGAAACCCCGGCTTCAATTAAATATGAACATTTTAAAGAAATCCTTATTTTTTGCCTTAAATTGCTTCATCATCCAATAACAATTTCTTTACTTTCTTTCCTTTAAATTATTGTGAACTGTACGTAGGTCCATTGTTATACCCTGCAGTGTAGGCATATGTGTGTTGAGACTATCACCTTGTTGGTAACGCTTCAACTAGTCACCGGTTGTATACAGATAACATATAAAACAATTTGAGCGAATAACTACGAGTATTATTTCATGTTAGTAGTCATGACTTCGTGATTACTTTTTGGATAAATTTTTTTTTAGTCTATGTAGACCTTATCTGTTCACATTGTTAACGTCCTATACCGCACTTTAGAATTTAAAAAGACATTAGGTTTTGAAAGAGTGAATGGAACAAAAGAAAAACCCAAAAAAGACACAGAACGTGCTAGACGGCCAGTAAAGGTCAATCCACCCGAATATGTCGAAAAAATCCTCGATATGGTGTTGGCCGATCGAAGAGTAAAAGTGCATGAGATTGTTGATGCCATACTCGATTTTACATAATCAGTTGGGTTCAAGAAAGCTGTCTGCAAGATGTGTGCCGCGTTTGTTCACGTGTGACAACTTCAAAGGATTGTTTGAAGTTGTTTAACCGCAATTCGAATGAGTTTCTGTAACGTTTTGTAACTGTGAATGAAACATGGATCCGTTACTACACTTCGGAGACAAAGCAGCAGTTTAAACAATGGGTTCCGGCTCTGAAGGCCAAGTTGACTTTGGCGGCCAATAAGGAGATGGCAACAGTTATTTTTGATGCACGCGGAATAATATACATTGATTACCTTCAAAGGGAAAAACCATAAATTGTGAATATTATGCAAATTATTGGACCGATTTATCGAGGATTAAAAAAAAACGACCCCATATGCACACGTGTGCAGTGTCAATGGCAAAATTGCATGAATTGAGTTACGAATTGGTACGTCATTAACCATATATTCCTGATTTAGCCCCAGTGACTATTTCCTATTTCCAGACCTAAAGAAATGGCTCCTACGATGAAATTTTTTATCTAAAAATCCATTTTTTTTGGAAGAGATACAAAAATTGTAGAAACGTTAAATTAAGTGTATTGAGCTAAAAGATTATATGTGACAGCGCATAGAGAAAGGGACCTAACATTAAAAAAATCAATTTTTACATTTTTTGATGTGGACAACATCTGAGCATCGAATGATACCGATCCCATGCCCCAAAAGTGTTCCCTCCCAGAGATATGAGCGTTTTATGAAAGTGATGGTACACCAAAGATACACGTATTTAAATCTTTAAAATGGCTCTCCTGAACAAAACTGGTTTTTACCCTTAGGTCCATTTCTATTTTGCGCGTCACATATTGAAAAGTACATTTTTTCTGCAAAAAAAAAACTGTGTTTTATGTGAAAAGTGACGAAATCATTGATGTGCCCTCGTATCATATAAATGGGCTAAACGGGCTTAAACGGGTATCCGTGTCCCAATCTCAGCCCAATTTCAAAAACAGTTCCAAATTTGCTTTATTGTTTAGTTATTGCCCATTTTGTTTGTTTTGTTATTGCTCACTTTGTTGTTGTTATGGTTTACAGTGTTCCTCGTCTTTCTTTTGTGGGCAAAAATGATTACAAGATAAAAAAAATCGAATTTGAAATACAAAATTATAAACCAAAAAAAGGAATGAAATTGAAATCATCGAAAAAATAAAAGTGTACATTAATTCATTGAAAATAAACTTTTAAATTGATTTAATGTGGGGTGTATCATAGAGAGTGGAATATGGGGTCTGCACACTTGTACGCCGCAGTGAGAAGGGCATTTACGATTCGGTGCAACCGAACATGGCTCACTTGCTATAATTTGTTTTTAATGTTTTCCATCATTTTGTGAAAAATTCTTTTCACTTCTACCATCTACAACTCCTACCACCTTCATCCGTACAAATTTCCATCATTGTTTTGCCTCTTTATATTTTTCCTTTCTTTTCTTGGCATTTGAGATGCCGCTTTTTTTTCGTCCGCTTTCTTATAAATTGTGTTTACATTCCGTTTCTGTTTTTTAGTGCGTGATCATTGCCATCGTCAGCGCAGCGAAGGTGTGGACGTTAACGCGCGCCGTAAACTTCTTATTGCCAGTGGGCTTTGCTTATTTTTCATGATATGCGAAATTGTGGGTAAGTACAAACACTCATACACACACATATACACAAAGATTTGCTTTGTTCCTTTTTCCTTCGTTTTGAATACAACTGCTGGAGAATATTAAATAGGCTGGCCGGGCGGACATCGCACGAAATAACAATTTATTGCTATTTAAATAAGTAGAAAATTAACCAAAGATTGCTGTAATTCTTCGGCCTTCCTCCTGTGGAGGAGGTGTTTAAGGATTCCCCTGAAGGGGCCACGAAATGTTTTCGGTTGGTTATGCCGCAGGACGTTTTGTAATTATTTAATTTAATATCAATTTTAAAGAAAATCGTGACTACTCAATCGGACATTTTTAAAAGGATCTTAGTCAATTTTCTCTTACGCGTGTTTTAAAGCACAACAAATTAAGGAAAGGACTACAGGATTTAAGAAAAATATCAACTAAATTTAAAAAGTGTTTTTTGATAAAGTTTTATAACTTTAAAATGGCAAACAATTTAGATAAATACACCAATTGCAATAATTTTGAAAAACATTCCATTCAACATGCCAGTGTCAATTACAAACGTTTTTGGAAACAAATATAATTTTCGAGTTTAAGAAACATTTTTCTCCCATACGTCATTTAGGTATGCCATACCGTCCCAACAGTTTGACTTTCCAAATGTCATATAATGGAATGTAATATAGGTTGTATATGATAATAATCTCCTTCGTTGATGTTGATTAGACAAAATATTTATTAAAATAAATAAAAACGTCGTTAGGCTCGGCCTGATAAATTGTATATACTCTTAAACATGTTGTGGGTTTGCTAATGAAGTGGCCTGTTTTTGGTGGCCTTCGGGTCTATGAGTCCGACCACAATCTCAGCCAAATCTTTAAGCAAAATCTATATTTCGATTTGCATTTAATCCGGCTTTAATTTAAGTACCCTCACGCAGAAAACAGATTCGTTGCCACATCAAAATGATTAAGGTTACATGCGTCTCTAGTATTCCATCAGTACAACCGAATGTTAGTTGGTGTTCTGTAATTTTCAGTTATTGGAACTGTAGTATCGGTGCAACATCCTAAGTATCCAATCCTACAGAAGAGAATTCTCGGATCTGAAGATCCTCATACATCACTTGTTCAATGAAAAAAATTTACTGAGAGGCAAAAAATAGTTTGTTTTGTTTAAACAATTGAAATATTTGGAGTGGCATAAGGAGGGCCATGTCAAGGGAAAAGTGGAAAAGATGATGGATAATTTTTACTGGAAAAAAATTGTTAATCGATTGCCTTAAAGTCGGTGATAATCAAAATATTTTATTTTTCAAAAAATACCATTAAACAACCATTTTTTTGGTTATTATAAAGTTTTAGTTATCATCACTAATAATTGGTTACAACAGCAAAATGTTTGCAAAACTATTGGTTGCGACAACCGCCAGATGTTGCAACCAAATACCTGTTTTATTGGTATAACCGATTAATAAGTTGTGAATACAGTACAGTGGTATTTCGAACCGGATATCCATTTCGATTATAAACATTTGGTGGTTTCAACCGAATTTCTTTAATTGCAACCGTTTCATTGTAGTTCCAACCGATTTCAAACTAATTTTTTCTCTGTGTGCATATGGCCAAGGGTCGCTTACTTTGACTGTTACTGCTGTTTTTGAGCCTTTTCGCTGCATAAGTCTCCACCTACATTTAGCAAAAACGTGAAAATAAATCCATATTTGGATGGTATGAAGTCCTATAGAAATAGAAAATTAAATCTTGTGACGGACGCTCAAAGTGTACCTTTTGATGCCTGATGGTGCTCTTGGAGCAGGCAAGCCAGTAGCACCACTCATTGCTGACGGCTCATAACTATGGCACCGCCTGGCCCGATTAACGACGTCACTTGGTAACTCATCATCTCATTAGGATCGGACCTTCGCATGATTCTCTCCATAAACACACCATTTCTCAATCAGAAAAAGACTGACTGGGATGCCCTCAAGGAAGCTACTTACCCCAGCTTAAAAAGTTCCGGGCCATCATCTACGGTGCAGCCGCTCGCCATATCCCTGCTGCTCTAATACCCGAAGTTCAACCAAATTTCCCAGTAGATGCACCGGGACTCGCAGACGAGTGTGATGACATTAAGCGGAATAAAAGGTTAGATAACTTAAAGCAGTGCAACTTAGGTTCCGGAATTAGTAAGTTGTGGATAACGGTTAAATCGCTCTTTAACCCTAGAAGAAGGGATGATCGGAGTCGTCATGCTCATGACCTAACAGTGACAGATCCAGAGCGGTGCGAGAGTTATTCAAACCGCCTTTTTTGAGCATTCAGAGAGAGATTATGCGAAAAGAAGAGTATTGCGTCGTTTTCGCGCTCTCCGTATTCCTCTCGTGAGGGGTATGCAGCTTAATACGCGTTTTATAATAGCGACATAACAATTTCGTATCTTTTTGTCAACCGACCCTCAAATATTTTTAGTGATATTTCAGTGTCGAAACGTTAGTCGAAGTCAACATTTTCGTCATGGTAAAGTTCAATTACGAGCATGGTTTGGAAATCATTAAAAAAGTGCTACCGAAATTTTGAGTCGGTGGCTCTGGCAAAGTTTCACAAAAATCCAGATTTCCATTATCATATTCAGCGATGGAGCTCATTTCTTGCTGCTGAGTGGTTTTGTCAATAAACAAAATATGCTTTATTATATAGCAACAAACCCACATGTGCTTCAAAGACACAACTGCATCCCCAAAAAATTACTGTGTGGTGTGGCTTTCAGGCTGGTGTTGTAATTGGGCCGTATTTTTTCGTCGAAGAAATCAAGCGTTAACGTCAATTGAGAGCGCTATCGTGCCATGTTAGAACAATAGTTTTGGCCAGAATTGCATGAGTACGACAGCGCCGATATGTGGTTTCAACAAGACGATGCCACTAGCCACACAGCACGCGTTACTATCGATTTACTGAAAGGCAAATTCGGTGAATGTGTTAACTCGAGAAATGTTTCGGTCGAAAGGTCACCTCGTTCATGCGATTTAACTGCATTTGATTTCTTTTTATGGGGCCACATCAAGTCATTGGTCTATGCCAACAACTTTAGCCGAGCTCAGAGATAACATCCGATGCGAAATTGCCAACGTCCCGGTCGACATGTGGAGTGCTGGAAAATTGGGTATAAAGAATAGATAGAATTTTATTCCTAAAAAGTAACATTAGCACTACACCTGGAGTAAATTTGAACTCTATATAAAATTTTTTATGTCCTTAATGAAAAACCCTGTATTATAGAAAATTTATTTTATTGCCAAAGATAGTTGGGAAAACCAACCACACTATCGCGAACAGCAGCAATATTTTCTGCAGTACGAGCTGTACGAGCATGCTCTGGTGTTTTCACATCTCCTACAGACCCGGTTTGCCCAAATTTTTGCACGATTATTCCGATTGTACACACATTTGGACGGATTAAATAGACCGAAAAAATCACGAAGTGCATTTTGATTTGAAATCCCATTTTCATAATAAGCTTAACTTTAACGCTTTGCTCGCTTGTATATCTTTCCATGGTTAAAATTGAGTTTGAATGGAATGCAGAAAAAAACTGGACGTTTAGTTGTGGTTTACATTCCACTTCACCCCCTAAAATTTAACCACCAGAATATCTTTCTTGCCTCTGCGTGGCTTTTGTGGACTAAAGAAGTAAACTGTTAGGTCTACAGATACTAACAGCCAAAAGCTGTCTTCGAAGGTTATTTGGGCAGGATCCGCACCATTATCATGGAAAAGGACTGGCTGAAGGATAAAATAGGCTATGGTCAGTTAGCATAGGACGTATTATTTGCGACCAGTATAGGGTATCGCATCGGAATATGTTTCGGGCGGCTGCCAATTACAAGTAATCTAATCCTAATCTAACCTATAATAGCTAATAAATGAATTTCCAGAAAAATTCAAAAACCACCTCGATTTCTTTCTTAAAGTCTCATTTGCAATTATGCATCGATCTACGCCTACACCACACGTAGTTCACTTGTCTCCGAATTACGTATCAATTATTTTTACAAGGAACTACAAAAAAAAGTAGGCCATTCGAAACACTCCCAACGCATTTTGAAAAATCTCCGCACACACTGACACATGTCACATATATATGTACATTAGATTGGGCCGATTTAGCAATCGATGTTGTGCCATCGATTTTTTGCCAGCTTTTTGCATGAGGAAATAAAAGTTCCACTGCGAGGCGCTTAAAATCATAGAAATACGACTGATTCGATTCTCCACAATTCTCTCAGTTGTAATTTTATTCTCACGCGCTAATATGTTATATTGTATTGTATCTTGCAATGTATATTTGTATGTAATTTATGTCACCTTGGAAGAGTAAAATTTAATTTTTTTATTTCCTACTAAAAAACCTTAAAAATAAAAGTTGAGAAAAAGTAAAAAAATGTAGGCGCCTCGTAAATGATTTTTTTATATTTCGTAGTTGATGGCCAAAAGCTATCGAAAAATCGTTGGCACAATATCGACAAATATTTGTTTTCACAAATCGACCTACCCTAATGTACATACGTACTCATACATTGTCATGCTGTACCTTGTGCTAAGCAAATATCCCCGGAGCCACCTCGTACCCTTAGGGAACGCCTGAACTTTTCCAAAAGAAAAACACCAACCATCATCACAACGAACGAAGAGAATTGTGTAAAATAAAGCCACTACTTGGTACAATTTGGTAGTTTTTGTGATGAAACATCAACATCGCGTCCACCCATATCAATTCCAATGGGTTTCAATGAATCGTACTGCAAATATGCCAGCACACACAGACGGTACATGTGTAGTTCGGCCGATCTATCGGCAGTAGACACCGCTGCCGGCGCGCAAACGAGTACTGTGTTCAATTGTTTTCCTCCTTTTCGTGTGGACAATTTCTCTTGTTTTTTTGTGAAATCCTTTTTGTGATATGTCATGTCAGTCATTCGGTAGTTGGAAGTTGTAGTAAAACTGTAGTACTCGTATGCCTTCCTGCTCGTTCCCCGAGCCAGCAGCAGGCAGCCGGTATGACAATGTGAAAAGGTTATTTGTGGACATTTTATTGGCCTCATAGACAAACCAGCAACTCCGCCTTTTCAGTGTTTTTTCTACTCTCCAACGGTTGAACTCAGGACAAGCTTGGTCACCCCCCTTTCCCAGCCACGCTGCTAGGGGAGGGTGACTACGATCAAAACGAAAACAAACTGCTAAAGAAAACAACTTTTGTTACAATCATTTTTACAGGTGGCATTTGGTCGAATAGTTTGGCAATTGCAACAGATGCTGCTCACTTGTTAACCGATTTTGCCAGTTTTATGATATCCCTCTTTGCCATATGGATTGCCGGACGACCTTCAACACAGCGGTAAGTACTTGCTTTTTTGTTCTCCTTCTCTTAAAAAATATATATTGCCGGAACAATCTATATTGTTAAAGTGTTGGTGGAAAGCGGTGGTTTTCTGCTTATTACACTCTCAAAGGACATTTTTAAAGTTGCCCAAGTTTTCTCAATTTATTTGCGAACGCAACGCAACGACCGTTCAATTTCTTTGCGTCGTGGAGCTCACTCACTCAATCGCCGCTGAACGGTGTTTGTTTGTTTGTAGTCATTCGTTTTCGGTCATTTAATTTAATGTCAAGTTTTGTTCAACTCACATATACTCGTGCACATACGCACACAGGGACACACATACACACACTTACACTTCGACATTTGTTCGCTTTAGTTTTATTAACGTTTTAGACGCACAATTTATATGTCATTTAATGGCCAAACAAAAAGTTTAGGGACCTAGACAACAACAACGACCAAATCAAACATATGTGAACATGAATTCGATTTGAAACGTGAAATATGTATAAATTGCGAAAGAAGACGAAGAACACGACTACTCGTAGTAGATGAACAAAGGCCAAACGGAACCCGAGCAGAAAAAAAATCATTTCTATTTTCAGTATTAATAGCCGCTCTTAGCTCGGTGACAAATTACATTCTATTATTTGTTTCACAAAGATTGTGGCCCACAGAAAATGCCAGCGACAGCCAGAGGGTAGGATGGTGTGGGTGCTACACCACTGCTGACAAACGAGTACAATTTGTGCCTGAGCGAGCGCGGCTTGGCTCGCTTAGTTAGCATGAAAAGGAAACGGAAGTCCATGGCTGCACGTAAATGGTTATGCTAACAAGAGCATACCATGAATTGTTTCAAATGTTATGGCATATTTAACAAATATGCGGTATATTTTAAGGCTTCAAATGTTTGACGAAATTGTATTGCCTATCAAAGGAGAGAGTGAGGATTATTTGTTGAATCTGTTATTTAAATATTTTACATATAATTTAAATTCAATGCTGATGTTATTTAACAAAATCCGATCGTTTATCTAGTTTTGTTGTTTACGATATCTTAATTAATCTCAGGGTGGCTTGCCAATTGTGGTACAATAGGAAATTCAAGTAACTTTTTTTTAATCAATCTATTTTATTTTTATTGCGTAGAAAATTCAATTTTGTAACCAATTAGCGGAGCCCGAGATGCGTTGCTACGCCCATGCAGAAAACACATGTATCAAATGGCAAATGCGAGGTACCCGAACCTCTAAAGTGGAATTCCTCAGTCTTGTACGGGCTCCTCGATTTCCGTCATCTGTATTTCTTCTGTATTGTCTATTTGTATATGTATTCCAGCCTTCTAACTCAGAACAACACTTTTGCAACTTTGTTGAGCAGCAGTATATATTTACCAATCTTTAGTTTTCTAAGAATACTTTGGCCTCCCCCCTCCGCCTACAAAACGAAAATCAAAAATCTGGTTTTATATTATTCTTCCCCTTCATCAATAGTGTATATTTAACAATTTTCAGTCTTTTAGCTTTAAAAATCACTTTTGCCACGCCCCTCCGCCGACTGACGAAATTTTTCAATAAACTAGACAGAAACACCATCCGTTCTAAGCTGAAGTTTGCCAGAAAATTTCATAAAAATCGGATCAGCGGTTTATCAATATATAGTTCCCAAACATACATACGAGGGCTGCTATATATTTTCTGGCCTAATAATGAAATGCGAATATTTATAATAAAAATGGTTTTATTGTTTTTCAAAATTTGTTCATCAAAAATGGTTTTATTGCTTTTCAAAGTATTTTCCAGCATGATTTATACACTTTTCCATGCGCTCAAACCAATTGTCGAAGCACTTTTTCCATTCCGAGTGAGACAACTCCAAAACATGCTTTTTGAACGCTTCAAACGCATCTTCTGGCGACGAAAACCGTTGACTACGTATTTTTTTTCTTCATGTGCTGGAATAAAAAGAAGTCATTGGCCTATCAATTCGACGCTTTGGCCGGTCAAAAAGGCGCTGGTTTGAGCCGATGAGTGAGAGCTCGCATTGCCTGGGTGCCCAATGATTCGTCTTCTTTTGTTCGTTTTTCAAATTTTTCCGAAGGCTTCAGGCAAACAAATTGTGGTGTACCACTCAGAATTGAACGTCCTACGTTGCTCAAGCGGAACAGTCGCCACATGACCGGTTTTGCCGAAGAAACAGGTGACCATTTGCTTCGAAGTGCTTCTTCCACGAACATCTTTCGTTGGATTTGGCTCGTCTTTGAAGACCCACATGGTCGATTGCTGTTTTGTTTCGGACTCATACGCATAGATCCATGATGCGTCACCTGTGACGATCTTATAAACGTCCTTTGCAGCACCGCGATCATATTTTTTCAAAAAAAAATTTGCACCAATCGACACGAGCCTTTTTTGAGCGATTGTCAAATTGTGCGGAATCCAACGAGAACAAACCTTTTTTACGGCCAGGTGTTCATGCAATATCGAATGTATGCTGGTGGAAGAAATGCCCAAGGATGCCTCTATCTCACGGTATGTCACATGACGATCTTGCATTAGCAGTTCACGCTCGTCATCAATATTCTCTGGCACAACAGAGGTTTTTGGACGACCTTCGTCTTTGAGCGAGCGTTGGCCACGATTGAATTCATGAAACCAGTTTTTCACAGTGCTTTAGAATTGTGCTTCATCGCCATACAAAGATTTAAGTTCATCGATGCACTCTTGTCGTGATAACCCACGTCGAAAGTTGTGAAAAATGATCGCACGAAAATGTTCGAGTTAATTCCATTTTTTTGCCAAATTGATTTTTTCAAGTCACTGTAAACAACACAAATGATGGTCGTACGTCAAAACGTTCTGAGTACGTTTATGCTGAAAAATATTTTACTTTCCAATGGAAGTGTCAGATGGCGCCAGGCAACACTGACTCTTGCCTAGGCCATAAATATATATAGCTATCCTCGTACTACCTTTGATTGACATACAGACGAGCTAACATCGATCAATTGAGTAAGATAGTGATTCTAAATCGATCGGTATACTTAAAAAGGGGTCTTTCTATCTAAGGGATGCCGATCGGAAAATTCTGAAGTCCTGTAATTTTTCGGTATTGTAATATCCTGAATTCTGGGTTTTTCTAATAAGCCGCGGGAAATCTCTTACGAGTAATATTTAATATTGTTAAGTTATATGAGGAGTGTTTTGGGTTAGACTTCAATTACTAAGACTGCATAGCAAAATCGCAAATGTTAACAGAAAGTGTCAGTTTGGTTCGTGTTCAAAAGAGAATTAAAAAGTACTTAATTTTTTTTACAGTTTTAGTTTACTTAAATGGCTACATAAAATTGTTGTTCAAAAATTGATGGTTAGAATCATGTTTAGCACTACGTTTCAATAGTCATGATCAAAATTTGCACTTTTGCAAATAAATATTGTAAGTATTGTGTTATTTATCGAGGCTTAACCTAAAACACCAATGTAATAATCTTTGATGCTTCGCCAAATTTTTATTTTTTGAACATTTTTTAAAAAAAAAACAAAGCATAGAAATACAGTGATTTTGTTAAACTTACTGCAACAATAGACCACCGCATTTAATCATCTAAGTTTATCTTATCGCGAATCAAGGCGTACACAAAAAGGCTTAAAAGAAAAATAAATAATTAACTTTCATTACGTAAATTGAATGCGATATGGATTTTGTGGCTCATAATACTTAGAATGGCGGTTAAGCTTCAGTAAGCTGCAATGTTAAGCAGACGGAACAGGCACAGTGTAAATTTAAAAATGAAAACTCGCAGTGATAATGGCGACAAAGGCTTAGTTGAGGATTCGGAAGAATAAAAACATGTCACAATAGCAAAAAAAAAGATATATAAAGCGTACTTATATAAAAGCGTAAAAGGTCTACGAAGTCAGTTAGCACTGAAATTTATATGAAATACAATATTGAAAGAGAGCTGAATTGGTTTATTTTAAAAGGTGTTAAATATACCCTCTTTAAAGCGTCATGCGTCAATTTGTTAAAATTTTTACCCACAAGCGTTGATTAAGAATAGATGTTTTTCCAAAATCGTATTTTGGAAATAAATACGATCAGAATTCTCCGGTTAAACTACCTTTCTGCCTTTCTTAAGAAGCAATGATTTGTTAGATATATACTGAAGACAGTAATCAACCCGTTGGGTGTTCCCACATATTTTTTTTTTAACTTTCCATTCATTCATAATTTGGCCTCAGTACCATAGCGGCATTGTAGAGTCAAGAAACAACATAAGTAATTCATTGATACAAATAAATCAATATATACGAGGGTTGTTATTTATACTTCGGGTCCGTTCAATAATTTATCATTGGAAATGGTTTTACTGTTTTTTTTTCCTTTTAGATCAATACACTTTTGCATGCTCACAAACCAGTTTTTGAAGCACTTTTTTCACACCGATTGAGACATCTAAAAAAAAAAATATTTTTAAACGCTCCAACAGCTGCTTCGGGCGATGAAAAACGTTGACCACGCATTTTTTTCTTGATGCTAGGGAATAAGAAGAAGTCATTAAGTGGCAAATCAGGGCTGTACGCTGGATGGCCCATCAATTTGAGATCTTGAGTGTTCAAATAGCTTATCGTTTCAGCTGAGGTGTGAGAGCTCGTATTGTCGTGATGCAAAATGATCCGTCTTCTCTTATTATCTTTCCTTATTTATACGAACACCTTTGCCAAACAGATGGTTGTATACCACTCAGAATTGACCGTCCTACGATCCAATAAAGGCACTGTGGCAACATGGCCGGTTATACCGAAAAAAAAAAACGAAATCATTTGCTTCGATGTACTTCTTCCACGAACAACTTTTGTTGGATTTGGCACGTCTTGAAAGACCCTTACGGTCGATTGCTGTTTTGTTTCGGGTTCATATGCATAGATCCATGATTCGTCACCTGTGACAATGTTATACACTGACTTTGAGCTACCGCAGTTAAAATTTTTCAAAATCTCTTTGCACCAATCCATACGAGCCTTTTTTGAGCATTCGTCCAATTATGTGGGATTCAACGAAAACTAATTTTTTTCACGGCCAAATGAACATGCAATATCTTATGGATGCTTGTCATACTATTGCCTAAGGATGTCTTAATCTCACGGTATGTCACATGTAGGTCTAGCTACACAGCGTTGATGGTTTCTGGCAAAGTAACCATAGTTGGACGTCCTTTACAAAATTCATCCTGGAGCGAACGGCGTGCGAGACTGAACTTTTGGTAACAGCGATTAACAGTGGTTTTTGATGGTGCTTCATCGCCAATTGTCGAAACAAGTTGATTTAAGCACTCTTGTCTCGATAACCCACGCCGAAAATCGTAAAAAATCATCGTACGCAAATGTTAACGGGATAATTCCATTTTTTGATTGAGATGAAGTTTTCTTTCAACACACTGTAAACGCAACAATTCGCCCTCAAAGGACAAATCGTTCTGAGTGAAGTTATGCTAAAAATTATCAAAGTTTCCAATGGAAGTTCCAGTTTGCATCTGGAAATACTATTGTAAGGACCTGAAATATAAATACTCGTAGCAACCCTTTTACATTTATACCTTTATAAATAATTTAGTTAAAAAATTTAATAATAATAAAAATTTGTTTCTAATTTATTTTGCAAATATTCTTGACATGCTCATTATATCCTGCATATCTTTCAATGGATTTTATAGATAGTGGTAGTTCGTTGGTTCGTTCGTTGCCAGCATAATCAATACGTTGTTTAGTTTTCTCTAGTCTACATATTGGTACCCTTAAGTCCAATTGGTTTCCTGTATTAAAATGTATCTGATTTTGATCAAAGTGTATTGTGCGGTGACCAATGTAGTGAATGCATTTATATATAAGTAAGTACATATAAAAGAACTTGATATTCATAAACTCCGCAAACGGCAATACATCCTTAGCCACACTCGTGTAAAACAGGTATATCTAAAAGTGCATTGGTAAATTATACACAAATTTTAGGGCCTTTTTCTGAAGACATTGCAATGTTTTCAAACAATTGTTACTTCTTTTATGAGCATTAACAATAGCTAGGTATTTAATATGAGTTTGTGTTAAAGAGTTAAACATCATGTTTTTGGTCTCTATGTTCAGTTTCCATTTTAAATTGTACAACACGCCAGTAGCTGGTGCTATTTTCTTCTTGAACTCAGTAATGTATAAATCCACTGACATGTTGCTCTGCAAAATGAGGCCTAAATATTTGACCGAATGGCTTTCCGTTATAGCCCCCCCCCCCCATCAACAACAACACTAAAGTCCTGGTTCAAGGTTACAGAGCGTGGACGAAAACGAACCATTTCGGTCTTTTCAGCCTATAGTACCAACCTATTTAACCTGCCAATTCGAATAATAAGGCTGGATCTCGTTCGATTTGTGTCTGTAACACAAAGTCATATTTAAAGGGTAAAAAGGCAAATGTCAGGCAAATTTTCACTCAACATCTCTCAAGCTTTTAGGTAATAGTAATAAACTTTACTTACTTTGACATATTCTCTAGGAAAGTTACTTATCTCAACTCTACAGGAGAGCATATTGTGATCCGAGAGCGCATATTCGACTGAATCAATGCAAAGTATTTACGGTATATTGCTCAATATATAATAAATACACGCCCCATTTTCTGGCCTAGTTGATAGATAGTGAGTACTTTCACAATTATATTTCTGGAACACTGAACAAATATCAAAGCATCAAGAACTTTGAAATAAGTCTATATTTGAATCCCCAAGCCCAATCAATGGAAATTGGGCCTGGTCATTCAAAAGAATGTCAAATATTTTCAATAAATCACCCACACTACACTTTTGTGATCTTTAAGACGGTTCAAGCCTTATCGATTGATTCTGGTTCTGCTCAGAAAGATTGATTTAGGAAAACTGTACTTTTGACATATTCCTTAAGCGACGTTCCGTGACTGAGTTTATAATATCCTTTGAATGCGTTTTTATTTTAATTTTTATATGTTTTTGAATAAGTAAAAATGTTTGATTTTTGACGTTTTCTACTTAAATGTTGATCATAAAATGTTTCCCTAAATTCAGAATCGAGGTTACCGTTTTTTATTTAGTACGGAACAAGAGTTAAGAAAATTAGACGAGAAAAAGTCCCGAAATCCCCAAAATTCCCAAAATTCCGGAATACCGTAAAGTCAAGTTTTAAAATGTACTTAAAGTTGTTGCAACAACAATATATTTTATTTTGAAGTCCTGTTCGTCTATGGGGGATCTGCTTCGATATTCAATTGGAGGAAAAGCGCCATTTAAACTGGATGCGTCCACAGAGACCTGTGGGTTAGCCGATCGGGCTTGGTCGGACAGTGAAAAAGTTGCAGCACATCATGTGGTTGGTCCCTGATGGCAGGCGTGACAGATGTCCGGCCCGTTTGAATAAATCGGGCCCAATAAAAATTGAAGCGGCAGCACCATCCAGATCTCAGAGGTAGTACCTTCTCCTCTGGTGAAATCTCCGGAAGATGCTCCCCTAGCACTACATTCACACTGTTGCTGGATACTGCTGCTGTAATTTCATTAGAGTGAAGGTTGTTCAGACCTGCCTGATAGTTTCGAAAATCTAAAGTTTCTCTCTTGTACCGCTGGACCTCTCTCTCTCTATATAATTAATATCCTTCCTGATCTGCCTGGGCGGAGGCACCCTGCCCTAGAGATGACTGTTGCAAACTACTGCGAAAACACCCTAGCAGATGCTTAGACAGCAGGAAATTGCATCTGTGAACGGTAATGAACTTTGTTCCCTTATATAGATGGTCGTTAAAAGACATAAGAAGACACCATGTTCATTTTATCAGGGCGGCATTTTGGCAAGCCTGAATTTTTTTTCTCTGCGTCGTACTCACATTTACCAATCACACTGGTGCTGCGTAGTTCGCTACAGACCGACCTATCGCTTTGTAAGAGGTCAACAAGGTTTCTTTGTCGGCTCCCCAAGTACTGCCTGCAAGTGACTTGAGGAACTTGTTCCTACTTTTGAGCTTATCGCAGATAGCTATAGCATGTGCAGAGAATCGAAAAAGGCTGTCCAATGTGACCCCAAGGATTTTGGGGTAGTCAGGATGTTGACGTCATCTCTGCGGCCCATGCAGTAAACAATGAGGCTGATGATTTGGAGGCGGATATTTTCATATTCCTTGCAGTGAAAAAACGTGCTCAGTCAGTGAGGTAATAGTTTATATTTTTGCGTCAATTTTAAGTCCTGAAGCCAGAATTTACAATCATCAGCGTACTTCTGTTGGTGCAGGAATTTAAGAGAATTACAGGTTAAACAGAGCTGGGAATATCACTTCACCCTGGGGAACTCCTCGTTTAACTCTACGGGGTTTCGACTATGTCTTTAAATTCTACATATGACTGGCTCCCACACACATACTTATAGTTTACGACCCACCATTTCACACTGGGCGGAAGGGACGTTTCTGCAATGTCCTCGAACAGAGTGGCATGATTGACCTAGTCGAAGGCTTTTGTAAGGTCAAGAGCCCGTCCCCGAAGACCGTCCTGTCGTTGGGCTTGTTCTGGTTAAGTCAGGTTTTAAAATCCCGAATCCCCAGGAGTTGTGAAAGTCAGTCCCGATCGACATTCCTAGTCTTTTTCCATTCCTTTAAGGTTTTACAAACAGCAGCAGTGCGTTAAAATACCCTATACAACAGTATGCTGTAGGATAGAACAATAGCAACAATACGTACGATCTCTGAGAAAACTCAATGTATAAGTACATACATCGAGAAAGGCCATAACTTACCTTACATCCCATGAAGGAATAAACACAAAACATCTTTCAAATTAGAGTTTGTAAACGATATAATTCCTTGTCACTGACTGACTTCTAGGGCTTAAAACCGGCTCCTAATGGCCAAAGCATTTTATAGTTGAAAGTCGTAGAAAGTCGAGGCGAGTTGAGAACAGTTTCGGTTTTGGCAAGGGTTTTTTATCGACAGTATTTTTGGAAACAAAATACGTAAAATTATCAAAATATAAATATTTTTTAGACATTACGACCCTAATTTAAACAGTGTAGAAAATATATTTTGTGTAATTAATGTGCTTGCTATTGATAAAGGGGAATGTCTAGGGAACGTTTTTGACATTACCATTATCCCCTTTCTCTCAAATGTACCTGTTACTCTAAAGCCAACATTCTGATGACCCTTTAAGTAGAGTTGGTATTGTACATTTTATGTTCAATTGTTGTTTTAGATACAAAAAAACGCTTACCAACCATTTGAAACTTTTAACTAAATAAAATACGACCCTCTCCATTTCTACGACTGGAAGAAATCGTAAAACACTTTTCATTGGTGTTAGCCTTGAAGTATGCAACAATCTAATAAAATAATTGCATAAATAAATTATATGATTCACTATTGTTCTTCTACCAAATGCTGGCCAGAGTCGTTTCCATTTCTCTGACGCTCTTATTGTTGTCGGTTATTTTGGCTGTTGTTGCGGGGTGATGGGGTTTGCTTAACAACAATTTATTAAATTTTCAGATGCCGGAGTAACATGCACTTTCTCACCAACTAACACAAGCAGTCGGTGCAATCACACACACACATACGATTCCCTAAAGTATGCTTTAAAAAATAAATGTTTGTTACAACATTACTCTCGTAACTGTGATAAGTGTGATTGTGTGTGTGTACGGCGAGGTGGTGGCAATAGACGAGAGTATTTTGTGGTGAACATTTATAAATCTACAAAGGAGTAGCAGGGGAAGAGCAAGCAGACTGCCTGATACATGCAGTTGTGTGCGATATCGGCGCACAGAGGAGAGCAGCACACAATGTGAAGCACATAAGCAGCAACGAAACAAACACACCCAAATGTCCGGCGTGACCACAATTGCAATGAAAATGAAATTTTCAGAAGCCGTTGTGTAAATATAAATGTCTATCTTTTGTTGCTATTGCTGCAGCCAATTGCCACAGCGCTACTGCTACATCTACGGCAACAGCTACTCGTGCTGCTGCTGTTGTTTATTTTCTGTTTTGATAAATTAGGCTTGTCAACTTTTAAGGCCAGAATACGAAAACTGCACCTTGTTTTGCTGCCCGAATGCTACACACATACACAATGCCAGAATGCACCCAAAAAGTATGCTTTGTTTTTTCTTTAAAATATGCTTGTTGTGACTACAAATGTGTGTGTGTGTGTGAGAAATTGCAGTAGTGTCATTGCGTTCACATACACACTTGTAAGAAAAACGTATTTTTCATTTTCTTTATTGTGGTCTGCATACAATTTTCTTACCCATTTTTGTGTATGAGACCGTACATACGAGTCATTCCATATTTAATTAATACTCGTAGTTTTGTGTGATGTTCTGTGGATTTAAGCAAATGTATCCTTTTTATACGACTACAAAAAAAATATGTTTAAGAAATGTTACGAGAGACTGTGTCTTTATTATACTGGTGACTGTTTCCTAATTATATTGTTTCTACAACCTCTTTTAGATACTGGTCTGATGGATAAATGATTTATAAGGCTTTATGCATGCATCCTCTAGTGTCCAATACTATGTAATTTCCTCTACTTAGTTCCTCCATTAGAGCATTGGTAGCAGCAAAAATGTGTATTTTCATCAATCCTCCTTGGAGTCCGTTACTTTAGCTGAGCCATTTATATACTTATACAGGTGCCGAAACCGGGTCAGCTTAAAAGGTTGGGTCCATAAAATCAAGGGAACTAGCGCCATCGTCCGTGTGTGTCATGATTCTTGCCGTGATAGCTTCAACCATGGTGCGCCATCGCACAGGTGCCGTAACTTAGCGACGACCGGCGCTCCTTAAGGCCAGTCCCGCCGGTTCCAATTCCAAGCGTATTATAAGGACACAACTTCCCCCTTGGTCAGGGGCGGAGGCCTTTCAAAAACCTCTGCTGATCTACAGGTCACAGCACTCGATTGCAATGAAATTCCACACTGGGCCGATACTCTATCCACGATTTCGGTTTAAACCACAGCCACCACGATACTCACTGAAGAGCAGCACCTTCCAGTCAGCCATAACAATAGCACTGGGGTCACCGGATTACCCATGGTACTAGACTATACAACGCGGGACTGGTCACTCAAAATTAAAGGCATCGCCCATAAGATTGCATATATGCGGACACAAGTGGCTACATATATATGTTACGGTTTTAAACAATGCTGCACATGGGTTCCTCATCGCTTAGAGCGAGGTCTATCTTTATCTCTGTTGTTCGACGACGGTGAAGGGCAACCATGCATTAAGACTAGGGTCGACCGACAATCCAACAAGACCCGAGGGTCTATAATTACTGGGTGAAGCCTTGAGTCACCCGTGGTAACAGATTACCTCCGGTTGATTGTGTAACAAAAGCTGCTACTACAAGTATTTTCAGTTCCATGTAAACAGGGGACTAATAATTCTCCGTAGCAACAGATGTCGAAGGTCAAAAGGGAACTAACTGCCGGTTAGTATCAGAATGCGATTAGTCAACAAGAACACAATGCCTAGAGAAGGCCTGTTAGACGAACTGACTACTGACCATCTGACCATCAGAAGAAGCAACGCCTATGGCGTCCAGGTCCCGTATGTGCTCACAGTGATGCCTTTCGCACAAGACATGCAGCCAATCCTCGACTGGCGCCCCACAACTGTAAGCCTGACTATCGCTAAGGGCCTTCTTATTTAAGAAAGCATTAGGAGCGCGAGTTACGTACCTTCACCCCACTGTTAACGTTAATGCTGACGAAGACATCAGCATTATCGTCCAGAAATATCTGAAACAATAGCATGACAACGAAAGCAGCGATGTTGCTTCCGTTGCCAATGCTAAATCAATATATAACTTAATTGCTATATATGTGGCGAAATACAAAAGTATGAAATGATATCTGACACTTTTGTTTTCGTTCCCATATTCCAGTCGAGGATTCAATGCAACGTAAGCACAAACGTCTCGCAGCATTGAATGCCTCACTGGCACAATATATTTTTTGGATTTAGTCTTAAGACCACAGCAAACAAATAAAGTACAACGAAGCTAAAGTTTTTGTATTGTGTTTTAATTTTTTCAAGTTCATTTCTTAAAAGAGATTTACAACAACGTAAGTGGCGCAGTCGCGGAACTTAGCATCAAAAGATACTAAGAAACGAACAAAACAAAAAAAAACATTTAAACATTAAACAATGAAAATAAAATATAACATTAAACAGTGAAAATCATCAAATTCACCAAAAAGTGAAAAAAAAAATCATAAAATTTCTTCTTGAATGAATAGACAAAATATTTTTGATCAAAACCGAAATCTAGAAATGGATCAAGAACAAATGAATGAGCTCAACGAAGTAATAAGAAGACAAGAGATGGCTATTAACCAACTTCAACAACAGCTGCAACAGCAGCAGGCACAGCAACAAGCGCAAGAACCAGAACAACAAATCTTGCTCACCCCCAAGGACATACTCACACAATTTCGACAGTTGAAACCGTTAGACAAGGACCATTCAGTAACAGCATTTACGGCATCCGTGGAGGCAATAATAGATGTGTGCCCCAGGAACAACCACCAGCTAACCCGTTTGTCCATGGCCATCGTAATGAATGAAAAAATTCTGGGACCGGCAGGAAATTACATCCGAGAGATAGGGCCTGACGCAAGTTGGCAGCAAGTAAAGACGAAGCTAGTGGACTATTACCGTCCAAAATCAACATACGGCGATATATTTAACAAATGTCGAAATGTTAAAGTAAGTAATTTACGAGAATTGTTTAAGTATTTTGAAAATGCTAAGTATGAACTTAGCCAAATATATCTATTGGACGAAATGAGACCACAGATATACGAACCTAGTAGAGTCGATAAAGACTTAGTGAATATATTAATTGAGAAAATAGATATCCCCTTAAGGTATCATATGGACCAAAATAGTACATTGAATGACGTTATTACTAGGTATACCCAGATAAGAGCTCTGGATGACCCCAGAGCCATCCACTATAGATACAAACAAGGAAATACCCGAAATCAAACACAACAAATTAGTAATAATCAATACAAAACACAAAACTCACACCAGAATCAATATAACACTAGCCAACAAAAAAACAATGTACATAATGACAATACTAACGATCATCACAGGAATAATTATACCAATAAACAAAGTTCGGGGCAAACCCGAAATTCCCATATGAGCGTAGACACTCGAAATACCAGTCGAGATAATAGACCTATGTATATGGAAGTTGACAACATTCAAGAGGGAAAAGTCGAAATGGGAGATGAAGTAAATTTTTTAACATCGCCTCTAGGGCGCAATTACCCTTAATATCAATAACAATAGGGAAACAAAAGATCAGGTGCCTAGTGGATACTGGTTCAACCACTAGCATCTTAAAGGAAGGTATTCTTAAAGAAGACTACCCAATATTGGGATTGAGGAATCCATGGGTTTATAAAACCCTTAATGGAACCAAGGAAGTGAGAAATGTGGTAGTAACACCATTCCCAAAGGAATTAAAATGCGAAGGCAACATGCAATGGAAATTGATATATTTTTCCAATGAAAATTTTTCTGGCATAATTGGTCAGAATTTTCTAACTGCATTTAAGGCCATAATAGACAGCGACCTAAAGTTCATAGACATGCTAGGTCAAAGATTATATTTCGAAGAATATATATACCCTGAGTATGTTGATGATATATCTACACTCGAGTCAATAGGAAACGACAACATACATAATTTCGACTTGAACCATTTGAACACTGAGGAAAAACAGGTAACCCTAAGGCTACTTAGTGATTTTAAAGACCTTTTTTTCAAAGAGGGAGACACTCTTTCAGCGACACACGAAGTGTCCCACGAGATAGTCACGACTATAGACAAACCCTTGTATTCAAGAATATATAGGTATCCGCAGATACACGAGTCCGAAATAGACCGTCAAATCGAGGAAATGCTTAAGCAGAATATAATACGCAGAAGTAACTCCCCATATAATAGCCCACTTTGGATTGTAGACAAAAAATCAGACAAATCGGGGATAAGAAAATACAGGATCGTAATCGATTACCGAAAACTAAATGAGTTTACGGTAGACGATAAGTATCCTATTCCTAACCTAAACTCATTATTAGAAAGACTGGGTAGAGCCCAATATTTTACCACTCTGGATCTTGCAAAAGGCTTTCACCAAATATTGGTTAGAGAGGAGGATAGAAGGAAAACGGCTTTCTCTACACCCTCAGGTCATTACGAATTTGTGAGAATGCCTTTTGGGCTAAAAAATGCCCCCTCTACTTTTCAAAGGTTGATGAATGAGGTCCTTAAAGACCACATCAACAAAACATGTGTCGTATATATGGATGATATCCTTATATTCAGTACATCACTCCAAGAGCATATGGTCACGTTGAAAAAAATATTCAAAGCCTTACGAAAGGCTAAGCTTAAAATACAAGTTGACAAGTGCGATTTTTTAAAGAAAGAGACTCAGTTTTTAGGCCATGTACTGACAGCTAAGGGTATAAAACCAAATCCTGATAAGGTCTCTATTATTCGGAGGTTGAAAATACCGAATACTGCGAAACAAATAAAATCCTTTTTAGGAATGACCGGGTTTTATAGAAAGTTCATCAAGGATTACGCAAAAATTGCGCACCCAATGACAGTATGCCTGAAAAAAGGGCAGTCAGTAAGAGTCAACGATCCTAATTATCTGGTGGCGTTCGAAAAATTGAAGGATTTGGTAACAAACACCCCAATACTAAGATACCCAAATTTCTGTAAAAAATTTAAGATAACTACTGATGCCAGCAACTTTGCAATTGGGGCAGTACTTTCTCAAGAAGGACATCCGATTGCCTATGCATCTCGTACATTGAACAAACATGAATGTAATTATGCCACAGTAGAAAAAGAATTACTCGCCATTGTCTGGGCAGTAAAATACTTCAGACCATATATATATGGTAGAGAATTTGATCTCGAAAGTGATCACCAACCACTTAAGTGGTTAATGACGAAATACTCCGGTAAGGATATTAGCCCAAGACTCCAGAGATGGTTAATAAGTCTTGGGGAGTACAATTTCTCGCTTGACTATATAAAAGGAAAGACCAACCACATAGCGGACTTTTTGAGTAGAATACGGGAGGATGAAATAAACTGTTGGCAACCGGAAACCAGTAATCAAGAAGCACGAACTACCGACTCACTAAGTGAGGATATGGGTCAGGACGATATTGCCTCACTAGAAGTGCAGACTGTTCACTCTCAAGAGGAGGACTTAGGGTATAATGTACCAATATTAGAGACAGTGGTCAACAGATTCAGAATACAAATAATCCTCGTGGAGCAAAAACAAGATCCAACGACTGTAGTTTTCGGAAACAAAAGAATTTTCATAGATAGAAACGACATTGATAACGGATTGACCCTTGACGTCTTGCGCAGGGAACTGGTCAAGGGCAAAGTGGGAATATATTCATACCTCAACGATCACGATTACTATAAGGTCTACAAAATAATCGAAAGGGAGTACTCTTTGAAACCTCACATTAAGTTCGTAAAATGTACAAAGTACGCTAGGGACATAGAGAATGAAGACGAATTAAAAACTCAGATTGCCCTCTTTCACAAAAATGAAAGCTGCCATTGTGGCATAGTGGCGACATATGAGAAACTGAAACCAATAATCTATAATCCAAATCTGAGAACACAAATCCATAAAATTATAAACAACTGCGATGTATGCAGCGGTGGGAAATATGACCGCAACCCAATTAAAAATAAATTCTATACAACAGAAACCCCAAAAACGATAAACGAAATAGTTCACATTGATACATACATAAACAGTAAACAATCATTTATAACTTTTATAGACAAGTTTTCAAAACATGCCATATGTTTTCCACTCCCAGATAGGAATGCAAGAACTATCCTAGGTAAGATTCAAGAGTTTATTGCTATAAAAGGGAAGATAAAAAAATTCGTTTTCGATAATGAATTCAAATCGGGAACCGTAACGGAATATTTGAGAAGCAAGAATATAGATTTTCATACAACTAAACCAAATAGTCACACCGGGAACTCAGACGCAGAACGACTCAATAACACCATTACAGAGAAAATTAGAACACTGAATATCGAGGAGAAAATCCCAGTTATTATGCAAATGAATAAAGCTATTGCCCTTTATAACAACAACTATCACAGCACAATCGGGTGTACACCCCATGAAGCCCAAAACCATGTGGTTGACCATGGAAAGATATATAAACGTCTTAGGAATATAAAACGGCATAAGATAGAAAAAGCAAATAAAAAAAGGGAAACATACAGCGAACATAGGGAAACTGGGTTCATTAGGAATTACAAAAACGTCAGACATAAGGAAACGGCAAAATTTATTAAAATGAAACTTACAAACATTCACGATTCTAATATCAAACGACCTACCAAATTTTTAGACAATCATCTCGATGATCCTGATCATTCTGATAACCCAGACCAAGGCGATGGTACAAATCACACCCCTTCAATCTGAAACTGGATTCATACACATTGAAGTATCCCAGGTAGAAATAGTAAATAAAACTAAAATCATACTACATATGATCAACCCAGCGGAAATTTTGGAATTGATTAGTCAAATGGAAGAGAATATAAAGACAATCATAAAGGCGGATAAATACGAACTTGACATAGAGATACAAACTATTAGGTCAAAGATAAGGTCTATTACTCCAAATACCCAGGTAAGACAGAGACGCGGATTACTTAATATAGGAGGTACTGTACAAAAATGGCTGTTCGGTGTCATGGATGACTCGGATCGCCAGGACATATTACAGCATCTCATGACCTATCAGGGAAATAATAACCAAATTATAGATACCATGAACCAACAGATTAATATAAACGATAATATCCAGAAATCCATTGATAACTTAAAAGACACAATAATAGATGATCGTGAAAAAATTTCTAACACACTCAATAGCATCAATACATTCAATAACGAACTTAGAAACGAAATCTTATATCACGACCAATTAATAAAATTAAAATTTCTGAATGATAAAATAGATACCATTCTAGACTCTATAGCTTCAGCCAGATACAAACTTTTCCATCCATCCATATTAACGAACGAAGAACTAAATACATACAGTATAGATTTTTATAAGATCAAACTAATACGGATGGATGCAATGATCCATGAAGGGAATATAGTTATTGCTATCAAGATTCCCGTTGACATCATTAATACTAAAATCATACGTATTACCCCTATTACTAACAGTAATAATGAAAAAATAGACGCTGAAATTGAAGAAATAATAAATATAAGTAACAAAACCTATAAATATGAAAATGAGAAAACTTTAAGAGAACTTAAACTAAGCAAAAATTGTGTAACAAAAAATAATTGTAAGCTAATAAAAGATTTCAAATCATTAATAGAAGTAATAAATGATGGCACAATACTCATACAAAACGCGAAAAATATGTTAATAACAGAAAAATGTAATGAAAAAGAAACAACTCACACAGTAGAAAACAACACCCTTATTGAATTTGTAAATTGTACAATTACAATAGAAAAAGAACAATATTCAAACAAACAAGAAATATATATCCAAAAATTTGATAAAGATAACATAGGAAAAAATTATAATTTTTCAAGTATACCGTCATTTAAAGAAATAGTAGTAAGAGAAATAAAAAATATTAAAGAAATAAAAGAAATTAAAATAAGGAACATAATTACAGACACAAGTACAATTGTAATAATAATACTTTTAAGCATTACAATTATGTATGTATTTCAAAAACTAAAAACCATCCAAAGTAACAACAGAATTCAGGAGAATCCTATGACAAAGGGGGGAGGAGTTACGTACCTTCACCCCACTGTTAACGTTAATGCTGACGAAGACATCAGCATTATCGTCCAGAAATATCTGAAACAATAGCATGACAACGAAAGCAGCGATGTTGCTTCCGTTGCCAATGCTAAATCAATATATAACTTAATTGCTATATATGTGGCGAAATACAAAAGTATGAAATGATATCTGACACTTTTGTTTTCGTTCCCATATTCCAGTCGAGGATTCAATGCAACGTAAGCACAAACGTCTCGCAGCATTGAATGCCTCACTGGCACAATATATTTTTTGGATTTAGTCTTAAGACCACAGCAAACAAATAAAGTACAACGAAGCTAAAGTTTTTGTATTGTGTTTTAATTTTTTCAAGTTCATTTCTTAAAAGAGATTTACAACAACGTAAGTCGCGTGCCCGGTCAGCCAGAAACCAAAAAAGGCCATAATCTTGATTATTTACGACAAAACTAATAAACCTGTACGGCCCCGTCTAGTCTTGCTGGTATCCCATCTAGACTGTCATCTAACACACTCACCCAAAAGTGATCGGAGATACTCTCCACACCCTCTTTTACCCAATCATTGGGCAGCATTGCCAACATTATCTTGATCCTGAAAGCAATACTGGAAGTTTTACCTCAAGGTCAATAGGAGGTACACCTAACATCACCTGCAGGGCCTCATTGGAGACCGTGCGATACGCTAGTAGACATGCCAGCAAAACAACCCTCTGGTAAGAGATAATCCTACGATTTCCGACTCATAAAAATTTCGGTTCCTAGGTTGCATTCTTTTAAAAGATCCATATACTTATTTCGCTTTAATTAGTTGACCGTCCTATTAGTTTGAAGGTGCATTTAGCAAATCGTGTTTACGCTAGGGTTTAATCTCCTAATGTCGTCACGCTCGTTTGCAAGTGCCGCTGCCTCTTCTGGAAGGTTGGGTTACATGTTAAGTATTGGAACAGCAAAGATAAATTGAGCGACTGCAGCGTTGAAGGGTTCCGGAATTGTTCACCGCTACGACCATGTCGATGAAAGTGGTTAGATCACAAAAAAGCCGGATGGTATATTTTTGTAAAACTTCTTTCGTCTTTTTATTGAGAAGTGTGCATCTTTCCGAAACAATGAAATGGCTTCGCCTGGAAATGGCAACTATTATGGGGATCTGGCCTGATCCCATAGAAATGAGAGAGCGTTAGCTGGTGTCATTTGTCAGACTTGCTCTCACAATGGTGATGTCGGGGGAGCTCGCGCAAACAAACTATAATCGTCTCTTCGTTCGCTGAGTTGTCAATTTGTTCTGTCAAAAGTATTCCTCTCTAGTCGTCCGAATAATTAAGTCCACTATGCGCATATAAAAAATGCGCATAAAAGAAAAGTATAGGCTCGGACAGACTGGGACTTGGGAAATAAGTACGTTAATTTTTTTTCTGCTGTCTGATTGATCAGGGTCGAGCCCTGGTGAGGTAGATGCCACCACCACAGTTCCTAACACGACCCAGGCGGAACAGGTTGTATCCATGTTTAGATTCGGTTTGAGGTTCGCTTCTACCTTGATGTTGTTGCGATTCCGAATTGATTTTGTTTCGAAGTCTATTGAGTTGCAAAATATGTGATGGTTGTACTTGGTGAAAGCTCTTTATTGGAGTCCTTTAAGTCAATCCGATACTTAAATAGTCTTGGGATTGCAACCTTTCCTGTCTCCGCTTTCTGCAGTAGCCATCGTTGAACGCCTTTCTGGTTGGATCGGATGTTTCCCTTCGGACGACATGAACCAGTCTTCTGATGCGCTTAACTAGTTTTCATATGGTTGTTATTGTTGTAAGAACAATATCTGTGGTATTGTAAGTCTTATAGGTCTATGGGGGATCGGCTTCGATGTGCAGGTGATATCGAAGGTCTCCAAAAAACCTTGGGGTCAGCTGAGTGCGCTTGGCCGGACAATTGAAGAGGTGCAGCACTTTATGTGGTCCCTGATGACAGGCGGTACAAACGTCCGGAACGTTAGCGTCTCTTCGCACCCAATACGCAATGAGGCGACTGCACTATCCAGATCTCAGCTGGGCTAGATCTGATCTCCTCTGTTCAAATCTCCGGGGGATGTTCCCGTAGCACTACATTCTCCCTATAGCTGGGTACTGCTGATGTGACTTCATCAGCTTGGATATCGTCCAGACCTGCCTGGTAGTTTCGCTGATCTAAAGGCTTTCTCTTGTACTGCTGTGTTTTTTTATGTGGCAATGCAGCTCGGACTTCGTTTAACCTAAAATTTATTATGAGGCATAACGAAAACCTTTAAATTATTTCCTTCGACCAATTGGTCCGTTTTTTGACCACATGAGCCAGTAAGCCCCAACATACAGTACTCATTTTAACCACTGACAGTTCACAACAAATTATCATTTGTTAAGCAAGTACTCAAATGTGTGGTTTTTACCGAGATCCTATAAAGTAAAACTTTCTCCCGCCAAGGCGATTTGGCCCATTTACAATCCCATAAAGCTAATGACGATAATCCATCATTATCATTCAAACATTAAGGATCCTATATTAATTCGTTTGCCAGATATTGTGCTTTTAACAAACACTCAGGCGGACATGGCTAGAACGTCAGAGTTTTTTACTAGGATTTAGAATAAATATTTTTTTGGGTATCCCCGATCAATATTTCGTGGTGTTGAAAACGGAATTACATATTGAGTATACCATCCACCCTTTAGTAGAGGGTATAAAATTACATCCATAATTTTTTTTTCTTCAGGTCGCTAAAATACATCGTTAAATATTAGAAACATCCGTTGGACAAAATCGCTTTAACTCTGTGGGCTTTGGAAATTGAAACAAAAAATCAACAGCAATATGCAGCTTGGCGTGGAACCACCCATAATATGTATCTGTGTGTGTGTCTATGTATGTTCTGCAAAATATTAAGGTTTGTCTTTGCATTTCAAACAATCCTACTAGCCAAGCAGAGTATGTCATGAAAGACACCAGCGGAGGAAACGGAAATGTGCAAAATTTTCGCCAAATTAGGTGGTCGTTTTTCCTGCTTCACCCCCTTTTCTCACCCTTTGCTCCCTACTTTGCCCTGTTCGTTTTGTTTTTTGTCCTCCCAGAAAAACATGCCTTTCGAAATGCTTACTTTTCCGATTGTACACTTTCTGGGAGATGGCTGCCAAGAGGCAAGGGCCAGTAATTTTGTAGAAGTAGTTTGTTGGTCTATTTTGTGTTAAGAGTTTGTTGAGTAAGTGCTACAAAACTGTGTGTGTGTGTGTATGTAGTACATACAGTTGTACGCATGCAAGTGTATGTGTTTGCCTATAGTAGGGCGTTTTGAGGTAATTTTCGTTTGCTGTATAAATTTAAGTTTTTATTTTAAATATTCCGAAAGTAGTTTTGATATTGAAGTTGTGAATTTACTTATATTCGGGTTGAAAATTGAAAATTACAATTTCATTGTGCGAACCGGACCGGCTCTGGCAGAAGGACCAAGCGAACATCCACACACTGTGGGGTGCCACTGAAATGCTAAACAAATCTTATAGGGAAATCACAATTTGCATACTTTTAGGCAGGTTACAAATATTTAATGACCAATGTTTGCTGTATTTACTTTGCTGCCCAGAGAACAACTTTGGAATTGCAACAATTAAGTGGTTGATTTTGACAATTCAAATATGTATTTATGCGCATGAAATAAGGCTCCAAGCACCAAATCCGACAACAGAAAAAGTATAGAAAAAGCGGAGTTGTAGAGCACTCTTTGTAAGCTATTGGTCACAGCCTCCTAATACCTTTTAAACTTCACCCCAAAGTCCGTTAAATGCATATTTGCATATTTATGACAAACGAAACAAACATTTGCAGTATTCGTATCAGTCTTTTGATTTGATAGCCTAATTATGAACCGTATTTTTCTTTTGCATTCCATTTTATCCGCCATTCGTTCTTTCGTTCGTTCGGTTTGTTTATTCTAAATTTAAAGTTATAAACAAATCTTTAGAGAAATAACGTCAACAATAAAAAAAAAACAAAAATAACGTTTTCGTTGCTTGTTTGCATACAAAGTACAACAGCAACAGCGGCAACAACAGCTCAACCCATTTGGTTGAAACCACAAGATACTCCAGTCAGTGTGCCTGTCCCCTTCCTGCCTTGCCAGCCAGTCAGTTAGTCAACCAACCAGCCAGTCTCTACACCGGGTTTAAGCCTACAAAAAAACCAATCTCATTTTCATAAAATATTCAAAGCTACTCACTTATAAAAAAGTTTTCCCCGACGTTTTTTTTCGACACAAAATAAAAACAAAAAAACCCAAAACAAACTTATATATTTTTTATAAAAATAAAAAAATCCGCAAAAAAGTAGATGGCAAAAAATTCGTGGATTTTTTTCATATATAGCTAAGAACAACCAAAAATATCCCAGCTCAGCCTAAAAGCTTGCTGTACAAAATGTGTTGTGCTGTGCTGGTGAAGAGCATATGCATTAGTTGGCCAGCTAGCTACTCTTACTTGCTATAGAGTTGTTAACATTTTCGGTTTTTTTGCTTTCTATTCCTAGCGAATCTCATCATGTAATGCATTTTATTTTAAACAGTTTTTTCCGCTCTGCAAAGTAGTTTTTCCAGCCGGTTTTACTTGCAGCTCTTGCTTTTTGCCTGAATTGACATTAACATACGGAAATTTGTAGTTTATGTTTATGACATGGAAGTCAATGTAAGAGGGTTTTCCGACTAAACTCCGTAAAATATGCAATAGTTTCGGAGACTCGCAAAAAGTTTACTTTTTTAGGCCAACAAGTTGTGATACATTGAGTGGATACATATACCAGAGATGTCAATTACACCCCTTAAAGTAGGCAATATTATTGAACACAACATGTGGCCTAAAATTATACTATGCAGGTAATACAGCATAGCGTGTACACTTTAACAGAAACAACTGTTTTTAAAAGGAACTACAAGGACGAAGAAGATAACTTCATTTAGGGGACATTTTGCAAGGTCTTACACAAAACTACTTTTGACTTTAAAAAATGTGATTTATTAATATTAGCTAAATTCACTTTTAAAAACACCTAAACTTATTTAATAAAAACTCCAAGTTTAGTACTAACACTAATACATGCGATTACTAATACATGCGGTTCACAGGACCAGGCTTCCTGGTTGGCTTTTATACCCACTAGATAATCAAATTCCGAGTGATTGCAACAATATACAAATTAAGATCGACAATACAATACGGCATAGTTAGTTAAGGTGTTAATGAGTAAAATAGTTTTTTTAAACTATGAACTGGGCCGCCGTGGTGTGATGGTAGGGTGAGCGACCATCATACCAATTAATCCAGGTTCAACTCCTGTTAAGAACATCTAACAACTTTTCAGCCGCGGGTTTACTCCTGGGACTGGGACTTAAAATCGTATTCATTATAAAGGGATATCCATCAAGAGGTACTTTTTTAAAAATAAAAAAAAAAACTGAAATTCAAATCAAGGGTGGCATCTTTATTATTCATACGAAAGGACATTCTATGCCATTTATTTTTTGAATATAATTTCCTTAAAATGTTGGCAACTGTAATACTGTAAGTTTAATAATAAAGTAGCGTTCGGTGAAAAAAAGAAGAAGGGCTGTTTTCGACGAAAATTGTGTTCAGTGATGAGGCCCATTTCTGGAGCAACGGCAACGTTAATAAACAAAATTGCCGCATTTAGGCTGAAGAGGTGTCATTATATCCAGAGAAAACCACGGTTTGTTGTGGTTTATGGGCTGGTGAAATTATCGGTCCATATTTTTTCAAAAATGATGATGGTCGAATCGTAACTTTCAATGCTGCTCGCTATTGCTCTATTATATCGGACTTTTTACTGCCTAAAATTAAAGCGCTTTTTCTTGACGATATTTTGTTTCAACAGGATGGTACCACTTGCCATGCAGCTGGTCAAACAATGGATTTAGTGAGAGGTAATTTTAAAGAGCAGCTAAATTCACATTTTGGGCAGGTGAATTGGCCGCCTAGATTGTGTGATGTCACACCTTAAGACTTTTTTCTTTGGAGCTACGTGAAATTCCAAAGTCTATGCTGACAAACCAGCTATGATTCAGGTCTTGGAAGCCAACGTTACGCGTGTCAATCACGGCATACCGGCCGAAATGCTCGAATGAGTCATCCAAAATTGCCCCCTGAGAATGGATACACTGAGGCGTAGTTGCGGCCAACATTTGAAGGAAATTATATTCAAAAAATAAATGGCATAAAATTCCCTTCGAATGAATAAAAAAGAATCCACACTTGATTGAATTTTAGTTTTTTTTTAGTTTAAAAAATCAAGCCGAGATTTAGAAGTGTGCTCGTGATATAAAGGTCCGTGTTTGTAACGTTTGGAAACCTGAGCAATTATGTTACTGTTTCTCTTGGTAAGTGTTTTTAAACCGAAATCGGGTTAAAAAAAATAATAAAAACAATGTAAAAAAGGTTCCACTACGACATATCAAAAAGGTACCACTACGACATATCAAAGCAATCATTTTCGATACGCACAAATTTAATTTTTTTTACTGTTTCTCAACTTTTATTTTTAAGTTTTTTTTTAGTTGGTAAAAAAAAAATATTTTTTTTTTAATATAACCTATCCAAGGTGACATACAATACGTACAGTACCACATACAATAATTATACAATGTAACATATGAGAGAGAGAGAGAGAATAGAACTGCGACTGAGATAATCGAAACCTTAAAAATAAAAGTTGAGAAAAAGTAATAAAGTTTAAAGTTAGGCGCCTCGAAAATGTTTTTTTTGGTGATTTTCTCGATGACACAATATCGATTGCTAAATCGACCCACCCTAATGCATAAATATTTATTAAATAAAGGCTTTTATTCTGCTACATCAGAAATTATGCACAAACTAGATATCGCTCCCAATTATACTTTGTATTCATCTTCACCTTTATCTAAATATATCATAGGTTTTGTCCTGTGATGATACGATCGTTAAAACCGAATGTGAAATTAGTAAATATAATGCGCAAAAATTGTTTGCTATAATCTTACATGCTATACGTATATTAAATTAACATGCCTAAAATCCTTCCCGCGATCAGCTTTAGAGCATGTAAACTTATTTCTGGGCCATATATCAAAAACTTATGCAACGTTCGAGGCATGTGAAACCACAGATATTTCTAAATAAAACGTCGAACTAAAATCTACTTTGTTGTTGTTATTGTTTAACAAAAATATATTTTTCTTGTAAGTTCATTGCGTCTTTGGTGAACATTCAGGTGAAGGAAACGTGCCAAATATACTGGATGTATGCAAAAGGACCTGGAGGTCAGCTGAGTGGGCTTGGCCGAACAATTTAATATGTGCAGCACATCATGTGGTCCCTGCTGGCAGGCAGGTCAAACGGCCGGAGCAGTAGCATCCATTCGTGCCCAATATGAATTAAGGTGGCTGCATCATGCATATCTCAGCTGAGCTAGAATCACGCGTGTCTTCTCTTCAAGTGAAATCTTCGGGAGGATGTTCCCCTAACATTCACATTACTGCTAGATACTGCTGCTGCGACTTCATCAGCGTGAATGTCGTTCAGACGATGATGTAAAGGTTTTCTTTTATACCGCTGGACCACTCTCTCTCTCTCTAGATCATGAAGATCGTAGCTCATTTGCCTGGGCGGAGGCATCTTGTCCAAGAGACGGTATTTAGGATGACTGCTGCGGAAACACCCTAGCAGGTATTGCTTAGACAACAGGAAATTGTGTCTGCGGTAAGGACCTTCGTATGAAGATGGTCCTCAGAAGACATAAAAAGACACCCTGTTGATGTTCTGAGGGTGGCATTCTGGCAAGTCTGAATTTTCTTCCACTGCGTCGTACTCACGTTCGCCGACCATACAGGTGCTGCGTAATTTGCTGCAGACCGACCTATCGCTTTGTAAGTGGTCAACAAGGTTTCTTTGTCGGTTTCCCAATTACTGCCGGCAAGTGACTTGAGGACCTTGTTTCTACTTTTGAGTAAATGCAGAAAAAGGCTGCCCAATGTGACTCTAAGGATTTTGGGGAAGTTGGTAGTCGGGATGTTGACGTCTTCGACTTTCACATTGAGTGACAACCGCACCTCTGCGGTCCATGCAGTAAACAGTGTGGCTGATGATTTGGAGGCGGATATTTTCATATTCTTTGAGAGGTAGAGTTTAAACAGAGCCGGAGATATCACTCCACCCTGTTTTACTCTACGGGGCTTCGACTTTCTGTCTCTAAATTTTACATATGGCTGGCATCCACATATCCGCGTATAGTTTACGACCCAAAGTTTCAAACTGGGCGAAAGGAACGATTCTTCAATGTCCTCAAACAGAGCGGCATGATTGAGAGTGTCGAAGGGTTTTGTTAGGTCAAGAGCTACAAGGACCGTCCTGTCTTTTGGCTTTTTCTGGTTAAGGCAGCGACTTATATGTGTGGTGATGGCGTGTAAAGCAGTTATTGAGCTCTGCTGCTTGCGGAACCCATGCTGATAATCAACACAAGGGAAATCAGGCTGGGGAGGAGCAGTTCTTCGTCTTTCCTACTGGAGAAAGCAAGGAGATCGGCCTGTACGAATCTTTACTTGCGCCTTTGTCTGGCTTCAGTAGCGGAACCACTCTGTCCATCTTCCAGACATCGGGAACTAAGTGAGTGGCTGGCGACAGATTGAGCACTTTGGTCATGTACTCTACAAGTGCTTTAACATCAGCATTGAGATTCCCTGCGGACCCAGCGCCTTTGATGACTTTGCCCTGGGGACGACATTGGCAACTTCGCCAACTATAAATTGTGGCTCGGAGAGCGCGGATACGAAGCAATACTCTCCTTTTCGCCTTATCACTCTATGGGTGCTCAATAAGTAAGCCGGTTAAAACAACACGCGCACCGCATCGGATCTGTCACTATTCTATCACCGAACGTTACGGCTGTCCGATCATCCTTCCTTCCAGGGTTAGAGAGCGATTTGACCGTTGTCCACAACTTACTAATTCCAGAACTTAAGTTGCACTGCTTCAAGCCATTTGTTCCGCTTATATTCGTTGACCAACCTACTGATCTCAGAGTTTAGATCCCTAATTCTAGGGTCAGAAGGTTTGGAGCGACGAATGTCATCACGCTCGTCTGCGAGTCCCGCTAATTCTGCTGGGAAATTTGGTTGTACTTCGGGTATTCGACCAGCAGGAATATGGCGAGCGGCTGCTGCGTTGATGGTGACCCGGAACTTTTTCTCGGCTACCAGAACATCCGACGGAATAGCTAGATTATTAAAGCTGCGGTTAGTGGCTTCTCTGAAAGCCTCCCAATCAGCCTTTTTTTGATTGAGATACATACGATGTTCAGAGGTTATGAAGTCGGATAGTCTATTTCTGGAGAGAATTATGGGAAGGTGGTCCGATACTAGTAAGATGATCAGGCCAGGCGATGCCATAGTATTGTCTGGCGAGCTATGTCAATCGCTCATAATCAGGGTTACCGTTGAAAAATTTCAAAAAGTCGCACTAAAAAGGGATTATATTTAAAAAAGTGGCACAAAAAGGGAATTTTAAAAAAAAAATCGCAAACTTTACGTAATTTCATTTTATTAAAACAATAGATACATTTAAATTTAATAAGAAAAATAACAAACAACACATTAACAACTCAGTTCCATGAAAACAATACAATTTTCGATTCTCATTAGCCATCCACTATACGATAATAAAGAGCAAAAATGTGGCCGATTTCGCCCATTTTCAATCCCAAATAGCTTGTGACCATAAGCCTACATCATGCTAAATTTCTGGCTATAAGGTTGATCCCCTTGAACGATATCGTGCTTTCAACGGACACGCGGATGTCCGGACGGATATGGCCAGTTCGTGTTAGAATTTTACAACAATCGTGATTATATATACTTTATAGGATCTGCGATCCATATTTCGTGGTGCTGCAAACGGAATGACAAATTTAATATTCAATCCCACGACAGCCGGTTCTATGGGCCGGATTGACCCGAAGAGCAATTCTTCGGCCAAGGGCTGACACCACGGCACACAGTTGCCGCTACGACTACAACAAATTTAATATTCTCTTTCGTGAAGGGAATAACAAATCTAAACATCGAAAGTCGGACATGGCAGACTATAGGTATATTATACCCTGCTTTACTGGATGTGCAGATGAGCCAACTGAAACTAGGCTTTTGGGCTCCTTAACGTAATGAACCGGGTTCTTCATAAACCCAGATTTTAAAACTCATTTCATATGGATTCGTTGGGTTTGTGGTAAAATTTTATTTTTTTGGTGCCCATATGTCCTTGCTTGGTTAGGCCGGGGTTGCTTATTTACAAATGTTCCGGTTTTTTGGTATTTTTGCCCTAAAACACACTGTTGTGCAGGCTATTCTTTGCCAAATTTCCTTAAGATTGGATGTAATATGTGCCTTTCAGAGCTGTGCGGCGGGACTGGTTGGAGGTTGTCTTCGCAGTCTGTGTGCACTACACATTACTACGAGACACATTACTCTGAGTACCCATAATGCCTAGTGTAAGCGCCAGGTTATATCCAAATAAATTATTGTACTTTTTGCCGGAGCAACCCTTAACCCCAGAGATAAGAATACGAGTATCTTTTAAAAGGAATACACATATTTCGATTGGTGGAATGCCTCAAAAATTTCAAAAAGTTGCTAAAAAGGATTTATGAAAAAAGGACAGTAAAGGTAGCATGGCTTCCAAAAAGGGTCAAATTGCCACTTCACTCGCACAACGATAACGCTGCTCATAATCCGCGTGGGGGCGTCCTCATTCACTGTGCAGAACGTAGAGCTATCAATTTGCTCTGCCAAAGCTATGCCACTCTGGTCGTTGTCTACGAGAGAGTGTCACGGTTCGTGGTGAGCATTAAAGTCTCCTTGGACCAAGCAGTTATTGCCTTGTAGCAGATTGCAAATGTCAGGCAATTAACGCGGGACACAGCTACCAACCTCCGGGATGTATACGTTGTACAGTTCTATCTTGGCAGTTTCAGACTTGACTGCTACTCCCATACATTCCATGTATGGGTCTCTAGAGTCAAGCTCAGGTGAAATAGGTCTGTACTGCACAGAATGGTGTAACAGGAAATCAAGTCCCCCACCTCCACTTCTGGTGCGATCCTTACGTAGCGTATCCATCACAACTGTGCAAGCTGCAGGTGGCATTTAGCTTTGTTTCTTGGATCGCAGCGACCATAATGTTTCTCCGACTCATAAATTCTATTACCTCACTGATTTTGTGGTTTAGGCAATTGCAATTAAATTGCAAAATTGATGCACTGTCAGGAGTGGCAACAGCAATCTGTGGTGTAAGATGCTGTATATGTTGCTGCTGTTGCGAGGGCGACTGCGGGGGAGTCTCGTAGTTGGATGATGATGACGACGACGAAAATGTAGACGGCGATGATGACACCAAATCCAGAGACCCACTGCTAACTTCGTTGATACAGCACGAGCCTATACTCCCTGATGTGGTTCAGATCTGAACACCTCCAGAAGTGCACCCACTCCATGCAACGATTACACCTTACAGACGTAGTACGATGGTGTATACAGTTCTGACAAACCAAGCAGATCCAAGGTCCGTGGTTTTGTTGATCCCGGCTCGGACCAGTAGTATTCAGAGCACACGCAGAAAAAAAGTATGGTTGTGGTGACAATATTCGAAGAGGATAATACTATTGTTGGGTTTATGGTTGTGGTACAACAATATTATGATCCTCACAACAATAGTATGATTCAAATACAACCATACTATGATCCTCACAACAATAGTATGATTCACACATAACCATACTATGATACCCACAACCATACTATGATTCACACTCAACCATACTATGATCTCCATAGCCATAGTATGATCCTCACAACCATAGTATGTTTTATATACAACCATAGTATGATTCTCACAACCATAGTATGATTCAAATGCAACCATGTTATGATCCCTACAACCATAGTATGATCACACATAATTATACTATGATCCCAAATATAATTTATTAGAATTTGTTTATGTTGTCGACAATTGATGTGATCCCCAATATTTTTTCTTAGAATTGGTTTAAGTTGGCAACAATAGATTTGAGTTATGAAAATTATTCAAAAATACATTAAATTTAAAATAAAAGGAGTGATTTATTTCACGGTAGAAAAAATATGTTTAAATAAACGTAAGCGTGTTTATTAAAAATAGCCAAAGCAGATTGTTTAAAAAAATTTTAATTTCGATAAAAAAAGTACTATTATTGCATTAGATCCGTACCAATAACAATTGTTCTTAAAAGCATATTAAAATGAAGAAAAATTACAATCATACAGTATGATTTCCGTAATCATATTATTGTTAACATAAAACGCAAAACACAATACTTTTTTCGCACCAACCATATTTATATTGGTGCTATAACCATATTTTCACTTTTAAATTTGGCAATAATACTATTGTTTCATTTCAACAATATTAATATTGCAGCAATTATACTAATGTCAAAAATAAATACAGTTAACAATGCTATGGTTGCGACGAACATACTTTTATTGCGTAGAACATATTATTATTGCCGTGACCATGTAGTAACCATGTTTTTTCTCTGCATGCAGCCATTCCGCGAAGTGCTGCTCCCATTACGAAACAATGGACAAACAAAAAACACATATTGTTGAGGTGACTGCCATTGGCCGAAAAGTGTTTGTTTCGGGTCAATCCGGTACATAGAACCGCCAGTCGCTGTTAATAAAGACTGGCGGTCCGTAGTATCATAGTCGGTACATCTACTAATGGACCGTCAAAAAAGCAGTTAAATGCTCCTCCCATTTATCAAATCATGACCTTATACCGTATATCAAAATTACATACTTTGCAAATTGGCGAACTTCTTTCCATATCAAAATCATATAAATACTCCAACCAACTACTATCGTCATACAGGTTTTGGTGCACGAGATATAACATTTTAAGGTTCAGAATTGTGTGGGCGGTCATATTTCCATGCTTAAGTACAATAATCCTTTAATTAGTTCTATAAAATTTTGTAACTAAAAGTTTGTTTTTTGGGCATTTTGACGATCTTTTAAATAGACTGGGCACCGCCCACTTTTCCACAAATCTCCTGACCGAACGTAACATAATGTAACAAATTTCGTAACGACTGGGGTAGATAGAGAAAAGATGAGGAAACCCAAAAAAAAAAATACTATGACGTAGTAATTAACATAGTATTGAAATCTGGTTTTATTTTAGTACCAAGCACTTCAGAGCATCTAGACCAACTTTTAGCGCCTAGATTTAATATTTTGATATGTAAAGTAGTTTGACACACCCTCCATTTTATGATGAAGGTTATAAAAAACCAGCGAAGTCGAGTAGCCGGTAAGACCCGGCTTTAAATTCTGCCCCCAACCAGCTGTTATTCATCCATTTTCATTATTTTATACTTACTTTTTATTTTTAAAACTAAGACAATCCAAACCATTACATTCGATTTCCCTCCACCTAAATTTCACCACAATATTATTCGATTTTTCTTACATTATTCTCTTCGTTATCTGCTTTCAGCATGTCCTTCGGCTGGTATCGGGCAGAAGTCATTGGCGCCTTGGCCTCTGTCGTCATGATTTGGTTCATCACAGCCATCTTGGTGTGGCTGGCGATTCAGCGAGTAATAAATCAGGATTTCGAACTGAATGCCGTCGTCATGTTAATAACATCAGGCCTAGCCATTCTGGTCAACCTAATGTAAGTACATCGGCCAGAACGAAACGTTTTGCCATTTATTTATTTAACCATCGGTACTTTAAAATAATTTCATCAAATTATATTTACAAGTTTTTCGTTGTTCCCGCTCGGTGTGTGTACTTCGATGTCAACAACGTATTATTTGTCTTGCTCGTTTTCGTCGTCGTCCTCCTTTTTGTATTCGGCCAGAGTTTTCTTTTTCGTGGTATTCTGTTCAGGTTCGCTTTTGGCCAAGAGATTTGTGTCAACAAGCTTTAGATTTCAGCATTTGCGAGTGCTGTATTTACACTTTAGTTGATAATTTTTGCAGCATAGTTTTTGGCTTTAGTCTCCTTTCTGCGCTTTGGCTTTATTATAGATACGAGAGGAGTTAGATTTGCTAACGTTGGCAGATTTGTGTTCTTTTTTGTTTTTTTTTTTCGATTTGGTCGTCTGCTCCGGGTTTTGTTCTGTGATGTCGCTCTGTGCAGTACGGCTAAGTTAAGTTGTATTTCAGCTGTATTTGCCACTTCAAATTGTTTGATAAACGTGTTTGGCATGTTGGCACATTGTGCTGGCTAATTTAAAAGAACTCGAAGGGAGCCAGTCGGAGAAGTGGAAGAAGACCAAGTGCAGCAGAGAAGAGATTTAATTCTTGTTTTTTGTGTTTAGTAAGTGCTTCTTTTGTACAATAAACTAAATGACAAATTTGTGGACAGCGAACTATATTCCCCTAGACAAGGATAATAAGGATCATTATTAGTTAAAATTAGATTTAAAAAAGTGCTCAGATTTTAAATTGTTTTGTTTAAATTGAATACTTTATTATATGAGTGCAGTTTAGTTTTATTTTATTTATATAACACCGATAAGAGAAGTTTAATAAAGCGAGTCAATAAAAAGAGTACATTTTGAAGGTAATTATGACGCTAAAAAAAGAAATCTTACTCTTATTGGATATGCCTAGTTGAAAACCCCAAAAATTATGTTTATTTAATAGTTTGAAATATAAAGCTAATATCCAAATATTTCGTTATGAATTTCTAACTAAATACAAGCCATTTCAAACATTCTGAGATTACAGTTGAATTCTACGCCCCACTGTAATGTAGGATAATTTGACATTGGCTGTTTATTTGTAGCATCCTAAACGAAGAGGCGCAAATTGTCGTCTGAATTTTGTTATTAACGTTGATGGAGGCAATGTGTCTCTTCCCGCTATATTTCCTTCGACCCATCTACGAACAAACATGCATTTTGGAACCTTTACACAGTCTTTTTTTTTTTTGCAGAATTTGGTTTAATCGCAATCAATTTGTGCCCAAATTTTAAGTATCTGAAACATTTTATAAGTTTTGTTCTAACAGCAACGCGATTGTTTAAACTTTCATTAAAATTTTTTCTGACTATAGTTCACACAAAAAAAAGTTAGTGGAAAATAAGTTGGGACTACAAACATTCCGTTCTAAAAAAATAATTTCCGTTGCTGTATACAGGGTGTTTTTGATTGAAATGAATATTTCGTTCGACTGACCACTAGATGATAAATATTATCAAAGTTTTGTTCATGCAATCAATTTATTGGTCATACCTATTAAAAGCAGAAAAATAATGGGTGATTCAAGTAGAGATACTTTTTTCAATAGCCTTTTTTGACATGTGTAAGTCGTGTCATGCTGTCATGTTATTTTTGTTTAGTATTGCTTGGCATTTCATCATGGAAAGACTTACGCCTGAACAAAATCTACAAATCCTTCAACTTTATTCCTCACGTTCTGTGAGGAATGTGTTTCGTGCACTTCGTTCACTTTATGGCCAACATAATCAGCCTACTGAGCGTACAATCTTGCATTATCAGTTCACGCACGGCATCAATGTTCTCTGGCCCAACGTCCGTATTTGACCGACCTTCACGACCTTCGTCCTAGTGCGAGCGTCGGCCACGATTAAAATCATCAAACCAGTTTCCACAGTGCTATAGGATGGTGCTTCATCGCCATACAAAGATTTAAGTTCATCGATACAGTCTTGTCTTGAAATTCCCAGTCGAAAGTTTTGACAAATTATCGCACGAAAATATTCACGGGTTAATTCCATTTTTTTGCCAAATTGATTTTTTCAAGTCATTGTAAACAACACAAATGATGGTGACAACACAAATGATACGTCAAAACGTTCTGAGTACGTTAATGCTAAAAAAATGTCAAACTTTCGAATGGAAATGTTAGATGGCACTAAGTGTTGCCTAGGCCTCGTAAACTACAAGCGTGATATATGGATGTTTATATCCAGAAAAATAAATTGTGAAGATTCCGATACTTTGTCATTTCTACTAATTGCCATCTGATAATTGCAGTCCATCTACCAACATTCGGTTGAACTGATAAAAACTTTATTGTTCAATTTTGGTTGTGACAACGAATCTGTGCTCTGTGTATAGAGTTTTACATTCGAGCAAGCTAATTCTCGCCGTCTACGCCTTTTTACATATTTTGCAAATTAAGAATGTGCGGGAGCTATCTTGTCGTAGGTTCGAATATAAGGTCAAAACCTTGGTATATTTCCTTCTTTGTAATTTAATCTCTGTCGTAAGCTTTGATACTAGTATTCTACTTAAGGCTGTCAACCAATGCTTCTTCTCCTAGGAAACCTTAAATTGTAAATCGTAAAAGGTAGTTAAGTCCAACACAATTTTCTCAATATCTGATAATCATAGTGTAGATTGCCGCTTATCTCTTACCCGAAAACGTGGGGCTTGGGTTTAAAACAGTAGATCGTTTGATAAACACACGAAATGAAACGTATGATTAAAATATGTTTATAATACGAGAGCATATCAACTTCCCACGTAGTTATATGAAATGCAGCACTACTCCCATCAAGTACCATCTGTTAATAGATTACTGTCTAATTTTGAGAGAGTTACCTTCATTTAGTTTGGGTTTAACAGCTATTTAAAACATACCATCTCGTATATTTTGTTTAAAATTGAAAAAAAAAATAAATTTTTAGTGTTCATTAAACATTATTTTTTGCGAAAAAAGCCGTCAATTAAACCAAGGAAAATCTTGATAAAAACTATGCGGACTCTGCTCCATCGATTTCAATGGTAAAAAAGTGGTTTTCTGACTTTGTTTGTGGTCGCACAAGTACAAATGACGCTGAACGTTGTGGACGGCCACCCGAAAATGTCGAAAAATTCCACGATATGGTGATGGCCGATCGAAGTGTAAAAGTGCGTAAGATTTTTGATGCCATACGCATTTCATATGTAAGTGTGGTTTTACATAATCAGTTGGGTTTAAGAAAGCTGTCTGCAAGACTCTCAATTGACCATAAACGTAATCGTGTGACAACTTCAAAGAATTTTTTGGAGCTGTTTAACCGCGATTGGAATGTGGTTTTGCATCATTTCGTAACTATGAACGAAACATGGATCCATTACAACACTCCGGAGACCAAGCAGCAGTCTAAACAATGGGTTTCTTCGGGTGAACCAGCTCCAAAGAGGGCCAAGGTGACTTTATCGGCCAATAAGGTGATTGCAACAGTTTTTTTGGGATGCATGCGGGACAATCCACATCGATTAGCTTCAAAAGGTAAAAACAATAAACGGTGAATATTATGCACACAGAGAAAAAATCAGTTGGAAATCGGTCCGAACTTCAAAAAATCGGTTGGATAAGTCGAATTTCTGTTGCAATAACAACATTCCATAGGTTGCTACAACCATATCACGGTATTTATAGTCAATAATATGGTTATACATACCGAATTCAGTTAAACTGTTGGTTGCGAAAATTGGCAGCCAACCAATTGTGATGTACATGTTACTTTGGTACCAATAATTGGTGGTGACAACAGACTAGTTTCTTTTAGTGACCAAACCTTGTTTAGTTGGCTGTTGTAACATAATATTAGTTATTTTTTTATATCGTTTTATCGGTTTTAGTTACAACAAAAACTTTGTTTAGTTAACGTTTCTTGGGTTAGACGGTTATTGCTTTCAAGCGATACTGCCATTTAAATAAACGAACTGTAAATAAACCATAAATAAAAATTTAAAACTAAAAGAAAAAAAATTAGAAACAGGCTGTTATTCAGCGATATTACTCAGACTTGCTCAGAATTTACGCCAAAGATAGACCAGCTTCTAATTTTTTTACCTAGTAACGGCCAACCAAAGCTCGACAATAAATATTGTAATATATCTTAATTAATTCTTTTCCGATAAGGACCTTTTTACCCATTGCAAGGCGGTATAATATATTTTTTTCCGAAAAGTACTCATAACCAACAATCTATAACAACAACCAACACATGTACAAATTCAGGTCCAATAATCATCTTTGTTTGTTAGGAATATCGGTAATTGTTTTCGCCAACCGAAAGTATCAGTTCTATTTACTGAAAATTTCTGTCCTCCCAATCAACATTCGGTTGTACCGATGGAATACATGAATATAACGTGCAACCACCAACATTCGGTTGAAAAAATTCGGTTGTGGCAACAAATATATTCTCTGTGTGCCAACTTTTTGAACCGATTTAATGAGAATTTAAAAAAACGATCTCATATGTCAGAGAAAAATGATTTTTTTCATTAAGATAATGCACGGGTGCACACGTGTGCGATTCTCAATATCAAAGTTTTATGAATTACGGTACGAATTGGTTCCTCATCCGTCATATTCTCGGAATTTAGCCTCCAGTGACTATTTCCAAACCTAAAGAAATGGCTCAGTGGCTCAGAAATGGCTCAAACAAATGCCTATTTTATGAACCTCGGAAAATCCTATTTTTTGAAAGGGATACAAAAATTAGAGAAACGTTGGACTCAGTGCATTAAGCTAAAAGGAGATTATGGTGAAAAATAACATTTTTTTTTTTGCAAAAAAAATGTGTTTTATTCGAAAAGTCCCGGAATTATTGATATGCCTTCTTAGATACGTCAAACTACCTATGAAACTGTTGGGAGCAACTAAGGCTTGGCCATTGGGCCCATTGTCCATCGGAATACAAAACGCACAATAACAAGGACTCAAAAGACCATTTCCTAAGGCTTCAAATGTACTTTAATTATGATTGGGCAAAATTTCCAACCTGAATCTAGTAACAGTATGGGCCGAAACACCGTTTGCTTAAATAAACGTAAGGAAATTCCTAATGTGACAGCGAATCTGTTCTCTGTGTGTACATACTTTTTTAGGAAACCTACTCCTACGCCTACACCATCCAATAGTCCTGTTATTTCAGTGCTCACAATTCCTATAACGCCCTCGCCTGAAAAGGTCTCTTAAAGAATTTCCTGCGATGCCATGGTTAATAGCAGCATAACAAAACTGAGATTACACAATGTCATCTAAATCACGGCAACCCCAAACGGTGACATCGTTAGAAGCGAAATTTTGCGTTACATTTCAACATTTTTCCTGGATGCGATGTGAGCTGCTCTGGTGCTGCTGCTATTTTCCCTCCAGTTCATGCACACATTCCACATCAGATTCAGCCGTAAACAGTGGCATTTTGTTACCAGCATTTGCCGTTTTGTAAAATACGTTAACAATATTTGAACGCAACACCAACCAACATCATCATGCTTTAGTGTGAATGTGTGTGTGCTGGTACCTGTAACCATGTATGTGTGAGTGTGTGTGTCGGAAAAGCTGCGTCTTTTCAGAAATCCTGTTAAAATACATTTTCAACACACTCTAATTGCTTTTGTCGTTTGTAATGCAGTACTCCAAGCGTGTGTATGCGAATGTATGCATGTACGCTTGTGTGTGTTTGTGTTAAATGTTTGCGAGTGTATGAGTGGTTGGCTCGTTGTTTCTTTCATGGCGTTTACCGTCATCATCATCATCATCGTAGTTTTGCTGCATGCCTTTTTATTATTGTTGTTGCTTTCGGTAGTTTTGTTTTGTTTTATGTTCGCTTTTTTATACATTTTTAGTATTTATATAACTCATATGTTTACTATGTTTAGTGTGTTACCGCCGCTGCTAGTGCTGTGCTTTTTTTAGTACTTAATGCTCCGTAGACTTTAAAAAAGCGTTACAGAGAAAAAAAAACGTAATAATAAACACACGCTTGCTTATAACAATTTGTACGGTGGTGTTGTTGGAAGAGTAAGAAATTAAGCGAAGCATAAATTCAGGCATATTGCTTTAAGTATGTTTGTATGAGTGAGTTTATTTGTTTTTGTATGTGTGTGCAAATATGTTTGAGGTTTTTAAAACTACAAAATATGTACGACTGGTTTGTACGTATGCATGCGTTTGTGTAGAAGCTAAGTTACCTAGAAAAACTGCAAAAACGAACATACTCACACAGTTACTCACACAGTTACACACACTCATGCATACATAGGCTACAGACACATTCGTATGTTTCAAAGGCTCACATTCTCGCATGTGTTCGTTTGGCAATGTTGTGTTAACAAAAAAATAAATAAAAATAACATACACTTGCTCACACATCAAGAGGTTCAATCGAGTTCTTTCTCTCTGAATGCGTATATATATTGTACGTATGTATGTACGTGTGTGCGGTGGGCTTTTTTGAGAAATAAAAAATTGTATATGGAGCATAAACTACAAAGCGAGAATAAACATATAAACCATAAAAAATACAACAATGCAATTATTTATGGTTGTTAAGAAAAAGGATTTTTTCTATACATCTGGGTGTGTGTATATGTGTGTGTGCTTTTCTTCCTTTTGTTAGTGTTGCCTCTCTGTGTGTCTCTCTCTGCCTGCCTGTTCTACTACTGCTGTTGCTATTGTTGTTTGTGCACAAAACAAACAACAAATATTTATTTGTGTTATTTTAAAAGAGGGATTTAAAATTTGTAGCATATTTGTAGGCTTATTATGAATTACGATTGTTTAATAGAGTTTTAGGATTATTGTCGAGCACACAAAGGCTGAAATATCTTTTTCGTACACATTTTCACAAAAGGTGCTATAGTTTATTGCCCATTTATTTTGTGAGAATGGTACATAATTTCTACTAGCAAATCGTGTGTTTATGAACAGCGTAGGATACATAAATATGGAAAACAAGCCTTTAAAGTAAACACAATTTCTTGACACTGGAGGTGTATTTTACAGTACCAGTTCACGTACTCGCTATGGTCACAATCCTTGGTTTTAGGTCGGAATGGCTTACCTAAGCATCAGTTTAAACGAAACAACAAATACAGACGTAATAAATTTCGGCCCGGGCTAATCTTTATATTCTTCTCCATTATGGATTCCTTAAGAAATTTCCTAGATAAATCGATAAATCAAAATTTACTAGTGGTCGTTTCTCCCGATAATAATGACTGTTTCTGAGGTCTCCTGTGCACAATCCCCAATATTTGTAAATTTTTTAGTAAAGTCCTTTTTTGTACCCATTAATCCATATTTACATGTGGTCCCTTCTGTTGCAGCGCAGCGTATTTTTGTAGCACATGGGCCCATAAGTCTTCAAAATAAATCCATAATCGGATTCGTTGCTTTAACTTAAGTACCTATAAGTTCAAAGGTACTCCACATATCCGTGCTCAAATTGTATACACAAGAAGAAAAAAAAGTATGGTTGGGGAAACAATATTCGAAGAGCATCATACTACTTAGTAGGGACATACAAACTGTTACAACATTGAACACACCCATTTCAATAGTAGAACTGAATATAGCCCGTTAATGTAATATGGGTTTTGAAAGCTAACCTCAATGGCGTTAGTCTGTAACGGGATTTAACAATTGTTTCAACTTTCATCATGGAGTGGTTAGTTAGTGAGAACCGTATTGCTGTAATAGCGCTTTTCAAGTGTAAAATGAAAAAAGCGATATTTGCAAAACGCTCCGGCCACTAAGGATTAGCCACATGTTCGTTTACCGATGCATAAAACTGTTTGAGGAGACTGGAGATGTAAAAGACCGCCACCGGTCGGTCCGCCCATCCTCTGTTCGAACACCGCATATCATCAAAGCCGTTAAAACAAGAATTCACAGAAATCCGCTCCGAAAACAGAAAAGCATGGCCCGTGAGCTGAATATCACGCAAAAGTCCATGAGTCAAATCCTTAAAAAAGACTTGGGATTGGGGCTTTCAAACGACGTACCGGACATTTATTGACTGCAGCTTAAAAAACATAGGATTGAAAAATGCAAACGTCTTTTGGTGAAGCGCGCTGATAACTTGCACAGAAAAATGTTGTTCACCGATGAAAAATTTTTTACCGTTTAGGAAAAATTTAACAAGCAAAATTATAGAGCGTATGCTCAGAAGGGTGGAAAAGGGTCATCACCCAGCTTCAGTCATGGTTTGGTGGGGTGTCTCTTACTGACCTGCATTTCTGCGAACAAGGAGTCAAAACATCTGCCAAAGTTTACCAAGAAACCGTTTTGGATGCTGTGAAGCCTTTTTACAATTCCCTATTCCAAAACCAGCCATGAACTTCCCAGCACGATTCTGCGCCGACCCAAAAGGCTAAAACGTCCCAGGCCTGGCTTCGAAACGATTTACCAGCGTTCATTTCCTCTGAAGAATGGCCCTCAGGCAGTCCAGATTTGAACCCATTGGATTACAAATTGTGGACGCTTTTAGAGGACAAGGTTTGTCACAAAAGATACCCCAACTCTCAAGAATGCTTTGGTTCGAGCTGTGGCCAATTTTCCTATGGACGAGGTTCGTGCAGCTATTGACGATTGGCCAGTGCGACTTAAGGCAAAAGACGGACATTTCGAATAAGTAGATTCTTTTTGGATACAATATACATCAATAAATATATTAAAAATTATTTGGTCCAAAAACATACAGTACTTTTTATTTTACAGCATAAAACGTGTTAACAGTATTTATGTCCCTACTAAGTATTGTTGGTTTTATGGATGTGGCACAATCATACTATGATCCTCACAACAATAGTTAATATTTACACACAACCATAATATTATCCCCTCAGCCACATTATGATCCTCACAACTATAGTATGTACCACCTACAACCTCACAACCTATTATAAGTCACACTCAACCATACTATGATTCCCACAATCATATTATAATCCTCGAACCATAGTATGTTAAACAAACAACCATAATATGATCCTCACAATCATAGTATGTTTTACACGCAACCATACTATGATCCCTAATTTTCTGGTATGGATTGGGTTAAGTTGTTATTTAAAAATATAGATTTTTATTAAGTAAATTGCATATGTGACAGCGCATAGAGAAAGGGACCTAAGGGTAAAAAAAAATAATTTTTTTGATGTGGACAACATCTGAGCATCGAATGAGACTGATCCCATGCCCCAAAAGTGTTCCCTCCCTGAGATATGCGCGTTTTATAAAAGTGATGGTACACCAAAGATACACGTATTTAAATCTGTAAAATGGCTCTCCTGAACAAAATTGGTTTTTACCCTTAGGTCCCATTTCCATTTTGCGCGTCACATATGTAAAAATACGTTAAACTCTTAATAATAGAATTGATTTATTTTACAGTGTACAAAATTCATTTATTAAAAATATTTCAGTTAAACCCAAAGTATGTTTTTGAAAAAAATATTCTCCTTCTAACTTTCTCTGAGAGATGTACACGATATTATTCTCATACTCACTGATCGGCATATACTGATTATCACTGGCTCCGAACGGCTGTAGCCCGAATTCACGAGGTGGATACCGGCGGCTGAAAAATTATTAGGTATTTCTACCCGAAGTTGAACATGGGGTTACATGTATAATGGTCCACACTAACCATCACACAATGGCGGTACACTTTAAAGCTATCCAGTGCGTCTTAATTAACTATTTAAGCCTTGGTTTGTTTATAAACAAGTGAACAAATCAAGTTCGGCCGGGCCGAAGCTTTTTTACCCTCCATCATGGATTTTGGTCCAATATAAATTTTTTAATGAGTTTTGGCACCTCCCTTGCTTCAAAAGAACAATTGCAGTATATATTAAGTAAGTAAGCAATAAGCAATACAGATAGAATGTGCCTAGGACCTCAGATATACGGAGACGCATTGAACTTAGGCGATTGGGAAGACCGATTTTAGCTAACGCTAAAAAGTGTTACATGGGTCTTTAAACACTTCGCAGTCGGCATTGGGTCCCAGTGGCTTACAAAGTTACTACATGATCCCCGCAATCAGCACTAACAAACATGGACAATCATCATTAAAATCGGGCCCATTTTAACTACACAAAAACATACCACCAGACAATTGCCTGAGTACCGTTAGTACCGTGAGTACTGTCTTTAAAAAGTTGGCGATATTAGAATGGTAAAAGGATATAAAGAAATTAATCTAGATCTCGTAAGTGTTGTTGTAAGTTATTACACAAAGACAGAAACAAAATACGTGATCAAAATTGGAATTAAAAAACATCATGGGATCTGAGGAAAATATAAGTACAAACAGGGCTAGGCAATACGTTGCCAATACTGGAAAATCTATAATGCCAGCTATGGCAAATTCTCAAAGTGATTGTTTTTATCTTTTTCAACGCACTGACGAAAATGAAAGCCAAAAAGTGGCCAAAAGATGTAAATTTCCAATATAGCTGTGACCTTCGATGGACACTTTTATCGAGCCTTATATTAAAAGTCTATGCGATTTATTATCGGGAAATTTTTTAGAATGCTGCTTCAGAGCCGTGGTCACCAAAACATTTAGGTTGTAGGCCTTGAATGGACAATGAATGAAACAAGATATGGCTCCAACTCATAATGCTCGTGTGTACCAAGAATGGTTACAAAACGATGTGCCACACTTCATTTCATCCACACAATGGCGTTCGAATTCGACAGATGCAAATCCGATGGACCATTCTATTTGCGCCATTTTCCAAAAAAGGTGAGCATTAATCAAGTGAAAACGTCATTGAGTTCAGTTCGGGCAGGTCGATATACCCTTCACCGCCCTACGAAACTAAAGAGCAAAAAAGGTTCGTTTTCTCGGGCCCTTTCGGCCACGCGTCCGTCCTTTATCTTAGCCAAACTAATTTTGCTAACTAATTTGAGTATCCATATTGACTATTAATTGCCCCTTTTTACCATTCGGGACGATTTTTGGGCCACACCAGCCAAAACGATTAGCAATTATGCTCTTTTTGAGGTATTAACTGCGTCCCGACTTGCAGTTCCCATTTTAACCATTATCATTTGTCCACAAAAAATATGTGTTGTTAAGCAAATACTTTAAAAAAAAGTGGAGTTTTTGCCGGGGTGCCTTTAGTCCTTTAAAAATCATATATGTGCAGCAGGCAATTCATGGCAAAAGTCAAGGCAAAAGGTGCTGAGGTAATGTATTCTGAAATTTTGATTATTTCCACACATTTTGCAAGTTGCATCAAAAAATAATTTAACACAAAAAATATGGTCGTTTGAATATATTTCCGTTAACCTTGTATTTACAAATATAGAAACCCAAACTTTTTATTTTATATAATATTTGATTTTATTGGGCAATTTGGTCAAATTATGATGATGAAACAAGTCAACGTTTCGTTGACTTGTTTCCAACTTCTTCAGGAGTGGTGTTTTATTTAAAACAATTAGTTTCACAACCGTCTCTTATTACTTATTTCTATTATAAAACTAGGCTTCACGACATAAATGTTAATAATAAAATAAATAATCGCAGTATAAATTAAAACTGATATCAATGAACTTATTTTAGTTTAAGGTTATGGCTTACTTAAAGTAGACGTTTACATACTTGGTGTTTGGTGCGTAAATACCGACGATGTGTTGGATAAACCGCCATTCAATCTGTAGCGTGTTCTCAGGATCTTTCACAAAATCAACGCATGTATAAGTATTTACCTCAAATGTTACTTTTCTCTTCGGATTTGATTCTTTGTATTTCTGGCACAGAAAACCAGTTTAGAAAAGCATGAAATGAATATGAAAGAAAAAAGAATGTCATAGAACGCATACATGCTTGCATGCATTGAACATTGTTGCCAATTTGTCATTAACGTTTGGCTTGTTATACGCTTCACGCTTGTCACATTTGTCCCGTTACGTGAGTCGTTATATTGTCACAAAACGTAAACGTTCATTCCGAAGTACAATCCCAGCTAGAAACATGTGAACTTGCCCGTTTCACGACCACTAGCACCGGAATGGCTCCGCTATAAATGGCGAGACTTCAATTACTGTTTGTTCTGGGAAAGATGGGGGAAAAACACATACCCTTCGTCTGCACATATTCGCGCACAAACACACAGCCACAGGACCATTCACGTACATGTGAGGGTAATAAAGGAAAAAATTATAAAATGTGTTTTTGTTGTTCTTCTACAAGTAATGACCAAACAAGTCATACATCAAGTTTAACACACACGCGTACGATTGTGTGATGTGTTCTTCTCTCTACCTCTCTCGGGGTATGAATGCCTTTGTGTAAGTGTGCAACAAGAGCTCTCTTTCAAGAATCTTATTGGGTGTTATTTGTGGTTGTAATTTTTTAATGGTTCTTGAACGCTTCGCTCCATTCATTCGTACCGACGAACAGAACAACAGCCACAGCTCGCACCAACGCCACAATTTATAAAAGTCTCATGAAAAGTGCTGCAGCCCAGCCCATGTTGCGGATGTTGTTGCCGCTTCGAGTAGCGAAGGCATTGAATTGCCAGGATTCTTGTAATTTTTTGTTTGTTTGTGTTCTCATCGATTGCCAGAGATCATGTTGTGTTTTGGTGGAGCTGCGAGAAACTAGAGTCTGGTGTCTGGGCTGGCTGGCGGTCTTCTCTCACTTTGCCACCATCCAATCATCCATAAACGTAGATATGCGCACATACTCACGTGAGGCTACACACACACACACACAGATACACTTTAGACGTGTGAGTGCCAGTGAGTGTATGTGTGTGTGTGGATGCAGTTTAAAGTCACGTTTCATCGTGTGTAATTTGTAATATGAGCATTGTGTGGCTGGCGCACAGAGCTTTGCTTTGCCTTGCTTTTACTTTGCCAAGAGACATGTTGAATTATAACTTTACAAGCTCGTTAGTGTGTGACAACAACAACAACGGCGGCCACAACAATGCCAGTAGTGGCAAAACTAAAAGCAACAATAACAGTGGCATCGCCAGCGCCAACAGTATGTTTCTTGCAACATCCAAAGACTCTAACGAGATTTAATTGACAGCATTATAAATATTAGTAATAAGAAAATGTTATAGATGACTTGGTATATAGTGATTTTTGTCTCTCTCTCTCTCTCTCTATTATTGCATGTACGAGGTCGGAGCACACAATTCTAGTTGTCGTCAATATATTTCTTTTCTCTTTTTTATAATGTCATCCACATTATTAGTAGCGCTGATGGAACCCTAGTCCTATGTAGAAAAAAACAAAAGTGGGAGTAGCCCATGATTAGAAGATCTGAATGGGATTTAATACAGATACCTCGGGAAGTCAGGATTCCTTAGTGTTTTAGTTCTGACCTGACTACTAGGTGCGACTATTTGGACAGTATCGCGTTAGCTGCGGTTTAACCGGAAAAGTTGCGTTTTATTTTTGAGTTGCACTAAAACCTTGGTTGGGAGCCATAGTACAGCTGAGATGTTAGGTAGGCCACGACACCTCACCAAGAGGGAAGCTATGTCCCTAATTGTCAGGCTTTATCTCATGGGTGCTGTCAGGAGTCACAAACGAAAGTTTTTTGGAAAGGACTGAAGAGATGTGGCTATCGAAATACCAATTTAGATAGACACTGTTACGAGGGCTGCTATATATATATTTCTGGCATAATAATGAAAATGCGAATATTTATCATTAAATATAAAGGGTGAAGAGCGCAATTTTTAAATGACTGATGCAGCAATTGAATTGTTTCTCTGGCTGTATGACATGTGGCGCCGTCTTGTTGGAACCACATGCCCTCCACATTCATTTCTTCAATTCTAGGCAAGAAAAAACTGGTTATCATTTCACGATACCAAAAAAAAGGTCCAATGATTCCTCCAGCCCAAAAACCACACCACACTTCACGTGAATCACTCGAGGATTTTCCGCACCTCAAATGCGACAATTCTGCCTATTGACGAAGCCATCAAGATGAAAATGGGCCTCGTCACTGAAGATGATTTTATCGGCAAAATCAGCATTTTCATGTTGTCTCTCCAATACACAATTAACGAACTCCCTTCGCTGTCCATGGTCAGCTGGCTTCAGTTTCTGAGTCAATTGAATTTTGTATGCATGAAGATGCAAATCTTTCGTCAAAATTCGCTGCAAAGTGGATTTGGAGACACCAATTTGCTGAGCTCGGTGTCGAATTGAGGTGGATGGAGTTTGAGCGACATCATCACGTACAGCTGCGACATTTTCGGTCGATCGACCTGGTCGATGGCGCGTTGTTGTCTTTACATCACTAACAGACCCAGTTTCGGCAAATTTATCCATTAATCTCTTTACAGTTGACTCTTTTGGAGCATTATTGTGACCCCAAATTGATCGCAATTTGCGAACTGTAGCCGCAAAACTTTCACCATTTCGGTAAAACAATTTCACAATGAGAATGCGTTGTTCATTCGTGTAGCGCTCCATTTTTACTAACCTCGTACCTTCTACTAACAAACAATAACAATTGTTCAAATGTCAAACAATGACACTTCGAATGTTGCCAGATTTAAAAATTGCGTTCTTCTTGGGACACCCTTTAGTTTTATTGTTTTTCAAAGGATTCTCCAGCATTTATACACTTTTGCATGCGCTCCAACAATTGTCAAAGCACTTAATCCACTCCGATTGAGACACCTCCAAGACATGGTTTTTGAACGCTTCAACAGCATCTTCTGGCAACTAATATCGTTGACCACGTATTTTTTTCTTGATGTGCGGAATAAAGAGAAGTCATTGGGTGCCAAGTCAGGGCTGTAGGGCGGATGACCCGTTTTGTCTGGTCAAAAAGGCGCTGGTTTGAGCCGATGAGTGAGAGCTCGCATTGTCATGGTGCACAATGATTCGCCTTCTTTTGTTTGGTTTTCCAATTTCTCCGAAGACTTCAGGCAAACAAATTGTGGTGTACCACTCAGAATTCACCGTCCTATGTTGCTCAAGCGGAACAGTCGCCACGTGACCAGTTTTGGCGAAGAAACAGGCGACCATTTGCTTTGAAGTGTTTCTTGCACGAACAACTTTCGTTGAATTTGGCTCGTCTTCGAAGACCCACACGGTCGATTGCTGTTTTGTTTCGGTCTCATACGCATAGATCGATGATTCGTCACCTGTGACGAATAGATTTAAGCACTGCGATCGTATTTTTTTAAAATTTCTTTGCACCAATCTACACGAGCCTTTTTTTGAGCGATTGTCAAATTGTGCGGGATCCAACGAGAACAAACCTTTTTTACGGCCAGGTGTTCATGCAATATCGAATGTATGCTGGTGTAAGAAATGGCCAAGTATGCCTCTATCTTACGGTATGTCACATGACGATCTTGCATTATCAATGTTGATGTATCGGCATCAATGTTTTCTGGCACAACGGCCGTTTTTGGCGACCTTCATGACCTTCGTCTTTGAGCGAACGTCGGCCAACGATTGAATTCATTAAACCAGTTTTTCAAAGTGCTATAGGATGATGCTTTATCGCCGTCGTAGTGTTGCTGAGGCCAGAAATATACATATCGCTAGCTTAGAGTGCAAAGGCGCCAACTGCACTTTTTGAAATTTTTCAGGAGAGACAAAAAACTGTATAAAAAAATGTACATTATATTTTGTAAATTTTTTTGAATGGAATTTTATTTGCTTTGTTTTTACATGCATATACAGTAAGTAAAAACATTAAAAAAAATAGTATCTTTGTTTTAGAAGAATTTTTGTCATTTAGCACCCTTTCTGTTGCTATTTTTGATTTGTGCCTATCATTTAGCACCTTTTCTATAAAAAAATAATATGAAAATTTGTCTTATTTGATTTAAATAATATGACTTAATTAGTGTTTTTAATGCCGATAGCATTTAATATTTATTGTAAAAAAAAACATTTGCAGTGTATACAGTCTTACTTCGTTGCTGTGACTTAAATTTAATTATAAAAAATTAATTTGTTAGGTTTTTATCACATGAAATCAAGTTTGCAGTCTTACTTCGTTGCTTATTATATAAAATAAAATAAAATAATATGTAGCACCTACATTGAAGATATATGTATATTACTCGTGAGGTAATTCGTCATAAAACTTGTGGTGATCTTCTGGCAAGGTCATTTTTAAATATTGCAAATTGTCATATTTCCTAGTTGTAATTTTTTTTCTCTCACTGTGAAGTTGCGGTAAATCAGACCAATCTAACGGAGAAATAGTTTTATTTATTCTTTGAGGATGTTGTTGCCATGAATTTGGGAATCTCAATTTGTAAAACATTTCTTTTTCTGCTGTATATCTTATCGCACGAATATCAGTAACTTTGGTATCACCTTTTTCCCGGCCAGGACGAATGCTTTTCACGAATTGAAGGTCTCTAAATGTTTTGAAAAAATTGTGATCCAAATATTCCACTTCATAAGGTTCTGGGTTCTTTCGAGCATCTTTACAAATAGCAATATATTCTGCAGGTACGTCTATAGTCCGATGCTTCAACGCACGCTCGATGAGTGAGTGAACGCTGTCAGCCTCCATTTGCGTGTGTCCCGTTTCTAAAATTTTTTGTTCTATTGTTATTTGATGTTTAACAGCTGCATTCAATAAAGCATTACTCATAGTCACATTTCTGTTTTGGTATGAGCATCCGTCGCTGTAAAATATAATCTTTGCCGGGACTTCAGTGTCACTGAGGTAAGGAAGAATTTTTTGTTCAACAAAATATACCCAAATGCTTGCGAATTCTTCCGCAGACACGCCACCTTCAACCTCATTCCAAATAAAGCAGTAACCTTTATGGTTTATAAAATTATAGAAAACTAAGTTGTGCACTTGCAATTTTGTACGATAGTATAGGCTGCTTACTTCCGATTTTGGCGCCATTAGAACCGCTTGCAGATCTACAGCTAGCACGATACGCTCTTCGGCTTTGTCCTTTTGCTTTTCATTTCTGGCTTCTTCTTTTTTTTCTTGGTGAAGAGCGTATTGGTCATGCGAAATGTTATCCATAGAATGACGCACACATATTTCGCATTGATCTTTTTTTGGCGAAAATAATCCATAATTTTTTATTTCAAATGCTTCATAAAATACCGAAATTGAAAGCGGCTTTATTTCATGTTTTGGACACCAATCTTTTACGTAAAAATTGTAAATCATTCGTTTTGAGTTCCAGTCCGGTAGAAGATATTTTTTTTGTGTTGCTGCACGACAATAGTGCGACTCCATGACTGGCAAAGAATCCAAAAAAGAATTCAAACATTTTCGTTGATTTGCAAAATTTGTCATCGGTATTGTATTTGAATTTTTGTTTCTGGTTACAGGCCGTTTTACCATATTCAGCATTGTATGTCTACCAATGTCCAGTGTATTTAAAAAAAAGTTCTGCACACACGCATATTTTTATTATCTATTTTTAGGTAATATTTTAAAGTTTGACATCTTTTTGGTTGTTCGTTCTCTTCACGTTTTACACGTCTAACTGGTGGGGTACTTTGTATCAAGGTATTTACATAAATTCGCTTTTGTTTTATATCCATACTCCAAAATTGTTTAAATAGTCTACCTCTCTCGTCGTCAGTGATTTGCGCGCATTGCATGGCTGATTTGCCAGTTTTGATTTCACATTTACACCGCTGTTTCATTGCTCTTGCATCTTTCTTTTTTTTATAGCACCAAACGTTATTTTCTTTCTTTTTTCCATAATATGATTTACCACTTTGTCTTCGATATTTGTTTTGACTGCTCATCCAATCTGCTTGTTTAACTTGCACTCTCTTCTTGCGCTTTTTGGATTTTACGGGCATATCCATGGAATAATCCGAATCGCTGTGGAAACCATAAGGCACGAGTCCTAAAACACCATCGTCTACATTATTGCCAAAAGGGTCAATGTTATTGCTGTTTCCAATTGCTTGTCATTTGCCATACAGACCTTTTAATAAATGTAGTTATAGTTTAGTTAATATTTACAAAACAATAATAAGAATATGTTACCTTTTGCGAGTAAAATAAATGCTAGAAACAGCAATAAATGAATTTTTACGGAGCACGAACGAACCACCAGCACAAATTAGCAACAATCACATGTGTTTAATGAACTTAGCGCGCGCTTTTTGATAGCTATGTACATGGCACTTTTGCGCATCAACACGAAACCATATGAAAAAAAGAGTTACCAACTTTTTTTCTTTTTTTAAACGATGTATTTTTTGATTCTCTTCGGTTCTGCATTAAAATCTAAATTTTGTAAAAAAGGGCAGTTGGCGCCTTTGCACTCTAAGCTAGCGATATGTGACGCGCAAAATAAAAAGGGACCTAAGGCTAAAAACCAGTTTTGTTTAGGAGAGCTATTTTAAAGATTAGGTCCCTTTCTATTTGCGCTTAGAATCGTCGACTTCACTTTCATAAAACGCGCATATCTCTGGGAGGGAACACTTTTGGGGCATGGGATCGGTCTCATTCGATGCTCAGATGTTGCCTACATCAAAAAAAGAGAAAAAAATGAAAATTGATTTTTTACCCTAAGGTACCTTTCCCTATGCGCAGTCGCATATGGAGCTACCCTCGTATAAAGTCGCCTAATCTTATGAGACATTTACTGAGTTTCGTGGGAAGCATTGCTCTGTACCCTTTACCAACCCATATCAAAGGATTTTCTAACAAATATGGTTTAAGAAGTCCATTATTCCATTGGGTTCAAATGGAAGTTTCTTTTTAAAGATTCAAAATATTTGATTCTTTTTATTTGAATATTTTTGGTTCATTTGCAAGAGCAATCATTGCCTTTATTTAGGGAGCACAATTTCATTGATGTAGCTTCCTTCGCAAAAACAGTCAAAAAATAATCAAACCGTTTTGCAACACCTTGGGGATGGTTTCTGGCTCTCAGTAATGGTTCGATATTAACAAAAAAGTCTTCCGTCGCCAAATCGCAGCTCCGAGGTGGCCAATTGGCATCACCGACATGACTGATAAAATGACAATTGCACCGCTTACAAAATCAAGTGAGGCGTGGGCTGTGTGGCATTAAAAAACAAAAATTGTCCAATTCTTTAATCTTTGACCATTCGAACATTGAATTTACTTGACTCTGTACGCTGACTGTTTTTTCACCGGAAATAGTACTTGGGCATGCGGGAGACATTGACATCGTCGGAAGGACTGAAAGAGATGTTACTAGTGCGTTTTCTAAAATTAACAGTTGCAACGTAGAGGTAGTAGATATTTTCGTAGACCTTGGATCCGCCATAAACCAAAAGAACGACGTCTACTTAGTAGGGACATAAATACTGTTACAACATTGAACACGCCTATTTCAATAGTAGAACTGAACATACACCGTTAATGTCATATGGGTTTTGGAAGCTAACCTCAATAGCGTTAGTCTGTAACGGGATTTTAAAATTGTTTCAACTTTCATCATGGAGTGGTCCGATAATGAGAACCGTATCGCTGTAATAGCGCTTTTCAAGTGTGAAATTACAAAAAAAACCATATTTTCAAAACGCTCCGGTCATTAGGGATTAGCCGCATGTTCGTCTACCGATGCATAAAACTGTTTGAGGAGACTGGAGATGTAAAAGACCGCCACCGGTCGGGCCGCCCACGCTCTGTTGGAACACCGCATGTCATCAAAGCCGTTAAATCAAGAATAATACAGAAATCCGCTCCGAAAACAGAAAATCATGGCCCGTGAGATGAATATCACGCAAAAGTCCATGAGTCGCATCATTAAAACAGACTTGGGACTTGGGGCTTTCAAACGACGTACCGGACATTTATTGACTGCAGCTTTCAAAAAATAGGATTGAAAAATGCAAATGTTTTTTGGTGAAGCACGCTCATAACTTGCACAGAAGAATTTTGTTCACCGTTGGAAAAAATTTTACCGTTCAGGAAAAATTTAACAAGCAAAACGATAGAGTGTATGCGCGTTCATCTAAGGAAGCATCTAAAATGATCCCAAAGGTGGAAAGGGTCATCACCCAGCTTCAGTCATGGTTTGGTGGGGTGTTTCTTCCGATGGGGCCACTGACCTGCATTTTGGAAGTTGTTGTGAAGCCTCTTAACAATTCCCTGTTCCAAAACCAGCCATGTATTTTCCAGCAGGGTTCTGCGCCGGTCCATAAGGCTAAAACATCCCAGGCCTGGCTTCGAAACAATTTGCCAGCGTTCATTTCCTCTGAAGAATGGCCCTCAGGCAGTCCAGATTTCAATTTTCCAATGGACGAGGTTCGTGCAGCTATTGACGATTGGCCAGTGCGACTTAAGGCGTGTGTTAAGGCAAAAGGCGGACATTTCGAATAAGTAGATTCTTTTTGGATATACGAGTAATATACATCAATAAATATATTAAAAAATATTTGGTCCAAAAACATTCAGTACTTTTTATTTTACAGCATAAAAGTGTGAAACAGTATTTATTTATATTCTTGCTAAGTATACTCTCCGTTCACGCAGATGGACCCATAAATTTTACGAAGGATCTCTCTCTCTCAAATACACCCAACACTGCTTCATCCCTTTCGCAATTACCCATGATTCGGCGCCATATACAAACATAGATAGTCTCGAGAGAGGGCTCTTTTCTTAAGCTGGTTA